>OY288266.1:0-1332233 GCA_958450335.1 Hibiscus tridactylites | reverse complement strand
CTTAGCATCCGGACGCTGAATAGCTGCCCTCCCAATTTGAAGGACAAGCTCCTCTTCTCCGACCTGATTCACAAGGAACCTATCATATCAGTTCTATCTTTCCAAGCTAAAAACCTTCATTTTTAAGGCTTTCTTAGGTGGATGCTTTTGCTACTTACTGTTTGCTTCCAAAAGTAAATAAATATGTAAATTTGGATGCCAAAACAGATAAGGTTTTTGAACAATAATAAGTTAAACATTTTAACTTCTTTAATAACAAAGTATAGAATTTGGATTTCATATGCAACAATTATGTTCACCACCCGTTACTCTTGTACATTTTTAGCCTTTCGAAATTTTAAAAGCAAAAGCACATAATAAAATTTGAGATTGTAGTACTTGTTTTACAAGGAGCAAATGACTGAAATATAACTCCAAATCAAACATAATGAATAACCATGAACACTAATTTCTTAATTAAAAAATGCTAGCAGTTGCTTCTAAATTCAAACATTAAAAAAAAGTTTTTTGCTTCAAATGCGAAACTAACATTATTTCACTAAATGTTTAACAATACCTCCTAATTATAATAAACTAAAAATAAAGGGATGGATAGTGGAGAATTGCACCTCTTGAAGAAGGCAAACAGCAGCAGGCAACCAACGCCATGGAATTCGAAGAGATGATTTCGGGGGAATCTTCTCTTTCACATTTCCGGCGTATTCCGTTTCGAAAAGTAGCTTATCCCTCACATCCATCAAAACTTCCTGAAAAAAGAAGAAGTAATTTTAAAAATCCAAAAAAAGTACAAAAAACGACCTCTCCGATCATTCACCTGTCGAGAAACAACAACTTCACTAGTGTAACCATCATCAACCTCAGTACCCTTCAAATTCATCACCGACTTCACAATCTCATCTTTCTCAGCTTGACTCGAAACGCCGATAAGCTGGTAACAACTAACCGGAATATCAACAACGGCTGCTCCACGCGAGGAAGAAGGAGAAGACGATGAAACCGGCGCGTTGTTCTCGACAATGCCGCCGCGAGTGTCGATCGCACCGGATTGCCAGCGGCTCCTAACGGAGGGAAAACGGCAGCCGTTGGA
The DNA here is from genome assembly GCA_958450335.1 of Hibiscus tridactylites. Lineage (NCBI taxonomy): Eukaryota > Viridiplantae > Streptophyta > Magnoliopsida > Malvales > Malvaceae > Hibiscus > Hibiscus tridactylites. The sequence goes on along the minus strand of OY288266.1, from coordinate 1,331,146 downwards.
TTTGATTAGGATTTCAAAGGCTGAGATTTCACAGACAGTAGAGCTTCGAGTGAAGAAGAAAGGCGAAGAAGGAGATGGAGGAATTGGTGGCGACAGCGTCAAATTGCTGAGTGCCATTTTCACACTGCAAAAATTCAAAGAAAATTGAAAGAGGAACTGATTCTACATGAATATTATAAAATTTTGTAACGGATTTTTGACTAATTTTTTTGCAGTGATTTCGTGTTTTCAAGGATTTCTAGATTGCGTTTGTTTAGCTCAGTGAAATTTGGAATTGATAGCTATTGGGTAAAGGTGTTTCCTCGTCGGACCGGATACGGCCCGGTCTATTTTAGAGCTTCTTATTTGAGTTTAGTATTAGGTTAAACTACATAAATGACCACCATACTATTAAAAAAGTCACGATTTGACTATTTTATTTTTTCTAAGCAATTAAATCATCATACTATTAAATTGAATGCAATTTGACCACTAGCCGTTAGAGGTTAACGACATGATGATGTGATAGTTAAAAAAATAGAGGTATAATTACACATTTGGTCCTCATTACTTATACATTTTATCAATTTAGTTTTAATTTTAATTTAATAAAATAATTAATTGGAGGACTTTACTGTTTATATTTAATTTAATAAATTTATTCTCGTCCTCCAATCAGATGGTGACATGTGTCACCTGATTGGAGGATGAAAATAAATGGAAGCAAGCAAATTAGCTCTAAGGGGATTCAAACCTGAGAGTGCTAGGTGATATTGGTATTAACCTCTAACGGCTGGTGGTCACATTGCATCCAATTTAATAGTATTGTGGTTTAATTGCTTAGAAAAAAAGTAAGGTGATCAAATCGCGACTTTTTTAATGTAAGGTGGTCATTTATGTAGTTTACCCTTAGTATTATATCTTCGGTCGTATTGGGTCGAGTTGATTTTTTTTTCTGAAATAATAACTTTTATTTTTTTTATAGTAATGTTGATATATTTATATAAGAAAATATCTCATGCACTGATGGTGGAAACAAAAAGTTTCTACAAATGTCTTAGTTTTAAGGGTTTAAGGATCTAGTTAAGGGTTTAATTATAGAGATTTAGAATTTAGGCTTTATTGTTATAAAATAGATTTTAGGGTTTAGAGGTTAAGGTTTAGCTTTTAGAGTACTATGGTCAGAAATGTAGGTTTTAACCTATAAACCCTAGATTTTAATCGCACCCTCTAAATTCAAAACTCCTACACTTAAACCTCTAAATACTAAACCTTAAACGAAATCTATAAACACTAAAACTAAGACGCTCTATTTCCACAAAGCGTTTATACATGGAATAATTACCCTATAATATTAAGAGTTAAATATAAAAGGATTTTTATATTATTTTAAAAATAAAATTTAGTTTTCTATTTTATTTTTTGGAATTGAATGTTTATATTTATTTTTAGGGTTATATTTTTTATGCACAAATTTTGTAAAAAAAAAATTACACAACTCTTAATATTTAAACTATAAAATTTAAAACTTAAATTCTTAACCTTCATCTCCTAAAACTTAAACTCTAAATTCTATACCTACAATCTAAACTCAAAACTCTAATTTTAATCCCTAAACCCTAACAATGAAAGCCTTGTGTATGTACCAACGTAATTTCCTTACCATTATTTGAAAAAAATTAACTGTTGACGTAAAATTGCTTGTAATTTTTTTTCTTCTGAATTTAGTTTTTAGGTTCAAATCGATACTTGAGCTTGACTTTATTATTCAATTTGACTCAAAGAAACCATTTACCATAAGTAGCAACTTGGACTAAAAAGTAAAATTCATAAATCAATTTGAATTAATAAATCAAGTTAAAATATATTTAGACAAAAATAATTTTTTTCACCAATCTTAATTCTAATTTTAATCTTACCAAGAGGGGAGAAAAGGAGGACTCTAAGAAAAGGAATGTGTGCCCCAAATAGGTCTAGAATCTATAACTTAAGAAAATATGAAGAATTAAAAATGAACAATTTAACAAGCCGACCAAATATACATGCTTTAAAAAAATAAACTTCTAAATACGAATTGAACCTTACAGAAAAAAATATGCGCCTAATTAGAAAAAAAAAGTTTAACACCAAATTATTAATTATATCTTAAAATTAAGTGTAGTTGCCAAAATATACATTACTTTTCTTAAAACAAGTTTATTTTAAAAAATAATTGACCAATTCTTTTTAAAAATTGGTCAACAACATCCGAAACATATAAAGAAAGAAATTGAAAACGATTTACTTCGATACTCTAATGCCATTTGTGAGAGAATACTTAGAAGTAACTACAAATCTTTGTATAAATTGACTATACCAATTTTTAAAATATATTTAATGCTTTTTTTAACAAATTGACATACTTGTTTTTGTATATGTTAGTTTTTTCAATACCAATATAAAATATTGAACAATGTTTCCTTGAAAAATCCTTTTAACCAACCTTTTGGTTCAAGCTTGTATTTGATGTCATCGGTTACAAGATAATAATTTTATATAATACGGACGGACGCAGAATTTCGTGTTAAAGGGCGACTTCCCCTCCAGCTACTTCTAGGTGGAGGCAAAGAGCATGTTGATGGAGGCAAAGAGATCATCCATTGCTCAGGGTGTGCGAAACCGATGTTCGGTCCAAGCTACGGTTGTGCTAAATGCGAGTTTTATCTTCACGAGATATGCGCAAACCTACCTTACGAGATAAGTCATCCGTTTCATCGCGATCATCCTCTTGTTCTCTTGTCTATTCCCCCTACTGGATACATCGAGTGTCTCTGCGATTTCTGTGATGAATCTTGCAATAGCTTTGTTTAACCATTGCTTTACTTGTGGGTTCGATGTTGATGTCTCGTGTGCTCTGCTGCCACCGTGCGTAACCGGGGAGTTTCTCGAGCTAGATCATTTCAGCCACCAGCATCAGTTGGTTTTCATCGAAAAGCATGAGGAAAACGTTTGTTGCTTTGGATGCAAGGAAGTGATTTCCGGTCCTGGTTACGGTTGCTCTCGGTGTGAATTCTTCCTTCATAAGAAGTGTTCGATGTTATCCCAGGAGATTAGTCACCCCTATCACCGCGAACATCCTCTTATTCTTTTGACGAATCCTCCGCCGTATTATTCGAGCTGCGGCTGCGATTTTTGTCGCAGAACATGCCAAGGCTTCGTTTATCCATACATCAAGTTAGGAAAAACGTACCCATACGAAGCGCATCGGCATCCGGTTGCCTTTGTTCACAAGGCAAAAGGGCAACCTCCGTGCAGTAAAAGCGGTAACCCTTGCAAAGGCCTTGCCCTTAAATGTACTAAGCCTAACTGCAATTTCATAATTGAATGGTGCCATGTGGAAATCCTCCATTTCTAAGGCCATTGCAAGTAATCAAACTATGTAACAATGTTAAAAACGATGCTAAACTAAGATCAACTCCAAAACCCCATCTTTTTGATGTTGACAAAGCACTCGAAAGATGTCGGGAAATCGTGTTCCGATTCGAAACCGAAATGATTCTCTACAGCAACCCTTATCAGCATATAGAATCTCCTTTTTCAAGAGTGATGGTGTAATCTTAATTATGTTTAAAACAGCTCCCCATCTTCTGAGTGAAGCAATCAGCAACCATAAAGATGAATCTATACTGATATGGCATAGTTTACCAGGTCATGTCTAAACTTTTGGCTAGCATTTTCACAAAAAGACCATATCCATATCCATTGATTAGCTTCACCATATTTTTAAAAGTTCTATTAAAAAATAATATCAGAACATTGTCTTATCAATTTAAAAATGATTATGCTTTTATTTATTATAATATAATTACCAATATTATTTTATATCTAAAAACTAAAAAATATGTCCATGGATTGTTTGTTTATTATTCATACAAAATTTAAATATTTACGAAATTGTTCAATATATGTTTGTTTAATGTTTATTAACAAGTCCGTTTAGTGTTCGTGAACATTAAACGAACGGACGTGAACATACATTATTTTAAATAAATGAACACGAGCACAATTTTAAAATTCTTAATGAGTTAAAATAAACAAACAAATATTTGTTGTTCATTCAAGTTCGGTTCATTTGTAGCCCTTGGGACCAAAGAGGCCTAGGCCCCTATTGAAAATTTTAAATAATTGATAAATCATGTAAGGGTTGAACTAAAGAAAGATGGTCTTATGCCCTTAAATTTTTTGGTCTAATGACAATTTAAGTCCTGTAAATTTAAATATTAAGCAAATTAAACTTTCTCCCTTGAATACTTAATAGTTCATTATACTTTCGAAATTTAATATTTCAACTTCTTCTGTAGTTGAATTCTGGATTCGTCCCTAATTCCAGCCCTACTTTTAACGTGCAGGGCATGTATATATATATAAGGGATGGACGAATTTTATTCGTATCTTTGTGACACGGCGGTGGGATAATATCATCATAAACTAGCTCGAACCGATTGCCGACGAGCTCGAACCGGTTGTGTTAACGACGTCTTTTGGCGGCGGTGATTGCTTTCGAAAGCAAGTAAGCTCCGGCAACAGGAACGCCAATGCAACTCATAGAAGTCAGTTGTCGGATATGGCCCATAACCTGGTGACTCTCGGCGGTTCCCGTTTCGCAATACACGGCGAAGTCCTCACAGTTGTTTGCGAACATGTCGTAGCGGCCAAACCCTTTGCCTTCGAGGAAATCCACCGCCGCCTTAATGACTTCACCGGCAGGCTTGGAATGGCGTCGCGAGCAGGTGCCGCGTTTCCTGCTGGTGAATTCGAAAAACGGAACTCCATAGTCGTAAAACTGAAGGATTTCACCGTCAAGGAAACAATCCACGCATACTTTGGCTATTTCGCCATTGATGACTCGCTTGTTCCCGCATTTCTGACATGGCGGCAGCGGCCTAAACTTCTTTGCTTTTCCTTGGAGATGAATCACCATATCGTCGCCCACATATATTCCTACATGAAGTACGGTCCAAAAAACATGTAAAACTGTTTTACATTCTGTGTAAGTAGATATATATATTGATCGAATCGAAAAAGAAGGAGAATCAAACCATGGTGATCGTATAGACCTCCCTTTCTTTGACAGTAGATGTGGTCGCCTGGTTCGAGTTGCCTAGACGCAGGTGTGCATTTCTTGCTTATATAATGTGCCATGTATATATATATATATATATTACAAGTTTAACTGGTGCTTTTCAGTATTAAACTCGAGATGAATTTATAGTAAAATGGAGATTGGAGAATAAAAAAAATGCCTGTGGAAAATGGAAACTTTAGGAAAAGCAGGTTCTTATGCCGGCTTCACAACATTGTTCAATGTAGTCAAACTATCCTCCTTCGATGATGCTGAATTACACCTCCAATGTGGATGCTTGATATGATTTTTTTTTTGTTGAATCGAGTAAAAAGTAAAAATATTGTTGCTGGATGTGGATGTTTGCTGTGATTTTAGTGTGGTTTTAACTGAAAGTATTCGTACAACAACACTTTGTTGGGATAAGTATTCGATTGAGTTGAGTCGAATTTTTGTAAATGCATGTAGCATTGTTATGGTAGCATATGATGTCGTATAGCATTGTCACGCCTTATAAAAGTGTTTACTGTTAGTAAATTTACTGTTTTTATCCATTAAGAGGTCAATATGACTAAAAGTAAAACGTTAAAGGTCAAATTCTCCCAAGAAAATAAAGATCAAAATAATTATTTAGTTAAACATTGAAGATTCTTAATCCGTCACTAATACCTACTTAGATAAGAATTGAGATAACATAAGAAAAGCATGATTCCTCAAATTTATAAAAGATTAGCTTAAAAAATACAAGAATGTCCATATCGGATATAAAACTATAATTCCTCAAAAATATATGAAAAAAATATTCCTAATTTTTTATCGTCTAGAAGGAACAAAACACTTCTACTAAACGAATATTTATGTTCAAAACTTTTTTTCTAAGAACGAATAAATGTGTTTCATGACTCCCAATCACTCTTTTTCTTGATGTGTTAGTGGGTTCGAATAGTTTAAGGATTAAATTAGTAGAATTTACGAATGTTAAGGGTTAAATTTATAAAAAATTTAAAACTAATTAGTTTTAGAGTCATGCGTAATATATGTGATAGTATCAAACTAAAATACAATTAATATAATAATTATAATGAAATAAAATAAAATTAAACCTCATTATATTACATTAATAAAAAAATATATTTATATTCAAAATATAAATAAAAAATGATTAATATCATATACACTGGCGGTAAAAACTAAAACATATATCATGATGATGATCGTTCATCAAATGCAAAACTATCATAAAAGTATATACATACATACATATGGTAAAATTAGCAAATGGTCACTCAACTATACCAATAATTTTAAAATGGACATTAAATTTTCAAAAGTTACATAATGTGCATTAAACTTTGATTTTTGTTTAAAATAGTAATTGAGCCATAATTCTTTTTAATTAGAAATAATTTAACATGTTGGAGGCAAAGAGATCATTCGTTGCTCAGGGTATGAGAAACCAGTGATCACACTCGTTCTTTTGCCTAATCCCCTTGCTCAATTTGTCGAGTGTCTGCGATTGGAGTACGACATTGATGTCTCGTTTGCTTTGCTGCGACCGTAACAGGATCGTTTGCTTTGCTGCGACCGTAACAGGAGGGGTTCTCAAGCTTGAGCATTTCGGTCGAAAAACATGGACGTCTCCTTGTTTCTAGTAAGGGAAGGAAATGCAGTGCTTGCAGTTACAGTAACGAGGTTTTGTACTCCTGCTGGGACTTCGGCTGCGCTTTGTTACCGAATACAGAGAGGCATAAAGCACCACAAACACCCTCTCAAACTCACTAGCCAAGACAATGCATATCAGATATGCTGCAACATTCGCAAGGAAGAAATCGACCCGAAGCACTGGTTCTACTGCTGCAAAGCGCTTCAGGGCAATATCCATACATCAAGTTAGGAAAAACATACCCATACGAAGCTCATCCGCATCCGGTTGCCTTTGTTCACAAGACAAAAGGTCAACAACCATGCAGTAAAAGTGGTAACCCTTGCAAAGGCATTGCCCTTGAATGTACTAAACCTCAGATTATACCATGAAACACCTTAATCTGAATATATAACATTATACTATAAAATTAAATTTTATACTACAAAATTTAATATTTTGGGGAGAAATTAATTAAATCATTTAACTTTTTTGCACTCAACTAAGCCTTTAAACCAAGAATTTAATCAATTAAGCCTTTGAATCAATTGATTAATCTATTAACGATTATATTGGTCGACGATGGGATTGAATTGGTTTATTCGGACTTCATAAAGGTTCAACTGAATTTTTTAACATAAAGTCGCAACTGATTTTTAATGGAAAAAAAATCGAAAAATTTAATTTCAGTCATTAATTTACATTCATCCAATGGTACTACTAAATTAGTGTAGAACTTTGTAAACTTTACGTAATGTAAGTGAATTTTAACCGAATATATATATGTATAATTGATATTTATTTTTATTAAGTGGATGTTCCATGAGAAGTGATGTTAAAGGAAGGAATTTTCTTTTTTAAGCTGAAGCATCTAATTCTAATTCTAGTTCTGTCAAACTAGCTTTGCATCTAAAAATATGAAGCATTATCTATTAGAATCTTTACATGAAAGAATAAATATCAAAATGATTTTGTTTGGAATCATATGCCCAACCTAATTAATGTTTTTTTTATCGAAACCTAATTAATACAAATAATACTTATATAATTTTAAAATAGTTTACCATAACATAAAGAAGAATTGATACAAATCTTTTGTTTTTAATAAGAAAAGATAGGAAAACAGATGTCTCGTTAAAAAAATCTCTCGAAGTCTAACTAGAAGAAAAAGAGTACACCTGTAGACCTTGGATATACAAAGCAAACCATAGCACTACTAACATCAGCGTGTAACGCGTCAATAACAATACCCGGCGGTTGCGCAAACGACATATCCCCTTGAGACAACTTAAAACCCTACTTAGCCATCGTATTTGTCACCCTATTAGCATCATGAGCAATCTGTATAAGAGACACCTCTCAATTTCGGTCTAGCAATATCTTAATCATATGAATAAACGAACAAAGCCTACCATTTTTTACGTTTTTGGTCAAAACCTGTATCGCATCACCATTATCCACCTCCACCTTAACACGGCGAAACCTCAAGTCTCATGCATGACGAAATCCTATCAAAATACCTCAAAACTCTGCATTCAAAATCGAGCAAATACCAATGAATTTTGAGTAACCCAACACCCACACCCCTATAATTATACAAATCTAAACTTAGAATTATAAAGGTAACTAAAAACTCAAATAAAAAATAATGCATATTCAAAATAAATAATATATATCTCTTCTCTTTATTTAAACTAAGTTATATGTAACTAACAATTACCAAATAAAATAATTCACGACTAACTAGTATATTAAAATACGAGAAAAAATTAATAATAAATTAGTATAGTGGGATGTTGCGCTAGATCCCTTAAACAAGGTCAAAAGTTTGAATCATAGCATTATGAATAGAGAAAACTAAATTGAAAGAATCGCCCTAAATTATACCTTAGAAAAATTCAATCTGAATTAGTCGATTAATAAATCAAATACGGTGGTTAAAAATACGAGAATAAACTCTTATCAAACGTAGCGTCAATATGTTTACCGTATCAATTATTATGTACTACTAAATACCATTATTTAAATGTTAAGTAACATGGCCTAGCCCATATAAGTTTGGATATTGGGTTGAAATCAAAATCTAAATTGGGTTGATAAGTGGTCTTAGGATGTTAATATTGTATAATTGATTGCTTTGAAAAAAGTTCAAATGTTGTTGATTATTGGGTTTAATTTTATTCAGTCCAATAATATACTTTATTATAAGCCGCGTAAATTAAATGTAAACTTTAGTTTACACGTATCTTTTAGTTTTAGGGATTAAAGTTTTAGTTTAGGATTTAAATTGTAGGGTTTAAAATTTAATGTTAGTGTTTAGAATTTAGGGTATAACGTTTAAGGGTTAATGTTAAGAATTTAAGATTTGAATTTTATATTATAAAAAAACTAACTTATGTAAAATTAATTTTCATAGCATATATATCAAAATTTTACCTTTATTTGAAATGATTGTCGACTCAAGGTCCGAAGATTATCGTTTTTGAGAATGTAAATTTATCGATTCAAGGTAATTTTTACAAACCAAACGTGACAATATTAAGAGAATATAAGATGTAAAAATATCTCATACATAGGTGGATAGAATTTTTTTTATTTTCATAAGCGCTCTAATTTTTAATGATTAGAGATTTAATTTAGAGTTTACAATTTAGGGATTGTAGTTGGAATTTAAGGATTGGGATTTAGAGGTTAGAGTTAAGGTTTTATGATAATATGTTAGGGATTTAGGTTCTAACCTATAAACCTAAAATCCTAACCCTAAATTTAAATCACAATCCCTAAATTCTAAGCACATAAATCTAAACCCCTAAGTTATGAACCCAATATTAGATCTCTAACCACTAAAATTAGGACGTTTGTGAAAACAAAAAATTTACACCACCAATACATGATATAATTACGCATATAAAATTATCTTAAAAATGTAAGTTAATTCGAACCAAATGCCTCTTTTCACATTAATACTACGTCATTCAATTAAATCTAACTCGTAAAAATTACATTTCTAATTTTAAATTGGGTTATGTCTATAGATGGTGCATAAAATTTCTATTTTAGTAAATGGCGCATAAAATTATACATTATTAATATACTCCATCAAATATAAAATTTAAGATACACCAAACGTTTTAGTACAAGACTTATATATTTGAAACTTTATTCATAATAAAAATTAATAATATAATAATCGAAACTTCAAAAAATTATTAAACTTACTCGATACACCGAAATCAAAGTCATTATAAAAGAATATTTTTTTATTATACTCCCGTTTGTTTCAAAGTTTTACTCTGATTAATTCAAATTAATTTGCGTCGAATATTTATTTTTTTGTGGGTGAATCTTTCAATAGAAATTTTTTTACATACATGACTTTAAACTTGATACATGCTAAAACAATACTAAATTGTTTACTGTTTTGACCAACCTTAATTGATAAAAAACCGACATTTTTAACAATAAATATAAGGTATGTATATAAATTGATGTCCAACGCATAGCACTAGAGGTGTAAACGAGCCGAGTCGAACTCAAGTAGTGCTGAGCTCGACTCGACTCGTTAAGATTTTGAGTCGATTTAGAGTTTGAGTAATTTTTAACGAGTCTGAGAAATGTAAGCTCAACTCGGCTCGTTAAGAACTCGAGTCAATTTTGAGCTTTATTCGAGCCCAATCGAGTCAAGTGTTAACCGATCTTTGGCTGTGTTGGACTCGAGTAGCTCGTCATCATATGTCACATCTTATTTAAAGCTATATCAAGAGAAAAAAATAAACTTTAATATGCAAGTTGTGTAAACTTAAGCTTGTTAATTTTAGAGTTTATGGTATTAGTTTAGGGTATAGAGATATAGATTGTTGGGTTTAGAATTTAAGATTTAGATTTTAATGTTTAAGACTTGTGTTTAGGCTTTATATTTTAGGATTTTAAGTTTATGAATTTAGATTTTAAATTATAAAAAATAGTATATTATATTTTCGAGTAGCTCACGAACTTTTTGAGTCGAACATCAAGTAACTCGGTTTGGCTCATTAAAAACTCAAGCCGAATTTAAACTTAAATCAAGTTTAATTAAATCGAGCTTTAACCAATTCGAGCTCGAATAGCTCGCGATCTTACATAGCACACACGTCTAGGCAAGGAAGATGCTCATCGAAAACATCAAACATTGGTTTAATATTTAAGTATTCCGAACAAATCTCTATGTAATTTCTTCGGATTCTCCGCCCCCCCCCCCCCCCCCCCCCCCCCATTTTTTCCCTTCTTTTCCTTCTATTTTATAATATTGTTTAAATATATTTATTAGAACGAGTGTCACTTTTATTAATATTATCTTGTGCGATTTTATAATAATATCGTTTATTTTTAACTTTTTTAATATGATACACTCTATAGATAAATTGTTAAAATTCGAATATCTTGAAAATAATATTTTTTTTACTAGGACTACTAAAAGAGTTCTATACGTATATAACTTTTTCTAATTACATACTCATATAACTTTAAAATGGTTAAACTAAAATTCTATTAATTTGGGGTAACAAAATAAAAATTATATTAATATCTTAACTTTATAACTTTGCCTTTTGAACTAACTAAATTTGATATTTTATCATTTAGGGGTCAAGGTCTTTACATAATGAAGGGACTAATAACATAATTTTACCAAAGAATGTTATAATAATTTTGTCTTTTTGTTCCTGTATTTCCCAAGAACGTTATTCGGCATTGCTTATAAGTAAACGGTAGTCTCCAGGACCAAGAAAGAAAAACACAAGGAAAATTCAAAGAATTTGGTTTGAAGGAGAGAAAAAAATGGATTTGAAGGTATGATTTCCTCTCATTTCTTTCCCTTTCAATTCAATCCTTAATCTAATTTATTGTTTTTATTTTCTGGTTCTTTTGATCTTGTTTCTCATTGATTATTTGTTTCAGTTTATAGTTCTTATGTTTTTTTCTGTCTGATTGATTGTTTCCCATCATCGTTCTTTTGATTTTTCTTTACAAAAATGTTGATTAATGCTAATAGAAAGTTATCTGGAAATTTTAGGCTTTGGGTTCAGCTGATTCCACTGAATTTTTTAATCAATAAATTTATGGATTTCATAATTTTTCTGTAATTGACACTGCTTTCTATTATCTCTGCAATTTCGTATTGGAGCTGGATGAAATTAACAAGTTTGGGGGAGGGTAAAGCTAAAAACTTTGTATAAAAAGGCTTAAATTGAACGTTCAATTTTCTAGAGGGACCAAATAAGCAATTTGTCCAGTTTTGCAAGGGGCAGGCAGCCCCTGGATTCTCCCCTGACTACAAGTACTCTGTTTTAGACTTGTCTATTGAGTGGATGTGATAAGTCTTGGGTTGGTCAATTCGGGTTTCAAATTTTTTAGTTAATTTGGGTTCGGGTTTTCGTTTTTTATGGTCGAATTGAATTAAGTTCAGTTTGTGTATGTTAAATGTTAACGTTGTACCTTGATTGTTGACTGTATAGGAGGAATTCGAGGAGCACGCCGAGAAAGCTAAGACCCTACCGGAGAACACGACGAACGCCGACAAGCTCATTCTTTATGGACTCTTCAAGCAAGCTACTGTTGGACCAGTGAATACCAGTTAGTACATTACATACATATGATGCAACTCATTTTAATCATTTTGTTTAGTCACTGAATAATAAAGGGGCTAATCCGTTTAATTTTCCCGATCCGAAGGCCGTCCCGGAATGTTCAACCTGAAGGAAAAGGCCAAGTGGGATGCATGGAAGGCTGTTGAAGGTAAAGCGGTGTTCGAATGAGTACAGATTATTAGATCATTAGTTGGTTTCATTGAAAAGTGGTATATCGTTATATGAATCTTTATAACTCAAATCGGGTTTTCGTGTTTTCGACAGGGAAACCTTCGGAGGAAGCGATGAAGGACTATATCACCAAGGTAAAACAGATGCAGGAGGCCGCTGCTGCTGCGTGTTCTTGATGTGTGAGAAATGAAAATGGTGTAATTTCAAGCATAAGCAACTCTAAGAATAAGCAATGTGGTTGGTTTGAAGTTGAATCTTTATGTTTTATTTACTTGTAGAATGAATGAGGTGAAATTAATTACATATTTATGGTGTTTATGTTGATGGAAAAGTTGCATAAATATTTAACCTTTAGACACAGATGTAGAATTTTATGATAGATGTATGAACTTTCATAAAATTATACTAGAAATTTATAGGTGAAAATTACAAAATTTGAGAGATTTGAAATAAGATTATTAATAAAAATAGGGTAAACTACATAAATAGTCCCCTGAATATATTTTAATTATCTTTTAGCGTCTTCTGACTATCAAAAGTTACAAACTGGTCTCCTGACTTAAAATAAAGTAACAAATTAGGGACCAGTGCCGTTAAAATTTTAACAAAAGATGATGTGGCAGTTAATCAAATTGGTATACTAAGAATTTAACTCCTTTAACTTTTTCATCTAAAATCGATCCTCGAACTTCGCAAACCCATGGATGTCAGTGCATGCATTGGCTTGATTCCCTGGCGACCGATGAAACTGGAGGTGCAATAACTTATGGAGCTCGCCAGAATCTTTGCATCGTTGGTGAGAGAGCTAATTTCTGAAAAATCTATTTTTGGTGATTGAATTTTAAAAATTGATGCTTTTGAATCATTTTCAATGATTACAGAAACAAAACCCAAGTCTTTTGTGAAGATGATACCCTGGATAATCGTCATGGCTTGGGCATGAAACACCAAAAGAACCTGGTAATGAATTTTATAACAAGCGCCCATAATTTGACTCTCTTCGTCTCGAATTATAACACTTAAACTTGTTTTGTTACTCGCAAGAGAGAAACCAACATCGACATTTGCGCGGAGGAGACAAAAAGAACAAAATTTAAAGAGGCCTCTGTTCTTTGTTTTGTAAGTAAAAAAAAACAAGGATTTGTAATTAAAATAGTTAATAGTACATAGTATATAGTGATACACATAATTAATGATACATAGCGATACATAACGCTTATTGTAAAAGTATCCTTCATGATAATTACATAAATACACTTCTTCTAATTTTTATATTTTTAGTTAGATTTTGATAAAAATACTGTAAAAACTTAACATATAAGCTACTAAAATTGTGAGATTAAATTAATTTTTTTTGTGAAAGGGGCATCTACTACACACCTTATTAAAAAAATCTCCCTAATCCTAATGAAGGAAAAAGAGTATGTGTAGTAGAGCAATGTAAACAAAAAAACCATAACAATAATTTTATTATTGAATATCGCAACCGATAATAATTCAAAGGAAGGTCTTTCGCCAATTTCGCGAGTGTATCCGCAACCGTATTTACCTCACGACTAACCCGAGAAAATTGAATATCTCAATTTCGCGCCGCCATTTCCTTAAGATGCACTCGAAGACTCGAAGGAAACCGCAACGGATCACCCAAAGCTAATCCTTCATACACAGCTCTATTATCCGTTTCAACAATAATTTTATTAAAACTAAGAGTCCAGGCCGTCAATAGACCCTCGTAGACTGCCCATAATTTGGCGTCAAACACAGAGCATATGCCAATTTTTTTTGAGAACCCGAAACGCCATCGCCCCGAGCTATCTCGACCTACGCCACCACAAAACACAGCCCCAGAAGTCATGTTCCTTGCCCCATCCACGTTTAATTTAATCCAGTTCAATGGAGGTTGCACCCATCGTGTAACAGGACCAGTAATCGACCTACCAATTTCATTTTGTTCTCGCCGCTCACTCGCCCGCAGCACCTCCTCGCAGCATCTTCGAGCACGCTGCAGCAAAGGTTCATGGCAGCCAGAATTCGAACCAAAAACAGTAGCATTGCGCTGCTCCCACGCCAACCAAATCAATGTGCCAAACAAAATATCCCAATTCGCTGCATTCCTAGGATATTTTGGCATATCATTAATATTAGTATGGATCCATCGCACAATAGATGATCCAAAAAACTCAACAGTCATATTCGGTTTAATAACATGTAGCCACACCGTTTTAATCGCCAGACAATCCCGTAGAATGTGAGAAATATCCTCAATCGCAGCACCACATAAGACACAACTAGTATCATCCGCAAGGTGCCGTCGTACACGTTTCACATTCGTCATCACCCGACCATGACATACTTGCCACATAAACATTCTTACCCGAGGAAGTCCACGATATTTTGCTAATTTCTCCCATACCAGATCCACATCAGTAACACTCGTTTCCAAACACAGAGCATAAGCCGATTTTACCGTGAACTTTCTTGACTCTTCAAGTGCCCACCCAGGACAATCAGAATGGCCCATATCCATCAAGGCCTTAATTGTCGCGATACCCTGTAAAACATTTTCAGGAAGCATCTCAGTAATCTCTCCCCATTTCCATTGTCCGCTATTATCCATCATATCCCGAACGGTTTTGCGTTCAATTTCGCCACTGTCAGAAAGAACATATTGAGAAAGAGGTCCAAAAGTACTCACCCAAGCATCATTCCAGAAATCAATGTGATTCTCATCACCAATATTCCAAACAATATTTTACCTAAGATCGGTCCATAATAATCTGATACCTTGTCAGAGTCACGAACCCCGTAAATTCAGCAAAGAGATCGGCGCCACCTCCTGAATACCATACTCAGCACTCTAATCCAAAGTCTACTAGGTTCCGAAAGCATAATAAACCTCAATTTCAGAAGAAAAAAAAAGTTGTATTCTGATGTTACATACGCTTAATACCCAGCCCACCATTCGAAACAAGCGAGCACACGACATCCCAACTGACAGCATAAATACCTCTAGTGTTATTGCAATCCCCATATGAAATTGCGAATTAACCTTTCAATCTCATCACAAACATACCTAGGTAACCGAACTGATTGCATAGCGTACATAAGAATAGAAGATAGGACCGATTTAGCCAACACGATTCGCCCAGCAAATGAAAGTAACCGAGTCTTCCATCCCGCCAATCTATCAGATACCTTCTGTATCAAATAACGGTAAGTAGCTTTGGTAATTCTTCTATGGATAAGCAGAACGCCCAGATATTTTCCAAGATCAAATACACACTTAAACTCAAAAGCATCACTGATATCCTCTCAAGAGTAGTATAGATTAAATTAAATTTTAATTTATGTTATGTTATTAAATTGAGTAAATTAGTATTTTATTTGATTATTTTTCTATTTGTTTGACAAAAAATACGTAAAAATGAGAATATGACGGGTTAGAATCAGATTTTTTTATTTTTTAAGTCGGATTTATATTAGATAAATATATTTTTTAAAACTCACATAAGATCAAATCAAATTTTTTATATTAAAATCGAAAACCGACCGTCGCTAAATTATTGTAATCTTCTTTTGTCTGTCAAATCAGGATATATCTAGTATCTACTCTAAACGGTAAAAAACTAAAAATCTTTAATAAAATAGGACAAATTCTGTCGCTTGCCCTTTTACTTTGATAAAGTTGGAGATTTAGTCCCTATACTTAAAAAAATAAATCTTCTTTTGATTAAAAATTTTAGTCCCACAAACTAACAAATTTTATCAAAATTTGTCGTCGTGACAAGTTGGTTAACAGTTTAACGATTGGGGTAAGATTTTTTTATCAAAAAATAAGAGAATTTAAGTTCTAGCGTATTTTAAATATAAGGACTAAATCTCAAAATTTATCAAAACATAAGGACAGGTAATATATTTTTTTGACCAAAGCATTAGCACTTATGGGACCACAAGCATCAATCATGAATGGGGAATCTAGAAAAGATAATTCAGCATAAGTTCCTAAAATGTTATATTCAATTCCAACTATATTGCCACCGAATATTATTCTCTTTATTTTCCCAACTTTGGAATGGATTTCAAGTGCCAAAAATATATAAAAATATAATAGATTTCTAGAAAATGAAATGAAAATTTTATTTATTAGAATTTGATGTTACAATCATTTAAATTCATCAAATAAAGATTAGGAGATCAAAAGTAATAGCGAGAAATAGTAATTTTAAGGTGGACTTACGAGGTCTTAGCTTAATTATAAGGTTGAAGTTTTATCAAATTTTAATATATTACGAGTTTTATCTCATATAAATTATGTGTGAATTATATCTAAATATATCAGAGTTATTACGAGGGATCATGTGCCCTTTACAACCTTCAAAATCTCAAATTTTAAAATTGAGGTAATCACAAACTAACAATTTGGACTTATAAATGATAGAACTTCAATTTAGTTTTTATTAAAATTATATAATTGTAAGTTAAAAAATTGAAATCATATATTTTAATTTTTCAAATTTTACAATTTAATTATAGCCCCCAAATCTCCAAGTTTACTTTTGATTATTAGTCTAATTGTATATTATAATAATTGACTTAATATATTTATTCATATTTGTATTTTGTTCATTTCTTCCCATTTTACTTTATTTTTTGTTATTATTGTTTTTCTTTTGGGAAGGATTTTTCCTTTTCCAATATTCTTTTTTGAAATTCGGTGTCCTTAAAGGTATAAAATATTAGGAAGTGCTTTTCCTTTTTTTTTCTTTGAAAGATTCTAAACCTTTCTTTATCAAAAATAAATTCTAGAATTATTTCCCATAATATTCTTTTAAAAAAATCTTTTTATAGGGTTTAAACCCGCATAAAGGATAAAGAGGATAAGTATTCATGATTATTAGTTCAATCAATCTCAATTTTTTAATTTTGACTCAACTATACACATTTTAAAATATAAATACATTCATTTATTTTCATAATAAAAATATACAATAAGATTCTTATGCAATAAGCAAACATAAATAAGTTTAACCGTGTTCAAACTCACTCATCTTAGATGTTACAATATTATGTTAATCAAACTAAAACTCAATCAACAATAATTTTAATTATTAAAGGGACGTGATTAAATTGTAGTTTAGTCATAATAGTTATTGTAACATCCTTTAAAATTTAATTACCTAATTGTAATTATCAAGTGACCACACAACAAAAAAATTAAATTGTAATTTATTAGTTACCCTACAATAAATTTCAAATTATGATTGTTTTATCTGTCAAAAAAAAAGGTAAGCTGTAATTTTTTTATGTATAGATTGTCTATTTGAACACTGAAATCTAAAATCTTAAATTCTAAATTTAAACTAAAAATAAAATTGTTAAGTACAAAAGTATTGAATCTTAATTTAATCGATATCCGATAGATTCGAATGTGATCGAATACAAATTATATTTAATTCAAGATTTAGAGAGATTATGGCATTTCCCCCAAAAAATATATGAAAAAAAAATCTTTTTTATCACAGAAAAACACACCAACTTCCACCCACCCACCCACCATCAATATAGTATACAAACACCAACCCATACTTTAATATCACAAGCAATATTATTGGCTAATCAGCAAAAGCACATCTTACATCAATATGCATATTCCCCCAAATTCATCAAGCTATAGGTGCCAAAACAGGCAAATACTGGACTCACCTGCCCAGACGACCTAAGATTCGAAACTTACGGCGATTTTCCGATAGCACAAACACCATAAAGATTTATTCAATCGACCTCATTCATGCTACAGAGTAAAATAAAACTTACATAATCGGACTTCGAACCGACACAAATTCAACAATAACTTAAGAGTAGCAATAGAAAAAGAGTACATTGTTTATTCTAGTTATGACTTGTTTCAAACCCTTGTAAACAAGCAAGGGCTTGAAATTACACCATTTTCTTTCATGGCCACACACATCAAGCAGGCAATCCAGCAGCCTCCAGCAGCTGTTTTACTTTGGTGATGTAATCACCCATTGCTTCCTCCTGGGATTTCCCTATCGAAAACCGGAACCAGATTCGAACATAAATTCACTTGTATATGTTAATAACAATTTCCAATGAAACCAACTAGTATTCTTATAATCTATGTCAATTCAAACATAGGTTTACCTTCAATAGCCTTCCATGCATCCCACTTGGCCTTTCCCCTTATGTCCAACATTCCAGGACGGCCTTTGTATAGGAAAAATAAAACCCATTAGCCTCTCTATAGTTATTAACGTTGTTACTTAGACTCAAGTCAAGTCTAGTTGTCCGATACGGAAATTTATCTAACACACATATGATTAATAGAAGGATCTATGGAGGTTATATCTCCATATCCATGTGTCGAATACTGTCGGAATTAAAAAGTCCGAGCAATATTAAGTTACTAAAGAAAAGGTTAAAAAGGGTTATATGAATACTAACTGGTGTTCACTGGTCCAACAGTAGCTTGCTTGTAGTGTCCATACAGAATGAGCATGTCATCGTTCGAAGGGGCCGTTGGGAGGGTCTTAACTTTCTCGGCATAGGCCTCGAATTCCTCCTATACAATCGAGGATCAAAACACAACATTATCATACTAAAACATTGGAATGATTAAATCTCAACTTTTTTTGAGGGACTATATATTGAAAGTGAAACAATAACAAAAGTACAATGATCTAATCATGATTTTAGTCCTCTAGTTAACCAAATTTTGAAATTTAATCTACTTCAATTAGGACCGGGTGGATGCTATTAACTCAGAGCTCCGAATAACATTATACAACTAAAGAATCAAATTATTCCAAATTAAAGTAGAGAGATCGAATCTCAGATTTCAGCATAACAGAGAGATAATAGCAAAAAAAACGATGTTTTCAGCAGGTTTAAGCAACTTAAAGAGAGAATCAGTTGAATGCAGTGCTTAAAACTTCTAGATCTAGAGGCAATCTACTTCAAAATGACTTCGTTTCTCCAGAACAACAAGATCAAACTCTGCTATTAGTCCCTGTATTTTTCAAATTTTGTAAATCAATCACATGTTTTCCAGTACTGTTTGGATCAAGACTGAAATCTCAAAAACTCGAGTACAGTAAACAAATCCGCAATTGAAACTCGGTACGGTAAACGAATGACAGAAATTAACCTAATAAACCGTAAGGAAACAATCAGAGATCGATTTGAGCGAGAAAAAATTCCAGAAAAATGCAGATGCGAATGGATGAAACATCAAAACGAACAACCGGAAACAAAAGTAAATTAACTAATCGGATTGTGAACGGAAAGGAAGAGAAATCAAACCTTCAAACCCATTGATTCTGATGCGGAAAACTACGGTAAAAAGAGAGACGACTTTGTTTCTTCTGAATTTCGTCTTCAATGGACTCAAACTACCATGTATTTATAGCCCTTAAGCACACTGCCAGATAACATGTGAGTAGGTAGGCTTTTGGAAAATTTGTGTACGTCTAATTTAATCACTAATAATTAATTCCTATTCAATATGGTCACAATATTTTTTTTCAATTTTTTTAAAAATAATTTTATATTATATATATTTGATGTATTAAACGTGTATAATGTATAAGTTTATATGCTAAAAAACGATATCGATTAAAATATAAAAGTTACAAATTTAATGATTTTAAAATTATTTATTAATAACTTGTCACGATTCAACTTAGACACTAATTCAGTCGAGAATTATATGCCCATCTTTACTTTAATGGTAATATAGATTACTGTAAGGGTATTTTTTGTATTTTTAAACTTTTATAAAAAAAATATTAATTTATTTTTTAAAATATTATGTTACAAAAAGAAATTTTTTATTTTTAATATATATATATATATTAAAGTGATTAATTCATTAACATTATATAAATATTGAATATATTTTTCAATGCATCCCGTTTTGTACTTTTAAAACAGTTGCCATAAATATTTATCCTATTTTATCTATTTATTTTTAGAAGAATGTAGAAAAACACAAATTAATATTTCCCAAAATATTATTTTTTGCAATGAATGGGTGCAGACATTAAATAAATAAATAAATGGCGGAGAAAACAATGAAGGATAGGATGCCGACAGCTGGGATGTTAGGATTATTTAAATTGCATGTATAATAATAATAAGGGTAAATTACACTGTCGGTTTCTGAGCTTTTAAAGTATTTTTACGTTGATCATGAAACTTTTAAAATTTGTGTTATAGTCATTAAATTTTTAATTCATTTTTATTATGATCACCGTTGTTGAAATACATGGTTAAAGCATTCTTTTCAAAAAAAACCTCTAATTTTAACAATTGAAAATTGTCACAAAAGACTTTTTTATGAACAAAGAATTATTAATTAATTCTGACGATGAAAGAGTTCTATTTTATCAGAAGATTAACATAGTTTAGTTTTAAGTTGATATGACTATTAACACTAAAAGATTGAAAGATTTTTATTGGACAATCATTCTTATCTTCTTTCGTCATTCCTTTATTTTCTATTGGACCGTCATTTTCTTTCGTCACCATTTATGTTATCCTATGGTGGTTTCTACCGTCGAAGATATCACAAAGCCACTTTCCTTTTTATCTTCTTTCCCATCGGTTCATACTCATCGAAAAATCTCGCATTCTCCTCAAATGTCAATTAAATTTTAATTGAAACTAAAAGCTAAAAAATTATGATATGTCACTTTCAACTGTTAAAACGACTTGAAACTAGACTATGTTAATCTTCCGGTCAAGTGAATAATTTCTGTTATTGGAATTGATCGACAATCGCTTCGCTCATTGAAGATTTAACCTATGTGGCAACTGTAAATTTGAAAATTGATGTTATGTTTTAAAAAATGCATTAACGTGTTATATCATCATTTTTTAACGAAATGTAATGACAACGTCCTTGATAAAAAAAGAAGATTAGTGTTGTATTAAAATTTTAGTAATCAAAGCAAAAATATCTTAAAAAATTCGGTGACTTTCAACGTAGTTTTACTCTAATAATTATGATAGAAATATTTTATATTTAAAATAGTGAAATAACTTAAAAATACTTTTAATTTAGTTTTACACTAAAAAATAATAAAAACTAATTGTAAATTAAATAAGAATCAAATTTGATTCAATTTGGATAACCATAATCTTTAAACTTATAAACCATAAATCATCTAAATACTAAAGATCGATTTTAGATTATTTTTCTTAACCCTACTTAACTTATAAGGGTAAGACATTTGTAAGAATACCTATTTATATAACTTCCTAAAAATCCGCAAAATATTTGTAATAATTTATTTTAAAATTATATATAAACTTTCATTTATATATAATGTGATATAGGAACCTTATGATTTGATATATAATGCGATATTCAAATTCAATACCAATTATAAACAAACTAAAACAGTGAGATCTCAAACATTTAAATAAATGAATAAAATGATAACTTCACAAATTTTAATCATTTTAGAATTGAAAATTTCATTAAAACATAAACACGAAACGAATACACGAATTTTCAGGTCTAGATGAAATCCTAATCCTCCTAATAACTTAATGTTTGATCCTACAGAAACATACAGCCATTATATATGTAAACTGGAAAGTAAAACCAACATTTAAAATGAAAAATAAATAAATAATATATATATAAATTAGATTCTAACAGGTTTCTGGACTGGACATTTAGAAATTGTTATCTTTACGAATCAGGCAATCCATCCATAAACTTATTGACTTATTACGAATTTACGACATTCGGCTTCAATCACAGCACAGCTAGAAACTAAGTTATGAAAAGATTAGCAGTCAACTGACCGTGGCTTGTTATGAATGCTATTTTCGTCTCATGACGGCATTTCGATGTCACCTCCACAGAATTTCCATGATCCATCATCTTGCCTCCGAAGAATATATCGGATTTTATACGTGCTGGTAGCAATCAGTGGATAAACAAGTATGACTTAGTCCATGTGTTTTGATGAAACAGTTTTGAGTTCTAGATTTGATGGTAATGCAATGGCAGGAAAAATACATTCTGAGCTCCGAAAATACACTAAGCCTATATATATTTGCTCACCTGTAATAATTAGGATTCTTTAGCTGAGACTCATCAACAAGTTCTGCTGCCTCTTCAAGGAGAGCCTCGATTTCGGCTATCTCCCCCATGTTTGCATCCATCAGAATGTCTGCTCGAAGAATGGTCAATTGAAGCAAAACAAATCTCCAATAACACCATCTAGCTTTCGCCGTATCAGCCAATGCTTGCCACTGCAGACCACAATTATGTCAACAAAAAATAAAAACCAAACTGAAGGTTTTAGCTATGAAGTAATATACTTCCACCTCCAGGAATAGAATCTTGAAATAAACAAACCAAAATATTTCCACGTCATGAATTCAGAGTTCCTTGCAAAGGTTTAGTTTTGAAATTTTAAAAAATCTCAGGAATGGTTGAAACTTGATTTTGATTTGAGCTAGTCTTTGTTTAGTACGAACTCAAAGTACGCACTTATACTGCATTCATTAAATGTCGTCGACCAATCAAGCTCCCCAAGTTTTTTATAACACATAATTAAAGGTTGAAACAATTGTTTACCAAATAGCACAGAGGTAGCAAGGAAAATGATCAACGCTACACTTTAACCATTCTTATCCTCCCTTCTGGGGTTAGGGTGATTAGGCAAGGAGACGAGGGAAGATTCTTGTATTATTTTACTGTTAATAAACAAAAGCATGAAATCAAATGAGACCATTAATAGGTTTTACCTGAATTAACATCGACTCATCAAGGGCTTCAGAGAGGGTATCAACCTGATGGTTAGGTCCCAGAGCTTCAGCTTTAATTGCTTGCCACTGCCTGACAAGAGCTTCAGCTTCTTCCACAGACATTTGCTTCCTGTCCACTGACGTGATTGACGTTGACAGGCTAGCAGGAAGGCGGGAAGTTTTTGAATTCATAGCTTCTGAAGGGTTCATGAATTGGACCTTGGCCGATTCCAAGAGTTTCTTTATCCTACCACCAATACCACTTGCCCTGATATGAGCAGGGTTGTAATCCAAGAAAGAATCTCCTTTACGAGTAAAGGAGTTTGAAATCGTATGTGGTTTACTGGAGGCCCATATTGACATGCGCCTGCCCCCACTCAATTTCATTCCTGAGAGCTTAAAGCCTGTTAAAATAATGCACCCTAATACAGCAACAAAAGTTACCCTTTCAGTGACATTACTCTGGGAAAACCAGCTTTCCCAAGATTTATTCTGGTTTCCTCCAAATTTTCTTTCCAACTGAACAGACGATGCATTGACATTGTTTCCACTGCTATTGTCACCCGTTAAAAAAGGGCTTTGCAAATCCGTTGTTGGTAACTGCTTAACGGTTGATACAATATGGAGAGAAGATTTCATACGGGGAAAGGAATCCTCAAAATCTTTCCTCTCAGATGCAAGAGCGGTAGCTAGGGATCTGCGGCCTAGATTAGGGATAGTTTGAGGGGCACCATTACTTTTCCTGCTCCTAGGAGCTTTTCTTTCACCACCAAAATAGTTGGCCTGCAGACAAGTACAAATGTTACCACTTCACCCTTAATCTGATAGCTTAGTCATTTTGCTCTTACCAAAGAAGGAGAACAATCCCTTGTATCAGGAAAGAGAGAGAGCACAGCATCCTTCAGCCAAATTTCCTGATTAAGTCAGGCAGTTATATGTCAGAGACTCAGAGTATGCATCAATCTTAAAGATAAACAAGAACTTCAAAGAATTTGAAGGGGACATGTGGAAGTGGACACAGTCCAACTAGCAACTCAATCATGACTACTATCGAGTGCACACAACCCTTGCCAAATTACCCGTCTAGCTGTCACACAAGTCAAGACCCCAGTAAATTTATCTATTTCATTGATCAAGCTAGGCTTATGCTTGCATGCTTGAGCCAATATACTAAAACAAATCACTTTGAAGTATATATTTTTCTCCAATTTAACACTTGCTTCATCGCCAATCCTTTACAGAGTTTCATATCATACACTTTCTTTCAGGCTTACTGAAGACTTTTGATTCTAAGTTTTCCCTACATAACTCAAGCATCTCATCTGATCCACCAGATTGATATTATCTTAAAAAGCATACACCAAAGTATAGCATCTTGACTGTACCTAATAAATTCAACAATCACCAAGGCCAATAGATAAGAGCTCAAAGCTGAACCGTGGTTTACACTATTGCTATTGGGCAATGCTCCACCACCCCTCTATCAGTCTTTAAACAAGTCACCACTCCATTATATGTGAGATTCATTACCTGAAATAACACACAGACCCCTATTCTCCTAAAGTTCCTAAGAAAACATAAAATCACAATTTGATAGACCATCCACAGTCAAAAGAGTAAATTAAGCATATTTGACCTCCTAACTGTTAAACTTTCCGCTCATTGCAAGCTTAGATGCATATTTCGAAGCAGGAGATGGTTTAAGACTTACCAATGATGAATTTGTACTAGAACTGCCTCGCATCTCCTTTCCCGTAATAGAGTTTTGGGGTGCACGATTTGAAGTTGATTCAAGCTGTTGAAGCTTTTCAATTACCTCAGCCTCACTTCCCTAAAAGCCAACAAGTGAGTAATTAAAAAGCATTTCAATGAAAAGAAGCTCCAGCTTCCAAAGAAACATAACCTTCAATTTCTACAGTTTTAAATCTATACCTGTCTAAGAAGGAATAAACAGACAGCCTCCTCAACCTTTAGATCAGCACCCTCAGATGTTATCAAACACTCGCATATAGTTTTTGCTTTGGTAATCTACAGAAATATAATAAAAAGTGACAATAGTAACAAAGAATTAATAGAAAACAATCTCCCCACACAACCACTCCAATGCAGAACCCCCAAAATATTATTCATAGACCAACCGGCATAGAGATTACCAAGTCAGTTTGCCTGCTTGAAAATCCAAGAGCAATATGAGCAATCAATGCCATGTAGAAACAGGTAAAATCAATTACAACCCTTTGATTCTGTGATTCAATTGATTTCTTATTCTTCCTTGCCATTGCTAAATTATCCCAGGGAAGAATATCAACTACTTCTGAGGCCAATAGCCGATTAAGAGCTTGGCTTAAGAAGCTTGGCCAATCTTGGACCTGGCAAGTTGTTTCCACATCAAGCCCCTGTCTGAGCAGTTCACGTAGGGCAGCAATTGCTCCTCGTCGCCTGTCAGCATTTTCAGGTGATCGAGGCAAGCCTAATAATTCCAATGCGCATGCAGGTGCAAGTTCCTCCAAAGATTCTTCTATCTAAGAACCATGACAAATAATTAAGGTAAATAGAAGGCTGTGACCATGAGAAATAAGGGTAGCACATAATTACTTGTTTGCACCTATCCTCCAACATTGTTGCAGTCATCAGCATGCAGAATATATTAAGTTCTTAACCATCAGATCAATTCATTAGAAGTTTTGTACTGTCTTGATTATGTTTAACTTTTTTGGGGTTACTAATAGTATGTTATTAATCAAGAAATGAGGACACCTATTACTGACTGAAGCAACGCATGTTGTGGAAATCCTTGAATAAAATGGAGGCAAAAACATAAAATAGCAACAACAATTACCTGAGATAACAACATCATTTGTTTAAGAGATTTTGTACTCCTGAGAAGAGACTGAGCACGAGCAAGAGCTTCAAATCCTTCAGAGACCTTGTTCTTTTCGAAACCAGTCTTTGCAATTGAACACTTCAAGAAAGCACCTATTATAAGAAAAGTGGGCATAGCAAAGTTGATGTTAAAGTTGGTAAAAGATGCTAAGCTCTTCACCTATTTGCCTCACCTCAGCAAGTGCCATCGATAAAAGTAAATCATGAATATATGGCTTAGCATCCGGACGCTGAATAGCTGCCCTCCCAATTTGAAGGACAAGCTCCTCTTCTCCGACCTGATTCACAAGGAACCTATCATATCAGTTCTATCTTTCCAAGCTAAAAACCTTCATTTTTAAGGCTTTCTTAGGTGGATGCTTTTGCTACTTACTGTTTGCTTCCAAAAGTAAATAAATATGTAAATTTGGATGCCAAAACAGATAAGGTTTTTGAACAATAATAAGTTAAACATTTTAACTTCTTTAATAACAAAGTATAGAATTTGGATTTCATATGCAACAATTATGTTCACCACCCGTTACTCTTGTACATTTTTAGCCTTTCGAAATTTTAAAAGCAAAAGCACATAATAAAATTTGAGATTGTAGTACTTGTTTTACAAGGAGCAAATGACTGAAATATAACTCCAAATCAAACATAATGAATAACCATGAACACTAATTTCTTAATTAAAAAATGCTAGCAGTTGCTTCTAAATTCAAACATTAAAAAAAAGTTTTTTGCTTCAAATGCGAAACTAACATTATTTCACTAAATGTTTAACAATACCTCCTAATTATAATAAACTAAAAATAAAGGGATGGATAGTGGAGAATTGCACCTCTTGAAGAAGGCAAACAGCAGCAGGCAACCAACGCCATGGAATTCGAAGAGATGATTTCGGGGGAATCTTCTCTTTCACATTTCCGGCGTATTCCGTTTCGAAAAGTAGCTTATCCCTCACATCCATCAAAACTTCCTGAAAAAAGAAGAAGTAATTTTAAAAATCCAAAAAAAGTACAAAAAACGACCTCTCCGATCATTCACCTGTCGAGAAACAACAACTTCACTAGTGTAACCATCATCAACCTCAGTACCCTTCAAATTCATCACCGACTTCACAATCTCATCTTTCTCAGCTTGACTCGAAACGCCGATAAGCTGGTAACAACTAACCGGAATATCAACAACGGCTGCTCCACGCGAGGAAGAAGGAGAAGACGATGAAACCGGCGCGTTGTTCTCGACAATGCCGCCGCGAGTGTCGATCGCACCGGATTGCCAGCGGCTCCTAACGGAGGGAAAACGGCAGCCGTTGGATTTGATTAGGATTTCAAAGGCTGAGATTTC
This sequence comes from Hibiscus tridactylites, assembly GCA_958450335.1. Lineage (NCBI taxonomy): Eukaryota > Viridiplantae > Streptophyta > Magnoliopsida > Malvales > Malvaceae > Hibiscus > Hibiscus tridactylites. Next base: position 1,303,629 of record OY288266.1, on the reverse strand, counting down.
ACAGACAGTAGAGCTTCGAGTGAAGAAGAAAGGCGAAGAAGGAGATGGAGGAATTGGTGGCGACAGCGTCAAATTGCTGAGTGCCATTTTCACACTGCAAAAATTCAAAGAAAATTGAAAGAGGAACTGATTCTACATGAATATTATAAAATTTTGTAACGGATTTTTGACTAATTTTTTTGCAGTGATTTCGTGTTTTCAAGGATTTCTAGATTGCGTTTGTTTAGCTCAGTGAAATTTGGAATTGATAGCTATTGGGTAAAGGTGTTTCCTCGTCGGACCGGATACGGCCCGGTCTATTTTAGAGCTTCTTATTTGAGTTTAGTATTAGGTTAAACTACATAAATGACCACCATACTATTAAAAAAGTCACGATTTGACTATTTTATTTTTTCTAAGCAATTAAATCATCATACTATTAAATTGAATGCAATTTGACCACTAGCCGTTAGAGGTTAACGACATGATGATGTGATAGTTAAAAAAATAGAGGTATAATTACACATTTGGTCCTCATTACTTATACATTTTATCAATTTAGTTTTAATTTTAATTTAATAAAATAATTAATTGGAGGACTTTACTGTTTATATTTAATTTAATAAATTTATTCTCGTCCTCCAATCAGATGGTGACATGTGTCACCTGATTGGAGGATGAAAATAAATGGAAGCAAGCAAATTAGCTCTAAGGGGATTCAAACCTGAGAGTGCTAGGTGATATTGGTATTAACCTCTAACGGCTGGTGGTCACATTGCATCCAATTTAATAGTATTGTGGTTTAATTGCTTAGAAAAAAAGTAAGGTGATCAAATCGCGACTTTTTTAATGTAAGGTGGTCATTTATGTAGTTTACCCTTAGTATTATATCTTCGGTCGTATTGGGTCGAGTTGATTTTTTTTTCTGAAATAATAACTTTTATTTTTTTTATAGTAATGTTGATATATTTATATAAGAAAATATCTCATGCACTGATGGTGGAAACAAAAAGTTTCTACAAATGTCTTAGTTTTAAGGGTTTAAGGATCTAGTTAAGGGTTTAATTATAGAGATTTAGAATTTAGGCTTTATTGTTATAAAATAGATTTTAGGGTTTAGAGGTTAAGGTTTAGCTTTTAGAGTACTATGGTCAGAAATGTAGGTTTTAACCTATAAACCCTAGATTTTAATCGCACCCTCTAAATTCAAAACTCCTACACTTAAACCTCTAAATACTAAACCTTAAACGAAATCTATAAACACTAAAACTAAGACGCTCTATTTCCACAAAGCGTTTATACATGGAATAATTACCCTATAATATTAAGAGTTAAATATAAAAGGATTTTTATATTATTTTAAAAATAAAATTTAGTTTTCTATTTTATTTTTTGGAATTGAATGTTTATATTTATTTTTAGGGTTATATTTTTTATGCACAAATTTTGTAAAAAAAAAATTACACAACTCTTAATATTTAAACTATAAAATTTAAAACTTAAATTCTTAACCTTCATCTCCTAAAACTTAAACTCTAAATTCTATACCTACAATCTAAACTCAAAACTCTAATTTTAATCCCTAAACCCTAACAATGAAAGCCTTGTGTATGTACCAACGTAATTTCCTTACCATTATTTGAAAAAAATTAACTGTTGACGTAAAATTGCTTGTAATTTTTTTTCTTCTGAATTTAGTTTTTAGGTTCAAATCGATACTTGAGCTTGACTTTATTATTCAATTTGACTCAAAGAAACCATTTACCATAAGTAGCAACTTGGACTAAAAAGTAAAATTCATAAATCAATTTGAATTAATAAATCAAGTTAAAATATATTTAGACAAAAATAATTTTTTTCACCAATCTTAATTCTAATTTTAATCTTACCAAGAGGGGAGAAAAGGAGGACTCTAAGAAAAGGAATGTGTGCCCCAAATAGGTCTAGAATCTATAACTTAAGAAAATATGAAGAATTAAAAATGAACAATTTAACAAGCCGACCAAATATACATGCTTTAAAAAAATAAACTTCTAAATACGAATTGAACCTTACAGAAAAAAATATGCGCCTAATTAGAAAAAAAAAGTTTAACACCAAATTATTAATTATATCTTAAAATTAAGTGTAGTTGCCAAAATATACATTACTTTTCTTAAAACAAGTTTATTTTAAAAAATAATTGACCAATTCTTTTTAAAAATTGGTCAACAACATCCGAAACATATAAAGAAAGAAATTGAAAACGATTTACTTCGATACTCTAATGCCATTTGTGAGAGAATACTTAGAAGTAACTACAAATCTTTGTATAAATTGACTATACCAATTTTTAAAATATATTTAATGCTTTTTTTAACAAATTGACATACTTGTTTTTGTATATGTTAGTTTTTTCAATACCAATATAAAATATTGAACAATGTTTCCTTGAAAAATCCTTTTAACCAACCTTTTGGTTCAAGCTTGTATTTGATGTCATCGGTTACAAGATAATAATTTTATATAATACGGACGGACGCAGAATTTCGTGTTAAAGGGCGACTTCCCCTCCAGCTACTTCTAGGTGGAGGCAAAGAGCATGTTGATGGAGGCAAAGAGATCATCCATTGCTCAGGGTGTGCGAAACCGATGTTCGGTCCAAGCTACGGTTGTGCTAAATGCGAGTTTTATCTTCACGAGATATGCGCAAACCTACCTTACGAGATAAGTCATCCGTTTCATCGCGATCATCCTCTTGTTCTCTTGTCTATTCCCCCTACTGGATACATCGAGTGTCTCTGCGATTTCTGTGATGAATCTTGCAATAGCTTTGTTTAACCATTGCTTTACTTGTGGGTTCGATGTTGATGTCTCATGTGCTCTGCTGCCACCGTGCGTAACCGGGGAGTTTCTCGAGCTAGATCATTTCAGCCACCAGCATCAGTTGGTTTTCATCGAAAAGCATGAGGAAAACGTTTGTTGCTTTGGATGCAAGGAAGTGATTTCCGGTCCTGGTTACGGTTGCTCTCGGTGTGAATTCTTCCTTCATAAGAAGTGTTCGATGTTATCCCAGGAGATTAGTCACCCCTATCACCGCGAACATCCTCTTATTCTTTTGACGAATCCTCCGCCGTATTATTCGAGCTGCGGCTGCGATTTTTGTCGCAGAACATGCCAAGGCTTCGTTTATCCATACATCAAGTTAGGAAAAACGTACCCATACGAAGCGCATCGGCATCCGGTTGCCTTTGTTCACAAGGCAAAAGGGCAACCTCCGTGCAGTAAAAGCGGTAACCCTTGCAAAGGCCTTGCCCTTAAATGTACTAAGCCTAACTGCAATTTCATAATTGAATGGTGCCATGTGGAAATCCTCCATTTCTAAGGCCATTGCAAGTAATCAAACTATGTAACAATGTTAAAAACGATGCTAAACTAAGATCAACTCCAAAACCCCATCTTTTTGATGTTGACAAAGCACTCGAAAGATGTCGGGAAATCGTGTTCCGATTCGAAACCGAAATGATTCTCTACAGCAACCCTTATCAGCATATAGAATCTCCTTTTTCAAGAGTGATGGTGTAATCTTAATTATGTTTAAAACAGCTCCCCATCTTCTGAGTGAAGCAATCAGCAACCATAAAGATGAATCTATACTGATATGGCATAGTTTACCAGGTCATGTCTAAACTTTTGGCTAGCATTTTCACAAAAAGACCATATCCATATCCATTGATTAGCTTCACCATATTTTTAAAAGTTCTATTAAAAAATAATATCAGAACATTGTCTTATCAATTTAAAAATGATTATGCTTTTATTTATTATAATATAATTACCAATATTATTTTATATCTAAAAACTAAAAAATATGTCCATGGATTGTTTGTTTATTATTCATACAAAATTTAAATATTTACGAAATTGTTCAATATATGTTTGTTTAATGTTTATTAACAAGTCCGTTTAGTGTTCGTGAACATTAAACGAACGGACGTGAACATACATTATTTTAAATAAATGAACACGAGCACAATTTTAAAATTCTTAATGAGTTAAAATAAACAAACAAATATTTGTTGTTCATTCAAGTTCGGTTCATTTGTAGCCCTTGGGACCAAAGAGGCCTAGGCCCCTATTGAAAATTTTAAATAATTGATAAATCATGTAAGGGTTGAACTAAAGAAAGATGGTCTTATGCCCTTAAATTTTTTGGTCTAATGACAATTTAAGTCCTGTAAATTTAAATATTAAGCAAATTAAACTTTCTCCCTTGAATACTTAATAGTTCATTATACTTTCGAAATTTAATATTTCAACTTCTTCTGTAGTTGAATTCTGGATTCGTCCCTAATTCCAGCCCTACTTTTAACGTGCAGGGCATGTATATATATATAAGGGATGGACGAATTTTATTCGTATCTTTGTGACACGGCGGTGGGATAATATCATCATAAACTAGCTCGAACCGATTGCCGACGAGCTCGAACCGGTTGTGTTAACGACGTCTTTTGGCGGCGGTGATTGCTTTCGAAAGCAAGTAAGCTCCGGCAACAGGAACGCCAATGCAACTCATAGAAGTCAGTTGTCGGATATGGCCCATAACCTGGTGACTCTCGGCGGTTCCCGTTTCGCAATACACGGCGAAGTCCTCACAGTTGTTTGCGAACATGTCGTAGCGGCCAAACCCTTTGCCTTCGAGGAAATCCACCGCCGCCTTAATGACTTCACCGGCAGGCTTGGAATGGCGTCGCGAGCAGGTGCCGCGTTTCCTGCTGGTGAATTCGAAAAACGGAACTCCATAGTCGTAAAACTGAAGGATTTCACCGTCAAGGAAACAATCCACGCATACTTTGGCTATTTCGCCATTGATGACTCGCTTGTTCCCGCATTTCTGACATGGCGGCAGCGGCCTAAACTTCTTTGCTTTTCCTTGGAGATGAATCACCATATCGTCGCCCACATATATTCCTACATGAAGTACGGTCCAAAAAACATGTAAAACTGTTTTACATTCTGTGTAAGTAGATATATATATTGATCGAATCGAAAAAGAAGGAGAATCAAACCATGGTGATCGTATAGACCTCCCTTTCTTTGACAGTAGATGTGGTCGCCTGGTTCGAGTTGCCTAGACGCAGGTGTGCATTTCTTGCTTATATAATGTGCCATGTATATATATATATATATATTACAAGTTTAACTGGTGCTTTTCAGTATTAAACTCGAGATGAATTTATAGTAAAATGGAGATTGGAGAATAAAAAAAATGCCTGTGGAAAATGGAAACTTTAGGAAAAGCAGGTTCTTATGCCGGCTTCACAACATTGTTCAATGTAGTCAAACTATCCTCCTTCGATGATGCTGAATTACACCTCCAATGTGGATGCTTGATATGATTTTTTTTTTGTTGAATCGAGTAAAAAGTAAAAATATTGTTGCTGGATGTGGATGTTTGCTGTGATTTTAGTGTGGTTTTAACTGAAAGTATTCGTACAACAACACTTTGTTGGGATAAGTATTCGATTGAGTTGAGTCGAATTTTTGTAAATGCATGTAGCATTGTTATGGTAGCATATGATGTCGTATAGCATTGTCACGCCTTATAAAAGTGTTTACTGTTAGTAAATTTACTGTTTTTATCCATTAAGAGGTCAATATGACTAAAAGTAAAACGTTAAAGGTCAAATTCTCCCAAGAAAATAAAGATCAAAATAATTATTTAGTTAAACATTGAAGATTCTTAATCCGTCACTAATACCTACTTAGATAAGAATTGAGATAACATAAGAAAAGCATGATTCCTCAAATTTATAAAAGATTAGCTTAAAAAATACAAGAATGTCCATATCGGATATAAAACTATAATTCCTCAAAAATATATGAAAAAAATATTCCTAATTTTTTATCGTCTAGAAGGAACAAAACACTTCTACTAAACGAATATTTATGTTCAAAACTTTTTTTCTAAGAACGAATAAATGTGTTTCATGACTCCCAATCACTCTTTTTCTTGATGTGTTAGTGGGTTCGAATAGTTTAAGGATTAAATTAGTAGAATTTACGAATGTTAAGGGTTAAATTTATAAAAAATTTAAAACTAATTAGTTTTAGAGTCATGCGTAATATATGTGATAGTATCAAACTAAAATACAATTAATATAATAATTATAATGAAATAAAATAAAATTAAACCTCATTATATTACATTAATAAAAAAATATATTTATATTCAAAATATAAATAAAAAATGATTAATATCATATACACTGGCGGTAAAAACTAAAACATATATCATGATGATGATCGTTCATCAAATGCAAAACTATCATAAAAGTATATACATACATACATATGGTAAAATTAGCAAATGGTCACTCAACTATACCAATAATTTTAAAATGGACATTAAATTTTCAAAAGTTACATAATGTGCATTAAACTTTGATTTTTGTTTAAAATAGTAATTGAGCCATAATTCTTTTTAATTAGAAATAATTTAACATGTTGGAGGCAAAGAGATCATTCGTTGCTCAGGGTATGAGAAACCAGTGATCACACTCGTTCTTTTGCCTAATCCCCTTGCTCAATTTGTCGAGTGTCTGCGATTGGAGTACGACATTGATGTCTCGTTTGCTTTGCTGCGACCGTAACAGGATCGTTTGCTTTGCTGCGACCGTAACAGGAGGGGTTCTCAAGCTTGAGCATTTCGGTCGAAAAACATGGACGTCTCCTTGTTTCTAGTAAGGGAAGGAAATGCAGTGCTTGCAGTTACAGTAACGAGGTTTTGTACTCCTGCTGGGACTTCGGCTGCGCTTTGTTACCGAATACAGAGAGGCATAAAGCACCACAAACACCCTCTCAAACTCACTAGCCAAGACAATGCATATCAGATATGCTGCAACATTCGCAAGGAAGAAATCGACCCGAAGCACTGGTTCTACTGCTGCAAAGCGCTTCAGGGCAATATCCATACATCAAGTTAGGAAAAACATACCCATACGAAGCTCATCCGCATCCGGTTGCCTTTGTTCACAAGACAAAAGGTCAACAACCATGCAGTAAAAGTGGTAACCCTTGCAAAGGCATTGCCCTTGAATGTACTAAACCTCAGATTATACCATGAAACACCTTAATCTGAATATATAACATTATACTATAAAATTAAATTTTATACTACAAAATTTAATATTTTGGGGAGAAATTAATTAAATCATTTAACTTTTTTGCACTCAACTAAGCCTTTAAACCAAGAATTTAATCAATTAAGCCTTTGAATCAATTGATTAATCTATTAACGATTATATTGGTCGACGATGGGATTGAATTGGTTTATTCGGACTTCATAAAGGTTCAACTGAATTTTTTAACATAAAGTCGCAACTGATTTTTAATGGAAAAAAAATCGAAAAATTTAATTTCAGTCATTAATTTACATTCATCCAATGGTACTACTAAATTAGTGTAGAACTTTGTAAACTTTACGTAATGTAAGTGAATTTTAACCGAATATATATATGTATAATTGATATTTATTTTTATTAAGTGGATGTTCCATGAGAAGTGATGTTAAAGGAAGGAATTTTCTTTTTTAAGCTGAAGCATCTAATTCTAATTCTAGTTCTGTCAAACTAGCTTTGCATCTAAAAATATGAAGCATTATCTATTAGAATCTTTACATGAAAGAATAAATATCAAAATGATTTTGTTTGGAATCATATGCCCAACCTAATTAATGTTTTTTTTATCGAAACCTAATTAATACAAATAATACTTATATAATTTTAAAATAGTTTACCATAACATAAAGAAGAATTGATACAAATCTTTTGTTTTTAATAAGAAAAGATAGGAAAACAGATGTCTCGTTAAAAAAATCTCTCGAAGTCTAACTAGAAGAAAAAGAGTACACCTGTAGACCTTGAATATACAAAGCAAACCATAGCACTACTAACATCAGCGTGTAACGCGTCAATAACAATACCCGGCGGTTGCGCAAACGACATATCCCCTTGAGACAACTTAAAACCCTACTTAGCCATCGTATTTGTCACCCTATTAGCATCATGAGCAATCTGTATAAGAGACACCTCTCAATTTCGGTCTAGCAATATCTTAATCATATGAATAAACGAACAAAGCCTACCATTTTTTACGTTTTTGGTCAAAACCTGTATCGCATCACCATTATCCACCTCCACCTTAACACGGCGAAACCTCAAGTCTCATGCATGACGAAATCCTATCAAAATACCTCAAAACTCTGCATTCAAAATCGAGCAAATACCAATGAATTTTGAGTAACCCAACACCCACACCCCTATAATTATACAAATCTAAACTTAGAATTATAAAGGTAACTAAAAACTCAAATAAAAAATAATGCATATTCAAAATAAATAATATATATCTCTTCTCTTTATTTAAACTAAGTTATATGTAACTAACAATTACCAAATAAAATAATTCACGACTAACTAGTATATTAAAATACGAGAAAAAATTAATAATAAATTAGTATAGTGGGATGTTGCGCTAGATCCCTTAAACAAGGTCAAAAGTTTGAATCATAGCATTATGAATAGAGAAAACTAAATTGAAAGAATCGCCCTAAATTATACCTTAGAAAAATTCAATCTGAATTAGTCGATTAATAAATCAAATACGGTGGTTAAAAATACGAGAATAAACTCTTATCAAACGTAGCGTCAATATGTTTACCGTATCAATTATTATGTACTACTAAATACCATTATTTAAATGTTAAGTAACATGGCCTAGCCCATATAAGTTTGGATATTGGGTTGAAATCAAAATCTAAATTGGGTTGATAAGTGGTCTTAGGATGTTAATATTGTATAATTGATTGCTTTGAAAAAAGTTCAAATGTTGTTGATTATTGGGTTTAATTTTATTCAGTCCAATAATATACTTTATTATAAGCCGCGTAAATTAAATGTAAACTTTAGTTTACACGTATCTTTTAGTTTTAGGGATTAAAGTTTTAGTTTAGGATTTAAATTGTAGGGTTTAAAATTTAATGTTAGTGTTTAGAATTTAGGGTATAACGTTTAAGGGTTAATGTTAAGAATTTAAGATTTGAATTTTATATTATAAAAAAACTAACTTATGTAAAATTAATTTTCATAGCATATATATCAAAATTTTACCTTTATTTGAAATGATTGTCGACTCAAGGTCCGAAGATTATCGTTTTTGAGAATGTAAATTTATCGATTCAAGGTAATTTTTACAAACCAAACGTGACAATATTAAGAGAATATAAGATGTAAAAATATCTCATACATAGGTGGATAGAATTTTTTTTATTTTCATAAGCGCTCTAATTTTTAATGATTAGAGATTTAATTTAGAGTTTACAATTTAGGGATTGTAGTTGGAATTTAAGGATTGGGATTTAGAGGTTAGAGTTAAGGTTTTATGATAATATGTTAGGGATTTAGGTTCTAACCTATAAACCTAAAATCCTAACCCTAAATTTAAATCACAATCCCTAAATTCTAAGCACATAAATCTAAACCCCTAAGTTATGAACCCAATATTAGATCTCTAACCACTAAAATTAGGACGTTTGTGAAAACAAAAAATTTACACCACCAATACATGATATAATTACGCATATAAAATTATCTTAAAAATGTAAGTTAATTCGAACCAAATGCCTCTTTTCACATTAATACTACGTCATTCAATTAAATCTAACTCGTAAAAATTACATTTCTAATTTTAAATTGGGTTATGTCTATAGATGGTGCATAAAATTTCTATTTTAGTAAATGGCGCATAAAATTATACATTATTAATATACTCCATCAAATATAAAATTTAAGATACACCAAACGTTTTAGTACAAGACTTATATATTTGAAACTTTATTCATAATAAAAATTAATAATATAATAATCGAAACTTCAAAAAATTATTAAACTTACTCGATACACCGAAATCAAAGTCATTATAAAAGAATATTTTTTTATTATACTCCCGTTTGTTTCAAAGTTTTACTCTGATTAATTCAAATTAATTTGCGTCGAATATTTATTTTTTTGTGGGTGAATCTTTCAATAGAAATTTTTTTACATACATGACTTTAAACTTGATACATGCTAAAACAATACTAAATTGTTTACTGTTTTGACCAACCTTAATTGATAAAAAACCGACATTTTTAACAATAAATATAAGGTATGTATATAAATTGATGTCCAACGCATAGCACTAGAGGTGTAAACGAGCCGAGTCGAACTCAAGTAGTGCTGAGCTCGACTCGACTCGTTAAGATTTTGAGTCGATTTAGAGTTTGAGTAATTTTTAACGAGTCTGAGAAATGTAAGCTCAACTCGGCTCGTTAAGAACTCGAGTCAATTTTGAGCTTTATTCGAGCCCAATCGAGTCAAGTGTTAACCGATCTTTGGCTGTGTTGGACTCGAGTAGCTCGTCATCATATGTCACATCTTATTTAAAGCTATATCAAGAGAAAAAAATAAACTTTAATATGCAAGTTGTGTAAACTTAAGCTTGTTAATTTTAGAGTTTATGGTATTAGTTTAGGGTATAGAGATATAGATTGTTGGGTTTAGAATTTAAGATTTAGATTTTAATGTTTAAGACTTGTGTTTAGGCTTTATATTTTAGGATTTTAAGTTTATGAATTTAGATTTTAAATTATAAAAAATAGTATATTATATTTTCGAGTAGCTCACGAACTTTTTGAGTCGAACATCAAGTAACTCGGTTTGGCTCATTAAAAACTCAAGCCGAATTTAAACTTAAATCAAGTTTAATTAAATCGAGCTTTAACCAATTCGAGCTCGAATAGCTCGCGATCTTACATAGCACACACGTCTAGGCAAGGAAGATGCTCATCGAAAACATCAAACATTGGTTTAATATTTAAGTATTCCGAACAAATCTCTATGTAATTTCTTCGGATTCTCCGCCCCCCCCCCCCCCCCCCCCCCCCCATTTTTTCCCTTCTTTTCCTTCTATTTTATAATATTGTTTAAATATATTTATTAGAACGAGTGTCACTTTTATTAATATTATCTTGTGCGATTTTATAATAATATCGTTTATTTTTAACTTTTTTAATATGATACACTCTATAGATAAATTGTTAAAATTCGAATATCTTGAAAATAATATTTTTTTTACTAGGACTACTAAAAGAGTTCTATACGTATATAACTTTTTCTAATTACATACTCATATAACTTTAAAATGGTTAAACTAAAATTCTATTAATTTGGGGTAACAAAATAAAAATTATATTAATATCTTAACTTTATAACTTTGCCTTTTGAACTAACTAAATTTGATATTTTATCATTTAGGGGTCAAGGTCTTTACATAATGAAGGGACTAATAACATAATTTTACCAAAGAATGTTATAATAATTTTGTCTTTTTGTTCCTGTATTTCCCAAGAACGTTATTCGGCATTGCTTATAAGTAAACGGTAGTCTCCAGGACCAAGAAAGAAAAACACAAGGAAAATTCAAAGAATTTGGTTTGAAGGAGAGAAAAAAATGGATTTGAAGGTATGATTTCCTCTCATTTCTTTCCCTTTCAATTCAATCCTTAATCTAATTTATTGTTTTTATTTTCTGGTTCTTTTGATCTTGTTTCTCATTGATTATTTGTTTCAGTTTATAGTTCTTATGTTTTTTTCTGTCTGATTGATTGTTTCCCATCATCGTTCTTTTGATTTTTCTTTACAAAAATGTTGATTAATGCTAATAGAAAGTTATCTGGAAATTTTAGGCTTTGGGTTCAGCTGATTCCACTGAATTTTTTAATCAATAAATTTATGGATTTCATAATTTTTCTGTAATTGACACTGCTTTCTATTATCTCTGCAATTTCGTATTGGAGCTGGATGAAATTAACAAGTTTGGGGGAGGGTAAAGCTAAAAACTTTGTATAAAAAGGCTTAAATTGAACGTTCAATTTTCTAGAGGGACCAAATAAGCAATTTGTCCAGTTTTGCAAGGGGCAGGCAGCCCCTGGATTCTCCCCTGACTACAAGTACTCTGTTTTAGACTTGTCTATTGAGTGGATGTGATAAGTCTTGGGTTGGTCAATTCGGGTTTCAAATTTTTTAGTTAATTTGGGTTCGGGTTTTCGTTTTTTATGGTCGAATTGAATTAAGTTCAGTTTGTGTATGTTAAATGTTAACGTTGTACCTTGATTGTTGACTGTATAGGAGGAATTCGAGGAGCACGCCGAGAAAGCTAAGACCCTACCGGAGAACACGACGAACGCCGACAAGCTCATTCTTTATGGACTCTTCAAGCAAGCTACTGTTGGACCAGTGAATACCAGTTAGTACATTACATACATATGATGCAACTCATTTTAATCATTTTGTTTAGTCACTGAATAATAAAGGGGCTAATCCGTTTAATTTTCCCGATCCGAAGGCCGTCCCGGAATGTTCAACCTGAAGGAAAAGGCCAAGTGGGATGCATGGAAGGCTGTTGAAGGTAAAGCGGTGTTCGAATGAGTACAGATTATTAGATCATTAGTTGGTTTCATTGAAAAGTGGTATATCGTTATATGAATCTTTATAACTCAAATCGGGTTTTCGTGTTTTCGACAGGGAAACCTTCGGAGGAAGCGATGAAGGACTATATCACCAAGGTAAAACAGATGCAGGAGGCCGCTGCTGCTGCGTGTTCTTGATGTGTGAGAAATGAAAATGGTGTAATTTCAAGCATAAGCAACTCTAAGAATAAGCAATGTGGTTGGTTTGAAGTTGAATCTTTATGTTTTATTTACTTGTAGAATGAATGAGGTGAAATTAATTACATATTTATGGTGTTTATGTTGATGGAAAAGTTGCATAAATATTTAACCTTTAGACACAGATGTAGAATTTTATGATAGATGTATGAACTTTCATAAAATTATACTAGAAATTTATAGGTGAAAATTACAAAATTTGAGAGATTTGAAATAAGATTATTAATAAAAATAGGGTAAACTACATAAATAGTCCCCTGAATATATTTTAATTATCTTTTAGCGTCTTCTGACTATCAAAAGTTACAAACTGGTCTCCTGACTTAAAATAAAGTAACAAATTAGGGACCAGTGCCGTTAAAATTTTAACAAAAGATGATGTGGCAGTTAATCAAATTGGTATACTAAGAATTTAACTCCTTTAACTTTTTCATCTAAAATCGATCCTCGAACTTCGCAAACCCATGGATGTCAGTGCATGCATTGGCTTGATTCCCTGGCGACCGATGAAACTGGAGGTGCAATAACTTATGGAGCTCGCCAGAATCTTTGCATCGTTGGTGAGAGAGCTAATTTCTGAAAAATCTATTTTTGGTGATTGAATTTTAAAAATTGATGCTTTTGAATCATTTTCAATGATTACAGAAACAAAACCCAAGTCTTTTGTGAAGATGATACCCTGGATAATCGTCATGGCTTGGGCATGAAACACCAAAAGAACCTGGTAATGAATTTTATAACAAGCGCCCATAATTTGACTCTCTTCGTCTCGAATTATAACACTTAAACTTGTTTTGTTACTCGCAAGAGAGAAACCAACATCGACATTTGCGCGGAGGAGACAAAAAGAACAAAATTTAAAGAGGCCTCTGTTCTTTGTTTTGTAAGTAAAAAAAAACAAGGATTTGTAATTAAAATAGTTAATAGTACATAGTATATAGTGATACACATAATTAATGATACATAGCGATACATAACGCTTATTGTAAAAGTATCCTTCATGATAATTACATAAATACACTTCTTCTAATTTTTATATTTTTAGTTAGATTTTGATAAAAATACTGTAAAAACTTAACATATAAGCTACTAAAATTGTGAGATTAAATTAATTTTTTTTGTGAAAGGGGCATCTACTACACACCTTATTAAAAAAATCTCCCTAATCCTAATGAAGGAAAAAGAGTATGTGTAGTAGAGCAATGTAAACAAAAAAACCATAACAATAATTTTATTATTGAATATCGCAACCGATAATAATTCAAAGGAAGGTCTTTCGCCAATTTCGCGAGTGTATCCGCAACCGTATTTACCTCACGACTAACCCGAGAAAATTGAATATCTCAATTTCGCGCCGCCATTTCCTTAAGATGCACTCGAAGACTCGAAGGAAACCGCAACGGATCACCCAAAGCTAATCCTTCATACACAGCTCTATTATCCGTTTCAACAATAATTTTATTAAAACTAAGAGTCCAGGCCGTCAATAGACCCTCGTAGACTGCCCATAATTTGGCGTCAAACACAGAGCATATGCCAATTTTTTTTGAGAACCCGAAACGCCATCGCCCCGAGCTATCTCGACCTACGCCACCACAAAACACAGCCCCAGAAGTCATGTTCCTTGCCCCATCCACGTTTAATTTAATCCAGTTCAATGGAGGTTGCACCCATCGTGTAACAGGACCAGTAATCGACCTACCAATTTCATTTTGTTCTCGCCGCTCACTCGCCCGCAGCACCTCCTCGCAGCATCTTCGAGCACGCTGCAGCAAAGGTTCATGGCAGCCAGAATTCGAACCAAAAACAGTAGCATTGCGCTGCTCCCACGCCAACCAAATCAATGTGCCAAACAAAATATCCCAATTCGCTGCATTCCTAGGATATTTTGGCATATCATTAATATTAGTATGGATCCATCGCACAATAGATGATCCAAAAAACTCAACAGTCATATTCGGTTTAATAACATGTAGCCACACCGTTTTAATCGCCAGACAATCCCGTAGAATGTGAGAAATATCCTCAATCGCAGCACCACATAAGACACAACTAGTATCATCCGCAAGGTGCCGTCGTACACGTTTCACATTCGTCATCACCCGACCATGACATACTTGCCACATAAACATTCTTACCCGAGGAAGTCCACGATATTTTGCTAATTTCTCCCATACCAGATCCACATCAGTAACACTCGTTTCCAAACACAGAGCATAAGCCGATTTTACCGTGAACTTTCTTGACTCTTCAAGTGCCCACCCAGGACAATCAGAATGGCCCATATCCATCAAGGCCTTAATTGTCGCGATACCCTGTAAAACATTTTCAGGAAGCATCTCAGTAATCTCTCCCCATTTCCATTGTCCGCTATTATCCATCATATCCCGAACGGTTTTGCGTTCAATTTCGCCACTGTCAGAAAGAACATATTGAGAAAGAGGTCCAAAAGTACTCACCCAAGCATCATTCCAGAAATCAATGTGATTCTCATCACCAATATTCCAAACAATATTTTACCTAAGATCGGTCCATAATAATCTGATACCTTGTCAGAGTCACGAACCCCGTAAATTCAGCAAAGAGGTCGGCGCCACCTCCTGAATACCATACTCAGCACTCTAATCCAAAGTCTACTAGGTTCCGAAAGCATAATAAACCTCAATTTCAGAAGAAAAAAAAAGTTGTATTCTGATGTTACATACGCTTAATACCCAGCCCACCATTCGAAACAAGCGAGCACACGACATCCCAACTGACAGCATAAATACCTCTAGTGTTATTGCAATCCCCATATGAAATTGCGAATTAACCTTTCAATCTCATCACAAACATACCTAGGTAACCGAACTGATTGCATAGCGTACATAAGAATAGAAGATAGGACCGATTTAGCCAACACGATTCGCCCAGCAAATGAAAGTAACCGAGTCTTCCATCCCGCCAATCTATCAGATACCTTCTGTATCAAATAACGGTAAGTAGCTTTGGTAATTCTTCTATGGATAAGCAGAACGCCCAGATATTTTCCAAGATCAAATACACACTTAAACTCAAAAGCATCACTGATATCCTCTCAAGAGTAGTATAGATTAAATTAAATTTTAATTTATGTTATGTTATTAAATTGAGTAAATTAGTATTTTATTTGATTATTTTTCTATTTGTTTGACAAAAAATACGTAAAAATGAGAATATGACGGGTTAGAATCAGATTTTTTTATTTTTTAAGTCGGATTTATATTAGATAAATATATTTTTTAAAACTCACATAAGATCAAATCAAATTTTTTATATTAAAATCGAAAACCGACCGTCGCTAAATTATTGTAATCTTCTTTTGTCTGTCAAATCAGGATATATCTAGTATCTACTCTAAACGGTAAAAAACTAAAAATCTTTAATAAAATAGGACAAATTCTGTCGCTTGCCCTTTTACTTTGATAAAGTTGGAGATTTAGTCCCTATACTTAAAAAAATAAATCTTCTTTTGATTAAAAATTTTAGTCCCACAAACTAACAAATTTTATCAAAATTTGTCGTCGTGACAAGTTGGTTAACAGTTTAACGATTGGGGTAAGATTTTTTTATCAAAAAATAAGAGAATTTAAGTTCTAGCGTATTTTAAATATAAGGACTAAATCTCAAAATTTATCAAAACATAAGGACAGGTAATATATTTTTTTGACCAAAGCATTAGCACTTATGGGACCACAAGCATCAATCATGAATGGGGAATCTAGAAAAGATAATTCAGCATAAGTTCCTAAAATGTTATATTCAATTCCAACTATATTGCCACCGAATATTATTCTCTTTATTTTCCCAACTTTGGAATGGATTTCAAGTGCCAAAAATATATAAAAATATAATAGATTTCTAGAAAATGAAATGAAAATTTTATTTATTAGAATTTGATGTTACAATCATTTAAATTCATCAAATAAAGATTAGGAGATCAAAAGTAATAGCGAGAAATAGTAATTTTAAGGTGGACTTACGGGGTCTTAGCTTAATTATAAGGTTGAAGTTTTATCAAATTTTAATATATTACGAGTTTTATCTCATATAAATTATGTGTGAATTATATCTAAATATATCAGAGTTATTACGAGGGATCATGTGCCCTTTACAACCTTCAAAATCTCAAATTTTAAAATTGAGGTAATCACAAACTAACAATTTGGACTTATAAATGATAGAACTTCAATTTAGTTTTTATTAAAATTATATAATTGTAAGTTAAAAAATTGAAATCATATATTTTAATTTTTCAAATTTTACAATTTAATTATAGCCCCCAAATCTCCAAGTTTACTTTTGATTATTAGTCTAATTGTATATTATAATAATTGACTTAATATATTTATTCATATTTGTATTTTGTTCATTTCTTCCCATTTTACTTTATTTTTTGTTATTATTGTTTTTCTTTTGGGAAGGATTTTTCCTTTTCCAATATTCTTTTTTGAAATTCGGTGTCCTTAAAGGTATAAAATATTAGGAAGTGCTTTTCCTTTTTTTTTCTTTGAAAGATTCTAAACCTTTCTTTATCAAAAATAAATTCTAGAATTATTTCCCATAATATTCTTTTAAAAAAATCTTTTTATAGGGTTTAAACCCGCATAAAGGATAAAGAGGATAAGTATTCATGATTATTAGTTCAATCAATCTCAATTTTTTAATTTTGACTCAACTATACACATTTTAAAATATAAATACATTCATTTATTTTCATAATAAAAATATACAATAAGATTCTTATGCAATAAGCAAACATAAATAAGTTTAACCGTGTTCAAACTCACTCATCTTAGATGTTACAATATTATGTTAATCAAACTAAAACTCAATCAACAATAATTTTAATTATTAAAGGGACGTGATTAAATTGTAGTTTAGTCATAATAGTTATTGTAACATCCTTTAAAATTTAATTACCTAATTGTAATTATCAAGTGACCACACAACAAAAAAATTAAATTGTAATTTATTAGTTACCCTACAATAAATTTCAAATTATGATTGTTTTATCTGTCAAAAAAAAAGGTAAGCTGTAATTTTTTTATGTATAGATTGTCTATTTGAACACTGAAATCTAAAATCTTAAATTCTAAATTTAAACTAAAAATAAAATTGTTAAGTACAAAAGTATTGAATCTTAATTTAATCGATATCCGATAGATTCGAATGTGATCGAATACAAATTATATTTAATTCAAGATTTAGAGAGATTATGGCATTTCCCCCAAAAAATATATGAAAAAAAAATCTTTTTTATCACAGAAAAACACACCAACTTCCACCCACCCACCCACCATCAATATAGTATACAAACACCAACCCATACTTTAATATCACAAGCAATATTATTGGCTAATCAGCAAAAGCACATCTTACATCAATATGCATATTCCCCCAAATTCATCAAGCTATAGGTGCCAAAACAGGCAAATACTGGACTCACCTGCCCAGACGACCTAAGATTCGAAACTTACGGCGATTTTCCGATAGCACAAACACCATAAAGATTTATTCAATCGACCTCATTCATGCTACAGAGTAAAATAAAACTTACATAATCGGACTTCGAACCGACACAAATTCAACAATAACTTAAGAGTAGCAATAGAAAAAGAGTACATTGTTTATTCTAGTTATGACTTGTTTCAAACCCTTGTAAACAAGCAAGGGCTTGAAATTACACCATTTTCTTTCATGGCCACACACATCAAGCAGGCAATCCAGCAGCCTCCAGCAGCTGTTTTACTTTGGTGATGTAATCACCCATTGCTTCCTCCTGGGATTTCCCTATCGAAAACCGGAACCAGATTCGAACATAAATTCACTTGTATATGTTAATAACAATTTCCAATGAAACCAACTAGTATTCTTATAATCTATGTCAATTCAAACATAGGTTTACCTTCAATAGCCTTCCATGCATCCCACTTGGCCTTTCCCCTTATGTCCAACATTCCAGGACGGCCTTTGTATAGGAAAAATAAAACCCATTAGCCTCTCTATAGTTATTAACGTTGTTACTTAGACTCAAGTCAAGTCTAGTTGTCCGATACGGAAATTTATCTAACACACATATGATTAATAGAAGGATCTATGGAGGTTATATCTCCATATCCATGTGTCGAATACTGTCGGAATTAAAAAGTCCGAGCAATATTAAGTTACTAAAGAAAAGGTTAAAAAGGGTTATATGAATACTAACTGGTGTTCACTGGTCCAACAGTAGCTTGCTTGTAGTGTCCATACAGAATGAGCATGTCATCGTTCGAAGGGGCCGTTGGGAGGGTCTTAACTTTCTCGGCATAGGCCTCGAATTCCTCCTATACAATCGAGGATCAAAACACAACATTATCATACTAAAACATTGGAATGATTAAATCTCAACTTTTTTTGAGGGACTATATATTGAAAGTGAAACAATAACAAAAGTACAATGATCTAATCATGATTTTAGTCCTCTAGTTAACCAAATTTTGAAATTTAATCTACTTCAATTAGGACCGGGTGGATGCTATTAACTCAGAGCTCCGAATAACATTATACAACTAAAGAATCAAATTATTCCAAATTAAAGTAGAGAGATCGAATCTCAGATTTCAGCATAACAGAGAGATAATAGCAAAAAAAACGATGTTTTCAGCAGGTTTAAGCAACTTAAAGAGAGAATCAGTTGAATGCAGTGCTTAAAACTTCTAGATCTAGAGGCAATCTACTTCAAAATGACTTCGTTTCTCCAGAACAACAAGATCAAACTCTGCTATTAGTCCCTGTATTTTTCAAATTTTGTAAATCAATCACATGTTTTCCAGTACTGTTTGGATCAAGACTGAAATCTCAAAAACTCGAGTACAGTAAACAAATCCGCAATTGAAACTCGGTACGGTAAACGAATGACAGAAATTAACCTAATAAACCGTAAGGAAACAATCAGAGATCGATTTGAGCGAGAAAAAATTCCAGAAAAATGCAGATGCGAATGGATGAAACATCAAAACGAACAACCGGAAACAAAAGTAAATTAACTAATCGGATTGTGAACGGAAAGGAAGAGAAATCAAACCTTCAAACCCATTGATTCTGATGCGGAAAACTACGGTAAAAAGAGAGACGACTTTGTTTCTTCTGAATTTCGTCTTCAATGGACTCAAACTACCATGTATTTATAGCCCTTAAGCACACTGCCAGATAACATGTGAGTAGGTAGGCTTTTGGAAAATTTGTGTACGTCTAATTTAATCACTAATAATTAATTCCTATTCAATATGGTCACAATATTTTTTTTCAATTTTTTTAAAAATAATTTTATATTATATATATTTGATGTATTAAACGTGTATAATGTATAAGTTTATATGCTAAAAAACGATATCGATTAAAATATAAAAGTTACAAATTTAATGATTTTAAAATTATTTATTAATAACTTGTCACGATTCAACTTAGACACTAATTCAGTCGAGAATTATATGCCCATCTTTACTTTAATGGTAATATAGATTACTGTAAGGGTATTTTTTGTATTTTTAAACTTTTATAAAAAAAATATTAATTTATTTTTTAAAATATTATGTTACAAAAAGAAATTTTTTATTTTTAATATATATATATATATTAAAGTGATTAATTCATTAACATTATATAAATATTGAATATATTTTTCAATGCATCCCGTTTTGTACTTTTAAAACAGTTGCCATAAATATTTATCCTATTTTATCTATTTATTTTTAGAAGAATGTAGAAAAACACAAATTAATATTTCCCAAAATATTATTTTTTGCAATGAATGGGTGCAGACATTAAATAAATAAATAAATGGCGGAGAAAACAATGAAGGATAGGATGCCGACAGCTGGGATGTTAGGATTATTTAAATTGCATGTATAATAATAATAAGGGTAAATTACACTGTCGGTTTCTGAGCTTTTAAAGTATTTTTACGTTGATCATGAAACTTTTAAAATTTGTGTTATAGTCATTAAATTTTTAATTCATTTTTATTATGATCACCGTTGTTGAAATACATGGTTAAAGCATTCTTTTCAAAAAAAACCTCTAATTTTAACAATTGAAAATTGTCACAAAAGACTTTTTTATGAACAAAGAATTATTAATTAATTCTGACGATGAAAGAGTTCTATTTTATCAGAAGATTAACATAGTTTAGTTTTAAGTTGATATGACTATTAACACTAAAAGATTGAAAGATTTTTATTGGACAATCATTCTTATCTTCTTTCGTCATTCCCTTATTTTCTATTGGACCGTCATTTTCTTTCGTCACCATTTATGTTATCCTATGGTGGTTTCTACCGTCGAAGATATCACAAAGCCACTTTCCTTTTTATCTTCTTTCCCATCGGTTCATACTCATCGAAAAATCTCGCATTCTCCTCAAATGTCAATTAAATTTTAATTGAAACTAAAAGCTAAAAAATTATGATATGTCACTTTCAACTGTTAAAACGACTTGAAACTAGACTATGTTAATCTTCCGGTCAAGTGAATAATTTCTGTTATTGGAATTGATCGACAATCGCTTCGCTCATTGAAGATTTAACCTATGTGGCAACTGTAAATTTGAAAATTGATGTTATGTTTTAAAAAATGCATTAACGTGTTATATCATCATTTTTTAACGAAATGTAATGACAACGTCCTTGATAAAAAAAGAAGATTAGTGTTGTATTAAAATTTTAGTAATCAAAGCAAAAATATCTTAAAAAATTCGGTGACTTTCAACGTAGTTTTACTCTAATAATTATGATAGAAATATTTTATATTTAAAATAGTGAAATAACTTAAAAATACTTTTAATTTAGTTTTACACTAAAAAATAATAAAAACTAATTGTAAATTAAATAAGAATCAAATTTGATTCAATTTGGATAACCATAATCTTTAAACTTATAAACCATAAATCATCTAAATACTAAAGATCGATTTTAGATTATTTTTCTTAACCCTACTTAACTTATAAGGGTAAGACATTTGTAAGAATACCTATTTATATAACTTCCTAAAAATCCGCAAAATATTTGTAATAATTTATTTTAAAATTATATATAAACTTTCATTTATATATAATGTGATATAGGAACCTTATGATTTGATATATAATGCGATATTCAAATTCAATACCAATTATAAACAAACTAAAACAGTGAGATCTCAAACATTTAAATAAATGAATAAAATGATAACTTCACAAATTTTAATCATTTTAGAATTGAAAATTTCATTAAAACATAAACACGAAACGAATACACGAATTTTCAGGTCTAGATGAAATCCTAATCCTCCTAATAACTTAATGTTTGATCCTACAGAAACATACAGCCATTATATATGTAAACTGGAAAGTAAAACCAACATTTAAAATGAAAAATAAATAAATAATATATATATAAATTAGATTCTAACAGGTTTCTGGACTGGACATTTAGAAATTGTTATCTTTACGAATCAGGCAATCCATCCATAAACTTATTGACTTATTACGAATTTACGACATTCGGCTTCAATCACAGCACAGCTAGAAACTAAGTTATGAAAAGATTAGCAGTCAACTGACCGTGGCTTGTTATGAATGCTATTTTCGTCTCATGACGGCATTTCGATGTCACCTCCACAGAATTTCCATGATCCATCATCTTGCCTCCGAAGAATATATCGGATTTTATACGTGCTGGTAGCAATCAGTGGATAAACAAGTATGACTTAGTCCATGTGTTTTGATGAAACAGTTTTGAGTTCTAGATTTGATGGTAATGCAATGGCAGGAAAAATACATTCTGAGCTCCGAAAATACACTAAGCCTATATATATTTGCTCACCTGTAATAATTAGGATTCTTTAGCTGAGACTCATCAACAAGTTCTGCTGCCTCTTCAAGGAGAGCCTCGATTTCGGCTATCTCCCCCATGTTTGCATCCATCAGAATGTCTGCTCGAAGAATGGTCAATTGAAGCAAAACAAATCTCCAATAACACCATCTAGCTTTCGCCGTATCAGCCAATGCTTGCCACTGCAGACCACAATTATGTCAACAAAAAATAAAAACCAAACTGAAGGTTTTAGCTATGAAGTAATATACTTCCACCTCCAGGAATAGAATCTTGAAATAAACAAACCAAAATATTTCCACGTCATGAATTCAGAGTTCCTTGCAAAGGTTTAGTTTTGAAATTTTAAAAAATCTCAGGAATGGTTGAAACTTGATTTTGATTTGAGCTAGTCTTTGTTTAGTACGAACTCAAAGTACGCACTTATACTGCATTCATTAAATGTCGTCGACCAATCAAGCTCCCCAAGTTTTTTATAACACATAATTAAAGGTTGAAACAATTGTTTACCAAATAGCACAGAGGTAGCAAGGAAAATGATCAACGCTACACTTTAACCATTCTTATCCTCCCTTCTGGGGTTAGGGTGATTAGGCAAGGAGACGAGGGAAGATTCTTGTATTATTTTACTGTTAATAAACAAAAGCATGAAATCAAATGAGACCATTAATAGGTTTTACCTGAATTAACATCGACTCATCAAGGGCTTCAGAGAGGGTATCAACCTGATGGTTAGGTCCCAGAGCTTCAGCTTTAATTGCTTGCCACTGCCTGACAAGAGCTTCAGCTTCTTCCACAGACATTTGCTTCCTGTCCACTGACGTGATTGACGTTGACAGGCTAGCAGGAAGGCGGGAAGTTTTTGAATTCATAGCTTCTGAAGGGTTCATGAATTGGACCTTGGCCGATTCCAAGAGTTTCTTTATCCTACCACCAATACCACTTGCCCTGATATGAGCAGGGTTGTAATCCAAGAAAGAATCTCCTTTACGAGTAAAGGAGTTTGAAATCGTATGTGGTTTACTGGAGGCCCATATTGACATGCGCCTGCCCCCACTCAATTTCATTCCTGAGAGCTTAAAGCCTGTTAAAATAATGCACCCTAATACAGCAACAAAAGTTACCCTTTCAGTGACATTACTCTGGGAAAACCAGCTTTCCCAAGATTTATTCTGGTTTCCTCCAAATTTTCTTTCCAACTGAACAGACGATGCATTGACATTGTTTCCACTGCTATTGTCACCCGTTAAAAAAGGGCTTTGCAAATCCGTTGTTGGTAACTGCTTAACGGTTGATACAATATGGAGAGAAGATTTCATACGGGGAAAGGAATCCTCAAAATCTTTCCTCTCAGATGCAAGAGCGGTAGCTAGGGATCTGCGGCCTAGATTAGGGATAGTTTGAGGGGCACCATTACTTTTCCTGCTCCTAGGAGCTTTTCTTTCACCACCAAAATAGTTGGCCTGCAGACAAGTACAAATGTTACCACTTCACCCTTAATCTGATAGCTTAGTCATTTTGCTCTTACCAAAGAAGGAGAACAATCCCTTGTATCAGGAAAGAGAGAGAGCACAGCATCCTTCAGCCAAATTTCCTGATTAAGTCAGGCAGTTATATGTCAGAGACTCAGAGTATGCATCAATCTTAAAGATAAACAAGAACTTCAAAGAATTTGAAGGGGACATGTGGAAGTGGACACAGTCCAACTAGCAACTCAATCATGACTACTATCGAGTGCACACAACCCTTGCCAAATTACCCGTCTAGCTGTCACACAAGTCAAGACCCCAGTAAATTTATCTATTTCATTGATCAAGCTAGGCTTATGCTTGCATGCTTGAGCCAATATACTAAAACAAATCACTTTGAAGTATATATTTTTCTCCAATTTAACACTTGCTTCATCGCCAATCCTTTACAGAGTTTCATATCATACACTTTCTTTCAGGCTTACTGAAGACTTTTGATTCTAAGTTTTCCCTACATAACTCAAGCATCTCATCTGATCCACCAGATTGATATTATCTTAAAAAGCATACACCAAAGTATAGCATCTTGACTGTACCTAATAAATTCAACAATCACCAAGGCCAATAGATAAGAGCTCAAAGCTGAACCGTGGTTTACACTATTGCTATTGGGCAATGCTCCACCACCCCTCTATCAGTCTTTAAACAAGTCACCACTCCATTATATGTGAGATTCATTACCTGAAATAACACACAGACCCCTATTCTCCTAAAGTTCCTAAGAAAACATAAAATCACAATTTGATAGACCATCCACAGTCAAAAGAGTAAATTAAGCATATTTGACCTCCTAACTGTTAAACTTTCCGCTCATTGCAAGCTTAGATGCATATTTCGAAGCAGGAGATGGTTTAAGACTTACCAATGATGAATTTGTACTAGAACTGCCTCGCATCTCCTTTCCCGTAATAGAGTTTTGGGGTGCACGATTTGAAGTTGATTCAAGCTGTTGAAGCTTTTCAATTACCTCAGCCTCACTTCCCTAAAAGCCAACAAGTGAGTAATTAAAAAGCATTTCAATGAAAAGAAGCTCCAGCTTCCAAAGAAACATAACCTTCAATTTCTACAGTTTTAAATCTATACCTGTCTAAGAAGGAATAAACAGACAGCCTCCTCAACCTTTAGATCAGCACCCTCAGATGTTATCAAACACTCGCATATAGTTTTTGCTTTGGTAATCTACAGAAATATAATAAAAAGTGACAATAGTAACAAAGAATTAATAGAAAACAATCTCCCCACACAACCACTCCAATGCAGAACCCCCAAAATATTATTCATAGACCAACCGGCATAGAGATTACCAAGTCAGTTTGCCTGCTTGAAAATCCAAGAGCAATATGAGCAATCAATGCCATGTAGAAACAGGTAAAATCAATTACAACCCTTTGATTCTGTGATTCAATTGATTTCTTATTCTTCCTTGCCATTGCTAAATTATCCCAGGGAAGAATATCAACTACTTCTGAGGCCAATAGCCGATTAAGAGCTTGGCTTAAGAAGCTTGGCCAATCTTGGACCTGGCAAGTTGTTTCCACATCAAGCCCCTGTCTGAGCAGTTCACGTAGGGCAGCAATTGCTCCTCGTCGCCTGTCAGCATTTTCAGGTGATCGAGGCAAGCCTAATAATTCCAATGCGCATGCAGGTGCAAGTTCCTCCAAAGATTCTTCTATCTAAGAACCATGACAAATAATTAAGGTAAATAGAAGGCTGTGACCATGAGAAATAAGGGTAGCACATAATTACTTGTTTGCACCTATCCTCCAACATTGTTGCAGTCATCAGCATGCAGAATATATTAAGTTCTTAACCATCAGATCAATTCATTAGAAGTTTTGTACTGTCTTGATTATGTTTAACTTTTTTGGGGTTACTAATAGTATGTTATTAATCAAGAAATGAGGACACCTATTACTGACTGAAGCAACGCATGTTGTGGAAATCCTTGAATAAAATGGAGGCAAAAACATAAAATAGCAACAACAATTACCTGAGATAACAACATCATTTGTTTAAGAGATTTTGTACTCCTGAGAAGAGACTGAGCACGAGCAAGAGCTTCAAATCCTTCAGAGACCTTGTTCTTTTCGAAACCAGTCTTTGCAATTGAACACTTCAAGAAAGCACCTATTATAAGAAAAGTGGGCATAGCAAAGTTGATGTTAAAGTTGGTAAAAGATGCTAAGCTCTTCACCTATTTGCCTCACCTCAGCAAGTGCCATCGATAAAAGTAAATCATGAATATATGGCTTAGCATCCGGACGCTGAATAGCTGCCCTCCCAATTTGAAGGACAAGCTCCTCTTCTCCGACCTGATTCACAAGGAACCTATCATATCAGTTCTATCTTTCCAAGCTAAAAACCTTCATTTTTAAGGCTTTCTTAGGTGGATGCTTTTGCTACTTACTGTTTGCTTCCAAAAGTAAATAAATATGTAAATTTGGATGCCAAAACAGATAAGGTTTTTGAACAATAATAAGTTAAACATTTTAACTTCTTTAATAACAAAGTATAGAATTTGGATTTCATATGCAACAATTATGTTCACCACCCGTTACTCTTGTACATTTTTAGCCTTTCGAAATTTTAAAAGCAAAAGCACATAATAAAATTTGAGATTGTAGTACTTGTTTTACAAGGAGCAAATGACTGAAATATAACTCCAAATCAAACATAATGAATAACCATGAACACTAATTTCTTAATTAAAAAATGCTAGCAGTTGCTTCTAAATTCAAACATTAAAAAAAAGTTTTTTGCTTCAAATGCGAAACTAACATTATTTCACTAAATGTTTAACAATACCTCCTAATTATAATAAACTAAAAATAAAGGGATGGATAGTGGAGAATTGCACCTCTTGAAGAAGGCAAACAGCAGCAGGCAACCAACGCCATGGAATTCGAAGAGATGATTTCGGGGGAATCTTCTCTTTCACATTTCCGGCGTATTCCGTTTCGAAAAGTAGCTTATCCCTCACATCCATCAAAACTTCCTGAAAAAAGAAGAAGTAATTTTAAAAATCCAAAAAAAGTACAAAAAACGACCTCTCCGATCATTCACCTGTCGAGAAACAACAACTTCACTAGTGTAACCATCATCAACCTCAGTACCCTTCAAATTCATCACCGACTTCACAATCTCATCTTTCTCAGCTTGACTCGAAACGCCGATAAGCTGGTAACAACTAACCGGAATATCAACAACGGCTGCTCCACGCGAGGAAGAAGGAGAAGACGATGAAACCGGCGCGTTGTTCTCGACAATGCCGCCGCGAGTGTCGATCGCACCGGATTGCCAGCGGCTCCTAACGGAGGGAAAACGGCAGCCGTTGGATTTGATTAGGATTTCAAAGGCTGAGATTTCACAGACAGTAGAGCTTCGAGTGAAGAAGAAAGGCGAAGAAGGAGATGGAGGAATTGGTGGCGACAGCGTCAAATTGCTGAGTGCCATTTTCACACTGCAAAAATTCAAAGAAAATTGAAAGAGGAACTGATTCTACATGAATATTATAAAATTTTGTAACGGATTTTTGACTAATTTTTTTGCAGTGATTTCGTGTTTTCAAGGATTTCTAGATTGCGTTTGTTTAGCTCAGTGAAATTTGGAATTGATAGCTATTGGGTAAAGGTGTTTCCTCGTCGGACCGGATACGGCCCGGTCTATTTTAGAGCTTCTTATTTGAGTTTAGTATTAGGTTAAACTACATAAATGACCACCATACTATTAAAAAAGTCACGATTTGACTATTTTATTTTTTCTAAGCAATTAAATCATCATACTATTAAATTGAATGCAATTTGACCACTAGCCGTTAGAGGTTAACGACATGATGATGTGATAGTTAAAAAAATAGAGGTATAATTACACATTTGGTCCTCATTACTTATACATTTTATCAATTTAGTTTTAATTTTAATTTAATAAAATAATTAATTGGAGGACTTTACTGTTTATATTTAATTTAATAAATTTATTCTCGTCCTCCAATCAGATGGTGACATGTGTCACCTGATTGGAGGATGAAAATAAATGGAAGCAAGCAAATTAGCTCTAAGGGGATTCAAACCTGAGAGTGCTAGGTGATATTGGTATTAACCTCTAACGGCTGGTGGTCACATTGCATCCAATTTAATAGTATTGTGGTTTAATTGCTTAGAAAAAAAGTAAGGTGATCAAATCGCGACTTTTTTAATGTAAGGTGGTCATTTATGTAGTTTACCCTTAGTATTATATCTTCGGTCGTATTGGGTCGAGTTGATTTTTTTTTCTGAAATAATAACTTTTATTTTTTTTATAGTAATGTTGATATATTTATATAAGAAAATATCTCATGCACTGATGGTGGAAACAAAAAGTTTCTACAAATGTCTTAGTTTTAAGGGTTTAAGGATCTAGTTAAGGGTTTAATTATAGAGATTTAGAATTTAGGCTTTATTGTTATAAAATAGATTTTAGGGTTTAGAGGTTAAGGTTTAGCTTTTAGAGTACTATGGTCAGAAATGTAGGTTTTAACCTATAAACCCTAGATTTTAATCGCACCCTCTAAATTCAAAACTCCTACACTTAAACCTCTAAATACTAAACCTTAAACGAAATCTATAAACACTAAAACTAAGACGCTCTATTTCCACAAAGCGTTTATACATGGAATAATTACCCTATAATATTAAGAGTTAAATATAAAAGGATTTTTATATTATTTTAAAAATAAAATTTAGTTTTCTATTTTATTTTTTGGAATTGAATGTTTATATTTATTTTTAGGGTTATATTTTTTATGCACAAATTTTGTAAAAAAAAAATTACACAACTCTTAATATTTAAACTATAAAATTTAAAACTTAAATTCTTAACCTTCATCTCCTAAAACTTAAACTCTAAATTCTATACCTACAATCTAAACTCAAAACTCTAATTTTAATCCCTAAACCCTAACAATGAAAGCCTTGTGTATGTACCAACGTAATTTCCTTACCATTATTTGAAAAAAATTAACTGTTGACGTAAAATTGCTTGTAATTTTTTTTCTTCTGAATTTAGTTTTTAGGTTCAAATCGATACTTGAGCTTGACTTTATTATTCAATTTGACTCAAAGAAACCATTTACCATAAGTAGCAACTTGGACTAAAAAGTAAAATTCATAAATCAATTTGAATTAATAAATCAAGTTAAAATATATTTAGACAAAAATAATTTTTTTCACCAATCTTAATTCTAATTTTAATCTTACCAAGAGGGGAGAAAAGGAGGACTCTAAGAAAAGGAATGTGTGCCCCAAATAGGTCTAGAATCTATAACTTAAGAAAATATGAAGAATTAAAAATGAACAATTTAACAAGCCGACCAAATATACATGCTTTAAAAAAATAAACTTCTAAATACGAATTGAACCTTACAGAAAAAAATATGCGCCTAATTAGAAAAAAAAAGTTTAACACCAAATTATTAATTATATCTTAAAATTAAGTGTAGTTGCCAAAATATACATTACTTTTCTTAAAACAAGTTTATTTTAAAAAATAATTGACCAATTCTTTTTAAAAATTGGTCAACAACATCCGAAACATATAAAGAAAGAAATTGAAAACGATTTACTTCGATACTCTAATGCCATTTGTGAGAGAATACTTAGAAGTAACTACAAATCTTTGTATAAATTGACTATACCAATTTTTAAAATATATTTAATGCTTTTTTTAACAAATTGACATACTTGTTTTTGTATATGTTAGTTTTTTCAATACCAATATAAAATATTGAACAATGTTTCCTTGAAAAATCCTTTTAACCAACCTTTTGGTTCAAGCTTGTATTTGATGTCATCGGTTACAAGATAATAATTTTATATAATACGGACGGACGCAGAATTTCGTGTTAAAGGGCGACTTCCCCTCCAGCTACTTCTAGGTGGAGGCAAAGAGCATGTTGATGGAGGCAAAGAGATCATCCATTGCTCAGGGTGTGCGAAACCGATGTTCGGTCCAAGCTACGGTTGTGCTAAATGCGAGTTTTATCTTCACGAGATATGCGCAAACCTACCTTACGAGATAAGTCATCCGTTTCATCGCGATCATCCTCTTGTTCTCTTGTCTATTCCCCCTACTGGATACATCGAGTGTCTCTGCGATTTCTGTGATGAATCTTGCAATAGCTTTGTTTAACCATTGCTTTACTTGTGGGTTCGATGTTGATGTCTCGTGTGCTCTGCTGCCACCGTGCGTAACCGGGGAGTTTCTCGAGCTAGATCATTTCAGCCACCAGCATCAGTTGGTTTTCATCGAAAAGCATGAGGAAAACGTTTGTTGCTTTGGATGCAAGGAAGTGATTTCCGGTCCTGGTTACGGTTGCTCTCGGTGTGAATTCTTCCTTCATAAGAAGTGTTCGATGTTATCCCAGGAGATTAGTCACCCCTATCACCGCGAACATCCTCTTATTCTTTTGACGAATCCTCCGCCGTATTATTCGAGCTGCGGCTGCGATTTTTGTCGCAGAACATGCCAAGGCTTCGTTTATCCATACATCAAGTTAGGAAAAACGTACCCATACGAAGCGCATCGGCATCCGGTTGCCTTTGTTCACAAGGCAAAAGGGCAACCTCCGTGCAGTAAAAGCGGTAACCCTTGCAAAGGCCTTGCCCTTAAATGTACTAAGCCTAACTGCAATTTCATAATTGAATGGTGCCATGTGGAAATCCTCCATTTCTAAGGCCATTGCAAGTAATCAAACTATGTAACAATGTTAAAAACGATGCTAAACTAAGATCAACTCCAAAACCCCATCTTTTTGATGTTGACAAAGCACTCGAAAGATGTCGGGAAATCGTGTTCCGATTCGAAACCGAAATGATTCTCTACAGCAACCCTTATCAGCATATAGAATCTCCTTTTTCAAGAGTGATGGTGTAATCTTAATTATGTTTAAAACAGCTCCCCATCTTCTGAGTGAAGCAATCAGCAACCATAAAGATGAATCTATACTGATATGGCATAGTTTACCAGGTCATGTCTAAACTTTTGGCTAGCATTTTCACAAAAAGACCATATCCATATCCATTGATTAGCTTCACCATATTTTTAAAAGTTCTATTAAAAAATAATATCAGAACATTGTCTTATCAATTTAAAAATGATTATGCTTTTATTTATTATAATATAATTACCAATATTATTTTATATCTAAAAACTAAAAAATATGTCCATGGATTGTTTGTTTATTATTCATACAAAATTTAAATATTTACGAAATTGTTCAATATATGTTTGTTTAATGTTTATTAACAAGTCCGTTTAGTGTTCGTGAACATTAAACGAACGGACGTGAACATACATTATTTTAAATAAATGAACACGAGCACAATTTTAAAATTCTTAATGAGTTAAAATAAACAAACAAATATTTGTTGTTCATTCAAGTTCGGTTCATTTGTAGCCCTTGGGACCAAAGAGGCCTAGGCCCCTATTGAAAATTTTAAATAATTGATAAATCATGTAAGGGTTGAACTAAAGAAAGATGGTCTTATGCCCTTAAATTTTTTGGTCTAATGACAATTTAAGTCCTGTAAATTTAAATATTAAGCAAATTAAACTTTCTCCCTTGAATACTTAATAGTTCATTATACTTTCGAAATTTAATATTTCAACTTCTTCTGTAGTTGAATTCTGGATTCGTCCCTAATTCCAGCCCTACTTTTAACGTGCAGGGCATGTATATATATATAAGGGATGGACGAATTTTATTCGTATCTTTGTGACACGGCGGTGGGATAATATCATCATAAACTAGCTCGAACCGATTGCCGACGAGCTCGAACCGGTTGTGTTAACGACGTCTTTTGGCGGCGGTGATTGCTTTCGAAAGCAAGTAAGCTCCGGCAACAGGAACGCCAATGCAACTCATAGAAGTCAGTTGTCGGATATGGCCCATAACCTGGTGACTCTCGGCGGTTCCCGTTTCGCAATACACGGCGAAGTCCTCACAGTTGTTTGCGAACATGTCGTAGCGGCCAAACCCTTTGCCTTCGAGGAAATCCACCGCCGCCTTAATGACTTCACCGGCAGGCTTGGAATGGCGTCGCGAGCAGGTGCCGCGTTTCCTGCTGGTGAATTCGAAAAACGGAACTCCATAGTCGTAAAACTGAAGGATTTCACCGTCAAGGAAACAATCCACGCATACTTTGGCTATTTCGCCATTGATGACTCGCTTGTTCCCGCATTTCTGACATGGCGGCAGCGGCCTAAACTTCTTTGCTTTTCCTTGGAGATGAATCACCATATCGTCGCCCACATATATTCCTACATGAAGTACGGTCCAAAAAACATGTAAAACTGTTTTACATTCTGTGTAAGTAGATATATATATTGATCGAATCGAAAAAGAAGGAGAATCAAACCATGGTGATCGTATAGACCTCCCTTTCTTTGACAGTAGATGTGGTCGCCTGGTTCGAGTTGCCTAGACGCAGGTGTGCATTTCTTGCTTATATAATGTGCCATGTATATATATATATATATATTACAAGTTTAACTGGTGCTTTTCAGTATTAAACTCGAGATGAATTTATAGTAAAATGGAGATTGGAGAATAAAAAAAATGCCTGTGGAAAATGGAAACTTTAGGAAAAGCAGGTTCTTATGCCGGCTTCACAACATTGTTCAATGTAGTCAAACTATCCTCCTTCGATGATGCTGAATTACACCTCCAATGTGGATGCTTGATATGATTTTTTTTTTGTTGAATCGAGTAAAAAGTAAAAATATTGTTGCTGGATGTGGATGTTTGCTGTGATTTTAGTGTGGTTTTAACTGAAAGTATTCGTACAACAACACTTTGTTGGGATAAGTATTCGATTGAGTTGAGTCGAATTTTTGTAAATGCATGTAGCATTGTTATGGTAGCATATGATGTCGTATAGCATTGTCACGCCTTATAAAAGTGTTTACTGTTAGTAAATTTACTGTTTTTATCCATTAAGAGGTCAATATGACTAAAAGTAAAACGTTAAAGGTCAAATTCTCCCAAGAAAATAAAGATCAAAATAATTATTTAGTTAAACATTGAAGATTCTTAATCCGTCACTAATACCTACTTAGATAAGAATTGAGATAACATAAGAAAAACATGATTCCTCAAATTTATAAAAGATTAGCTTAAAAAATACAAGAATGTCCATATCGGATATAAAACTATAATTCCTCAAAAATATATGAAAAAAATATTCCTAATTTTTTATCGTCTAGAAGGAACAAAACACTTCTACTAAACGAATATTTATGTTCAAAACTTTTTTTCTAAGAACGAATAAATGTGTTTCATGACTCCCAATCACTCTTTTTCTTGATGTGTTAGTGGGTTCGAATAGTTTAAGGATTAAATTAGTAGAATTTACGAATGTTAAGGGTTAAATTTATAAAAAATTTAAAACTAATTAGTTTTAGAGTCATGCGTAATATATGTGATAGTATCAAACTAAAATACAATTAATATAATAATTATAATGAAATAAAATAAAATTAAACCTCATTATATTACATTAATAAAAAAATATATTTATATTCAAAATATAAATAAAAAATGATTAATATCATATACACTGGCGGTAAAAACTAAAACATATATCATGATGATGATCGTTCATCAAATGCAAAACTATCATAAAAGTATATACATACATACATATGGTAAAATTAGCAAATGGTCACTCAACTATACCAATAATTTTAAAATGGACATTAAATTTTCAAAAGTTACATAATGTGCATTAAACTTTGATTTTTGTTTAAAATAGT
The DNA here is from genome assembly GCA_958450335.1 of Hibiscus tridactylites. NCBI lineage: Eukaryota > Viridiplantae > Streptophyta > Magnoliopsida > Malvales > Malvaceae > Hibiscus > Hibiscus tridactylites. The sequence continues at coordinate 1,269,719 of OY288266.1, read as the reverse complement.
AATTGAGCCATAATTCTTTTTAATTAGAAATAATTTAACATGTTGGAGGCAAAGAGATCATTCGTTGCTCAGGGTATGAGAAACCAGTGATCACACTCGTTCTTTTGCCTAATCCCCTTGCTCAATTTGTCGAGTGTCTGCGATTGGAGTACGACATTGATGTCTCGTTTGCTTTGCTGCGACCGTAACAGGATCGTTTGCTTTGCTGCGACCGTAACAGGAGGGGTTCTCAAGCTTGAGCATTTCGGTCGAAAAACATGGACGTCTCCTTGTTTCTAGTAAGGGAAGGAAATGCAGTGCTTGCAGTTACAGTAACGAGGTTTTGTACTCCTGCTGGGACTTCGGCTGCGCTTTGTTACCGAATACAGAGAGGCATAAAGCACCACAAACACCCTCTCAAACTCACTAGCCAAGACAATGCATATCAGATATGCTGCAACATTCGCAAGGAAGAAATCGACCCGAAGCACTGGTTCTACTGCTGCAAAGCGCTTCAGGGCAATATCCATACATCAAGTTAGGAAAAACATACCCATACGAAGCTCATCCGCATCCGGTTGCCTTTGTTCACAAGACAAAAGGTCAACAACCATGCAGTAAAAGTGGTAACCCTTGCAAAGGCATTGCCCTTGAATGTACTAAACCTCAGATTATACCATGAAACACCTTAATCTGAATATATAAGGGAAACCACTTAAAATATAACATTATATATATGTATGTATGTATGTATGTATGTATGTATGTATGTATGTATGTATGTATGTATGTATACAAAAAAAATAAGGACAATGGTCTAGTTTTTAAGCCAGCTAGTATAAAAACATTTCAGTGTTGCACATAAACTATAAAGGCAAAACACTAGGAAATCTTGAAGAGGAGCAAAGGAAATTGGGATCTCCAAAATAATCATGTTAACCTACAAATCATAGGGGAGGATAGAAATATGAGGAGAGGGAAAAGCCAAGGAAGAGCAAGCCTCCGACTGTGGCGACGGTGCGCTGTGAGATCTTCGCCGCTAGCATGCTTCCTCCCACCACGGCCAGTGACGTACAGATGGTATGTCCTATTACGGCTCCTATTGCTACACCCACTGCATTTTTATGCGTTGCTAGCTGCAGCATCATGAAAGACTTCACTTAGATGACAGTCTATTGTTCTCTTTAGAAATTACAGACATCAATATAACCGCAAAGATAAAGATATTATCCCACCGAAAGCAGTTTACAAAACTCACCCTTCTAAAGTGTGAATTTAAGGATTGATAAGAGTCATACATAGCTCATATGGCATTTTTTAGCATTGACATAAGCTTTTACCAAAATACAAACCCATTTCAGACTTGGGAAAAATCACCAAAAATTAATGTGAAAAGGACCTTTTAATCATTTAAAACTCATTGTTAATGGAAATTAGTAATATTACCATCAAATTATAAGAGAGACACTGACACAGTTCCTCTCGATACCCATAAAAATCATTTTATGTGGTGTAGGGGGAAAACAACAATAAATCAATAGAATTAAAGCTTAAAAATGAGTAAGATAGAAGTTAGAACTATAGAAAAACATAGGGTTATCAAAAGCTCTAGTTTAGTTCTATTACTTGCGAGAAAATAATAATGATGTGGCTATAAATCTATTTTACAGATTTTTTATATTAGAGTTACAAATACAGCTTTAATCCTAGAATTTAAACCTTAAAGACAACTAATAATCTTAGCCATCTAACTATATCTAAATAATAATAATAGTAATAATAAAAAAACTCCTGCATCGTTTTAGACTAACGTAAGCCACTTTTCACCTAAGTGTCATGATCAGGGAGATATCCATGATTTTTATATAGCAAGAGAGATGAATTGCAATTTTTAAGAAGAGAATATGTCAACTACTGTTCCTTACAAACTTCTTCTCAAGTAAAAGAACCGAAAAACATGAGCAACCATCAGAAACAAAGAGACAAATTTGAACCACAGTAATAATTTAAGATTAAGGATAGGATTTATCTCACAGCAATTGTGGCAATTTGGCTTCGATCCCCCCATTCTGCTAGAAATGTTAGAATAAATGACTACATGGAAAGATAAAAACGAGAGGAATTCAGTAATAATAGATGATTTAATCAATGAGTGAAAATAGACTAAATATAAATACTTAAGACGAGCGGTAATGTGGAAACAAAACCTCCAAAAATATTGGTGTACAAAATCTGGAGAGGAAGCGCCGATAATGTGTTTTCCCTTGGCCAGTCTCAAGTTTCTCTTCCACCTAAACATGCGAGATAATCAAAGAGCAAATATGAAGGTGATATGAAAGTTGACAACAAAGAAAAACAAAAGATTTCAGATGACATATGATGCAATCTTTAAGTATAGAACAAATCATTCATGCTGGATAGGTTAAAATCCAAAGAATATATACATGTGTATATAACACACACCCACAAACCCACACACACATATATATGCAAGAATGTGCGCACATTATACATGGATAAGAAAATTTCAAGATCCTCTTGAAGAAATTGTGCACTTCACTGAAAAGGATCACACACTTTTCTAACCTTTAATAATGTAGAAAACAGAGACATGAAACAGTTTGGTAACCCAACCGACTAAATTACAGGTATGTCCATTAAGACTGCATCAAAATTATCTGTCACCTTATTCCAACTCTTTTATTGTGAGAAGCATCTATAGTAACCAAATATGCTAAAATGGACGTATAAAAGAGGATCAAATTGAGAGTTAGAGAGACACACTTCTTCCATTTCCTTTTTCTGAGATCCCTTTGTATCTGATCTCCATGCAATGTAAAGTAACCGAAGCCCAAAAAATGCGTAGAGAACTGCATATCAGGAGAAATGGTTATAACAAAATGATCAGGAAATGAAATAATTAGAAGAAATAAATAGGAACATGAAAAAACAAAGTCATTATATACACCTGTAGCTGCACTATTTGTATGCTTCCTTGATATCAAATTCGGAACAATCCTACCTAGTCCAGTGGAAAGTATCTAATTGACAAGAAAAAACAAAAACTGATAACATTAAGAACTTAGCGAAAATGTCTTTGGCAGTACATGATGAAAAAAGTGTTTCTATGAAACAAAAGTGAAGGAACCTAAAACATTTCATAGGTCAAGTAAAGTCATAAGAGAGAGGAAATGGCCAACGTACTGTCATTACAAAGAGGGCAGCTAGCGCACCAGATAAAACAGTCGACTTTGGGTGCCGCATAGCCATAAGAGCTGCTATTATAAAAGTTTCATCTCCAATCTGTCATTGTATCCACAGCATACCAACTCAGCATTTGCTCTAAATGGTATTAGTTTTTAAAATATGTGATGATTGATGAATGCACATGTTTCTTAGCAAAACATCTCCCTTTAAAGCAGATAACTTCTAACATATATTTGTAAGGGCCTGCACGCACACATAGAGAGAGGGAGAGATCTGAATGCACAAACCTCACTGACAATTATCATGGAAAAACTTGCAAAGAATGCATCCAAGACCCCGAGACCAGAATCAAAACCAAGAGCAGTACCCACGGGATCGTCTAGTACACCATTCTGAAAGTTCTTCGCAACAATCTGTTTCGCATAAATCAATTCATCAACATAATCAGATAATCCGAATGGCAATGCCAACACAAATTACATCTTCAATTACAAGGATGAAGCTAATGTTTAACACTTTCAGGTGAATTAACTCACCCCCTTTTTTTACTACTTGACCCTATTTCCTATTCAGTAGCTAGAAATCAAAATAAATATTGAATAAAGAGAACCAACTTCCCAACAGCTAATAACTAAACAATCAATGAAAATTCAAAATAAAACTAACTAAACCATGTGAACTATATAATTTCTAAGTTTCTCAACAATCAAACAGATGGAAAAGAAGGAAAAGGAAAAGCAGACCATGCCCCGACGACCCAAATCTTTAATTGACCCACCAGATTCCTCCTTCTCAGCTTGAGCTTCCGAATCCTGGGAAATTGCACAAACAGAGAAAAAAAACCCCATTTCATTATTTACATAAATTGAACGAATAAGCTTCAAAAAACAAACAATACATAATGAATAGAACCTGAGCAAAAGAAATGGAAGACAGAGCAAGGAAGATAAAGGAAGCAATGAAGAGGAAGCGAATGGAAGTGGAACCCATTACGAGAAAAACTGGGTTTGTGAGAGAGAATCGAGGGGTGGTGAGATTTAATCGGAAGATCGAATTTTTAAAGCAAAAAAACAAAACTTGAATCAAAGGAGAGAGATCTGGGAAATGGGTAATGGATCTGAAGAAAGCTTTGATCGGATCGAAGGATTCATGTGTGAATCAATGAGATCGGAGAAAGAAAAAGAGATCATTCAAAGCGTAGTGAAGATCTTCTCTGCAGTTTTTTGCCTACGAATTGCATTTAACATTTCAGCTATCATTCAGATGGTCTAATATTCTTTCTAGTCCATGTATGATTCGTACGTTGCAATTTAGTCCCTTCACTTTTAATTCCAAGACGTTTAATTTAAAATTGGCAAAATGACAAAAGATACCCCAACGTTTCAATTTGGTTCAAATATGCCCCTATTAGATGTAAATTGTCAGTCAACTGACGATCAATGGTTGATATTGACTAGACTTGCCATGTGTTAAGATCTGTTGACGTGTCAGCATTATATTTGTCATGTACCGTCATCAAATTCGACCAAGTGTCAGCATGATAATCGGCCACGTGTCACCATAAAGAAGGGTATAACAATTTAAAAAAACTGACGTGGCATCAGCAGATCTTAACACGTGGTAAGTGCAGTCAGCATCAGCCGTTGACTTTTAGTTGACTGACAGTTTCCATCCAACGAGGGTATATTTGGACTAAATTGAAACGTTAGGGCATATTTGGACCAAATTGAAACGTTAAGGGAATATTTGGACAAAAAAAGAATAGGGGCTAAATGATAAAACATGCAAACGTTGGGTGCATCTTTTGTCATTTTGCGTTTAAAATTTGACTTTATTCACTATTTCACCTATGAACTGTACCCATTTTCTCCTTTTGGTACCTAAATTGTTATTTCCTTCCATTTCACCCAAAACTTTTGGCGTTTAGCATAACATGTGTCATGTGATACGTTGTTATTATATTTTTTGTAAACTGAGATGACATAATAAATTAGGTGTTAAAATTTAACAAAAATATAATTTAGGTACCAAAATTGAAAAACATGTATAACTTTAGGGACAAATATGAATTAAGCCTTAAACTTTTAAGTACAATCTATAATAATTCATTTACCTTTGAGAATTAGTCCCTATCGTTTTAAGGTCCATGACCCTCCATTGTTTTTTTTGTTGTTGTTCAAACATGACCCTCCATTGTTTACGCTTATATGATTATCTCTTCTAAATTGTCCTAAATTTTTTGGATATTTTCATTACGTACCCCAAAATACTTAGAATTATTTCATTACCTACTTTTTAGATTTTAATTTGACCTCATTTCTAAAAAAAAAACTCAAGAAATATATCCAAAATTAAAAATTTTAATCAAACCCCAAAATTCAATGCCTAAATTCACCATTGCTCAAATATTATGCAAAACATATTTAAAACAAATTATCAAAATTTAACTATTGCATTAATAACTTAATCTTGTTGAGATCCACTCATTGACCGAGTAATCAAAGATGTTCATATTAATTCATCTTGTATGTGTTCGAATCATGACGTTTGCCTTGCCCAAAGTCAATCTCCCTGCTTCGCCAACTGCAAGGACAATAAAATGATGCTATCGGCAGTCTCGAAAGGAGCTAAAGACTAGATATAAATGCTCGAGTAATCAACTCTAAGTCTCTATTAGCTTATGCTCTTAAAGGGGTAAAGTCATTTTTTTGGATTAAAATCGAAGTATGAATTTTATATAGGGGTCTAAATACAATTTCACCATTGTTTTAGTCTATAACTTCACCATTTAAGATTAGATTATAACTTTATCAAATTTAGGGATTAAATATAATTTTCATATGTTTGACTTGTAACTTTAAATTTTTTAGATGAATTATAGCATAATTTTACCTTTTTAGAGGGCCAAGTCCCAGTCTAAATTGGTGGCGAAGAAGAGAGGTTTTTAAATGGAAAAATTAGGAAAATATTGTTACTAAAGAAAAAAGGATAGAAGAAAGAAGGGTAAACTACAACAAAGGTCACTTAATTATGGGTAAGTTTATATTTAGTTCATTGAATTATTAAAAGTTATATTTGAGTTACTTAATTATGGGTAAGGTTATATTTGGGGCACACAATTATTAAAGGTTACATTTGGGTCACTCAATTATGGATAAGGTTACATTTGGGTTACCCTTCATATTTTAAAAAATATGTTAACTTAGTTATTTTTTCTTTCAAATCACTTGTATACACTTGTTAACACTAGAACATGGTTTTAAAAAGCGGACCGCAACCGCGATATCAGCCGCAATATAGCGGTTGCGCCATCGTCCGAAACCGTAATTGGGGTAAAAAGGGTCCGCAATCGCCGTAATTTAGCCACTTTTATCCGAAACCGTGATATAACGCTACAACCGCGATTGAAACCGCGACCGCTATTTAAAATCCTGCACTAAAATCTTTATTTAAAATTAATAATTAATCTAATATACAAATTGATATATATCAGAAATTATTTTTCTTTCCCTTAGCATAATCTTCTTTGTTGACTTAAATATCAGAAAGTATTTCGAAATACAATCTTCCACCCCCATTGCTTTGTAAGAAGCTCCACCTCTTTAAGCCCATTAAATAACCTAGAGACCAATAAATACACGTTCAAAGATTTAAGAGTTTTGATACAATTTATTAAAATGGGTCTTCGATTTAAAACTAAATATTTGTTGACTTGTTGTATACGTATATTTTACTCAAAATGCATTAAGTTCAATATCATTTTATTGTTTTATCGTGTGCTTTATTATTACTCCATATCAAATCTTTTATTTTTCTCTTGCAAACATTTAATTAACTCATTTTTTGTATTATAATTTTTCTTAGAGATTTTGTATGGTCACTCCAATTACATTTCTCCAAAAATCGCGGCCATAAATACCAGTGACGGAAGCTTTAAGAAAACAAGGGCTGGTTATGGAATTACAAGAACAGATAATTGAAAAAGCAGGTTGTGGTTGTGGTCGTGTTTTATTATAGCAGTTGCAGACATAACGGATATTACTATAACTATTATGAATCGCTATTTACTGCAATAACAATTTCGAACGGTGTGATATCATTATATAGAGGCTGTTATTACAATAGCGGACCGCTATTTCAATCCTAGACTTAAAGAAAACACATGGAACAAAAGAGAAACAAGATGGGGTCTGCAGACCTAAAAGTAGAGATGATCATACAAAATTCAGAAAATGAGGATTTCACTTCAACTGTTGTTAGTTTGACCACAAACTGTGACAATAAGCAGCCAAGAATGTGTTTCCAAATGCGACCAAATCTGGCATAATTATTACTCATGCACACACCACTGTTTGCCTTTGAAAGCCTTTTGCCTCATTGGAAGAAAGAAGAGGCTAATGAGGAGTTCCATACGTGGAATCATATGCACCATGCATACATCTCAACCCCTTATCCAGTCTTGAAGAAATTAATCTCCCGAATGATACCGGATTCGAGTAATTATGACCCGGAAGCAACTCGGTATAAGATGTAATAGACTTGTTCATGATCGAACCGGGTCAGAGCAGTGTCGGAATATGATGTTTTCAGTTCTCACCGATACAGAATTTGATGTAAAACTTACTAATTATAGGGACATAATATGATAATAATTATGGTTGCATTTGTTTAGAATTAGGTTCAAGTCGATATAATATATAAATGTTGATGGTTAAATTTGTTAATATATGAATTTCTAATCTCGAATATGATGTTGAATGTATTTTAAAATATATGTAGGGATGAAATAAAGAAGATAAGTAGGGACCTATTTAGCTATTAAACATAGAAATTTTGGATCAAGCTAATAGTACTAAAAATATCATTGTACCAAAATTTTTGGGGCAGGACCCTCCCATTATATACATAACCACGTCCCTGAAAACATAAACAAAATTTTAAAGTCATGTGCATATCACATGGGTAGCTTGCACTTGACATGTTAAAAAGAGATACCATCCACGTATATGAGTAGTTTGCACTTAAAAATGGATAGACGAGATGAAAAGTTAAAAATTAAAAGATTTTTAAGGAAAAAAATACAAGTATTTAATCTAGTTCATCCATTTCACTCATACAATGGTTATAGATTAGTGTAATACTAATTTAATTTTACGCCATATAAGTGGATCCTAACCCGTTAAAAATTTGAAATAGTATTTCTAAATTTTAATAACATTATTTTTTAACACATATGTGTTTCATGCAATAAATATGTATATATTTAAAATTTTATCTTCATGTTTTTTCTGATTAAGTAGTATTACAATAATATTCTCAAGAAAATAGTCATGATTCGAACTCACACAAGGGATGAAGCGGATGAGTATTCATGACCACTAGGTCGATTAATGAATCTCTTTAATCTTTATGTTTTAAAATATGTTCTATATCATATTATATACAAGCTATCATTTAAGTTTTGTTTGGTATAAAGAATGAAAAACAATTAATCAAGCGATTAAGATTCAAAGTAAAATATTTATGAAGAACTAGTGTGATATTTATAAATATCTAAATTCACATTATCCATTGTCATCCTTAAGCTTGATTGATATTGAAACATATGAGAACTTATTTAGAAATATTTGTAGTTTGGAAATCAAATTAACACTAATTTGTAATTAAGCTAATTTCTTTGATTAGGTAGAGATGTATTATATTCTCAAGACAAATGTCGGGATTCAAATTTATACAAGATAAGAACAATTAAAATTTATTATATAATTTTTATAAAAAAAATTGTTATATTTTAAATGTCAAACCGACCCTTTAAACTATATGATTTTCTAAGTTGATATTTTTTAAAGTGTCTAAAGGTAATTACAAGGTATATAGAAAAGTATTGATATTTTCTAAAATAGTCTAAAGTTAATTACAATGTAGTATTTGTTCATATATATATTTAACTCTTTGACAACGCACACATACTTTGCAGACAATACAATTTAATCTGGATCTCCTGGGATGAACATCATCCGTTTTTTTTAATAGTCTAAAGATGATTACAATATAGTATATATTCATATATTAAACAACTTCATTCAAGTCACATTAACATCAGCATACCTCTATCAATCAACCATTAATTAGCAATGATCAATAATAACATGACTCAATAATTAAACTACACATGATGACACTTATGCTACTTTTGTATTATGTGACAAGTTTAGATAGATTGGACATTATTGTAAGAAACAAACCATAATTTAGGCTTTGACTAAAGAAAATTTAGTGCTGAAGATGTAGTTTTAAGAAGTAATTTTTTTTAAATATGCTGGTGTAATGAAAGAATATTATCTGTTTAACTTTTTTAGTCTTTTCAAAGACGGCACACACAACATGTATTATTGATGCTTAAACCCGGGTCTCAAAGAATGATGAACGTTTATCTTTACCATCAAGACACGAGAGGATGAGCTTTAAGAAGTGAATTAGTGTGATTGAAGCCAAGTTATGAATGGGGGAGTTTGGTAATAACATATTTGACCCCCATTGAAGCAAAACTACAGAAAGTAGGTGGGTGGGTAAAAACACAGAATGGGGACACATGCACAACCTGAAACACTAATAAAAACTCTAAAAGAAAAAGGAAGAAAGAGAGGGTACAAAAAATTGCAGAAGTGTGCAGAGAAAAAGGAGGAAGGGTCATGTCACAGCAACACCAACATGCCCCAAAGATCTCTGATAAGTCTGAGTAATAATAAGCAAAACAGCAAACAGCTAGCTCCACCCGCCCCATTGCTAAATTAATAAATAAAAACACCAAAATCAACACAAAGAACAACCCCTTCACCACCCTCAAATCACTCCTTGCTTTCTCCCCGTCCCCTTTGCCTCTGCTTCTGGGGGACACAACTTCCCCTTCCCTTTCTCTTTCTCTCTCTCTTTATATGTTTCTTTCCCCATTTTCTCTCTCCCGCCCTATATATCTAGGGCTCTTTCCTTTGCCATCATCATAATCATCATCTTTATGCACTTCCCGGCGAAGTTATAGCCATAAGAACAGAAAGCTGGTGCTTCTCGTGCAGTAAAAGGAGTTGCAGAGAAAATAAATAAGAAAAATATTTATAAAGGTTTGACTGAAGAAACCGAGGCCACGCTCGTCTTGTACCACTAGTAATATTATTACTACTTCACCTATATCATCTTTTTTTTTTCTGTTTTATTTTATTAATTTTTTTTATTAAACTCCCAAGACAAAAAGAATAAGAATAATAGGTTAATTCTTCATCCCAAGATCTCCCTATAGTCAGAGTCAGAATAGTAGAATACCCTTCTCTTCATCTTTTCCTCCCATCTCTCCTTTTCACCTATATTTTATTATATTCCTCATATTCGGTATCCGATAGTTACATTAGGTCTCGATTATATCTGCAGTCGAATCTAATCAAACCCTTAAACGAAAGATTCAAGGTTGGTATCGAACTTTTTATCATTCGATCTGGTTTTTTTTATTTTTTATTTCCTTTTTACACCTTTACAGCAAAATGAAGCAGCTGGTCACAATATAGTATTTTCTATGAAATTCAAGCAAGATCTGTTCCCCAAAAGCTTTTCCATTGAAATTTGTGTAGTAAAAGGTCTTCTTCGCGAGATCCAATCACCCCCACTAACCTACTGGTAAATATCAGCCACCCTAAGTTTCCCTTTCTTCTTCCTCTCTTCCCATAACCCTACAATTTTACACTGTCTAATTTTCTCGAGAAAATATCATCTCTAGCTTTAGCTACTTTTTCCCATCAATAAGGAAGTTTTTCTTTCCGGTGTATGTAAATTTTGTACAAATCCGTCAACTTTCCATTTCTTTTTATATGGTACTTGGAGATTATTCACTGGTTTCATTTTTATAAACCTAGAAATTGTTCAGTTGTTTCTTTATTTTTTTATATTTGATTCTTCGTTTTGTGGTTGGTTTTTTATTTTTGGTTTTTTGTATATGATATGGTGTGCAGAGAAAGAGGTGGAACATGGCATCGTCGTCGTCGAATTCCCCGTGCGCGGCCTGCAAGTTCTTGCGGCGGAAATGTCAGCCGGAGTGTGTTTTCGCGCCTTACTTCCCGCCGGATCAGCCACAGAAGTTCGTCAACGTCCACAAGGTGTTCGGCGCCAGCAACATCACGAAGCTTCTCAACGAGTTGCACCCGTCTCAGCGCGAGGACGCGGTGAATTCACTGGCGTACGAGGCCGATATGCGGCTCCGTGACCCCGTCTACGGCTGTGTCGGGGTCATATCGCTCCTCCAGCACCAGCTCCGCCAGCTCCAGATGGATCTCAGCTGCGCCAAGTCCGAGCTGTCAAAGTACCAGAGCTTGGGCATCACAGGACACGCCGGGCTGATAGCTGCAGCAGCGGCCGCCACGGCCACGACCCATCAGAACTTGGGGATCAATCTGATCGGGAGCGGCGTAGGCGGCGGAGGGCGGGAACATCATTACCACCACCATCAGTTCTTCCCTAGGGATCATCAGCAGCAGCAGCAACAGATGATAATGAGCTTTGATGCAGGCAGCAACTATGATGCAAACCTTCTCGCTATGAACGTCTCGTCGGGGATCGGTCAGCTCAGTCAGTTCCAACCACCTAGAGCGGCTGCCGGAGATGACCGCCGTTCCATTCATCCCTCTTAGGGTTAGGGTTTCTTTACAACCCTAAAATCATCATAGCCACCCAAAGGTACACTTGTCCCTTCTCTGTTATCATCATTATTATCCTAAAACTTTGTTTTTCATTTCTTTTTGTTGTTGAAAACCATGACTATTGAGTTGACTCACTGTCATAATCACAAAAACTAGGGTTTATTGCAGTTTGCTTGTTGCTGAATAAAATGTTGAAATTAGGGTTTTAATTCAATGAGACAATGTTTCTATAGAAAAATTATTATTGTTCAAACAATATTTTTTTCCAAAACTTGAAAAATCACAGATAATCCTAATTTTTTATAAGTACTTTTAAAAGAATTAGAATCTACATTTTTAATGGAGGATAATCTAATTTTTCATGAAAATTTTCTACTGTTAATTTGAATTATCCGTTTTCACTCTATCCTAAAAAAGTATAAAACTATAAAAAATTTACATTTTATCAACCGATCCTAACTATTTTCAAAAAATCATTTAATTATTATTATATGTTTTAAAATTATATAGTATTAATTATTTTCTTTAGATCATTTTTTTAGAAATGGTCCTCTTTATTATTCACATTTATTTCCTCACTAAAATAATAAAGGAGCTTTAAATAGCATAAGACTTGCATCCTAATTTACATTTTTTTTACTGATTAATAAATTTATTTCTTTTAATGTTTACCCAACAGAGATTAGAACCACTCATTCTCACCATTACCCTGAAAAAAATTACCTTTACAAAATTTTCATATTTATATTTAGTATATATGTTATGATACAAATAATTTTGTGTATATATTTTATGATGCAAAACTTTTATGTGTCTCATTTATTTAAGAACACAAAATGATTAATAATCCGCTTTTTAAATAATTTTTAATAATAATTGAGGAAAATATGTATTGAATGTGAAAGATAAGAATTGAAGTTGTTATTCTTAATCAAGAAATAATAGTTTAATTAGCTTAACAACTTTGTTAAGTAGGCACTCTTTAAGTTGATATATAAAATATTATTATTTCCATATTTGAATAAAATAGTCCATTTAATACAATATTATTTTAGTTTAAAATAGACATTAAATAAGCCTTGAACACTCTTTAAAGCTTTCTTAACTTCTTTCAAGGGGGGAACCTAAAACATTCCTGACCAGGTCACTGTGAAACCCTAGTTTTAAATTTTTACCATAAAAGGTTGACTGTAAATGGTTAATATTTTGCCAAATTTTGATTTTTTTTAATTGGATGCTAGAGTGAAGTGTAGGATATTGTCATGGTCGTACCATTACCATAGCAAAACTAAAAATAATTATAAAAATTAAAGATCGTATAAAGGATGGTGAGACACAGTTCCCCATTGTTGTTGACCAAACAGCCTACCAATATATATATATATATATATATATATATATATATATATATATATATATATATATATATATATATATATATATATAATATAAAGGCAAATGGGTAGGAAAAGATGAAGTATAATTGAAGAGTGATGACTTTGATCATGCATGCATAATTATTAACTTTTATATTCATGTCATGCCCGTGTACAGATCTTGTTTTCATACGGTTTTAGGAATTTATATATTAGAAAATATTTTACGTACTAGTGTGAGAAATTTATTATCTACAAGCGGGTCTGATTTAGGGTTTAAAGTTTTAAATTTAAGATTTATGATTAGAGATTTAAATTTTATATTACGGAGTTTAAATAGACATGCTCGTGCATTAAATATTAACTCTTTATAAATAGGGTTAGTATTTGATACACATGCAACGTGATTATATATATATATATATATATATATAAACATGCCTATTTAAAGTCTAAATTCTAAAACCTAAATCATTAGTCCTAAAATTATAAAACTTAAACCCTAAACTCTAAAATAGAGTTTGTTTGTGTAAATTAAAGTTTACACTAACCGTGTATCAAATAAATTTTGAATTTGTGTTGTCTATTCATCTCATGTCTAACAATATGAAATCATCTGGTTATCTAAGATAGAATCTAGTATTTTCTGTTTGGGGAATTATTTCATACATTGGCCGTTGAAACTAAAAATTTTCACAAGCATCTTAGTTTTAGGACTTATAAATTCAATTTAGAGTCTAGGAGTTTAGAATTTAGGGTTTATAGGTTAAAACTTAAATCTCTTACCATATCATCATAAACCCTAAACCTTAGCATCTAAATCCTAAATTCTAAACTAAATCTATAAACACTAAAACTAAGATACTTGTGAAAACTTAGTTTCCATCTCGTGTGTTGAATATAAATCCTTTTATGTCAACCAAATTAACTTAATTTTTTTAGGACTCCACCCCGGAGTTGATTGTAAAATTCTTGGGAAGATATTTGATTAATTTAGCAGTTTGCTTGTGATGCAGGTAATGGTGGGAGATTTCAACCAAAGATTCAGCGTCGAGAGCCTGCAGTTTTTATTTTAATTGTTAAATAATAATTAAAATAGGGTTTCTTCTCTGTTCCTGTTTTGCTTTTAGTAGACATAATATAAACTACTATTTTTAGATTTTAATTTAATATTTATCATCATGATTATAATGTTAAATATTTGAGCTTAAAGAAATGTACTGGAACTCTTCCCAGACTTACAGTAACACCATGAGTTCGTGGGGGCTTTCGCCTCTTAAAATGTGCCCATGCTCTCCTTTTTTTTGTTTCTTTTCTTTTGATTTTTCCTCCTCTAACAGTTCATCCTACAGTTCTTTCTTTCTCCTCTAATTTGCCACGTGTGAATATATATATATATATATATAGATTTAATTTTATGATTAATATTTTAACAATTTAATTGTTGGATTTAACGATATAATTGTGTTCTACATACATGTAACATTTTAGATCGGTATGTATTTTAACAATTTAATTTTTTTTGTATTGATCTTTAAACTTGATGCTTGTGATCTGTTTAAATAGAACATGAGATATAATCCTCATGTTATTAAAATATCAATCATAACAAAGTTATGAAGTGTCCCAAACTAATATAATTTTTACATTAATATAAGGGATTTTTCTTCTCTCTCCCATCTTTCTCTACACGTGTTAAATGATATTTTTCCCTTAAAATTATTTTGATTTTGGTTATTTTCGGATTTGAATCATTTTATTTTGTTGTTGGGGTTTTCTTGACTCAAATTATTTTGTGTTATTTATTTGGTCACTTTGAGTTAGGGTTATTTTAAGTTTGAATCACCCTTATTTAATAAATTCAAATTGTTGATGTCTTAGAGTCAAATTGAACTAGGTTGAGTTTGGATTTGAATTAACCAGTCAAGTAAAGTAAAAAAATCGAGTGATATGCGGTGGGAGAATTGATTTTGGATCATCGTGGTTTTAAGATTTTTTTGTGTGTAAAATTGATTTTGAAGTAACATAATTTATGTTTGAGTGTTTTTTTTAAATCACGATTGTGTAAAAATATAGTGTAAAAATCACGACGAAAACACAAAAGCTATTATCATGTAGCTTTTCCCAAAATCATGTTTGGTGCCCATAATTGATTTTGAATTTTTACATCCAAACATGTAAGCACGACGTTCGAGACACAAAATCCGATTGAACGAAAATTTGACCCTCCCACTACAGAAACAAACACGCACGACGAGTCCTATTCTATAACTCAAATTTTATTTGAATTTTTTGAAGTCTATTCGAGTAAATGAGATTCGAGTTGAGTCAAATCAAGTCGAGTTGTTTGATTTTCTATTAAAATTTAATTGTAAATATTTACAACTTTATGATACTAATTGGTTCAAATTTAAATGGCTTTCTATGATACATATATATTCCTTCATATATTTTTCATGTGAGATATACATATATCAAACATAGGTAAATGACACGACTGAACTTGAAAATCAATCCACTAAACACTAAACATTCCAAACTATTAAAGTCTCATTTTATAACTCGAACTTTATTTGAAACTTATTTCAGTCAAATTTACAAAATCATGATCAGAATCAAATCGAATTTTGCTCCCCCTTACAAACCTAGACAAGTTGAAAACAAAGATGGAAAAGAAAAGAGAAGCAAAAGGGGTGGAAAAGAGCAATAAATGGCAGAGGTAGGTTAGGTGTAAGTGAGAAGACAAGTGAATAAGACAAAGAGGACAAAGGGGAGGGAAGGGGTGGGTGGGAATTTAAGCTCACAGAAACAATGGCAGCAAAGGGCCGTTGCAGAGGAAATGTCAATTGTCAATTCTCATCAAAACCACAGCAAAAGAAGGCATTTATGACTCACTGCGATTTGCTAAATGCCATTTCCCATCTCTTCTAAATCCAAAGCCATAATAATAAACCAAAACCCATTCGCATTGCATGCATGCTAATCATGACGTACTTTTGCAATGATGCCTTTCCCATTCAATGCCACTGCCTACCCCTCCTCTCTCCCTCTCATCTTTATTTTACTATTATTCGATAGTTGTATGAGTTTCGATTATATCTATAGATGGATCGAGAGATGCTGGAGGGTGTACCTGTATATTTTGGATTCCGATAGTTGAAGTTTTTTTCTTTGTATTTCCTATAGTTGAAGCTTTCGATTATATAAATTTCGATTATATTTAAGGATGAATTGAGAGATGCTGGAGGTTGTAATTGCACTACCTGTAAATTTAAAACTTTGATACAGTTAAATTATTTTCTTTGTATTTTTTATTCATGATCTAATTTCTCACACTTTAAATTATTAATATAACTTCCTAAAAACTCGTTCACCCTAATATAAAATATTGCGTTTGTACCTGATTATATTTGGAGTTGATTTGAGTTGAGCTCCTAAAGGGGAGTAAAGTTTTCCTAACATCAAATATCCATCCATAAGTCTCACACTTAAAACCTTACTTAAATTTAGGGGTGTGCACCCGATTAATTCAATGCTTGTATGTCAGTAGAATAAAATGCCTTGCACTAAAAAATAGGTTTAGGTTTTAGACTTTAGAGTTTATGAAATTAGGAGTATAATGTATTTTTAGAGTTTAGGATTTAAATTTTAGGGTTAGAATTTAAAATTTAATTTTTTTAATGTTGAGGCATAGAAAGGAATAAAACTAAATAAGTTGAAATTAGATTGGTCTAACACCTTAGTTAGACACTTTTTTATTAGACTTTTGAGTTTATTTTTCTAAAACTATAAGTAGAATCATATATTGAATCGTATATATAACTATAAGTAGAATCTTTACAACACATAAATCAGACAAAATCTAAAATAATTTTAAACTTGACTGACAGAATTTGAACTATTTAGACAAAAATCACACATAATATATGCATGATCAAATTCCGATTTAAACTCTTATGATCCTAAAGGTATCTACATTACTGTTTCAACTCGAGTCTCGTTAACAAGACTAGAATTGTTCTCCATAAGCAAAAGTTTTGGTTGGAAATAAAATCTTAAGACTATAAAGTTTTGGATGAGCTGAGTGGTTTCATAGACCATTCTTGTTATTGACATTAGGCCCAATGTCACCAATTGTTAGTTGACATGGTTTATTTGACCAACTTGAAGCAAATGACCCTACCTTCAAACACCTTATTAATTAACTCAGTATGACAATAATATTACCTGCTCAAATCTATTTTTTTTGTTTAACCACCTGTATCTGACTTATTACTGATTAATCAGAATGAAATCTTACAAACACCTAATATGTGGACGATCCTCTCTACTCAATTTTCTTCATTCATAACGTTAGAATTTGAACTCCTAGCCTTACTTAAAAGACCTAGCGCAAAGGCATATCTTTATGGGAGTTAGCGGTACCCCATTTTAAAAATTTAAAGTTTATCCATTTGAGAGTTTAAAATTTTTAATTTAAGCCCTATAAAATTTAAAAATTCTTACTATGTTTCAATTTTTGAATATTTTTTATTAATACAAATTGTTTTTGAAAATTTTAAAAATTAAATCTTTCAAAATTTTGGAAATTTTAATCTAGGCCTTCATTTATTTTAAATTTTAGTTAAACTTTGTTGTCAAAATTCACCCCTGACCTAGCGTCTCATCCTACTAGACTAACTAGTTGTTGGCCATGCTGAAATCTATTTAGACCAGTAACATTCAATTGTAACACATAAAAAGTCATGCGTTTGAGTGCGATTATATTTAGTTTAACCTCCAATTTTTTTTGGTTGTATGTATGTTTGTCTTACGGTTCATGTTCGAGGTGCAATGATGCCCCTTTCAACAATGATGACAGTTCAAACTCACGTCCTCTCCTTAAAAATGTAATGTGCCTTATTAATGCACCCAACACTTGTTGGTTTAACCTTCAATTTATTAATAAACTGTATACTATAACATGTTGAAAATAATAATAATAATCCTGTCGGACAAAACATAAATGTGAAGACACAAAATCATTATTTTTTTAGGCAAAATGACAAAAGATGCCCCAACGTTTACATATTTTGTCATGTGGCCTCCTATTCTTCTTTTTGTCCAAATATGCTCCTAACGTTTGCTTGTTTTGTCATTTTGCCCCATATTCTTTCTTTTGGTCCAAATATGCCCCCGACGTTTCATTCGTAGTCCAAATATGCCCCCAACGTTTCAATTTGGTCCAAATATGCCCCTGTTAGATGGAAACTGTCAGTCAACTGACGTTCAACAGCTGATGCTGACTGGACTTACCACGTATTAAGATCTGCTGATGCCACATCAAATTTTTTTTTATAAGCCGTTGACTGTCAGTTGATTGACAGTTTACATCCAACATGGGCATATTTGGACTATGAATGAAACGTTGGGGAGATATTTGGACCAAAATAAAGAATAGGGGGCCAAATGATAAAACAAGCAAACATTAGGGGTATATTTGGACTCAAAAAAAATAGGGATCCAAATGACAAAACATGCAAACGTTGGAGGCATTTTTTATAATTTTACCTTTTTTTACCGTGTGTATCTTTATTTTTACTCACTTGAATATTTTTACGGGTTGGTATCAAAGATTAATTGAATACCAGTTAACCGAAAAAGATCACACTTTTTTTTTAAAATGCTAATGTGATTACAACATAGTATCTGTTTAATTTTTTTCAGCCTTCTAATACTGTAAATACACTGTGCACACATGGTGCTCGAACCCAAATCATATAGATAAAATGGATCATCCTTTATTAATGTGATACAAATTATTTTAAAATGAGAATAAATAGTATTATAATGGTTAACTTTTTTGGTCAAGTTCAAAATTTTATATGATAGTTGAATGTAATCTTAATGATCTCGATTTTACTTTACCATTAAGTTAAGAATTCATTCGAGAATTAGTGTATGCAGAAAATTTTCGTGCAGCTAAACCCGAAGTTTGAAGAATGATTGATAAACTAACGGACCGGTGAGTTTGAAGAGCAAGTAGAGCCCTTGAATACACGTGCAGCTAAACCCAACTTCGCATTTGGTAGTACTAGCCATTCAAGGTCAAGGCTCAACATCCACCGTCCGATCAGTCCTCATCATCGGATCCATCACTATGATAGAAATAGATACTGCCCTACTCTACTTCTAGTTGTAGTAACGAAAATTAATAATAATAGTTGTGGGGATTGATTTATATACACTGATTTTCTAAGGGATAAAGCACTATCCCGTCCTTATATTTGGTAATTTCATCCAATTTAGTCATTTGACTTGGAATTTTAATCATTTTGATGAGGTGGAATTCTGAGATTGAGATTAATGAAAGAGATTAAAAGTTGAAAATGAAAGAGATTTTATGGAAAAAAATTAAATAATCTCAACCAACAATTCATATTTATCAAATGATCCTAGATTAATGTAATTTTTTTACATTGTATAAGTGGATTTTATCCCATTTATATATTTAAATTAATATTTATATTATAAAAAAGCTTATAATCTATATTTTATACAACTTGTGTATCAAATAATTTTTCTGTTAGTGTCTAGGATTGAAATAAATAAGGTTATGAAGTCTAAATTTTACATAGCCTCACAAATTCAGACTACATAATCTTGTATATTCCAATGTAGTTTGTCTTATTTAGTGCTTTAAATTTAAAACTTCAAATTTAAAGTTTTTTTAATAAAAAAATCACATTCTTAAGCTTGAAAACTTAACATGTGTTTCAAATAATTTTCCTATCATAATATTAACAAGTTTAAATATCATTTCAATTCGACATTAAAATGTGTACAATACTTTTTGAGAATAATATTAAACACTTGATATCTTAAATCACATCCTTTTACGAATAAAAATCCTATGTCCCTTTTTGGTATACTTTTAAAGTCTCAATACTAAAAAATTAAATTCTAATCCTTAATACTAAAAATTTAAATCCTAAACCTTAAAACAATCACACTACACCATGCACACTAAACCCTAATCATAAACAATAACTTTAAACTTAATCTTTTAGTGTTGAGAACTAAAAAAAAAAAAGTAAAAAAGGGACTTGAAATTCTATCCATTCTTTTACACCTCTTTGTAAAACTTTTTTTAAGTTCACTTTTCAAATTCAATACCAATCTTAACTTCAATAACATTATATTTTTGATTAATTCAATAACATTATAGAAATAGAGAAAACCAGACATGTCAAACTAAAATCTTACACAATAGAAGGACTAAAACCACAAATTTTCCAAATTCTCTCGTATCTCACTTTCATAAGGAGGTAGTGTTAAAAGAAAATCGGAGAAAAAAAAAACAAACGGAGAAGGAACAAAAGTAGAGTAACAAGAACAAAACATGAGAAGCCCTGCTGCAGCAACGATAACTAGGACAAGGACAAGGACAAAAAACAACGTTGGAACAGCGTGTTGCAGCAAAGTAGGGCTGAAGAAAGGGCCATGGACGCCACAAGAGGACGAGTT
Source organism: Hibiscus tridactylites (assembly GCA_958450335.1). Taxonomy (NCBI): domain Eukaryota; kingdom Viridiplantae; phylum Streptophyta; class Magnoliopsida; order Malvales; family Malvaceae; genus Hibiscus; species Hibiscus tridactylites. Next base: position 1,248,970 of record OY288266.1, on the reverse strand, counting down.
ATTAGCCAATTACATCAACAAGGAAGGTGAAGGACGGTGGCGGACGCTGCCGAAGCAGGCGGGTCTTCTCCGTTGCGGTAAAAGCTGTCGCCTCCGATGGATGAACTACCTCCGACCCTCCGTCAAACGTGGCCAGATCGCCCCCGACGAGGAAGATCTCATCCTTCGCCTTCATCGCCTTCTCGGCAATCGGTACTTCAACATGTCCCTACAAAAAAAAAATTCTCTGTTCATGAAATTTTACATACATACGTACATAGAGACAGGGACGAAGTCGGGATCAAACATCGACATAGCCTAAAATGTTAAATTTCAAAAATCTAATGGCTTAATAACTATTTAAATTCAAAATTAATGGTATAATGTCTAATTTATTTAATATTTAAATCTATAAAGACCTAAACTGTTATTAGAATTTTTTTTTGAGGATACAGACTCATTCTTTTTTAGTTAAACCCATACTTGATTATATATTCAATAAACTCTTGTGTTTTTAGATTTGAATATTTATTCTTACAAGGACCAAATTATTATCAGACGAAAATCTATAAAATATTTTGATTTTATATTCCAAGGGAGCTTCGCCCCTGCATAAAGACCATACATATGGATACATGAACAATTTTGTCGGACCGCCAGAATCCCGAACATAAACGATAAAACGGATAAATTTCTATAGAAATTTCACTAGGTTTCTTTGGGGGGCATGCAGGTGGTCACTTATAGCCGGAAGAATCCCAGGTCGTACAGATAATGAGATAAAGAACTATTGGAACACACACCTGAGTAAGAAGTTGATCGGCCAAGGGATCGATCCTCGAACCCACAAGCCTTTAAACCCCGATCAACCGTCACCGTCGACCGACCATCTCAAAGCCGCTTCTTCATCATCCATGGCCAACAAAGACAATTATTATCAGGGAATAGAAACGAAAAGCAGCAACGAGGAAGAAGGAGACGAGGATATTAATTGTTGTAGTACAACCGATGATGTCTTGTCCTCGTTTCTGAATTCACTGATAAATGAAGAGGCTTTCGAGTTTCAACAAGTTTGAATTTGCTTGTTAGATAGTATTTCTTTTTTACGCATGTTAATTCTCTTTTCGTGTTTCAAGAAACATGTTTCAAAAAAATAAAATTATTTTCCCCTTTGACATCTAGCGTTTGTAGTCCAACGGTTAGGATAATTGCCTTCCAAGCAATAGACCCGGGTTCGACTCCCGGCAAACGCATTTTTGTTTTTTATTTTCGAAATATTTCTTCAGGTACAAATACATACATCTTAAGTTTACTTTTAATGCTTTATTCTTTTTACAGCAAGGGAAAGAGATCAACTGAACTAAGTTTATTGTTCACTGATGTACCTCTGGATCTTATCTTGCATTAATTTGATGAAAAACATTAGAAAAAAAATATTGTTAAAAATGTTGGCATTCCATCCCAGATGATCGAATCCACTACCGCTGAGTAAAAAATATTAATTTATCTTAATATACGACATCTTGTTGAGCAAAAAAAAAGTTCTATACAGGTTAATACCAGTGGCCAATTTTGTGGTGTTGCAGAGATGATCGGCCCCGGTCGACTTCGAGAAGGATGTGGAATTTTTTGGCAGCAGGATAAGTGGAGTGGAAGCTTTCCTGCAAGTGGCATATCTAACATTTTTTAGGACATATCATATTAGGGAACAACGAAAACAGATAAGCCAGTGACTAATGTTGCAGGAATACACAAGAGATATGTTGAGCAGTCTAGCCTTATACTACCTGAATTTGAAAGATATTACATTCTCACGTAAATAACGGGATTCCAGTTCATATAAGATAAGATAATATTGACATTTTTAGTCAACCGATTAATAGATCTTTGAACTTGTGAATTTTAATCTTGAGAAGAGCTTCATGTTGTTGTCTTGTTTCTTATAAAGTTAACAAAGGTAAGATCTTTAATCAAAACCATTAATTATGCAGATGAGAATACCAAAATTACAATTATCAAGACAAGAAAGTAAAAATAATATTTCGTTCCTGCCGACACAAGAAGCCAAATGATGATAATGACCAAATGGTCGCAAGAATTTCAAGACCCTTCAGATATATTGGTGGTGCCAAGTTTTTTTTTTAAAATAAATACTAAATGCCAAGAAATTTACAGGTGAAAGTCAAATGGTTGCTAAAATAGAAACAATAATGGGCGAATAGTAAAGATTTCTACTATTGTATCAAATAGTAAAAAAATGGTTATAAAAGAGGACGGAGCTCTTTATAAAAGGCTCTCAATATTGATGTATTGAGTACGCTTAAATTTTTTTAAATTCAATGTAAAAGTTCGATGCTCATCTTAAGAAATTTGAGTTTAAATAATTAAAAATATATATAGACAAATACTATTTGGTAATCACTTACAATTTAAATATATATAATAATTATTTAATATTGAAATGAAAAAATATTTAAATTGACCAAAATCAAGTGGAATAATATCAAATATTTCATTTTAATCAAAGCATAAGATAGAATCCAGAGCAAAGTAGCCGTTAAGAGTTTTGAAACAAAGTACACTCATCCTCACAACGGTCATTAATCTAATTTTTAGAAGAAAAAAAACTTATCCGTTAGGTCGCCATGGCTGCCACTCTATATCTTTAACTCTTCAGTTCAATCCGACCCATCTCTCAAATCTTTCAAAATCTCTGCAAATTCATCAAAATTTCATCGATTCTCAGCAAATCAATCCGACCCATCTCTGCAAATCCAGCAATGGGTATGCACTTGAACACCATCCCACAATCCACAATCACCCAATCCCACCACCACACCCACAAGATCTTCCTCTTCTGCAACTACATCCTCCTCGGCGCCGCCTCCAGCTGCATCTTCCTCACCCTCTCCCTCCGCCTCTTCCCATCCCTTCCCGGCCTCTTCGTCATCCTCCTCCACGTCGTCACCGCCGCCGGCGCCGTATCCGGATGCGCGGCGGCTTCTTTAGGTACCAACAGGTGGTACGCAGCTCACATGGTGGCCACGGTGCTGACGGCCATATTCCAGGGCTCGGTCTCGGTGTTGATCCTGACGAGGACGAGTGATTTCTTGGGGTATCTCAAGTCTTACGTGAGGGAAGAAGATGGAGCGGTGATATTGAAGCTGGCCGGCGGGCTTTGCGTGCTGATATTTTGCCTTGAGTGGGTGGTCATGACGCTGGCTTTCTTCTTGAAGTATTATGCTTATGTAGAAGGTGATGGGAATGGAAATGGAAATGGTGTTAGAATGAATGCTAAAGTGCAACATGATAATGATGAGGATTTGAAGGATTGGCCATGGCCTTTCCAAGTTTAAAATTTTAGTATAATTATTTGTATATCTATGTATCTATATAACTATAGATATGGATTGGAAATTTGGTGAGATAGGGGCTTGGTTTATGTGGCCATGAAGCTCAAATTTGTTTTGTTTTTTTTTTTGTTGTTGTTGGATTATTATTTAATTGATTCATGTTGAGATGTGTTAATAATATTGTGATTTAGCTTTGTATACTTTATATATGAAGAACACACCAATTAGTAATCAAAGAAAATCACACTGTACGAACCAACTTAACGGTTGTTGTTTCTATAGGGGTAATTGAGCGTTTTATTGTCAAATAGTTGATAGTATATTTAGAACAGATACTATCAATCTAACTTTCATAAAAAGAAAAAAAAATCACCATTGTACTCTCCACCTACATTATTCAAATACATGAATTCCACTCCCTAGCTATTCAAAGCTCCATTCTAAATGAATTTGTAGGTTTAGTTAATGATTTAAGATTTTAAATAAAGGAACTTTTCGATTTAACCACCAGTATCCACTTGTTAATCGACCAATTCAGATCAAATTTTGCGCACAATATAGAGACAATGCTATCATATAATTTTTTTCATTCACAACATCAGTTTTCTCCACTCCATCAAACGCCATACTCATGCAAATCATGTGACATAACTGAATAGAGCATTGATAAATAAACAAAGAAAGCACCACTCGGTTTCTAACGTTCAACACCACCGACGACAACCAATCTATAAGTAACAATGAAAACATCCCCCAAGTTTCAAAGGAAACATGACCTAGTTATACATACAACAATACAAGCACTATAGTGCCCCCATGTAAATAAAAAGGTTACAACAACAAATTATTTTATCACTGCAGATAGTCACAGTGCAGCCTATCGTCTTGAAACCCTCGAGTTTTTCCCCCCTGAAATCCATTGCTTCGCTTATAACCCTAGAAAATAACACATGAATACATTGGAAAGACTAATGCCAGATGGAAGCAAGTCGAGTTGAAGGGTTTACGGACCTACACAGTATAATTATGTACAATTCACATAACATAAACATACCCCTTCTCCCCGATATCAGTTTCTCAGGTGCTGTATCACGGCAAATTTGATTTAAGAGATGGAAAGAGAAGTGGAAAAACCTTTGTTTTTGGTTCTCCCTTTGGCAATCCTCTAAAGACTTATGCCACACGAACCATACATCAAGAGGAAAAGCCGCGGCTCGGATCCTGTATAGCCAATGAAAGTTATCGACGCTGCTGGCACATTAGGCAAATGGTGGCCGACTTGGCATTTGCGAAGGTGCAATATTCGCATGACCAATGGGCGGAGTCGTCGACATTTCTGTTGGAGCAGCTGGGTCTAGAGGTTGAACCTTTGCCCTTTCCACTTCTTCCCCTACTGCTACCACCTCCCATGCCCTTCGAGCTGCCCATCCTGCTGCAGGCTCCACGGGAATCCACATCTGATAGACCATTTTCTAGAGCTCGAACTAAATTCTCGAAGTAATTCCTTGTCACACTGTTGTCACGAAGTTTGTACAACTAATTAATTTAGATAAAGGCAATCCAAATCTCTAAAAGGTTTAACAGAGAGATAACCATCTCTTTCCAACATAATTGTTTTGTGCAGACAAACCAAGCTTTCGAACTGACCGTCTTTTCAATCACGATAAGAACATCAAATTTTACTTCATCATGATTTCAAAAAGGAATCTACGTGGTATATATATATATATATATATATATATATATATATATATATATATATATATATATATATATATATATTTAAAAGGTTACCTCGTTAATCCAGCAAGTTTTGTCCGGAACTCATTAAAATCTTTTGACGGACCCTCTGCATTGAGGTAAACCTGCAGCTCCTTCTCTGCACATTGATGAAGTCGTTCTAACCCAGACTCAGCCTCACCTGCAAGACAATAGAGGCATGAGTACTTGAGTAGTGCAAACCAGCGATGTTAAGGGCACAAGAGGCAGTTTAGGGCTATAACTCCTATATCGCATGAGATGAAAGGTGCTGCAAAGGAACTTGTTTAAGTGAATAAAGGTGCAATATATATGCATATTATATGTGTATCTGTAAATATAAATAAAATAAGTTGAAGATATGTAATTATACTAACAAACTCTGAAGAGTTGTCCGACTTAGTCTATGCGATACATGCAATTTTTAAAAAAAAAATGTTGCCCATATGTTTGGTTTCCTTGTGATTTTATGTCTATTGTTGAATGGCTAATACTGAAAAGTAGAGACTTAGATGTTACATCATTTCTCACTAGTAATGGCTAATACTGAAAAGTAGAGACTTAGATGTTATATCATTTCTCACTAGTAATGGTACAACTAACGGAAAAAAGAATTTAAAACGAAAAGAATAATAAAAGATAATTTCAATTAGGTGGCCTTTTTGCAACACCATACAAAAAAAGTGAGCCAATCATGCATCTGATCATATATGCCAAGGCAAACACTTTAACAAGTAACAACCCTTAAAGCCACAGCTGATAGGTGGAGAGCATTACCTTGCAAGTATTCAAAGAACTGTCTTTTAGCATGTTCATGTTCCGGTAAATAATATCCATAGGCATATGTCCATTTGAGAACTCTCCTACATTCTACTATCTGCACAATTAAAGTAGCAATGATGAGCTAAAGTAAACATCCAGCTAGTGAGCCAAGCAAATTTTTGGAATTTACCTGTAGCCATGCCTCAGTGATGAACTTCAACTGCGACTCAGGTTGGCACTGTATGTCACTAAGCTTCTCAAGCTGCAATTGACACAAAATTATCAGCACTCTTCAATGTTTTTGATAGCCTTCAAAAACTATCTTCATGACATCCATGACAAATGGTAGTAAAATAATTGCCTTGACCAGCATCACTGATAGTTGGTAAAAAATTATACAAAGTTTGGCTTACATGCACAGATTGCATTTGCTGTAGATCTGCCAGTGCCTTTTGCCTAGACTGCATCAAGTAATGAAAAGTTTTAGAAGAAGCAAGAAGGTTTTCTCACTTGAGTATATCGTGGATATTCGCCCAGATAGTGTTCCCAGAAAATAAACTTAAGCAATCAAAAGAAAGAAGTCGATAGTGTATTACATGCATTCAAGCTTATATACATGATTGTTCGTGCAAAGAGCTAATTAATCAGGTAACCAGCAAGCATTTAAAAGTTTAAGTGTAGTAGACAACAACATACTTCAAAAATAATATAGAGAATTAAACAAAGAGTTCAAACAAATATTCCTGCATGTGCAAAATGATGCACATGCTCTCTCCAGCATTTTGCTTCAGCTGATCTGTAAAGCACTAAAAAAATATGCAACATGATTATCAAAAGGTCATACATAACTGAGAAAACTATCACGTTCAAGCTGATTGTAAGATTTTCTTCAACCTACTGCGTTTTATTGTTTTAAAAACTATTTCTATCTTAAATCCATTCTGAAAACTTCCTCAATTCCATGACTGGGAAACCACTAATATTTCTCCGCACTTGCTCATTCTATTTTTACCAATATGCCTCTCAACACGAAGCACCCTCCTTGGACACAAAAATTCAACTGAGTCCTAGTACATCCTACAGGGCTTTTAGAATAGTATAGCCAAAAAATATACTCCAAACTATGCTAATCATGGCACTTTCCAAATAAATCATCAATAATGGTAAATCAACTCAGAATAGTCTTTCACATAGGTTTTAAGTGGAAACACATGGAGAAGAGGGGGAGATAATGCTTAATTCACATTGGGATTTAATAACACAAACTTATGGAGTATACGATAGAAAAATCTTTATAATGCCAACTGCTAATTCAGAATTCAGTAACAGTTACAAGTATTATCTCAATTTCACTATAAATCTCACAAGTAATACATACCAATTGGTTTGTTGCCCATCGTTCATAATAATGAGTATATCTCTCCAAAGAATTTTTAGCCATCTCTCTTCGTTTCTCAGCCTCGTCATACTGTAAATAAATATTATGGATTAGAAACTCAAGGTGGGCTAACCAAGAATGGCACAAATTGAATAATGACAAGCCCTGTGAAATGCTGAATGCCAAAGCAAAGAACTAGTTCCATACCACACCATCTTGCTTTGCTGTCTCATAACGGTTGCAAGCATAAAACCCACCAGTTCTCTCACCATGCTCTGACCATGCACCAAGGCAAAGCCTGTATATATCTATGGTCAACTGACAGCAATTCACATAGACAGAAGAGAAACAACACACTACACATACAGAAAGAGAGAGGATCAATTTGTTTTTGATAAAAAAATCTTTGGTCCAGCCTTCATTTAGGAAAAGTACTCTACCTCTTGTTCAGTAGACAATAAAGCTAAACGTACAATAAGATAATATACACATGAATAGAAACATTATTTATTTATTTTTAATAAAAATAAAATAACCCAAATAAAATAGTGATGTAAGAGTTTCATCAAAATACAAGCAACACATATGTAAGCAGAGGCAAAAGCTCTCACCAGCAAAATTCAAATTTACAAGGTGGTGTGCATGTAATATGCATACACCCCTGGTTCTTCTCAATTGGACGCTTGCATTTTGGACAAGGCTTGGAATTAGCCAATATCCTGAAGATTAAGACAGGCACAATGATTAAGAAACTGACCATTACGACAATATAGCATGGAATGATGTAATATTCAAGAACCATTTTAGATATTCACCTTCAGATCCATTGGTATAAGGGGTAAGGAAAATGGAATCATTTTTGAAGAAAGTTAAATGATGCATAATTTATAATATAAAATCGTCATTAGTGATGTATAAGGGAATTCTTATTTCACTACTTCATGTAGTAGCAAAAAGAATTCAAAATCGAAGCACAGAGCATGAATGAGAATCTATACTCGTCATTACCATTTCCACAGCCCTCTAATGTATCATCTGACCCCCCATAGCCCCCATCAACCCAGCCCCAAGAGTCCTTTTCTCTATTTCTAAGGTTCAGAAATATGATTAAGGACTGAATCTAGACAAGCTTTCTCCAGTGCCCCAGTGACTATCCAGAATAAGTGATTCAAATACAAAGCTCTCTACGCACATACTGTTACTTTTAGTGGGGGAAAGCAAGCAAATTTCTTCTTTTAGGTGTGCCAATACCACACAAATTTAAACCTTGCATTTTGGAATGAATTAAACAACCACATGTATTGGAATAAATCTAATTACTATTTCCTACCAATTCATATTTTCAGACTCTGCACTATTTTTCAGTATCCACTTGCCTACAGTGCCACAATCAACAGGACGGTGAGCTTCCTCAGCACACTGCAAAGTCAAATGCACATTATGGATCAAAATTCATGTTAGCAATTTTAGAAGTGAAATAGAATCAAGAAGAAATTCTTATACATGAATCATTAAAGGTACTATAACCAGAAAGGGTGTGAAAGAATCTTACATTCCAACAAAAGCCATATGAGCATCGACAAGTAACATCATAACTTCCACTGCCCAAAATAAATTCCACAGCATAATCACACCCTGGTGCAGGACACCATTTGGTCTACAAAATAACACATAAAAAAAGATACACGGGTTACATAAAATTCATAATTTTTTTAATTCAAACGTATATAGCAAACTTCAAAAATCGAGGGAAATTTTAAAAATTTAAATCCCACAAGACAGAATACCCATATTTTTTGGGATAAACAAGCCACATACATGATATGAAAGTGGTTAATGTCTTTTTTAAGCAAAACTGTTAAACAGGAGAACAAATTTTGAAATCATCCCCAATTAAATACTAACCATAAAACATAATCCATACAACTCCATTACCCATGCAGTGGCTCCCCCATCCTTCAACCCAAAATAAATATATTGCAAAACTGTAAAAGAATCGTAATTTTTAAAATCTTTTAGCAAATTTAACAAGTGAAGCAAAAATAAATGAACACATTAAATGTTACTAATGCCCGACTGACCAATTAATCAAGCTATCTTTAGTCTTATTATTACCTTCCTATTGTCTTCAACATAAGATCTAATGAAATAACGAAAGTACTTCTCCCGGTCTTCTTCAGAAGCCAATGCACTAATCATATCTTGACCAACAGCAGCAACACAAGATGGATCAGGACACCGCAACATCAAACATCCGGGACCATCATTGATGGCTGTGCTAATATAACCTAAGCAAGAAAACAAAAGAGTATGTATAAGAAAATTTCACAAGAAAATATGAAAAGGTCAGTAAACACACAAACTTCAAATAGTTTTGCATATAAACTCTAAGACAGAAAAATCATTGAGATGAAGGTCAGTTCATATAAAGGTTAACGAAATACGGCTAGAATGGTTAAAGTACTGTCAGGCCAGCGACTGAGCTTAAGAATAAATACAGCTAAAGTACAATGCGGATAATAATGTACAAATTTATTTTATATGTACAAGGGCAATATTAAGCCGATTGATAGTTCCAAAATATGGACTATTCATCACAATCAGGATAAATAGTAGAAATAAAGAATTATCCGCAGATCATTAGCCCTTTACCCCTTCAAAGCCAGCTGAGCATATGCAGCCATTGCTTTGGCCAAAAAAGATTTCCAAAATCTGACCAATAACTCTTGAAGCAACATCAAAACTAAAAACCAAAAAACATTGAACATGACTGGATCAAAACAGACCTGTCCAGCAAGATTTACAGAAAGGATGACCACATGCAGCGGCGTGAAGCCTGTCATAAGAATAGTTTTCAAAACATATCCCACAAATCATCTGCCAAAAGAAGAAATATGAAGAAAAATAAAAGTTATAAGCTTTGAGCATAGGAAATCATAGCTCAAAAATAAATAAATAAAAATGCAAAAACTCTTGATTGAGTGTTCCAAAACTCACTTCTCTACCATCAGGAAATGGAACTACAGGCTTCTCCAATAAGCCAACAGACCTGCGGACCTTTTCCTCATCCGCAAACCATTCATCATGTACTTTACTGACGCTCCTGTAAGTCCAAAATGAACGTAAATCATTTACAACATCAAGCCACAGTGCCACACAAATATATCATTGCCAAGAGATTGCAAAATAGACCCTTATTGACCAAAACAGAGAAAGACAATGCCAACTTCACTCCACATTTACATAGATGCAGTAACAGTCCATTAAAATTAATTTTGTAAATAAGTAAAAACCTCAGCAAAATTGAAAAGGGACAGAAGCAAAGATATTTCAAATAACATAATTTAAATCAATCAAGATCACTCACCAACTATAGTACCGTAGCAGGATGCTTGCTTCAACCTTTGAGATGGAAAGCACAGTAGATATCCTCATGATATCATCCTCTTGATGCTGGCGAATATCTACTTCACCCAAAATGGTATAGTTTTGCTAAGACAAAAGAGAAATCAATTTAGGATAAACTGCTTCCAAAAAAATAATTAACAAAACAATGGCTCAAAACCACAAACTTTTATGTACATAAGGTTGAGAAAAGATATAAGCTTCGTGGTGAGGGTATAGCAAAAATAACTGAATGCATATTGTGCACGTGAAAAGCAGAAACCATCGCAATTGTAAGACTAATTATAAGACTGACAAAGAGAACGTGTTTCAATTTTAGACATCAGTTGGGGCTGTAAGTTCACTGTGCAGCAGTAGAAGAAAAAAAAAAGTAGGTTTTTTCTAACATTCACTATGGACTGTTCAGTAATCTTAGTGTTTGCACATAATCCAATAGCTCATATTAAGTAAAAGCTTCGATCGCAGAAGCAAAGAATAGGTAAATTCCTTTCACAGTTGAGGTCTCCTTTCTAGTTATTAGGGTGTAATGACACCACCTGCATTAAACCAAATCCGCCATTGTGCCAAAGAAATTCAAAATCTTTCCGTATATTGTCAAAATTTTGAAAAACAAGGCAAACCCAAACTCAAGCATAGTACTGATAGCCAAAGCTTGGCAAGCACTGCCTCGTCGAAATATATTTCAATTTGTCTAAATATACAATCTATGTCAACCCTATTCTCGTAGTCAAGAGCAATTCACCACACCCCAAAAAAATTGATTCAGGTTAGTATGAAATAATTATACACTGGAGTTGGCCTTTGTTAAGAAAAGAGTGGACAGTTTACTAGTTTTTGTTAAGGATGATAAATGACATGAATATAATTGAAAAGTTAAGTTAGTGGAAAAATAAGCAACTATTTTTAGAAATGAGGCTTTTTAAAAATATAAATAGAAAGTTGAAACATATAATTAACCTTTTTTTCCTTTCTAAATTTATGATTTTATTGGTTCTTTTGTACATCCACATTCACCATTTCAGCCGGTAACTTAGCTCGTCCTAGTTCATACCAAACTAAACAGTATAGATTTGACAAACATCTTAACCAAAAACCAAACAAATCATCAAGCGACAAAAAATACACTAATCAACAATAACAAAATCAAGGTAGCAAGAGCTTTAGAATTCTAAAAAAATGAAAATAAAGCAAAATCGAAAAGAAAAAGAAATACCTGGTGTCGATGAGAGACGAGATCATCGGAATCATCAGAATCGTTGTCAATGAACTCGTAATCCGCAACATCGGCATCGGAATCATCGTAAGCAGAAGCGATGGGTCCAGCATCATCGTCGTCGCCGCCGCTATAGAAATCATCTTCTTCCCCCGATTCGTTATTGGCGTCGTGCATATCGAAGTCATCCTCCGATTCCATTTTCACCGCTGCTTCTTTTCCTTTCCTTTTCTTTTTCTCTTTTTTGCTTTTTAATTGACAATATATTGATAGGAATAACGAAATTAGCGAGTAAATTGATCGAAAAATCTGAGATAAAGCAAACCCTAGAAGAGAATAATGAAATTGATCGGACGGTGAGAAATCGATGGAAGTAGCAGAGATTGAAAGATGAAGATGGATTGCGGCGGGTGAAGAGAGTAAGATATAAAAGTGAGATGAAATCCACTAATTATAAGTGAACGGTTAATTCAATTTCGCATTTGAGGAAGGAGATGAGAAAAATAATTGAAAAGTGTAGTAAATAAATTCAAATATTTTATTTATTTTTAATATTTAACAATATATAAAATTAATATATTATAGAGGAATAGTTCGAATTTAAGATTTAACATCAATATGCACGAACCAATTTACCTTAGTGATTAAGGAAACGGTTGTTGTTCTTAAAGTCACGGGTTTAAGCACCAGCAGCTGCAGCGGGGTGATTGAGCATACATTGTCAAATAGTTAAGAGTATATTCAAAACAGATACTACTTGTAATTACCTTAAATTTCAAAAAAAAATAATATCAATCTAAAATTCATTTCAATAAAATTTATTTTGTTATTGTATCACAGACTCTCGATTAACAAAAATTGTATTTTTAAATGAGAAAATTATTTAATGTATTGAGCGGTGGAAAATTTGTTCCTATAAGCGAATTTATATAGGATTTAGAAGTTTAATTTAAGGTTTAGAAGGTTATATTTTAAGATTTAATGTTTAGATTTGAATATAGTCTCTTAAGACAAATATTATTCTCTTCTCCACTAGACCACTTGTTGGTAGGGGTGTTCAAATCCGAGTACTCGGGTCCTCGGGTAGTGGTTTAGCCGGCCCGTGTTGGTTAGGTTCTCAGAAAATTGGGTAATTAGGTACTCGAATATAAAAATATATATTTTTTAAATATAAAAAATTAAGATTTTTTATTAGTTAAATATAAATATATATTAAATATAAAAATATTAATTTCAAATATATCCGGGTACTCGAAAATTCCTAATTTTGTTACCCGAGCTCGACCCGGGAAATAATGTGCTAGTATCCGACCCAGGTAAAAAAATTAAATAAATATCCGCTTATTTATGTTCGGATAATCGAATCAGTCGAGTAAAGTATTTTTAAACGCCCTGCTTGTTGGGTTTAAATTACATGAACTTAAATTGAAATGGTTGAATTGAATAACATAAAGTGACCTATTACTTGCATACAATATAGAAACTAATGTTAAGATTTGACTTAACAAAGTTAATGACTACTATTTATATTACTATTGAAATTTTAGATTTTAAAATGTACAAAAACTAAAAAAAGATAAATCTACAACATACATGTAATATAAGGACTAATAGAAGAATTTAACTTTTTTAGTATAAATCACATTGATTACTTAGCTGAGAAATCTTAGTGGAACGAGACAATCTTATAACCATAGTTGGTGCTTCGCATGTTTTGTCGTTTTATTCTTGTAAGGACGCGTTTTGTTGTTTCTTCATTTATTCGTATTTGAAAGATTTCCCGTCACACTAACACATTGTATTTGACATAATTGAACAAAAGGAAATTATATGATCTTGATTGAAATTTGACAATTAGAATTGTTTACGAGTCGGATCGTATTAAGTTCAGGGTTCAAATCAAATCAATATTCTTCAAACACCGAGCACGTAGCCGTCGTTCGAACACCGAGCGTCGCCATCGTAGGGCAACAACCGGAGGCCAAAACTCATTCCCTATCTCTAATCAATATCCATTCAGATGTTAATAGTTCCCATCGGATCTTGCATCAGGAATCCGGTAGCGGACAATGATACGATAATATATGTATATGCGTAGAACCAAGCCTGGAAACATGAGACAAAGAACAACATGCAAATTTGATCCATTACCTTCCCAAATTGAAGCATCCATTACACGAGAAAACAACTGATTTCGAACGCCTTACTTATGAAGTTCATTTTCAATTCTTTTATTACTTATAAAAGAAACTATGATTTTACAATCTCTTGAGACTTCTCTTTCTAGCATCCATTTTCTTCTTGTCTGCAGGAACTTTCGTCAAACCTTCCTTCTTAGATGCAGTGCCCGATATTCCTACGGTGCCGGTTCCACTAACCCCTGTTTCAGTTGCTGGAATGGTAGACTGTTGGTGCTGGTGGTCTGGATTGTGGCCTCCTTTTGTCGATGCGGTTGATGGAGCGAGTGGGGTTGGCAATGATAACCCAGTACCGCTTGCTGCATTTTTCTGCTCAACATTCAGAACCGAGGTGTTTCGCTGCTCCACATTCAGTGCTGTAGTTGACTCACTAATAGCTCCTGATTTGAACTTCGGTTTCGGCTTTGCATGGATTCCGGTATAAAGCCTGTGTTAAGAGTGCATCACTCATACTATATTAGTACCTTCCCATTTCAATCAGTTCACAATACAAAATTATACTGCGTAATAGAATACAAAATTTGAAAGCTTGACCGGCCGTTTGTAGAAGAAGTCAAACAACTAAAGTAATATTACCAAATGCAAAGCCATTCCAGCTGGATGAGTTTATTCCCTTCCAGCTGAAGGTCCCATATTTCCGCATTGCAAAATATAAAAGAACTAATTAATAAACGTGTTAGGTCTAAATGGGTTAGGCAAGCCTCACCTGGCATGCCGGGCATACTCGTCATAATTTTCAAGCAGCATCTTGCCAGCCTGTTCATTTAGAGCTGATTCTGGAAATGGTTCAATCAATAAACACCTAACTACCTGCAGTGGCATTAGGCAGTGCCGAAGAAAATAAAAGACGTGAAGCTAACCGGATTAACAAAAGAACAACCCCTGGGATGTACTGATCAAACAAACTGATAAAAAAAAGATACAGAATGAAGTCTGGGTCCAGGAGAACTTACAATGAGCACGTGTCGTAATCCAAGACTTGGGTTCCAATCCTTTTTTAGTGTGTTTACGCAAATTTCACCATTGGTCGCAATATTAGGATGGAAAATCTTTGTCAGGAAGTAGCCTGCAGTACCGATGGACTTCAGAATATTGACAGTTGCACAAAATAAAACATTTTTCTACACATAGTTACACTTAAACAGTACCGATAAAGTCAAGGAACCATACTTCAGAAGCCTAAAATACCTTTTGGCGGAGAATGAGGGAAGTCATGAGACAGTAATAACTTCATACGAAAAAGACCATTTTCATACGGAGTCCCAGCTGCAAAGCCAAAAGATACTCAGTAATGGAAAAGAAACAAGCATGCCGTGAAGGAAGTAAATTTGTCTGGACAGAACTACGTGCCTGGCCCTTCAATGTCAGCATAAATAATCGAAAAGTCATCATCATTTACACTAACTTTAATGCCTTCCGGAGGCGATTCATCAAGACTTTTCAATTCCTTTGCCAGTTGCTTAATAACATTTGGTGGAAGATTTTCATTGGTTGCCTAACAAAACACAAAAGAACAAAATAATTCCTAAACGATCAAATAATGATTTCAAAAAACAAGTTAATGGAAATGCCACATCATAAATCAGAAACTATATGCCTGAATATTTCTTAGCTAACTAGGACAAAGAATAACATGCAACTAACAATTGAACAAAGAATTGGTTAATTTCCCCGCCGGTCAAAAGATATAAACGGTGTTATGTAAATGGCGGAAACTTACCATGCTAACAGAAGAACAAGAATGCTAGAAGAAAAGGCTCAGAACCTCAGCACAACAAGTCCCCAAAAGCTCAACAACTTCTGCACTTACTTACAGTGAGAAAAGTGAGAATTCTGCATTTCCAAAACAAGGTCAGAGGATGAACATAGTTCATAATTTATGTTCCGGAGTCCGAATGAAACAAAACAAAATGGAGTTCAAATTTTCATTTGCAGTCAAACAGGCACAACCAGCATCAAATGATTTTGAAAAGCTTAAATCCTCAGCACAAAAAAAACAGAGCAAAGAAAAAATCACTCACAAATTACATCTATACTACCAATTGCTAATGCATTCTATTTTCTGGAATCAACATCTCAAAAACTATGAACAACATTATTGAAGCTTTGAACGTATAATCAAAACCCTAAAAAGGGTTTTCAATCCAACAGCTAAATTCCCAAACACAAACCTAAATCAAACACCAAGTCCAAGTCTAACACGTTTCCCAGCAACTCAGAGCGCCCCGCCGCCCACCAACCCTTTTATAATAATTCAATTAAAATTCGAGAAAAAGGAAAACCCATACAAAAGATCAGCCAAGAAAGGAATCTGTAACATACCCATTACACCAAGAAAGCATAATCATCGAAAGAGAAAAGGAATCGATAGTTCTAATTTTTCTTTTTTTCACCCAAAAGAAACATTAAATTAAACCCCCAAAAAATTCAAAAAAAAATCAAAAAAAATTCAAAAGAATCTGAGATCGAACAAGATTGAAGAGATTTGAGAAAGATTACCTTAGGGCTTTATGCACAAAAGCCTGAAGAAGGCGATCTCTCTCTCAATTTCTTCGCCTTGGGTTTGGAATGGAATGATTGATTGGTTGATTTTGAGGAGCGCTTTGTATTTATTTTTATTTTTAATTTCAGTGTTTTGGTTTTATTTATTTATTTATTCAAAAAATAAAACAGGGCACAGCCTCGGGAGTGCTGACCTTCAATTAATGCCCGTTTGTCCCCATGTAGGGCCCACTTTCAAATTTTATATTATATTTCTTTTCAAAAATTTAGTCGTTGATTAATTGACACATAATTATATACGTATATCTTTCCATTCGTATAAAAAATTATATTACAGTCCTTACCTACTATTTAGAATACGAGTCTAACCAATAAAATTAATACATGTCATTTAATTTTTACATGTCAACATTTATTTAAATCATCTATTAATTATTAAAATACAAGTAATTATGTAATTATATCAATTTTTGTTAACTTTTTCGTCAACGTTTTTGTTAGATTCTAACGATGATGGTTTGATTAGAAACACTTTGATAGTTTGGTGGTGAAAAAATTACTTTAGTGATCAAAATAGAAATGACTCAATAGTTGGATTGCCACTAGTGTAGTTTACCCTATATATATATATATGGGTTAGGATCAACTTACACCATGTAAAACTCAATTATTTTTATACGGTTTTTGGACCGTTTGATGATGGTAATTAATGACCCAGATTATTTTCTTATCTTTTTTTCTCAAGTGATAATCTTCATATTTTTTACTGTTAATCTCATCCATACATTTCACTCATCCAACGGTCCTAGATTAGTGTAAAAGTAAATGAGTTTTACACCATGTAACTTGATTAGTTAGGACAAAAAATTAGGTATCAAATTGAAATTTAAAACCAAATTCATGTATCTAATTGGATAAAAGAATTAAGTACCAAATTGAACTATGAAACTAAGTTCAGATACCAAGATTTGTACTTACCCTTTTTCGTGACGTGGGAAAGAACTCAGCTTTTTCTCGAAATTTGAAATTTAATATAAATAGTATTTATTTGATAATTAATTTTTAAAAGGTCCCACTTGGTGACCGTTGGAGGGTCCTCCTCAAGTAGCCGTTGCTCGTGCCCCTTCACTCTGTATATTTCATTTATTTATTTTATTTCTCCTTTTTTATTTACCAAATTAGTTTTTTTTTTCATCCTCTTGTGTCTTAGTGATAAAGTTAGATGTTCATCATCCTTTGAGACCCGAACTCGAGCACTAATAATGCATGTTGTGTGTGTCGTCTTTGAAAAGACTTAGAAAATTGAACATATGTTATTCTTACATTACATCAGCATATTAAAAAAAATTAATTCATTTTGTAACATTGATAAAACTTAATGAGTATTTTATAAATTTTAAAAGATGAATAATCAATATATATTTTTCAATGTTTAATGAATATTGGTGTACTTTACCTTTTTTAAATATTAAATACTCATTTCATATTTTAAAAAATATATAGCATATTTCAAAATAAGAAGCTAATCCTTCTATCATTTAAGGTGCTTTAGGATGTATTTTTTCTTATTTTTTATTTTTATTAATATTTGGGTAATTATTCTATATGTAGGTGGTAGAAATAAAAAAATTTACAAGTGCCTTAATTTTAGTATTTAGAGGTTAGGGCTTTAGATTGAGTGGTTTAGATTTGATGGTTTGTCGTTAGAATTTAGGGTTTATTAGTTAAAACTTAAATCTCTAATCATATTACCATAAATTTTAAACACTAACATTTAAACCCTAAATTCCAATCATAAACCTTGATTTCTAACCACAACCCTTAAATTCTAAACACATAACCTATAAACCTTAAATACTAATCCTAGACCTTAAAATTAAAGGGCTTCCCATTGGTGTATTGAATATAAATCCTTAATAATTTGTTATTATGAATTTGTTGATAGATTAGTTTGACTTGATATGTCAATGTATGATAATCAAAGGATATGTGAGACAAATTTGAAGTCACTTATGAAGGTACTAATAGAGGACTGAAGAAATTCAAGACAAGATTACTCATCGAGACTACGAGTTATTTGAGATAAATCTGGGTGAAGGGATTAAGGAGATGTTCGATTGTTTCATCGACATCGTCAGTGAGTTAAAGGGTCTTGGGAAGATTTATCCAAATACAGAGATGGTGCAAAAAGATAGGTGAAGTAAAATCGGCACTTTCAGCAGTTGTATGTCATGACCCACTTTCTTTCCCTCAAACATAATTGAGGTTCAAACCATTCCTAGTGCATTTTTGAAGCACGCACACACCAAGAAGGATACTAGAATGACCTAGGACGACCTACATATAGCTTGTAGAGTGGCACAATGTTCTAAAAGGTTTCGAGATGTTTTACCCAAGTCTACACTCACTCGGGAGACCATAGAAAATCCTGAAAGGCTTGAGAAAGTTTGGGACTACTCCGGAAGATTCTGGAACTCTCTAGAACGTACATTATAGATACTTATAGACATGTATAGATAGATGTAGAAATCTCTAGATCCATCTAGCATATGTAATTATCTCCATAACTTTAGGAAGTTCTAGAATTGTCCACCAAGGTCTTGAGAGACCTATAAATAGGTCTGTCCCCTTCATTTTGCAACTCACTCAAGAGTTGAAGCATTGTAAAGCCTTGTAAGCTCTCTTTCAAAGTTTAGTACAAGTCCTTTCTTTTGTATGGTCTTTTGCCTTCCCTACTTTGTGCTTTTTTTTCCATAGCGTTTGCGTGAATAAGGTTTGTTAGCATTGAGCCGGGAGTGCTAATGTTGCACAGATAAGCTCGAGAAAAGATAAGTTTGTGACATATAGCTCGAATCCAACACGTTTTCAGCACAATCATAAGCGGTGTTACTCGAACCGCTGATATCTTCTTTGAATAGTAGTGAGTGGCTATGACTCATGTGTTTAAGCTTCGCCATGTTCCTACTCTACGTGCTTCTGAACAACTCTTTAATAAATGATTTCTCGGCTTGAGACGGTATGTCCTTTCGGCCTGTAACAACTGAACTCATCGTCACCCTAAAACAAAACATAAAGCTTGTCATTTTTGAAATAGAATAAGAAAAGAATATGAAGTTGAAGTTAAAGTTGAAGGAAGATATAGATCACATATAATAAATGGACTCGATTCTGAGATTCAGAGGGGACTTAAGGCTAGAAGAAAAGCACCTCCCGAAAGCATAAGAGAATGATATGATCTTTTTATAACCTTTTTCTTGATTTGATATGTTGTTGTCTCTGCAGATAACATTTATTATATTATCTTGCTCATCCATCCCTCCTTTAGACTCTAAAGTTGAATATTGATAAATGTTAGTAATCACTGAAGATAGATCATAATTAAGTGTTGGACGATGTAGACCGTGATTTAATAAATTTGAAAGCTTTGAGGTGATTTCGTGACTTTCAAGAGAAGTTCACGAGAATTTATTTCAGTGAATCAAGCTGAGAGATCGATGGGGAACTTTGAGTTAAATTTGGAGTTCATTGTATACAAAAAACAACAATGGTTGGTGCAATGATATTGACAACAGTTTCTTGGTCAATTTTCGAGTTGTATGATAATCCATTAACCGAGTGACTCAATTATTACAATCAATTAATTAATCAAACTTCTTTGGAAAATTATATTTTTTTAAGGGTAAACTTCAGTGGAGGTCCCTTTTGTTTGGGGTCTGTTCTATTTTGGTCATTCGATTTGAAAAAAATATTATAATGGTCACTTATGTTCTTGATCTGTTTTATTTTGGTCATTGTGCCGTTAACATCCGTTAGTGTGCTAATGTGGCATGTTAGTCAAAAGAGTTAATTTCTAGTTTGACCTTAAACTTTAGACAAAATATTAATTTAACCCCTAAACTCTTTCAACCTCACTTTTAGCCCACAACAGATTTTGATCACCACAAAGTTAGTTTTACCACATGGAAGGAACAACAGGAGCCATTGAAGAACTAACAGAGAAGCTTAAACTGCTAGAGATAGGGGATGAACTCAAAGAGAAGCCTTATTTTGCAGGTTAAGCTATTGGATACCTTGTTAATGTTGTTTCCAATTTTTTGATATTATGGTTTACAAACCTAAATGAGGCTTTAAGAATAAATATATTCAGAAAAAAAAAATTTCAATCATTTGAATGGATTGAAAAGATGCTTAAGATAGTTCAAGCAAATTGGATGTCTAGTATTAGGACCTTGTCTACAGTTTGAATCTTATAAAGGTCGGAGAAAGCTCTACCTAATTCTTATTGTTATTCTTAGTTGTTGTCACGAACCGGTAATGGACGTCACATTAGTCTAATCATCAAGAACTCGTGTGTTTTCTCTTTTTGATTCAATAACCATGAAAATGTTAAGTTACACAAGATCTGACTTTTGTTCGTTAAAGTTGAAAATTTGAGGAAACTAGCTCATTGTATTTACTTGAGAATGGCGACCAGCCCACCAACAACAAATGTTTTCAATGAAAAAGAAATCGAAGAATCTATCAAATAATACATCAAAAAGTGCAGAACCTAAATTTGCTGAATCAATTGTCGCATCTATACTAGTTGGCATTCTATACGATGAGATAGCAACCTGAAACATGAAGATAAAACAAATTAACCTTATGCATATAGTGTTTTCTAATGTCCATATTTAAGTTGCTTTCACTAGCATTTTGGAAGGGCCAAGCCGAGTCAAGAAAATTGAAGTTCTTTTATTAAGAGGTCGTCCTTGGAAAATACTACTAAATGTGAATAGAGTAGATTCATCGACCGGCATCGACATTTTCATTCTTGAGAAGACAGCTTCATCCAAAGTATCCCATAATGTTTTACCATCAACATTTCTGACCAGCACATTCTGAAACGATTTCTCCATAAGAGCTACACTTATAGTAAGTTGTTATCTCTTTTCATGTTGCCTGAACATATAGACATATATCTGTAACATATTTGTATCTGAGACTCACCTTCGAAAATCGACTCGAACAAGAACATGTCGTCATGATGTTGAGTAGCAGACTGTCCCTTCCAGCCATACAATTTGCTTAAGATGGATTGATTGACACATAGTCTCACAGCCTTTTTAGTATAAGGAACTTGCCTACACTTTGACCTATCTTAAGCATCTTGGTATTCTGGTTTACAAACCTATTATTAACAAATCTACAAAAACAAATGCAAAACATAAGGACCTTGTCTATAGTTTGACTTTTATAAAATGCAATGGTATATGTTGTTTGTAGCTTTTGCCGAAGGTAGCCAAGTTGAGTTTTATGACAGGGAAGAAAAAAGAGAAGGTCATTGAAGAAATTTAGCAGTAGCTGAAAATTATGGAAGATGAGCTCAAAGGGAAGCATTATTTTGGGAACATAGTATAGGGTACTTGAATTTTTCTTATGATGTATTTTTATGAAGTTGTTGGATGTTTAGAGGGCTAAGAGTGAGGTTGATAGAGTTTTGGGGTTAAATTAATATTCTATCTAAAGTTTAAGGGTCAAATTAGAAATTAATTCTTTTGACTAACGTGCCACATCATCACACTAACGGATGTTAACGACAGAGTGATCAAAATAAAATAGATCGAGAACGTAAGTGATCATTATAATCTTTTTTCAAATTGAGTGATCAAAATAGAACAAACTCCAAACAAAAGAGACCTCCAGTGAAGTTTAATGAATAGAATATCCATGTCAGAAAAGTGCTAGGATCCGTGCAGATCTGTAGCCCTACAACAATGGGCCGAGTTCCGTCATTGGTCCAAATGTACATCCGACAACACTTCAAACTTTCTTTTGTAATTGCATGCTTCGCCAGTTCTAACACAAACATGGTATTAACCATTAGAGTTCACAATCTCAGAAAGCTATGTACGGTTTCAAACATCATTGTTTCACACGCACCGTCAATCAATTCACTGAAAAACCATATTCCCACTCCTATAAACATGCTCCAACTCAACTCCGATCTCAAAAATCTGGTCAAAACGGGTAATCTCCACGAAGCTCGTCAAGTGTTCGACGGAATGCCTCAGAGAGACGAAATTTCATGGACGACCATGATTTCCGGGTACGTTAGTGCCATGAACTCAAATGAAGCATTGCTTTTGTTCTCCAAAATGTGGGTCTCGCCTGGGCTTTCCATGGACCCCTTCTGTCTTAGTATTGCACTCAAAGGTTGTGCGCTGGATTTTAATCTTAGTTATGGAGAATCGCTGCATGGATATTTAGTTAAATCTGGTTTTATTAACTCAGTTTTCGTGGGGAGTGCCCTTTTAGATATGTACTCAAAGTTTGGCAAAATTGAGCTGGGGATCAAAGTGTTCGATGAGATGCCTATAAAAAACGTGGTTTCATGGACTGCTATTATTACAGGGCTTGTTCATGGTGGATACTATAAAAAGGGTTTGGCTTACTTGTCTGAAATGAGAAAATATGGAGTCGAATACGATTCTTATACTTTAGCTATTGTTTTGAAGGCTTGTGCTTCTTTAGGTGCTTTGAATTTTGGTAGGGAGATTCATACTCATACTATAAAGAGAGGTTTTAATGGTACTTCATATGTGGCCAATTCTCTTTCTACTATGTATAACAAATGTGGAAAATTAGATTATGGTTTGCATTTGTTTGAAAAAATGGATACACGGGATGTGGTTTCGTGGACATCTATTATAACGACTTATGTTCAGATGGGAGAAGATAAGAATGCCCTTGAGGCATTTATAAGGATGCGAGAATCAGGCGTGAGTCCAAATGAGTTTACTTTCGCTGCTGTCATCACCGGTTGTTCTGGGCTTGTGAGAATTAGTTGGGGTGAGCAATTACATTCCCATGTTTTGATTATTGGTCTTGCAGATGCTTTATCAGTGGCTAATTCCCTCATGACCATGTATTCGAAATGTGGGCAGATATCTTCTGCTGCAATGGTGTTTCATGGAATGTCAAGAAGGGATGTTATTTCTTGGAGCACTATAATTTCAGTGTATTCTCAAGGAGGCTACGGGGAAGAAGCTTTTGAGTATCTGTCGTGGATGAGAAAGGAAGGGCCAAAGCCAACCCAGTTTGCTTTTGCTAGTGTGCTGAGTGTCTGCGGAAATATGGCGATTTTGGAGCAAGGGAGGCAGCTTCATGCTCACGTTCTTTCCATTGGGTTAGAACAAGAAGAAATGATACAGAGTGCTTTAGTTAATATGTACTCAAAATGTGGGTGTATTAAAGATGCTGAAAAAGTATTCAATGAGGGTCAGAATTATAATATTGTGTCATGGACAGCCATGATTAATGGATATGCTGAACATGGATACATCCGCGAAACTATTGATGTGTTCGAGATGCTTTCCAAGGTTGGTCTGAAACCAGACTCGGTGACCTTCATTGGCCTTCTTACTGCTTGTAGTCACGCAGGACTAGCTGATCTTGGTTTCTATTACTTCAATTTAATGAGTAGTGAGTACCGAATAAGGCCTTCGAAAGAACACTATGGATGTATGATCGATTTACTCTGCCGAGCTGGGCGACTGTCTGAAGCAGAGCAAATGATTAAAAACATGCCGTTTCATAGAGATGACGTGGTTTGGTCAACCCTTCTTAGAGCTTGTAGGGTCCATGGTGATATTGAATGTGGACGACGCGCTGCAGAAAGGCTTCTTGAAATGGATCCAGATTGTGCAGGGACTCATATCACCCTTGCTAATATATATTCTGCCAAAGGAAAATGGAGAGAAGCAGCAGATGTTAGGAAAATGATGAGGTCAAAGGGGATCATCAAGGAGCCAGGATGGTCCTGGATTAAGGTTAAGGATAGGGTTTCTGCATTCGTTGCTGGTGAACGATCTTATCCAGAGGGTGAAGAAATTTATGGCATGTTGGATCTACTCGCTTCGAGGGTGGATTTATCTGTTCAGGAGTTGGGTTCTCTTCTAGGGCTAGAGGATTAGCTTGAAATGAAGATTCAATTTCATTTTTTTCATGTAGGTTTTGGCTTCTTTCTCATGATTTAAAGCTGAAGTTAACAGCAATAAGGTTCTAGTAGATAGTTAACGAATGACATCATACATGTTACAGCCTGAATTCGACCTGAAATATCTTATAGATCCGAGTTATAGTACATCGGCCATTCAAGCAAAACATAGCCAAAGAGACTTTAGATTAGATGCTCTCTTTATTATATTCACAAGAGATGGATGATATAGATGAGATGGGAAAAACCTTTATTTATAATCGAGTTTTCTTACATCCGACGGTTCAAATGAATTTATATCGGTTAAGAAGAAAGTTCACCTACTACAAAGACATAAACTTAGGATTATTTCTTTGAGACTAAATTATATTTTTGTGACACGATTTTTTGTACCCTACTTCTGTGACATGTCTTTTTTTTCTCTTTAATTTCTCTAACGTTTCCACGTTGATCTTGCAATTTCTTTTTTTTCATTTCAGATCAGATTATGGAACCGTTGCAGTTGCAGTTGCAGTAGATTCGATCAATAAGAACTACGGTCTTTGTTTGGTTGGGAGTTTTCTGATTCATTTTCAGTCGATGAGAAATACTTTGGCAGATCTGTGGCATCCATTTGGAGGAGTTGCAACTACGAACATCGGAGACAAGAGGATTCTGTTTCGGTTTTACCATGAAATAGATATGAAAAGAGTACTGGATGGAACTCCATGGCATTTCAACAACCATCTTGTTTTACACAAGATGGAAAAGGGAGAAGATCCTCTTACAATTCCTTTGATTTTCTCAGAGTTTTGGGTCCAGATACATGATTTACCCCAGGGCTTATGTCGGAAGCGGTGGCTCGACAGATCAGAGACTTCATCGGGGAGTTTTTGGAGTACAATTTGAAGTTAGTGGCTAGACTGTTAAAGTGGTTCATGAGGGTTCGAGTGCGGCTGGACATTCGAATGCCACTGAAGAGGAAGAAATCGGTTTACGTTACGTTTACTCTTTTCTGTTTTCTATGTGATAAATTTGGTCATGGCAAAAGCTTTTGTCATGTACGTTTAACTCTTGGGTCTAAGGAGGCGGTGTTCGGTTGGGACATATAGCTAAAACCGCTACCACGGAGGCCACCGCCGCCGACTAGCAGGTGGCTAGGGGTGTGCATTATTCGATTTTAACCGAATTAACCGACCGAATCGAATTTTTATCAAATTAGCATAAAATGAAAGTTTAGTGACTAAATGACCATTTTAGCATAATTTAGTGACCAATTGTATAATTTACCTAAAATTTTATAAAAAATTTCTTGTTAATTTGAAAATCGAACGAATTGATTGAATTTTTTTTATTCGGATACAAATTTTGAGAAAAAAAATTTCAGCTCGGTTAATTGTTAAAACGAGAAAAAAAACAATTAGTAAATTTTAAGTAATTCGATTCGGTTGATTAATCGAATTAACTGAATGCACATCTCTGCATGTGGCTGAGGGATGGTAACGTGATCACAAATCAAAGAGCAATGTAGGGGATTTCCAGAATCTCTATCTCATCCCTTGCGGATGAATATCTCAGGGTACAGGGACGGAGCCAGAATTTGGGATTGGGGATAAACTATAAATATTTGAAATTGGAGGGCAAATTTATAAATAAACTAAATTTTTAAAAAAATTAAATAGAGGGACAAAGGTGAAAAAAAAATTCTTCAGGGGTGGGGGCGATTGCCCCTCCCGAAGCCTTAGTGGCTCTGTCCTTGCAAGGGGCTAATTATATTAAACGAGAAAAAAAAATAAAATTACAATAACGATTTACAATTATCATCGTAAACTAAATGTATAATTTGAATATTTTTCTAAAACAAGTCACTTTAGATCATACAATGATCATACATAAAAAAGGTTAAAAATTCATCCAAAAGACTCGATCGCAAAATAGACACGAACAAATTTGAATGCATCAGTAAACGAACCACAAAAGACCACGAGAACCGCAAATCAGAGCTGAACGTCGTGAGAAACTATTCATGAGCGCAAACCTTACGAATAAGGTGTATGCACATTGTCAAAGGATTAAACGCCATCTTGATCAGTCGTAAAAAACTATCCATGAGCGCAAACCACAAAAGGGAAAATCACTACGATTACGAATAAACGCCATCTTGATCAGTCGTGACGTCGTCAAATCCAACCTTAATAAAAATCAAAACAAAAAAAAAATGTGCCAAAAGACAGAGAAAAACGTACCAAAATGTAGAATAAATCGTGCCACAAGAGCAGAATAATTTATTAAAATTAAAAAATAAAATAAGCGAAACGATAGATCTCGACGGTCAACAACTAGTATTAAAACCGGTTGATGAATAAAATATTTAAAAATCTGCTAAGAAAAACAGTCTTGATATTTTTAGATGACATTTTGGTCTACTCATCTAGTTTGAAAGAGCATATCAAGCATTTGAGAACAATATTGCAGATTTTAAGGGACCATAAGCTCTTTGCTAAGAAGAGCAAGTGTAACTTTAGGGCAACTGACGTGGATTATCTTGGCAATTGACGTGGATTTATACGTTTGGTTTGCTGAGTTGCCTTTAGCAGTTATTTTTCTTGTTTTATTCATTAGTGGAACGATGTCGTTTCACCTTTTTGTATTAGGGTTAAGAGGTTTTTCAGTCGGTTGTTTCAATCTATCGAATTGTTGAATGAAATTCTCCTCTTCTTCTTCTTCCTTATCCTCTCTCAATCTGATCTGATCTTCTTTACCCCTTATAATTCTTTTTGTGTCCTTACACTTCGGCACATGCTTAGCCCCCAGTTTCTTTTAGATAGCCGATAAACTCATATTAAACAAATTGAACAAAATAAGTAATTAACAAAAAAAAAGTCCATTTGGAATCGAATAAAAACAAACAACTCAATTAAATTGAGTTAATTTAGATTTATTAATTAAATGTATAGCTATTAACTCATATCAAAGAAAACTTCTTATCAAGAAGATTGTTTTATTGCCAAAGATATTTCTTACAAGAATGTTAATATTTGGAATCAAACTCTACAACAACGTTCATTGATTTTTTCTCTAGAAATCTTACACGTCTGCATTCTAGATGGCTTGTCTACCGCCGTTGTGATGGTGAGCTCCGCGGCCTGTTGCTGCGGTTGATACCAATGACCAATGACCGTATATGATGTTACCCTCTCATGTAAGATATATGACTCGTGGGGATATTCTAGCGGCTTGTAGGAATAATGTGGTGGTTGTTGGAGAGTCGGCGGTTGAACTTGAGGAGGCCTAAGAAGCTACCAATCGTTATTTTATTTTTTTAATGTAAATTTTAGCCTATTTCTCATGATTGAAAGTTGAATTTAATAACAACAAAGTTCTAATATATAGTTAACGAATGACATTATACATGTAACAGTTTGAATCCGATCATATTACTTTGAGATGCTCTCTAACAAAACATAGCCAAAATGGCTTTAGAGTAGATGCTCTCTTTGTTATATTCACAATAGATAGATAGCTAATAAGAATGAGATAAAGATTTTTATTTATAGTTAAATTTTTTTATATCCAACGATTCAAATGAATTTATATCAACCATTAAGATAAAGTTCACCTACTACGAAGACCTAAACTATGAAATATTACTTAGAGATGCTACCTACCACAAAAAGGCAAAAAAATAAAAAAAAAATTAATTATATTGCATGCCTTCTTGAATGTCCTAAGGATCGGGCTTTCCCACCATTGTTCTAGTTGTTTGGGACGTACGGTGAACCTTGGGCTAGCTAATTAACCATTGTTCTACTTTTTGTTTTCAATGTCAATATATAAAATAATTATTGTAAAAATAAATGCATGTGATAAAGTTTGTATTCTTTTAATGAAATATTTTTAATTTAAAATTTTGAAATTAGTGTGAACATTGATTTAATCAAACTAAAATTAATTTTTTCTCTTATAAATAATAGCCGTTAATTTTATTAAATAAAGAAAAAATACAATAAATCGGGTACCTTGTCGTATAATATAATAATATTAATTTTAAAATGTAAAATAAATAAAAACATAAAAGAGAGTTGGTGTTAGTTTGGATTTGTAAATGAATTAAAAAAAACTTTGTAAAAAGGAGATAAATAGATTTAAATCAGGAATTAATAAGAATTAAGAAGTATGATATTATCAGGTCTTTACATCCAATTTGCTTATAAAAGACACAAAAACTAAAGATTTTACTGAATGAACAAAAGCCGAATAGCGAAGAGCCCCAAGCATTTGAAGCAGAGGTTGATCCATTGTTTTTAAAGGTTATTTAATTCATTATTTGATTTTTGGTTAATTATGTAATTAGTGTTTAATTATTTTGATTATCTCATTTTTATTTTCACTTACATGTTTTGCCTTTATATAGGTTGATTAATCAATGTGTTTTTAATTATAACTAGATTTAGCTTAATTATTTAATCTTGCTTTGCCATTTAATTTACATTTGAAATCTCAATTTCATATTGCATTATGCTTTTTATTGTTTAGTTGCGTAATTTTAATTCTAAATACCATGGGTTTTATGGTGATTTCGGAGCATGATCTTTTTGTAACCAATGTTTTGAGTTAAAATCAAAAATTTGAACCACATTTATTTGAAGTTTGACTAATAAAATCTGTTAATTTGGATATTTGGTAAATAGTAGATTGATTCGAATCCTCTCAAATTGAAAAGAAAATTATTATCAGCTAATGCAATTTATTATTAGTTGTTGATTATCTGCTAATTGTCAAACATGACTTATGATACAGTAATTTGTTAATTTTAATCTTTTGTGTGTTGCTGGACTTTTAGGATTAATTTGTGTAAGTAGATTTCAATTGATTTTTATTATATTTTTAGTATAATCATTGGTATTTAACTTATTAGTTGATTAATTCAAATTAAATTTTATAAAGACATATCTGAGATAACCTTTTCGTCTCAATGTCGGAATTCAATCCACTGAATTTGCTTAAAGTGTTTAGTGTTTCGTCCTATTAAATAGTTAGTCGATTACATGATATCTGAGTTGGTTGAATTCTACATATATGACACAGTAATTAAATCAGTGTAAATTTAATTGTGATTGAAATGATTAACATTGTTGAATAGTATGTTAATTATAAGGGAAAATTATATCAGTGGCCCCCAAACTATTACTGTTTTCCTATTTTGGTCCCAAAACTATGTTTTTCGGTAAAATCGTCCCTTCTGTTACATAGTTCTCCTGTTTTGGTCCCCCGACGTTAAATAGCTAACGGTTTTGCTGATGTGGCATTTTTAAAGAGGAGAGAGAAATGATTAAAAAATATTTAAAAAATGCCACGTCAGCAAAACCTTTAGCTATTTAACGTTGGGGACCAAAACAGATGAACTATGTAACAGAAGGGACGGTTTTGCCGAAAAACATAGTTTAGGGACCAAAATAAGAAAACGGTAATAGTTTGGGGACCACCGGTGTAGTTTTCCCTAATTATAATTCCTTGGCATATTAACTTAATCTAAATCGTTTAACAGTGCTTAAAAGCTTCAATTTTCTCATCTCTTTTGTTGAATTCTACAGTGATTTTTGAACCAAACCAGATGGGAAACGATTTTTATTTCACCTTTCGCACAAATGCACCCGGAGTTAGTATAATGGTAGACGTTGTAGTACCAGCTCAGACATCATTCCCACCACCGTTATGCCAATCATCATCGTTTCCGCCACCGCCGCCGCCAACAATCAGCATTTATATCACTAACAACACCAACGCCGCCAGGAGACACCCACCACCGTCACAAAACACCTACCAAGGATGAGTTTCGCCACCGTCACTGGATAAAAATGGACATGCATGTGCCTGACTCTCCGTACTAGAAATAGTATTAGTTTATAGAATTTTTTTCATCGGATTGAATCTTGCTATGTTTGCTTATAATATTTTATTTTGGAAAAAACCCCAAATTATTTGAGTCGATGAGAAAAAACCCGATTGAATCTTGTTTATAAACTTTACTTGACTTGAAAAAAATTCTAAATCAAGTTTTGAATTATAAAATGAAAATTCAAATAACTTGAATTTTTTAGTAATTAGTTTATTCATTTCAAGTTCGAGTGCCCTCAATTATTTCTGATATATTATTTATTTTACATGTGAAAATGTGAAGAAATATATATCTATTAAAATAATAAATATGTATGGA
Source organism: Hibiscus tridactylites (assembly GCA_958450335.1). NCBI lineage: Eukaryota > Viridiplantae > Streptophyta > Magnoliopsida > Malvales > Malvaceae > Hibiscus > Hibiscus tridactylites. The sequence goes on along the minus strand of OY288266.1, from coordinate 1,218,248 downwards.
AACTCAAAAATTCAATTGACTCGAAATTTCAAATAAAGTTTGAATTGTAAAATAGTGCTCTTAAACTGAACTTTTTAACTAATTTCTTTTTACTCAACTCGAAAAATTTAGTTAAATTTTTCAAAATTTAATATTAAACTTCAAATTTTTGAATATTTTTAATTAAATTTCCTCTCATTTTTTTAAAAAAATTTAGTTAAATTTCTCAAAATTATTAAATTTTTAGTTAAACCCTCAAAAATTTTAAAATCTTCTTTTCAAACTCCAATTTTTTTAAAGTATTTTTATTTAAGAATCTACTTTAAAAAAAAAAAGAATATAAAAGTTTCCCCACAAACTCTTACTCCAAGTTCCGTCATTATGTAGGTTCTCCCAATTATGTTGATGTGTAAGGTTTCTGTAAACCAGTCGAGTAAATGTATCTTGTAAAGGATAAAGTGTTGCTTATCGTGTACTCGGTTGTTTTGTCGATAATGGAATAAAATTACGACACTCTTTTCCTCCTTTCAATGATCGAAACTAATTTTTAAATTTCGATTATGAAGGGGTTTAATGAGTTCTAATTTCTTTTCAAAAAATAACAATCCGGTTACCTATTAAATTTGTTTTTGGCATCATAATTTGGATCTAAATGGAAATTGTATTTATTCATCATTAATTTTAATCTTGCATGGATTGTCTGAATTTTGTGTAATTAGATTTTAATCGATTTGCATGGTAATTGATTTGGTTGAATTCTACGTAGGATCCAGGATACTAGAATTAGTTTTAGTTTATAAAATTTTCTTTTAGAAACATTAATTATCGAAGGTTATTTGGGGTCATAATATTATTTTGAATAATTATATGGGATGATAAAATATTTAAATGTGGAACCTGTATTTTAATAAAATATCTAATTTTCTTAGTAAGATTTATAAATATTTTTAATGATGCAATAATAACATTATAAAACATGTTTGTACTTATAAATAATAGAAATCATATTACTAATTATCAGTTAGTTTAATAAGACGAGATATTAAATATCTTATATAAGATTAATGATTCTAATCATATACTAGACTATACATGTGTTCTTGTAACGTTTTACGAACTTTCGAATATATGCCACATCAAAAATTTGTTTGTCTGTTGAGATATCAAGTCAACACATGTATTAATTTGAAAAGATTATAAAATTTAGGTACTAATTTGAGATAAAAATAAATTCATGTACCAATTTGTATAATAAACCAATGAAAAACCCTCTCTCACTCACTATAGTTGGTATGCTTAAAGTTGAACACTTTTATTTAGCCATCTATGGATGATTCTAGAAAATCTAGACATGCACATCTATGTGAATATGGATTATATTTGTATCCTTAGATAGAGATTGTAATCTAGAGAATATTTTAATTTTGTACCATTTGTGGTTGAGCTTCGATTTTAACCGTCAATGTAAATTAGTAGAGACTGTCAGATGTACGGAGACTCAACTATAAATAGAGACCTTCCACACTTCTTTTGTATGATCTATAATTTGAGTAATTGAGGAATTTACTTTAAAAGCTCTCTCTTGTTCTTCGTTGTTAAAGTTTGATCTTGACTTAAAGTGTTTGTTTTGAGTTATTTCGCCTTAGGTTGAATCTAGTCGTGTGACAAAATTTATAATCAAATTGAACCATTACTATATATCCAAGAGAAAAGAAAAAAGTGATTCTAAAAATATAAAATTGGTTTAATCTTGGAAAAATGATGATAACATGGACGTCCCCGTAATAATTGTGCACCAACATCAAATGTCTTGTATTAGATTATATCCATTAACGTCACTCAAACGTGAAGCCTAGTTGTTATTGAATCTATCATATGTATTATCCGCGGACGCTTTATAGTCATCGACGTTATTGTACGATGAAATATACACCTCACGCAGGTTATTTCAATGTACAATATTCTTGCGATGTGGTGGCTCATATTGTAGCATCTAATATTATATCGACCCATGTTGCGATGACACATACTGTAACGGTCCGTACTACGGAGGATGAGAAAGAGGAAATTGAGGCGGTAGAGCACCCGAACTAGCGAAATCAATTGTGATGTATCCCCTAGACGTTGGCAGTACAGTGTGTACAAACCGACTCATTTTATGTTTTAACGTTGAGTCGATCACATTTAATAAAAAAACAAAACATATATATATACTGTATTTGTATTAAATGCTCTCAAAATTTTATTTAAGATTTTAACATTTATAAATTATATATGGTTGTAATCAGGTTGCATTTCGTAATTTTGAATATTGATGTGAACAATTTATTATATTAATCTACGCTTATTTTTTTAGTTGTTTTGTTTGTTTTCCTCCCGATTTAGTTGTTTTGTTAAACAAAATCACTTCAGTTTTAAATGAGAACCGTAGGAAAAGAGCCATGCATTTTAACAAAAAGAATCCGAAGACGTTTTAAAGTTCTGAAGGGGAGGCCAAATGGTAGAAAGTCGTTTGCTACAAACTCTTAACCTTTTTCTTCCCGTTTATGTTAATTATGACTGATATTTATATTTTATTACTTTAACTGATTGTTGTTGAATTTAGACTGGAATTAATAAAATTACTATTAAAGAGTTACAAAGAATTTGAAAATAAACTGTTATTTTAAATACCTAATTGTAGGTTAGATTTGCTGAAATCAAGTTTAGATTACATGTATATTATAAAAAACTTTAATATTCAATAGAAAATAGTAGGTTTAGGTCAGAATTAATAAAATCACTATTAAAGAATTAAAGAATTTGAAACCGATAAATCACAAAAATGTAACAATTTAAGTTTGAGTGGGTAACATTTTAGGTTGAAACTTAAAATATTATCAAAAAATCATAAGAAATTATATAAAAAGAGGTAATCTAAAGTGTTACCCTCAATATTAAGTTGAACCAATTTAGAAATTTAGATAATATTTATGGTTGCACCCTAAAATGTTAAGAATAACTATAACATTTTAGGTTAGAAAGAATAACATTTTCGGTTGTAATCTAAAATATTACCTTCATTATAACAAAGTATGTCAAAAGGGATAACAATTTAGGTTGGGATAGGTAAGTTTCGAAACTCAAAACAAAACTTCGAGATTTGTCGTGAAATATTACCCTCAAAAGGGATAACAATTCAGTGGTTGTTTCACCGAAAAATATCTCGAAACTCGTGAATACTGGCTAAAACCTTTATGTTTTCTCATTTCTGATCTCTTCTTGTGGACGAACATTTTTTAAAAAATAGAGGTTGGATTCGAACTCAGGAGTCGAGACGAAGAAACTAATGAAATCTGAGATCGAACGACCACCATCTACGACTTTCGAGATGACTCCGATGGCGGCGAACAACTGAGTTTAATTATACTCATTTTTCTACCCAATGATGTGAGTTATCATTTCCTTGTTTAATTATACTTGTATGCATTTTCTCATATGAATATACAGTGTTTTAGTATTTATTAGTTGTTAATTGATTGGTATGGTTTTGGTTTAAGCTGCCCAGAGTAATCTAATTTCTTCTTCTTTTTTTAATTGTCTTCCTTAGTATGGAAAATATGCCATCATGATATGTATTTGTGTATGTGTATAGTATGAAGCAGTTTGATAACCATATTGGAATACCTATCTATCTTATTGCTAATATTTGTAATTGATACTCTCGTAAATGTATGTTTAAAGATGGCATTTTTGAAAGAAAAAAAACAAACAAACGTGGCATTAAAAGAGAAGGCGAATGTTTTTTTTTTGGTTCAAAAATGCCATCTTTAAACATACATTTACGAGAGTATCAAACATATTAGCGGATTTGACTCGTTAAACCTCTAATTATGTCTTAAATCTCTAATTTTTACTTAAATATCTCTTTACTAAACATGACCAATATGTTAAACACGAAAAAAATATAGTAAATAATATGAATAAAATAAAAAAGACAACTTTTAATGACCAAGAAAAAAAGACGACATTTAAGTAGTTGTATATCTAACACTCCAGAAGGTCAACATTAAAATACAAAATTTATATTTTTTATAAATATAAATATTAAAGTACAAGTTGATACTTGATTTAAAATTTGACATTTAATTATTTTAAAAAGTTGACATTATTCTATCGGAAGAATCTACTTATATTAGTATAAAATTGATTTTATATAAATTTGTTTGTTTGTATATGGTAAATATTTTAATAATCCAATGTCTGAATTTATTAATATAATCATTTATCATGTATGTAGATTTTTAAATAAATTTGATATATTTATCATGTCGATCTAGAATAAATGAATAATATCTTTATTAAAATATATTTAGTTTTTTTTTTGAAATTGAATCTACTAATTTTATTAAACGAGAGAATATTCGAAATTACAATGAAAGTTTACCACTAAGTAAACGAACATCTAAATCCAGATACAAACCCAAAAACTAAATTAGCGGCTCTAGATCATAATAGGACCATACAAGAACAGGTAAAAACCTAATCCAAAGACTCGAAACAAAAGACGGATACAAACATCCCCAAATCGACGATGATGGGTAAAACCATCAACAAACAACATTGACAAATGCATATTACAGTGAACGTACGTTGACAAAAGGTCATTACCACAACTCAATCGCGAATAAACGGTAGATGTAATCGCGTATCCGAATCCGATTCAAGGGCCCGATACAGGGAGATCAACAACATAATAAAAGAGCGCCATCTTGATCAGTCGTGGCGACGTCAGATCCAACCCTGATAGAAAACAAATAAAAAAAGCGTGTCAAAAAGTAGAGAAACGTACCAAACGGTAGAGAAAAACGTGTCATGAAGACAGATTTATTGAATTAAAAGACTGAAAAATAAAAAAACAAAACAAACAAATAAAAGTGAGCGGCCGACAGTCGACAGAACAACCCTAAAGTTGCTGCCGCCGTCGGCCTTAGTTTAAATCAAAATAGAGAGCGGCGGGGTTTAGAAAGAAAAGAAAAGTTAATTTCTTATCAAGATTATGTTGATACTAAATATTCAATATACCCACATATTTAGTTATTAATTTAATATTGATGATCTACTTAAATAGAATATGATATTGAACTAATATTAGTTGGTTAAAATTTGATTTGATTCGACTCCAGATAAAATAATTTACTAATATCTATTTTTTATTACAACTTCAAAATTTGTTTGAATTTGAAGTCAACAAAGCTGACGCGTGTCCTCCTGTCACAATGACGCGGTTTCTTCGTCGCCTTACCCCACACCGTCCCTTAAAAGCTTCTTTCTTCACTTTCTTCTATTCTACGCCTATTTACTCTATCTGTTTGGTATCCGAGAAAATCCCATTAACTCTATGATTCCTTTCTTCTAAACTTTCCTTCACTTTCCTTTCGTTTCTACACTCCTTTATTCCCAGTAAAAAAGTTAAATTAGTTTAAACACCAGCAGCTTCAGATGGCATCGTCGGAAAATCAGTCTAGCATCGAAACGCCGACGTTTCACTCAACCTTCGCCGATTCCTGGATCGCCGAAGCCTTCTCTCGAGACAACCAAGCGTTGACTATAGCACTGCAAAAGTCAATCTCCGATTCCTTAGTCAACCCCATCGCTTGGCCCACGCCCGAAACATCGCCAAAACGACAGCGTACTGTCTTTCCGCCGCCGCCTCCCACCGGGAAAGTCTCCAAACGAAAGCCGCGGGCCTCGAAGCGGTCTCAAACCACGTTTATAACGGCGGATCCGGCTAACTTCAGGCAGATGGTTCAACAGGTGACCGGAGTCGGATTCGGCGACGGACATATGCCGGTGAGTCCGGTCCTTAAGCCGGAGCCTTATAGACCTGGAAACCGGTTGCTGAACGGTGCTGGGCCGGGATTTTTACCGACGTTGGATACCTCGGCGGTCTTATTGGATCATCAGCAATCATTTTCTGGAGCAGTTGTTGGGTCTAGCTTAGATTGTGAAATTTTCCCGAGCTTTCCCACTCTAGAATCCTGGAAAGTTTAGTTTTTTTCCTAAGATATTGTGGATAATGTAAGGTTTATGAATGGTAATGAAGATTGGGGTGGGATAATTACTTTTTACTACTTTTAGTTTTTGACTATCTTTAGATGTAAAAAATGATAATTTGCGATTTTAATTGATGAGTTTTTTAAATTTAATCCAATTAAATTATTGAATTATTATTACTGAATTGTCTATTTTTAATTTAAAAAAGTTAATTAACATTCAAGATAATTAAATGGCTAACAAATTCCTCTAAAAAATGAATTATTTCATGAATCACCTGGAAGTTTTAATAATTTACTACCTCTGAAGGTTTGCGTGGAATTATGAATTTAAATGTTTTTAAATTCAAATCAATTGTGCACAAAATTGTTAAACCGAAACCCAAAGGGGATAATCTTCATAGATTAAATTGTTCTTAATAATTAAGAATATTTATAAATATATACTACTCTCTAAGTACCTTTAGACAATTTAAAAAATTACATGATAATAATCAAATTGATCTGATATAAAATTAATATAGTAATATGGTGACTGATGACTACGAATGACCATTTGACCCATACTTGATGGGTTTCGACCCGACCCGATCTTATAAGGTCGGGTTTTTAAAGAAAATTTCATGTTCGAGTAGGGTACGGTTCTAATTTTTTGAGGACAATGTAGAGTCGGGTTTTGGTTTAATGTAAATATTATACCTGATTCGACCCGAAATAATAGTTTAATTTTACTGTAAATATTTAGCTATAATTGCTACAATGCACATCTCTTTATATATATATATATATATATATTTCAATTATCTCCTTATTTTGTCTAATAAAAATAGAATAATTATTATAATGCTTCCTCTTTATATGTATTTTTTCAATTAGCTCTCTATTTCGTCAAATAATAATAATAATGATAATTTTTTATTTATTTCGAGGAGGGTCAGGTCGAGTTTGGATTTTTACTCTAGAATTCAAGTTTGGGTCGGGTGAAACATCATAAAATGTAACGTCAGGTTTGGATGAAAGTGTTAAATTTTCAGGTCGGGTACAATTACAAATCGATAAAAAACTCGACACAACTCGACTCATGGCCATCCCTACATAACATATTAATTTGTATGTCAATATATTCATAACCTAAAAACCGACTGTATAAATTAAAACCTAACAAAAACTTTTCATCGAATACGACTCAAATTTTTTTTTAAATAAAATAAGCAATTTTAGATATTATAAAAATAAATAAATGACTTTTGCCACGTGTTCAAAAATATCGTTTTTCTATAAACAGCTAAACACGAGTAATATCTTTTATCTTAGTTTCTTTTACACATTTACAAATTACAATAATTAACCTAACACTCTAATTATGTTTAATCCCATCGAGTCAATCTCACTAAATAAAATCTTAATAGAAAAGAAAAAAAAAATCTACTTAATACATCAAACTAAGTTATTTGTAACTCAATCATTACATTGTATGTTTTTGTTTTGTTTCGATTTGTCTTTTTCTTAATAATGGAGCTTAGATTTCAACCCATTTGACAAATTGAAAAAAAAACTATGATAAAATAAATATATGACCAAATAATAATAATAATAATAATAATAATAATAATAATAATAATAATAATAATAATAATAATAATAATAATAATAATAATAATAATATCAATTCCATTAAAGGAAACTGGGTTTAAGAGTGTTGATTATGAGTTATATGCTTATACTTATATAAGCAAATAACACAACAAGATAAATCAATTTGGCAACTATTTGATGGGTGAGCTTTCCCGCTGGAATTTTCTGTATATATATTATCTCAAACTCGAAATTTGTTTAAGCGATACCAAATTACTTATCATTTGTATCAACCCCGTTAAGTTAAATAGGTATTTACTCTTTGATTTAGTGCAAGTTTCTTTTTCAGAATCCAGCTTAGCAGCTAAAAAATACATTTTTGTATACCATTGAATTTGTTCTAACAGCATATGAATTCCATGTTTCCTATGTGGTTGGACCAAAATTTCCCCTCATAATTCTGCTATCCCACCAAATGTCCAGCCATCAGCACCGGCACCCCAACCTAAACTCAGACCTGTTTCGTATGTGACTCCCACATCTAGTCCGCTGTCAAACGTAGCATTTGCTCATGCCAAGCCTCGTTATGCCTAAAAGTAGCTGACAACAAACAAAGGAGATGAATGGGAGGATCATAGTGGTTGGTGATGACTTTAAACGGTTCATCTCGATTAATTTAAGACAAAGAATCACAGATAATATAGTGTTCGGAGTAAGGAAGGAGAAGAAAAGCTTTCCCTGATTATCTTCCCTTTTTCTCTAATGTTCCCTTCATTGTTGATGATGTAGGATATTTATAATAGGTACCGTACTTTGATTGGTGGAGTCAAACCTAACGTCATGATGATTGATGATGGGAAGACAGAGGTCGAGCTATCAAGTCAAGTAAACTTGATAGCTGTCATGTCAAGACGCGACAATTGAGTATAGAGAGCAGTCTGAAAAATAAGAATTTCAGAGGTTATAATGTCTCACATGCTAAATGGTGTGGGGGAATAAGAAATTCGGAGGGAATGCAGCGGAGGTTTGCAGATTCCGGTAAATCGTCTTTGGAGGAGACGAATAATAGGTGCTGCTTTGGAGTACATCTTAGCCTATTCTTGCACGCCAAACCGAAAATTATTATCATAAAATATCCGACCATTTATTCCCATGCAAATGATGTCTGAATATGTTTTTTCTTGTGAACTGATTTTACTCTTACGACTCGTGCATGTATGCTAATATCTTACTTTTACTGCATCTGCAGGTCTTCCAACTATGCAATGGCTGCTTTCACTCCTATTAACCGTTATCATACCTATTTTGTAGTTAGGATCACTTTCAAACTGTATAATTTCGTAGATGAGAGCAACGTGAATGGCGATCCACCATTTTCGGTCGGATATATGTTGTTTTTCGGGTTGTAAATATTTGAGTTAACAATCAAGTGGCACCATTTTCAGGCTAACAGTCACATTGGTGACAGGGACGTAGTTCATGTTTTCTAATTTAATCAATTTTACTCTTTGTAATTTAGTCATACGGTCTATGTACTGTTTGAATTGGGACTAAAATTTTACATTTCAAAAAGTAGAGGACAAAAATTGATCAAATTAAAGTAAAAGAACTAAATTTATGATTTATAAATAGTAGAGGGACTAACAATATAATCTGACTAAAAACTTATAAAATCCGACCCGCACCCGCCAACCTGATCTCATTTTGCATCTTCCCCAAAAGAGGCACGCAGGCAGCGGCAAACTATAATCTGTCAGACATTTCAGCAAACACCTGGTGTGTAAAAGATGGAAGACCATTTGCACAATGAAAATGCAGTTCCCCATGTCGTTCTCCACGAACAAGTACCTCTCCCCGTTCCCCCCTCTCTCTTAATTTCCTTTTTTTTCAAGTATTCTGCTAATCTGTGTTATTATTTGCTAATGTTATGTTGCCAGGAAATCGCCACCCAAAAAATTATCCAGGCTCAAAGCCAGAGGTGTTTGTTTGGGATTCTTATATGTTTTTTTTTCTTCTTTTTCCCTATGTTTTAATCAATCGTTTGATTTGCTAACTAATTTCAGAGAAGCAGCCGCCGGACATACGGATGGCAGAGACCTTTTCTCCGAGCGGCCTGATCCCAGTGCTCTGAAAGTGGGTAATTTTGCTTTTGTGTTTGCTCCCTTTTTGATGGTTTATATAATTCTCTTTAGCCATAGTTTCTCATTTTTGTGTATAATATATGTATATATATACAGGAGCATCTACTGAAAATGGCTTCAGAACATCGTTCTGAAATGGCTTCTAAGCGTGGCAAACCTAACCCTCCTGAACAAGGTTCATATTCAATAATTAACCTTTTCTTTTTCTTCAATTAGGCTGAATTCTACTTCCCCTACTTGCTAAAAGAGGAGTTTTTGAAAGGGGAAAAAGCTTAATTCTTTACTTGTTTGCGTTGAAATTGGAATGTTTAGGATCATGTGCTTTTTGGGTGTTCAGTAAATGTGGGAAAATGTTCTTGATTTACTTCAGTTTGATGAGTAATTCAAAAGAAGGCTGATTGAAGTTTATTTTAAAATTTGGATTTAGGTAACGTAGAAATCGGAAATGGGTATGGTGTACCGGGTGGAGGTGCTTACAGCTATGGTACAACAAGTTGTAATATCACTACACCAGGTTAGATTTACCATGGATGGATTCGGAAGGCTTTGCTTGATTATTTGCTAAACTACGTTGGTATTTTTTTGACATGAAAAAGATCAAGTTGTGATTTTATGCCTTCTGATGTTTCAGGAAATTCGGGACATGTAAATAATGATATTAATGCAAAAAATTCTGAGCTTTATGGAGAACCAAAAATGAATGCTGCATCTAGGGATTTGCCTGAGTACCTTAAGCAAAAGTTGAGAGCTAGAGGCATTCTAACAGGTGGTTCATCGGAAGTTTACCCATCGAGAAATGATAAGGCAGGTTTATTTTCTGTGTTCTCATATCCCATTGCCCCTCTTTTCTTTCTCTTCTTGTTTAATCATCATAGGATTTGTTGAAATAAAAAGCATAGCTTCAAGATTTCATTATTTGATCTTTTTTTTTGGAGATTTACCTATTCTAATTTGCCAAGTCTTTTCTGGAACTTTTTGTGAGCTTCATAATATGTAAACCAAATATGAGCACTAATTGGTTACTAATAACTATGCAACAACTTGCTTTTTCCTTCGGACTTTAGAACTTGGAGACTGCTGCACCTCAGCTCGTGGAAACTGGGCAGTTACTTCCTGGGTGGGTATGTATCAATTGCTAGCTTTGTGCTTTTGGATTTATTTTGGTTTTGTGCTTCTGTATGTTTTATGTCCTCGACATTTGACTAGGCTTTGAGTTTATGGTTGCTTCAGCTCTATGTTATTGTTCTCTTAAATCATTATAATTTTAAGTTTAAGAGGCTCGAAACCTTAACCGGAAATGATGGGAAAAGAACATATGTTTGTATGGGTGAAGTAATAAGTTTTTCTATTAAAGTTGTATATGGGTTATCAACCCGATTTCAATTTCTTGCCTTAAATTTAAATTCTGTAAGCACTCGCAAGATGAGATCATGACAACATGCAAATGAACTTTTCAATCAGTTCATATCTCCATTATCCCGTCAGCCAAGTTTTACTTTTGTTCTGGTTGAACTAAAAGAACTGGAAGTGTAAGAGGTGCTAGAATATGAATCCATAGGGAAAGTGAATTTAGCTACATCAAAATGATGGAAGCTGTCAAAAATTAAAGACATTTGTTTTTGGAAATTGTTGGAATTAGAAAATCTTATCAGGCTTAACTTTTAAGTCAATTAAATTCGTTGTAGAGAATGGAAGGAAAATAAGGGAAGGGGTAGCATTCAGTTTTTGGTGCTACAATGTTTAAGCCTTTTTATTATAATTATTATTGGAATTGGATTATCTTGAACTCCAAACTGTCCCTTTGGAAAATTTTCTTTTAGGTTCAAATTATTGAACTTCTATTATGTTGTTGCTCCATAACATGTGAAATATGCTACTTCATTGCTATAACTATTTCAATGTGAGCTTTTGCAATCCAAATTAATTACTTCTAGCTAGTTGCCTTTATTTTTGGAGTTTTATTTACATATGGGTTTAACCTTATGCCAGAGGAAGAAAAGGGAAAATGAAAAACTTCTTATAACCAGATGTGATTTTTTTATCTTATTATTTTCTAGAAGCTCTCAAGTTCATGCGTTTATCCAGCTTTCTTTCATGACTCTGTAGGTGGAAGCAAAGGATCCATCGTCTGGCGCTTCATATTATTATAATGAAAGCATTGGAAAGAGTCAGTGGGAAAGACCTGTAGAAATATCTTCGAGTACCGCGGTTCCATCTGCTATGAAACTTGTGGGAGATTGGGTGGAAGCAGTAGATGAAACAACAGGTATGTTATATAAAGATATTTGTATTGTTGTTTTTTTTTTTGTTTTTTTTTTGTTTATTGAACTAAAGTTTTTTGTAGGTCAAACTTTGACCTATCATTACATTGACAATTGGACACTAGTATTATTTGTCAAACATCTGACAATTAAAATGAAAAGGTTGCTAATGCAGACAGAATAGCAGTACATATTATTCGAAAGAAGTTAAAAAAGTATTAAAAAGTAGGTTTTAGATGTAGAAACATCTAAGAATGTCTGTGTGTGTACATCTTTTGACTCATTACTGAAAAGTTAAGGGTTTCTTTTTTCTTCTGGAAATAAATAGGGCACAAATATTATTACAATACAAAGACCAATATATCTCAATGGGAGTGCCCTGATGTATTACAGCCGTTTGCATCACAGCATCCTGGAAGCAGGGTTCCTAAAAATACAGTTAATGAGAATTTGGCTTCGCGGTCATCAAACTTGGACAAATGCATTGGTTGTGGAGGTTGGGGAGTGGGCCTAGTGCGGGTTTGGGGTTATTGCAATCATTGCACAAGGTATGTAATGTCTACAGAAACAGATTTTGCTTTATTATGATGCTGAACAGGCACTTTTTACCATCATGGTTAGTGCTTCCAAAACCGGAACACATCGACCTATGTACATTAACTCATGCTAATTTTTTCTTTAAATTTTGTAAGATAATAAAGATATTGTCATTGCATCATTGTGGTATAAGAAATTGTAAGGAACATAATGTTGATAACTAAACACTTCTCTTGTGTGGAAAGCAAATTGAAACTGACAATAGCTAAAACTTGGATGGAATGCAGAGTTCTTAATTTGCCACAGAGCCAGCAACATAGTAGCTGGTCTGCTAATGCCAAAGACAATGAGAATAAGGTTCCGAAGCCGAGGTACATACTCAACTTTGGGCTTCTGCCTTCTATTTATTTTAACCAACTCTGATTTGTTTGTATCTGAGGTTACTGTGTGATTAAGGATCATCTGAAAATGCAAATATTTATCTTTAGAATTCCTGTGTAGCCTTCCTTTTATCGCCCATAATTCATGTGTAGTCTAGGTTCTGGAAAATAAATCTGTCTAGGATGTAGTTTTAGCATTTTGTGAAAGCCTTGTAGCATCAATAATTTCACAATGAATTTTTCAATTGCCAAAAATGCAAATTGCCAAAAAGATGCTCTCAGAAGTCTAAAATTTAACACACACACACACACACACACACATATATATATTGAGTTTCAGAAAATTTACATCAAGCTCTCGTATAATTAAGGCCAGCGTAATAGCCTCATATAAAAGAAGCTTGAATTATGGATAACATAAGAAAGATAAGACCATCTAAAATAAATTCATCTAGAATTTTAGGTAATTGTTGGTCATCATTGTTGCTTCTTGTACTTAACACTTCTCCAAACTTGCAAAGAGTTAAGCTACAAGAGATGTGTTTTATCACAACCACAAGCGTCAGGTTTACTCATTGGTTGTATGGTGCTAACATATTTGCCTTTGCAGATCCAGTGGGAAACCGCCTATGGGAAAAGGAAACAGAAAAGATAAAAGGAAGCATGCCCACGACGACGATGATGAGCTGGATCCAATGGATCCGAGCTCTTACTCTGATGCTCCTCGTGGTGGCTGGTATGTTAACATTAATAATCTTCCTGCTGTCATGCCATCATGTTGAATGCTTGGTGTGCAAAGTCGAAAGAGGCACCCTTTAAAGTCAACTGATATCATCTGACCTTGGCTCTGCAGGATTGTTGGTCTGAAAGGAGTACAGCCACGAGCAGCTGATACCACGGCCACGGTAGAATATTTTTCTTCGAATCTGTTTATAGGAGATATCTATTAGTATCTTATTTATGAACTAGTATATATATTTGGTAGATAATAGAAATGATATTACGTTCATTGCCCCATCCGTCTTGTGAAAGTTCTCATGTTTCAATTGATTGTTGTGTCTATGAACTCTAGGGTCCTCTGTTTCAACAACGTCCATATCCATCACCAGGAGCTGTATTGCGGAAGAATGCCGAAATAGCTTCACAAACGAAGAAACCGAGCTCACATTGGACACCCGTATCAAAGAAAGGAGATGGGAGTGATGGCCTTGGTGATGCAGATTGAGGTTACAACTTAAAACGGAGCAAGTTTCATCTTTGCTATGCTCGTTTTAGCCCAGTGATCGTATCGAAGTGAATTGCGGTCTGAACACACGACTGCGCAAATCATGCAACTTTCTTCAGCAGTCCAGCACATGCATTCAGCTATTTCCCATGGTGCAGAGCATCAAAGATGTTTGGATGATTTATTCAGCTATTGAAATCGATGACTGTATGTCCACTTGTATTGTATGGTAATTAGGGTTGAACTTGATCCTACTTTTATCAGGTCATGAGATGCATTTGGTAGACGCCATAGCCATAGATTCAGAGATTCAGGAGAAGAGGGATGTACAAAACATCTGTGTTCCGATTATGATAATTATCGTTTTAGTCCCTATTAAAGACCGAAACCGATGATTCGGGTTATTTTCCAATACCATCTCTACCCACAAGCTCAAAATTTAGCTATTTTTGCACCAAGACTCTATTTGATGAAAATAGAAAGGGATAATCACATAAATATAAGTTGAATGACAGAAAAATGAAATGTCAACAATTAGATTTTAAGCTTTTTGAATAAATCATTCCCCAGTTGGAAACAAAGTAAGAGCCTTAATTCCACCATTTCCATTGCTACTGGGAGTTTGATTATGTATTGGTGGCTGCTTCCCCAAGTAGGGATGCTCAAATTGGCCATTTGGCGATGACCCAAATTGCCCCATCTGCCTGTGGTACTGAGCCACCAATTGCGGATGCCCAACCGCCGCCGCTATCCGCTGTTGGTGGTGGTGCTGTTGCTGCAGTCCCGGAACTGTCACATTCGAGTTAGGAGTGAACAAAGTTCAGTTAAGTCAGTTGAATTAAATTGTTAACTAAAAAAATCTGGGTTAACTTTACCGGGATGAAGAAAGTGAGGGGGAACGGGAGAGCTGGCAAACAAATGGTCAGTCGTCGGATCAGCCGTGGCGCCGCCGTTGCCGCCGGATAACCCTTGCATTCTCTTCAAATAGAGGCGATATTTCTGCAAATGACTAGCAACGTTCTCTCTGGTCAAACCATCGACGCTCATCAACTGCATTATGGTCTTGGGCACAGCGTTGTTGATCCCCAGATGAGCCACGGCGTCGACGAACCGCTTGTGCAGCTGTGGGGTCCACACCAGCCGGGGCCGCTTGAGAGTCCGCGGCGGCTCATCCCCGCCTGCCCCGGACACCAAGTCCCCCAAATCGGCTGGGATTGGCTGAGCATACGGCGGCGGAGGCTGGTGCTGCCGTGGACGGTGGTTCGGACTCGGGATGTCGAAAGCGAGAGCAAGGCGAGGGGTAATCAGAGTTTGCGAAAGAGGCATAAGCTCTTCCGGAGATGGCAACTCTTCTTCGATCATCTTTTTATCACTTCATATAATTACAATTAAAGAGCAACAAATCCAGATTAACTAAATTTGGGGATGAATCTGCTGCACTGCAAAAAGCAAAAAGATGATTGAATCTCACAACTTATATACATATATGATCTAAAAAGAAATTAAAAAAAACATAATTAAGCATTATTAAAGGAAAAAAACAAGGCAAATTAGCAGTACTTACAACCCCAAGAAGAAAGATTGGAGTTTGGATTTGAAGAGGATCTTGTTTTCTTCTTTTTTTCCAGATTTTTAAGATTTTAGAATGTATGTATGTCCCATGTGCATTGCCAAATGCCATGGCCATCCTTTCTTAAAAAGAGGAAGAAAGGATTAATTGCACTATAACTCTTTAAACTATAACTCAAATTTTGATGAGATCCATTAATTGACCTGATAATTAAAGATATTTATATTAGTCTATTTTATATGAATTCAAATTTCGGTACGAGAATGTAATATCTTTATTTAATAAAAAAAGTCAAATTTTAATTTAATTCTCTTTATTTTAAAACATTTTTTAAGTATTAATATGTATTAATCTAAGTCTTATGTCAGCTTAAAGTTAGTTTGGGTATTAAATATCAACTAGAAGATTAATAATTTCTAGAATAAGTGGTTAAAGCTCTCAGTTGACACTCTCTCCTTCCCTTAGGTTGTGGGTTCAAGACTTATTAGTAGCAAAATTTCCTTTCCTCTTACGTAGAAATTATTTATAAAATATCAACTAAAAAATGATAGGGGCATATTTAAAACACGTGTCAACGGGGTTTTGGCTTAAAGTGAAGGGCGATTTTATGAGAATTGAGATCATGTGTTTGATTTTTAACATTATAAATGCTCAACATGAGTTTATGTAGATTTATTTAGTATAGGCAAGATATATTTTGATTATTTATCTGATCATACATCATAATGATTGATTTAGATTGTAGTTATTTTGATGTTGTATTATCATCGGACTTAATAGAAAAAAAGATGTGATTAAAGTTTTAAGCACCGTATATTTAGTATATGGACAACTTAAATATCGCTAAAAATTGCCCTTAAATTTTATGAGTTTTTTAAATACGTCAAATCTAAACTACTTAAGTAATATGTACATACTTGTTTAATTGAGGTGTGTTTTAAACATTTTCATGCCAAATCCAAATTAACATTTGATAATTAAATTAACGAAAAACTTTATTGATTTGATATGTATAATTTGAAGACTCAATTAAAATGTTTTAAAATTGGAGGACTAATTTAGGATTTAAGCCAATAGGTGGAAGCTTTAATCGATTCTATTTTTCTACGGGGATTTGAGTTGACGTAAATAAGGTAACAACGAATCATTGGATGACACAATCAAAGCTTACACTTAAAATTATAAAGCTTGGATTTGATTGGATTGTATTAGATCTATCACCAATATAGGGATGGATGCGCGATTTTATGGTAGGGGACGAACCTATAAAATTTAAAGAAACGAAAATAAATTTTTAATAAACAAATACATAAAATATTTTTTAAATTATATATAAATTTCAAAATTTTAAGAGGGCGAATGGTCCTCTCTAGGTCCATCCCTGCACTAAAAGCAAACTCATTTATTAATTAGTTTAATTAATTCAGCCACCCTGTTTCAATAGATAGGTATCTTGCTTTTTTTAATTAATTTATTTTTGTTTAATATTATCTCCTGCATATAAGAGTAATGGGGTTTATAACGAGTCAACTAAATATAAAACCAGTTTAAAAAAAATATAAAATCACATTATTTTTTAATAGCATAAAATCACGTTGTTAAATTATAAGTATTGTTATAATAATATTTTTATTTTTCGTACTTCTATATTATATTTAAAGGATTATATACACTAATTAAAAATCATATGCTCAAAGATCAAACATGTATTTGATAAAAAAATTATATATAAGTTTTTAGGGTCGTAAACGAACAAAGTATATGATGAATTATTCTTGCCGTGAATCGTTGATATATTATTCATTTATTTAAGCTAATATACGGGTGTGAACAAAATTTTTATGTTCATTTATAAAACGAACAAGTATGAAAAAAAGTGTGTTCAACTCATTTACAATAAAGAACAAACTCATTTATTAATTTATTTATATGTATTTTCTTTACTATTATATATAAAAATAGTAATCAGATTTATTTACTGTTTGCTTGTTTATTATTTATGAGTAAGTTTAAATTGTTAATAATGTGTTCAAAAGCATTTTCATTAAAATATTTACTGTTCGATAGAGTTGAAAATTAGAAAGAAAAAAAAATAAGCTTTAAAAGTAATCATATTTTGTACTAATTCACATCTCTCCCACATTTTCTCTCTTTATTTCCTTCTAATTTTGGATGTTTTGTTTTTACACATGAGCATAAAAAATATCATCTCTCGAAGTTGTCAATGAACAAACTAAATGAATATATTCACAAACACTGAACCGAATGGACAAGCACACTGCACATGTAACTTTAAATAAGCGAACATAAGTAAACTTAAAAACAATCATAAATAAAAATTTATACGTTCGAACTCAGCCCATTTACAGCCCTACTAATTCGTAAAATATTTTTCTTATCATAATTAAATATGTGACATAATCCATCTTATATTATTTTCATAGGTGCTTGTCAAATGTTGTCGGGCGTGCCATTCCTCAAGTACAGTGTTGTTACTTGTGGGCGAATCAGTTTGGCCATTTGGGAAGACTTTAGCCTACGCTACTCCCATTATCAATTACACTTTGTTTGTTGACGTAATTAAGTCGAATTTGGATCAACTTTATGCATGGCATTTATTGGTATTCGATGTTTTAAGAAGTCTGCGAAATATCGAACGATAAAAAACCGAGACATGAACAGAAAGTTGCTCTAGGTTGAACAGTTGATGTCTCGGTTCGTGACAAATGAAATATAATTGTTAATCCAGTGAACTCGATACATCAAATCATACCGATACCTATACGGACGAATAACAAAACCGATATGTCGAATAATCCGGTACTCAGCATCATGTACACAAAATACACACCCCTATTCAAACCTAAAGGAGTAGGACAAGCATAAAAGATTGGACCCAAAGTTGAACTAATCTAAATAAAAAGATAGAAATTAAAAGTAATCATAAAACGTCGGGGCGTTTGGTTCCCGGTTCAATGTTCATCGAGTTTATTATTAAAGAAAGAAAATAAAGAAGTTTTCAAACACCATTTGAAACGAAAAAGCATCATTGTTACAGTCCTTAACTACCAATATAATCCACCAAAAATTTAGAAGGAATGAATGGTCTAACCATGTCTTTAAACAATGACCCTAGCACAATTCACCCACTCTAAGCCCTAACAGATTGAGAATTTTGCATGATACAAACTCTTCGTTACCGTTTTAACCGTTCATCGAGTAATCATAGCTCAAAGGTGGTTGGTGAACAAATGGAGCCTGCAACCAAAGATAAAATACACATGTACAATTCAACTGAGTCATTTTAAGTGAAAATGATGTACCCATTGTCACACCGGACAAAAAGCGTATGAACACGCACCAAATGCCTAAAAACAGAATACGAGATTGGAGCCTACCTGAAATACAGCATGCATGAACTGATCATATGAATGTGAATACATCATGTTAGCACTTGGCCACTGCACATAAGGACCGTCTCTAGAAGTTTGATTCAATCCCATGTAACAAAAAGGGCTCACAGCCGGCCTTGCAGGAACAGCATAACCGAGGGGAGCTTGTGTGCTTGCAATCTGACCCAACTGAGGAAAAGCAGAATCATACTGCACGAATGGTAGCTGAACCTTCTGCATATTGTAAGGAGCCACGCCGACACTCTGGTTACATGGAATGCTTCTAACATACCTATATCCGTTCAGAACAAGTTAGTTTAGAATTAAGAAAAAGAACTCCTCCATGAGGACCAAAAACCCTCCCTATTTCATTCAATTATCATTCTCATTTCATCCCTAATGTGCCATGTACTTGTATCATTATAAATTTATAATCATCATAGGTACTTCTACTTTTGCACCTTACCTACATTCTGTTTTCAGGAGAAAACGGGAAACGAAGCCACTAAAAACATTTGGTATAATTAAAGAGTTTGTGCAAAAAACATTACACAAAATAATGCGATCATCCGCCTGAATATTCCAAATTTCTGAAATATAGGAGAGCATAAATCCCACCTTTGATAACTACGGTCATAATCTGGGTCAGTACGATCTTTCTCTCTGTCTCTTAAAATGGCTACTCGAGATGTACCATCCCAGACGGTAGTATTTCTCTCCTGATCAACCATGGAGCTCCGGTAATTTTCCAACTCATCTCTTATAAGAGATTCGTTTTTCCCATCACTAGAAACATGGGGAGAAGAATCATCAGAATCAGGAGTGCTAGGGCTACTGAAAATACGAGCTCGTGCCCGATCATACTCTTCCTTCCTCTCTTCCACACTTCTCACAGAACTTCTTTTGATACCGCTTTGATTAGCTTCGTTTACAGATCCATTATTTGGCCTGGGCCTAATAGCAATTTTAACCTGCTCAGGCTTATCATTTTCCGAGTTTTTAGCGGGAATTTCAGACAAACGAACTGCAGGCCATCTGATTTCACCTGCTATCTTCGCCACAATTTTGCTTCCTTCAAAGCCATTATCAAGAACCATAGTTACCAGCCCATAGTGCTGAGCAACACGATGTGCTGCAAGCCGAAGATATGAAGTCGGAAAATGTTGGAACTCAAATTGCTGCTGCTGCTCAGAACTTTGCAAAAACCTCTGGATATCAAGTTCCATCCGCAAGACTAGCTCCCGGGGAAATAACAAAAACAGAGGGAATATAAATGAGGAATCAAGCACAATAACTCTCAAATTATATAAGATTACAAAAATATTAATTCATTTCAGAAACCAATCAACAAAAAGACCTCCACTTTGATTTAGATGGGCTGAGTAATGGATTGCCCCGCACATTAATCTATCATAATTAAGAAAAATTAGCAACAAATCTAAAAAGTATTTCTCCCGCATAAAAGTCAACGAAAAGAAAATGCCAGATCTGAAAATAATCTCTACAACTAAACAAAACCCAACCCTAATTGACCCCAACCAAACCAAATCCAATCGAAAATCCATATAACAAACCCTAAAATCACAATGAGAATTCAATAGCCTACGTATAATGAGATCTATTAATGAGGCAAAAATAAGAATAACATAAACACTCAAATCTAAAAAAACCCAATATTCAAGATACAAAATTGAGAACAAAAAAACGAAAAAAACTCACTGGTGAGACGATGACGAGGATTTTGAAGAGCCTCAACGAGGAAAGGATCGACGGCTAACTCTCTTTCGTTACCAGCTCCGGCGGCGGCTGTTGTCGTTGACGTCGGCATCGAAGTCAAGTCCATGGCGATTTTAATTTCCGATTTGCTACGATGGGTTAAAGAAAAAACCTCTGCCTCTCCTCTGTTCTTCTTCTCCTTCTTCTTGACGACCAATGAAAGAATGAATGGATCAATCAAGAAGAAGAGATAATCCCTTTTCTTCTAAGCATATGGGAAACGAAGGGAAAAGAGAAAGGGAAAGAGAGAGGGAGAGAATCTGGAAGGTTTTGGGTCGTACGAAACGACTTCTCTCGAGAGAGAAGAAAGGAAGGAGACAGCGGCAAATCTAAAGAATTTTTATACCCTAATCTTATAAATCCCCAAATTAACAAACGCGCGTGAATTCACGACTGGTGGATGCAGATGCTTACTATTTATATATTTTTGTGGGTAAATTGTTTTTTTCATCACTAAACGTTTTTTCATTCTTATTTTGATCATTAAATTTCAATTCTTTAAATTTAATTACTCAACTTTTGAATCGTTTTTTTTTACCTTTCGGCCATAAAATAATTTTTTGACAAATTTTAAATTTAATCATAATCTTAGTTAAAGGGGAGAGAATGGAAAGGCGAAGAAAAATGAGTGCTTTTAGTGAGTTTAGAACTATGACCTAAATAATGTTTACGACAAAAATGAGCAGCATGACAAACTAACCAAATATACTTGCTCGATTATAAAATAATTAACATTGTTATGATACGACAAACAACATCAAAATGACACAAGTTTAAATTACTTTGGATCTTTATAAAAAAATATCTCTTTATTTCTTTTTTTTTTAAGTTGTTCAAATTTTGATCATCATTTTTCGTCGCCGATCTTCGTTGACGACGATCGATAAATTTTAAAGTTTTTCAATAAACTCGTTTCGTCCCCTGAACACAAGAGTGACATTTGTTAAAAGGAAAACGCTCAAACTCCACAAATATAGTGTTAAACATTCGTTTATTTTTTTTATTTCCGTCATTTGTCGTTAAATGGAACTCTAATATCTGTTTTTTCTTGCTTCAAGAGAAGCCTATCAACTGTTGGGATTTCTTAACTACAAGTGAGTAAGATAGATTTTCAGCAAAAAGTTTACAATTTCAATGTTTAAAATGCAATATTTATTTAACTTTACACTTATGCAGGCCTGAACAATTTAATCCAGAAAATTCTGGTAAATTACTTACCTTCACCAGATCCAACATATAATTGGCGTGCGAATATCATTGATCTCAATTGATTTATGCTAAAATCTTATCCGGTGGGAGTGAGAGATTTTAGTTTTCTTTAAATAACTCAAAATTCTTAATTGGTGTTTATATGACACAAATATTAATAAAATAAGTTACAGATAATAAAATATTATGATTTAACGATTGAGTGACAAAAATAAGAAGAATTTGAAAGTTTTTAAACTTAAATGATCAAAATATAAGTGAAAACGAAAAAAGCATTTGACTCATTGTCATATTTGTTGATAGTCAATTAAAATTTATATTTTCGAAACATTTTAATCAATTTTATAATACTTCATAAATGAAATTTCATAATACAGAAAAATTGTAACAATTTGAAACTATTTCTAAAATATCCAAAGAGTATTGAAAAA
Source organism: Hibiscus tridactylites (assembly GCA_958450335.1). NCBI lineage: Eukaryota > Viridiplantae > Streptophyta > Magnoliopsida > Malvales > Malvaceae > Hibiscus > Hibiscus tridactylites. The sequence continues at coordinate 1,195,737 of OY288266.1, read as the reverse complement.
TAATTTTAAAATGCCCCGACCCTTTTTTCATTTCATTTCAGGATTTGTGCATACAGACTTTTAGGATGGTAAACAAACTGACCGTTTGAATAACTATTCGTAAACCATTCGTATATATTGATAAATGAATATGAATAGAAATGATATTTCATTCATCAACAAATGTAATTCCGAAACCCGAACACATTTTCTAACATTGTTGTTCAAATGAATAATCTACTCAATGGCATCAAATTAATGCTTCACTGGGAGAAACACAACAATTAGTTTCCAGAAATCCTATAACAAAATCTAAGCAACCTGAAGCCTACTTTCAGCAGATAATAGACTCTTAGATGCTGGAAACAACGCCACAGCTCCTCGTAGAGGACTCAAGTACTTCTTATACACAACCTGAAGCCTATTCTCAGCAGCCTTGGAATGAAAATAAGCCAGCAGCTTAGCACAATCCACCAGCTGATGCTCCGAGTAACCGGTGTGGAACTTGAGAGTGTCGGTCCAAGCCGGAGTCTTGTTCAGAGTGCATCGGGCGGCATACACGGCAGAGGCAGCCAGCATCGATGGGCAGAATCGAATGGTCTCGTAGTGCATTATCCCCAACTCAGCTAGGAAATATACCATGTTTTCCATCTAAACAACACAAAACACAGCAAACCATGTAAATTTTCATCTACTAGCAAACCATGTAAATTTCCATCTAAACAAACCATGTAAAAACTCACTTTCAAATCCGGGATCGACGCCTTGATGAACCGAGCTAGGAATACATAGTGTGTAGGCACTGTCAAAGTCCATTCCAACCTTCCCAGTATAGTTTTCTCCATCAGAAGTATTTGTTCATGAGTGTAAGCTCTGTCTGCAATGCATACTAGATCATTGACCTCAGGGGGCCAGATTTCTTCATATTTGGTGGCAATGAGCATAGCACTCATTCCGAGCAGTTGTAATTCCCTCCTTGGGACGACTTTCACCGATAAGAATCGGTCGATCAAATTGACGGTAAGGTAGAGAGCTTCGGGTGAAAGCTCAAACTTTTGATGAACATCAACCAGCCAATCGATGAGAATTGCCCTCATCTTCTCATTGATGTCAGTCTGCAAGTGCATATAGTCATTTGGCCTGCCCTCATTCTGCATTTACACAACATTTTTCATAAATGTCAGCTTGTCGAAACTCGAAATCATCAAGACAAAATATATACATTGATGAAATTTGTTGTTCTGGATTTGCTAACCTCAGCAGATTTATAGAACTTGTAGATATCCTCAACATATTCCACACCGGCCAAGTGGTTATTAGCATCTGCTTCATCAATGTCAAAAACAACCTGCTCCTTTGGCTTGTTTGTAATTCCATGAGCCGCCTGAATTCAGGAACAACAAAATCACCTTTTCTGCCTCGATTTTTTGACAATAATTACTCGAAAAAGATTTGAAAGATTGATTGATTACCTTGCTTCTTGCAGTAAGGGCTGCAGAAAAAGTATGTTGCTTTTTCTTGGATGATCCCTCCCCTTCAGTTACTTTCTTCTTCACTTCAACCTTATCTTTCTTCTTCTCCTTCACTTCCACCTCTTCTTCGACATCTGGACTGATTTCGATCACTTCTGCCTTCGCCGGCACGGCCTTAGATGCCGGTTTCTTTTGAACAACCTTTGGTGCAGCGGCAGCGCCACCTCTTTTAGGCACTCCATCAAGAACAGGACCTTTTTCCACGTTAACACATACGTTTTTCTGAAATCCAAAACAAACCCAGAATTTGAATTTGTGTTATTTTCCAGTAAAGAAATACAATCAAAACCAGACAATCACATAAATTATATACAGCAACAAAGAACAAACCTTGTTCTTCTCGGCGGCTGCGGCGGCTTGGGCATTGGCAAGTAATTGAGCGCAAAATGACCTGGTGAGTGGACGATGAATCTGCTGCTGGGGTTTGCCGTCAACAACCACTCCTCGAACATTCACCACATTCCCGATATCCCCCAACGCACGGCGGTTCTTCCCATCTCCGGGAACCACGTTCTTCTTCATCTGCTTGTGAACTGCTGCTCCAGCGCCTCCAACTCCGGCATCGCCTGCAAAAGAAAACCATCCTTCCTTAAATGATTCGTGCAGTTTAAACAAAACCCAACCAAAACAAACACAAAACGCAAAGAACCCATTTCTTTTTTCACCCAAAACCTTAAAGATAAAACCCATAAAAATCTTTTCAAACTAAAACGAACCCCAGCAAATATTCAACAAGAAACCAAGCCTAATCCGCGAATTCCCCCAAAACAAATATCAAATCCCTAAAATTACCTCTGGCTTGTTGAGGAACAATGGGTCTTGAAGCCATTTTTGTTTATCTCTTCACTCTTGATTTTCTCTTTCGCCTTTCTCTTATGGATTTCAGAGAATATAAGAACAGGGGCAAGATTTGATTTCCTTTTGAAGGTAAGGAGGGCCAACGGTCAAATTTGATTTTTCAATTTTTCACCGTTGGATCATTTCTAATCCAACGGTATGAAATTCCCGCTCCAAATTATAGCCGTTAACTTACCTGGCAATTTAAAGGCTCCATGCATGTGTCTGTGGGCTAAAAAGAAAGTTACCCGTTTGCATTTTAGGGTTTGCCTTTGCAATTTTTTATTTTTAAGAAAATAATTAAAAATTACTTTGCATTACCACTCACAAGCTCCTCATACATGTGATAACTTCAAAATTTAAAAAATATATATAAGTAATTATATTTTTAATATTGTACCATAATATGGTTTAGTGATATTAATTTGTATAGTTAAGGGTACTATTCCAATTTCAATCCATATATTTGTATAAATACTAATAATTCAATTGTTGATGATCCAAATGTTAAGATTTAGATGTAATGAATCCGAGTTCACCTCTTGTTGTCTTAGTGGTAAAGGATGATGTAATTCATCCAGGTGACTCGGGTTCGAGCACCAGTTTTGCACGATGTGTGTGCCTTATTAAAAAGGATTAAAAAATTGAACATGTGCTATCCTTGTATCACAACAGCATATTAAAAAAATGTAATAATACTCGAATATGAAACTTAAGGTTTAAGATCAAGACTGAGACGAAAATCTTAATTTATATGTAATTTTATTTAGATAAGATTTGGATAAGGTATGATATATATATATATATATATATATTCCACCTTCTTCAGGACTTTGTACGTTGGAAAAATTAGAAATCTTTGACCACCCTAAATTTATAATTGAAATGTTAGCGAGAGATATGATGGTTGATTAGACTAAAATTGTTATATTTGAATGGTTGTTACAATCTTAAAGTAATATTACCAAATGAACGACGCTTTCTGGACTATGATATGAAAGCAATGGGTTCAATATTCAATCGTGTGATGCGCATTAGAGTCCGATTTGACACGAGAGTTCCGTTGAAGCGCATGAAGAAGTTGGCTTCCAAGAATGGTGATCAGGTGTATGTCCGATTTGAGTATGAAAGGATTAAATTTTTTTGCTTCCTGTGTGGCAAGTTGGGCCACGGTGAGGGTTTCTGCCCCCTGCGTCTTACCATAGACCCGAATGCAGTGGTGTTTCACTGGGATATTTCACTCCGGGCATCGGATCGCAGGCAACCTCTGTCTAACCGGTGGCTAAGGAATGAGGAGGATCCTTTTGGCGGAAATCACGGCGGTAATTCTACCGGGAATCTGGGTGCTTTTAATTCCCAAACTGGCGCTAATCAGGGTGCTGGACAGATTTCAATTGGAAATATCCAATCTGGCTTTAATGTCTTGGATCCAAATAAGGAAAACAGCATCCAGGATGTTCACATGGAACATGGGCTTGAGGAAAGTCCACTGACCCAGCCCGAGGGGAAAAAACGGGTCCGCTCTCAAACGAATGTGCCAGAGGCTTCTAATGTTGTGGATCCTGCTGGTTCTAGTTACCTATCTTCATCGGCCGACCTTGTACAACAGGCCCGCCGTCAACAATGAAAATTCTGAGTTGGAACGTTCGTGGTCTGGGTAAACCTCGAACAGTTCGCCGTCTCAGGCAGATGCTTAGGGACATTAACCCAGATTTGTTTTTCTTTATTGAGACAAAATTATCAGCTGAAAAAATGGTTCGTGTTCGTCAGAGGTGTGGTTTCACTTATGGTTTGGAAGTTAGCTCTATTGGTCGAAGTGGGGGTATTGCTTTGGGGTGGAAGGATTCTTGCAATATCCAAGTTCGATCTTGTTCGGAGCGTTTTATTGATTTTCTGGTTCTGGATCCGGTGGGTACTATCTGTTGGAGAGGTACCGGTTTTTATGGGGCTCCAGAAGAATCCAATCGTATGGACTCTTGGAATCTTCTTCGTAGCCTCAATGACTTGCCTAATACCCCATGGATAGTTATTGGGGATTTTAATGAGTTATTGTACTCCCATGAAAAATCTGGTGGGAGGCCACGTAATTTGCGTCAAATGGAGGATTTCAAAAATGCTTTATCAGATTGCAGTTTGTCAGATTTGGGCTATGTTGGCAGCTGGTACACCTGGGAAAAAGGAAGATTATCTGCAAATAACATTAGGGAGCGGCTTGATCGTGTAGTGGCTAATAGTGCTTGGTGGGATCTTTTTCCGAACTTTGAATTGGCTCACCTAACTCATTCCTTCTCCGACCACTGCCCGCTGTTGTTACAACTAGATGTTCAACCTCGTTCTCAGAAACAATGGCATTTTAAGTTTGAGGCCTCTTGGCTTTTAGAATATTCTTGCGAAGCTGAAGTCCAGGGTCTTTGGTCCCAATCAACTGGCTCCATCCCAGAACGTTTGAAATGGGTTAGGGATGGTTTGGTTACTTGGTTTCGAAAAATTCGCAAAGAGAAGAATATTACAAAAGAGGAGCTAAGGAAAAGACTCGAGCATTTGAGTGACCTTTTCCCGTCCGAGGAGGTTCTGCAGGACACAATCGAAGCAAAAATAGCTTTGAATTTAGAATTGGATAAGGAGGAGCTCTACTGGGAGCAGAGGGCTAGAGCTAATTGGTTGGCCAATGGAGACCGGAATACAGCTTTTTTCCACCGTTTTGCGTCCCATCGGCGTCGGAAAAATAGAGTTTTGGGCCTCGTTTCCGATGATGGCCAGCATTATTCAGATCCTCCCGGAATGGCCTCTATAGCTCTGGATTATTTCCAAAGGATGTTCTCACAGGGCCCAACTACTCAAACGGGCCATGTCTTAGATGGTATTTCACCGTGCATTTCACCAGAGATGAATTTTTCATTGGGCTGAAATTTTACGATGGACGAAGTTTTAATTGCTTTAAAATCCATGAGCCCGTTGAAGGCAGCAGGACCGGACGGTTTGGGCGCGATCTTTTACCAGCGTTTCTGGCATATCATTGGATCGGAGGTGGGTCGTTTCTGTTTGGATCTTATTGACGGAAAAGAAGCTTTGGAAAGTATTAACCTGACACATATTGCTCTTATTCCAAAGGTACCCTCTCCGTCTTCTATGAATGAATTCCGTCCGATTAGTTTGTGTAATGTTATTTATAAGATTGTGTCTAAGATGCTGGTTAACCATTTTCAAGAAGTTTTGCATCTATGTATTGATGAAGCACAGAGTGCATTCGTACCAGGGCGCTTAATCACTGATAATTTGATTGCTACATATGAGATTCTACATTCTTTCCAGCAAAGACGTTATAGCAAAAAAGGTTCGTTTGCTTTAAAGCTTGATATGAGTAAAGCATACGACCGTGTTGAATGGTCTTTTCTGCAAGCAGTTATGGAAAAGATGGGCTTTTCGAATGGCTGGATCCAACTTCTTTGTCGATGTGTTAGCACAGTTTCATACTCGGTAGTCCTAAATGGAGATGTGGGCCCATATTTCACCCCTACAAGAGGTCTTAGGCAGGGGGACCCATTGAGCCCTTACCTATTCCTTATTTGTAGCGAGGGTCTTTCGGCTCTTTTAAGAAAGGCTGTATTGCAGAATCAGATTAGTGGTGCGAAGATTGGGCGTTCGGCTCCTATAGTCTCTCATTTGCTATTTGCAGATGATTGCCTCATTTTTGGGGGAGCCACGAGTACAGAAGCAAGATTTATTAAAGAGGTGCTTCAGGTCTATGCGAATTGTTCGGGTCAGTTAGTGAATTTCAATAAGTCGGGCTTATTTTTTAGTTCGAATTTGGCGGAGGATGTAAGAGGTGATATTCAAAGAATCTTGGGGATTTCGAGCACAAATAACCCCAAAAAATATTTGGGCCTTCCTACAATGGTTGGAAGAAGTAAACGGCAGGCTTTTTCTCCCCTTTTGGACAAATTTGATGGCAAGGTCAACAGTTGGGCCATTCGACCTTTATCAGTCGGGGGAAAGGAAGTGTTTATTAAATCTGTCCTACAGTCACTCCCTATGTACACGATGTCCTGCTTTTTGTTACCTAAAACTTTGTGTAGAGAGTTAGAAGCAAAGGAAGCTAAGTTTTGGTGGCAGAAGGCACCGGGGAAAAGAGGAATTCACTGGTGTGATTGGGCCAGTTTATGTGATTTGAAGGAGGATGGAGGCATGGGCTTTCGTGATCTTGGCAAATTTAATATCGCCCTTCTAGCCAAACAGGGCTGGAGGCTAGTTAAGAACCCATCTTCACTTGTGGGCCGTTTACTCCGTGCAAAATACTTCCCTGGGCTGAACTTCATGACGGCCCATCTAGGTTCCAACCCATCTTTGATCTGGCGCAGCATATGGAGTGCAAGGGGCCTTTTAGAGAAGGGGCTCAGTTGGCGTATCGGGTCGGGTACTAGTGTGTCGCTTTGGGAGGATTTTTGGCTACCAATAAATCCTCCAAGGTGTGTTGCAACGTCACGTGTTCCGGGCGTTGATTGGGTTGCAAATTTAATTGACCAAAGCTCGATGACTTGGAGTGAGGATTTCGTTAAGGAAACTTTTCTCCCTAATGAAGCAAATTTAATCCTAACTATTCCTTTACCTCCTGAACCGCGGATGGATTTGCGGGTTTGGTCAGGAGAACACACTGGGGAATATACTGTTCGCAGCGGCTACCGACTTCTCCAACACGATGTCAATCGATCAGGTCAGGCGTCTGATTTATTTAAACAACTATGGGGTCTAGAGTGTCCTTCTAAAGTCCGTATTGCAGTCTGGAAGTTCATACATAATCTCATCCCTACTAAACTAAATCTCTGCTTCAAAAGAGTTGCTACAAATCCTATGTGTTTTAGATGCAACAATGGAGTTGAAAATTGCGATCACTTATTCAGGGATTGCATCTATGCTACTCGTGTTTGGAATATATTGAACATTAACTGGTCTACTGATGCTTCGAGCCTAAGCTTTAAAGAATGACTAGCATGGTTATTTACAAACAACAATATCTAAAAAAGGCTTGAAATAGCAACTACACTTTGGGCACTCTGGTATTCGAGGAATAAGCTTTGGCAAGAGGGTATTTCTCAGAGAGAAGAGGATCTTACCATTTTTGTCCGGAGCTACATCGGTGAAATCCTGCAGTCAAATCAACTTAAGCGTTCTCAGCCTCCCTCTCCACAAGTGAAATGGAAGCCGCCTCCTACGACATTAATGAAAGTTAATGTTGATACAGCTTTCATTAAATCTCAACAGAAATCGGTGTCTGGTATTGTGGTGAGAGACGAATGGGGTTACCTGCTGGGGTCCTGTCATCGGAGGGTTAGAAGGGCCCAATCGGCTTTTGCTGCGGAAGCTTTTGCAGTGGTGCATGGCCTTGAGTTTGCGGCGGAGCTGGGTCTTCGCGTCGTCGTCCTTGAGGGAGATTCCCGAACGGTCATCTTACGAATGGCCTCGACGGGGGTGGATCTGTCGGAGATTAGCCCGATGGTGGAAGCTGCGAGACTCCTCAGCCGGCGTTTCGAGCAGTGCCTTTTTCAACATACTAATCGGTCGGCCAACTCAGCGGCACATGCAATGGCCAAATTCGGTCTTCAGTCACCGGAGGACCTTTCGTGGATTGAAGATGCTCCGTCGGCCGTACGGAGGGTTGTGCTCTCAGATCAGAGAGACCTTGAACCGCCGTAGAAGACCGGCGTGTTCCCGTTTTGAAAGGGGCATCCTATTTCTTTTCCCCCTTTTCAATTTCTGCTCTCATAACCCGTCTTCATTTAGGGTTTGCGTTTTTTCCGGATTGTCTCCTCTCCTTTTCCTTTTGGTTTTGCTTTTGCCGTTTTGTCTTTCGTTTTGCTTTATTTCCTTATCGTTTTTGTTTTTGTAAGACACGTGTGAACTCTTTTAATAAAGGATACAACTGGCATTTATACTAAAAAAAAATATTACCAAATGAACAAAAAAAATTGCCCTTTTCGTTGATATTTTTATTGTCTTAACATTACAAAATAAATTTTAAACTTTGATTTTAAGTTTTAAATCTTAAAAATATATTATACCTTTAGTTCTTTAATTCCTAATCCTAAACTCTTAATTTTAGACTTATTTTTTTAAAATGTGAGGCATATATAAGGATATTAAAAAAGAACAAGAAAATTATATTCATTACCAAATGTGCTGTTCAAGTTTTCTTAGAAGAGCTTATCCCTTATTGTCCCAGTGGTAAAGGATGATATAATTCATTTAGGTGACTAAGGTTCGAGCACCAATTCTGCACGGTGTGTACCTTATTAAAAAAAGACTAAAAAAATTGAACAAATGCTATTATTGTATCACACTAGCACTTAAAAAAAAAGTTATCCTAAAGAATTATAACTATATGATGGCTTTCGTGGAAACTAAATATAATCTCAATTATTAAATTTTTATATCCAATAATTATAAATTAGTATGAAACTAAATGAATTTTACACTTTATTAATGGATCATACTTTAAGACAGGGGCGAAGCCAGAAATTTATTCAAGGGGTGTCATTTTCTCAACGGTATTCAAGGAAAGTTAATTATTTATAGGGTAAACTACACAGATGACCACTGAACTATGTGTTTGGTGTCAAAATGACCACTATATTATTTTTTGCCGCAAATGCACCACACAACTATTTAAATGGTTCCATTTTAGCCACACACCGTTAAAAAAAACGAAAAAGTTGACGGAACTATTAAAAAAATTGGTATGATTACACATTTGGTCCTCTATATTTATACAATATATTAATTTAGTCATAATTTTAATCTAATAAAATAAATTAATTATTTAATAAGATGGTGACACGTGTCACCACCTTATTAGGGGATTTTAATTATTTTTATTTAACTAAATTAATTAATTTCCCCCGCCAATCAGGTGGTGACACGTGTTATGCAATACTAATAATATTATATGTCTCAAACCTGGTACCAACTCTTGCAAACCCAAAATCAGCCACTTTAGCTCGAAGTTTGATGATCTTCATATTTTGCAATGAATTATGAATACTAGAATCTGAAATGTCCTCTCTTCGGGTGGAATAAAATATGTTTTGAATATAGGAAATATTTCCCACTTTACTGTATACATTTGCAAGTTCTAGCCATTTCCCTTTGCAACACCAAGAACGAATCAGGCACAATTGCTAAAAATGCTTTTGGACAGTAATAAACAATGCTAAACACACCTAAATCCCTACAAATCTCGGTTTAGCTTAACCAAAAACATAACCAGGTGCTTACTTACAAGAGCTCAACTCAAGAACTGCAAAAATCAAAAGAAAAGAATTCCTGGATTGAAGAAATAGGTAAAAACAGACTCATACCTGGATTAAGAACAGTTAAGCATCCTGGTTATCAATAGCCAGTTAAATCTGCAAAATATCTGTGATACTATTCAAGGTCTCCTTGATCTAGACTGTATTTTCCATGAGATTCATGGAAAGTGATACCCAATGGTATTACATATATAACTTTTCTTTTATTTCTTTTCGGGGCCTTCTTTCATTCTTTCTTTGGATCCCCAAAACGGTAAGTTGAAAGAGAAAGGAAACAGAATATTAGAGGCCATTTAGTGGACATTCATGAGATAAGATAATAATTCTAAAATTATAATACTTAGATTTATTTACAGATCAATCCTTAGCTTAAAGAGCCTTTAATGCATGGAATAAGTTGCCACACCCACATGATATACCTTTAAACGGGAGTCGGGTAAAGTTATAAAGCAACCCCACCAAGCCAAAACTGAAGATACAGTCTATAATTTGTTGCTGAATGAAGCCAAATTCTTAGCAATTAAGCTATGGATAATGGCTTATGGACAAATCAAGAAGATGATGTGGCAGCAGCATGGAACAAAATACTTAGCAACTAAGCAAGTCTAATTGCGGCAAGCAATTTGGAAAAAAAATTAAACTCTCCTTAGGCGGTTTATGATATGCAATACCAATCATATACTTTCTTTTCATCACTGTAAGGAAAATTGTGAATCACAACAATTCTCCACAAGCCCACCCTTTTACCGTCATTCAACATACTTTTGTTTTTCATATATGCTTCTGTTTCTTTATCGATAAACATGTAGAAAGGAACATTTTTCTTTGCTTCTTCACTGATGTTCATGGGCTGCTGTATTACGCCATAGTTCCCTGGAGAGTGAAAAATAAACCAACCGAGACGTGAAGTCATCCAACATAGTTGTGACAGAAGCACGCGAGCTAAAGTGGCTGATTTTGGGTTTGCAAGAGTTGGTACCAGGTTTGACACATATATTATTATTAGTATTACATATCAAAAGTATATGTTTGGTTTAGTGGTAAATTTGTGCGTGCTACACCTCAAGGTAGGGGCAGAGCTAGAAATATATTTAAGGGGTATCATTTTTTCAACGATATTTAAAGAGAATTAATTATTTATAAAGGGGTGTCATTTTATTCATAAAAGGGGTGTCATTTGTCCATATTTTTAACTTTTTATATACAAATTATATAGAAAAAATAAGTTTCCCACAAATTTTGGGGTGTCATGAGACACCCCAATTCAAAGGGTGGCTCCGCCCTTGCCTCAAGGTCCCAATTTCAATTCTTATCAAGGGTAATTCCTTGGTTTTCATTTTTCCTACTCCAATCAGGATGATACGTGTCACCATCTTATTAAATAATTAATTTATTTTATTAGATTAAAATTATGACTAAATTAATATATTGTATAAATATAGATGACCAAATGTGTAATTATACCAATTTTTTTAACAGTTCCGTCAACTTTTTCGTTTTTTTTAACGGCGTGTGGCTAAAATGGAACCATTTAAATAGTTGTGTGGTGCATGTGCGACAAAAAATAATACAGTGGTCATTTTGACACCAAACCCATAGTTCAGTGGTCATCTGTGTAGTTTACCCTTATTTATAAATGAGTGTCGTTTTATTTATAAAAGAGGTGTCATTTATATATATTTTTAATTTTTTATATACAAATTATATAGAAAAAAAGTTTCCAAAAAATTTTGGGTGTCATGAGACACCATATTCTATAAGGTAGCTCCGCACTAGAGGTGGCAGTCGGGTCGTTCGGATCGGGTCGTTTTGGGTCTATCTAGAATCGGTTTAGATTCGGTTTGGGTCGGTTCGGTTCAGGTAAGAGTCTGTGATGAGTCGGATCCGGTTCGGGTATTGGATCAGGTCAAAATCGGATCGATTGTTATTGGGTCGGGTCAATATCGGATCGGTCTCTTTCGATTTGGTTCAATATCGGGTCGTTCGGGTTGCTTTCGGTTCGGGTCGATTTCGGGTCGGGTCAATTCAATTTGAGTTGGGTTTAGGGTTTGAGGTTTAGTTTAGAGTTATTGATGTATGAGATTAATTCTGATTCAACTTGTTAATCTATGCATTTGAATTTCATTAAATATTTAAATCAAAGCTTCATGTATTCATATCAAAATTTTGTGTATAATTATATTAAATCAAAGTTTATTATATGTAATAATAATAATAATAATAATAATAATAATAATAATAATAATAATAATAATAATAATAATAATAATAATAATAATAATAATAATAATAATAATAATAATAATAATGTCCGAAATGAATTAATTTATTAAACTTAGGATCTAATTGAGCTAACAAAAATCTAGAAGCATAAATCACGGACATAATTAAAATAATTCTAAAACTAAATGTGAAGTTTCAATTAAATTAATTTAAATTGAAACTCAATTAAATTAAAAAAAAGAAAAAGAGAAAGACAATTGGTAAAAATAAGAAGGGAAAAGACAAAATTTTGGAGGGAAATAAGCCACCAATAATTTAAGCTAGTGATTAATTACTTTTTAGGTCATGTTACATTTAAAATTTATTTTAGTTTAAATTAATTTAGCTACAAATATCCCCACGGTTTAGACTTCGAATATAGAAATTCTCTTCCCATAGTGATATTTAGTCTCTAAAAATTTACTTTTAGTCAAAATTAACTAATCTTTGTAATTTAGTCTATTAATTTAATATAATGATGTTTTTGTTCATTTTAATTTCTAAGATTTAATTTTTAGCTAAAATTGACCCCTATTTATTTATATGGTATAATTATGAAATTGGTCTTTGGACTCTCAAATTTCTCCACTTCCAAATTGTCAATTTAGTCCACAATTTCAGTTTTATGCTATATTTTATGGTGAAATTATAAAATTGGTCACCAAGGTCTTAGATTTCTCTACTTTCAAATTGTCAAGATGATCTCTAATTATAGTTTTAGCTATATTTTATGGTAAGATTGTAAAAATTGTCTCTAATTTCAGTTTATGGTTTAGGCCTTAGTGTTAATGGTTTAGGGTTATTGATTTTAGATTAATTTCTATGGCTTAAAGGTTAACAATTTAGGTTTTTAGGGCTTATTGTTAATGAGTTAGGGTTTATGGTTTAGTTTAAGGTTATTGGTTCATGAGATTAATTTCTATGGCTTAAGGTTTATTGTTTAGGATTTATGGCTTAAAATTAAAGAATGAGAGAGAAAATAGTTCATTAAAATTATAAATTTAAAAATTAATAGGGACAAAAGTTTTATTTAATTAATATTTAAATGTAAAATAACATAAAATGTTATTATAACGACAAGAGCAACAATCTCTTCCATGGTATAGTACAAAAAGATAATAAAACATACTTCATTTTATTATTTATTATATTATTAAAAATAGATAATATTAAAAATAAATTATTCATTTATTTTACCTTAATTTTCGGGTTAAAATCGGGTCGATATTCGGTTTAGCTTTCAGTTCGGGTCAAATCGATTTGGGTCAAGTCGGTTCGGGTCCATTTCGGTTCAACAAAAAATTTCGGTTCGGTTCAGTTTATTTCAGGTTTCAGGTCAACTTCGGATCATCGTGTTCGGATCAAAATTCGAGTCTTGGTTCGAGTAATTCGGTTCGAGTTTCAGATCTCGGGTCAAGTTTGCCAGGTCTACTCCGCACATGCTTCAAGATGAATAAAAATATTCATTTTATTGATAATATTAAACTATTATTCAGAAAAAGTCGAAGTCTATATCTAGTTGGAATGGAAGATGATAGGGAAATACTTTACCACCCAAATATTGAATCTTTTGGGCAATTACGATTCATAAAAATCAACATCTACAGTTATTGAAGAATTTTTCTTCTTCTCAAAATATTTGGATCGATTTTTTGTTAAAAACTTTAAAATTATCATATATCTTTTTTCCTAACTGAGCACACTTAGAAAAATTAAGTTCAATTGTTGGAAGAAATTTTCTAACTCAACCTCATCATGTGGATATATTGGACCCAAATAGATGGATGTTAATTGGAGCATGTTGGGCCCAGACCCCCAAATTTTTGGGTAGTTCATATTTGGCCCTTCAATTTTAAGTTTTTTATGTATATAAAATTTGACTCCTTCAAAAATTTTAAATTTTCTTTAAATTTTAATTGTTTCTTATATTTTAATTAAGACATTTTTTTTTTAAAATTCTCATTAAATCTCATTTTTTATAAAAAAAATTAGTTAGACCTTCAAAATTTTAAATTAAATCTTTCAAAAAAAGTAATTTACACTTTTAAAATTTTCAAAAATTTTAAATAATTCCCTCAACTTATTTTTGTCAAAATTTACCTGGTGGGACCTGATGATTGAAAAATATGGTTTGTAATGTGAAATGATGGGCAAATTGAGATAAAAGCTTGGTTGGTTGGTTGCATTGACTATGCCTTGGATTGTTCACACCACGTGCAAACTTACCATAATAATAGAGGTGAGAGACATTCAAGTTGTTTGTAATGAATTAATGATGAACCCCACACCACGCGCAAGACAAAGACTTTCTAATCTATGGAAATTTGACCCAACTCAATAAGGCTGGATTTTTTTTTATTAAAAAATTAGTTTTTTTTTTAAGAAAATAATTAAAAATTACTTTGCATTACCACTAACAGGCTCCTCATACATGTGATAACTTCAAATTTAAAATAAATATATAAGTAATTATATTTTTAATATTGTACCATAATATGGTTTAGTGATATTAATTTGTATAGTTAAGGATACTATTCCAATTTCAATCCATATATTTGTATAAATACTATTAATTCAATTGTTGATGATCCAAATGTTAAGATTTAGATGTAATGAATCCGAGTTCACCTCTTGTTGTTCCAGTGGTAAAAGATAATGTAATTCATCCAGGTGACTCGGGTTCGAGCACCAATTCTGCACGATGTGTGTGCCTTATTAAAAAGAATTAAAAAATTGACAGATGCTACTCTTGTATCACACCCGAATATGAAACATTTCATTATATATATATATATATATATATTTCTACTCCACCTTCTTCAGGACTTTGTACGTTGGAAAAATTAGAAATCTTTGACCACCCTAAATTTATAATGAAATGTTAGCGAGAGATATGACGGTTGATTAGACTAAAATTGTAAAATTTGAATGGTTGTTACTTGTTACAATCTTAAAAGTAATATTATCAAATGAACAAAAAAAAATCCTTTTCGTTGCTATTTTTATTGTCTTAACATTAAAAAAAAATAAATTTCAAACTTTGATTTTAAGTTTTAAATCTTAAAAATATATCATACCTTTAATTCTATAATTCCTAATCCTAAACTCTTAATTCTAGACTTATTTTTTAAATGTGAGGCATATATAGGGACACTAAAAAAGAACAAAAAAATTATATTCATTACCAAATGTGCTGTCCAAGTTTTCCTAGAAAAGCTCACCCCTTGTTGTCCCAGTGATAAAGGATGATATAATTCATTTAAGTGACCAGAGTTCGAGCACCAGTTTTACACGGTGTGTGTACCTTATTAAAAAAACTAAGAAAGTTTAACAGATGCTACCCTTGTATCACACTAGCATATTGAAAAAAATTATCCTAGAAGAATTATAACTATATGATGGCTTTCGTGGAAACTAAATATAATCTCAACTATTAAATTTTTATATCCAATAATTATAAATTAGTATGAAACTAATTGAGTTTTACACTTTATTAGTGGATCATACTTCAAGACACGGCGAAGTCAGAAATTTATTCAAGGGGTGTTATTTTTTCAACGGTATTCAAGAAAGTTTAATTATTCATAAAAAGATGTCGTTTTATTTATAAAAGAAGTGTCATTTATATATGTTTTTAATTTTTTTACATACAAATTATATAGAAAAAGTTTCCAAAATTTTTTTTGCTGTAATAAGATACCCTATTCTATAAGGTGGCTCCGTACATGCTTCAAATGAATAAAAATATTCATTTCATTGATGATATTAAACTATTATTGTGAAAAACTCGAAGTCTATATCTAGTTGGAATGGAAGATGATAGAGAAATAATTTACCACCCAAATATTGAATCTTTTGGGCAATTATGATTTATAAAAATCAAGAACTACAATTATTGAAGAAAATTTTCTTCTTCTCAAAATATTTGGATCAATTTTTTCTTCAAAACTCTAAAATGCTCAAATTTTTTTTCTAACTGGGCACACTTAGAATCTTTGCAACCCCATCATGTGGATATATTGGACCCAAATAGATGGATATTAATTGGAGCATGTGGGGCCCAGACCCCCAAAATTTTGTGTAGTTCATATTTGACCCTTCAATTTTAAGTTTTTTTTTATGTATATAAAATTTGACTCCTTCAAAAATTTTATTTTTTTTTAAATTTAATTAAGACCTTTTAATTTTTTTTAAAAAATTATCATTAAATCTCATTTTTTAGAAAAATTAGTTAGACCTCCAAAATTTTAAATTATATCTTTTAAAAATTTAGTTTACGCCTTTAAATTAAAACCCATTTGAAAAATTGGAAAGATTAAAAAAAGTCAACATGGTTTTCAATTTCCCTCCGAAAGTTCAGGAGAACAACGAGAACCGCAACCCTAATGTGATCGTCGGGGCGGCGGCGGGGGCTGGGACGACAGGTGACTCTAGCGGTCGACCGCCCGGAGATGGTGGTCCAGGTTTCGCGGAGATTAGGGGGACGGCTCCAGTGGCAGTGAGTGCTCTGCAGACGGTTGTGATGGAGTGTTCTGGAGATGCGGCGATGGTTGGGGTGGAGTCGACGCCATCGGTGACAGGGATGGAGAGCCCACGGTCTGGTACGACGGTTGCTGGCAGTAACGCTGGGGCAGTGCGTGTGGGGGCGGAAAGTCAACCGGTTAACATGGTTGTTAACCCTATTTTCGACGGGGGTTTTGTGCATGGCGCACAGGCGCAACCTGGGGAAGGGGGGCTGATGGAGCAGGCTGGTGTGGCTGAGCCGGGGAAGTCCTCTGCGACTATTCTTGCGGGTGCGGCTACAGCTGGAGATGGTTCGCGATCGGTGTTTCCGGTTAGTGAGGTGATGGTTCGGGATGAAGATGTTATGATCAAGGAAGGTGGCCCTTATCCTGTGATTAAATTCTCTGAAAGGGTTCACCAGCAGATTGATCAGAGCATGGGGCGAGCACTGATAGTTCGGCTTCTCGGCAGGTCTATCAGTTATAGGGTTCTCTGGAACCGTTTGCAAGGGTTGTGGAAGTTAGTTGGTAGGTTCCAATTGGTTGACATGGAAAACGATTATTTTTTGGTTAAGTTCGAGAAGGAAGAGGATTATGTGCGCGTGCTAACGGCGGGACCGTGGACCTTGTTCGGAAGCTACCTAACGGTGCAACATTGGAGTAGGGAGTTCTCGATTGATGCGACACACCCATCGCATGTGGTGGTATGGGTTCGATTGCCAGGACTGCCGATACGATATTACACAATGAGCCTTTTCCGACGAATTGCAGACATGATTGGTAAGGTTATTAAGGTGGACTACAATACAATTGCTGGGGAAAGAGGTAAGTTTGCGCGACTTGCTGTTGTGGTGGATTTAACCAAGCCTCTTTTACCTTGCATAGGCATTGATAACTTTGTGCAGAAACTTGAGTATGAAGGGTTGAATCAGATATGTTTTCACTGTGGTATATGTGGACATGCTTTGGATCTTTGCCCATCTAAACCCGCAGATACGACGGTTAATCCTGTTGAGGGTTCCACCGCGCCGACTAAAAAGAGAGAGGTTTCTGATATATATGGCCCATGGATGGTAGTGGATAATAGGAAACGGCGACCGCAGAAAGTTGGTGGTTCTAGTGATTCGGTGAAGGAGGGAGGCAATGGGGTATCCCAGTCTATGTTCCATATTCTACAAGAGATTGAGTCGGAGGAGAACAAAGAACAATCAGATAAGGCACCGGCTGGGGGAGATGTGAGCGTCGGTCGAAGTGTTTCGGAGGATGGGAAAGGCAAGGGAGTGTTGCAGGCAGAGAGCTCAGGCAAGGGGCATTCGAATCGCGAGACTAGGGAGATGGCGACGCCGGTGAGGGGGCCCTCGGGAAAGTTGGCGGTTGATGTTTCGCCAATGAGTGTATCGCCGGTTATTCCAGGCAATGTTCTGGTAGCTTTTCAGCATTCGCCTTCAGAGGTAGGAGCCAGTCATGTGGCGGTTTCGATTACAAATGATGGCCGGAAAGTTCATGCAACAAAAAAAGGTGATAGTAAAGTGAGATTTCAGGGGGTGCAGAAAAGTAGTAAAGGTTTGGTTAAACCGCAATTGCGTGGTAAAAAGAGAACTGATCAGGTGCCCGCTGGACCGTTACTATCGGAATGGGTAAAGTCGGCTACGGCTAAACTTGATGCCTTAAAGCCGATTGGTTCCCAAACATCATCGCCTGCGGCAAGCTCTGATCAATGTAGGGAGGGTCAGGGCAAAGGGGATGATCCAGAGGAGGGTATGACGGGGCCGGGAGAGGTTGAAAAGGAGGGGGGTGGAACGGAGTTAGCTTCCGTTATGGTTGTTGATTAAGGTCTGGCTATTTTCTTGCTTCTTTCTGATGATTAGTTTTGTTACATGGAATATTCAAGGGGCTGCGGGCTCCTCTTTTCGAGATCATTTACGCAGGATTGTTGCTGTGGATAAACCGACAGTAGTTGCTTTGTTGGAAACTAGGGTCAGTGGGGATCGCGCGAATCGTATTATTCGTAATCTGGGGTATTAGTGCTCTTTTTGGGTTGAGGCGCAGGGTTTCAGCGGTGGTATTTGGCTTCTTTGGAATCTGGGGCTGCAGGTACATGTTCTATCTATGTCTAATCAATTTGTTCATGTGATTGTGCATGAGAGTCTTTTGCCTTGTCCGATTTATTGGACGGTTATATATGCTAGTCCTCATATTCAATTCAGAAGGTATGTTTGGGATCAACTGTCTGCTTTAAATCCTGGGGATGAGCATCTGTGGTTGCTTGGGGGTGACTTTAATGCCATCTTACATTCAGATGACCGTAGAGGGGGCGTGATTAATCGCTCGCCGGTTAGTAGGGATTTTGCTGATTTTGTGTTTGATGGTGGTCTACGTGAGGTTGAGTTTAAGGGCCTCGGTTCACTTGGGCAAGAGGGGATCTTTTTGAGAGACTTGATCGCTATGTTATGAATTCCAAATGGGTAAGTGTGTTTCTGAATTCTTTGGTGCGACATCTTGATCGTTTGGGTTCTGATCATCGACCCATCCTTCTTAGCACATCTGCTTATGTGCCACGTGGGGGTGATCAGTCTTTCAGATTCGTGTTTGCTTGGCAAAATGATCCGGAGTTTGCGGATATGGTGGCGAATGGATGGGATACGGTGCTGTCTTATAGGGAGAATGTTGTGCGGCTTCAAGGGGTGTTGTCGCAGTGGAATGTGGAAAAATTTGGGAATTTGCGGCAGCGCAAACGGAAGCTTCTTGCTCGCCTTCGGGGCATTAACAAAGCGCTTGGGGTAAGGCATTCGGCTTCTTTGTGTGAGCTTGAAAAAAGGTTAAAAGACGAACTTGATGAGATTATTCGTATGGAGGAGAGTATGTGGCATCAAAAAGCGCGTTGTGAGTGGATTCAGAGCGGGGATAGGAATACAACTTACTACCATGCTATTGCGAATGGTCGGCGGAAATGGAATTTTATTTTGGGCATTCGGAATGAGCAAGGGGTATGGGTTTCGGATCAGGAGACACTAGAGAGGATGGCGACAGATTTTTATGGTAAGCTTTTTACTTCGGAAGGGGAGTATGGTCACATGTACAGTTGCCGAGGGGTGTTTAAGCCGTTATCCCTTGCTGAGAGGGACCTTGTGGGGGGACCGCTCTCGACGGAGGAGATTTATCAGGCCCTTTCTCAGATGCTGCCTAATAAAGCCCCTGGGGATGACGAGTTTCATGCTTAGTTTTTTTTTCCAAAAAAATTGGGGTACGGTTGGATCTGTGGTCTGCAAGGCTGTTCAGGATATGTTTACTGCGGGGATTGTCACGGAGGAGGTAAATAAAACTCTTTTGGTGCTTATTCCTAAAGTTGCGGATCCTGAGTTTATTACGCAGTTTCGCCCGATTAGTTTGTGTAATGTGATTTATAAGCTGTTGAGTAAAGTGGTGGTGAATCGTTTGAAACCGTACTTATTGAACTGGATATCTGATAATCAAACGAGTTTCGTGCCTGGTAGATCTATTACTGACAACATCATAATTGCTCAGGAAGTTATTCACTCCATGCGTCGCAAGAAAGGTCGCAAGGGCTGGTTTGCGATAAAGGTTGATTTGGAAAAAGCATATGACATACTCGAATGGTCTTTCATCGATGATACGTTGTCTGAGCTTGGTATCCCCCCGAATCTGAAATCTCTTATTATGAGTTGTGTTTCTTCGGTTACTACTCAAGTGCTGTGAAACGGTGGTAAATCCGCTGTGTTTAGACCATCTCGCAGTATTCGCCAAGGAGACCCCCTATCGCCGTATTTATTTGTTCTATGCATGGAAAGATTAGCGCATGCGATTCAACGGGAGGTTGATAATTGGAATTGGAAGGCTTTCAGTTTTTGTAGACATGGGCCTCTGGTTTCTCATCTATTTTTTGCGGATGGTCTCGTATTATTTGCTGAAGCTTCTTTAGATCAGTTTGATGTGATTAGTCGGGTGCTCAAAGATTTCTGTGATTGCTCGGGGCACAAAGCTAGTATTTCGAAGACATACATCTTTTTCTCTAGCAATGTATATATGGCTTTGTAGGAGGATATCATCTGCTCTTTCGATTTTCGACGGGTGATAAATCTGGGGAAGTACTTGGGGGTACCGCTTATTCATGGGCGTGTTACTAAGGAGACTTACAATTATTTGATCCAGAAGGTATCAGATCGACTTGCTGGGTGGAAAATTCGTTGTCTTTCTTTTGCAGGGCGGGTGATTCTTGCTAAATCGGTTATTGCTTCTATCCCAATGTACACTATGCAATCAACTAGACTGCCGAAGAGTGTTTGTGACACGATTGAGAGGATTATTTGTAATTTTGTCTGGGGCCATAGCTCTGCTTCGTGGAATATGCATGCAGTGAGTTGGGATACGGTTTGTTTGCCTGTTTCGCGGGGTGGTTTGGGTTTGAGAAAGTGATGAGTTCTCAAATATGACATATTTCATTTGCTATTTTTCTAGTTGTTTGGACTTCTTGCTGCTTAATTCATGCTGTTTTCGTTATATTTTGTGCAGGAATCCAATTCTGGAAATAGCAGTGAAAATGGGGCATTTCTGCAGTTTTTATTATAATTCTGTCATGACTGGCATCATGGGCACGACACCGGGCACGACGCGTCTGACGTGGCAGTGACGTGGCAATGACGTGGCGACTTCTAGAAGCTTCTGGAATGTTCTGAGAGATCTTATCAGCTTATCCGATTATATTCCTGCATTTAAATTTCAAAACATTTGAATTGTTTTATCTTTTGTTTATTATTTTGAATTATCTCATCATTTTATCTTTGTAAATCTAAGCCTATAAATACCACCCTTGGTAAAGGCTTAGATCACCAATCATTTTAGTTTTCATCTTCTAGCTTGAAACATTTTTAGCTTTAATAAAAGTTCTTTTACTTTATTTTCTTGTTCCATTTATTTTATGTTATTTTATTACTTTTCTAAAAACCAAGTTAAGTATGATAATTAATATCATGCTTAGCTAAATTTCTTGAGCCAAGAGTTAGCCAAATCAATTCTAATCGTGAGAATTGAACATTGCCTAAATTCCTTCGGGAATACATTTTTATCTTTCTGTTTAGATAGTTTGGCAATCGGCCTTACTAAAGTTTTTAATCGTTTTTCAAATCAAAAAGAGCTCGTTGGTCTGGAATCGTTTAAAGACATAGTTGGGAGGAAGGATCGGCCTGTGGCAATTTCGACTTCCTGTGAACACTTTTAGCGGCGGTCCGCTAAGGAAAGATAAAATCAGAAGCGATTCTTTTTAAGACAATTTCTGAGTCGGGCTTTTCCTGCTTTCAAAACTAAATACTTTAACGGCGATAGACGTGGTTAATTTGTTTAAGAATCAACCTTCGAAGATAGTCTTGGGAGGATTGGTTACTTGAGAGAGAAGCAAGTTGCGACGGGTTGGGCCTCGCAGACTGTAACCGACATGATCCCCGGAGTAAAAATCTATTTCAATGATCGAAGGAATTGACAAGGCTAGCTCGAGGCTATTTCACATACTTGGTTTTTCTTATTACTTTTAATTCTTGCATTTTATTTATTTACTTCATCCAATATCAAATCACTCCCCCCATTTTATATAATTATTCTGCAGATATTCCTGGAAGTAGTAATCGAAACAATCTTTAGTCAATAATTCCAGCTAATTTCCTCGTGGATCGACCCTCTTTCCCTATATCTACTCAATTTCTTTATTTTATTTATTGTTGAAAGAGGTTAAATATTTATTTATTTTTGACCGGTTAAACGACGACTTGTCAGAAAGCTTGCTGGACAGAATGAAGCTTTTCTTTTAAAGCTTGGTTTTGCGTTTGTTTCGGAACCTCACAAGTTGTGGTTTCGTGCTATGCGTTCCAAGTACAAGCTGCGGGGGTCAGTGCCGCAGGCTCTATCGCGAAGTGCTGGATCATGATTATGGAAGGGGATTTGTTTGGTGTGGGAGGATGTTCGAAATCATTTAGTTTGGAATATTGGCGATGGTTGCAACACTGACTTTTGGGATGATGTGTGGGTTGCTAGCTTCGGGCCTCTACGAGCTCACCGGCTGAACGATGCGGGGGGTGCTCTACGCTCTACGCCTATCCGAGAGATGGTGAGCGCGGATGGGCAGTGGAGGTGGGATGTGTTTGGCGATGAGCTACCGCCGGAGATTCTATGGGGTTTACGTGCGATACGACCGCCCTTGGGTAGTGGGGGTACGGACCGTCCGGGATGGTCGCTTGAGGAGTCGAGGAGGTTCTCGGTAACGTCAGCATATGCGCTGCGAACGGGGTCAGCCGGTTTGGATGGGGAACGTATTTGGGAGGTGATTTCTAAGTTTGACGGTTTGCCGAGGATTCAGTCTTTCTTATGGTTAGTGTGCCATGGTAGAGTTTTAACGAATGCCGAAAGGGTGCGTAGGCATATTGCGGATGACCCATCTTGTCCCATTTGTGGGGCGGCTAGTGAAGATATTCTGCATGTTCTCCGGGAGTGTATCGAGACCAAAACAATGTGGCTTAATGTGGTGAAAGAGAGTAGGGTGCAACAGTTTTTTTCCATGGATTTAAGGAGCTGGGTGATGCTGAATTTAACCAAACCGTCATGGTTTCCGAAGAGCGCCGACAACTGGGAGCTTCTGTTTGGTGCGGTGGTGTGGCTGGCCTGGCACCGTCGCAACCTGTGGGTGTTTCAGGCCAAAACGGCAAGCTGCGCCAGCTTGCTGCAGCAAGGGCAGCAGCTGTGCATGGAGATGGTTGCCGCAAGAACCCTCACGGTGCAACAGCGAAGTGCAGCAGCGAGCGGGGTGGGGGGACTTAGGTGGTCGACACCAGCAGCAGGGTGGGTTAAGGTGAACGTGGACGGGTCGCGTCACGTGTCTTCGGGGTTTGCGACTTGTGGCGGCGTTGGGAGGGACGATGTTTTGGGATGGCGTTTTGGTTTCGCTAAGAAGATTGGTATTTGCTCAATTTTTGATGCTGAACTTTGGGCGGTTTATGAGGGGCTTGCAACGGCATGGTCTTTGAGTTTATCTCGTGTTATAGTTGAAACGGATAATAAGGAGGTGTACGAGGGGTTGACGGCGGGAGAGGTTTGGCGAATTTCTTCTTCGCTAAGTAGTCACCTTGCGGAGATGATTGGTAGGGCTTGGGAGGTGAGGTTTACATGGGTTCGGCGGGAAGCAAACAAGGTCGCGGATAAGCTTGCAAGGATGGTGAGGGATTTGCCG
This sequence comes from Hibiscus tridactylites, assembly GCA_958450335.1. Classification (NCBI taxonomy): domain Eukaryota; kingdom Viridiplantae; phylum Streptophyta; class Magnoliopsida; order Malvales; family Malvaceae; genus Hibiscus; species Hibiscus tridactylites. Next base: position 1,172,090 of record OY288266.1, on the reverse strand, counting down.
TTGGATTACTATAGATTCTTAGAGCCGCCAATTGAGGTTGGTGATCTTCTTCTTAATGATTGGGGGTGATGTTTCTGTAGTTACTCCTAGGGGCTTTTTGTAGTTGGTGTTTGATTTGTTATTCGTTTCTGTTGTATCGACTATCATGAGCACTCTTTTTCCTCCATTAAATTTAGGGAGGTTTTTTTAATGAGGCTCATGATTTTCGCCCTTTTCCTAAAAAAAAAATTAGTTTACACTTTTAAAATTTTCGAAAATTTTAAACAGGTTGTCAAAATTTACCTGGTGGGACCTGATGATTGAAAAATATGGTTTGTAATGTGAAATGATGGGGAAATTGAGATAAAAGCTTGGTTGGTTGGTTGGTTGCATTGGCTTTGCCTTGGATTGTTCATGAACGTCCAAACTTACCATAATAATAGAGGTGAGAGACAGTCAAGTTGTTTGTAATGAATTAATGATGAACCCCACACCACGTGCAAGACAAAGACTTTCTAATCTCTAGATGGAAATTTGACCCAACTCAATAAGGCTGTATTTTTTTATTAAAAAATTAGGTTTAAGTTGAATCGGATCGGATTATTAAAGAAATAAAGTCGGGGCGGGACTAGTTTGAGTTTAGGGGGAAAATTTTTCGACTCGGCCTCATATATTTATATATATTTATTATATTTTTATATATTATATTTATTATTTGGGTAAACTACATAAATGTTCACCAAACTTTTAGTGTAGATTCATTTTAGTCACCGTACTTTTAAAATATTCGATAAGGTCACCCAACTTTTAATTCGCATTGGAATGCGAATTAAAAATTAGGTGACCTTATCGAATGCGAATTAAAAGTTGGGTGACCTTATCAAATATTTTAAAAGTACATGACCAAAATAAATCTACCTTAAAAGTTCGGTGACCATTTATGTAGTTTACCCTTACTATTTCTATTAATTTTTTTTGGGTTGGGTCAAGTTTAGTCAAATTCTTTATTAAAATATTGAGGTCGGGTCGGATTATATTTTTTACTATGTCGTGTCGAGTCGAAAATATGATATATTAAAATCGAGTCTGGTCAGAATCAAGGCGGATGGTTTAAATTCATGATTTGAATGATTAGTTCAAATTCATGTCTTCACACATTTATGTCAAATTGTCGTATTTTAATGTATTTTTTAAAGTAAAGTAAATTATTTTCGAGTTAGAGTTTGTGGAAATTATAAATAAATTATAAAAGTGAAAGAGTTCTTTGACCAACCAAACATTTACATTGGAAGAGCAAGACTTAGGGTTTGGAAATAAATTATTGGAGCCGGCATTTAAGAAAATAATTGTAGAATTATTAGCATCACTTTCCAACTTCATTGCTCTGTGTTTGAACTGAAGTCCCTTTGATTCTGAGATCGTTTGCAATCTCACTTTGTTTCTGAAAAGTTTGGATAACAAGAAATCAATCTCTTGGTTTCCTTATCTAAAGGAGGTATGGTTTCTTCAACTCAGTGTTGCTTCTCTATTATGATTATGATTATGATTATGATTCTGATTCTGATTCTGATTCTGATTATGATTCTGCTATGTGTTTCCTTGTTCAATATGTTGTTTTCAAGGGGGAAAAATGGAGGTTATCTTTTCCATTGTTGGATCTCTTGCTGCCAAAGCTGCTGAGTACACTGTCGATCCTACTGCACGGCAACTTAGTTACTTATTCAAGCCCAAGACCAAGTTTCTGAACCTCCGGAGTAAAGTTCAAGACCTGAAGGATGCAAGAGAAAGGCTGCAACAATCTGTTGACTCGGCTACCAGGAACGGGATGGGAGGTGTGGGTAAAACCACACTCGTCAAAGAGGCTGCTAAACAAGCCAAGGAGAAACAGCTGTTTACTGAAGTGGTCTTGGTTTCAATAAATCAAAAACCAAACATGCTGAATATCCAGAAGGAGATTGCTGAGAAGCTAGGCATGACACTCTCTGAGGATAACATAGACGTGAGAGCCGCCCGACTTTGTGAAAGATTAAAAGCGAAAAGGATTCTTGTTGTTTTGGATGATATTTGGGAGTCCTTAGAATTGGAGGCACTTGGAATTTCTTCCGGAGACGAACACAAGGGATGCAAGATGTTGATGACATCCAGGAGGCTTGATGTGTTAGAATCATTGAATTCTCAGCCAAATATTTCAATTGAAACATTGAAGCAAGATGAAGCATGGACTTTGTTTAAAAAATGGCTGGTCTTGTTGAAGGATCTGACTTCCAATCTACTGCTGTTGAAGTTGCTAAAAGATGTGCAGGACTGCCAATTGCTATCGCAACAATTGCAAAGGCTTTAAAGCCTAAGAAGAATTTGTTTGAATGGAAGGATGCTTTGCAACAACTAAGTCAGCCCTCTGAAAGAAACTTCAAAGGCACACCAAAGGATGCATATTTGGCTATTGAGTTGAGCTATACGTTTCTAGATGCTGAGGAACTTGGGCCAATTTTTTTACTCTGTAGCATAATGGGTCATGATGCTGACCCAGAGGATCTGTTGAGATACGCTATTGGTTTGGGTTTTATCCATGGCCTTAACGACATGGAAGCGAGACGAAATAGAATATTGACATCGGTAAACAACCTCAAGGCCTCCTGTTTGTTGCTCGAAGGTTCTGACCCAAACCGTTTTGATATGCACGACGTTGTTCGTGATGTGGCCCAATCCATAGCTTCAAGGGATCTACATTGGCTAGCTTTAACCAAAGAGTGGCCATATGAGGAGAAAATGAAAGAAAGCCAGCTCATAAGCTTACAGAATGTCGAGGTTAGTGAGCTTCTTAATCATGAATTAGAATGTCCAAACCTTGACTATTTCTCAGTTGTTCTCGAGAGTTTTTCGTCTTTGAAAATAATTTCAGAGAACCTTTTTAAGGGGATGCAAAGACTCAAAGTCTTGGAATTTGGCGAAACAAACTTCAGAGCCTTGCCTTCATCCATTGGTTGCTTGAAAACTCTTTGCACACTGCGTTTGAGAGGTTGTGATTTCGATGATATAGGAATCTTAGGGGAGTTGGGAAATTTAGAAATTCTTGATCTCAGTAGATCTACAATGGAAATGCTACCGAAGGAGATAGGACAGTTGACGAGGTTAAAATTGCTTGACCTGAGTCGTTGTTACAATCTTAAAGTAATATCACCAAATGTTATACCTATATGGTAGCTTTGATCGATGGGAGGTTGAGGGAATTGAGAATCCAAGAAGGAATTCTAGTCTTGTTGAGTTGCAGCATTTGCCTCGTCTAACCACTTTGGAAGTACATATTCCTCATGTGGAAGCTATGCCAAAGGATAACTTGTTTTTGAGAAAGATGGAAAGGTACAAGATTTCCATTGGACATGAGAAGTGGAATTTGTTTTATGATATAGGGATGGAAACATCAAGAATGTTGAAGCTCAAGATGAATAAAATTATCCATTTGGTCGACGGGATCAAACTGTTGTTGGGAAAAACTCAGAGTCTATATCTTTATAGATTGGAAGATGTTGGGGAAATGCAAATGCTTTGCCACCCAAATGTTGAATCTTTTGGGCAATTAAAATTCATGAAAGTCGAGAACTGCAATATGTTGAAGAATTTGTTCTCATTCTCCATAGCGAAAAGACTTTGTCAACTTGAAGTGCTTGAGGTATCCAACTGCAAGAACATTACAGAGTTGATTGCAGAAAATGAAGAGATCGATGAGAATCACATATTGGAATTTAATAAATTACGCGTCTTGGAGTTGCATGGACTGAATAGCTTCAATAGGTTGTTATACTCGGAAAATACACCTCAATCCTCCCCATTGCTTTTTGATAAAAAGGTATATATATTTATCTTTTCCGTCCATCGATTTTAAATTGAGTTTAGTGTGTGATATATAAACTCTTGATTTCAAATAAGAGAAACTGAGATTGAAAGGTAAAGATTTTGGAAGTGGAAAAGATTGATTCTAGGGTTTGATTGTATCTGATATTTTGACAGTTTAAAGAAAAACGGAAGAAAAGTAAATTCTATATTAATTGAATTAATTAATAATACAATTAGTTTTGTATTTATATTAACAAAGAAAAGACTTAAAGAAAAGCCAACTAGGAAGATAACAAAGCCAGCTAGGATAACTACTAAGCCACCTAGATCCTAGCTGCCATTAAATCTATTAGTGTCATGAGTCAAGTGACATAAACTCAGTTGTTTTAGGTATAATTTTTCCTAAGGGAACTTTAGGATTTTTTATTGGATAGCTAATCAGTGAAATTGTCATAGGATTTTTTTGGCTTTCTAATTGTCCTGAAATGCAAGGGGTAATAGAGGGAATTTTAGAAGCAATAGAAGAAGGGATTAGAAATAAAGAATTGTCATAATTTGAAGACATTCGTTTTTGATGATGTAAAGAGTAGAGTAGCGTCTTCACATTGTCTGTTCAATGAAAAGGTATGCTTTAATTAATTTTTCAAACACGATATGTTTTTTTATTTACATAGTTTATGATTAGGTCATACATCTTCCAATCCTAATCTTTTTTTTTTTTACTTTTATGATTAGTACACTGTTGAAAGTTAAAGAACATGTATATAAGATTTTATCAACAACAACAAAAAAAAGGAACATATATATTAGAAGTCTTCACTTTTACTTGGATTTATTTAGTTCATCTATCTAATTCAAATAAATTGTGCTTGTAGGTGATATTTCCTGTGCTAGAGGAACTAAGAATTACAAAAATGGACAAGTTGAAGAGGCTATGGCCTGACCTACTTGTTGAAAATTCCTTTTCTAGATTAACTTCCATTGATTTGCAGGACTGTCCTAAGCTATTGAATGTTTTTCCGTTGAGTATGTTGACAAGACTCCAAAGGCTTAACTGGCTGAGCATTAGTTATTGTCACTCAGTTGAAGAACTAATATCTGAATCTGTACCCCAAGAAGGAGGCAGCAGTAGTGCGATGCCATCACTTTCCCCGCAATTCATTCAATCGGATGTTATTACATTTGAATTTCCAGCTTTGACATCCTTGGATCTTGAAGACTTGCCAAAACTGAAGAGTATCCATCATAATAAAATGCATACTATAAATTGGCCTTCATTGAAGAAGATGGAAGTGAGACGATGTCGCGCAGTGGAGATACTGTTTGCATCTGGAGAAACAAGTTGTGAACAGCCCATGTTTTGGGTGAATGAGGTATTATTCAAGTGACATCAACTCAATTGAAAAAGTTTTAAAAAATTAAATTTTAAAATAATTATAAAATATTATTGTAAGAGTTTTAATAGCTTTATATAATATTTAAATAAAAGTTATTACTGTATAAAATAAACTATTACCAGTTATCACTCTCGACAAAATAAAAAAAATACCAAGCATTCAATATTTCAATAGGTATAATTTTTCCTAATGGAAAATTTAGGATTTTTTTTCTAAATGAGAATTATTGAGCTGTTTATAAAAAAATCATTATGAGTGTTTATTTTGAATGATAATTAATGAAGAACTGTTTATGATGATATGAAATATGGATTTTATATATTTGCAGGTTTCATACCCTGTCTTGGAGAAGCTGGAAGTGAAGGAATGCCGTAAGTTGAAGTATGTATTTACTTCATCTTCGGTTAAAAGCTTTGTGCAACTGAAAACACTTAAGGTTTCTGATTGTGATAAGCTATTGAATGTTTTTCCGTTGAGTATGTTGACAAGGCTTCAAAGGCTTCATACACTGTTGATAGAGAGTTGTGAATCAGTTGAAGAAATAATATATGAATGTGGACCCCAAGAAGGAGGCAGCAGTTCCCCACAATTCATTCAATCGGATGTTATTTCATTTGAATTTCCAGCTTTGACATCCTTGGAGCTCAGTGGATTGCGAAATTTGAAGAGTGTACATCACAATAAAATGCATACTATAAACTGGCCTTCATTGCAGGAGATGGAAGTGAAGGAATGTAGCAAATTGGAGACGTTGTTTGCTTCTGGAGAAACAAGTAGTGAACAGCCCCTGTTTTGGGTGAACGAGGTATTATTCAAGTGACATCAACTCAATTGAAAAAGTTCTAAAAAATATTATTGTAAGAGTTTTAATAGCTTTATATAATATTTAAATAGAAGTTATTACTATATAAAATAAATTATCACCAGTTATCACTCTCGACAAAATAAAAAACATACCATGCATTCAATATTTTAATAGGTATAATTTTTCCTAATGGAAAAAATTTAGGATTTTTTTCTTTCTAAATGAGAATTATTGAGCTGTTTATAAAAAATCATTATGAGTGTATATTTTGAATGATAATTAATGAAGAACTGTTTATGATGATATGAAATATAAATTTTATATATTTGCAGGCTTCATACCCTGTCTTGGAGAAGCTGAAAGTGGAGGGATGCGATAAGTTGAAGCATGTATTTACTTCATCTTTGGTTAAAAGCTTTGTGCCTCTGAAAACACTTGAGATTTTTAAATGCGAAGAAATGGTAGGGGTAATAGAGGGAACTTTAGCAGCAACAGAAGACGAAAGGACTAGCGGTATCATAAGGGTGTTTCCTAAACTTGACTCATTGCAACTCGAATGGCTTCTAAAACTGAGAAGATTTTGCTGTGGAATTAACCCAATTGAATTTCTCTCGCTAAAGAGATTATCAATATTGGAATGTTGTGATTTGAACACATTCGTTTTTGATGAGGGAAAGAACATAGTAACGCCTCCACATTATTTCTTCAATGAAAAGGTATGCTTTAATTTGTTTTTCAAACAAGATATGCAGGGATAGAGCCAAGATCCCGGCTCGAAGAGGGCAAACTATAATTTACTTAAAAAGTGAGGGGGTAATTCATAATTATCCCATTCAACTTTTAAATATACTATAAAGATCATGAGAAAAAAAATAAAAGATGAGGTGGGGGTTGGGTGCTAGAGCCTCTCACACATGTATAGAAAATCCGTCCATGACTATATGTTTATTTTCTTTACATAGTTTATGATTAGATAATACCTTATTTAATCCTTTTTTTTTTTTGCTTTTATGATTAGTACAATGTTGAAAGTTATAGGAGGATATACAAGAAATCTAGAGAAACATTAGTTGGTCGAGTGGTTAAGGATGTTCATATTTGTCTCATCTTGCATAAATTTGAATCTTAATATTTGTCTTGAAAATGTAATGTCTACTTAATAAAAAAAAAACATAAGAAATCTACTCTTTTACTTAAATTTATTTAATCTATCTATCCAATGCTAAATTACCCATAGGAATATAGTCAAAAGAATTTAAGGGAAAATAAGGAAACAAATGCATGAAAAATAGTACTCGGTATTTAATTAGGGAAAATAATATAATAGTTATTGGTTCAATGGTAATACATACTTACTTTGTACTTTAATTTAATAAAGTCATTAATTGTTAAAAATATAAAACAATTTTTTAAGAGGGAAAACGAAAAATCAATCCTATGTAGTCTATTTGGAGAGTTAGAGTTTGGATAATTAGGGGGGGGGGGGGGGGGGGAGTTTTAGAGTTTGGATAATTAGGGGGGGGGGGGGGGGAGTTTTAGAGTTTGGCAATGGCTCCGAAAGTGTTAATTTCTATTTGAATGTATCTTTATATCGTTGTGGATTTGTTTCTAGATGTCATGTTTGTTTTTGTTTTGTTGTAGTGTTTTTGTTATTTGGTTTTTGGTGTAATTTTAATTAATCTATTGTTTACTGTAGTTGATTTATTTTTCAAATAAAAACAAACTTTCCTTGGCAAAAAAAAATGTAAAACAGGATGGATGTGTGCAACAAACTTTTTTTTCTGAATTTGAATTCTTTTATTTTCTATGATATATAACTATTGACACATTCAAATAAATTATGCATGTAGGTGATACTTCCTGAGCTAGAGGAATTGAAAATTTGGAGGATTGGCAACTCGGAACGGCTTTGGCCTGACCTACTTGTTGAACATTCCTTTTCTAGATTAACTTCCATTGAGTTGGTGGATTGTCCTAAGCTATTGAATGTTTTTCCGTTGAGTATGTTGACAAGGCTTCAAAGGCTTCATACACTGTTGATAAAGAGTTGTGAATCAGTTGAAGAAATAATATATGAATATGGACCCCAAGAAGGAGGCAGCAGTTCCCCACAATTCATTCAATCGGAAGTTATTTCATTTGAATTTCCAGCTTTGACATCCTTGAAGCTCATTGACATGCCAAATCTAAGGAGTATCCATCACAATAAAATGCATACTATAAACTGGCCTTCATTGGAGGAGATGGAAGTGAATAAATGTTGCGCAGTGGAGATATTGTTTGCTTCTGGAGAAACAAGTAGTGAACAGCCCCTGTTTTGGGTGAATGAGGTAGGTATCTTCCTATTTCCCATACTCGTTTATTTATTTATTGGACTACAACACATCCTCTGTTTGTGTTGTTAACAAATAATGGGGACTTGTGCAGTCTACGTTTCCAAATCTATATCAACTCACTTTGGAATCCAATGCTGGAATGAAAGAGATGATATGGCATTGCCAAGGCCAACAACAACACCAGCTCCTATCTCACTACTTTCCCAATCTAAAAGTTGTCAGACTTTGGGGGTATCCGAAGCAAGTAACCATATTGACATCTTACTTGTTCCACTTGTTATCCTTACCCACTCTTCAAACACTTGAAATAAGTCATTCTTTTTTTAAAGAGATAATATTCCAAAGTGAAGAAGGTGGTGAGGAAAAACCCGCATCGCTCCTACTCTCTCAGATAACTGAATTAAGGCTGTTTTATCTTACTGAATTGATGCATCTATGGAAGGAAAAAGAAGGATTCCCAAATCTATGGTTTTTATATGTGGAAGGCTGTTCCGGATTAAAAGCTAATCTAGTTCCATCCTCCGTATCTTTCCTAAATCTGGTGACTTTGAAAGTAGAGAGGTGCCATGGAATCGTAAAATTAATCACACATTCCACAGCCAAAAGTCTAGTGCAGCTCAAACAAGTGAGTATAAAGAGCTGCAAAAATATAGAAGAAATCATACAAGGTGAGGATGACGACGATGAAATCAGTTTCCCCCATCTCAACCGTTTGGAACTTGAATATCTACCAAAGCTAGAAATCTTCTGCTCATTGGAGAAGTATACCTTTAAATTCCGATCCTTGGAAATTCTAGTTATACACAATTGCCCAAACATGAAGATGTTCTCTAAAGGAGACGCGCACACTCCATTGTTGCACAAAGTACAATATAATAAGTATGGATCTGAAGTGCCTTGCAAAGGCAGCCTTAACAGCACCATACAAGAACTATTTAGAGAAAAGGTATGTTTTCTCAAATTTCTTCATCATTAACTATTTTACAACAACTATTTAGAGAGAAGGTACTGTTTTTTAGCAACATTTGCTTTCTTTTAGATGGAATAAAATTTTATTTATCCCAAATATAAATATATATATATATATAAAAGAATAGTAAAGAGAAAATTGTATTTGGTGAAAGGATGATGGTGTTACATGATAAGTATATTACCTTTCTTTTCATTTGGTGACTGTAACAGCATACTAGATCGACTTTTACGGATTCTGAAGAAAGTGAGAATTATGAAGAAGAATGTGAGACTAAAGAAGATCAAGACAATCCTTCCACTTCTAACACCCAAGTAAGTCTAGATTCATTTTAATGTACCATTCTCCTTTTCTCTTTTCAACTTGTAATACCACATGACCTGAATTAAGTAAGTATCTATACGTACAATGCAGATGGTTACTACTAATGGTAATACTTTTTTTATCTCATCATAATCTAATTTTTATTATCAAGACAGTCCTTCAATTCTAACTTCGAATGACCTGAATCAAGTTAGTACATAAATACGTAAAATGTAGATGGTTGCTAGTAATGGTAATACTTTTTTGACCTCATCATCAACTATTTTTTATTACACTTTAATTAACTTTTAGTTATTTGGAGGTTGCTTAACTTATACATACCGGAGCCTGATAATAAATCTTTGACATTCAACAATTTATGAGTTTATAATTTAATCACTCGATTTCCCCCATTATGATCTCATATCGAAACATCGTCTGTCACCAATGTAACAGTGTATGGTAGCAGAAAACTAGTCGATGTGAATGCTGCCCTTCCTGTTTTTTTCTCTGCCTGGATTGGAGTTTGATGGCTTGCGAAGAATGAATCAGTGCTTGAAGGTAAAAACATGGATAAGATAAAAGTTGATTCCTTCATTGGATTAGAGCCCTGGATGATTGGGTTGTTTTATATGAGCCATTGAGATTATTCATCTGTTGTCATATTTCAGGTTCTCTTTAATTCGATGCGGATAGATCTGTTTTGTTTTCGGGTCCTCTTGGTGTAATGAATACAACTACTACTTCTAACCTTCGAGCAGTAAAGATGGTCATGGATCTTAAGAATGCTTTCGAGGGGTCGAAAGTGGTGTTACAATGAATGAAACAGTTGCTGCTGATGTTGCAACGATTGCCTGCTCAAAAGGGCCGCTATTGTTTTGATTGAGCTGCTACAGAGGTTGCTATAAGCGTTAATTTAACTGCAAACAGAGAATGCTCCTTAAACATACAAGGAAAGCCATTTTAATGGTGAATATTCAATGTAGAAGTTGCGGAACAGTTTCTCATTATTAGCCATTGAAAAGCTAAAGTGAAACTCTTAAATCTTGTCTGTAATTCGTACAACTATTTGGTTTACTGTAATGGAGTATCAAAAGAAGACCTACCATGTATAGGAATAAAAATTATCAATTTGACCTAGTAGCATTGCCTCCTCCCCCTTCTCCCCATCCGTGGGCTTTTCCACGCCTTTATCAGCGTTGAGTGTCCACGTTTGTCCTTTAACAAGGTCATCTCTTATCCCCTTTCGGTGTCCAACGCCGACCGCAATTTTCCTCCGGTGGAAGTGTTGGGCAGAATTGTGTGTCTTCTTTCCAAGGAAGATTTCAATCTAGGAAGAAAAAAACTCGTAACACCATACTTGATCTGTGGCATGGTACGACGTTACAAGGTGATCATTAAATTGCCATTAAATTTTACGTACTAAAAACATTTGGAGACAAAATTGTTCGGAGAATGGAAGTGGCCGTCGCGAACTCCAAACATAGTAAAACAGAAATTAAGAAAAAGAGAGAGGAGCACATGAAGCACAAATCAAGCAATCAAATCAATTAGAAAAGAAAAGGCAAAAACATGTTACAACTGGTGATTAGGCAAACCAAAAAAACACTGCCTTAACAATGCCATTAAATTTTACGTATTCCTATCACTGGTTCTAGAATAAAATTTATGATGAACCAAACTACTCGATGAGACGTGCCAGCAAAATGGCATTCAATACATTCATTCACTATATGCAGATGACCACTCAGGATGTTTGAGTGCTTCATGAACTGTCGTGGGGGTAGAGCTATGTTGTAGATGATAAATCTTGGGCTTGAAGACCCCAACTTTTTTGCGTGGTAATGTTGCTGTTAGAAAAATGATATGGTACATGGACATTTTTGAGCTTGAATTTGAGTAGGTTCCATTAGTCAAATTATTTGAGACTAAGTGGATTATTAATCTACTACAAGAGTAGATGGAATGTGTATATTTACATGCTCAAAATGTTCAATGGGTGAATGAGAAATTGTTGCTCAAAGTTACACCCATGTTCAGTATGTTGCAAGACTTCAAAGGCTTCACAGGCTGAGCATTAGTTATTGTCACTCAGTTGAAGAACTAATATCTGAATCTGTACCCCAAGAAGGAGGCAGCAGTAGTGCGATTCCATCACTTTCCCCGCAATTCATTCAATCGGATGTTATTACATTTGAATTTCCAGCTTTGACATACTTGGAGCTCAATGCCATGCTAAATCTAAGGAGTATCCATCACAATAAAATGCATACTATAAATTGGCCTTCATTGAAGAAGATGGAAGTGAGACGATGTCGTGCAGTGGAGATACTGTTTGCATCTGGAGAAACAAGTAGTGAACAGCTCCTGTTTTGGGTGAATGAGGTATTATTCAAGTGACATCAACTCAATTGAAAAAGTTTTAAAAAATTAAATTTTAAAATAATTATAAAATATTATTGTAAGAGTTTTAATAGCTTTATATAATATTTAAATAAAAGTTATTACTGTATAAAATAAACTATTACCAGTTATCACTCTCGACAAAATAAAAAAAATACCAAGCATTCAATATTTCAATAGGTATAATTTTTCCTAATGGAAAATTTAGGATTTTTTTTTTCTAAATGAGAATTATTGAGCTGTTTATAAAAAAATCATTATGAGTGTTAATTTTGAATGATAATTAAAAAAGAACTGTTTATGATGATATGAAATATGGATTTTATATATTTGCAGGTTTCATACCCTGTCTTGGAGGAGCTCGAAGTGGATGAATGCTATAAGTTGAAGTATGTATTTACTTCATCTTCGGTTAAAAACTTTGTGCAACTGAAAACACTTAAGGTTTCTGATTGTGATAAGCTATTGAATGTTTTTCCGTTGAGTATGTTTTTTTTTGATCGGCAACCGTGTGTTTTTATTAAATAATAGAAAACATACAGCTTGACGAAATCGCACGCCTCGTTAAAAACCTCCCTAAACTTATTGGAGGAAAAGAGTACGATACGATCCGTCGAGTACAAATGTAAAATAAAAGCGCATAATTCCAAGTCACAAACATGCCACAAACGTCGAAAGTCTATCTACTCCCTCTTTGGCCAATGCATCCGCAAATCCATTCGCTTCCCTCGGCACGTAGCAGAATTGGATATCATACATGACTTGACAAGCCTGATCAATTACCAAAAATACCTCCCATAGTCGCCAAGGGCATTTTGCGGACTGAGTAACCCAGCTCAACGCGACTTGAGAATCCGTCTCCAAAATCACACAAACCTGCCGCCATTCCCTATCCTGTACCATACCCAAGGAAAAAGCTATCGCTCGCACCTCTGCTTCGTTCGACTCCATCACGCCTAAAGGGCCTGAAAATAGCCCCAAAATGCGACTGTCTGCATCTCGTAGCACGCCACCAATACCTGCCGGGCCCGGTTTTCCTCGCGCCGATCCATCCGTGTTAAATTTTAAAACACTTCGTAACGGGGGCTGCCAGCATCTTCCCCCCCTCACCCTTTTCGGATGGACACTAACCTCAATTTTGAAAGGACAAGTCCACCAAACTGCCTCCGATACAAATTCCCCCCGCCTATCAGCTTTTATCCAATAATATGATCTCAATTTTACCAAGAAACACAATTCAGCCAAATTCCAGCGTTTCCCACGGAAAATAAATTCATTCCTTGCGATCCATAACGACCACAATAAAGCAGCAACACACGCTATCCACCACAAATTCATGCATCCTGTAAAAACACTATGAAAACCAAGCACGTAAAACGCATCAAAACTAACCGGTAAGCTTGAGTCAATTCCCCACCATTGTCGCATCCATAACCATGCTGATTGCGCAAAAGGGCATTCATAGAGGATGTGAGCGATGCTCTCCTCTACCATCGCACACCAAGGGCATCGACCTTGGTCATCCGGCAGTGGAATCTCACGTGCTCGCAAGAAATCTGCAGTGGGTAGTCGACGCAACCATGTGAACCATAGGAAAGCTTGAACTTTTGGCGGCACCAACACCTTCCAAGCGAAACAGTCACCGAACTCCATCTCCCCCACCTTATCGAACATGAGCAGTTTCGATAATGTCCCAACTGAAAAAATTCCACGCTCGTTCGGCCTCCAAATTAGCATATCTAGCTTGCCTTCCCATGCGCGAAAATTGGACACCATCTTAATTAAATCTCGTAGCATTTCCAGCTCAAAAACACGCAATGGACGCCTAAAGAAGTCTGCCCATATGTGATGCGATAAGTTGCCCTCCAACATGTAATCACACACCCTTGCTAATTTGTCACTTGCCAACGAGAATAAGCGCGGAAATACATCTTTTAAGGCCACTTGTTCTACCCACGGATCAAACCAAAAAAGTATCGATCTACCATTACCAAGTTTCCATAAAAAACCGGTCATACCCATGTGTTTTTCAACCTGTGCATCGCATGAGAGTGCCACAATTTGTCGCCATACAAGCGACATCGACGACATCTTTTCCGTGTTGAAACGCCACCATTGCGGATGTTCTCCATATTTTGCTACTATCAAACAACGCCATAGCGAATTCCTATCTCGCGCATATCGCCACACCCATTTCGATAGCATCGCCATGTTCTTAACTCGCAAATCCACAACCCCCAAACCCCCTAACTATTTTGGACGACATACCACATCCCACCCTACTCTGCTCATCCGCCGTTCCAAACCGACACCCCCCATAGGAAAGCTCTTCGAATTTTATCAATCCTATCAATTACCCCTTTGGGGGCGACAAACAAACCCATATAGAATATCGGTAATGAGGAAAGGACCGAATTGACCAAAACCACCCGAGCCGCAAAAGACAAAGAGGATCTTTTCCATCCCGCTAATTTGCGTCTAAAATTTGCAATTACCGGTTCCCAAGTAGCTATCAGTCTCGGATTTGCGCCTATTGGAAAACCCAAATAAACGAATGGAAAATCAGCTTTTCTACACCTCATTACCTCAGCCACGCTAGTGCCCAAAGCTTCCTCTATGCCAATTGAGTATAATGAGCTTTTGCCGAAATTTATCTTCAACCCCGAGCAAACTTGGAAACAGTGCTGGATCCGTTTCAAGTTTTGCGCGACTTCTAATGAACCCTCAAAGAACAATAGTGTGTCGTCGGCAAACTGCAAATGTGTCACAAATATCCCAGCCGCCACTTCCACTCCACGAATTAAACCCCCCAATTCAGCCCTTCGCAGCATCAAGTGTATTGCTTCCGCGACTATCACAAAAAGAAAAGGCGATAGCGGACAGCCTTGTCGCAAGCCTCTACCCATTCTGAATTCTTTGGTGGCATTACCGTTGAGAAGCACTGACAACCTGACTGAACTAATACATTCCTGAATCCATTGTCGCCATATGTCGCAGAAGCCCATTCTTCCTAGCACCTCATCCAAAAAGCTCCAACTAACGCAGTCATAAGCCTTGGCGAAATCAAGCTTCAGTAAAAAACCACTTGCGCCCCGTTGTCGTAAGGAATGCACAACCTCGATGGCCAGAAGTACTCCATCTACTAATTGACGACCTTTTATGAATGCTGATTGTGTATCACTTATCAAATCTCCCAAAACCGCTTGTAGTCGATTCGCAAGGCATTTTGCTAAAATTTTATAAACCGAGTTGACTAAGCATATAGGCCTATATTCGCCAAGAGTCGTGGGGGATGTTACCTTAGGTAATAAGACAATGAAGGTGCAATTCACATCCTTAGGTAACCGCCCACTAGCATGAAAATTGTCGAAGAAACGTAGGATATCGCCATTGAGCACCTCCCACCCCTTCTTATAGAAATCCAACGTAAAACCATCCGGACCCGGTGCCTTCAAACCGTCACAACCCCTCACTATACCATGTACCTCTTCCAAAGAGAATGCCGCCACCAAATTCACCCTAGCTGTCGACGATAAATGCCTAAAGTCCCCCTCGAATTGCCATACACATTCCCTCTTGTCGGGAGAGAAATGTTTCATGAAAAATTGTACTACATGTCGTCGCATAAGTGATGGCAAATTGATCCATATTTCATTAACCACAAATCCTGGGATAAAATTTCTTGCCGCTCTCAGCTTAGCGGATCGGTGGAAAAATGCTGTATTTCGATCACCCAATCGCAACCATGTCGCTCGTGATTTTTGTCTCCACATCGCCTCCTTATGTCTCATAGCTTTCCACAAAGCTTGTAACCATTGTCGCCTTTCCACCTCTATTTCCTCATCAATATTAGTCGTAGTTGCCGCTATGTCCGCACGATCAATTCTGTCTTGCATCTCAGATATTATCGCATTCACATCCCCAAAGCTGTCCCGATTCCACTGTTTCAAAAATAACTTCAAATGTCGCAGTTTCACCATGATGTTTACTGTGCCAATATCCAACTTTGTTAGCCGAATCCATTCCTCCACGATTTGCTTCATATGGTACCTGCCCTCCATCCAACAATTAAAAAACCGGAAAGGACGAGGACCCCAATCGTTCTCATCACACCTCAACAATAATGGCGTGTGGTCGGATACACCCCGTGCTAGCGCCTCTTGCTGGATTGAGCTGAAAGCATCCATCCAACTTGTCCATATCAAGAATCTATCGATTCTGCTGCACCTATTCTTTGGGCCAACCCATCTATAACGTTTCCCCAAAAGCGGTAAATCCATCAACCCTGCTTGTAGAACAAAATCGCCAAAAGCTTCCATCTCCATATTCCTGTTCGATGTGCCAATTCTATCCGACTCAAGTAGTATAGCATTAAAATCTCCCGCTATGCACCACGGGCCCTCTTGATTGCTAATTTTACTCAAAATCGCTGCCCATACAGCTTGCTGCCCTTCCAAGTCGGATGGGGCATATACCACGACTAGACCACAACATAAATCATCATGCAACCATCGACCTCTCATCACAATGAAATTGCGTTCTATCTCGACAACATCTAATTTAAATTTACTTACCTCCCACATCACTAGAATACCGCCCGAAGCACCAATTGATGGCGCGATCACTGATTCGAAGTTATCGGTTCCCCATAGACTTGCTAGCCACAATTTCGGACACTCCTCCAACTTTGTTTCTTGCAACATCGCCATATCCGCATCATTCTTCCTTAACACATCTCGAACAAACCGACGTTTAGCACTCCCTCCCAAGCCCCTAACATTCCACGATAGCAGTTTCATGAGTCACAAACCCCGACGATCCCCGCTAATCACTCTTGATATGTCTCGAATAATCTCTTCTTTCCGGCCGTTGGAATTAACCCCAATCAATGAACCCAGCTTCACCGTTTCAATTGCTTCTATTTCTATATTTTTAGTTGTTTGACCGTCGTCCACCCTTCCCGTATTCGATGTTTCTTGTCTGACATTATTCAATCGGCTGTTCTTCTTTTTTCTATAAAACCGAAAACCTTCCAAATTTCCATCTAATATCCGTCTGATCTTGCAATAAGCCTGACCCACCTGAACAATTTCGGTTTTGCCCAAGTCTGACTGTGCATTTGTCGAAAAAATAGGAGGATAATATTTTAATTCAGAATTTAATTTAGAATTTAATTCTGAATTATCCACAGCTTGAAGATTAGACTCCTGTTCTTTGGAATCACTGGACTTAGAATTTGCAATTCCCGCTATATCCAAACTCTTGCAATTTTGAATGTCTCCTATCTCTGCAAGACTCCTATCACAACAGTCCTTCTCCCCGCTCAGACTTCTTCTTGCCGCCTCCATTGTCTGTGCCGGCAGACTCGCCGTTGGCCTGTCCGGCGATCGATTATTGTTTGATGCCCCGTGTTCTTCATTACCATTCCGATCATAATGGTGTTCTTCGTTGGTTTCTTCGGACGGATCTCCCTGTTGCCCTTCCCATGCTTCATTCGCAAGCCATAACACCGAATTTGGAGTTTCCTTTATTTTTGCTGCATCCTTTACGTTTTCCACTATCTTAGGCGGTGATGTATTGTGATCGCTACTACCTTCTTCGTCCGTCGAATCTAATTCCCCGCAATCACATTCCACCGCGGGGGATGTGCCATCCATCTCTAACACGCGGATAGTATAGGATTCTCCCTCAAATTGAACTTCAATGTGTTCTTCAATCCGATTGAATATGGATGTTTCTACCATAATTCTACCACTATCGAATGAAGATGGTGTTTCCGTTGCATCATCCATTCGAATGAAAACACCCCATATATTTGCAATGTTCATGAAAGTCCTTTTGTGCCATAGGTGTATCAGGAGACCGATTATCGACATCCATACTCGTCGCGATTCCACTTTGATCGCTGGAGACCATTTTTCTACCTTCGCGAAACACTCTTTCACACGGTCAAGTTGCATGATTTTATCGCGGATGGGTGCCGATGTACACATTAGCAAAATCATTGAACTGGATAGTCGCATGATAGAGAATCCATCATGTTTGTCGACCTCCAATCGTTCCGCTAGAGTCTTTATGCTGCACGGATTCAGACACCAGCCCACCGCACACCATTGTAATATTGCCCATTTGTCTTCATCCACTATCCCTGGTACTTTCATTCTGTTTTGTGTCGCCTCTTCTCTCCCTATCGACGCTTTTGATTTTCTTGATTCCTCGTTTTCCTTCTTCCCATGTTGTTCTGTGTTTCCCACTCTCTTACGGTACCACACCGTTTTGCCCTTCCACGCCATAGAAACTCTCAACCGGCCGCCGTAAATCCATTTACCATGTAGTCTCTCTATCACCCTGTTTGCATCTTCCTTCGATGCCATTCTAACGAACCCAAAACGCTGCCCATCTCTGGCCAATTTGTTCGGGATGAACGCATCTTTGACGACCCCATGTCTATCACACACTTGCCACAATCCTTTCCAGTGGATTGTCCGAGAGAGACCACCGATGAATAAAGTCCATACTTGCTGATTTTCCTGGTCTCGTTGCACCGATTTGCTTCCTGTGTGTGATTCACGTTTCCCGCCGTGATGTTGTCCTGCTTCGCGGCGAGACGTTTCCAGATTCCCGTGGAGAGCATTTCTATAATAGCTTAACATATTTTCCGTTGAGTATGTTGACAAGGCTTCAAAGGCTTCATACACTGTTGATAGAGAGATGTGAATCAGTCGAAGAAATAATATATGAATGTGGACCCCAAGAAGGAGGCAGCAGTTCCCCACAATTCATTCAATCGGATGTTATTTCATTTGAATTTCCAGCTTTGACATCCTTGGAGCTCAGTGGATTGCGAAATCTGAAGAGTGTACATCACAATAAAATGCATACTATAAACTGGCCTTCATTGCAGGAGATGGAAGTGAAGGAATGTAGCAAATTGGAGACGTTGTTTGCTTCTGGAGAAACAAGTAGTGAACAGCTCCTGTTTTGGGTGAACGAGGTATTATTCAAGTGACATCAACTCAATTGAAAAAGTTCTAAAAAATATTATTGTAAGAGTTTTAATAGCTTTATATAATATTTAAATAGAAGTTATTACTATATAAAATAAATTATCACCCGTTATCACTCTCGACAAAATAAAAAAAAATACCATGCATTCAATATTTTAATAGGTATAATTTTTCCTAATGGAAAATTTAGGACTTTTTATTTGGTAAGCTAATCAGTAAAATTGTCATACTTGTATATACAACAATCTTCATAATTATTTTATTTTTTGAATGAGAATTATTGAGCTGTTTATACAAAAATCATTATGAGTGTATATTTTGAATGATAATTAATGAAGAACTGTTTATGATGATATGCAATATGGATTTTATATATTTGCAGGTTTCATACCCTGTCTTGGAGAAGCTGGAAGTGAAGGAATGCCGTAAGTTGAAGTATGTATTTACTTCATCTTCGTTTAAAAGCTTTGTGCAACTGAAAACAATTGAGGTTTCTGAATGTGATGAAATGGAAGGGGTAATAGAGGGAACTTTAGCAGCAACAGAAGACGAAAGGACTAGCGGTATCATAAGGGTGTTTCCTAAACTTGACTCATTGCACCTCAATTCGCTTCCAGAACTGAGAAGATTTTGCTGTGGAATTACCCCAATTGAATTTCTCTCGCTAAAGAGATTATCAATTTGTGGATGTCATGATTTGAACACATTCGTTTTTGATGATGGAAAGAACATAGTAATGCCTCCACATTATTTCTTCAATGAAAAGGTATGCTTTAATTTGTTTTTCAAACACGATATGCAGGGATAGAGCCAAGATCCCGGCTCGAAGGGGGCAAACTATAATTTAATTAAAAAGTGAGGGGGTAATTCATAATTATCCCATTTAACTTTTAAATATACTATAAAGATCACGGGAAAAAATAGAAGATGAGGTTGGGGGCTAGAGCCTCTCACACATGTATAGAAAATCCTTCCATGACTATATGTTTTTTTTCTTTACATAGTTTATGATTAGATAATACCTCATTTAATCCTTATTTTTTTGCTTTTATGATTGGTACACTGTTGAAAGTTATAGAAGGATATACAAGAAATCTAGAGAACTATTAGTTGGTCGAGTGGTTAAAGATGTTCATATTGTCTCATCTTGTATAAATTTGAATCTTAATATTTGTCTTGAAAATGTAATGTCTACTTAATCAAAAAAAACATAAGAAATCTACTCTTTTACTTAAATTTATGGGTAAACTACCTGAAATACCACTCAACTTTTATGTGTGACTCTAATATACCACTGAACTAAAATTCGATACTATAATACCATTGAACTTCACTGTGTGATTCAAAGTTAGCACTCCACCGTTACTCCCATTACGGAATTCTGACGTGGACTCTAACTCCCGTTACAGGGATGACGTGGCCGATAAAAAAATAATATCTTTTTCCAGATATGATCCACCTCATTATATTTTATGTTTTATTTTTATTGGAAAACGACGTAGTTTTGTTAAAGACTCTTTATCTCCTCAAAATTAGGTTAATGAAATTTCAAACTTCAGAAATCACTCTGAAATTAGACGCAAAAAAAATCAGTGGGTTTTCTATGGATTGTTATTGATTATTCAAGTGGGTTTCTCTGGGTTTTCTCTGAAAGAAGATTGTAGTGATCGATTGTTAGAAAGAAATCAAATGGAAAAACGTGTGTTAAGGGTTGAAGGAAGCCGAACCGTAAGATATGGTATGTATTCAAAATTTATAATCTCATATATATTTAATGTTTTTTTTGATTGGCAACCGTATGTTTTTATTAAATTAGAGAAAAAAACATACAGCTTGACGAAATCGCACACCTCATTAAAAACCTCCCTAAACCTATTGGAGGAAAAGAGTACGATACGATCCGTCGATTACAAAAGAACAAAGCACATAAGGCCAAGTCACAAACATGCCACAAACATCGAAAGTCTGTCTACTCCCTCTTTTGCCAATGCATCCGCAAATCCATTCGCTTCCCTCGGCACATAGCAGAATTGGATATCATAAATGACTTGACAAGCCTGATCAATTGCCAAAAATACCTCCCAAAGCCGCCAAGGTCGTTTTGCGGACTGAGTAATCCAACTCAACGCGACTTGAGAATCCGACTCCAAAATCACACAACCCTGTCGCCATTCCCTTTCCTGTATTATACCCAAGGCAAAAGCTATCGCTCGTACCTCTGCTTCATTCGACTCCATCACCCCTAAAGGTCCTGAAAAAAGACCCAAAATACGACTGTCTGCATCTCGTAGCACACCACCAAAACCTGCCGGGCCCGGTTTTCCCCGCGCTGATCCATCCGTGTTAAATTTTAACACATTTCATAACGGGGGCTGCCAGCACCTTCCCCCCTTCACCCTTTTTGGAAGGACAGTAACCTCAATTTTGGAAGGACAAGTCCACCAAACTGCCTCGGGTACCAATTCCCCCCGCCTATCCGCTTTGATCCAATAATACGATCTCAATTTAATCAAGAAGCATAATTAAGCCAAATTCCATCGTTTCCCACGAAAAATAAACTCATTCCTTGCAATCAATAATGACCACAACACAGCAGCAACACATGCTATCCACCACAACTTCATGCAACCCGTGAAAATACTATGAAAATCAAGAACGAAGAATGTATCGAAACTAACCGGTAAGCTGGAATCAATTCCCCACCATTGGCACATCCATAGCCATACTGATTGCGCAAAAGGGCATTCGTAGAGGATGTGAGCAATGTTTTCCTCGACCATCGCACACCAAGGGCATCGGCCTTGGTCATCCGGCAGTGGGATCCCACGTGCTCGCAAGAAATCGGCAGTGGGTAGTCGACACAACCATGTAAACCATAAGAAAGCTTGAACTTTTGGCGGCACCAGCACCTTCCAAGCGAAACAATCACCAAACTCCATCTCCCCCGCCTTGTCGAACATGAGCAGTTTCGATAAAGTCCCAACCGAAAAAATTCCACGCTCGTCCGGCCTCCAAGTTAACATGTCTAGCTTGCCTTCCCATGCGCGAAAATTTGACACCATCTTAATTAAATCGCGTAGCATTTCTAACTCAAAAACTCGCAATGGGCGTCTAAAGAACTCTGCCCATATGTGATGTGATAAAGTGCCCTCCACCATATAATCACACACCCTTGCTAATTTGTCACAAGCCAACGAGAATAAGCGCGGAAATACATCTTTTATGGCTGCTTGATCGACCCACGGATCAAACCAAAAAAGTATCGATCTACCATCACCAAGTTTCCATAAAAAACCGGTCATTCCCATATGTTTTTCAACCTGTGCATCGCTTGAGAGTGCTACAACTTGTCGCCATACAAGCGACATCGACGACATCTTTTCCGTGTTGAAACGCCACCATTGCGGATGTTCTCCATATTTTGCTACTATCAAACGCCGCCATAGTGAATCTCTATCTCTCGCATATCTCCACACCCATTTTGAAAGCATCGCCTTGTTCTTGACTCGCAAATCCGCAACCCCCAGACCCCCTAATTGCTTCGGACGACATACCATCTCCCACCTTACTCTGCTCATCCTTCGTTCCAAATCGACTCCCCCCATAGGAAAGCTCTTTGAATTTTGTCGATCTTCTCAATTACCCCTTTAGGGGCGACGAACAAACCCATATAAAATATCGGCAACGAGGACAGCACCGAATTAACCAAAACCACCCGAGCCGCAAAAGACAAAGAGGACCGTTTCCATCCCGCTAATTTTCGTCGAAAATTTGCAATTACCGGTTCCCAAGTAGCTATCAGACGCGGACTTGAACCTATTGGAAATCCCAAATAAATGAACGGAAATTCAGCTTTCCTACATCCCAGTACTTCGGCCACATTAATGCTCAAAGTATCCTCTTTGCCAATTGAATACAAGGAACTTTTGCCGAAATTAATCTTTAACCCCGAGCAAACTTGAAAACAATGCAAGATCCGTTTCACGTTTTGCGCGACCTCTAATGAACCCTCAAAAAACAGTAGTGTATCGTCGGCAAACTGTAAATGTGTCACAAGTATCCCAGCCGCTACTTCCACTCCGCGAATTAAACCCCCTGATTCAGCCCTTCGCAGCATCAAATGCATTGCTTCCGCGACTATCACAAAAAGCAACGGTGATAACGGACATCCCTGTCTCAAGCCTCTACCCATTCTGAATTCTTTGGTGGCATTACCATTGAGAAGCACCGATAACTTGACTGAGCTAATACATTCCTGAATCCATTGTCGCCATATGTCGCAGAAGCCCATTCTTCCTAACACCTCATCCAAAAAATTCCAACTAACGCAATCATACGCCTTGGCGAAATCGAGCTTCAATAAAAAGCCACTTGCGCCCCGTTGTCGTAAAGAATGCACCACCTCGAGTGCTAAGAGAACTCCATCTACTAATTGGCGACCTTTTATAAATGCTGATTGTGTATCGCTTATCAAATCCCCCAAAACCGCCTGAAGTCGAGTTGCAAGACATTTTGCTAAGATTTTATACACCGAGTTTACTAAGCATATAGGCCTATATTCGCCAAGTGTCGTGGGGGATGTTACCTTAGGAATTAAGACAATGAACGTGCAATTCACATCTGTTGGTAACCGCCCACTAGCATGAAAATTGTCAAAAAAGCGTAGGATATCGCCATTGAGCACCTCCCCCCCTTTTTATAGAAATCCAACGTGAAACCATCCGGTCCCGGTGCCTTCGAACCATCACAACCCCTCACAATGCCATGGACCTCTTCCAAAGAAAATGCCGCCACCAAATTCCCCCTAGCTGCCTGCGATACCTGCCTGAAATTCCCCTCGATATTACATGCACATTCCCTCTTGTCGCGAGAGAAATGTTTCATAAAAAATTGAACTACATGACGTCGCATGAGTGGTGGCGAATTGATCCAATTTCCGTTAACCATGAAACCTGGAATAAAATTTCTTGCCGCTCTCAGCTTAGCGGAACGGTGGAAATATGCTGTATTTCGATCTCCCAATCGTAACCATGTTGCACGTGATTTTTGTCTCCACATCGCTTCCTTGTGCCTCATAGCTTTCCATAAAGCTTGCAACCATTGTCGTCTTTCGACTTCTAATTCCTCTTCCACATTAGATGTAGATGCCGTTATGTCCGCACGGTCAATTTTGTCTTGCATCTCAGATATTATCTCATTCACATCCCCAAAGCTGTCCCGATTCCACTGTTTCAAAAATAGCTTCAAATGTCGCAATTTCACCATGATATTTACCGTGCCAATATCCAGCTTAGATAGCCGAATCCATTCTTCAAAAATTTGCCTCATATGGTACCTACCCTCCATCCAACAATTAAAGAACCGGAACGGACGTGGACCCCAATCGTTCTCATCACACTTCAACAATAGAGGCGTGTGGTCGGATACACCCAACTTGTAGATATCAAGAATCTGTCGATTCGGCTACAACGTTTCATTGGTCCAAACCATGTAAACCGTTTCCCAAAAAGTGGTAAATCCATCAACCCTGCTTGTAACACAAAGTCACCAAAAGCTTCCATTTCCATATTCCTGTCCGATGTGCCAATTCTATCCGACTCAAGTAATATGGCGTTAAAATCTCCCGCTATGCACCACGGGCCCTCTTGATTGCTAATCTTACTCAAAATCGCTGCCCATACAGCTTGCTGCCCTTCCAAGTCAGATGGTGCATATACCACGACTATACCACAACAGAAATCATCATGCAGCCATCTACCTCTCATCATAATGAAATTACGTTCAATCTCAACCACTTCTAATTTAAATTTACTTACCTCCCATATCACTAGAATGCCGCCCGACGCACCTATTGATGGCGCGATCACCGATTCGAAAGTATCGGTTCCCCCAAAGACTTGCTAGCCACAAATTCGGACACTCCTCCAGCTTTGTTTCTTGTAACATTGCCATATCCGTGTTATATTTCCTTATCACATCTCGAACAAACCGTCGTTTAGTACTCCCTCCCAAGCCCCTAACATTCCACGATAGCATTTTCATGAGTCACAAACCTCGACGATCGCCGCTAATCACTCTTGAAATGTCTCGAATAATCTCATCTTCCCTGCCATTGGAATTAACCCCAATCAATGAACCCAGCTTCACCGTTTCAATTGCTTCTATTTCAATATTTTTTGTTGCTTGCCCGTCATCCAATCTTCCCTTATTCAATATTTCTTGGCTGACTTTAGTCAATCGGCTATTCTTCTTTTTTCTATAGGACCGACAAACTTCCAAATTGCCCCCTAAAAATCGTCTGATCTTGCAATAAGCCTGACCCACCTGAACAACTTCGGTTTTGCTCAAATCTGACTGTGCACTTGTCGAAAAGATAGGAGGAAAATATTTTAATTTCGAATTTAATTTCGAATTAAATTCTGAATTATCCACAGATTGAGGATTAGACTCCAGTTCATTTGAATCACTATTTTTAGAATTAGCAATTCCCGCTATATCCAAACTCTTGCAATTTTGAATATCTCCTATCTCTGTAGAACTCCTTTCACCACCATCCTTCTCCCCGCTCAGACTTCTTTCCACCGCCTCCATTGTCTTTGCCGGCAGGCTCTCCGATGGCCTGTCCAGCAATCGAGTAGAGTTGTTTGATGCCCCTTGTTCGTCAATGCAATTCCGATCAGAATGTGGTTCTTTTTCGGATGAATCTCCCTGTTGATATGCTTCATTCGCAAGCCATAGCACCGGGTTTGTAGTTTCCTGTATTGTTGCTGCATCCACTACGTTTTCAACTCTCTTAGGCGGTGGTGTATTGTTATCACTACTTCCTTCGTCGTCCGATGAATCTATTTCCCCACAACCGCATTCCACCGCGGGGGAAGTGCCATCCATTTCTAACACGCGAACTGTATATGATTCCCCCTCAAATTGAACTTCTATTTGTTCCTCAATCCTATTGAATGTGGATGTTTCTACCATAATTCGACCGCTATCAAATGAAGATGGTGTTTCCGTCTCATCGTCCATTCGAATAAACACGCCCCATATGTTTGCAATGTTCATGAAGGTCCTTTTGTGCCATAAATGTATCGGTAGACCGATTATCGACAACCATACCCGTCGTGACTCCACTTTGATCGTTGGAGACCATTTTTCTATCTTCGCGAAACATTCTTTCACACGATCAAGTTGCATGATTTTATCGCGGATGAGTGCCGACGTACACATTAACAAGATCATTGAACCGGATAATCGCATGATAGAGAAGCCATCGTGTTTATCTACCTCCAATCGTTCCGCTAGAGTCTTTATGATGCATGGATTCAGGCACCAGCCCACCGCACACCATTGTAAAATTGCCCATTTATCTTCGTCCACTATCCCTGTTACTTTCGATCTGTTTTGTTTCACTTCTTCGCTTCCTATCGACGCCTCTGATTTTCTTGATTCCTCCTTTTCCTTCTTCTCTTGTTGAGCCGTGTTTCCCCCTCTCTTACGGTACCACACTGTTTTACCTTTCCTCGCCATAGAAATTCTCAATCGGCCGCCGTAGATCCATTTACCGTTTAATCGCTCTATCACCCTGTTTGCATCTTCCTTCGACGCCAATCTAACGAAACCAAAACGCTGTCCATCTCTGGCCCGTTTGTTCGGGATGAACGCATCTTTGACCACCCCATGTCTATCACACACTTGCCACAATCCTTTCCAGTGGATTGTTTGAGAGAGGCCACCGATGAATAGAGTCCAAACTTGCTGATATTCTTGGTCTCGTTGTTCCGAATTATTTCCTGTGTGTGATGCACTTTTCCGGCCGGTGGTGTTTTCCTGTTCCGCGGCAAGACGTTTCCAAATTCCCGTGGAGAGCATTTTGGGAGGAAAAAACATATATATTTAATGTTTCTATGAGTTTTATGTATTTTGTTTGTATTCAAATTTTGGGTTTAATGTTTTGTCCTTTTAGTGTATAGTTTTTGTTTGCATTCAATATTTGTTTCTATTCAATTTTTAGGGCTATGATTTTCAATTGTTATTGCTATTTTATTAAATAGAGGTGGGTGTGATTCACTTTAGAATCAATTGGATGATAAAAAAGTAACAATAATTCTGTTGTTTGGGGACCACTTGGATGATAGTTGCTGAGTTAATGTGTTAAAAAATTGTGCATTTTGTTCTGTTGTGACATTGGTTGTTGAGTCAATGTGTTATTCACGTGGGTATTGTTGTGCAATTTTTAGGGTTTTGTTGTTTGGGGACCACTATTATATTTGGGGATCACTCGAATTGTTTGACTGGTGCAGTTTTTTAAGTTGAAATTCAGTAATTCTTTACTTTTTGACTTGAATTGGTCGAGTGGTTAAGGATGTTCATATTTGTCTCATCTTGCATAAATTTGAATCTTAATATTTGTCTTGAAAATGTAATGTCTACTTAATAAAAAAAACATAAGAAATCTACTCTTTTACTTAAATTTATTTAATCTATCTATCTAATGCTAAATTACCCATAGGAATATAGTCAAAAGAATTTAAGGGAAAATAAGGAAACAAATGCATGAAAAAAGAGTACTCGGTATTTAATTAGGGAAAAATAATATAATAGTTATTGGTTCAATGGTAATACATACTTACTTTGTACTTTAATTTAATAAAGTCATTAATTGTTAAAAATATAAAACAATTTTTTAAGAGGGAAAACGAAAAATCAATCCCATGTAGTCTATTTGGAGAGTTAGAGTTTGGATAATTGGGGGGGGGGGGGGGGGTTTAGAGTTTGGCAATGGCTCCGAAAGTGTAAATTTCTATTTGAATGTATCTTTATATCGTTGTGGATTTGTTTCTAGATGTCATGTTTGTTGTTGTTCCGAAAGTGTTAATTTCTGTTTGAATGTATCTTTATATCGTTGTGGATTTGTTTCTAGATGTCATGTTTGTTTTTGTTCTGTTGTAGTGTTTTTGTTATTTGGTTTTTGGTGTAATTTTAAGTAATCTATTGTTTACTGTAGTTGATTTACTTTTCAAATAAAAATAAACTTTCATGTAAAACAGGATGGATATGGGCAACAAACTTTTTCCTGAATTTGAATTCTTTCGGTTTTATTTTCTATGATATATAACTATTGACACATTCAAATAAATTATGCATGTAGGTGATACTTCCTGAGCTAGAGGAATTGGAAATTATGGGCATGTACAACCTGGGACTTCTTTGGCCTGACCTACTTGTTGAAAATTCCTTTTCTAGATTAACTTCCATTGATTTGCAGGGCTGTCCTAAGCTATTGAATGTTTTTCCGTTGAGTATGTTGACAAGGCTTCAAAGGCTTGACACAATATTCATGTAGAAATGTGAATCAGTTGAAGAAATAATATTTGGATCTGAATATAGATCCCAAGGAGGCAGCAGTAGTGCGAAGGATGTTATTACATTTGAATTTCCAGCTTTGACATCCTTGGCTCTTAATTATTTGCCAAAACTGAAGAGTATCCATCATAATAAAATGCATACTATAAACTGGCCTTCATTGAAGCAGATGAAAGTGAGAGGATGTCCCGCAGTGGAGATACTGTTTGCTTCTGGAGAAACAAGCAGTGAACAGCCCCTGTTTTGGGTGAATGAGGTATTATTCAAGTGACATCAACTCAATTGAAAAAGTTTTAAAAAATTAAATTTTAAAATAATTATAACATATTATTGTAAGAGTTTTAATAGCTTTATATAATATTTAAATAGAAATTATTACTATATAAAATAAACTATTACCAGTTATCACTCTCGACAAAATAAAAAAAATACCAAGCATTCAATATTTCAATAGGTATAATTTTTACTAATGGAAAATTTAGGATTTTTTTTTTTTCTGAATGAGAATTATTGAGCTGTTTATACAAAAATCATTATGAGTGTATATTTTGAATGATAATTAATGAAGAACTGTTTATGATGATATGAAATATGGATTTTATATATTTGCAGGTTTCATACCCTGTCTTGGAGGAGCTGAAAGTGAAGGAATGCCGTAAGTTGAAGTATGTATTTACTTCATCTTCAGTTAAAAGCTTTGTGCAACTGAAAACACTTAAGGTTTCTGAATGTGATGAAATGGAAGGGGTAATAGAGGGAACTTTAGCAGCAACAGAAGACGAAAGGACTAGCGGTATCATAAGGGTGTTTCCTAAACTTGACTCATTGCACCTCAATTCGCTTCCAGAACTGAGAAGATTTTGCTGTGGAATTAATCTGATTGAATTTCTCTCGCTAAATAGATTATCGATATGGGAATGTCGTGATTTGAACACATTCGTTTTTGATGATGGAAAGAACATAGTAACACCTCCACATTATTTCTTCAATGAAAAGGTATGCTTTAATTTGTTTTTCAAACACGATATGCAGGGATAGAGCCAAGATCTCTGCTCGAAGAGGGCAAACTATAATTTACTTAAAAAGTGAGGGGGTAATTCATAATTATCCCATTCAACTTTTAAATATACTCTAAAGATCACCGGAAAAAAATAAAAGATGAGGTGGGGGTTGGGGGCTAGAGCCTCTCACACATGTATAGAAAATCCGTCCATGACTATATGTTTTTTTTTCTTTACATAGTTTATGATTAGATAATACCTCATTTAATCCTTATTTTTTTTGCTTTTATGATTAGTACACTGTTGAAAGTTATAGAAGGATATACAAGAAATTTAGAGAACTATTAGTTGGTCGAGTGGTTAAGGATGTTCATATTGTTGCATCTTGTATAAATTTGAATCTTAATATTTGTCTTGAAAATGTAATGTCTACTTAATAAAAAAAAAACATAAAAAATCTGGATCTCGATACACTTCCAAAACTGAGAGAATTCTGTTGTGGAATTACTCCAATTGAATTTCCCTCGCTAAGGAGATTAAAAATACAGAATTGTCATTATTTGAAGACATTCGTTTTTGATTATGTAAAGAGTAGAGTAGCGTCTTCACATTGTCTGTTCAATGAAAAGGTACGATTTAATTTATTTTTCAAACACGATATATTTTTTATTTACATAGTTTATGATTAGGTAATACATCTTCCAATCGTAATTTTTTTTTTACTTTTATGATTAGTACACTGTTGAAAGTTAAAGAACATGTATATAAGATTTTATCAACAACAACAAAAAAGAACATATATATGAGAAACCTTCACTTTACTTGGATTAATTTAGTTCATCTATCTAATTCAAATAAATTGTGCATGTAGGTGATATTTCCTGCACTAGAGGAACTAAGAATTGCAAAAATGGACAAGTTAAAGAGGCTATGGCCTGACCTACTTGTTGAACATTCATTTTCTAGATTAACTTCCATTGAGTTGAGAAGTTGTCATCAGCTATTGAATGTTTTTCCGTTGAGTATGTTGACAAGAATTCAGAGGCTTGACAAACTGATCATAATGAATTGTAAATCAGTTGAAGAAATAATATCTGGAGGCAGCAGTGGTGCGATGGATGTTATTACATTTGAATTTCCAGCTTTGACATCCTTGGAGCTCCATATCTTGCCAAATCTAAGGAGTATCCATCACAATAAAATGCATACTATAAATTGGCCTTCATTGAAGGAGATGGAAGTGAGAGGATGTGACGCAATGGATATATTGTTTGCTTCTGGAGAAACAAGTAGTGAACAGCCCCTGTTTTGGGTGAATGTGGTAGGTATCTTCCTATTTCCCATACTCTGTTTGTTTATTTATTTATTGGACTACAACGCCTCCTCTGTTCGTGTTGTTAACAAATAATGGGGACTTGTGCAGTCTACGTTTCCAAATCTACATAAACTCACTTTGGAATCCAATGCTGGAATCAAAAAGATAATATTCCAAAGTGAAGAAGGTGGTGAGGAAAAGCCTGCATCGCTCCTACTCTCTCAGATAACTGAATTAAGGCTGCATTATCTTCCTGAATTGATGCATCTATGGAAGGAAAAGGAAGGATTCCCAAATCTATGGTTTTTATATGTGAATGACTGTTCCAGATTAAAAGCTAATCTAGTTCCATCCTCGGTGTCTTTCCGAAATCTGGTGACTTTGGAAGTGGAGAGGTGCCATGGAATCGTAAAATTAATCACACATTCCACAGCCAAAAGTCTAGTGCAGCTCAAACAAATGAGTATAAAGAGATGCGAAAATATAGAAGAAATCATAGAAGGTGAGGATGACGACGATGAAATCAGTTTCGCCCAACTTAACCATTTGGAACTTGGGCATCTACCAAAGCTAGAAAGCTTCTGCTCATCGGAGAAATATACCTTTAAATTCCGATCTTTGGAATATCTAAAAGTACACAATTGCCCAAACATGAAGATGTTCTCTGAAGGAGACGCACGCACTCCATTGTTGAACAAAGTATTTATTCATGATTATAGAAATCAAGTGCGTTGGGAAGGCAGCCTTAACAGCACCATACAAGAACTATTTAGAGAAAAGGTATGTTTTCTCAAATTTCTTCATCATTAACTATTTTACAACAACTATTTAGAGAGAAGGTACTGTTTTTTAGCAACATTTGCTTTCTTTTAGATGGAATAAAATTTTATTTATCCCAAATATATATATATATATATATATATATATATATATATATATATATATATATATATATATATATATATATATATAGAAGAATAGTAAAGAGAAAATTGTATTTGGTGAAAGGATGATGGTGTTACATGATAAGTATATTACCTTTCTTTTCATTTCGTGACTGTAACAGCATACTATATCGACTAAAGAAGATCAAGACAATCCTTCCACTTCTAACACCCAAGTAAGTCTAGATTCATTTTAATGTACCATTCTCCTTTTCTCTTTTCAACTTGTAATACCACATGACCTGAATTAAGTAAGTATCTATACGTACAATGCAGATGGTTACTACTAATGGTAATACTTTTTTTATCTCATCATAATCTAATTTTTATTATCAAGACAGTCCTTCAATTCTAACTTCGAATGACCTGAATCAAGTTAGTACATAAATACGTAAAATGTAGATGGTTGCTAGTAATGGTTATACTTTTTTGACCTCATCATCAACTATTTTTTATTACACTTTAATTAACTTTTAGTTATTTGGAGGTTGCTTAACTTATACATACCGGAGCCTGATAATAAATCTTTGACATTCAACAATTTATGAGTTTATAATTTAATCACTCGATTTCCCCCATTATGATCTCATATCGAAACATCGTCTGTCACCAATGTAACAGTGTATGGTAGCAGAAAACTAGTCGATGTGAATGCTGCCCTTCCTGTTTTTTTCTCTGCCTGGATTGGAGTTTGATGGCTTGCGAAGAATGAATCAGTGCTTGAAGGTAAAAACATGGATAAGATAAAAGTTGATTCCTTCATTGGATTAGAGCCCTGGATGATTGGGTTGTTTTATATGAGCCATTGAGATTATTCATCTGTTGTCATATTTCAGGTTCTCTTTAATTCGATGCGGATAGATCTGTTTTGTTTTCGGGTCCTCTTGGTGTAATGAATACAACTACTACTTCTAACCTTCGAGCAGTAAAGATGGTCATGGATCTTAAGAATGCTTTCGAGGGGTCGAAAGTGGTGTTACAATGAATGAAACAGTTGCTGCTGATGTTGCAACGATTGCCTGCTCAAAAGGGCCGCTGTTGTTTTGGTTGAGCTGCTACAGAGGTTGCTATAAGCGTTAATTTAACTGCAAACAGAGAATGCTCCTTAAACATACAAGGAAAGCCATTTTAATGGTGAATATTCAATGTAGAAATTGCGGAACAGTTTCTCATCATTAGCCATTGAAAAGCTAAAGTGAAACTCTTAAATCTTGTCTGTAATTCGTACAACTATTTGGTTTAATGTAATGGAGTATCAAAAGAAGACCTACCATGTATAGGAATAAAAATGATCAATTTGACCTAGTAGCATTGCCTCCTCTCCCTTCTCCCCATCCATGGGCTTTTCCACGCCTTTATCAGCGTTGAGTGTCCACGTTTGTCCTTTAACAAGGTCATCTCTTATCCCCTTTCGGTGTCCAATGCCGACCGCAATTTTCCTTCGGTGGAAGTGTTGGGCAGAATTGTGTCTTCTTTCCAAGGAAGATTTCAATCTAGGAAGAAAAAAATCCTAACACCATACTTGATCTGTGGCATGGTACGACGTTACAAGGTGATCATTAAATTGCCATCAAATAGACAAAATTGTTCGGAGAATGGAAGTGACCGTCGCGAACTCCAAACATAGTAAAACAGAAATTAAGAAAAAGAGAGAGGAGCACATGAAGCACAAATCAAGCAATCAAATCAATTAGAAAATAAAAGGCAAAAACATGTTACAACTGGTGATTAGGCAAACCAAAAAAAACACTGCCTTAACAATGCCATTAAATTTTATGTATTCCTACCACTGGTTCTAGAATAAAATTTATGATGAACCAAACTACTCGATGAGACGTGCCAGCAAAATGGCATTCAATACATTCATTCACTATATGCAGATGACCACTCAGGATGTTTGAGTGCTTCATGAACTGTCGTGGGGGTAGAGCTATGTTGTAGATGATAAATCTTGGGCTTGAAGACCCCAACCTTTTTGCGTGGTAATGTTGCTGTTAGAAAAATGATATGATACATGGACATTTTTGAGCTTGAATTTTAGTAGGTTCCATTAGTTAAATTATTTGAGACTAAGTGGATTATTAATCTACTACAAGAGTAGATGAAATGTGTATATTTACATGCTCAAAATGTTCAATGGGTGAATGAGAAATTGTTGCTTAAAGTAACACCCATAATGTTGGAAAAAATGAGATGGAAAGTAAAATGTCCCAAACTTGTTGGGAACATAGATTTGGAAAGCTTTATATGTAGAAGCTCTTCATGTTATTGTTGCAGTCAAGGTTGCATTGCTCCTTTGGCTGTATTCTACCGTTGTATCTTGGGGGACAGACGTTCCATAGTAACTCCAGCACCAGGAGGGGACAAATATGTTTTAAGGACATTATGATAGCACAGGCCTCCGTCTAAGTTTTTTGATTGGTTACTGATTTTTCCTTTGGTTTCTATTATCTTTGTTTTTCCAATTTATTTCAATTTCATTTACAGAAATTGTTTTTAATATATATATATATATATTTTGTTGTTCCTCTTTTTAACTTGCTTCGTTTGTTATTTAATAGTTACTTGTGCTAACAATGTGAGTGCAGTTTCCACTATATGCATGTGATTTCTCTTCACCACACCATTCTATTGAGATGTGTGAAGATAGGTTACACACTGTTGAACGCCAAGTTGAGCCAAGGTGGAGTCAAGAAAATCAAATTTCTCACCACCATCAGTTTGTATAGCTTGAATGTGAACATTATATGCATAAAATAATGAAAAGTTTGTGGATACATCATATTTTTTGAGTAAATAAATCCAGGAATTCCATGAGAACATATCCAGAAATGAAATGTAATATTGATATCCAATGGAGAGTACAGAAGCAAGATCTCACAAATCGACTTCTACTAGTTCAAATGGTGTGTTGCACACTGTATTCGAACATTTAAAAGGTAATGTGCAGACTTTTTCCCAATTGACAAGCCTTACAAATGGTATGCTTATCTAAAGCAATCATTTTATTCAACATTGTTCCAAAGCCAAAAGGATGCACCAGTTTGCACTTCAATAATTGAGCTAGAGTAAGCTCTCGAGAAGAAGCAAGAAGTGTAGACTAGCCTATATGAGAGATAGTTAACGAGGATCCATCACCTAAATGAATAAGGATTGGCTGTGTGAAGAGTAGTAGCAGTACTAGTCACGTTATGTGTGGCTCCCGAGGTTGCGAACCATGTAATAAGGTTGTTACCAGGAACAATTGCCACTAGGGAGTTTTTCTGAACAATTTCGAGGGTTTGACTTGCTACTGGCAAACCAGGAGAAGTGGAAACAACAAAAGGGTCATAGGCGGCTTCCATAGTGTAAGGAGTATAGCAACATGCATTTGCATGTGTGTTCAGGGAGGGTTGAGACGGATGGAAATCCTTTGCCCCTACTTATGCCCCACACTCAGAATTAGATTTAGGGTTTAGGGTTAGAGTTTATGGTTAGGGTTTAGGGAATTTAGAGTAGAGTGTATTTTTGAAGGTATAGAGTGTATGATTTAGGATTTAGAATTTAGGATTAGGGCTTGAAATTTAATTTTGTAGTGTTTTTTAGTGTTGGGGTATAAGTAAGGGCACCGAAAAGAGGCATATGATTTTTATCCGGGTCGAGACTATTAGGGATAGACACCTTTAAATTTTTGGTCAAAACGATGCGAACAACAGTAAGCTAAATGACCTAACTTGCCACATAGCTGACACTGTGGCCTAGGCAGGGACGAAGCGATTAAGCTCCTAGGAGGGGTTGTTGCCCCCTCGGCTGGGAATTTTTTTTTACCTTTTGGTCCTTTATATTTTTTTTCAAAAAATAGTATAATTGTGAATTTTTCCCCCACCTTTCAAAACTTATGTTTTCCCCCACCCTAAACCCTGGCCCCGTCCCTGGGCCTAGGGCAACCTTTGTATCTTCCTATTGAATAGCGATGTTCATCTCATCGTTAAGAGCGTTGAAGTTGAGCATTTACATGCTTGTCATTGTCATCAGAGAATTGTGTGTTGTGTATCCCTATTTGCATTCGAAGAGGATCTACGACGCGTGATTCAACATCAACAAGATTGAGATAGCTCCTTCGACGGTGTAGGGTTCTCGACAGGTGAAATAACATCCACAAATGGATCATACTCTAGAGGCAATAAATTGAGGATCATGGCGATTTGCTCACACAACTGAAACTGGACTGCAAAAAATAGGAGTAAATCAAAATTTCAGCGATTAAATTGAAAATTTTAAATTTTAGTGACCAAAATAGGACTAATAAGAAAGTTGAGTGATGTAATTTGTAATTTACCCACAAATAATTAAGAGATGCATGCAGATTAGAAGAGCTATCTATTTCCGTTTGGTATTATGGATAATCACATAATAGTATATATTATTTAGGGAAAACTACACCGGTTGTCCCCTAACTATCACCGTTCTCTTGTTTTGGTCCCCAAACTATATTTTTCAGCAAACTCGTCTCTTCTGTTACATAGTTCTTCTGGTTTGGTCCCCCGACGTTAAATAGCTAACAGTTTTGTTGACGTGACATTTGTAATATTTTTTAAATCATTTCTCTCTCCTCTTATATTATTTTTATTTAATTTTATTCACCCAATCATTTCGTGACACGTGTCACTACCCTATTACTTGGAAAAAAACCCTAAAATCCTTAAAAGTGCATTTGGTGTCGCTAGGATTCAAACCCAAAACCACCAGTGCATAAGGCATGCACATAAACCAACTATGCTAGGCTGGTTACTTGATTCAAGTCTACTAACATTTATATTTAAGCTGTACAAATTAACCCAAAAAAACCTAAAAACACAATTGGTGCCGCCGGAATTCGAACCCAGGTAACGAGCATGGAAAGCCAACGTGTAAACCAATTACACTCTAAAATATTTATTAGTAGCAAGTATTCAAATGAGCTTCCTTTTTCAAACTCACAATCTTCTGAAAATGTGAGTGGTATATGTGTGCATACACTCTGAACAAACTCTTAAATATCGTCTTCACAACGTCTCGAAAGTTCGGCGGAAATGGTGCCCATGCATGGAAGAAAATCGCATTGTTAAGTTCATTACATGATTGCATGATAGTATACCAAGTTACTAACCCAGTTTTTGAGGGGAAATTGCTTCATCATCCAGCTGAGCTTCAATCCAGTCCATCAGATACTCAGCATATTTAGGAGCTGATACCTATATAGGCCTCTTTATAGTAACCCCATCAGCCCACCGATACTCGTATCTGCCGGCATCGATCATCATTCATACGTGATTTAAGTTCGATTCTGAAGCAAACTATAACAAGTGATTTTAAGTGCATCATACCTTGGTCCTGCTGACATAGTTGGACAGTTGTTTGCAGTGCAGAACTCAGTTAGTGTACCATACAAGAGGTTCACTTGATTGAATAAATCCACAGCTGCATGGGAGAAGAAAAAGAAGAGAAAATCGGTTCAAGATTATATGAAATTGAACCCCTAGCAAATAAGATTTCGATACGAATTCGGATTCGGATTCTTACTATTCACAACTAGCCACTCGTTGATATCTTCTCCAGGTGGTAGCCTAACAGCTTCTCTCAAGTTACCACTACCCAAGGTTGCATCGTTGTGCAATTGAAGCTGAGCACCCTGCAAAATGCATTTCCATGGAAAATTTCTAAACATCAACTTCACATGAACATTACTCAAAGCACCCAAATCTAAGAACAGAACAAGGAAAAGCAGCATTCAAACCTTGCTTCCCGATGGAACATTCTTCTTAGGCCTAAATGCCTTATGGTTTCTGCATAAAGAAAGAATGAAAACAGAGACCAGTACCATGATTCAAAGAAAAACACAGTGTAATTGGTTTACATGCTGGCCTTCCATGCTCGTCACCAATTGTGTTTTTAGGTTTTTTTGGGTTAATTTGTACAGCTTAAATATAAATGTTAGTAGTCTTGAATCAAGTAACTAGTCTAGCATAGTTGGTTCATGCGCATGCCTTATGTGCTTGTGGTCCTGGGTTCGAATCCTGGCGACACTGAATGTATTTTTAAGGATTTTGGGTTTTTTTTCAAGTAATAGGGTAGTGACACGTGTCACGACATGATTGGGTGAATACAATTAAATAAAAATAATATAAGAGGAGAGAGAAATGATTAAAAAATATTTTAAAATGCCACGTCAGCAAAACCGTTAGCTATTTAACGTCGGGGACCAAAACAGGAAAACTATGTAATAGAGGGGACGAGTTTGCCGAAAAACATAGTTTGGGGACCAAAACAGGAGAACGGTGATAGTTAGAGGACCACCGGTGTAGTTTTCCCTATTATTTATGACAATATTATTGTTATTTTCTTATAAATTAATCGATAATTCGTCTTTATCAATGTTGTTAACCACTGTACTTTTAGTAGTAGTTAAAGTATGGTATACTTTTCATGGCTCAAAAGATTTAAAAAAACACACAAGACTTGATTAAGGGATGGTCTTTTTAAAATCTTGGGCAGCTCTCAATTGTTTTTCTTCTTCTTTTTTTTTAATATTGGGCAACTTTCAATGGTCTTTTTTTAATATTGGGCATCTTTCAATGGTCTTTTTAAAATCTCGGACTTCAGTATTATAGTCAACCCGTACTACTTTCCCGATCACATTGGCGATTCGTCTAAAGAGAGCTTTCGAGTAGTAACGTAACGACAAACCCAATAATCTCACCCAAGTCATCACTTTAGATGGGTGCAGCTCCATAGTGGAAAAGGAACGACTCCATGGATGCACCGTAAGATAAGCACCATAGATCATCCATGGCCCTTCCGTAAGGGCGTGAACATAATCCCCCTCCAACTCAAATTTCACTACGTAGTCATTCTCAAGGTCAATAATCTGAAACTTGCCATGAATTTTCCATAAACCAGGGAGACGGTTGAGTAAAGCCCGATAGCCAATCGTACATCCTAACAATCTGACAACAATAGTCCTTCGCATGTACATGTCCATCTGTTCCTGAATTCTGTCAGCAAATTTTATCTTTGGGAAAACTTCATTCATATCTACCGCTACTTCGTCATCAGTAATGACAAAATCCTGATCCTCCCATATCTTATGAACTTCCTTCCCAAGCTTCCTACCCGCAGCCACCGCATCTGCATATGAGGCTTTAGCATCATCGGTAATCCCTGAAGCCCTACGTGGGGTTTCCCCGCTAACAATGGAGGCATCCTTACGAGCCTCCCCACTGTTAGATGGAATAATAGAGGGATTCGATCCGTTCTTGGACCGCTTTAGCAAGCGCTGGGACTCTTCGTCAACAGTGGAAGCCTCCTTCTCTAGGGATACGAGAGGAGGGAATTGCATAGCACAAGGGGGTTTCTTCATCAAATGGTTCCTCCTATCAGCCCCCACATCAGGCGGGTCAGGCGGGCCAATCGATAGACGTTCGGTTGGAACATAAATCTCCATATCATCGGAACAAAAGTTAACGGCCCCCACGGGAACGGTGGACGACATACTAGGGTTTTTCTCAACTTCTCCCATATTAATTGCAAATTGTTGTCTCCTCACCTCTCTAGGTTCACCTCCTTTTATATCTTGTTCCCCTAGATGTCTTTTAGAATCCAATGTATCCAAGCTGTAGCCATTATTATAGTCTTTCCCAATGCAGATTGCATTTAATGCTTCATCTTCAACCTCTCGCTTTTCACCATTCTCTTGTGCCAGAGATTTACTTCGAATGGATTCCGATGAAGAATTCGAGCTGGTTTCGCCACTGTTTTGTACTACATTATCTGCACATTTTTGCTAACCACTGTGAGTGTTGATTCCTCCTTGAAACCAATTTCTAAAACTCTAACAGCATGAACCTTGTTCCCAACTTCAATATCCACTGCCTCTTCGATTTTTTCTCATGGTTTGTTACGATCAGGACAAAGAATTTCTCGCAATCCTTAGAATGTTTTGCATTTTCTCCTAGAGCTTCAAAAGTCCCCTATAATTCTGCCACTTTCTTTATCGTGTCAAGATTCCAACAGTGAAGTGGTAAATTACACACCTCTATCCACGTAGCTCTTCCTCCATTACTTACAACTTCTGACCAGCGAAACACTTAGTGAAAATCTCTTTAAGATAGGACCAGTTAACGTCCTCCAACATTGTGAATAGTTCATCGTCATCAAAAGACAGTAAGTAGGATTTTCCTCCTATTCTTTGAACTTTAATCTCCCTTAGTCCCCACTCATGGAGTCTTACCATTATACTCTTAACACTACAAATCGTCGCCATCACACCAACCATGCACCTCTTCAGCCTCCACAGTTCTTCCGTTTCTACAACTCCAGAAATTCTCTTCCATTTACCTACTTTTTTAGAGCTGCATTCACCTTTGTCTTTATGATCCGATACTATTGATATCTTCTCTCCACTCCTAGGATTCACAGCACCTTGACTGCCTACTGGATTCAATTTTTCCTTTTGTTTATCTCCTCTAAACATGTCTCCTGAGCCCTCCGGTCGAACCCTTCTCCAGTAAGATTGTCTTGGTCTAAAGACTGCCCAGGCCACCCTAATCCTATTTCCAAACAACACATACCCGTTCAACCTTGCCAACACTCTTTCTGCATCAATCCACCTTCCAAATCTAACAAAACCAAATATTTTCCCCCTTCTATTACATTTCCTTGCTATGAAAGCATCCAACACGTCTCCATATCTCCTAAAAGCATGCCATAGTCCTTGCCAGTGCAGCATCTCCGACAGGTTCTCAATATACAACGTGAATGATTGTTGTCGTTGCCGTCGATCATTGTCTTCCCAGTTTCTTCTCGCTGTCGCCATTCAAAGATTAACATGGAGAATCAAAACTCATTCGAAGAGGATCTACGATGCGTGATTCAACATCAACAAGATTGAGATAGCACCTTCGACGGTGTAGGGTTCTTGACAGGTGAAATAACAACCATAAATGGATCATACTCTAGAGGCAATAAATTGAGGATCATGGCGATTTGCTCAACAACTGAAACTGGACTAATAAGAAAGTTGAGTGATGTAATTTGTAATTTACCCAAAAATAATTAAGAGATGCATGCAGATTAAAAGAGCTATCTTTTCCCGTTTGGTATTATGGATAATCACAATAATAATATATAGGCAAAATGACAAAAGATGCCCCCAACGTTTGCATGTTTTGTCATTTAGCCCCCTATTCTTTCTTTTGGTCCAAATATGCCCCAACGTTTGTTTGTTTTGTTATTTGGCCCCCTATTCTTTCTTTTTGTCCAAATATGCCCCCAACGTTTCATTCGTAGTCCAAATATGCCCTCAACATTTCAATTTGGTCCAAATATGCCCCCGTTAGATGGAAAATGTCAGTCAACTGATATTCAACAACTGATGCTGACTGTGGACTTGCCACATATTAAGATCTGTTGATGCCACGTCAAATTTTTTTTATAAGCTGTTGATCGTCAGTTTACATCCAACATGAGCATATTTGGACTATGAATGAAACGTTGGGGGCATATTTGGACCAAAAGAAAGAATAGGGGGCAAATGAAAAAATAAGTAAACGTTAGGGGCATATTTGGACCAAAAAAAAGAGTAGGGGGACAAATGACAAAACATGCAAACGTTGGGAGCATCTTTTGTCATTTTGCCTAGTATATATTATTTATAACAATATTATTTGTTATTTTCTTATAAATTAATCGATAATTTGTCTTTATCAATGCTGTTAACCACTGTACTTTTAGTAGTAGTTAAAGTATGGTATACTTTTCATGGCTCAAAAGATTTAAAAAAACACACAAGACTTGATTAAGGGATGGTCTTTTTAAAATCTTGGGCAGCTCTCAATGGTTTTTTCTTCTTCTTCTTTTTTTAATATTGGGCATCTTTCAATGGTCTTTTTTTTTAATATAACATGTCTTTTGCTTATAACAATATCTTATATAACATGTGACGGTCCACCTACCTAATCCATTTTTTTATTATATTCCTTTTGATTTTATTGGCAGTGGGGTTAGTTTGGACATTATCACGATGTCTTGCTGATGCTTTATTGTCTTCTCTTATGTATTGAGATCCATTATAGTATGTTGTTATAAAAAGCTGATTAAATTGGAACTAGGGATGTAAAAACAGGTAATCGGACGGGTTTCAGGTCGGGTACTTTCAGGTCGGGTAAAATCGGGTACAGGTCATTTCAGGTCATTTTTTTATTTTGACTCGACTCGGGTCGGGTGCGGGTCCATTTCAGGTCGGGTCCATTTCAGGTCGGGTCCATTTCAGATCGGGTCCATTTCAGGTCGGGTCCATTTCAGGTCGGGTTCATTTCAGGTCGGGTCAAAACGGGTCGGGTCCGAAGCAGATAATTGACAGGTTAATTCGGGTTCGGATACACTTCAGGTCGGGTCCATTTCAGGTCGGGTCCATTTCAGGTCGGGTCCGTTTCAGGTCGGGTCCATTTCAGGTCGGGTCCATTTCAGGTCGGGTTCATTTCAGGTCGGTTGCATTTCAGGTCGGGTGCATTTCAGGTCGGGTTATTTTAGGTCGGGTAGTTTCAGGTCGGGTAATTCAGGTCGGGGTATTTTTAGGATTGAAAT
Source organism: Hibiscus tridactylites (assembly GCA_958450335.1). Lineage (NCBI taxonomy): Eukaryota > Viridiplantae > Streptophyta > Magnoliopsida > Malvales > Malvaceae > Hibiscus > Hibiscus tridactylites. Next base: position 1,129,834 of record OY288266.1, on the reverse strand, counting down.
TCGTATTGAGTTTGAGTTCGGTACAACCGTATAAGTAGTCGATAGACTTTAGGTTGGCCTTCGTCAATCGTCATTGATTTGGAGTTAATTATTTAAAGTCATATCAAATTAAAATTATAAAACATTGGAGTAATTAAAAAATACTGAAAATGGGTCAATTTAGATTAAAAATAAAGTTTCACGAATTATAATGAACAAAAATATCAAATTAAAATTATAAAACATTAGACAAATTTAAAAGAAAACAATGAAAAGGGGTCAATTTGGAACAAAAATAAAATTTTGGGGACTGTAATGAACAAAAATATCAAATTAAAAGTATAAAAATTAGAGTAATTAAAAAACAATAAGTAGATGTCAATTTGGAATAAAAATAAAGTTTTAGGGTCTAGAATGAACAAAATTTCAAATTAAAATTATAAAACATGATGAATTAAAATATATATAGGGGTCGGTATGAAAATAAAATAAAGTTAAAGGACTAGAATGAAGAAAATATCAAATTAAAATAATAAAACATTTGACAAATTAAAAAAAATAAATGTGGGTCAATTTGGAATAAAAATAAAGTTTTAGGGTATAGAAGATTAAAATATCAAATTAAAATTATAAAACATTGGACGAATTAAAAAAACAATGAATATGAGTCAATTTGGAATTGAAATAAAGTTAAAGGGACTAGAATGAACAAAGTACAAATTAAAATTATAAAACATCGGACGAAATGAAAAAACAATAAATAAGGGTCAATTTGGAATTAAACTAAAGTTTAGGGGACTAGAATGAACAAAATATCAAATTAAAATTATAAAACATCAGACTAATTAAAATAAAGTTAAGAGACTATAATGAACAAAATATCAAATTAAAATTATAAAACATCAGACTAATTAAAAAAATAAAAAATGGTCAATTTGGAATACAAATATAGTTTAAGGACTAAAATGAACAAATGTCAAAGTAAAATTATATATTATTGGACTAATTAAAAAACAATTAGTATGGTTCAATTTGGAATATAAATGAAGTTTTAAGGGTTATAATGAACAGAAATATCAAATTAAAATTATAAAACATTGGACGATTCAGAGTTTAGGATTTAAATGGTTTAGGTTTTAGGGAAATTTTATTAATGGTTTAGGGTTCATATATTGATAGATACATACATACATACTTGTATGCATTAGGGTTTAGGGAAATTAATCAAGGGTTTAGGGTTCATACATAAATAAGTATATATATACATACTTACATAGGGTTTAATGTTTAGGGTTTTATGGTTTCAGGTTAAGAGAAAATTCATTATGGGTTTAGGCTTCATACATTGATAGGTACATACATACATACTTACATACATTTTAGTCTCAATATTAGGCACTAGAATGAACAAAAATATTATCAAATGATTTATATCTAAAATATTGGAGTAAATTACAAAAATTAAAAAATAATAAAGGTAACTTTCTGTGGAAAATAAAATTTTAGGGAATAAAATGAATAAAAATATCACCATATTAAAAATAATAAAATTTATATCTACGTATATATACACACATATACATATATTATTTTTTTTTGAAACACACATATACATATATTATGATATATACATATACATGTATTGTTATAATTAATTAAACATATGCATATATATATATATATATATATATACTAAAACACACATGTATACATACATACTAAAACACATATATATGCATGTATTTAAGTTTTAGTATATATATACATGTATGTATGTAAGTTTTAGTATATATATATTGTTATAATTATATATATATATAAGTTTTAGTATGCATATATTGTTATATATATATATATATACTAGAACATACATATTTGTATGTATATATGTATACCTCTAAACAATACACATAAACTTCAACTCTTAAATCTTATAATCACTAATAATTAGAGTACAAGACTAATCCCCTAATCCTTAAACTAATCTCATAACTCCAAATAATTAAGTTGACACATTTACCCTCAAACCCCAAACATGAATATCTAAATCTTACAGACACTATTCACTAATAATTAGAATGCAAGCCTAATCACATAATCCCTAAACTAATCTCATAGCCCCAAACAATCAACTTGACACACTTACCCTTAAACCTTAAACATAAACCCATAAATCTAACAAACAAAATAAATTGAAACATAAAGGACAAATTTAAAAATAAATTAAAACTAAATTATTAATTAGAGCCCAAATCACAAATGAATAAAATTATTAAACCTAATTACTTATCAAATCTTTATACGAGGACCAAATCAAATTTAAAGCAAACTAAAAAACTTAATAATTAATTAATTTATGAAGCATGGCCTAATTAAATAAAATTTAAAGAAACTAAACCAAAAATTAAGACTAAAAAACAAACTAAAACCTAAAAAACCTAAACCCTAATAATCTAATTAAGGAAGGACCTAAAGGATAATTAACCCATAAATAAAAAAAATCTCATCTCCACTCATTTTTTTGTTTGATATTAGCGGCACCCCCTCCCCCACACAAATTTGATTTGGCGGCACAAATCCCCCCCCACAAATTTGATTTGGCGGCAAAAATTCCCCCCCCCCAAAAAAAAAATTTTTTTTTGTTTGATATGGTGTCAAAATTTCCCCCTATAATTTCCTATCAATCAAAAAAACTTTCCCCCTATTAATTCAAAAAAAAAATCTCATAAACTAAAAAATATTTTTTATTATTTTAATAGTTATAATTAAATTTTTTAATAAAATATTTTTTAAATTTAATGATCTCAATTAATAAATTGATTTAAATTTTAAATAATTTGTTTTAAATTCATCAATCACAACTTATTAATTTAATAAAACTTCTAAATTTAGAATATTTTTAATAAAATAAATTTAAGTATGTTAATTCTTATTAAACTTCACAAATAATTTATATTGAACGAGTTAGTATTAAATTAATTTAATAAATTAATACTTTACATTTATCAACACTTTAAATTTATCAAATCGTAGACTTCTTCAACTATATATCAGGTAAATATCAAGTCAGATCAATATCAGTTCAGGTTAAAAATAGGTCGGGTTCAAAGCAGGTCGGGTCAATTAACAGGTCGGGTTCAAAACAGGTCGGGTCCAAAACAGGTCGGGTCCAAAACAGGTCGGGTTCAAAACAGGTCGGGTCCAAAACAGGTCGGGTTCAAAACAGGTCGGGTAATATCGGATCTCGGGTCAATTCAGTCGGGTAAAATCGGTTATCTGCCAGGTCGGCTTCGGGTTCGGGTTCGTTTCAGTCGGGCGCAGGTCGGGTTTCAGGTCCACAGTAACAGGTCCAATTCGGGTTCGGGTCGTTTTCAGTCGGACGCAGGTCGGGTTCGGTCACTACAGTAACAGGTCGAATTCAGGTTCGGGTCAACAACAGTCGGTTACAGATCGGGTTCGGGTCATTAAATTTTCAGGTCAAATCAGGTTCTGACTCGAGCAGGTTTCAGTCGGGTTTTCAGGTCGGGTCAGCTTTTTACATCCCTAATTGGAACTAATTATTGCTCTGTGTTTCTGTAGGCTTTGTTCAAGGAGGAGGAGGAGGTATGCTTTCTTCAACTCAGTGTTGCTTCCCTATTTCATTCATCTTTGATTATGATTATGATTATGGTTATGGTATGTGTTTCCTTATCCTAGCGTTGTTGTTTTATCTGCAGCGAGTGTTCTTTTCCCAAGTAAAAATATGGAGGTTATCTTTTCCATTGTTGGATCTCTTGCTGCCAAAGCTGCCGAGTACACTGTCGATCCTACTGCACGGCAACTTAGTTACTTATTCAAGCCCAGGACCAAGTTTCTGAACCTCCGGAGTAAAGTTCAAGACCTGAAGGATGCAAGAGAAAGGCTGCAACAATCTGTTGACTCGGCTACCAGGAATGGGGAGGTGATTTTTGATGATGTTCAAAGGTGGTTGACTGTGGCTAATGTGAAGATCTCCGAGGAGGCTGCTACACAGTTGCAGGAGGATGAAGAGAAAGCCATGAAGAGGTGTTTTGCTGGATTTTGCCCTGATTTCAAGTCCAGTTATCAGCTCAGCAAGAAAGCCGACAAGGAGGCCAATTCCATAGCTCAACTCTTGACTCAAAAGGACAACTTTGATGGAGTTTCCTATCCTTCTCATCCCAAAGGGGTAGACATTATCAGACCTGTCAAAGAGTACGAGGCCTTCGGATCAAGAAACGGTGCTTTCGACAGGGTCATGGCGGCCTTAGAAGATGATGCGGTCAGCATAATTGGAGTCTACGGGATGGGAGGTGTGGGTAAAACCACACTCGTCAAAGAGGCTGCTAAACAAGCCAAGGAGAAATTCGATGAGGTGGTCTTCGTAGCTGTAACACAAACTCCTAACACAGTCAATATTCAGAATGAGATTGCCAATCAGTTAGGACTGGAACTAGATAAGGACACAAGCGTTGATGTGCGAGCGGTCCGGCTACGCGATCGGCTGATGAAAGCCAAGAAGATTCTTGTCATCTTGGATGATCTTTGGAAAGAACATGAAGTGGACAAACTTGGAATTCCTTCAGCAGACCAACACAAGGGGTGCAAGCTATTGATGACATCTAGGAGCCTTGATGTGTTAAAAAGGATGGATTCTCGTCCAAACATTTCAATTGAAACATTGAAAGAAGATGAAGCTTGGAACCTATTCAAGAAAATGGCTGGTCATACTATTGAAAGATTTGGTTTGCAATCCATAGCAGTTGAGGTTGCTAAAAAATGCGCAGGCCTGCCAATCGCTATTGCAACAATTGCAAAGGCTTTAAAGCCTAAGGAGGATTTGCGTGAATGGAAGGATGCTTTGCGACGACTAAGTAAGCCCTCTGAAAGAAACTTCAAAGGCATACCAGCGGATGCATATTCGGCTATAGAGTTGAGCTATAAGTTTCTAGAAGGTGAGGAACTTGGGCCAATCTTTTTACTCTGTAGCATAATGGGTCATGATGCTGACGTGGAGGATTTGTTGAGATATGCTTTTGGTTTGGGTTTTATCCATGATGTTCACACCATGAAAGAGAGTCGAGATAGTGTACTGACATTGGTAAACAACCTCAAGGCCTCCTGTTTGTTGCTCCAAGGTTCTCGGCCAAACCGTTTTGATATGCACGACGTTGTTCGTGATGTTGCCCAATCCATAGCTTCAAGGGATCTACATTGGCTAGTTTTAACCAAAGAGTGGCCAGATGAGGAGAAAATGAAAGAAAGCCAGCTCATAAGCTTACAGAATGTCGAGGATAGTGAACTTTTTAATCATGAATTAGAATGTCCAAACCTTGACTATTTCTCAGTTGGTCTCAAGGGTTTTTCGTCTTTGAAAATTTCAGAGAACTTTTTTAAGGGGATGCAAAGACTCAAAGTCTTGGAATTTGCAGAAACACATTTTACATCCTTGCCTTCTTCATCCATTGGTTGCTTGAAAACTCTTTGCACACTGCGTTTGAGAGGTTGTTATTTAGAAGATATAGGAATCTTAGGGGAGTTGGGAAATTTAGAAATTCTTGATCTCAGTGGATCTACAACGAAAATGCTACCGAAGGAGATAGGACAGTTGACGAGGTTAAAATTGCTTGACCTGAGTGATTGTCGCTATCTTAAAGTAATATCACCAAATGTGTTGTCAAAGTTATCCAAATTGGAAGAACTATACCTATATGGTAGCTTTGATCGATGGGAGGTTGAGGGAATTGAGAATCCAAGAAGGTATGCTAATGCTAGTCTTGTTGAGTTGCAGCATTTGTCTCGTCTAACCACTTTGGAAGTACATATTCCTGATGTGGAAGCTATACCAAAGGATAACTTGTTTTTAGGAAAGATGGAAAGATTCAAGATTTCCATTGGAGATAAGAAGTGGGCTTGGCCTCATTATACAGAGATGAAAGCATCAAGAATGTTGATGCTCAAGATGAATAAAAGTATCAATTTAGTCGACGGGATCAAACTGTTGTTGGGAAAAACTCAGAGTCTATATCTTTATAGATTGGAAGATGTTGGGGAAATGCAAATGCTTTGCCACCCAAATGTTGAATCTTTTGGGCAATTAAAATTCATGAAAGTCAACTGCAATATGTTGAAGAATTTGTTCTCATTCTCCATAGCCAAAACACTTTGTCAACTTGAAGAACTTGAGGTATTCAACTGCAAGAACATTACAGAGTTGATTGCAGAAAATGAAGAGATCGATGAGAATGACATATTGGAATTTAATAAATTACGCATCTTGAAGTTGGAAAATCTGCAAAGCTTCAATGGGTTGTTGTACTCGGAAAATACACCTCAATCCTCCCCATTGCTTTTTGATAAAAAGGTATTTATATTTATCTTTTCCGTCCATCAATTTTAAATTGAGTTTAGTGTGTGATATATAAACTCGTGATTTTGAATAAGAGAAACTGAGATTGAAAGGTAAAGATTTTGGAAGTGGAAAAGATTGATTCTAGGGTTTGATCGTATCTGATATTTTGACAGTTTAAAGAAAAACGGAAGAAAAGTAAATTCTATAAATTAATCATTAATAATACAATTAGTTTTGTATTTATATTAACAAAGAAAAGACTTAAAAGCCAACTAGGAAGATAACCAAGCCAGCTAGGATAACTAGTAAGCCACCTAGATCTTAGCTGCCATTAAATCTATTAGTGTCACGAGTCAAGTGACATAAACTCAGTTGTTTTAGGTATAATTTTTTCTTAAGGGAAATTTAGGATTTTTCATTGGATAAGCTAATAAGTGAAATTGTCATAATTTTATATACAACAATCTTTATAATTATTTTTTCCTTAATGAGAGTTATAGGGTTTTTGATACGAAAATTATTGTAAGTATATATTTTGAATGATAATTAAGAAAGAATTTTTCATGATGATATCAAATATGGGTTTTATATATTTGCAGGTTTCATGCCCTGCCTTAGAGGAGTTGAGAGTGAAGAGATGCCGCAAGTTGAAGCATGTATTTACTTCATCTATGGTTAAAAGCTTTGTGCATCTGAAAAAACTTGAGGTTTCTGTATGTAGAGGAATGAAAGGGGTAATAGAGGGAACATTAGCGGCAGAAGAAGGGATTAGCAGCAGCATAAGGGTGTTTTCCAAACTTGACTATCTGGATCTCGATACACTTCCAAAACTGAGAGAATTCTGTTGTGGAATTAATTCAATTGAGTTTCCCTCGCTAAGGAGATTAGAAATAAAGAATTGTCATAATTTGAAGGCATTCGTTTTTGATGATGTAAAGAGTAGAGTAGCGTCTTCACATTGTCTGTTCAATGAAAAGGTATGCTTTAATTTATTTTTCAAACACGATATGTTTTTTATTTACATAGTTTATGATTAAGTAATACATCTGCCAATGCTAATCTTTTTTTTAACTTTTATGATTAGTACACTGTTGAAAGTTAAAGAACATGTATATAAGATTTTATCAACAACAAAAAAGAACATATATATAAGAAGTCTTCACTTTTACTTGGATTTATTTAGTTCATCTATCTAATTCAAATAAATTGTGCTTGTAGGTGATACTTCCTGAGCTAGAGGAATTGAAAATTAGGGGCGTGGACAACTTGGAGAGGCTATGGCCTGACCTACTCGTTGAACATTCCTTTTCCAAACTAATTTTCATTGTTTTGAGTGGTTTTCCTAAGCTATTGAATGTTTTTCCGTTCAGTATGTTGACAAGACTTCAAAGGCTTCACCAGCTGAGCATTAGTTTTTGTCACTCAGTTGAAGAACTAATATCTGAATCTGTACCCCAAGAAGGAGGCAGCAGTAGTGCGATGCCATCACTTTCCCCGCAATTCATTCAATCGGATGTTATTACATTTGAATTTCCAGCTTTGACATCCTTGACTCTTAAATATTTGCCAAATCTGAAGAGTATCCATCACAATAAAATACATACTATAAACTGGCCTTCATTGCAGGAGATGGAAGTGAAGGAATGTAGCAAATTGGAGACGTTGTTTGCTTCTGGAGAAACAAGTAGTGAACAGCCCCTGTTTTGGGTGAACGAGGTATTATTCAAGTGACATCAACTCAATTGAAAAAGTTCTAAAAAATATTATTGTAAGAGTTTTAATAGCTTTATATAATATTTAAATAGAAGTTATTACTATATAAAATAAATTATCACCAGTTATCACTCTCGACAAAATAAAAAACATACCATGCATTCAATATTTTAATAGGTATAATTTTTCCTAATGGAAAAAATTTAGGATTTTTTTCTTTCTAAATGAGAATTATTGAGCTGTTTATAAAAAATCATTATGAGTGTATATTTTGAATGATAATTAATGAAGAACTGTTTATGATGATATGAAATATAAATTTTATATATTTGCAGGCTTCATACCCTGTCTTGGAGAAGCTGAAAGTGGAGGGATGCGATAAGTTGAAGCATGTATTTACTTCATCTTTGGTTAAAAGCTTTGTGCCTCTGAAAACACTTGAGATTTTTAAATGCGAAGAAATGGTAGGGGTAATAGAGGGAACTTTAGCAGCAACAGAAGACGAAAGGACTAGCGGTATCATAAGGGTGTTTCCTAGACTTGAGTCGTTGCACCTCAAATGGCTTCTAAAATTGAGAAGATTTTGCTGTGGAATTAATCCGGTTGAATTTCTCTCGCTAAAGAGATTATCAATATGGGAATGTCGTGATTTGAACACATTCGTTTTTGATGATGGCAAGAACATAGTAACACCTCCACATTATTTCTTCAATGAAAAGGTATGCTTTAATTTGTTTTTCAAACACGATATGCAGGGATAGAGCCAAGATCCATGCTCGAAGAGGGCAAACTATAATTTACTTAAAAAGTGAGGGGGTAATTCATAATTATCCCATTTAACTTTTAAATATACTATAAAGATCACGGGAAAAAAATAAAAGATGAGGTGGGGGTTGGGTGCTTGAGCCTCTCACACATGTATAGAAAATCCCTTTTTTTTTGCTTTTATGATTAGTACAATGTTGAAAGTTATAGAAGGATATACAAGAAATCTAGAGAATTATTAGTTGGTCGAGTGGTTAAGGATGTTTATATTTGTCTCATCTTGCATAAATTTGAATCTTAATATTTATCTTGAAAATGTAATGTCTACTTAATCAAAAAAAAAAAGAAAAAGAAATCTACTCTTTTACTTAAATTTATTTAATCCATCTATCTAATGCTAAATTACCATAAGAATATAGTCAAAAGAATTTAAGGGAAAAATAAGGAAACAAATGCATGAAAAATAGTACTCGGTATTTAATTAGGGAAAAATAATATGATAGTTATTGGTTCAATGGTAATACATACTTACTTTGTACTTTAATTTAATAAAAAGTCATTAATTGTTAAAAATATAAAACAATTTTTTAAGAGGGAAAACGAAAAATCAATCCTATGTAGCCTATTTGGAGAGTTAGAGTTTGGATAATTAGGGGGGGGGGGGGGGGGGGTTAGAGTTTGTTTTTGTTCTGTTGTAATGTTTTTGTTATTTGGTTTTTGGTGTAATTTTAATTAATCTATTGTTTACTGTAGTTGATTTACTTTTCAAATAAAAATAAACTTTCATGTAAAACAGGATGGATATGGGCAACAAACTTTTTCCTGAATTTGAATTCTTTCGGTTTTATTTTCTATGATATATAACTATTGACACATTCAAATAAATTATGCATGTAGGTGATACTTCCCATGGTAGAGGAATTGAACATTAGGGGCATGCACAACTCGGAACAGCTTTGGCCTGACCTACTTGTTGAACATTTCTTTTCTAGATTAACTTCCATTGTTTTGCAGAGCTGTCCTAAGCTATTGAATGTTTTTCCGCTGAGTATGTTGACAAGGCTTCAAAGGCTTCATACACTGTTGATAGAGAAATGTGAATCAGTTGAACAAATAATATATGAATGTGGACCCCAAGAAGGAGACAGCAGTTCCCCGCAATTCATGCAATCAAATGTTAAGACATTTGAATTTCCAGCTTTGACATCCTTGGAGCTCAATGAATTGCCAAATCTAAAGAGTATCCATCACAATAAAATGCATACTATAAACTGGCCTTCATTGAAGCAGATGAGAGTGAGGGAATGTCGTGCAGTGGAGATATTGTTTGCTTCTCCAGAAACAAGTAGTGAACAGCCCCTGTTTTGGGTGAATGAGGTATTATTCAAGTGACATCAACTCAATTGAAAAAGTTTTAAAAAATATTATTGTAAGAGTTTTAATAGCTTTATATAATATTTAAATAGAAGTTATTACTATATAAAATAAACTATTACCTGTGAATTACTACTTTTGTAGTATTAGACTACAAGGCATCCTCTGTTTGTGTTGTTAACAAATAATGGGGACTTGTGCAGTCTACGTTTCCAAATCTACATCATTTCACTTTGGAATCCAATGCTGGAATCAAAGAGATAATATTCCAAAGTGAAGAAGGTGGTGAGGAAAAGCCTGCATCGCTCCTACTCTCTCAGATACATATAGGTTGTTCCGGATTAAAAGCTAATCTAGTTCCATCCTTGGTATCTTTCCTAAATCTGGTGACTTTGGTAGTAGAGAGGTGCCATAGAATCGTAAAATTAATCACACATTCCACAGCCAAAAGTCTAGTCCAGCTCAAACGAATGCGTATACAGAATTGCGAAAATATAGAAGAAATAATGCAAGGTGGGAATGACGATGATGAAATCTGTTTCCCCCAACTCAACCATTTGGAACTTGTAGATCTACCAAAGCTAGAAAGCTTTTGCTCATCGGAGAAGTATACCTTTAAATTCCGATCATTGAGAATTCTAGTTGTACACAATTGCCCAAACATGGAGATGTTCTCTAAAGGAGACGCACACACTCCATTGTTGCACAGAGTAAAAATTCAAGTTTATGGATATGAAGCGCGTTGGGAAGGCAGCCTTAACAGCACCATACAAGAACTATTTAGAGAAAAGGTATGTTTTCTCAAATTTCTTCATCATTAACTATTTTACAACAACTATTTAGAGAGAAGTTACTGTTTTTTAGCAACATTTGCTTTCTTTTTAGATGGAATAAAATTCTATTTATCCAAAAATATATATATAGAAGAATAGTAAAGAGAAAATTGTATTTGGTGAAAGGATGATGGTGTTACATGATAAGTATATTACCTTTCTTTTCATTTGGTGACTGTAACAGCATATTATATCGACTTTTACGGATTCTGAAGAAGAATGTGAGACTAAAGAAGATCAAGAGAATCCTTCCACTTCTAACACCCAAGTAAGTCTAGATTCATTTTAATGTACCATTCTCCTTTTCTCTTTTCAACATGTAATTCCACATGACCTGAATTAAGTAAGTATCTATACGTACAATGCAGATGGTTACTACTAATTGTAATATTTTTTTATCTCATCATAATCTATTTTTTATTACCATTTAATTAAGTTTTAGTTGTATCATCTAATGCAATGTTAATTTGTTGTAGGCCATTACTGAAATCGCTGGAGATGATACAACTAGATAGGTGGGAATATAAAGAGCGTTGCAAAGGCAGTCTTAACAGCACCATACAACAACTATTTAGACAAAAAGGTATGTTTTCTCAAATTTCTTTATCATTCACTATTTTACATTTTTTTTCTCTGCCTGGATTGAAGTTTTGATGGCTTGCGAAGAATGAATCAATGCTTGAAGGTAAAAACATGGATAAGATAAAACTTGATTACTTCACTGGATTAGAGCCCTGGATGATTGGGTTGTTTTATATGTGCCATTGAGATTATTCATCTGTTGTCATATTTCAGGTTCTCTTTAATTCAATGCGAATAGATCTGTTTTGTTTTCGGGTCCTCTTGGTGTAATGAATACAACTACTACTTCTAACCTTCGAGCAGTAAAGATGGACATGGAGGTTAAAAATGCTTTCGAGTGGTTGAAAGTGGTGTTACAACAAATGAAACAGTTACTGCTGATGTTGCAACGATTGCCTGCTCAAAAGGGCCGCTGTTGTTTTGGTTGAGCTGCTACAGAGGTGTCTATAAGCGCTAAATGTAACTGCAAACATAGCATTCTCCTTAAACATACAAGGAAAGCCATTTAAAAGAAAAATGGAACTTTTAAAACTTGTTTGTAATTCGTCTGCAATGATCATTACTAGCGTAGCATTCATTTACATAATTTAGAAGAAAAATTCACTCAAGGAAACATGCAGAAATATCCAAAAATGAAGATGAAAATGGAAAATTTTCAAAGAAAAAACAGAAAAAAAAATCTATAATAATATCAGTATCATCCTTCTACTTCATTCCAAAGGGTGAAAACCATCAAAATTGCACTCTAAACTTTCCTAATTCGTACAACTATTTTGTCTACTTTAATGGAGTATCAAAAGAAGCCCTGCCATGTATAGGAATAAAAATTAACAATTTGACCTAGTCGCATTGCCTCCTCTCCCTTCTCCTCATCCGTAGGCTTTTCCATGCCTTCAGCAGTGTTGATTTTACGTACTAAAATCATTTGGAGACAAAATTGTTCGGAGAATGGAAGTGGCCGTCGTGAACTCCAAACATAGTAAAACAGAAATTAAGAAAAACAGAGAGGAGCATATGAAGCACAAATCAAGCAATCAAATCAATTAGAAAAGAAAAGGCAAAAACATGTTACAACTGGTGATTAGGCATCCAAAAAAACACTGCCTTAACAATGCCATTAACCAACCAAATCAGTAAGGGTCAAACCCCATTTTTTCATATTCGTCTCCCTCATTACCAAACACACCATACAAATGTTTCAAAAAAAAAAATTACTGACACAATTAATTAAAACCCTGGCTTTTATCACAGTTATGAACCTTCTCTTTCAGTTAGATATATTACTTCTACATTTCATCATCTGGTCCTCCCAGCATCACCTGCATAATCGCAGCATATTCTTTCACATTTCAGTAACTTTTTTAGCAAAAATGATGTATCAAGATAATGCATGTAACTTGGTTTTCGAGATTCTTCGAAAAGATTGTTAGGAACGTACGCTACAGTCGAGAGCGTGCTTTCGTGCAACCATGATAGCTGCATTTCTTTCTTTATCTGATTCAAATGTTAATGCATAGGAGAGCTTTATCATACAAAAGACATGGAACGAAGAAACTTCGATTAGAAATGGATGAGACACGTATTCCTACCACTGGTTCTAGAATAAAATTTAGGGTGAACTACCTAAAATACCACTCAACTTTAATGTGTGACTCTAATATGCCACTGAACTAAAATTCGATACTATAATACCATTGAACTTCACTGTGTGATTCAAAGTTAGCACTCCACCGTTACTCCCATTACGGAATTCTGACGTGGACTCTAACTCTCGTTACAGGGATGACGTGGCCGATAAAAAATAATATCTTTTTCCATATATGATCCACCTCATTATATTTTATGTTTTATTTTTACTATAAAATCTCCTTTGGCTGAAAACAAAACCCTAATTTCCTATTTTCTATTTCCCAGCATAGATTTTGAAGCTGATCTAAATCAATGGAGGTAGAATGACAAAGATCAAGTGAACGCAGGGTTGAAGTAGAAGAACCCATTTCAATTTCGGTGTGTGGATGCGGATATCCAGCAAAGCTGACTACATCGTGGTCTAATGCCAACCCTGGAAGGAGATTCTTTGGCTGCAAAAATTACGGGAGTTTTCTTCATAAACATTGTAGATTTTTTTGTTGGTTTGATCCTCCAATGAGCCCACGTGCAAGAGTTGTTCTCGTCGGACTGCTAAACAAAATCAAGACGAATAACATCCAAAGAAGGAATGAGAGATTTGTTTGGATTTTTGTTTTGATTATCAGTATTGTACTACTGTGGTACTTAATGCACTAAGGGGAGTGTAAATACAACTTATACCGGTATAAGACTTAAAGAAAGAATAAAAGAAATACAACTTATACCGGTATAAGACTTAAAGAAAGAATAAAAGAAATACAACTAACTAATTGAAAAGGTAGGATCAGCCTTCCATTGTTCCAAATATTTTTTAGCCAACCACTTGTAAGTAACATTTTTATTTCTAAAATCTTTGAGACAGTTATGCTCTTCAATATAAGACTTAATCTGCCATGTGTTGTTCATAAGATCTTTAGGGTCAACTTTTGATGCCCAAATATACCAAGGACAATTTTCCTTGCAAATTACATGTATCCTACCTTTGTCAACCCTTTTGAATTTGATATTAATCCCATACTCCCTTATAACTTTTTTCAGAATCTCTTTATCACTAAATTTCATCCCCTTTTTAAATCTCGGATTTTCCATATCCACCCCAGCATTAAATACAGGACATTTGGGGTTTTTCTTTCGATCATCTTCATCAGATTCATTTGCACTAACACTATGCAATGAATCTGATCCATCACTAACATATCCATTCAAATGTGTCTCATTACCAAACTCCAAATCCATCAGATCCACCTCTTCTTCTCGAGCTTCATCATTTAAGGCATCATCACTATTTTTATATCCACTATCACTATCAGTTTGTTCAATCTCATCCTCTACATAATCATCATCCTCTTCTACATCATCATCTCCAGTCTCTTCTACAACATCATCTACAATCTTCTTTCAGAGAAAACCCAGAGAAACCCACGTTTTTCCATTTGATTTCTTTCTAACAATCGATCACTACAATCTTCTTTCAGAGAAAACCCAGAGAAACCCACTTGAATAATCAATAACAATCCATAGAAAACCCACTGATTTTTTTTTTGCGTCTAATTTCAGAGTGATTTCTGAAGTTTAAAATTTCATTAACCTAATTTTGAGGAGATAAAGAGTCTTTAACAAAACTACGTCGTTTTACAATAAAAATAAAACATAAAATATAATGAGGTGGATCATATCTGGAAAAAGATATTATTTTTTTATCGACCACATCATCCCTGTAACGGGAGTTAGAGTCCACGTTAGAATTCCGTAATGGGAGTAACGGTGGAGTGCTAACTTTGAATCACACAGTGAAGTTCAATGGTATTATAGTATCGAATTTTAGTTCAGTGGCATATTAGAGTCACACATTAAAGTTGAGTGGTATTTCAGGTAGTTTACCCTAAAATTTATGATGAACCAAACTACTCGATGAGACGTGCCAGCAAAATGGCATTTAATACATTCATTCACTATATGCAGATGACCACTCAGGATGTTTGAGTGCTTCATGAACTGTCGTGGGGGTAGAGCTATGTTGTAGATGATAAATCTTGGGCTTGAAGACCCCAACTTTTTTGCGTGGTAATGTTGCTTGTGCTAACAATGTGAGTGCAGTTTCCACTATATGCCTGTGATTTCTCTTCACCACACCATTCTATTGGGAGGTGTGAAGATAGGTTGCACACTGTTGAACACCAAGTTGAGCCAAGGTGGAGTCAAGAAAATCAAATTTCCCACCACCATCAGTTTGTATAGCTTGAATGTGAACATTATATGCATAAAATAATGAAAAGTTTGTGGATACATCATACTTTTTGAGTAAATAAAGCCAGGAATTCCATGAGAACATATCCATAAATGAAATGTAATATTGATATCCATTGGAGAGTACAGAAGCAAGATCCCGCAAATCGACTTCTACTAGTTCAAATGGTGTGTTGCACACTGTATTCGAACATTTAAAAGGTAATGTGCAGACTTTTTCCCAATTGACAAGACTTACAAATGGTATGCTTATCTAAAGCAATCGTTTTATTCAACATTGTTCCAAAGCCAAAAGGATGTACCAGTTTGCACTTCAATAATTGAGTCAGAGTAAGCTCTCGAGAAGAAGTAAGAAGTGTAGACTAGCCTATATGAGAGATAGTTAACGAGGATCCATCACCTATATGTGTGTGCCTTATTAAAAAGGATTAAAAAATTGAACATATGCTACTTTTGTATCACACTAGCATATTAAAAAAATGTATCGAAATTGAGACAGAAACCTTAATTTATATGTAATTTTATTTAGATAAGATTTGGATAAGGTATGATATATATATATATATATTTCTATTCCACCTTCTTCAGGACTTTGTACGTTGGAAAAATTAGAAATCTTTGACCACCCTAAATTTATAATTGAAATATTAGCGAGAGATATGACGGTTGATTAGACTAAAATTGTTAAATTTGAATGGTTGTTACAATCTTAAAGTAATATTACCAAATGAACAAAAAAAAATTATCCTTTTCGTTGCTCATTTTTATTGTCTTAGCATTAAAAAAAATAAATTTCAAACTTTGATTTTAAGTTTTAAATCTTAAAAAAATTATCCTTTTCGTTGCTCATTTTCTTTGCCTTGGATTGTTCACACCACGTGCAAACTTAGCATAATAATAGAGGTGAGAGACAGTCAAGTTGTTTGTAATGAATTAATGATGAACCCCACACCACGTGCAAGACAAAGACTTTCTAATCTCTAGATGGAAATTTGACCCAACTCAATAAGGCTGTATTTTTTTATTAAAAAATTAGGTTTAAGTTGAATCGGATCGGGTTATTAAAGAAATAAAGTCGGGGCGGGACTAGTTTGAGTTTAGGGGGAAAATTTTTCGACTCGGCCTCATATATTTATATATATTTATTATATTTTTATATATTATATTTATTATTTGGGTAAACTACATAAATGTTCACCAAACTTTTAGTGTAGATTCATTTTAGTCACCGTACTTTTAAAATATTCGATAAGGTCACCCAACTTTTAATTCGCATTGGAATGCGAATTAAAAATTAGGTGACCTTATCGAATGCGAATTAAAAGTTGGGTGACCTTATCAAATATTTTAAAAGTACATGACCAAAATAAATCTACCTTAAAAGTTCGGTGACCATTTATGTAGTTTACCCTTACTATTTCTATTAATTTTTTTTGGGTTGGGTCAAGTTTAGTCAAATTCTTTATTAAAATATTGAGGTCGGGTCGGATTATATTTTTTACTATGTCGTGTCGAGTCGAAAATATGATATATTAAAATCGAGTCTGGTCAGAATCAAGGCGGATGGTTTAAATTCATGATTTGAATGATTAGTTCAAATTCATGTCTTCACACATTTATGTCAAATTGTCGTATTTTAATGTATTTTTTAAAGTAAAGTAAATTATTTTCGAGTTAGAGTTTGTGGAAATTATAAATAAATTATAAAAGTGAAAGAGTTCTTTGACCAACCAAACATTTACATTGGAAGAGCAAGACTTAGGGTTTGGAAATAAATTATTGGAGCCGGCATTTAAGAAAATAATTGTAGAATTATTAGCATCACTTTCCAACTTCATTGCTCTGTGTTTGAACTGAAGTCCCTTTGATTCTGAGATCGTTTGCAATCTCACTTTGTTTCTGAAAAGTTTGGATAACAAGAAATCAATCTCTTGGTTTCCTTATCTAAAGGAGGTATGGTTTCTTCAACTCAGTGTTGCTTCTCTATTATGATTATGATTATGATTATGATTCTGATTCTGATTCTGATTCTGATTATGATTCTGCTATGTGTTTCCTTGTTCAATATGTTGTTTTCAAGGGGGAAAAATGGAGGTTATCTTTTCCATTGTTGGATCTCTTGCTGCCAAAGCTGCTGAGTACACTGTCGATCCTACTGCACGGCAACTTAGTTACTTATTCAAGCCCAAGACCAAGTTTCTGAACCTCCGGAGTAAAGTTCAAGACCTGAAGGATGCAAGAGAAAGGCTGCAACAATCTGTTGACTCGGCTACCAGGAACGGGATGGGAGGTGTGGGTAAAACCACACTCGTCAAAGAGGCTGCTAAACAAGCCAAGGAGAAACAGCTGTTTACTGAAGTGGTCTTGGTTTCAATAAATCAAAAACCAAACATGCTGAATATCCAGAAGGAGATTGCTGAGAAGCTAGGCATGACACTCTCTGAGGATAACATAGACGTGAGAGCCGCCCGACTTTGTGAAAGATTAAAAGCGAAAAGGATTCTTGTTGTTTTGGATGATATTTGGGAGTCCTTAGAATTGGAGGCACTTGGAATTTCTTCCGGAGACGAACACAAGGGATGCAAGATGTTGATGACATCCAGGAGGCTTGATGTGTTAGAATCATTGAATTCTCAGCCAAATATTTCAATTGAAACATTGAAGCAAGATGAAGCATGGACTTTGTTTAAAAAATGGCTGGTCTTGTTGAAGGATCTGACTTCCAATCTACTGCTGTTGAAGTTGCTAAAAGATGTGCAGGACTGCCAATTGCTATCGCAACAATTGCAAAGGCTTTAAAGCCTAAGAAGAATTTGTTTGAATGGAAGGATGCTTTGCAACAACTAAGTCAGCCCTCTGAAAGAAACTTCAAAGGCACACCAAAGGATGCATATTTGGCTATTGAGTTGAGCTATACGTTTCTAGATGCTGAGGAACTTGGGCCAATTTTTTTACTCTGTAGCATAATGGGTCATGATGCTGACCCAGAGGATCTGTTGAGATACGCTATTGGTTTGGGTTTTATCCATGGCCTTAACGACATGGAAGCGAGACGAAATAGAATATTGACATCGGTAAACAACCTCAAGGCCTCCTGTTTGTTGCTCGAAGGTTCTGACCCAAACCGTTTTGATATGCACGACGTTGTTCGTGATGTGGCCCAATCCATAGCTTCAAGGGATCTACATTGGCTAGCTTTAACCAAAGAGTGGCCATATGAGGAGAAAATGAAAGAAAGCCAGCTCATAAGCTTACAGAATGTCGAGGTTAGTGAGCTTCTTAATCATGAATTAGAATGTCCAAACCTTGACTATTTCTCAGTTGTTCTCGAGAGTTTTTCGTCTTTGAAAATAATTTCAGAGAACCTTTTTAAGGGGATGCAAAGACTCAAAGTCTTGGAATTTGGCGAAACAAACTTCAGAGCCTTGCCTTCATCCATTGGTTGCTTGAAAACTCTTTGCACACTGCGTTTGAGAGGTTGTGATTTCGATGATATAGGAATCTTAGGGGAGTTGGGAAATTTAGAAATTCTTGATCTCAGTAGATCTACAATGGAAATGCTACCGAAGGAGATAGGACAGTTGACGAGGTTAAAATTGCTTGACCTGAGTCGTTGTTACAATCTTAAAGTAATATCACCAAATGTTATACCTATATGGTAGCTTTGATCGATGGGAGGTTGAGGGAATTGAGAATCCAAGAAGGAATTCTAGTCTTGTTGAGTTGCAGCATTTGCCTCGTCTAACCACTTTGGAAGTACATATTCCTCATGTGGAAGCTATGCCAAAGGATAACTTGTTTTTGAGAAAGATGGAAAGGTACAAGATTTCCATTGGACATGAGAAGTGGAATTTGTTTTATGATATAGGGATGGAAACATCAAGAATGTTGAAGCTCAAGATGAATAAAATTATCCATTTGGTCGACGGGATCAAACTGTTGTTGGGAAAAACTCAGAGTCTATATCTTTATAGATTGGAAGATGTTGGGGAAATGCAAATGCTTTGCCACCCAAATGTTGAATCTTTTGGGCAATTAAAATTCATGAAAGTCGAGAACTGCAATATGTTGAAGAATTTGTTCTCATTCTCCATAGCGAAAAGACTTTGTCAACTTGAAGTGCTTGAGGTATCCAACTGCAAGAACATTACAGAGTTGATTGCAGAAAATGAAGAGATCGATGAGAATCACATATTGGAATTTAATAAATTACGCGTCTTGGAGTTGCATGGACTGAATAGCTTCAATAGGTTGTTATACTCGGAAAATACACCTCAATCCTCCCCATTGCTTTTTGATAAAAAGGTATATATATTTATCTTTTCCGTCCATCGATTTTAAATTGAGTTTAGTGTGTGATATATAAACTCTTGATTTCAAATAAGAGAAACTGAGATTGAAAGGTAAAGATTTTGGAAGTGGAAAAGATTGATTCTAGGGTTTGATTGTATCTGATATTTTGACAGTTTAAAGAAAAACGGAAGAAAAGTAAATTCTATATTAATTGAATTAATTAATAATACAATTAGTTTTGTATTTATATTAACAAAGAAAAGACTTAAAGAAAAGCCAACTAGGAAGATAACAAAGCCAGCTAGGATAACTACTAAGCCACCTAGATCCTAGCTGCCATTAAATCTATTAGTGTCATGAGTCAAGTGACATAAACTCAGTTGTTTTAGGTATAATTTTTCCTAAGGGAACTTTAGGATTTTTTATTGGATAGCTAATCAGTGAAATTGTCATAGGATTTTTTTGGCTTTCTAATTGTCCTGAAATGCAAGGGGTAATAGAGGGAATTTTAGAAGCAATAGAAGAAGGGATTAGAAATAAAGAATTGTCATAATTTGAAGACATTCGTTTTTGATGATGTAAAGAGTAGAGTAGCGTCTTCACATTGTCTGTTCAATGAAAAGGTATGCTTTAATTAATTTTTCAAACACGATATGTTTTTTTATTTACATAGTTTATGATTAGGTCATACATCTTCCAATCCTAATCTTTTTTTTTTTTACTTTTATGATTAGTACACTGTTGAAAGTTAAAGAACATGTATATAAGATTTTATCAACAACAACAAAAAAAAGGAACATATATATTAGAAGTCTTCACTTTTACTTGGATTTATTTAGTTCATCTATCTAATTCAAATAAATTGTGCTTGTAGGTGATATTTCCTGTGCTAGAGGAACTAAGAATTACAAAAATGGACAAGTTGAAGAGGCTATGGCCTGACCTACTTGTTGAAAATTCCTTTTCTAGATTAACTTCCATTGATTTGCAGGACTGTCCTAAGCTATTGAATGTTTTTCCGTTGAGTATGTTGACAAGACTCCAAAGGCTTAACTGGCTGAGCATTAGTTATTGTCACTCAGTTGAAGAACTAATATCTGAATCTGTACCCCAAGAAGGAGGCAGCAGTAGTGCGATGCCATCACTTTCCCCGCAATTCATTCAATCGGATGTTATTACATTTGAATTTCCAGCTTTGACATCCTTGGATCTTGAAGACTTGCCAAAACTGAAGAGTATCCATCATAATAAAATGCATACTATAAATTGGCCTTCATTGAAGAAGATGGAAGTGAGACGATGTCGCGCAGTGGAGATACTGTTTGCATCTGGAGAAACAAGTTGTGAACAGCCCATGTTTTGGGTGAATGAGGTATTATTCAAGTGACATCAACTCAATTGAAAAAGTTTTAAAAAATTAAATTTTAAAATAATTATAAAATATTATTGTAAGAGTTTTAATAGCTTTATATAATATTTAAATAAAAGTTATTACTGTATAAAATAAACTATTACCAGTTATCACTCTCGACAAAATAAAAAAAATACCAAGCATTCAATATTTCAATAGGTATAATTTTTCCTAATGGAAAATTTAGGATTTTTTTTCTAAATGAGAATTATTGAGCTGTTTATAAAAAAATCATTATGAGTGTTTATTTTGAATGATAATTAATGAAGAACTGTTTATGATGATATGAAATATGGATTTTATATATTTGCAGGTTTCATACCCTGTCTTGGAGGAGCTGAAAGTGAAGGAATGCCGTAAGTTGAAGTATGTATTTACTTCATCTTCAGTTAAAAGCTTTGTGCAACTGAAAACACTTAAGGTTTCTGAATGTGATGAAATGGAAGGGGTAATAGAGGGAACTTTAGCAGCAACAGAAGACGAAAGGACTAGCGGTATCATAAGGGTGTTTCCTAAACTTGACTCATTGCACCTCAATTCGCTTCCAGAACTGAGAAGATTTTGCTGTGGAATTAATCTGATTGAATTTCTCTCGCTAAATAGATTATCGATATGGGAATGTCGTGATTTGAACACATTCGTTTTTGATGATGGAAAGAACATAGTAACACCTCCACATTATTTCTTCAATGAAAAGGTATGCTTTAATTTGTTTTTCAAACAAGATATGCAGGGATAGAGCCAAGATCCCGGCTCGAAGAGGGCAAACTATAATTTACTTAAAAAGTGAGGGGGTAATTCATAATTATCCCATTCAACTTTTAAATATACTATAAAGATCATGAGAAAAAAAATAAAAGATGAGGTGGGGGTTGGGTGCTAGAGCCTCTCACACATGTATAGAAAATCCGTCCATGACTATATGTTTATTTTCTTTACATAGTTTATGATTAGATAATACCTTATTTAATCCTTTTTTTTTTTTGCTTTTATGATTAGTACAATGTTGAAAGTTATAGGAGGATATATAAGAAATCTAGAGAAACATTAGTTGGTCGAGTGGTTAAGGATGTTCATATTTGTCTCATCTTGCATAAATTTGAATCTTAATATTTGTCTTGAAAATGTAATGTCTACTTAATAAAAAAAAAACATAAGAAATCTACTCTTTTACTTAAATTTATTTAATCTATCTATCCAATGCTAAATTACCCATAGGAATATAGTCAAAAGAATTTAAGGGAAAATAAGGAAACAAATGCATGAAAAATAGTACTCGGTATTTAATTAGGGAAAATAATATAATAGTTATTGGTTCAATGGTAATACATACTTACTTTGTACTTTAATTTAATAAAGTCATTAATTGTTAAAAATATAAAACAATTTTTTAAGAGGGAAAACGAAAAATCAATCCTATGTAGTCTATTTGGAGAGTTAGAGTTTGGATAATTAGGGGGGGGGGGGGGGGAGTTTTAGAGTTTGGATAATTAGGGGGGGGGGGGGGGAGTTTTAGAGTTTGGCAATGGCTCCGAAAGTGTTAATTTCTATTTGAATGTATCTTTATATCGTTGTGGATTTGTTTCTAGATGTCATGTTTGTTTTTGTTTTGTTGTAGTGTTTTTGTTATTTGGTTTTTGGTGTAATTTTAATTAATCTATTGTTTACTGTAGTTGATTTATTTTTCAAATAAAAACAAACTTTCCTTGGCAAAAAAAAATGTAAAACAGGATGGATGTGTGCAACAAACTTTTTTTTCTGAATTTGAATTCTTTTATTTTCTATGATATATAACTATTGACACATTCAAATAAATTATGCATGTAGGTGATACTTCCTGAGCTAGAGGAATTGAAAATTTGGAGGATTGGCAACTCGGAACGGCTTTGGCCTGACCTACTTGTTGAACATTCCTTTTCTAGATTAACTTCCATTGAGTTGGTGGATTGTCCTAAGCTATTGAATGTTTTTCCGTTGAGTATGTTGACAAGGCTTCAAAGGCTTCATACACTGTTGATAAAGAGTTGTGAATCAGTTGAAGAAATAATATATGAATATGGACCCCAAGAAGGAGGCAGCAGTTCCCCACAATTCATTCAATCGGAAGTTATTTCATTTGAATTTCCAGCTTTGACATCCTTGAAGCTCATTGACATGCCAAATCTAAGGAGTATCCATCACAATAAAATGCATACTATAAACTGGCCTTCATTGGAGGAGATGGAAGTGAATAAATGTTGCGCAGTGGAGATATTATTTGCTTCTGGAGAAACAAGTAGTGAACAGCCCCTGTTTTGGGTGAATGAGGTAGGTATCTTCCTATTTCCCATACTCGTTTATTTATTTATTGGACTACAACACATCCTCTGTTTGTGTTGTTAACAAATAATGGGGACTTGTGCAGTCTACGTTTCCAAATCTATATCAACTCACTTTGGAATCCAATGCTGGAATGAAAGAGATGATATGGCATTGCCAAGGCCAACAACAACACCAGCTCCTATCTCACTACTTTCCCAATCTAAAAGTTGTCAGACTTTGGGGGTATCCGAAGCAAGTAACCATATTGACATCTTACTTGTTCCACTTGTTATCCTTACCCACTCTTCAAACACTTGAAATAAGTCATTCTTTTTTTAAAGAGATAATATTCCAAAGTGAAGAAGGTGGTGAGGAAAAACCCGCATCGCTCCTACTCTCTCAGATAACTGAATTAAGGCTGTTTTATCTTACTGAATTGATGCATCTATGGAAGGAAAAAGAAGGATTCCCAAATCTATGGTTTTTATATGTGGAAGGCTGTTCCGGATTAAAAGCTAATCTAGTTCCATCCTCCGTATCTTTCCTAAATCTGGTGACTTTGAAAGTAGAGAGGTGCCATGGAATCGTAAAATTAATCACACATTCCACAGCCAAAAGTCTAGTGCAGCTCAAACAAATGAGTATAAAGAGATGCGAAAATATAGAAGAAATCATACAAGGTGAGGATGACGACGATGAAATCAGTTTCGCCCAACTTAACCATTTGGAACTTGGGCATCTACCAAAGCTAGAAAGCTTCTGCTCATCGGAGAAATATACCTTTAAATTCCGATCTTTGGAATATCTAAAAGTATACAATTGCCCAAACATGAAGATGTTCTCTAGAGGAGTCGCACACACTCCATTGTTGCACAAAGTACGATATAATAAGTATGGATCTGAAGTGCCTTGCAAAGGCAGCCTTAACAGCACCATACAAGAACTATTTAGAGAAAAGGTATGTTTTCTCAAATTTCTTCATCATTAACTATTTTACAACAACTATTTAGAGAGAAGGTACTGTTTTTTAGCAACATTTGCTTTCTTTTAGAAGAATAGGAAAGAGAAAATTGTATTTGGTGAAAGGATGATGGTGTTACATGATAAGTATATTACATTTCTTTTCATTTGGTGACTGTAACAGCATACTATATGGACTTCTACGATTTCTGAAGAAAGTGATAATTATGAAGAAGAATGTGAGACTGAAGAAGATCAAGACAATCCTTCCACTTCTAACACCCAAGCAAGTCTAGATTCATTTTAATGTACCATTCTCCTTTTCTCTTTTCAACTTGTAATTCCACATGACCTGAATTACAATGCAAATGGTTACTACTAATGGTAATATTTTTTTTTTGTCTCATCATAATCTATTTTTTATTACCATTTAATTAAGTTTTAGTTGTATCATCTAATGCAATGTTAATTTGTTGTAGGCCATTACTGAAATCGCTGGAGATGATACAACTAGATAGGTGGGGATATAAAGAGCGTTGCAAAGGCAGTCTTAACAGCACCATACAACAACTATTTAGGCAAAAGGTATGTTTTCTCAAATTTCTTTATCATTCACTATTTTACATTTTTTTCTCTGCCTGGATTGAAGTTTGATGGCTTGCGAAGAATGAATCAGTGCTTGAAGGTAAAAACATGGATAAGATAAAAGTTGATTCCTTCACTGGATTAGAGCTCTGGATGATTGGGTTGTTTTATATGAGCCATTGAGATTATTCATCTGTTGTCATATTTCAGGTTCTCTTTAATTCAATGCGGATAGATCTGTTTTGTTTTCGGGTCCTCTTGGTGTAATGAATACAACTACTACTTCTAACCTTCGAGCAGTAAAGATGGTCATGGAGGTTAAAAATGCTTTCGAGTGGTGTTACAACGAATGAAACAGTTGCAATGATTGTCTGCTCAAAAGGGCCGCTGTTGTTTTGGTTGAGCTGCTACAGAGGTTGCTATAAGCGTTAATCTAACTGCAAACAGAGAATGCTCCTTAAACATACAAGGAAAGCCATTTTAATGGTGAATATTCAATGTAGAAGTTGCGGAACAGTTTCTCATTATTAGCCATTGAAAAGCTAAAGTGAAACTCTTAAATCTTGTCTGTAATTCGTACAACTATTTGGTTTACTGTAATGGAGTATCAAAAGAAGACCTACCATGTATAGGAATAAAAATGATCAATTTGACCTAGTAGCATTGCCTCCTCTCCCTTCTCCCCGTCCGTGGGGTTTTCCACGCCTTTATCAGCGTTGAGTCTCCACGTTTGTCCTTATTTTCATGCTAATTATGTTTAATTGGTTGATTTGTGATGAAAAATTGTGGCTCATTACATGATTTATTATGCATGACCTCGCTGCTACGAAATATTACGAAAAAGTCAAAATCTGCAATTTTTTGGATTCATGGCTGGGTTAGTGGGCATGAACTGGGACATAAAAATCTGACTGGGCGCGACACATCAGCGAATGACGTCAGCAGCACGGGAGGATGACATCAGCAACAATGATGATGTGGCGGCAAAAGTGAAAGCTTATTAGGATATTTCGATAGCTTATCGGATTCGGGATGATAGCTTATCGACCAGGATTTGGATAAAGACTTGTGATTTATATCTTTTTATTTATTTTAAATATTTTTTAGAAATTATCTCTTATGATTTATCTTTTGTAATTTGAATTTATTATCTTTAACTCTTATCACTTAGGTAATTTTTAGGGTTTTAGACTAGTATAAATACCCCTTGGGGGTAAGACTCAGATCATCTCATCATTTGTTCTTCAGTTGTTGACTAGATCAACTTCGTAAATCGTTATAAGATAGAACTTGGGTATTCGATTACAAAAACATAGTCTCAAGGATTGACCCTTGTAGGCAATTAATCGACGTGAATCCCGAAGTAAAAATATTTTCCTATGTTTCGAGGAAAGTGAGTCAAAGCCAAAGCCTAAGGCTGATTTAAATACATTGAATTTATTTCTTTCTAAACTTCTCTTTAATTCCTTTGTCTTCTTGTTTATTTTACAACCTTTTTTCACTTGATAATACTCATTCACATAATCAGGGAACAATGGAAAGTGGTCAAAATGCAGAGAAAACCCAAATTAGAAAATCATCCTAGAAAGTAGAAAAAAGGGAACAATGGAAAGTGGTCAAAATCCCATGCAGTAAAAGAAACAAATGAACAAAAAACAGAACAAAAAATGCAGAGAAAACCCAAATTAGAAAATCAGCTGAAAAAGTGAAGTGACATACATATTTCAAATTAGAATGTAGCTTAAGATGTGTGAAGAGAAAATAATAGGACTTGAAGCTTAAGAGATGAACATGGTGAAAGATTCTTTCTTTTAGTTTGCAGCAGCTGAAAGAAATTGCAAATGACTTGCTCAAAAACAAAGGGAGAAGAACAACAACGACAAAGAAGAAGAAGAGGAATCTGAAGAAGAAAGGAAAATGGTACATTGGGTTGATTTTGGAGGTCTTAGAGAAATGCTTTGCCTTCTTTTTCCAAAAGAAAAGACTCAGACAAATGATATTACTTAATAATTAAAAGAAAAGTAAGGGAGAGGAAGAGAGCTTTTATTCCTTTCATGTCTCCTGTTCCCAACAGTAATTGAGTTTGGATATTGAAAATCCATTGTTTCTATGGAATATTACAATTTAAGCTCGGTTGCATTAAGTTCATTTACATTATTTTAGTATTTGTAATCGATATCAAATTAATTTTTACACACAACATAAAAGAAATCCGATTAAGACCAACAACCGGTTGGTTTAGAGGAATGAGTTACTAGCTCACTTGTTTAAGGTTAGAATAGAAAGAATTGGGTTTGGATTAAGTCCACTGAGGCTGAGAGCAACATGAACGACCTCGTGTCTGAGTATCAGCAATACCAGGATGCTACCGCCGATGAGGAAGGTGAATACGAGGACGAGGAGGATAAAGAGAACATGTAAAGGGGCGAGCGCTGAACGAAGCTTGTTGGTAATGTAGCATACAATATATGATTCCTGAGCTCGTGTTTGGTATTGTATATGTAAGTCTTTCCCTTTCCTGAGTTTGCCTTTGTTAATTCTGCTTGTAGTAATGCCCTACCTATGTTTGCATTACATTGGTGTTCTCTACATTTGGTATAAAACTTCAGTGCTCCTGTAGTACGACGGTTGGTGTGTACGAGGTCCGGGAACGAGTTTACTGTCGTATAGCCGGCCGACTATATTCTCATAGGGGCAAGTTTACGGCCTGCATTTCGAGTTGAGGACGAGATTATAAGTTACCTAGCTTACCCTCGTGGGATTGCTATCCTGGGAATTGAGAACTTTATAAGGTTACTAATTATATGTTTACTGAACTGCTTATAGATTATAATGTTTTGTGGACTTCTTTATCCCGTTGAGTTGGTGTCTATTGCGAATACATCTTTGCTATATTATTAGTAAAATTTTAAAAGGTAAATATGGAAGACAAATAAACTGTTGGTTAAACTAAATTATAAGTTTATCAAACAAATCACTCAATTAATCAATTATTATAAAAAATTACTAAACTTTAAAAAAATATAAATGTTAGAAGAAGTGTGAGAGAAATTTCTATTAGCAAGATTACAAATGAGCCATCAAATTATTAATAATATTAAAAATTGATCACTTAACTTCAAATAGTTACAAATGGCTTTACCCAATTAATAAAAAAGTTCATTTTGAGTTTTTGGTTAGTCAAATATTGAGGTTTCATTCAGAGATTCAAATGGTGGAGCGACTTTCATGAGTGAGATGAAGAATATATCCTAAGATGAAGGTCGTTTGTAAGTGGACGACGTTGATCGATATTTTAGGATGCACATTTGGTCGGTTGATCAAAATGATCATCTTTGTTTCCTCATATTCCTTTAGGTTATGGATTCTAAACCCACAAGGAGTACTCCCCTTCCTTCCTCTAGAGTCCCCAATTTCCCTCCCATCTAGGTAGAACTATGATTAGAACTAGGATTTGTCAAAAAAAAATATTTGTTAGTAAAATCCTTTTACTTAATTCACATAATTCAAGTTTCTGAACAAACTAAACACAAATTTCTCTAGCCAAGCCAGGTGGATATAAAATACATGGTGATCAAAGAAATTAAAGCCTAGCCATATAATTTACACAACTTATTAAATTATAATCGATTTAATAGAAAATATTGGTTGGTTGTAATTTTCACAACCTCTCTATATATTTGAAACGAAAGAAAAAGAAAAAAATCATTCCACTTTCAAGATAAAATAAAAAAAGACATGGCAATAAAATATAATGTTGTTTTTACAGTGTCTATAATATTACTTTTACTTTGTTCAACCATTGAAGTTCAAGCAGCTATTCTTGATGTCGTTGCTAAGTTTGGCGCAAAGGCTGACTTGAAAATAGATTTGAGTAAGGTAAGTGAAATTGCAAATCACTTTGATACTCCAACAGTGAAAACATGCAGAATTTATTTATTAATATATTTTATTTTAGCCATTATTGGATGCTTGGAAAGAAGCTTGTAGTTCAACAACTCCAGCAACAATAGTGATTCCTAAAGGGGTATATCTTTTAAGTCAAGCAACACTAGAAGGACCTTGCAAGGCTCCTATCGAGCTTAAAGTACAAGGCACTATAAAAGCTCCGGCTGATCCTAAAGCTTTCAAGGAGCCTAAATGGATTGAATTCAATAAAATTGAAAATTTCAAAATGTCCGGCGGAGGAATTTTCGATGGTCAGGGAACCAGAGCTTATAGGAGAGAAGGTTGTGATAAAAAGACTTTTGTAGTGTACTCCCCATTGTAAGGTTTCTTTTCTTTTGTTAAAATTTGATATTTTTTATAGTTATAATTAATATATTTTTTCTGACTCTATTTTAACTATGAAATTAAACAGAATATAAGGTTTGATTTTTTGACCAATGCGTTGATACAAGACATAACTAGCAGAGATAGCAAACAATTCCACGTTAATCTTTTGGGATGCAAAAATATTACTCTCGAACGATTCAACGTACGTGCACCTAAAGATAGTCCAAACACTGATGGTATTCACATGGGGAGATCAGATGGAGTTAAAATTATTGACGCAGATATAAAAACCGGTGATGATTGTATTTCGATTGGGGATGGTTCCAAACATGTGGAAATCACGGGAGCAACTTGTGGACCAGGACACGACATTAGTATTGGCAGTCTTGGAAAGTTCAAAAATGAAGAACCGGTTGAAGGAATTAAAGTATAAAAATGCACCATGAGTGATACTTCGAATGGTGTTAGAATCAAGAGTTGGGCAGGTGAATTTTCTGGCACTGCATCAGATATACATTATGAGGATATCACTGTGAAGAATGTCAGTTGCCCTGTCATAGTTGACCAGAAATATTGCCCATCGAATAACTGCAAAAAGAATGTATGTAAACACTTATCAAAATCCTAATACTGGGAACAAAGTTTATCAATCATCTAAACAATATTGTGTTTATGCAGGCAGAATCAAACGTTAAGCTAAGCAACATCAGCTTTAAGAACATTCGTGGCACGGCTGCGCTTCCAGAAGTTGTCCGAATCATTTGCAGCGGTACTTTTCCATGTCAAAATGTGGAGCTCGCTGACATTGACATTAAGTATAGTGGACCCAATGGACCTGCCGTATCCGAATGTAAAAATTTAAAACCCAAAATTATTGGCAAACAAAATCCGGCTGCATGTGCTACCCCTGTGCCACCAAACCCTATTCCTACGGTTTAGATAGCCTGCAATGATCAAAGCGAATGTAACCCATGCACCTTTTCATTTTACATAGATGCATTTGTTTCATTTTAATTCTATGTTATTAAAAAATTTGCATTAAATTCAATTGTTTAAAAAATATTCTTGAATAAAAAAAAGCACATAAGTGATAACATTTTATGCATTTCAACTTATTTGACTGAATGTTATACGCGACACATGTAGATGTAAAAATTTTATTTCATGTAAAATCAAGTACTAATTATTGAAATTGAATAAATAACATAATTCTTATCAAATTTTACCTATTCAAATATTATATTGCTTTTAAAATCATAATAAAATATTGATATATAAAAGATGTTGTCGCGACCATTTTTAAAAAAAATCGTTTGTGGAAAAACAGTCTGACGATTAGAATTTTGAAAATCCGGATTTTTCATTTTAATTTGATCTTGAAATTAGGGGTTTTTCCGCTTTTAATCAAATTTCCTTTATTTTCTTAAAATTCGTTTTGGAGTCGCCACCGATCACTTTGGCAGATCGGACACCATAAAAAAACGGACCAGAGATACTTTTAATAAAATTCGGGTTCAGGAGTCGGTTATATGTAGGGAAGGGTTAGCACCCCTAAAACGCCTGTTATCGGTACCTCATTAATTTCACGTGGCATTTTGGCATTATGAACATTAATCTGAATTTAATTAAATCTTTAATTGTTAAATGAATTTTCAATCCAAATGGGGATATCTTTTTGTAAGAAAATACATTTTAATCAAATATAAGTTTTGAAACGTCCAAATACATTAGGACACTTCAATTTTTATTCAAAATGTTTCTCAACACAAAAGGTTTAATGCATGTCCAATTATTGTCTTGTCATTTTTAAGTAAAAACCTAATTATGGCTCATTGATTTAATTAATTAAAGATACTATGAATATTATTAAGTTTTAGGGTTTATGGTAACACCCAAATAATTGGACCCAAAGTAATAATTTTCCTAACTTTAATGCCACTAATTATTTAATCCTATTTTTAAATTTTATTTAAAGTAACTATAGGTAATTTCCATTTTCTATGTTTAAATGGAACATTGAATTTCTTATTTAAATATCCCCTTGATTAACATCACATTACAATGTGATACTGATGAACTGACAAACACAGATAACAAGAAAATTAAAAATGGAAGACTCTAGAGAGTGAGCCATAGCTGGATATTAGGGAAAAAGGAATCGACAGAAAATAAAAATATAGGCCTTCAATTGTTGAGATAAAAATCTCAAGACTCGGTAAAGGCCAAGGGTCTCAGACCCAATATTTATATAGCCCATTAGTGTAACAGACTTGGTATTTGTAACCACCAATCTGTTACAACAGTAGGCTTAACAACTCAACAGAAACGGGCCCACAATAACAGTAGGCCAAAACTGCCAAACATCTATATTTAAATGTTGATCTCCAACATTCACCCATCTCCTCCAGTCCTTTGAAACTTCTCCTTGTTCCCTGCTGACTTTCAACACAACACCAATCAACTGGAACTAACCGACTGCACATACATCTTGTCTCGGAACATCAAAAAATAAGACTTAGAAAGAGGCTTAGTTAAACCATCAGAGGCTTGAAACTGAGCTGGTACATAATTGATTAACACTTGTCTCTCCGTGACTTTTTCCCGAACAAAATGAACATCTAATTCAATATGTTTTGAACGAGCATGAAAAACAGGATTAGCTGCCATAGCTATGGCACTTGTATTATCACTCCAAACAACTGGAATGTCATCCACATGAATACCTAAATCACTCATCACTGTTCTGACCCATGTAACTTCAGCAACGGTGTCAGCAATGCTGCGATACTCCGCCTCAGTTGTGGAGCGAGAGACAGAATTTTGTTTCCTAGAGCTCCAAGCAACCAAACAACTATTAATATAAACACAATAACCTGTCGTGGAACGTCTATCATCAAGACAACTAGCCCAATCTGCATCCGAGTATGCCACAATATGCATGCCGCCCATATCCGATGAAGAAAACAGCAAGCCAAAATCCAATGTACCAGCGAGATAGGGTAGTATATGCTTAACGGCCTCAAGGTGTGCTTCACAAGGTTTATGCATAAATTGTGCAACCTTGTTAACCGCAAAAGCGATATCGGGACGAGTATGACAAACATACAACAACGCACCAACAATACTATGATACTCTTGTTCATCAAACACGGGGCTCCCACCATCTTGGACCAACTTGGACGTGGACACCATAGGCGTTGGAGTAGACTTACATTGAAGCATGTTTGTGCGATCAAGTAATTCTAACACAAATTTCTTTTGACAGCAAAATATAACCATCCTTTCGTATGACCTCAATACCAAGAAAGAAGGACAACAATCCAAGATCCTTAAGAGTAAATTTCTCATTCAAACTAGAGATAACACTTTCAACATGATGTATGGACTGCCCGGTGACAATGATATCGTCAACATACACTATCAAGTAAGTGGCGATATCGTCTTTGTCACACACAAACAATGACGCATCGGCTTTGGACTCACGAAATCCAATTTGCAAGAGATATACACAAAGCTTGTTATACCAATTGTGAGGCGCTTGCCGTAATCCATACAAGGCTTTTTGAAGCCGACAAAATAGCTTAGTTCCATCACCACTAGTTTGCTCAAAACCCGGGAGCTGCCGCATATAAACCTCTTCATGAAGTTCGCCATTTAAAAAAGCATTATTAACGCCAATTTGACGAAGGCTCTACTTGTTAGTCACTGCCAAAGCTAATATAATATTGAGAGTTGTAAACCTTACCACCGGACTAAAGGTATCTTCAAAGTCTTGACCCGGGATTTGTGAAAATCCTTGCGCAACAAGACGCGCTATATATCTCGAAACTGACCCATCCGAATTCCGTTTTATCCGAAACAACCATTTTCATCCCACACAATGCCTATCTTTGGGAAGTTCAACAAGAGACCATGTTCCATTGTCAACGAGGGCATTATACTCACTAAGCACCGCAGCTTTCCATTCTAGCACAAGAAGGGCCTGAGTAATATTCGTGGGAACCACATCACCTAAATTTGTTGTAGTTGAATAAAGTTTGGGTTTAAAAATCCCATGTTTACTTCTAGTGACCATCACATGCCGATTAGAGAGGGTAGTAGACTGCCCAGCAGTATCAGCACAAGCAGACTGTGAAGGCCCAACATCACCTAAAACCAACGGGCCTGCCAAGAAGCCTGAATCCACGTCCAACAAAGGAACCTCTGTTCCATTCACCACTATATCAACAAGAACATCACCAGTGGCAACACCATAATCTACAGGTCTACTTGTACCTACCGACGTTGCAGCAACCTCATCAGTGTCAGAGGAACCAGCATCCCCTACACTATTCACTGGACTCGCAGCAGGACCAGTGACATCCGTACGAGGATCAGCAACAATGGGAGAACTCGGCAGAAAAGCTGATGCACAGGGAGTCGAATCAGTGGCTATTGGGTCACGAGCAACACCAGAAGATTGAGCAGACAAAGATGGAGACCCGGGCCCATTATCGTCAGACACAACTCTCGTAGCAGCAGCCTTAGAACCTCCACAGGTAGGAGCAGTTAATGGGGCAGACCGAAATATGGTGGGAGAGACCTTCACCGTTTCACAAGAACTTCGTTGACTTCCTGCAAAGGGAAAAACGTGTTCATCAAAAACCACATGACGAGAAATAACGGTCTTACCCTCAGGAGTAAGACACTAATATCCTTTGTGATGAGGGCTATAGCCAAGAAATGTGCACTCTTGCGAACGAAGCTCCATCTTGTGTTTTTGAAAAAGACGCAAACACGGAAAACACTGACACCCAAACACCTTCATGAAACTATAGTCAGGAGTACGTTGATAAAGTCTCTCAAACGGAGATACATTGTCTAGAACCCTAGTGGGAAGTCGGTTGATTAAGTACACTGCCGAGACAACGGCAAAAGCCCAAAACTGAAACGGCATTTTCGCTTGGGCTAAAAGAGTTATGGCAAGATCAATAATATGCCGGTGTTTGTGTTTGACCACGCCATTTTGTTCGGACGTGTGAGGACATGTGACTCGATGATCGACACCCGTATCAGCAAGTTCACGAGAGAGGCTCCGAAACTCACCACCCCAATCGCTTTGAACCGCTTTAATTTGAGTATCAAACTGAGTTCGAACAATTTGAGCAAACTGTTTGTAGGCCAATAGAGCCTGAGACTTATGTTTAAGTAAAAACAGCCAAGTATTACGAGAATACGCATCCACAAATGAAACATAATAAGAATATCCAGCAGACAAAACATGTGACGGTCCCCATACATCAGTAAACACAAGCTCAAACGGCTTATTATACACAGTACAAGAGTCACTAAAAGGTAGCCGATGGCTCTTTCCTTGCTGACAGACAGAACAAAAAAAGTCTTTATTGAATTTCAAAGAAACATTACATTTAGCAAGTACCATAGTCAACGTGGCCTGGGCAGGATGACCCAGCCTACGGTGCCACAGTTCAACATCAGAATCAACAGAACTAGCAGTAAAACAACCAACATTAGAAAACATAGACCGACTTTGAGTAGACTTCATCGAAGCCTCAGCACCAGCAGCAGCTTGAGTATGAAACGCATAAAGACCTCCACTCTCAGCACCTTGCAGCAAGACATCTCCAGTGTGCTCATCACGAACAACACAATTATTTGCATGAAACTCGAAATACACTTCATTATCTCTAGCAAACTTCGAAACCGAAAGCAGATTTTTAGTCACTTGAGGAACAATCAAAAGATTATGCAAAACTAGAGACCTAGAAGAAGAGTTAAATGCAGTATGACCAACTTTGGAAATTAACAAACCATTACCATCACCAACAACCAGTTTACCTGGTCCAGAGTAGTCAGAACAGTGATGAGCTGTAGAGGCATTAGGAGACACATGGTGAGTAGCCCCCGTATCCACAAACCACGACTCAGTTGAACTAGAAGACGACGGACTTCCAGAGTTACACTGATTGCATCCATTAACCAACCCTGCAGTGTTACAAACTGGAGTGGAATTAGTGCTCTGATACCATGATGAACTGACAAACACAGATAACAAGAAAATTAAAAATGGAAGACTCTAGAGAGTGAGCCACAGCTGGATATTAGGGAAAAAGGAATCGACAGAAAATAAAAATATAGGCCTTCAATTGTTGAGATAAAAATCTCAAGACTCGGTAAAGGCCAAGGGTCTCAGACCCAATATTTATATAGCCCATTAGTGTAACAGACTTGGTATTTGTAACCACCAATCTGTTACAACAGTAGGCTTAACAACTCAACAGAAACGGGCCCACAATAACAGTAGGCCAAAACTGCCAAACGTCTATATTTAAATGTTGATCTCCAACAGATACTAACCAACTTAGGACATTTAAACTCTTATTCAATATCCATTTATTTGTCTATAATGTTCTCTCCTATTAAATTGATTAAATTTAATTAAAGCACTTAGTTCTAAAAGACTCTAATTCTATTATACTAGGTGAATTAAATCCTCATAAGATAAAACGTGATTCCTATGTAATTCAATGCGGATAGATCTGTTTTGTTTTTGGGTCCTCTTGGTGTAATGAATACAACTACTACTAATTTTTAAATTCGAGTAGTAAAGATGACCATGGAGGTTAAAAATGCTTTCGAGTGGTTGAAAGTGGTGTTACAACGAATGAAACAGATGCTGCTGATGTTGCAACGATTGCCTGCTCAAAAGGGCTGCTGTTTTTTTGGTTGAGCTGCTACAAAGGTGTCTATGAGCGTTAATGTAATTGCAAGCAGAGAATGCTCCTTAAACATACAAGGAAGGCCATTTTAATGGTGAACATTCAATGTAGAAGTTGTGGAATAGTTTCTTATAAAAGAGCGTTGCAAAGGCAGCCGTAACAGCACCATACAACAACTATTTAGAGAAAATGTATGTTTTCTTAAATTTCTTTATCATTCAGTATTTTATAATTTTTTTGTAATTGGCTTTACATTCTACTCGCTATAAACAATATACATACATTTATCCATATTTTTTTTACAAATCTATGAGTGTATATGATAATATATATATATATATATATATATATATATATATATATATATATATATATATATATCATTCTTCTATTCACCCAATGACCATAACAGCAAGCCGCAATCGAGGAATGTGAGGATTTCAAAGAAGATCGAAGCAAACCTTCAACTTCTATCACCCAAGTCTCAATTCATTTTAGTTTATTATTCTCCTTTTTTCTCTATCATAAATGATATTAATTTATCTTAAGGATTATTAAATGTAGAATCTCACGGAGGAAGTGGAAAACTCTATAAAAGATGAAGGCACTTCTTCAACTTCTAACTCTAAATGACCCGAATCAAGTAAGTACATATATACGTACAATGCAAAAGGTTACTAATAATGGTAATACTTTTTTTGATTTCATCATCAACTATGTATTACTATCCTTCAATTAACTTTTTAGTTGTATGACCTAATGTAATATTAATTTTTTCTGGGCATTAGTGAAATTGCTAGAGATAATTAGCCTCAAGTTTTGTAAGTTATTGAAGAGTGCCTCACTTATACCTATTGAAACCTAAGCATCAACTATTTTTTTGAATGTTGTCCCTCCTATTTTCTCTGCCTTGATTGAAGTTTGGTGGCCGACGAAGAATGAATCAGTGTTTGCAGGTAAAAACATGGATTTGATAAAACTTGATCCCTTTACTTGATTAAAGTTATTGATGATGGGGTTGTTTTTTATGAGCCATTGAGATTATACTTCACCGGACAGACACCGCAACTTATAAAAAAAACGGATAGGACATTTTATGAAACTATATTGGGATTGATGGCTGTAGAGCATTTAGGTGTTCTCTATTTATGAGCGCAAGTGCACACTCTTGTCAAGTTATAGTATAAAAGATATCGTCTCCCACAGGGATTGGAGCAGCTTCTATGAATGGTTTCCTGCACAAAGATTTAGTAAATGCATAATTAAATCTCACAATGTGGAAATATAAAAACACAGATAAAATAAAGATAGTGATGAGAGGGAAGATGGGGAGAGATTTGGTCGATAGATTGGGTAAGACAATTGCAGCTTAGTAGCATGTAGACTGCGTTGTAAAGCCTATGAGAGTTTTGCGCTGCCATGATTTGCTGCCTCGGCGGGTATGGCGGGCGGCAGGCTACGACCCTGTCACAAGGCCGCAGCGGGTCACTGCCCTTGCAACTTTCGTTGTCTCGACAGGTGGAATGAAGATAAGTCCTGGCGGCAAGTCTGGTAGACATTCCAAGTTCGGCAGGATAGTCGACAATGATCCTCCATATTTCTAGGCAAGGATGCTCGAAAGCTAGCGCGACATAGGCAATACCTAGCAATCTCAGCGTAAACCTAACACAGGCTAGTCAATTCGGTTGGTGATCCCTTTTAGCCGCTGAAACTTGTGAACTGTTAGAAACCAAGTTAGTCACGCCCCCAACATGTTGTGACCGTGCTTAACCCTTTCGTGAGCCTTACACTTTCGTGCCTGACAAATGGATTCTCTCAACTGACTGGTTAGGACTAATTGAAAGAATGAAGTGCATAGATTAAGCAAACTTAGAATTTTATTGAAAACATCTCAAAGCTGTTACAACCGTTTCTCACAAACTACTTTACATACAAGCGCCTAAACCCTAGGAGAGTTGGGCTGCAACCCCCAACAACTCCCATCTACCTAGCTACATCTCATCTATGCGGCTATTCAAGCACACAACCCCTTATTCTCGTCTTGCCCCTATACCCTTACATACATTGGGTATATATAGGGCTCATGGCCTAAGTTTGAATCCTCCTTGAAGTAGAAGTTCTTAAAGTAATTTACATTAAATACACTCATTTTTTACTTAAATGTGGACTCTTTGGACGTTGTCTTTTCCCGCAAGTAAGAATAAGTACTTCTACTTATCAATCTTGGATCAGCTCTACCTACCGCTACAAGCTTCAGAAAATGGCAAGACTGGGCTCATTGGGCTTAGGAAATTGCCCTCTTTCAATTGCGACCCATCTTGGCTAAGTCGGTGTAAATCCTGCCTGGGCGGCACTTGGCGGCAATGCTGCTTCGGCAGCGTCCTTGGCGGCATCTGGAACTGCTTCAGTACAGCTCCTATTGTTCCATCTTTTCCTATCCTCTCCTCTCCTTGCTACAACACCAGAAAATAAAAACTAAACTAAAACAATATCTTTTCTCAACCAAACATAAAATATTCAACAAAAGCATGGTGAAAGAGAAAATAATGTTATTATGCATGCAATGCACCTAAATATACCAAAATGAGCTTGAGAATAGCAATAATAAGGGTAGGAATGTGTACAAAATATAGAACTCGTGAACACTCTACAATGGTGTAGATATAGAAGAACACAGATACCCTATATTGTGCATATTAAATCATACATTATATTCTATGACATGATTAACTAAAGCGGCTTCAGTGAGGTTAGGAGACTTCCATGTAAAAGAAAATTCGCGTAATGGATACCTGAAATTATTTCCTACCGATTTCTGTCAGATGATAGTCGATACCACTGAATCAAGGATTTTGAAAGCAATGGAGCTTTATCAGAACAAGGCTGGAGTTTTAAGCATGAACCAAGAGTTTCAGAACAATGAAAACCAAAAACACGGGCTTTGTTCTCCTCAGCCATCTTGTTAATTGACAGTTGTAATAAACCAGCATAGGTTGTAAACATCAAAAAATATCATAGACCAGATTACACCATCCCACTCGCTAATATTTAAGGCTTGGTCGGTACTATGAATAGACAACATGCCAGGAAAGAAGAGTCACAAAAGATAATTAACAAGGAACTTAAAACCAACCAGAGACCTTTTGGAAGCAAGTAAATGATGTTCGAGACTCGGAATATTGTAAAGATCAAAGAAGAAAAAGAAAAACTCAATCGACCTCTTTCTGAAACTTTGCTTGGAATAGAGATTTCTCTCGAATTTGAGCTCTGAGAGCACGAAGTTCATGCTCCATATCCATCACCTGAAAACATGACAGCATATTGCAATGATCTAAAACTGCCATTATATCAAAACCATATCTTTAACAAAAACCTCATCTACTTTGCCTTGCACCAAGAAAATAGATTTATGATTTCTCACATTATATGTTTTCATTTAAAAACTTAATCCAAATACATCGCACACATTGAATTTCCAATAAATCTGATATCTATATCACATCGGTCAAGAATACCAAAACAGTGTCATCTTCAATGTCACATAATGAGAAAGAAGAGGCAGAGCATTTCATACTATGGTACTCTTGATCGATGTGATGCTCGATTATATGCATTTTCTACTACCATTTTTCAATGACAAGACTTAGGAGACATGATAACTCACCTTGGTTGGCTGATGCATCAATTTAATTCTGCTACCCTCTTGAACTTCCTCTATTAGCTCCTCAACCTCCTGCAAGATATAACTCACAGAAGAATACGGTACAAATTTACCGCAACTTACGGTTGCTGTGATGTATCTAGTTGGACAATTTACTTGGTAACAAAAGTAAAACAAAGTATTTATCATCTTTGAAACTGAGGAATTAAGAAGGAAAACTAACATAAAAAGCTCAATTTAACCTGAGTTTTTTTTGAAATTTTTCCGGATTCTTTTCTTGCTCGTCAAGGGCCTCACCAAATCGCTGC
This sequence comes from Hibiscus tridactylites, assembly GCA_958450335.1. NCBI lineage: Eukaryota > Viridiplantae > Streptophyta > Magnoliopsida > Malvales > Malvaceae > Hibiscus > Hibiscus tridactylites. The sequence goes on along the minus strand of OY288266.1, from coordinate 1,089,850 downwards.
ACCACGGCCCTAGCGCTTTCAATTTCAGCACAAGCAAAAGATTTTTCTTGATTTACCAACTTTTTAGCATCTTCAGAAGCCTGGAGATATTAAAGAATGGATTCGATCATTCGGTAAAAATGAAAATCAGGCAATAGAAAACTGTATTAGCATTAAAAATTGCCCAGAGTTCCTTTTTCTTAACAGAAAGAAAAACCACAACTGCAAGCTCCTGAAAAGGCTGATCTTCATTTGACACATCAAGAACACAATCCATGAACTGACCTGCTTGAGAAAGTTTGCTAGTTTTTTCACTTCAAACTTCTCTTGAAGCAATTTCTCTAAGCTTGGCCTATATTACAAGAAAACAAGTGTTATTCAATATATCATCCATCGTCAACAAGACAGATACCGATATTATCATCTGCAAAATGCATGGAAGAAAATAGAGTTAAAACAAATAAACTACAGATGGAGCTAGATTTTTGTTGAAACCACATAAGATCTCTCCCATTCGGAGATCGTACAATTCCAGGTCAAGTAGGATGGAGAAAAGAGAATCATTGAGATGATATTGGGGCAACTAAAAAGAAGATGGTTCCCACCTCATCCGCCAATTTCGCAGTAGCAGCAAGGTTCTTGTCGAATTTACTACCAATGTCACGAACTGAGAGTCACTTGTGCTGCTCGGATAATTGTGTTGTTTCACTTTCGAAAACCTCCATCAGCGACGGACCATTCTTATCCCCTCTTGGCTCCTCCAAAATCTGATTTTCTGGTCCTAATTTATACTTTGGAAAGTGATCGGAAGCAAAGCTTACATCAGCCGAAACAACCACAATTGATTCTTTCAGCATTGTTTCATCAATATCGGGACTTATCTTCGTCATTTTGGGTCTATTCTCTGCTTCTTACATAAATACAAAGAAAACAACCTTATCAAACCTCAAACTAAACACTAAAAGATCACTTTTATTAATCATCGATCCCAAGCAAACCAAGAACTCAGAAACATTTGTATTTCAACTCAAAACTAATTCACATAATTAACCTTACAAAACAGCATGAAAAGAAAACATAGACAGACTATACTTGAATAACAAAAGCAAATCAACTCAACCAAATGAAAAAAAAAACAATTTTATAATATTGAATGAATTCAAAGCACAACAGAAAGCTGCATGAATCTAAAGTATTTTTACAGATCCAGAGAAGCAGCTACCGAGTACCAAGGTTCAGCTAGACACTCCAAAATTTCAACTGATAGAATATAGCACAAAGGAGAGTAAAGAAAGAATGAAAGGGAAAGTTTTATTAATCTTGAAAGTTCAGCGTGCGTTTACAATCATGCTATGACCTCTTATTTATAGGGATATCAGGTCTCTTGAAAGACTCTTTAGCAAACTAACAACCTTTTAACAAACTGACATTAATTCTTGATTAACTGACATAACAATATCCTCTAATATGCTACTTATCCTCTGTTCTTCTTTGATCCCAACATTCTTCCTGCCTTCTCATGCTTCAAAAAGAAACAAATCAACCTGCATCTTCCTGATTATCAGTAATGTCAGTAACACGTGTTAAATGTACAGTATTCTATCGAAGTTCTTCTGCACAAAACACTTTTAACTTTTTCCTAATTCAACTCGCTTGAGCTTAGCATGGTGAACATGGTTGGAAGAGTGAGCAATCACACTGGTGTTGTCACACCATAAGACCGGAGTTGAAGAAAGAGAAATTTGCAACTCTGTTAAAAGAGACTTTATCCAAATTGCTTCACACATGGCATCAGCAAGACTCCTAAAATCTTCTTCTGTGGATGACCTAGATACAACACTTTGTTTTTTTAAACTCCATGCTATCAGGTTCCCACCTAAGAAAACACAGTAGCCACTAGTAGATCGTTTATGATCTGCACTGGTTCCCCAATCAGAATCAGTATATCCAACTAGCGTAGTTGGTGATGAACGTGTACTAAAGAACAATCCATGATCAATAGTTCCCTTAAGATATCGAATCATCCTCTTAACTGCCTTCCAATGTTTGTCAAGTGGCGCTTGCATAAATTGACTAAGTTTATTTACAGAAAATTGGATATCTGGTTTTGTTGTATTGATATGCTGAAGTGTTCATACTACTTGTTTGTAGAATGTAGCATCAGGGAAAATAAGACTGGAGAGATTTAAATTCTGAACCACAATCCGATTGAGTAACTTTAAGTTTCAAATTAAGCTGTCTTTCTACCATCTTATGAAATTCAATAACAACTTTATAAACATCAGATTTTCTAGGAATGAAATAGATCCATGTGTATCTAGTGCAAGCATCTATGAAACTGATGTAATAACTAGAATTATTGGAGATTAAAGGTGCAGGCCCCCAAACATTCATTTGAATCAACTGTAAAGGCTGCGAATAAACAGTAACATATTTCTGAAAAGGCAACTTATGGCTTTTACCCAACTCAAGTAGTGGACAGTTTTAAAAGCACATCATTGGAGGGATGTCCATGCCTCTTATGCCAAAGCTGAGCACTACTAGAAATAGAAAGACATGTATCACCTAAGTCTAAAGAAGAAATTTGAGCAGGCTTATTCAAAGAACAACCAGTATGTAAAGACTTAGAACTCAGTAAAGAACAATTGAAAGAACTAGATGTATTATCTTCAGCAGAAAAACCATCACTAAATCGATAAAGACCATCACTTTGCAGCCCTTATAGGATCGGTTGTTGAGTTGTCAAATCCTTTCCAAGATAAAAGTCAGGAAAAAATTCTACAAAAACATCATTATCTCAAGTGAACTTAGAAACAGACAAAAAATTCTTTTTAATTGAAGGAACATGCAACAAATAAAGAAGGATTAAAGACCTAGAAGATGTTTCTAACAAAGAAGTACCAACCAAAGAAATAGGAACAATAAGCCCATTAGCAACAGAAACTCTACCAGTACCATAATAACGAATAGAATTAATAATGTTACCAGCATCAGGAGTTAGATGTGATGTAGCTCCAGAATCGGGATACTAGGTAGCATCACCATAGTTGTTGAAATAATATGCTACAGTTGCAACCGTAGCAACAACCGGTTCAGAAACCCCAGACGAACCAACACCACCAGCATTGTAACTCCCTTGATGATTGAAATTTCCTTGTACGTTGTAATTTCCCTGAGAGTTGTAAAAACCTTGAACATAACCCCCTTGATCATCAAAAAACTCTTCAGAAAAAGAGCACTGGTTCGCAGAAGCACCAACACCATCGTAATCTTGATTGAATCGAAAGTAGCAGCGAATGGCAAGATGCCCAATATTTCCACAAATCTGGCATTGCGGGCGAGAACGAGCACCAAAAATTCTTCCACCTCGACCTCTAGGAGCACCTCAATTGAACGAAGGCCAAAACCCTAGATTTGGAGAACTTCTCTGAGAATTGGCCAAAGCCGAAGGACGTAAATTAGACCTATTATTACCAAAACACATATTGGAGGGGTTAGAATATGGGCCTTGCTGATGAAAGGCCATATCAACACCATTCGGGCCATACGCCATATGAACCAGTGAGCCCTGATTCAAGAACTCAAGCTGCCTCGACTCTATATCAAGAAGCACACTAGAAACACCATCGACCTTGTAAGGTTGTTGACTGGAAGTGATAACTGCCACTACCGATTCATACTTCGGTGGCAAGCCAGAAAGAATCGCCAAGATATGCATTGTTTCTGAAAGCGGGTTACCACACGCCGCAAGACTATCGCAAATCCCTTGAATCTGTGCTAAATATTCTCGCATCAACTGATCACGTTTGTGTATATTCTTTAAAGAACAATGAAGATGCATAATTCGAGTAGTGGAAGTCACTGAAAAATTATGCTTCACCTTATTCCAAATATCAAGCGTAGTCCTACAATTGACAAGAGTCGGCAATATAGAAGGTCCAATCGATGACAACAACCATGAACATAGAGCACTATCTTGCTGCCTATAACGAACATAATCGAGATTTGGAACCCTAGAACCTCCTTCTCCAACCACTGTTTGTTGAGGAACCACCAAAGATCCATCAAGATAAGAAGTGAGAGCCAAAGTTTCAACAACGGATATAACTTGCTGCTTCCAAAGCAGGTAATTGAAGTCATCAAGATGAATAGAGATCGTCTTATTGGTAAACGGTTTGGAGGAAGAAGAATTTTCTGCCATGGAAATCTCTGATATCATGATAGAATGTAGAACAAAAGAGAGTAAAGAAAGAAAGAAAGGGAAAGTTTTATTAATCTTGAAAATTCAACATTCTTTTACAGTCAAGCTATGACCCATTATTTATAGGGATATCAAGTCTCTTGAAAGACTCTTTAACAAACTAACGATCTTTTAACAAACTAACATTAATTCTTGATTAACTGACATAACAATATCCTCTAATATTATCTTTCTTCCAAATTTGACTAAAGAGGCTATGAAATTTCCAGCATTTAGGGGGAAAAGAAAAATGAAAAAGTTGTGTTCTGAGCTGGAAAGATAGATTATAATTTGTACATTTCACAAAAAATAAAGCAAAAATTCTATTAAAAAAAGGTAAATGATAACATGACTGATATCATATTTTTCTTTGCAATAATAAAAGGATATATATCATTTCCTTTTATGGACTGCAATTATCTTCTTCTTCTTTTTCTTGGATTTCTATCTTACTTACAAAAGCAGCTAACCTAAACATATCAAATTTCCAACTACATTCCAATAAATTTCCAACCCACATTCTTACTTGTTACCCACAATTTATTATTCTCCAAAAAAGCCAAACATATACATTAATGAGTAGCTAGTTTGGTCAATATTTGCATGTTAATTATGCTTAATTGGTTGCTTTATGATGAAGAATTGTGGCTCATTACATTATTTACTATGCAGGACCTCGCTGCTGCGAAATATTACGAAAAAAGCCGAAATCTGTAATTTTTTTGGATTCATGGCTGGGTTAGTAGGCATGAACTGGGACATGAAAATCTGACTGGGCGCGACACGTTAGCGGATGACGTCAACAGCACGGGGGATGACGTCAGCAAAAGTGATGATCGGATGATGATGTGGCGGCAGAAGTGAAAGCTTATCAGGATATTCCAATAGCTTATCAGATTCGGGATGATAGCTTATCGACCAGGATTTGGATAAAGACTTGAGATTTATCTCTTTTATTTATTTTAAATATTTTTTAGGAATTATCTCTTAGGATTTATCTTTTGTAATTTGAATTTATTATCTTATCTCTTATCACTTAGGTAATTTCTAGGGTTTTAGACTAGTATAAATACCCCCTTGGGGGTAAGACTCAGATCATCTCATCATTTGTTCTTCACTTGTTTCTACTTGAGTTTTATAAAATCCTTTTCTCTTTCAGTTATTATTTTCTTTACTTCCTTTTGAAAATGATGCTAAGCATTGTTAATTTAATAATCATACAAAGCAAAATTTTCCATAAGTCGTGGGCTACAGCAATGACTCAAATCCAACGGGAGGATTAAAAAGCGCTTTCAAAAATTTGGGAATCTCTTTCAGTTTTCAAAAGCTAAACTTCAAACCAAAACGATTTTCGAAACAAAAGATTGACTTTATTCAAAATATGGTTTTCGGTTAATATGTGGGAGGAAGGATCAGCTATTGAAGCACATTCAACTTCTTGGGAACACACTTAGTAAATTGATTACTAAGGAAAACTGAGATTGAAACTGTTATTATTGAGATAACATAATTCGAGTTGGTTTTTATTGAACTTAAACGATTTTTGATCTACAACATTGTTGTTGACTAGATCAACTTCGTAAATCGATATCAAAGATAGAACTTGGGTATTCGGTTACAAAAACGTAGTCTCAAGGATTTACCCTTGTAGGCAATTAACCGACGTGAATCCCGAAGTAAAAATCTTTTCCAATGATCCGAGGAAAGTGAGTCAAAGCCAAAGCCTAATCCCGAAGTAAAAATCTTTTCCAATGATCCGAGGAAAGTGAGTCAAAGCCAAAGCCTAATGCTGATTTAAATACATTGAATTTATTTCTTTCTAAACTTCACTTTAATTCCTTTGTCTTCTTGTTTATTGTACAACCTTTTTTTCACTTGATAATACTCAATTCACTTCTGCGCTCAGAGATCAAACGAATATAATCAGGAAGTTTCTTTAGTCCTTCTGGGATCGATCCTTACTTGTCTTTTATTACATTTAAATTCCTTATTTATTTATTATTTGAGAAGAAGAAATTATTTTTGGCGCGTAAACAACGCGTGTCATACATCATCATTAAAAAACAAGAAAAGAAAGCTTAAATCCAACATCATCCCATAAAGTAGAAAAAAGGAAACAATGAAAGAGAGAAGAACAACAACGACAAAGAAGAAGAAGAGGAATCTGAAGAAGAAAGGAAAATGGTACATTGGGTTGATTTTAGAGGTCTTGGTGAAATGCTTTGCCTTCTTTTTTCAAAAGAAAAGACTCAGACAAATGATAATACTTAATAATTAAAAGAAAAGTAAGGGAGAGGAAGAGAGCTTTTGTTCCTTTCCTATCTCTCGTTCCCAACAGTAATTGAGTTTGGATATTGAAAATCCATTGTTTCTATGGAATATTACAATTTAAGCTCGGTTGGATTAAGTTCATTTACATGATTTCAGTATTTGTAATCGAAATCAAATTAATTTTTACACACAACATAAAAGAAATCCGATTAAGACCAACAACCGGTTGGTTTAGAGGAATGAGTTACTAGCTCACTTGTTTAAGGTCAAAATAGAAAGAATTGGGTTTGGATTAAGTTCACCGAGGCTGAGAGCAACATGAACGACCTCGTGTCTGAGTATCAACAATACCAGGATGCTACCACCGATGAGGAAGGTGAATATGAGGATGAAGAGAACATGTAAAGGGGCGAGCGCCGAACGAAGCTTGTTGGTAATGTAGCATACAATATATGATTCCTGAGCTCGTGTTTGGTATTGTATATGTAAGTCTTTCCCTTTCCTGAGTTTGCCTTTGTTAATTCTGCTTGTAGTAATTCCCTACCTATGTTTGCATTACATTGGTGTTCTCTACATTTGGTATAAAACTTCAGTGCTCCTGTAGTACGACGGTCGGTGTGTACGAGGTCCGGGAACGATTTTACTGTCGTATAGCCGGTCGGCTATATTCTCATAGGGGCAAGTTTACGGCCTGCATTTCGAGTTGAGGAAGAGATTATAAGTTAGCTAGCTTACCTTCGTGGGATTGCTATCCTGGGAATTGAGAACTTTATAAGGTTACTAATTATATGTTTACTGAACTGCTTATAGATTATAATGTTTTGTGGACTTCTTTATCTCGTTGAGTTGGTGTCTATTGCGAATACATCTTTTAGGGGTGGCAATCGGGTGGGGAAAAACCAAAAACCGTGGGGATCCGAACCGACGGGGATGGGGAATAACCGAAATCTTCGCCCACGGGGATGGGGATGGGGGAAGTTTTATCCCCGAAACTCAAATGGGGATGGGGACGGGGATTGCTATATCCGAACCGTAGGGATAACCGAACCGTACCCGTGTGAATAACCGTAGGGATCCCCGAAAAATATCCGTAGGATCCCCAATATCTTACAAAATTTTAAAAATATATTTATAATTATTTACTTATATACCCTTAATATATCTTAATAAAAATATTATATATGATAAGAAAATAAAAAGAAACCCTAATTATATATTCTAATACCACATTATTATTCTCTTCCCTTACACAGCCGCAAACCACAATTGAAGATTTTTTTATCAAAAATCACAATTTGAAGATTAGAAGAACTGCGTCTGCAACCTTCCTCACAAGGTAAAAAAAATCTAAAAATTATAATTATTTTTAGTCTAGATTTTACATTGTTATAGTTTTATATTTACGCATATTTTATACATGGCTACAACTGAAGTGATTTGTTTAATTAGAATGTTTTAATTTTTTATTTTTGATGTAGGTTTTACATTCTTATTCACGTGGAATGTATTTTTAATACCTCAAATTTTTCTCTAATTTATTTATGATACAAGATTTTAAATTATAGGTTGAATTAGAATGTTTTTAATTTTTAATTTTTGGTGTAGGTGAATTATGGATAAACAAGATAATATGGATTCAACAACTAATACTCCTAGTGCTATTATCGGAAGTACTAGCAGCTTTCAAAGATCTACTACTAAAGAAAAAGAAGATGGATCAACACCAATTGGACAAGAGATGTCAACACCAAATGATTCTAACTCAATTGAACCTTCCGTAGAAGAAGCAAGCTCAGGAATTAAACGAGGTCGAAAATCAGATGTGTGGAATCACTTTAAGAGGCAGAAAATTGGTGAGAAGTGGAAGGCGGTATGTCTTTATTGTCAAAAGAAACTTGGTGGAGAGTCAAGAGATGGGACCACTCATCTACGTAACCATTACAAGATATGTCCATTAAGAAAAACTAAAGACATAAAACAAAGTTTCTTGGGAGCGAAAATAGAAGATAAAGAGAAGACACTTGCAATTTGGGAGTATGATTCAGAACTTTTAAGAAAAGAGATTGCTTGTATGATTGCTTTTCATGAATACCCATTGACCATGGTGGAGCATTATTGGTTTCGTAGAGTTATGAAAATAGCTTGTCCGAAGTTCAAGGAATATACTCGGAATACAGCTAAAAGTGATATCTTCAAGGTTTATGAGAATGAAAAGAAAAAGATGACCATTACACTTCAAAACAATGATAGTAAAATTGCTATCACCACTGATATGTGGACATCAACGCACCAAAAGAAGGGATTTATGGCGATAACAGCACACTTCATTGATGATTCATGGATTTTACGAAGCCGAATTATTAGGTAACTTTGTAACACTTAATCTTTTATTGTTGATTGAATTGAGTAGTTAAATTGTTAACTGTGTGATTATTTAATAACTACATTTATTACTTTAATTTTATTCAATTTATTTTATTTGATTTGATTAGGTTCATGTATGTGCCATGTCCGCATACAGCTGAAGTGATTTGTGATGTTCTTTCTGAAAGCTTGATGGACTGGAACATTGATAATAAAATATCTGCATTGGCTTTAGATAATTGCTCAACAAATGATAAAATGATGAAGCTGATTTGTGGTAAGTTGACACCTAACTGTCTCTGGTTGGATGAAAAATTATTGCATGTACGTTGTTCTGCACATATTTTGAATTTGATAGTTAAGGATGGTTTGGAGATTATTAAAAGTTTTATTGACAATGTTCGTGATAGTGTTACTTTTTGGATTGCTACCCCTAAGAGAATTGAAAAGTTTCAAGAAACTGCTTGTCAGTTAAATATTCCTGTGACCACAAAGATAGCATTGGATTGTAGTACTAGGTGGAATTCAACTTACCATATGCTCAATGTTGCTATTTCATATAAAGAAGTTTTCAAGCGTTTGAAGAAAAGAGATAATCTTTTTTTATCATGTCCATCCGATGAAGAATGGGAAATTGCTCAAATTATTTGTGATAAATTGAAAATCTTTTATGATGCTACTGAGTTCTTCTCTGGGACTGATTATCCTACTATTAATCTTTTTCTTCCGAAGATTTGTGATATCAGGGTGAGTTTGAGGCAATGGGCTGCTTCTAGTTTTTTTTATGTTAGAGATATGACAGCAAGAATGGTTGAAAAATTTGACAAATATTAGACTGAGGTTAATCTTATCTTGAGCATAGCAACAATATTTGACCCTAGGTACAAGTTTAAGGTGTTACAATATTATCTTCCACTTCTCCATGGTGAAATAGTGGCAAAGGTTGAGATGGCAAGAATTAAAACAGCTTGTTATCAATTGGTTGCTGAATATTCAAAATTGAGCACTAGTGAAGATTTTGAAAATGTCACTCAATCATCACCTACACCTCTTTTGGGAGATGGTGAAATAACAAGCTTTGATGATTTTGTTGCTGCCTCTGAACTTTCTTTTGAAAATGTTGCGGTTGAATTTGATCATTATTTGGAGGAGCGTTTGTTGCCAAGAAAAGGTGAATTTGATTTGCTTGCATGGTGGAAAAATTGTCTTAAATATCCTATATTGCGATTGATAGCTAGAGATATTTTTGCGATTCCTACCTCAACTGTAGCTTCAGAATCAGCTTTTAGTACCGGCGGAAGAGTTATAAGTGATTCTCGTAGTAGTCTTAACAATGATACAATAGAAGCATTGATGTGCACACAAAGTTGGCTAGGAATTGAATTGAAAGGTATTGAATATACAAAAAGTTATTTTTTAATTTGATATATTTAATAGTTATATATATGAAAATTTTAATACATGAATGCTTTGTGCTTTTAGATTATGAATCAGTTAATGATTCATCGTTGTGGAACATTACTAGAGATATGGATGTGCATGCTCGTGAGGTAACTTTTCAATTTTTTACTTCTAATTTTTATTTAATTCATGTATTTTTTATGCCTATGAACTTATTATATTTACTTTCGTATTATTTGATACATATAATATTTACTTTTTGATATTATAGGTTGATGACAAGAAGAATTAAAACAAGTCTACAAGAGCATCATCAAATATCATATATTAGATCAATTTAGCTACAAAAGTGTTGAGAAAAACAACCCCAATTTTAATATTTGAATCATGTTTAGACTTATCCAACATTTATGTTTGGTGGATCTTTGAGATCACGTGTTGTCATTGTTACATCTCAAAGAAACTAAAATTGAAGTTTAGATATTTTCTTATTTAATATGCATTGATTTTTTGAGATTGAAAATGGTTAAGATTGTACATATACATTGGGTGTTAGATGAATATTGACGTTTGAAACTTTCATATTATAGGTAGAGACCAATCTGAGACAATATGATATATCTTATAAGTTTTATGTGTTGCATTGATTTCAAAAATGTTTGTTTATTTATTGGGGACGGGGATTAACCGAAACCGACGGGGATCCGTAAGGGATGGGTATGGGGACTAAAAAATCCCCGAAACATATAACGGGGATTCCCCAAAACCGTACCCGCAAGTGTTGGGGACATAATGGGTAATACAAAACCGTTCCCGCCCCGCCCCGTTGCCACCCCTAACATCTTTGCTATATTATTAGTAAAATTTTAAAAGGTAAATATGGAAGACAAATAAACTGTTGGTTAAACTAAATTATAAATTTATCAAACAAATCACTCAATTAGTCAATTATTATAAACAAATTACTAAACTTTTAAAAAAATATAAAAGTTAGAAGAAGTGTGAGAGAAATTTCTATTAGCAAGATTACAAATGAGCCACCAAATTATTAATAAGATTAAAAATTGATCACTTAACTTCAAATAGTTACAAATGGCTTCACTCAATTAATAAAAAAAAGTTCATTTTGAGTTTTGGGTTTGTCGAATATTGAGGTTTCATTCAGTGATTCAAATGGTGGAGAGACTGTCATTAGTGAGATGAAGTATCCTAAGATGAAGGTCGTTTGACAGTGGACGACGTTGATCGATATTTTAGGATGCACATTTGGCCGGTTGGTCAAACTAATCATATTTGTTTCCTCATATTCCCTTAGGTTATGGATTCTAAACCCACAAGGAGTACTCCCCTTCCTTCCTCTAGAGTCCCCAATTTCCCTCCCATCTAGGTAGAACTAGGATTTGTCAAAAAAAATTATTTGTTAGTAAAATCCTTTTACTTAATTCACATAATTTAAGTTTCTGAACAAACTAAACACAAATTTCTCTAGCCAAGCCAGGTGGATATAAAATACATGGTGATCAAAGAAATTAAAGCCTAGCCATATAATTTACACAACTTATTAAATTATTATAATCGATTTTATAGAAAATATTGGTTGGTTGTAATTTTCACAACCTCTCTATTTATTTGAAACGAAAGAAAAAGAAAAATCATTCCACTTTCAAGATAAAATAAGAAAAAGACATGGCAATAAAATATAATGTTGTTTTTACAGTGTCTATAATATTACTTTTACTTTGTTCAACCATTGAAGTTCAAGCAGCTATTCTTGATGTCGTTGCTAAGTTTGGCGCAAAGGCTGACTTGAAAATAGATTTGAGTAAGGTAAGTGAAATTGCAAATCACTTTAATACTCCAACGGTGAAAACATGCATAATTTATTTATTAATATATTTTATTTTAGCCATTATTGGATGCTTGGAAAGAAGCTTGTAGTTCAACAACTCCAGCAACAATAGTGATTCCTAAAGGGGTATATCTTTTAAGTCAAGCAACACTAGAAGGACCTTGCAAGGCTCCTATCGAGCTTAAAGTTCAAGGCACTATAAAAGCTCCGGCTGATCCTAAAGCTTTCAAGGAGCCTAAATGGATTGAATTCAATAAAATTGAAAATTTCAAAATGTCCGGCGGAGGAATTTTCGATGGTCAGGGAACCAGAGCTTATAGGAGAGAAGGTTGTGATAAAAAAGACTTTTGTAGTGTACTCCCCATTGTAAGGTTTCTTTTCTTTTGTTAAAATTTGATATTTTTTTATAGTTATAATTAATATATTTTTTCTGACTCTATATTAACTATGAAATTAAACAGAATATAAGGTTTGATTTTTTGACCAATGCGTTGATACAAGACATAACTAGCAGAGATAGCAAACAATTCCACGTTAATCTTTTGGGATGCAAAAATATTACTCTCGAACGATTCAACGTACGTGCACCTAAAGATAGTCCAAACACTGATGGTATTCACATGGGGAGATCAGATGGAGTTAAAATTATTGACGCAGATATAAAAACCGGTGATGATTGTATTTCGATTGGGGATGGTTCCAAACATGTGGAAATCACGGGAGCAACTTGTGGACCAGGACACGGCATTAGTATTGGCAGTCTTGGAAAGTTCAAAAATGAAGAACCGGTTGAAGGAATTAAAGTATCAAAATGCACCATGAGTGATACTTCGAATGGTGTTAGAATCAAGAGTTGGGCAGGTGAATTTTCTGGCACTGCATCAGATATACATTATGAGGATATCACCGTGAAGAATGTCAGTTGCCCTGTCATAGTTGACCAGAAATATTGCCCATCGAATAACTGCAAAAAGAATGTATGTAAACACTTATCAAAATCCTAATACTGGGGAAAAAGTTTATCAATCATCTAAACAATATTGTGTTTATGCAGGCAGAATCAAACGTTAAGCTAAGCAACATCAGCTTTAAGAACATTCGTGGCACGGCTGCGCTTCCAGAAGTTGTTCGAATCATTTGCAGCGGTACTTTTCCATGTCAAAATGTGGAGCTCACCGACATTGACATTAAGTATAGTGGACCCAATGGACCTGCAGTATCCGAATGTAAAAATGTAAAACCCAAAATTACTGGCAAACAAAATCCGGCTGCATGTGCTGCCCCTGTGCCACCAAACCCTACTCCTACGGTTTAGATAGCCTGCAATGATCAAAGCGAATGTAACCCATGCACCTTTTCATTTTACATAAATGCATTTGTTTCATTTTAATTCTATGTTATTAAAAAAAGTTGCATTAAATTCAATTGTTTAAAAATATTCTTGAATAAAAAATAGAACATAAGTGATAATATTTTATGCATTTCAACTTATTTGACTGAACGTTATTCGCGTCACATGTAGATGTAAAAATTTAATTTCATGTAAGATCAAGTACTAATTATTGAAATTGAATAAATAACATAATCCTTATCAAATTTTACCTATTCAAATATTGTATTGGTTTTAAAATCATAATAAAATATTGATATATAAAAGATGTTGTCGCGACCATTTTTTTTAAACCGTTTGTGGAAAAATAGTTTGACGATTAGAATTTTGAAAATCCGGGTTTTTCATTTTAATTTGATCTTGAAATTGGGAGTTTTTCCGCTTTTAATCAAATTTCCTTTATTTTCTTAAAAGTCGTTTTGGAGTCGCCACCGATCACTTTGGTAGACCGGACACCATAAAAAAGCGGACCATAGATACTTTTAATAAAATTCGGGTTCGGGGGTCAGTTACATGTAGGGAAGGGTTAGCACCCCTAAAACGCCCGTTATCGGTACCTCATTAATTTCACGTGACATTTTGGCATTATGAACATTAATTTGAATTTAATTAAATCTTTAATTGTTAAATGAATTTTCAATTCAAATGGGGATATCTTTTTGTAAGAAAATACATTTTAGTCAAATATAAGTTTTGAAACGTCCAAATACGTTAGGACACTTCAATTTTTATTCAGAATGTTTCTCAACACAATAGGTTTAACATATGTCCAATTATTGTCTTGTCATTTTTAAGATACTATGAATATTATTAAGTTTTAGGGTTTATGGTAACACCCAAATAATTGGACTCAAAGTAATAATTTTCCTAACTTTAATGCCACTAATTATTTAATCCTATTTTTAAATTCTATTTAAAGTAACTATAGGTAATTTCCATTTTCTATGTTTAAATGCTCCTTGATTAACATCACATTACAATGTGATACTAACCAACTTAGGACATTTAAACTCTTATTCAATATCCATTTATTTGTCTATAATGTTCTCTCCTATTAAATTGATTAAATTTAATTAAAGCACTTAGTCCTAAAAGACTCTAATTCTATTATAATAGGTGAATTAAATCCTCATAAGATAAAACTTGATTCCTATGTAATTCAATGCGGATAGATCTGTTTTGTTTTCGGGTCCTCTGCTACAGAGGTGTCTATGAGCATTAATGTAATTGCAATCAGAGAATGCTCCTTAAACATACAAGGAAAGCCATTTAAAAGAAAAATGGAACTTTTAAATCTTGTTTGTAATTCGTCTGCAATGATCATTACTAGCGTAGCATTCATTTACATAATTGGAGGTAACCAAACAAGTTTTATCTCAGGGCGTTCAATTATAGAGAATGTTATCCTCAACCAGGAAGCAATTCACTCAATGAGATCCCTCAAGACTAAACATGGCTGGATGGTCATAAAAGTCGACTTGAAAAAAGCTTTCGACCGTCTACACTGGGACTTTATTGCTGATTCTCTTATTGATGCCGGCTTTCCCCTGGGTCTTCGCCATATCATCTTGGAATTTGTAACAACCTCTACCATACAAATTCAATGGAATGGTGCCCTCTCTCATACCTTTCAACCTGAGCGTGGCATTCGACAGGGTGACCCCTTGTCACCGTATTTATTTGTTCTAGCGATGGAACGTCTTGGCCACTTGATTCATCATTATGTTGCCCAAGGCTCATGGGAACCCTTTCGCTTCATCTGACATGGTCTCCCTCTCTCCCATTTATTCTTTGTCGATGACCTCATTTTTTATGCGAAGGCAGACATGGCACAAGCTTAGGGGTGAGTAAAACTCGACTCGACTCGAAAAAACCGAATAACTCGACTCGACTCGAGGCAAAAATACTCGACTCGTCTTGACTCGACTCGAAATTTCATAAACTCGAATAACTCGAAAAAATTTCAAATAAAGTTTGAGTTGTAAAATGGAAATTCGAATAACTCGAATAACTCGAAATTTTTAGTAATTAGTGGATTTGTTTTTAAGTTCGAGACGAGTCCCTCTATTTTTTATGATATATACATACTGATATATAAAAATATGAAGAAATATTGTCACATGTGAAAAAATATAAATGTGCATATCTTATATGATTAGAGAAAGGAGTTTAAATTAGAATCAAACCCTACTATAACATGATAAATAATTACAGTTAATTTTTTATAGGAACTCGAAAACTCGACTCGAATCGAAAAAATTTCAAATAAAGTTTGAGTTGTAAAATATGACTCGTCAACTCGAATAACTCGAAATTTTTTTACTCGACTCGATCGAACGTTCACCCCTACACAAGCTCACACTATTCAGGCCATCCTCACGGCTTTTGGTAACTCCTCGGGGCACCGTGTAAGTACACGAAAGACTACTATTTATTTCTCGCCAAATACGTCTCCTGCTTTGCAATCTGAGATCAGTTCTTTTTTTTGGTTTCCATGCTGTTGATTGTTTGGGGAAATACCTAGGCGTTCCGGTCCTGCACAGTAGAGCTAAATGTTCCGACTATGATTTCATTCTTGATAAAATGCGCGCTAGGTTAAATGGATGGACTGCTCGCACTTTATCTATGCCCGGTAGGATAACTCTTGCCAAATCTGTGCTCCAAGCCATTCCCTTCTTCTTTATGCAATCGACGATGCTTCCGAAGAAAGTATGTCTCAATATTGAAAAGATTCTCCGGCAATTCATATGGGGCTCTAACTCGACAACCACAAAGCTCTCCCTTGTTAATTGGGAAGCTATATGCCAACCCCTCCATCATGGTGGCCTTGGTCTTCGTCGAATCCATGACTTTAATATTGCTTTCGTCATGAAAATTGCTTTCTCATTGGTCACAGATACTAAAGCAATGTGGGTTCAGCTACTTCGGCAAAAATACAGGCTATCTGAGTTTCTGCCACCTTCAGTCCAAAGAGCGAATTGCACTCCTCTATGGCGGGCAATCGCGAAGTACTGGGATGTTTTACGAGCTGGTGTTGCATGGTCCTTGGGGTCTGGAACATCCGTTCATCCTTTACATGATGTTTGGGTTCCTCCGTAGGTCCGCTGCATGAGCATTTGACTCCTGAAGGTTTACTTTTTCCGATAGGCTCTTTCTCGGACTTACTTGACTCGAATGGAGACTGAGATCGAGCTAAGCTTGGTACCATCTTTCATATGGATGTGGTGCCGCATATATTAGGCATCAAATGCCCCGACCCATTGACAAGTCGTCGTTTAACCGGTCAAAATAAATTAATTAATTAACCTCTTTCAACAATAAATAAATAAAGAATAAGTATAGGGAAAGAGGGTCGATCCGCAGGGAGATTAGCTGGAATTGTTGACTTGAATTTGTTGAATCCGAAATCCCAGGAATATCTGAAAAAGCAAAGAAATAAAAGGGGGTGATATTTGATATTGAGTGAAGTAATAAAAAAAAATGCAAGAATTAAAATAATAAGAAAACCAAATGTGCAAATTAGCCTCGAGCTAGCCTTGTCAATTCCTTCGATCATTGAAATAGATTTTTACTTCGGGGATCATGTCGGTTACAGTCTGCGAGGCCCAACCCGTCGCAACTTGCTTTTCTCTCTAGTAACCAATTCTCCCAAGACTATCTTCGAAGGTTGATTCTTAAACAAATTAGCCACGTCTATCGCCGTTAAAATGTTTAGTTTTGAAATCAGGAAAAGCCCAACTCAGAAATTGTCTTAAAAAGAATCGCTTCTGATTTTATCTTTCCTTAGCGGACCGCCGCTAAGAGTGTTCACAGGAAGTCGAAATTGCCACAGGCCGATCCTTCCTCCCAACTATGTCTTTAAACGATTCCAGACCAACGAGCTCTTTTTGATTTGAAAAACGATTAAAAACTTTAGTAAGGCCGATTGCCAAACTATCTAAACAGAAAGATAAAAATGTATTCCCGAAGGAATTTAGGCAATGTTCAATTCTCACGATTAGAATTGATTTGGCTAACTCTTGGCTCAAGAAATTTAGCTAAGCATGATATTAATTATCATACTTAACTTAATTTTAGAAAAACAATTAAATAACATAAAAAAATGAAAACAAGAAATTAAAGGAAAATGAACTTGAATTAAAACTAAAAAGAGTTTACAAAGATAAAAACTAAAATGAATGATGGATGGATGGATGATCTAAGCCTTTACCAAGGGTGGTATTTATAGGCTTAGATTTACAAAGATAAAGTGATGAAATAATTTAAAATAATAAACAAAAGATAAAACAATTCAAATGTTTTAAAATTTAAATGCAGGAATCTAATCGGATAAGCTGATAACATCTTCCAGAACGTTCCAGAAGCTTCTAGAAGTCGCCACGTCATTGCCACGTCACTGCCACGTCAGACGCGTCGTGCCCGGTGTCGTGCCCATAATGCCAGTCATGACAGAATTAGAATAAAAACTGCAGAAATGCCTCATTTTCACTGCTATTTCCAGAATTGGGTCCCTGCACAAAATGTAACGAAAACAACATGTATTAAGCAGCAAGAAGTCCCAATAGCTAGAAAAATAACAAATGAAATATGTCATATTTGAGCACTCATCAAATTCCCCCTCACTTGTCTCATACTTGTCCTCAAGTATGTCCGAAAAAATCATAAACCCAAGAATGCATTTCTCAACCATTACAAGCATCAAACATAATCATAAGAGTTCTAGCACGAAAGGAGGTTCATGAAAGAAACATAATTAAAACCAAATAGATACAAGCAAAGAGCAGCCCTTGTCCTTTTCAATTACCTATCAAGCATTAATCAAATTCTAACCTAGTCTTAATCCTCACCAAGATACACTCAAGAGCACTCAAAGTGTTTTAAAGGTAAATGTGAAGCAAAAACACTCTAAGTCATGCATGAACAAAGGTCTCCATAAGCTTGTAACAAGTTCAATTCTCCACTACTTTATTAGAATCAAGGTGCAAAAATCATTAGGTCTTTTATTCAAGGTGTAATGAGGGTTTAGAGAAAAAAGGTAGAAAGATGGAAAGAAAAAGAAGATGATCAAAGCAAGATGTTTCAAACATAAGCAGTGAAGACATTAAAAAGGGGCTAAAAATGGGCAAGCAAAACACACATTTTTTCTTTCTTTCTTTCTTTTTTCTTTTCTTCTTTTCGAAACTCTGTTTTTATTCTTTTTTTTTCTTTTCTTTTTTTCCGAAGCAATTGCTTCCTTTATTCTGTTTTTTTTTCTTTTTTTTTCATTTCGAAGAATTATGCCCTTTATTCGAATTGCAGCTCCTTATTTGCCTAGTAATATAGTTTCTAGCATTTGATCAATCAAAAAGTGGTTAAGCAAGGAAATAGGGTGTAAGGCTAACAAAGGCTTACTAGGCGATGAGAAAGGGTAAATTAAAATGAAAGGGAAGGAAAAGGTTCAAAGCCTAATGCCTAAATCATTTTAAAGCACCTCGTTCTTAGTGTAGTCTCGAATTGTAAGCAAGCCACAAGTTCTAGATTCCTAAAATTCAGGATGACACTCTCAAGCAAAAGAAACGAGCATAATATGAAGAATGCATGCTCAAGGCTCAAATCTTACCAAAATTGGGCTAATTTTGATTAAGCTAGGCGAGAAATCTAATCAACACAATCAAGAGTAATTAAAAGATAATGCCAAGCTGCAGATTACCCATATCATTTAATTATCAAAATGCTCCAATTCAATCATTCCTAAGCACTAGAACAATTACAATATGCAAGATAACATGTAATGGCAAGAAAAGTTCAACTCAAGTTTAATCATAATCAAACACATTATCAAACAAGAATAGGACAAGTGGTAATTTATTACCCTCCCCCTCACTTAAGTGAATTGCCCCAATTCAGAGAAAAGAATTAAAAAAAAATAAGGCAAAGAGGGGTAAAGAGAACTCCCCGTGATCAGCGATGATTGCGACGATGGTGATGGTGACCGTCGAGAAGGCGGCCGGCGGGTGGAGCTTGGTCCAGCGGGGCTGTTGGAGAGCTGCGAATGGCGGCTGACGGCTAGGGGAGAAGGCGGAGGTGCGGAGACATAGTGCGTTTCTGCGTATGGCGACGCCGTCCGCCAACTCCAAGGACGGTGGGTTGAACGACAGCCGATCTAGGGGGTGCTGCTCTCCCTTGTCGTTGGGTTCGGACCATGGCTGGTTTGGGAGGAAAGATGAGGACCGGTTGGAATTGCGGCTGGCTGTGTTGTTTTTTAGGGTTCTGGTAATTCACGGGAAAGAAAGAAAGAAAAGGGAAAAAGGGTTTCAAATGGGGACAAATAAAGAAAAGAATTGAAAACAATTCTTACTTTATTTTACTCCTATGCAACCGGTCAAAGGGTTTTGAAAATGGTTGGAAAGGGGTTTGCTACCATGCGCCATTAAGTGGGAAGGGGTTTTGCTATCGTGCGCCAACTTTAATGAAACGGTGCACTTCACTGGAGTGTGATGTTTGGCTTGCTGTGTGCGAAAATAATCCTGCAGAGGGAAAGAAAATTTTATTAAGGCAATTAAAAAA
Organism: Hibiscus tridactylites; assembly: GCA_958450335.1. Lineage (NCBI taxonomy): Eukaryota > Viridiplantae > Streptophyta > Magnoliopsida > Malvales > Malvaceae > Hibiscus > Hibiscus tridactylites. Next base: position 1,069,810 of record OY288266.1, on the reverse strand, counting down.
AAGAATGAAAAATAAAGAAACATAAATTAAAGTGAAAAATGACGAAAATAAACTAATGGGTTGCCTCCCATTTAGCGCTTTGTTTAACATCGTTTAGCTCGACGACCTTTGCTAAATTTTCGGCTCTTCAAAATAAAGGTCTTCTAACAATCGATAATGTCCATCGCTCGTCGTTTTAACGTCTTCCTTCATCTTTCTTTTTGTGCGCAAAACAACAACTCTACCTCCTTCCCAAGACAACTTACTCAAGATGATGTTTGGCAAAGTTTGGTTGTCGCCTAAAAATATATAATCAAACCATTCCAACCTTGGCTTTGGTTCCTGCAAAATTGATGGAAAATGTTTAGTTCGAATTGGAATTAATCGAAAATCAGAAAGGGAAGAAAGATTTGAAATGATTTCGCCTTTGTTTTTATCGTCGAGATCTGCGAATTCCCTACAAAATTCATAACACATATCAGTGTCGATCAAATCATTAGCTAACGGATCTATAATATCAACGAAATTTAAACTTGCGACCGAATCAGGATATTTCATAGCTTTATACATATCAAATTTAACCACTTCCCCATCAAATTCCATAGTTAAGATGCCGTCGCGGACACCGATCTTTGTATGCGCGGTTGATAGGAAAGGTCGGCCAAGCAAGATTTCGGATCCGTTGTTGCTGCGATCATTTTCCATGTCAATTATATAAAAATCAGCAGGGAAAATAAGATTTTTTACCTGTACCAACACGTTTTCTAGTACTCCCTCGGGGTAGATAACTGAACGATCAGCTAGTTGAACCGTCACTCGCGTTTCCTTCAAAGGTTCAGTCGAAATTTTGTTGTAGACGCTTAACGGCATGACGTTGATAGACGCGCCTAAATCGCACATCGCTCTTTTTATCCCAACATTCCCAATTTTACAAGGAATCGCAAACATACCTTGATCCTTGTACTTGGGCGGCAATGGTCTTTGAAAGATGGCCGAAATATTTTCACCAAGGTTAACTTTCTCATTTCCGGATAGTCGCCTTCGGTTTGTGCATAAGTCCTTCAGAAACCTTGCGTATTTAGGCACTTTTCGAATAACATCAAGAAGTGGAATATTAACTTCTACTTTCTTGAATACATCCAAAATTTCCTTCTCCTCCTCCTTTTTATCTCGTTTCGCCAATCTACCTGGAAAAGGAGGAACAGGTTCGTAAGTAGAAACAAAAATATTGGACTTAGAGTTACCTGCAATGGGTGTAGACTTTTCGTTCTGGTCCTTCGAAGAGTTGTCTTGCTCGTCGGATTTTTGCTCGGTTTGTTTGAGCGGTTCAGGTGTTATCACAGTTCCACTACGCAGAGTGATTGCACTAACGTTTTCCCTTGGGTTGGTTTCGGTTTGGGATGGTAACTTTCCCTGGGATTCCATACGGCTAACTGCTTGAGCTAGTTGGCTGATTTGTTTGTCGATTTGTTGGAGATGGGATTGTGTTTGGGTTTGGAATTTTTCCTGCGAAACTGCCAATCTCTCAACAATAGACTCAAGCGAAGATTTTTGGGGTGCTTGGTTTTGGTAGGGAGGTTGTTGCCTAGGTTGGTAATTCGGGTTCTGATTACCGTAGCTCAAGTTTGGGTGATCTCTCCAACCGGGATTAAAGGTATTGCTATGTGGGTTATAAGGTCTTTGGGGAGGTCCGGGAAAGTTGTGAATGGCATTAACTTGGGCACTAGTCGTTTCCCTTAACATTGGGCATAGATCGGTGGCGTGATCGTGCATTGTACAAATTCCGCATACCTTAGCAGCTTTTATCTCCCCTGAAACAAGAGAATACACAATATTAGTCAAATTATCAATTTTATTCTCTAATGAAATTGTGCTTACTGTGTGAACCCGTCGACTGGGTTCACTTGTAGAACCAAATTGCTGCGAGTTTGCAGCCATTGTGGAGATTAATGTTCTCGCTGCAGTAGGAGTCATGTTAACGAGCGCGCCACCGCTTGCTGCATCTACCATCTTTTTGTCCATTGGTAACATTCCTTCATATAGGTATTGAAGGAGTGTTTGCTCGGATAGGTCATGTTGCGGACAGCTTGCGCACAACTTCTTGAACCTTTCCCAATAATCATATAGGGATTCGTCGTGCATTTGTTGGATACTCAAAATGCTTCGCCTAAGTTCAGTCGCTTTTGCTGCAGGGAAATACCTGTCAAGAAAAACACGAGAAAGATCAGCCCATGTATTAATAGAATTCGGAGGTAAATAAAATAACCATTCTTTAGCCATTCCGGCTAAAGAAAAAGGAAATGCCCTTAGTTTTATCTGATCCTCTGAAACTCCTTGCGGTTTCATGCTGCTGCACACCATGTGAAATTCGGCAAGATGCTTATGTGGGCTTTCAGTAGGTAAACTGTTAAAGGTAGGGAGTAGATGAATTAATCCCGTTTTGAGCTGAAAGGGAGTGTCGCCTTGAGGAAAAGCGATGCAAAGGGGTTGTTGCACAGTAGGAGCTGCGTTCAGCTCTCGAATCGTTTGATCTGCCATCGGTTCTGGTTCTTGTGTAGGTTCGTCGATTGGTGTGGTCTCAGACGTGGATTCTTGTACAGATCGTCGTGTGCTTTGTTGTTGTTTCTTTCGTCGAAGTGTTTCGCCGTGAGTTCTACGAGCGCTTGCTTCAATTTCCGGGTTATATGGAGCCAAAGTACCCGGATTCTTCTTGGTCATAAAATAAAACAAAAATCAGTCAAAATTGCCGAAAATAAATCTCCCCGGCAACGGCGCCAATTTTGACAAGTCGTCGTTTAACCGGTCAAAATAAATTAATTAATTAACCTCTTTCAACAATAAATAAATAAAGAATAAGTATAGGGAAAGAGGGTCGATCCGCAGGGAGATTAGCTAAAATTGTTGACTTGAATTTGTTGAATCCGAAATCCCAGGAATATCTGAAAAAGCAAAGAAATAAAAGGGGGTGATATTTGATATTGAGTGAAGTAATAAAAAAAAATGCAAGAATTAAAATAATAAGAAAACCAAATGTGCAAATTAGCCTCGAGCTAGCCTTGTCAATTCCTTCGATCATTGAAATAGATTTTTACTTCGGGGATCATGTCGGTTACAGTCTGCGAGGCCCAACCCGTCGCAACTTGCTTTTCTCTCTAGTAACCAATTCTCCCAAGACTATCTTCGAAGGTTGATTCTTAAACAAATTAGCCACGTCTATCGCCGTTAAAATGTTTAGTTTTGAAATCAGGAAAAGCCCAACTCAGAAATTGTCTTAAAAAGAATCGCTTCTGATTTTATCTTTCCTTAGCGGACCGCCGCTAAGAGTGTTCACAGGAAGTCGAAATTGCCACAGGCCGATCCTTCCTCCCAACTATGTCTTTAAACGATTCCAGACCAACGAGCTCTTTTTGATTTGAAAAACGATTAAAAACTTTAGTAAGGCCGATTGCCAAACTATCTAAACAGAAAGATAAAAATGTATTCCCGAAGGAATTTAGGCAATGTTCAATTCTCACGATTAGAATTGATTTGGCTAACTCTTGGCTCAAGAAATTTAGCTAAGCATGATATTAATTATCATACTTAACTTAATTTTAGAAAAACAATTAAATAACATAAAAAAATGAAAACAAGAAATTAAAGGAAAATGAACTTGAATTAAAACTAAAAAGAGTTTACAAAGATAAAAACTAAAATGAATGATGGATGGATGGATGATCTAAGCCTTTACCAAGGGTGGTATTTATAGGCTTAGATTTACAAAGATAAAGTGATGAAATAATTTAAAATAATAAACAAAAGATAAAACAATTCAAATGTTTTAAAATTTAAATGCAGGAATCTAATCGGATAAGCTGATAACATCTTCCAGAACGTTCCAGAAGCTTCTAGAAGTCGCCACGTCATTGCCACGTCACTGCCACGTCAGACGCGTCGTGCCCGGTGTCGTGCCCATAATGCCAGTCATGACAGAATTAGAATAAAAACTACAGAAATGCCTCATTTTCACTGCTATTTCCAGAATTGGGTCCCTGCACAAAATGTAACGAAAACAACATGTATTAAGCAGCAAGAAGTCCCAATAGCTAGAAAAATAACAAATGAAATATGTCATATTTGAGCACTCATCAAATTCCCCCTCACTTGTCTCATACTTGTCCTCAAGTATGTCCGAAAAAATCATAAACCCAAGAATGCATTTCTCAACCATTACAAGCATCAAACATAATCATAAGAGTTCTAGCACGAAAGGAGGTTCATGAAAGAAACATAATTAAAACCAAATAGATACAAGCAAAGAGCAGCCCTTGTCCTTTTCAATTACCTATCAAGCATTAATCAAATTCTAACCTAGTCTTAATCCTCACCAAGATACACTCAAGAGCACTCAAAGTGTTTTAAAGGTAAATGTGAAGCAAAAACACTCTAAGTCATGCATGAACAAAGGTCTCCATAAGCTTGTAACAAGTTCAATTCTCCACTACTTTATTAGAATCAAGGTGCAAAAATCATTAGGTCTTTTATTCAAGGTGTAATGAGGGTTTAGAGAAAAAAGGTAGAAAGATGGAAAGAAAAAGAAGATGATCAAAGCAAGATGTTTCAAACATAAGCAGTGAAGACATTAAAAAGGGGCTAAAAATGGGCAAGCAAAACACACATTTTTTCTTTCTTTCTTTCTTTTTTCTTTTCTTCTTTTCGAAACTCTGTTTTTATTCTTTTTTTTTCTTTTCTTTTTTTCCGAAGCAATTGCTTCCTTTATTCTGTTTTTTTTTCTTTTTTTTTTCATTTCGAAGAATTATGCCCTTTATTCGAATTGCAGCTCCTTATTTGCCTAGTAATATAGTTTCTAGCATTTGATCAATCAAAAAGTGGTTAAGCAAGGAAATAGGGTGTAAGGCTAACAAAGGCTTACTAGGCGATGAGAAAGGGTAAATTAAAATGAAAGGGAAGGAAAAGGTTCAAAGCCTAATGCCTAAATCATTTTAAAGCACCTCGTTCTTAGTGTAGTCTCGAATTGTAAGCAAGCCACAAGTTCTAGATTCCTAAAATTCAGGATGACACTCTCAAGCAAAAGAAACGAGCATAATATGAAGAATGCATGCTCAAGGCTCAAATCTTACCAAAATTGGGCTAATTTTGATTAAGCTAGGCGAGAAATCTAATCAACACAATCAAGAGTAATTAAAAGATAATGCCAAGCTGCAGATTACCCATATCATTTAATTATCAAAATGCTCCAATTCAATCATTCCTAAGCACTAGAACAATTACAATATGCAAGATAACATGTAATGGCAAGAAAAGTTCAACTCAAGTTTAATCATAATCAAACACATTATCAAACAAGAATAGGACAAGTGGTAATTTATTACCCTCCCCCTCACTTAAGTGAATTGCCCCAATTCAGAGAAAAGAATTAAAAAAAAATAAGGCAAAGAGGGGTAAAGAGAACTCCCCGTGATCAGCGATGATTGCGACGATGGTGATGGTGACCGTCGAGAAGGCGGCCGGCGGGTGGAGCTTGGTCCAGCGGGGCTGTTGGAGAGCTGCGAATGGCGGCTGACGGCTAGGGGAGAAGGCGGAGGTGCGGAGACATAGTGCGTTTCTGCGTATGGCGACGCCGTCCGCCAACTCCAAGGACGGTGGGTTGAACGACAGCCGATCTAGGGGGTGCTGCTCTCCCTTGTCGTTGGGTTCGGACCATGGCTGGTTTGGGAGGAAAGATGAGGACCGGTTGGAATTGCGGCTGGCTGTGTTGTTTTTTAGGGTTCTGGTAATTCACGGGAAAGAAAGAAAGAAAAGGGAAAAAGGGTTTCAAATGGGGACAAATAAAGAAAAGAATTGAAAACAATTCTTACTTTATTTTACTCCTATGCAACCGGTCAAAGGGTTTTGAAAATGGTTGGAAAGGGGTTTGCTACCATGCGCCATTAAGTGGGAAGGGGTTTTGCTATCGTGCGCCAACTTTAATGAAACGGTGCACTTCACTGGAGTGTGATGTTTGGCTTGCTGTGTGCGAAAATAATCCTGCAGAGGGAAAGAAAATTTTATTAAGGCAATTAAAAAAAAGAATGAAAAATAAAGAAACATAAATTAAAGTGAAAAATGACGAAAATAAACTAATGGGTTGCCTCCCATTTAGCGCTTTGTTTAACATCGTTTAGCTCGACGACCTTTGCTAAATTTTCGGCTCTTCAAAATAAAGGTCTTCTAACAATCGATAATGTCCATCGCTCGTCGTTTTAACGTCTTCCTTCATCTTTCTTTTTGTGCGCAAAACAACAACTCTACCTCCTTCCCAAGACAACTTACTCAAGATGATGTTTGGCAAAGTTTGGTTGTCGCCTAAAAATATATAATCAAACCATTCCAACCTTGGCTTTGGTTCCTGCAAAATTGATGGAAAATGTTTAGTTCGAATTGGAATTAATCGAAAATCAGAAAGGGAAGAAAGATTTGAAATGATTTCGCCTTTGTTTTTATCGTCGAGATCTGCGAATTCCCTACAAAATTCATAACACATATCAGTGTCGATCAAATCATTAGCTAACGGATCTATAATATCAACGAAATTTAAACTTGCGACCGAATCAGGATATTTCATAGCTTTATACATATCAAATTTAACCACTTCCCCATCAAATTCCATAGTTAAGATGCCGTCGCGGACACCGATCTTTGTATGCGCGGTTGATAGGAAAGGTCGGCCAAGCAAGATTTCGGATCCGTTGTTGCTGCGATCATTTTCCATGTCAATTATATAAAAATCAGCAGGGAAAATAAGATTTTTTACCTGTACCAACACGTTTTCTAGTACTCCCTCGGGGTAGATAACTGAACGATCAGCTAGTTGAACCGTCACTCGCGTTTCCTTCAAAGGTTCAGTCGAAATTTTGTTGTAGACGCTTAACGGCATGACGTTGATAGACGCGCCTAAATCGCACATCGCTCTTTTTATCCCAACATTCCCAATTTTACAAGGAATCGCAAACATACCTTGATCCTTGTACTTGGGCGGCAATGGTCTTTGAAAGATGGCCGAAATATTTTCACCAAGGTTAACTTTCTCATTTCCGGATAGTCGCCTTCGGTTTGTGCATAAGTCCTTCAGAAACCTTGCGTATTTAGGCACTTTTCGAATAACATCAAGAAGTGGAATATTAACTTCTACTTTCTTGAATACATCCAAAATTTCCTTCTCCTCCTCCTTTTTATCTCGTTTCGCCAATCTACCTGGAAAAGGAGGAACAGGTTCGTAAGTAGAAACAAAAATATTGGACTTAGAGTTACCTGCAATGGGTGTAGACTTTTCGTTCTGGTCCTTCGAAGAGTTGTCTTGCTCGTCGGATTTTTGCTCGGTTTGTTTGAGCGGTTCAGGTGTTATCACAGTTCCACTACGCAGAGTGATTGCACTAACGTTTTCCCTTGGGTTGGTTTCGGTTTGGGATGGTAACTTTCCCTGGGATTCCATACGGCTAACTGCTTGAGCTAGTTGGCTGATTTGTTTGTCGATTTGTTGGAGATGGGATTGTGTTTGGGTTTGGAATTTTTCCTGCGAAACTGCCAATCTCTCAACAATAGACTCAAGCGAAGATTTTTGGGGTGCTTGGTTTTGGTAGGGAGGTTGTTGCCTAGGTTGGTAATTCGGGTTCTGATTACCGTAGCTCAAGTTTGGGTGATCTCTCCAACCGGGATTAAAGGTATTGCTATGTGGGTTATAAGGTCTTTGGGGAGGTCCGGGAAAGTTGTGAATGGCATTAACTTGGGCACTAGTCGTTTCCCTTAACATTGGGCATAGATCGGTGGCGTGATCGTGCATTGTACAAATTCCGCATACCTTAGCAGCTTTTATCTCCCCTGAAACAAGAGAATACACAATATTAGTCAAATTATCAATTTTATTCTCTAATGAAATTGTGCTTACTGTGTGAACCCGTCGACTGGGTTCACTTGTAGAACCAAATTGCTGCGAGTTTGCAGCCATTGTGGAGATTAATGTTCTCGCTGCAGTAGGAGTCATGTTAACGAGCGCGCCACCGCTTGCTGCATCTACCATCTTTTTGTCCATTGGTAACATTCCTTCATATAGGTATTGAAGGAGTGTTTGCTCGGATAGGTCATGTTGCGGACAGCTTGCGCACAACTTCTTGAACCTTTCCCAATAATCATATAGGGATTCGTCGTGCATTTGTTGGATACTCAAAATGCTTCGCCTAAGTTCAGTCGCTTTTGCTGCAGGGAAATACCTGTCAAGAAAAACACGAGAAAGATCAGCCCATGTATTAATAGAATTCGGAGGTAAATAAAATAACCATTCTTTAGCCATTCCGGCTAAAGAAAAAGGAAATGCCCTTAGTTTTATCTGATCCTCTGAAACTCCTTGCGGTTTCATGCTGCTGCACACCATGTGAAATTCGGCAAGATGCTTATGTGGGCTTTCAGTAGGTAAACTGTTAAAGGTAGGGAGTAGATGAATTAATCCCGTTTTGAGCTGAAAGGGAGTGTCGCCTTGAGGAAAAGCGATGCAAAGGGGTTGTTGCACAGTAGGAGCTGCGTTCAGCTCTCGAATCGTTTGATCTGCCATCGGTTCTGGTTCTTGTGTAGGTTCGTCGATTGGTGTGGTCTCAGACGTGGATTCTTGTACAGATCGTCGTGTGCTTTGTTGTTGTTTCTTTCGTCGAAGTGTTTCGCCGTGAGTTCTACGAGCGCTTGCTTCAATTTCCGGGTTATATGGAGCCAAAGTACCCGGATTCTTCTTGGTCATAAAATAAAACAAAAATCAGTCAAAATTGCCGAAAATAAATCTCCCCGGCAACGGCGCCAATTTTGACAAGTCGTCGTTTAACCGGTCAAAATAAATTAATTAATTAACCTCTTTCAACAATAAATAAATAAAGAATAAGTATAGGGAAAGAGGGTCGATCCGCAGGGAGATTAGCTAAAATTGTTGACTTGAATTTGTTGAATCCGAAATCCCAGGAATATCTGAAAAAGCAAAGAAATAAAAGGGGGTGATATTTGATATTGAGTGAAGTAATAAAAAAAAATGCAAGAATTAAAATAATAAGAAAACCAAATGTGCAAATTAGCCTCGAGCTAGCCTTGTCAATTCCTTCGATCATTGAAATAGATTTTTACTTCGGGGATCATGTCGGTTACAGTCTGCGAGGCCCAACCCGTCGCAACTTGCTTTTCTCTCTAGTAACCAATTCTCCCAAGACTATCTTCGAAGGTTGATTCTTAAACAAATTAGCCACGTCTATCGCCGTTAAAATGTTTAGTTTTGAAATCAGGAAAAGCCCAACTCAGAAATTGTCTTAAAAAGAATCGCTTCTGATTTTATCTTTCCTTAGCGGACCGCCGCTAAGAGTGTTCACAGGAAGTCGAAATTGCCACAGGCCGATCCTTCCTCCCAACTATGTCTTTAAACGATTCCAGACCAACGAGCTCTTTTTGATTTGAAAAACGATTAAAAACTTTAGTAAGGCCGATTGCCAAACTATCTAAACAGAAAGATAAAAATGTATTCCCGAAGGAATTTAGGCAATGTTCAATTCTCACGATTAGAATTGATTTGGCTAACTCTTGGCTCAAGAAATTTAGCTAAGCATGATATTAATTATCATACTTAACTTAATTTTAGAAAAACAATTAAATAACATAAAAAAATGAAAACAAGAAATTAAAGGAAAATGAACTTGAATTAAAACTAAAAAGAGTTTACAAAGATAAAAACTAAAATGAATGATGGATGGATGGATGATCTAAGCCTTTACCAAGGGTGGTATTTATAGGCTTAGATTTACAAAGATAAAGTGATGAAATAATTTAAAATAATAAACAAAAGATAAAACAATTCAAATGTTTTAAAATTTAAATGCAGGAATCTAATCGGATAAGCTGATAACATCTTCCAGAACGTTCCAGAAGCTTCTAGAAGTCGCCACGTCATTGCCACGTCACTGCCACGTCAGACGCGTCGTGCCCGGTGTCGTGCCCATAATGCCAGTCATGACAGAATTAGAATAAAAACTACAGAAATGCCTCATTTTCACTGCTATTTCCAGAATTGGGTCCCTGCACAAAATGTAACGAAAACAACATGTATTAAGCAGCAAGAAGTCCCAATAGCTAGAAAAATAACAAATGAAATATGTCATATTTGAGCACTCATCACCCATCTGACTCTAGTGATCGCATAATCTGGAAATCGACGCCACAAGGTAATTTTGAGACTCGATCTGCGTATGCTCTCTTGTCGCAAACTTCTTGGGATCAACCCAGTGTAATCTGGAAGCATATTTGGCAAGCCCCAGTGCCGCAACGTTTGCGAGTTTTCTTATGGGTGGCTTTTCGTAACAAATTGATGACGAACCTTGAGAGGTGTCGTCGGTTTATTGGGCAATCTTCCCTATGTCCGCAATGCAGCGCTGTCGACGAGTCCATCCTACACGCCCTCCGTGACTGTCAGTTTGCGTCTGCTGTGTGGAACCAGCTACTGCCGGCTTCACTTCACCAACAGTTTTTCCAGTCCAGTTTGCAGGCTTGGATCGCAGGAAACATTTGCTCCAAGGTATTATCAGTGGCTAGGGACATCCCTTGGTCAACGTTGTTCATCTCGACGCTATGGCAACTATGGAAGGGTCGAAACGATTTGATCTTTAATGGAATCACGCTCATGTCTGATGTGTTGATAAACCGTGCCATAACTTGGGCTACGCACTACATGGCTAGTTCTCCGCTTCTTCCTTGTACTGCTCCTGCAATTATACCACCTCAATGGCGTCAACCTGAGTCGGGATGGGTTTGTCTCAATGTGGATGGTGCGGTCTCCACGAGTACCAACAATGGAGCAGTCGACGGTTTGCTGCGCGATTGCTCTGGACAGTGGATTTCGGGTTTCCAGCGAGCTATCCGAAAATGCAAGCCTCTACAAGCTGAGTTATGGGTTTACAATTCGCTTGGAACCAGGGAGTCGAGATTTTACAAATTCAATCTGATTGCGTCGAGGCGGTTAAGATGGTGAACGCTATGCACGTAGATAGCAGCCCCCTTCCTCTAGTTCGCGCCATTGCCAAGCTTCGCCGAAATGGCTGGGTTACTGATGTTATTTGGGTTCCTCGTTCAACGAACCGCGTTGCCGACATGCTTGCGAAAACCACCGATACGACCACACTGGACTCGCTGCATTTGCACTCCCCACCGGCGGAAGTTATTTCTTTTCTTCACTTTGATGCTCCTGCTGTTGTTAACATCTAATGTTTAGGTGTCTCTTTTAATTCAAAAAAAGAAAAGATAGATGCAATCAAGCAATCAAATCAATTAGAAAAGAGAAGGCAAAAACATGTTACAACTGATGATTAGGCAAACCAAAAAAAACACTGCCTAAACAATGCAATTAACCAACCAAATTAGTAAGGGTCAACCCCCATTTTTTCATATTCGTCTCCCTCATTACTAAACACACCATACAAATATTTCAAAAAAAAAATTACTGACACCATTAATTAAAACCCTGGCTTTTATCACAGTTATGAACCTTCTCTTTCAGTTAGATATATTACTTCTACATTTCATCATCTGGTCCTCCCAGCATCACCTGCATAATCACAACATATTCTTTCACATTTCAGTAACTTTTGCAGCAAAAATGATGTATCAAGATAAATGAATGTAACTTGGTTTTCGAGATTCTTCGAAACGGTTGTTAGAAACGTACGCTACAGTCGAGAGCGTGCTTTCGTGCAACCATGATAGCTGCATTTCTTTCTTTATCTGATTCAAATGTTAATACATAGGAGAGCCCTTTCCTCGGTTGCCAAAACAATGACTTGGCCGGAGCATTTGCGTCGCCTCTAGCCCCACATAGCTTCATTAGGAAAAGCCGAAGGAATTGTTAGAACCGGTGAAAAAGTGCTTACAGAATAATAAATACTTTTAAGAGAATTATAATAATCACCAGCATTGATGTGGAATAGTTTTCTCTGGACTTTGTGATCCATCCTCTGCAGAGCTTGATCCTCATCTTCCCAATATTGAATGCGTGAGTCGAGCGTGATGGATGATTTTGTCCATTGATCTGGGAAATGACTACCTAGAAAAGACATGGAACAAAGGAACTTCGATTAGAAATGGATGAGACACATATTCCTACCATGTAAAATTTATGATGAACCAAACTACTCGATGAGACATTCCGGCAAAATGGCATTCAATACATTCATTCACAGCAAAGCATCACCAAGGACAAATTGAAAGGATTATTCCTAGAAGTTGCCTTTCCTTGGCAGATCAGCAGAGAGTAAAAGTAACTAACAGAAAAGAATCATACGTACATTAAATTCACTGCTGGATTTCCGCAACAGCGTCTCTACATAGCTTCCCAAACCTGCAGCTGTAAAAGTAACTTTATCAGCATTTCTTGCCTTCTATTCTATTCATCAATACACACACACATTCGGGTGCAAACTAACCAGAACCAATAGGATTGGCAGTTGTCACAGAGACTTTTTGGCCATTTGAAAGAATCTCGGCCTGCAAAACTCGACCGACATCAAGTGGTTCCGGGGCATACATTGTTTTGTTGGCACCTAATAACGCAGAAAATTGGACCGGTTATTAGAGTAGGATGCAATGTAAATGATACAGGTTAAGAAACAACAGTGTATGTTATAGCCCGTTCAAGTGAGAAATTAAACATTCGATGTGTTGGATTCTTATACTTCACCGGACAGACACCGCAACTAATAAACAAGACGGATAGGACATTTTATGAAACTATATTGGGCTTGATGGCGTCGATATAGAAGAACACAGATATCCAGTATGGTGCATATTAAATCATACATTATGTTCTATGACATGATTAAAGCAGCTTCAGTAAGGTTAGGAGACTCTCATGTAAAAGAACATTCACGGAATGTATACCTGAAATTATTTCCTTCCGATTTCCATCAGATGATAGCCGATACCACTGAATCAAGGATTTTGAAAGCAATGGAGCTTTATCAGAACAAGGCTGGAGTTTTAAGCATGAACCAAGAGTTTCAGAACCATGAAAACCAAAAACCCGGGCTTTGTTCTCCTCAGCCATCTTGTTAATTGCCAACTGTAATTAACCAGCATAGATTAGAACATCAAAAAATATCATAGACCAGATTACACCATCCCACTCGCTAATATTTAAGGCTCGATCGGTACTATGAATAGACAACATGCCAGGAAAGGAGTCACAAAAGATAATTTACAAGGAACTTAAAACCAACCAGAGACCTTTTGGAAGCAAGTAAATGATGTCCGAGACTCGGAATATTGTAAAGATCAAAGAAGAAAAAGAAAAACTCAACCGACCTCTTTCTGAAGCTTTGCTTGGAATAGAGATTTCTCTCGAATTTGAGCTCTGAGAGCACGAAGTTCATGCTCCATATCCATCACCTGAAAACATGACAGCATATTGCAATGATCCAAAGCTGCCATTATATCAAAACCATATCTTTAACAAAAACCTCATCTACTTTGCCTTGCACCAAGAAAATAGATTTATGATTTCTCACATTATATGTTTTCATTTAAAAACTTAATCCAAATACATCGCACACATTGAATTTCCAATAAATCTGATATCTATATCACATCGGTCAAGAATACCAAAACAGTGTCATCTTCAATGTCACATAATGAGAAAGAAGAGGCAGAGCATTTCATACTATGGTACTCTTGATCGATGTGATGCTCGATTATATGCATTTTCTACTGCCATTTTTCAATGACAAGACTTAGGAGACATGATAACTCACCTTGGTTGGCTGATGCATCAATTTAATTCTCCTACCCTCTTGAACTTCCTCTATTAGCTCCTCAACCTCCTGCAAGAGATAACTCACAGATGAATACAGTACTAATTTACCGCAACTTACGGTTGCTGTGATGTATCTAGTTGGACAATTTACTTGGTAACAAAAGTAAGACAAAGTATTTACCATCTCTGAAACTGAGGAATTAAGAAGGAAAACTAACATAAAAAGCTCAATTTAACCTGAGTTTTTTGAAAATTTTCCGGATTCTTTTCTTGCTCGTCAAGGGCCTCACCAAATCGCTGCACCACGGCCCTAGCACTTTCAATTTCAGCACAAGCAAAAGATTTTTCTTGATTTACCAACTTTTTAGCATCTTCAGAAGCCTGGAGATATAAAGGAACGGATTCGATCATTCGGTAAAAATGAAAATCATGCAATAGAAAACTATATTAGCATTAAAAATTGCACAGAGTTCCTTTTTCTTAACAGAAAGAAAAACCACAACTGCAAGCTCCTGAAAAGGCTGATCTTCATTTGACACATCAAGAACACAATCCATGAACTGACCTGCTTGAGAAAGTTTGCTAGTTTTTTCACTTCAAACTTCTCTTGAATCAGTTCTCCTTCTTTTTGGGTCAATTTAACTGCCAATGCTTCAACCTACATGGAAAAAATCGACAATTTTGGCATGAAAATGAAGAGTGCTTCTTGTTTATATGAATGCATGATGCGGCACACTGGAACATTAAACATCAACCTGGTTCGAATTTGCGAATAGAACACGGCTTCTTATGATAGTTATGATGAACTAAGCTTCAAACAAAAAACTTTATTGAAAACATAGAAATGATGAGGCAAAGGGGCTAACCATAGAGATAGCTTTCTCTACATCTTCCTTGTTTCTCCCAGCCATACAACCTCTCAGAGACTCTAAGGCGTCTCTAAGTTTCTTCAGAAGAACATGCCCCTCCAAAGAAGCAATTTCTCTAAGCTTGGCCTATATTACAAGAAAACAAGTGTTATTCACTATATCATCCATCGTCAACGAGACAGATACCGATATTATCATCTGCAAAATGCATGGAAGAAAAGAGAGTTAAATTAAAACAAAGAAACTACAGATGGAGCTAGATTTTTGTTGAAACCACATAAGATCTCTTCCATTCGGATACCGTACAATTCCAGGTCAAGTAGGATGGAAAAAAGAGAATCATTGAGATGATATTGGGGCAACTGAAAAGAAGACGGTTCCCACCTCATCGGCCAATTTCGCAGCAGCAGCAAGGTTCTTGTCGAATTTACTAGCAATGTCACGAACTGAGAGTCGCTTGTGCTGCTCGGATAATTGTGTCGTTTTACTTTCAACAACCTCCTTCAGTGATGGACCATTGTTATCCCCTCTTGGCTCCTCCAAAATCTGATTGTCGGGTCCTAATTTATACTTTGGAAAGTGATTGGAAGCAAAGCTTACATCAGCCGAAACAGCCACAATTGATTCTTTCAGCATTGTTTCATCGATATCGGGACTTATCTTCGTCATCTTTAGGTCTATTCTCTGCTTCTTACATAAACACAAAGAAAACAACCTTATCAAACCTCAAACTAAACACTAAAAGAAAACATTTGTATTTCAACTCAAAACTAATTCACATAATTAACCTTACAAAACAGCATGAAAAGAAAACATAGACAGACTATACTTGAATAACAAAAGCAAATCAACTCAACCAAATTGAAGATTATAGGAAAAAAAAACAAATTTACAATATTGAATGAATTCAAAGCACAACCGAAAGCTGCATAAATCTAAAGTATTTCTACAGATCCAGAGAAGCAGCTACCAAGTACCAAGATTCAGCTAGACACTCCAAAATTTCAACTTTCTTCCAAATTAGACTAAAGGGACTATGGAATTTCCAGCAGCAAGGAAAAAAATAAAAATGCAAAAGCTGTGTTCTGAGCTGGAAAGATAGATTATAATTTGTACATTTCACAACAAATAAAGCAAAAATTCTATTAAAAAAAGGAAAATGATAACAGGACTGATATCATCTTTTTCTTAGCAATAATAAAAGGATATCTATCATTTCCCTTTATGGACTGCAATTATCTTCTTCTTCTTCTTGGATTTCTCTCTTACTTACAAAAGCAGCTAACCTAAACATATCAAATTTCCAACCCACATTCTTACTTGCTACCCACAATTTATTGTTCTCCAAAAAACCCAAACATATACATCATTATTAAAAAACAAGCAAAGAAAGCTAAAATCCAACATCATCCCAGAAAGCAGGAAAAAAAAGGTAACAATGGAAAGTGGTCAAAACCCCATGCAGGAAAGGAAATAAATGAACAAAAAATGCAGAGAAAAGAAAACCCAAATTAGAAAATCAGCTGAAAAAGTGAGGTGACATACAGATTTCAGATTAGAATGTAGCTTAAGATGTGTGAAGAGCAAAACAGAGGAGGACTTGAAGCTTAAGAGATGAACATGGTGAAAGATTCTTTTAGTTTGCAGCAGCTGAAAGAAACAAAGGGAGAACAACAACAACAACAACAACAAAGAAGAGGAATCTGAAGAAGAAGAGAAATGCTTTGCCTTCTTTTTCCAAAAGAAAAGACTCAGACAAATGATAATACTTGATAATTAAAAGAAAAGTAAGGGAGAGGGAGAGAACTTTTGTTCCTTTCCTGTCTCCCGTTCTCAACGGTAATTGAGATTAAGACTAACTACCAGTTGGTTTAGCGGAATGAGTTACTAGCTGGTCAGAATAGTAAGAATTAGGTTTGAGACGGTACACACAGTATGCATTACTAGTATTTAAACCCGGATCCAAAGGATGATGAACATCTACCTTTGCCACCAGAACACAAGGGGATGAGCTAAAAACCGATAATTATAAAAAAAAAATTGATTAGACTTACAAACTATTTAAACTAATATTAATATTTTTGAAATTGCCTGATTTAATAGCTCAAGTTAGTTCAAGAATGATCGAATCTGATTTAATTTTTTTGGGAAATAAAACTGTCCTTTATGTGTCCTACTACCAACTATACTTGTCTATAGATTGAGTGGCACTCTCAAATCTAAGCTAAATTTGGTCGAGATATTTTAGATTTTGAATCGACTAGATTTAACTCAAATTTAATTTTAAATAACAATAAAATTTTAATTTGATATGATTATAAAATATATATTTAATATTTTTATGATTATGAAAACATTAAAACCAATCATTAAGTTAAGTTAAATTAAATTAAATTCGATTTTTTTTATAAAAAAAATGGACTGGAATGCAAAGATGGGTGAAGAGTGGAATTTCACCTCGTTTTACTCCACCACGTGGCTCAGCGAGTCCTTGGATTCAGTGGTAGGGCATAAAATACAAGCTCAAATCTCGAGAAACGTATATTTACCTTCTTCTTCTTTTTACTTTGATTCTTAAATTCTTTTTATTTTTTAACAGTTTCTTAAATGCTTTTTAACTTATTTTAGTACTTAAAATATCATTTATCTATGTTTTACTTAGGTGATTAGAGTTTGAGAATTTGATTATACAATGTGTATTATTAAAAGTATTATTTTATAATTACATAGACAATTAAAAAAGACACTGATATATAATAAGAACGTGTCATATGTCGTATCTTTATTAGTGATTTTTTAGGCTTAAGGTATAATAAACCTTTGAACTTTGAAGGAAAAAAATCAATTAATGCTCTTCATTTTTTGCACTCAAATAAATATTAAACCTATAAATTGAATTAATTAATTTTTTTTTGTCAATTTTAACCATTAAATCTTGATATGTTTTTTCAATAGATACTATTGTCACATTATACACTACAGTTATATCGTATAGCATTTATAATTTTTTAAAAAAAATTATGATTTCTATAAGTAATTTTTTAAATAAAATAAAAATTTAAAAATATAAAATGACAACTCTGTGACACAACTTGTTGTACCAACTAATCCAAAAAAGACTTGTTAGATTCAACAGTCAATGTTAGTCAAAGAACTTAATTGATTCAATTTATTAGTTTAATGACATAATTGAGTGAAAAAAACGGCGACTAATGTTTTAAGGTTTGGGTGCATTTATTTTTATATTTTTAGTCACATAATATTTGATGTTCCTTTGATACGTAAAAATCAATAAATAATTAATTAGTTAAGTGGTGTAATTGTCACTTTGTTAAGCAACTAATTACTTTTATGATGCTTTTTATTCTCAAGCATATTTCTTCCATTTATTTTTCATTTCGTTGGTTACAAGTAATTAGAATGCAATTACCACACTCTTAAATCATAGTACTAAAGCCAACTAACTTTTAAATTGTTGATGGTTACCGGTAACCAACCGTTAGGTCTTGTCTTAATTAAATCTATGAATTTAGCGCAATCAATCATTTTTTTCTTCCTAATGAAAATAAAAATAATTCATCAATTCGCTATTTATATAAATTTAGCAACTAAGTGTGAAGTTGTATTTGCTAATGAAGCTTTGGCATAGTTTACGAAATATGAGGTTACAAGAATTCTAGCTAGTAATTAAATGATGGGTTAATAGTGTTTGAAGCTCTTAAATTTTTCGGGGAAATTCAATAAAGTCTCTGAATTTTATGTACTCAATTTAGTCTTCGAACCAATAAATTAAATCAATAAAGTTTTTTTTTGACTAATTTTTGACGGTTTTTTCGTGAGATATTATTGTCGCGTAACATACTACAGTTATGTTTACATGATATTTACATTTTTTAGAAAACTATTTTTTATAAGTTTTTTTACCATTTTTAGAACTTTTAAAGAATTTTTTAAATAAAATAATTTTTTAAGAAATGGTAAAGTGATAACACTGTAACACGATATGTTGCACTAAATAATTCGAATTTTTTTTTTAAATTTAACAGTCAACGTTAGTTAAAGGGTTAAATTGATGAAAATTTAAGTATAAAGACTTAATTATGTGTAAAACAACTCATGTACTTAATTGATTTTTTCCCAAACATTTAAAAACTAATAATACCTTAAACTTTAAATAAAAGCATATGAATGTTGAGAATTGAGAGTGTGGTCTTGCAATGACTTTAATATTGTTTGTTAAAAAAATCAAAATATAAATTCATTTTATTAATAAAAATAATAAAAGGAAGCGTGTGAAGTTAAAGTAGGATTAAATGAACAAAAATTCTCATTCCATTTCTGGTATTTTTTATTTTTTTATACTTCAACACTAAAAATTAAATTTTAAGTCATAACACTAATTTCTAAATACTAAACTCTAAACTTTAAAAATATACAATATCTCCAATTCTTTAAAATTTAACCCTAAACTCTAAAACTAGTTTTTTTTTAGAATGGGGACATAAATAGGAGTACTAAGAACAAAAGATTTCTATTCAGATTAAATTAAGTGGTGGAATCGTGGGGTTTTATTAAAGAAGATAGATCAAACCAAAAGCCAACTAGTCTAGTAGGATGGATTACTATATCTCTTAAGTAATGCCAGTGATTTAAATCATGACGTTGTGAGTAGAGTAATTTGATTAAGGTAATCTCCCCTATAATAGGTTTATGTAGTACCCGATCCGAACTAGTCAGTTAATAAATTAATCACATGTGATTAAAAAAAGGGTAAAGTACACCGACGGTCACTGAACTTTGATGCAAAAAACAAAATGGTAACCAACCTTTCAAAAATCACGAAGTAGCAATTAAACTTTAGATTTTGAAACAAAATGGTAACTAGGGCGTTAAACCCCGTTAACCCTTAACGGAAATCTGACGTGTATGCCACATCCCACCCAGTTTTCCACGTCATATATAAAAAATAATAAAACAATATTACACGTCATAATTAATATAAATAATTTTTTATCCCTTTTTTCATTTCCTTCCCTATATTCACGCCACCGTCGCCGGGCACTAACGAACCTGGCAATCGACCACCGACGGAGATTCGGTTCTCCCGCTGGAACAACGCTAACGCCGAGAAACTCAATCAACGTCGGCGGACCCAGCAAGAAATCGAAGATGACATTCGCCGCAGCCGCCGCTTCGATTCCTCCACCAAGATTGCCTCCACCGTTGAAACCTCGTCCGCCGCACAACAACAACCAGCAGAAACCTATAGATCCTTCGACTCCCCTTCCTCTCCCTCCAGGCCTTCAATTCCAGGCAAGAAACTCAGGTACTCCAAACCCGCAATCCACCCAGCGTTTCGCAAATTCCCCAAAACAGCCAATCCTCCGCCTCCCTCTCCACTCGATAAGAAACAAGCAAATGTTGCAATGGGATAATTAGACCAAAACAGGACCGATTCGATCCAGCTCGTTTCGAAACAATTCTCAGGCAATAAACCCAATTCTGGGAAATTTTGATTCATTACTGAAATCAGTTCTTCAGCATTACCAAGAAACAATCCAATGAACTTAGCTTTAATGGACTGCAAATGCTTTTTATTCACAGGTAAGAGAACAACTCTAATGAACAAATTTTCCTCAATCTTATCAGCTATGTATTGCCATTGATGAACTATATCAGTTGCACCTTGCTCTAAATTCTTTTCAATTCTAAAAACAGCAACAATTTCAGGGACGGAAACTAGCTTGATTTTCCATGAAAGTATCACTCCAAAGCTAGCTCCACCGCCTCCTCTGATAGCCCAAAACAGATCCTCCCCCATTGATTCTCGATCCAAAACATTGCCGCCGACATCAACCAATTTTGCATCCACAACATTATCGACAGACAACCCATGTTTCCTCATCATGTTACCATACCCACCGCCGCTAAAATGACCACCAACACCTACTATCGGACAAACACCAGCGGGAAAACCATGGGTCTTGCTTTTTTGACCGATTGCATAAAAGAGTTCACCCAAAGTGGCACCTGAATCAACCCAAACAGTTCCATTTCCATCCTCTGTGTTGACACTCACGGATCAAAGATTGAACAAGTCGAGGATCATGAAAGAGGATTCGGAGACATAGGAGAGTCCGTTGTAATCGTGACCGCCGCTGCGGATTCTCATTTCGAAGCCATGGGTTTTGCAGCAAAAGATGGAAGCTTGGATGTGAGAGACGTGGGAGGGAGCCACGATGAAGAAAGGGTGTGGCGTAGTGGGAGAGATGAATCTGAGGAAATGAAAAAAGGGATTAAAAATTATTTATATTAATTATGATGTGTAATATTGTTTTATTATTTTTTATATATGACGTAGAAAACTGGGTGGGATGTGGCATACACGTCAGATTTCCGTTAAGGGTTAACGTGGTTTAACGCCCTAGTTACCATTTTGTTTCAAAATCTAAAGTTTAATTGCTACTTCGTGATTTTTGAAAGGTTGGTTACCATTTTGTTTTTTGCATCAAAGTTCAGTGACCATCGGTGTACTTTACCCTTAAAAAAATATCAAAAACTTTTTAACTAAGCGTTGGCACGGGTCTGTTTGGCAGGAAAGCATACTTTTAACTCAACAAACCTAATTGTTCCCTTTGGCTAATCATTATTAAACAGTGGCAAAGCATAATTATCGCTAACCAAACATGGCCCACTCGTCACAAGTTCTTTCCTAATCCACCTATGCCCCATACCCCTTTCCCCACCAACTTCCATTCCTTTGGCCATTACCCTCTCCCTCTCATGTTTTGGAGCTTTCTTAAGTAAATTCATCAATTTTAGATTCGAGTTATTTTTTTAAAGAAAAAACTTATGAAGGACATTTTAGCAAGAGTTTAAAGCGTGTTCTTACAATTGAATCGCCACTCATGTTCTTACAATACTGATTTTGGGTTTAGATCTTTTCAAGTTCAGAATTCAACGAGTAGTTCAAGTCGAAAAGAAGATGATGTTCATTTTAGGAGATTCGGCTTCGAGCACATGTATATGCCTCGTCAAAGGGTTAAAAAAAGTATGAACATATACTATCATATAATCACACAAACATATTAAAAATCTTTTTAAGTTCAAATTAATTCAAATTCAATCAATTTTAAGTTTTGGTCGAACAAACTCAAATCATTAAATTATTATAATTAAATCGAATTGAGTTGAGTTTATACTAGGGCTCAACTCCTAATTTACTTCTATTATAAGTAGGCACACATGCAGACAGGCTATCAATTGTCTTGTGCAACATATGGAAAAGGTTGGCATAGGGAGTCACATTGTAAACAATTGGCAAACGTTAGGGGGGGGGGGGGGGGGGGGTCGGGTTGTCAAAATATTCTTTTCTTAGGATAAATATACAAATAGTTACTAAATTAAGTAAAATTTATTTTCTGATCACTTAATTTTCAAAAATTATAAAATAATCATTAAATTTATTGAACTATTATTAAATAGTCATTAAACTTTATCAAACTATTACACAATGATCCTTAAACTTATTAAAATTTGTATAGTGACCATTTTGTAACTTCCAAAATTCTAATGACCAAAAAATCAAATTTACTTTAACCTTTTTCTTTCTTTTACACCTTTTTGGGTTCTTCAAAGCAATTATGAAGGTTGAAAACGAGTTGTGATATACTGTAATATTGCCTTCCTCAAGGTGATTTTGCTTTCCACAAAGGCAAAAGTCCTAAAGGAAAGCCAATCTCATGCATTAATATTGTCTAAAAGTGTTCAACACATTCACATGTAATCTGAATTGTAATTTCGAGTTTGGATCAAGTTAAATTGAGTTTTTATTTCGTTTGATAAAATAACTCGAGATTTTAAATCAAATTTTACATGTGTTATGGAAATATTTGAAATGTAAATCTCAAATCAATTCAAGAGACACAACATTCTCTTAATCTAGTGATTAGATTACGATGTTGTGTAGTTAGATTAGATCCAATTTCTAGCATCTATCTCCAATTATTTATAAAAAAATATTAAAAATTTGTGTTTCAAACTTGTTGATATGAGACTTGATGATGGAGGTTGGTTATGGTTCACATAAAAGTGTCGAGATTTCGCCCTAATTTTTTTGTCCAATGGTACTTTAAGTCATTTTAAGTTTAAATAATAATCAAATTAAGGCTTGCGCTTCAATTATTGAGTCTCAATACTTAACATGATCATATTTTTATGAAGTTAGACAATTTGACAAATTCCAATAATTGATCTTAATTTTGTTCATATCTAGAGGTGAATGAAAGGTTTTGAACGAGATTTGACAAAGTATCTCGAGGTAAAAGTGACTTCTTGGAGCTATACCTCGTTGAATACGTGTCTCATTAAAGAGAACTAATAGTTAAGTTAAATCCAATCAGTTTCCCACTTCACAATTTCTTCACAAAAAAATATTGATAATTAAAAAAAAACAAAAGTCTATGATTTATTATATTAATTTGAGTTCAAGTTCACAAGCCAACAGTACAACGATTCTATTCATAGTATTAATAAATTGATTATGACTTATCTTAAAGTTTACTTTATTATAATTAAAATGTTTTATATTATGATATTTATTTGTTAAGAACCACTTGGATTAAACAAATAAAAAGTATATATTAAAAAACATGATATTAAAAGATCTTAGCCCGTGGCTCACCGGGCACATGGTAGGGTCTAAAACCAGAGCTTTCATGGTCGTGCCATCAACATTCAACGTAATAAACATGCTCCTTCCCCCCCTGCCCTGCCCTTGTTATTGTCCGGCCGGGATTTTGGATGCTGAATATCAATATTTAATAAATATAAATACGTCGGATTATCGATTCTTTCGAGATAAATCTTCGAAGTATTATTTATCCGAAGTTGATGAATCACTCGACATAATCAATATTATGTTACACGGATGTCTAATTCAGTTTTTATTCTTTAAATATTAAAATAAAAACTATATTAAATTAATAAAATGTTGAAATAAATAAAATAATATTTATTAAACCTAGTCTTGAAAATTTCTACCTAAATTTTGTCCGTGGTCAATTGCACAAGCTGGCGGGTGGTCTAACACAACGTGCGAAAACTGCTAATCAAATCCCAACAAAATAAATAAATAAAATATGTTTTTAATTTTTAAAATCCTGCTGATTCTAGTTCTTGACATCAAATAAATAAATTAAAGTTGAAATTATATAATTGTTTCTATTTGAATGACTAAAATTCATTTATTTTACATTATTATTATTATTATTATTATTATTGTTATTAGTCTTTTTATATACTTATATAATATTAAATAAAATAATTAAAACTTACATCTTAAATATTGAAAAGGTTATTCTTTCAAATTTTTTGAATATGTTTTATACATAAAATAATTTTTTAAAATTATTAAAAATAAATGAATTCGAAATTTGACATAAATATACATGATTTCCCCATAAAGTTGATATGCTTTAAAATTTCACCAAACAAATAAAGAAGCCAAATTTTGGAATAAATATATAAACTGATTTGTTTAATTTTGATTTTTTGAAATAATAAATAAAAGTTGACATGCATGAATCAAGCTTCTTGAGAAATGAATCCTTTATCAGTTCACTTCAACAAAATTGACCTTGAGCAACATTAATAAATAATTGCTTAAACAAAAAATTTCGTTGCAATAAAGTTTATGCAATGGTTTCATTAGAGTTGAACATTCGATTGAATCGAGTTAAAAATTTAGGTTAGTCGAGTTTTCCAGTCATATTTTTGCGATTCAAATTTTATTTGAAGTTTTTTCAATTCGAGTCGAGTTTATGAAATTCAAGTCGAGTCGAATTTTCGAGTTTATGTACAAATTTAATTGTAATTATTTATAATTTAATAATATAGATTGGTTCCAATTTAAACGACTTTCAATATTCATATACGATATACATATATTTCTTTATATTTTCACATGTGATATACATAGTACATTGAAAAAAATTGAGGGAATCAATTCGAACTTGAAAATTGATCAACTAATTACTAGAAATTTCGAATTATATGAATTCCCATTTTATAACTCAATATTTTTTAAAAATTTTTGAGTTAATTCGAGTCAAAACAAGTCGAAGTTTTTTGCGTCGAGTTGAGTTTTGCCCACCCTAAGTTTCATGACCATTGTGTGTACCGTTGCCTAAACTCAAAAGCAAAGTTTTTGACATTATTTTTTATGTAATTCTCGGTATCTAATCTATTAATTAATTAATTCGGATCGAATTCTACTTCATTCGCTCCATCCTGTATTTTAACATTTGAATTATTTCTACGGGATGCAAAATAAATTTTTTGCCCTTTCGTAAGCCCATGGAATTAAAGGTAGGGCTCATTCTAGGGCAGCTGTTCTTTGAAGCCCAAATATGGTAATTGTCAATTGATACTTTGTCATACTAAAAATAAGTTTTAATGGGCTCCTTTCTTGGGCTGTTGAAGCCCGATTTCAGAAATTCAAAATTGGACAGCCAATTTTTTTTAAATAAAAGATTTAAAATATAATTCATTATCAATGTATATTTTTATAATTATATTTAAATAGTATATTTAAAAAAAAAATTAAATTATTGGAGAAGGTTGTGTTTGGGATACGGTGATATGTTCTCAGACTAAAAAGTCACTATTCAAGTATCTGGTATAAGATAAACAGATCATTTGACACACGTACATGTCTAATTTTAATTAAAAATTGTTTATTACTCTCCAATAAAAAGATCATCTTCATTTGCATACTTAGAACGTTATTAGTAACGTTACATTCTCTTATTTGGTACTGAGAATTCGAGAGTTGATATATGTATTCTTCATAAATAGTTAGTAGAATATATTCTTTTTTCGAATAGTTCTATTTAAGGAAGATAAAAGGAGAATTTTTGCTCATAATGAGTAAAGGATTAATATCCAATACACTGACGGTGGAAACTGAAAGTTTCCACAAGCGCCTTAGTTTTAGGGTATAGAGAGTTAGTTTAGGATACATGGTTTAGGGGTTTAAGTGTAGGGGTTTAAAATTTAGGAATAGTTGTTTCAATTTAAGGTTTAAGGTTATAATTTAGGGTTTATAAGTTAGGGTTTAGTTTTTAAGATAGTATGGTGAGGGTTTAGGTTTTAACCTATAAACCCTAAATTATAACCCTAAACTTTAAATTGAAACAATTATCCCTAAATTCTAACCGCCTACACCTAAACCCCTAAATCATATACTCTAAAATAACTCTCTATACCCTAAAATTAAGACGCTTGTGGAAACTTTCAGTTTCCACCGCCTGTGTATAGAATATTTATCCATGAGTAAATAGAATATTTGAATCTAAATATTATATGAATCCATATAACTTAAATTCGTAAAACCAAATCATATATCTACAAATATCAAAATCCGCACTATCCATTATCATTCAAAGTTGGAGTTTGTATCGGATAAAAATTATATATTCCTTTTCCAGTGCTCCTTTTTATGCACCAACACTAATACACACAAAAAATTAAATTCTAAGCTCTGATCTTAAATTTTAAATGCTAAACCTTACCCCCTACACCTTAAAAATACACACTACCCTACATTTTCTAAACTTTAACCTTAGATTCTAAACCATAAACCCTAAAGTCTAAACCTAATTATTAATATGGAGCATAAATAGAGACACCGAAAAACGGCGGATGATTTCTATTCATATGTCCATCTTTCATTTTTCCAATATTATATGGTTGGATTTTAACTTAAGAAAGCAGCAAAGGGGCGAAGAGCATGAAATAAGAAGCAAGTGCTTAATCAATTGTTAATCTAACTCAACGCTATATGCTGGTATTGGGTAAATGCCAATAATGGTGGTTCACATGTCCCTCTCTCATCACTCCCCTCCCCTCCCCTCCCTTTTTCTTAGACCACTCTCTTTTGACCGTTTATCCATCCCACGCGCCACCCTAAACGGCTGAATCTGTCATCTCTCTTGCCTGTGGCTTACACGCGCCTCACGTTTGATGCTTTTAAATACGCAGCTGATGTAATTAAAAATGGCAGCTAAATATATGCCTATAATGGCAAATTCTCTTTTGCCTTTTAATGACCGTTTTAGCCTTTGTTTTACGTTGCCCCTGGTATTGTACGGAAACAGTTTAGCCATAATGGCAAATTTAATCCTCGGTATTTGCATTTCCCCCCAATAAATTCTTGTATTTTTAGTTAAGTTTGATAATATTGAATTTTCACGGTGTTAATGTAATAATTTGCATGAAAATTTATGCATATTTTATTGTTGACGTAACACAATTTTTAACGTGATGACATGTGTCGCCTAGCATATTTTTAAATAAATAAAATTTGAAAATTATACTCTATAATTTCAAAATCATTTTGTTGAGGTGGAACTCTATCGTAACAATAATAAAGTACATACCGTGTGCACATGAGTCGACACATTGAAAGCTGATTATATATACACACGTTGAGAGCTAAATTTACTATTATGCAAGTTCAAGTAAAACCACAATAACAAGTATAAATAATACAAACTAAATAATTCTCACTAAAAATTAACTATGACAAAGTACCACCATACTGAAATTTTGGGGCCAATGCTAGCAATTTCGTGTTAAAATGGTTTAAAATAGAATTATGTAATTAGTAGAGGGCCAAATTTTCAAATTTCCATTTATTAGATGCTAAAATTGTAATTCCACCATAAGAATATACACATAGTCACCAATATCTCAACCTTGTCAATAAAGCCACTTGAAATTTCCTTCCAAAACTATATTTAGACTATGAATTAATAAAGTATAGACAAGTAATTGTCAAAACTATTAAAGTTAAAATATGTTAAGGGTTTTATATTATACCAAGAAATGCAGTTAAGTCCCTATTGAGTTGAAAAATTAATTAACAGAATTTTAATGTAAAATGATTGTTCCTTTGTGAGTAAATTTTAGAGTGTAAATTAATTAAGCCTATCCACTTAATTATCAAACTCAAATCTATAAAATGGTAAAAATATGTTAGGGTTCTTATACTATATCAAGAAATGCATTCAAGTCCTATAGATTTGATAAAGTAATTAATATTTTTTAATGTAAATTGATTGATTACTATGTGAGATCTAATTTTAAGAGTTTATGTTAGTTAAGTTAAACTTAAATCTATAAAAAATTAAAATATGTTAGCGTTATCAACCGGGACAAAGCTATTAAGGGAATGGGAAGAACTCCTACACCCATTTTTTTGTGTGTGCCTATCCACACTAATTTAATTACTTGTCAAATTAAACATTATGTTAGTTTAAATACTTGTCAAATTAAATATAGTCTCCCCTAAATTTTAGATTAACTACTCATAATTCCATCAAACCACTAAATCGAAAAGTTATTATGTGTTTAAAAGCGATTAACTACTCATAATTCCATCAAACAACTATGCTAATCGAAATAAATTCAATTTGGTATTTATATCCTATTTTAGTATTAAGTACTATGTGATAATATTTAAGGTTAAATTACATAAATCACCACTGAACTTTACTCTCAAACTATTTTGGTCATTGAAGGTTTTAGCCGTTCAATTTACTCACTGATGTTTAGACATTGAACGTTTTTTTGTCACTGAAGTTTAGACATTGAACATTTTTTTCACTCCACCGTTCACCGCCACTGGACGCGCATCGTAAATGGTTATCGTTCGGTACCAAATTTCACTAGTCGTTTCTTCTCGCCCCTGAGTCCGAATTTGACTTCCATTTCGTCGAAAAATGTCCCAAAGTCTACAAATCGAGCAAATATTTCAATTTTTCTCTTGATGATCTCCTTCCTCCGCCAATGAAGCTTTTCACCGTTTAAATCTTGGAGAAGTTCCTCCGTTCGTCAGTAAATTAACGTCGTTAAAAAATTAACAAAAAATTGAAAAAAACTTTAATAATTAATATATGTTTGAGATTAAAATTCAGTGATGATTTACGTAATTTACTACTCCCTCCGTCCCACTAGGGATGACAAAAATACCCGACCCCGACCCGACCCGACCGGGTATTTTTTTTCTAAAATTTCGGGGATCGGGGCGGGGCGGGAAAAGCATGAAGTCGGGGCGGGGCGGGTTCGGGTATTTGCTAGAAATTCCCCGCCCCGCCCCGCCCCGGTATATTTTTATATATATTTTTATTATATTTATAAAAAAAATATCATTATATTTAAACACTTTTATGTGTTTTAAGCTATTTTTTGTTTTTGTTTTGGTTCGTACATTTTGTAAAATTTTGTTAGATGTTGTTCAAGTTTTAATATATTCGATTCTAACGGTCAATGATTCAAGTTTATTCTTTTAAATATGTAGTTTAACACGTGGATAATTTAAAATTGGTTTTATTTTATTTTTGGCAAAATGACAAAAGATGCCCCCAACGTTTGCAAGTTTTGTCATTTGGCCCCCTATTCTTTTTTTTGGTCCAAATATACCCCCAACGTTTGCTTGTTTTGTCATTTGGCCCCCTATTCTTTCTTTTGGTCCAAATATGCCCCCAACGTTTCATTCATAGTCCAAATATGCCCATGTTGGATGTAAACTGTCAATCAACTGACGATCAATGGCTTATAAAAATTTTTTTGACGTGGCATCAGCAGATCTTAATACGTGGCAAGTCCAGTCAGCATCAGCTGTTGAACGTCAGTTAACTGACAGTTTCCATCTAACGGGGGCATATTTGGACCAAATTGAAACGTTGAGGGCATATTTGGACTACGAATGAAACGTTGGGGGCATATTTGGACCAAAAGAAAGAATAGGGGGCCAAATGACAAAACAAACAAACGTTGGGAGCATATTTGGACCAAAAAAAAGAATAGGTGGCTAAATGACAAAACATGCAAACGTTGGGGGCATCTTTTGTCATTTTGCCTTTATTTTTTATATAAGTTTGAAGTTCCTTGAAACCATAATTTGTGATTGTGGTGGAAGATTAGTCGAATCTAACATTTACCGTCGACGAAGATTATTTTTTTTTTAATTTTTCGGGGCGGGTCAGGGCAGGATCAGGTTTAAGGGTTATTGTATCGGGGCGGGTTGGGGCGAGTAAATTAATATTTTAATTCGGGGCGGGGCGGGGTCGGGTATAGTATTTTATAGGTCGAGGCGGGTTCGGGGCGGCCAAAAACCCGCCTCGCCCCGCCCCTTTGCCATCCCTACGTCCCACTAAACTGTCACATATTGGTCAAAAATTATCAACTCTGACTATATTTTACTTAAAATTAAATTTTAAAATATATTCTTTCAAGCATAGGAGGGTGGTTGAAAGAAGAGGTCTAAAAGTCAACGAACAACCAAAGGACAATCTAGTCATTTCACTAAAGGGTGTATTTGTCTAAAAAACTTTCAACGGAATTTTCAAAAAAACCGAAGAACAATCAGGACCGTTCATTAGTTCCATCCAACGGCTCTATTACAACAAAAAAGGAGGGAACAACCACTCAACCCACTTCAATCACTAACTCACTTCCATTTATATAGAACACTCTGATCCTTCCCTTTACTCACCATCGCACATTTCATCAAATTCTGCAAATTCTCCCGTTTTCCAGAAATCCAAGACAAGGTAAAGCGTTCTCCAGTGCTTCTTATATGAACCAGATTTCAAATTTCTGTATGACTTTTATGAAATTATGTTTGAGAATTTTGGTATTCGTTTGATCTCTCTTCATTCCGATTTGTAGTAGATAGATTTCTTTTTCTGCATTTGCTTTGATCTGAATTTCCACATGATTTTCTGCTTGTTCTCATTGAGATTATGCGCTGATTACTGTTGTCTTTATGTTTTTTGTTGGATTTGTTTTGGAAGCTTTCGTAAACTAAGCTTTGTTGAAATCTGCACTCGTATCTGTCAATATTTGAATGTCTTGGATATTAGATCGTAAATCTATTGGATATGTTTACTATTTAGATCTGAAGCATTGCATTTTCACTCGATTTTTAATTACTTAAAAAATGCATTCGTTTATCATAGAATAAAGAATTCATAGCTTAATTTTAGCTCAGTTGTACTCAATTATGGAAAAATGGGAGAGATCCTTCATGTTCAAGGTTGAAATCTGCATTTCCTATTCATTGGATATTTGATCTTAAATCTCTTGAACATGTTTAGTATTTAGATCTGAAGTTATGAAGCATTGAATTTTTACTCTGACCTTTTTTTAGAAAAAAAATTCTTAAAAGATGTATTCTTTTTATCGTAGGTTGAAGTATTTGGGACTTAATTTGAGCTCTGTTGTCTATTAGGGGAAAATGAGGGAGATCCTTCATGTTCAAGGTGGACAATGTGGGAACCAGATTGGTTCCAAGTTTTGGGAGGTTGTTTGCGACGAGCACGGCATAGATCCAACTGGAAAGTACATTGGTACCACGGATCTGCAGTTGGAGCGTGTAAATGTTTACTATAACGAGGCATCATGTGGCCGCTTTGTTCCTCGTGCTGTGCTCATGGACTTGGAGCCTGGTACAATGGACAGTGTCCGAACTGGTCCTTACGGTCAGATTTTCAGGCCAGACAACTTTGTTTTCGGACAATCTGGTGCTGGAAACAACTGGGCAAAGGGCCATTACACCGAGGGAGCCGAGCTTATTGATTCCGTTCTTGATGTTGTGAGGAAAGAGGCTGAGAATTGTGACTGTCTGCAAGGTAAAGAGACTGTTTCTTTAGGCTCTGGCTCACTGGCTGGTATAAATTGATAATGTCATTTGATCTTAGTCCTGAACATTTTTGCTATCTTTAGTGACAGTTGTGGATCTGATATGCTATTACAGGTTTCCAGGTGTGCCACTCCTTGGGTGGAGGAACTGGTTCTGGGATGGGAACCTTGCTAATCTCAAAGATTCGAGAGGAGTACCCGGATAGGATGATGCTTACATTCTCCGTGTTCCCCTCGCCAAAGGTTTCGGATACAGTTGTGGAGCCATACAATGCTACTCTCTCTGTTCATCAGCTTGTGGAGAATGCTGATGAGTGCATGGTTCTTGATAATGAGGCTTTATATGATATCTGTTTCAGGACTCTCAAATTGACTACTCCTAGCTGTAAGTAACTACGAGGTCGCCGAAGTATATACTTTCGATGTTTTAAATCTCCGTTTCGTTCAGTTGTTCATAGTGGTGGGTAAAACATAATGTGATTGCCACTTGATGTTTTGGACACTTTTACTAGTTGGTCAGTGCTCTAATCATCTACTTATATGTGTTGCAGTTGGTGATTTGAACCACTTGATCTCTGCAACCATGAGTGGAGTCACTTGCTGTCTCAGGTTTCCCGGTCAACTCAATTCTGACCTCCGAAAACTTGCCGTGAACCTGATTCCCTTCCCTCGTCTTCATTTTTTCATGGTCGGGTTCGCTCCTCTGACCTCACGTGGTTCGCAGCAGTACCGTGCCCTGACTGTCCCTGAGTTGACACAGCAAATGTGGGATGCAAAGAATATGATGTGTGCCGCTGATCCAAGGCACGGTCGCTACCTCACTGCATCCGCTATGTTCAGAGGCAAGATGAGCACTAAGGAAGTAGACGAGCAAATGATCAATGTCCAAAACAAGAACTCATCCTACTTCGTGGAGTGGATCCCGAACAACGTGAAATCCAGCGTCTGTGACATTCCGCCTAGAGGGCTGTCGATGGCATCCACCTTCGTAGGAAACTCGACCTCGATCCAAGAAATGTTCAGGAGAGTCAGCGAACAATTCACGGCTATGTTCAGGAGGAAGGCTTTCTTGCATTGGTACACTGGTGAAGGCATGGACGAGATGGAGTTTACCGAGGCTGAGAGCAACATGAACGACCTCGTGTCCGAGTACCAGCAATACCAGGATGCTACCGCCGATGAGGAAGGTGAATACGAGGACGAGGAAGAGGATGATGAAGAGAACATGTGAAGGGGCGAGCGCTGAACGAAGCTTGTTGGTAATGTAGCATACGGTATATGATTTCCGAGCTCGTGTTTGGTATTGTATATGTAAGTCTTTCCCTTTCCTGAGTTTGCCTTTGTTAATTCTGCTTGTAGTAATGCCCTACCTATGTTTGCATTACATTGGTGTTCTCTACATTTGGTATAAAACTTCAGTGCTCCTGTAGTACGACGGTCGGTGCGTACGAGGTCCGGGAACGAGTTTACTGTCGTATAGCCGGCCGGCTATTTTCTCATAGGGGCAAGTTTACGGCCTGCAATCCGAGTTGAGGACGGGATTATAAGGTTACTAATGATATGTTTGCTGAACTGCTTATAGATTATAATGTTTTGTGGACTTCTTTATCCAGTTGAGTTGGTGTCTATTGCGAGTTCCTCTTTGCTATATTATTAGTAACATTTTAAAAGGTAAATATGGAAGACAGATAAATTGTTGGTTAAACTAAGTTATAAATTAATTAAACGAATCACTCAATTAATCAATTATTATAAACAAATAACTAAACTTTTTAAAAAATATATAAATGTCAGAAGCAGCGTGAGAGAAGTTTTTATTAGCAAGATTATAAATGAGCCACCAAATTATTAATAAGATTACAAATTGATCACTTAACTTCAAATGGTTACAAATGGCTTCACTCAATTAATAAAAAAATGTTCATTCTGAGTTTTGGGTTTCGAAGATTGAGGTTTCATTCAGTGATTCGAATGGTGGAGAGACTGTCATTAGTGAGATGAAAAATATATCCTAAGACGAAGGTCGTTTGACATAATTCAAGTTTCTGAACAAACTAAACACAAATTTCTCTAGCCAAACCAAGTGGATATAAAATACATGGCGACCAAAGAAATTAAAGCCTAGCCATATAATTTACACAACTTATTAAATTATAATCGATTTTATAGAAAATATTGGTTGGTTATAATTTACACAACCTCTCTATATATTTGAAACGAAAGAAAAAGAAAAAACATTCCACTTTCAAGCTAAAATAAAAAAAAACATGGCAATAAAATTTAATGTTGTTTTTACTGTGTCTATAATATTACTTTTACTTTGTTCAACCATTGAAGTTCAAGCAGCTATTCTTGATGTCGTTGCTAAGTTTGGCGCAAAGGCTGACTTGAAAATAGATTTGAGTAAGGTAAGTGAAATTGCAAATCACTTTAATACTCCAACGGTGAAAATATGCGGAATTTATATATTAATATATTTTATTTTAGCCATTATTGAATGCTTGGAAAGAAGCTTGTAGTTCAACAACTCCAGCAACAATAGTGATTCCTAAAGGGGTATATCTTTTAAGTCAAGCAACACTAGAAGGACCTTGCAAGGCTCCTATCGAGCTTAAAGTTCAAGGCACTATAAAAGCTCCGGCTGATCCTAAAGCTTTCAAGGAGCCTAAATGGATTGAATTCAATAAAATTGAAAATTTTAAAATGTCCGGCGGAGGAATTTTTGATGGTCAGGGAACCAGAGCTTATAAGAGAGAAGGTTGCGATAAAAAAGACTTTTGTAGTGTACTCCCCATTGTAAGGTTTCTTTTCTTTTGTTAAAATTTGATGTTTTTCTATAGTTATAGCTAATATATAGTTTTTTGACTCTATTTTAACTATGAAATTAAACAGAATATAAGGTTTGATTTTTTGACCAATGCGTTGATACAAGACATAACTAGCAGAGATAGCAAACAGTTCCACGTTAATCTTTTGGGATGCAAAAATATTACTCTTGAACGATTCAACGTACGTGCACCTAAAGATAGTCCAAACACAGATGGTATTCACATGGGGAGATCAGATGGAGTTAAAATTATTAACTCAGATATAAAAACCGGTGATGATTGTATTTCGATTGGGGATGGTTCCAAACATGTGGAAATCACGGGAGTAACTTGTGGACCAGGACATGGCATCAGTATTGGCAGTCTTGGAAAGTTCAAAAATGAAGAACCGGTTGAAGGAATTAAAGTAACAAAATGCATCATGAGTGATACTTCGAATGGTGTTAGAATCAAGAGTTGGGCAGGTGAATTTTCTGGCACTGCATCAGATATACATTATGAGGATATCACCGTGAAGAATGTCAGTTGCCCTGTCATAGTTGACCAGAAATATTGCCCGTCGAATAACTGCAAAAAGAATGTATGTAAACACTTATCCAAATCCTAATAGTGTGAAAAAAGTTTATCAATCATCTAAATAACATTGTGTTCATGCAGGCAGAATCAAACGTTAAACTAAGCAAGATCAGCTTTAAGAACATTCGTGGCACGGCTGCGCTTCCAGAAGTTGTCAAAATCATTTGCAGCGGTACTTTTCCATGTCAAAATGTGGAGCTCGCCGATATTGACATTAAGTACAGTGGACCCAATGGACCTGCAGTATCTGAATGTAAAAATGTAAAACCTAAAATTACTGGCAAACAAAATCCGGCTGCATGTGCTGCCCCTGTGCCACCAAACCCTACTCCTACGGTTTAGATAGCCTGCAATGATCAAAGCGAATGTAACTCATGCACTTTTTTATTTTACATAAATGCATTTGTTTCATTTTAATTCTATGTTATTAAAAAAGAATTGCATTAAATTCAATTGTTTAAAAAATATTCTAGAATAAAAAATAGAACATAAGCAATAATATTTTAGGCATTTCAACTTATTTGACTTAACGTAAAAATTTTATTTCATGTAAAATCAAGTAATAATTATTAAAATTGAATAAAGAACATATTTCTTATCAAATTTTACCTATTCAAATGTTGTATTGGTTTTAAAATCATAATAAAATATTGATATATTTTTTTGAAGATTAATTTTAAAAAACATTTTGAGTAATGAGGTTAGAGTTAGATTTACTTTATATGTGTATACCAATAAAATAAAAATAAAAATATGTTTTTAATATTTTAAAATTTATCAACTCAACTAATTTTTTGAAAGCTAAGGTGATTATAAGTAGTATATGTTCTGAATATACTCTCAACCATTTGACAATGCATGCTCAATCACCCTGCTGAAGCTACTGGTGCTCGAACCCGTGACCTCTAGAAACAACAACCATTCCCTTAACCACTGAGGCAAGTTGGTGCGAAGAATAATCTTCCCGCGTCCATCCCCTCCTCATAACCCGTTGCGAATACAAAATATAAAATCATCCTTGCTCCGCGACCCGCAAGACTAAAACCATCCCACCCCATTACCCATGTGGATCCTGACACACACCTTATCCTCTCTTTATCCACCCCATGACTCATACATACAATATATTTATTTGACGTAATTAAATATCCGTCAAAGCTTGGTGGTAGTCGACAGTAAAGATCAAGCTGTAATTTTATTTTTTGGTCCTTTATTTGACGGGTCTAATCGATGTAAGGAGATATCTGCTTGTGTGTTTTGTTTCCCCTCTTAAAGTGTGTAATCTTTTTCCTCCACTTAGGCTTAGGGAGGTTTTTAACGAGGCACACTTTGTAGGTTTATCTTAATAAAATTATATTTTTGCCGAGTAAAAAAAAATATAAACCAAATTTGTTATGAAAAAAGTATGAAATATCCGCCATTCGGACTCCCACCACATATGTGACATATTCCAATTGTAACACTTAAAACAATATTTCAATTGTCATAACAAATAAACAATATAGAAAGAACTAAGAAGAAACTAATAAAGAAAAAACTTTAGAAAATAAAAACAAATACCAATAGAATCTAAATAACATATAATGTTAGGAAAATAAAATTAAAAGCAGAAGAAAAATATACCTATGGTGAGGATTGAGGAGAAGAAAACAAATCTTAGAAAGAAGGTTTGACGACAGACAACAATAAAGAAGAAAATAATAAACTTAAATAATATTATCATATATACAACTTTTCATAAATATCACGAGATAAGTAAATATGAATTATCTTAAATCTGACTCTGATCCAACTTAAAATTTTTAAAATATTTGATCAAATCAAACTCAAACTCAATCATAATATATATATATATATATATTAAAAATATTATTTACCATAAATTTGCAAAGTTTCAAACTGATTTTTTAAAAATATTTATATAATTGATATGTTCAATCTCAAATTTAATTATATTTTTAATAATATTTAAAACAACATGTTATAAGATCTGATGGGGAGGGTATAAAATCATATTCACGCTTTCCCTACTACCCACGACGAATTTAATTTTTATCTTTATCCTACCCCACGACTGTAACCCCCTCGTCCCGGTCTAGCCGACCGACCGATCTGAACGGGTTACACGGGGGAAATCGAAACGAAACCCGTTAAGGTTCCACTCTGATTAGCAACCATATTTTTTTCTTTAATTATCTGGTCTAAATATTACCTTTAGCCTTATGTGCGAAGACGACAACGGAAAACGATAATGAAACAATTCAAGCAGACATAGGACAACTTAAATTTACCAAGTGACAAGTTAGTCTGATTTCATGCGTACGAAGCAAAACCATTCATAAAAGATACATATGAACCCAACAAGGAAGCAAACAAACATTTGGGACTAAAACGCAACGTTCAAGAACCTTTAAAGATGCCAAATAACCAATTTACATGCATGCGTTTCGAAACAGGCTTGCCCGTTCCGAAACGCGGGCTCGAGTTCAAAAGCAAGACCAAGCCGTTCCGATACGGTCCACTCTGTTCCAGAACGGGGATCTACAGTGACAAAACGTTTCAGAACTTGTTCCGAAATAGGCACTCTTAGTGGCAAATCGTATCGAAACACGTACCGAAACGGGAGCTCACAGTGTCAAATCATATCGAAACGACACCACCCCCATTCTGATACGAGTATCCTTGGAGCTACCACCGTTCCAAAACCACCTCGAGCGTTTCGAAACACCTGCACACAGAGTGACCCGAAAACAGGTTTCTGCATCCTCAAACATCCCCAAACTTGTCCCGTAACACAAAGATCACAAAGCATTAAACATACAAACAAACTAGAGGCAACACATCCTACAAAAGAGCACGTTTAAACATACAAGCACGTATATGAGACATTTAACTATTAAGAAACATACATCCACTTAAGCATCACATAAACAAGGTTTACAACTCTTCAACACAAAATCATAAGCATTCAACACATGAAAGCCACACATAGGAGTCTAGCAAACGCTCCTAAAACACATAGCATCCTCATTGCTATCTATTACATTATTTAAGAAAAATCATACTTGAGCAACAACACACGCTCTTGGGTGCCCCTTCCTTGCTCCTTGCTAACTTCCACACTAATGATCTGCATTGTCGGAAATGAGAGCGTAAGCTTGAAAGCTTAGTGAGGGATCTCAAAAACAAATATCGACAATGCAAGGTCCAAAGCATGGTATCCATAAAACATCAACACGGCATACATTAACACCAACATAACAACATAGCCAACACCTACAAGAATGCATGAACATGGCATCTTACCTCATGTTATGCTTAGCATGGATGTAACAAAACATCTTACACATCAACCACACATAAACAAGGTATATTGGCATCTATATAGCTTACTCGGATATGCAGATAACTTCCGTTGGGATTTCTGCCCCAACGTACTCAAACAACAATATTACATTCCGGTGGGATTTCACTCATCATTGTTTTCTCTTACGGATGAGATTCCACTCATCATCACACATATATACTTTCCGGTGGAATGTTACTTCACCGTACTTCTCCTTGGTGACTCCACATCACCAAGGCCACGCGCGAATTTGACTCTTATCGCGTGCACACTCATCCTAATGATCGATCATTTATATCCGGTAATTATAACTAGTGCCAACATACTAAACGAGTTCTCACCATGATTCCACAAATCACGCAACACAACATACAAACCACCATCATGCAACAAATATACCTCATAACATACATAATAGGACACTTATCACACAAGACCACATTTATGCGCATTTAACAAGAATACATAAGATTGAACAATGAATTAAGCTACCAACTTAATCCCACATTAGATTGGACTATCACGCACAATCTAAAGCCTCAACAACACACTTTGAACCAACTTAAAACCATTGAAAATAGTTCACTCACCAAACACTCCCAAAACAAGCCAATAATGTCGATCAAGCCTCCAAGTTTCCCGGAATCGAGTTCGAAGCTTCTCGAATGTTTTCCCTTGCTTCTAATCAACCAAAAACAATGTATTACTCATCAAAACATCAACAAAATCACTCCACAAATCAGATTACAATCTCAAGACCATTTCACTACTTTTCCAAGCTAAGAGCTAACCAAACTTTTCATTTTCAGACTTGAACACAACCCAACAAATACCCTTCGATTCCATCGCCCAAAACATCATTAAACATGCTTAAAACAACCCCAAGCATAACCATACCATCAACCTAACTTTCCCTCACAAAACTAACTCAAAAACTCAAGATTTCTACCCTTAAACACACCCACAAATACCCATTTTGGGATTTCAACAAAACTCCACCATTTTAAGATATGTTACACTTAAAGGCAAGACTATAACATATATTAACTTTACAAATAAAAAACCCATTAAAAACCCAACAAAGTTTCCTCCTTTAACTTAAAATTTGAACACTTGAAGAAATTCAAAAATGGAGCTTATGAAAATCTAAAGCCATAGAAACGTTAAGGATGAAGAGGAGAAGTAAAAAACATCATTACCTTAATGAAAACACTTCAAATCACTGAGGAAGATGATGAAACAATAACTTGGGTTGGGGAGAGGGGTTTTGTCGTGGTTTTTGTTTGAAGGGGAGGAAGAAGATGACTTTCAAAATATCCTTTTTACTTGTCTTATTTCATTTATTTAAAAAATTCCACCCTTAAAGAAATCACATGGCCTTTTTAAATCAAAACCAAGCCAATTTTTAATTAAACCAAGCCCAACGACCTGAACCCAAATTAACTCACCTAACACTCGACCCCTCAACCCGGGTGTTACAACGACCCACGATATATGTAATTATCCCTGCCCAATTAGATACGAAGTGGGGCGAATCCTCACAAAACTCGCCCCACTTAATTCTCCATTGTCTATCCATTCAGTTTAGTTTTTATATATATTTTTATCAATTGAAACAATTTTTATTAAAGAATAAAGTGATCAGCCATAATAACGACTCGGAAATATGAAGCACACAAAATTGACTCCCATAATGCAAAAGCAAAACGAAGCACCTATATAAAGACACTAATGCGTTGGAAATAGTATGTGCAATTAGAGCAAGTATTCCTGTAGCACAAGTAATAAAGTGATGAGTATCGAATATCGTATTTACAAAAATTGAAGTGATAAACTCAAAGTAATCCCACAAGATGAATAATGAATGATAATGTATGGTGATAAAAACTATAAACTAATGTTGTAGCAACTAAAGTAAATTGAAGCAATTATTGAAGAAGAACACATTGATGCTGACTCACAAAGGCATCTAATGTAAATGGGTAGCTGGGTTTATTCCTAAGTACGATGCTAACTATCATTCAAATGCTATAGCGACGAAACAATACTTATCTACTCAACATAATTTTTGCAATAACTCATAAACTATGTCTAGTTAGAAGTTGATAAAAGAATGCTATTGTGATACATGACTATGTTAACCCTAACAATCTTATTATCTTTTAAGTTCTTCTTATTATCTTTTAAGTTGATAAAAGAAGTATCTTGCCACATGCTTTTCATGAAGGGAAGATGAGACTCGTGTACATGTTTTCCATCTGCTTCAATAAATGTGAGAAGGGACCACACGTTAAATGACGTCAAATGATAGAGATAAAACACTAATATATATATATATATATATATATATATATATATATATATAAATTGGTTAAGTTCAAGAACAAACTCCTAAAATGTATGTAAAATAGTCCTAAATGCAACTATATGAGCTCGATTACATACAATAACTTAATTCACATAATTCAAGTTTATGAACAAACTAAACACAAATTTCTCTAGCCAAGCCTAGTGGATATAAAATACATGGTGATCAAAGAAATTAAAGCCTAGCCATATAATTTACACAACTTAGTAAATTATAATCGATTTTATAGAAAATATTGGTTGGTTGTAATTTTCACAACCTCTCTATATATTTGAAACGAAAGAAAAAGAAAAATCATTCCACTTTCAAGCTAAAATAAAAAAAAAGACATGGCAATAAAATTTAATGTTGTTTTTACGGTGTCTATAATATTACTTTTACTTTGTTCAACCATTAAAGTTCAAGCAGGTGTTCTTGATGTCGTTGCTAAGTTTGGCGCAAAGGCTGACTTGAAAATAGATTTGAGTAAGGTAAGTGAAATTGCAAATCACTTTAATACTCCAACGGTGAAAACATGCAGAATTTATTTATTAATATATTTTGTTTTAGCCATTATTGAATGCTTGGAAAGAAGCTTGTAGTTCAACAACTCCAGCAACAATAGTGATTCCTAAAGGGGTATATCTTTTAAGTCAAGCAACACTAGAAGGACCTTGCAAGGCTCCTATCGAGCTTAAAGTTCAAGGCACTATAAAAGCTCTGGCTGATCCTAAAGCTTTCAAGGAGCCTAAATGGATTGAATTCAATAAAATTGAAAATTTCAAAATGTCCGGCGGAGGAATTTTCGATGGTCAGGGAACCAGAGCTTATAAGAGAGAAGGTTGCGATAAAAAAGACTTTTGCAGTGTACTCCCCATTGTAAGGTTTCTTTCTTTTGTTAAAATTTGATGTTTTTCTATAGTTATAACTAATATATAGTTTTTTGACTCTATTTTAACTATGAAATTAAACAGAATATAAGGTTTGATTTTTTGACCAATGCGTTGATACAAGACATAACTAGCAGAGATAGCAAACAGTTCCACGTTAATCTTTTGGGATGCAAAAATATTACTCTTGAACGATTCAACGTACGTGCACCTAAAGATAGTCCAAACACAGATGGTATTCACATGGGGAGATCAGATGGAGTTAAAATTATTAACTCAGATATAAAAACCGGTGATGATTGTATTTCGATTGGGGATGGTTCCAAACATGTGGAAATCACGGGAGTAACTTGTGGACCAGGACATGGCATCAGTATTGGCAGTCTTGGAAAGTTCAAAAATGAAGAACCGGTTGAAGGAATTAAAGTAACAAAATGCATCATGAGTGATACTTCGAATGGTGTTAGAATCAAGAGTTGGGCAGGTGAATTTTCTGGCACTGCATCAGATATACATTATGAGGATATCACCGTGAAGAATGTCAGTTGCCCTGTCATAGTTGACCAGAAATATTGCCCGTCGAATAACTGCAAAAAGAATGTATGTAAACACTTATCCAAATCCTAATAGTGTGAAAAAAGTTTATCAATCATCTAAATAATATTGTGTTCATGCAGGCAGAATCAAATGTTAAACTAAGCAAGATCAGCTTTAAGAACATTCGTGGCACGGCTGCGCTTCCAGAAGTTGTCAAAATCATTTGCAGCGGTACTTTTCCATGTCAAAATGTGGAGCTCGCCGACATTGACATTAAGTACAGTGGACCCAATGGACCTGCAGTATCTGAATGTAAAAATGTAAAACCCAAAATTACTGGCAAACAAAATCCGGCTGCATGTGCTGCCCCTGTGCCACCAAACCCTACTCCTACGGTTTAGATAGCCTGCAATGATCAAAGCGGATATAACTCATGCACTTTTTTATTTTACATAAATGCATTTGTTTCATTTTAATTCTATGCTATTAAAAAATAGTTGCATTAAATTCAATTGTTTAAAAAATATTCTAGAATAAAAAATAGAACATAAGCAATAATATTTTAGGCATTTCGACTTATTTGACTTAACGTAAAAATTTTATTTCATGTAAAATCAAGTAATAATTATTAAAGTTGAATAAAGAACATATTTCTTATCAAATTTTACCTATACAAATATTGTATTGGTTTTAAAATCATAATAAAATATTGATATATAAAAGATGTATTATAGTAACACTAACTCCGAGTTTGAATAAAAATAAAAGAATAATTTTATCTTGAAAATTTAATAAATTTTTTTGAAGATTAATTTTAAAAAACATTTTGAGCAATGAGGTTAGAGTTAGATTTACTTTATATGTGTATACCAATAAAGTAAAAATAAAAATATGTTTTTAATATTTTAAAATTTATTAACTCAACTATTTTTTTTTTGAAAGCTAAGGTGATTACAAGTAGTATATGTTCTGAATATATTCTCAACCATTTGACAATGCATGCTCAATCACCATGTTGAAGCTTCTGGTGCTCGAACCCGTGACCTCTTGAAACAACAACCATTCCTTTAACCACTGAGGCAAGTTGGTGCGAAGAATAATCTTTTCGCGTCCATCCCCTCCCCATAATCCGTTGCGAATACAAAATATAAAATTATCCTTGCTCCACGATCTGTAAGACTAAAACCATCCCACCCCATCACCCATGTGGATCCTGACACACACCTAATCCTCTCTTTATCCACCCCATGACTCATTCATACAATATATTTATATGTAGTAATTAAATATCTCTCAAAGCTTGGTGGTAGTCGACAGTAAAGATCAAGCTGTAATTTCATTTTCTGGTCCTTTATTTGACAGGTCTAATTGATGTAAGGAGATATTTGCTTGTGTGTTTTGTTCCCCCCCCCCTTCAAAGTGTGTAATCTTTTCCTCCACTTAGGCTTAGAGAGGTTTTTAACGAGACACACTTTGCAGGTTTATCTTAATAAAATAAAATTTTTTCCGAGTAAAAAATTATAAACCAAATTTGTTATGAAAAAAGTATAAAATATCCGTCAGTCGGACTCCCACCACATATGTGACATATTCCAATTGTAACAGTTAAAATAATATTTCAATTGTCATAACAAATAAACAATATAGAAAGAACTAAAAAGAACATAATAAAGAAAAAAAACTTTAGAAAATAAAAACAAATACCAATAGAATCTAAATAACATATAATGTTAGGAAAATAAAATTAAAAGTAGAAGAATAATATACCTATGGTGAGGATTGAGGAGAAGAAAACAAATCTTAAAAAGAAGGTTTGACGACAGACAACAATAAAGAAGAAATTAATAAACTTACATAATATTATTATTGACACGCGTCGTATAGTGTCAAAAATAAATCCTTAAACTCAAATAAATAAAAATAAAAATAGTATAGCGAGAGTAAGGGTCGATCCACAGGGAATAGGTGTTCCAACACCCTTTCGTTCTGACTTTGAGCAAGAAACCTGTAAAAATAAAATTGGGGGGTTTAGAGAAGTGATTTGAGTAATAAAAATAATAAGAACGAAAATAAGTATTGAAAATGAATTATGTAATGAATTAGCCTCAAGCCACGTTTTCCCACGACATCCTCGATCACCAAATTAGATTTTTCTTCAACTTTCTTGCCGGTTACTGTCTACAAGGCCCAACCCTTGCAACTTACTTCTCGTTGGTAAACTCGACTCCCAGGGCAATCCTTGAAATCAAGCTTTAGTTGGTTAGCTACTGCAATCGATGCTAACTCAAGTCTGAATTAATGCTGGAGAAGCACGTGCTCGGATAATCGTCTCGATGAGAATTGTTTCCGATTTTGATTCCCCATTGTGGACCGCCACTAAGTTTGTTCTTGGGGAATTGAATTGGCTACAAGCTTTTCCTCGTCCCCAACGATGGATCTAAAC
The DNA here is from genome assembly GCA_958450335.1 of Hibiscus tridactylites. Taxonomy (NCBI): domain Eukaryota; kingdom Viridiplantae; phylum Streptophyta; class Magnoliopsida; order Malvales; family Malvaceae; genus Hibiscus; species Hibiscus tridactylites. The sequence goes on along the minus strand of OY288266.1, from coordinate 1,025,490 downwards.
CACTTCAACCCGATGCACACTCTATGAATGTAACAATCTAGATTCCTAAAGATTAGGTCGTTTGCCTAATCAATTTTACAGAGAATCTAAAAAAGAATTGTTGAAGGAATGAAAAACTTTTCTAATCTTACAATTTTAGTCGGGTTTGTCATGGTTGGTGAAGAAATCATACTTAATTAAATAATGAAAGAAATGGAGAAAAATAGATAACTTTATTAAACTCAAAGGTAGAAGAGAACAATGAGCAAGTGATGATCTAACTCACTGACACGCGTCGTATAGTGTCAAAAATAAAACCTTAAACTCAAATAAATAAGATTAAAAATAATATAGCGGAAGTAAGGGTCGATCCGCAGGGAATAGGAACTCTAACACCTTTCGTTCTGATTTAGACCAATAACCTGTAGAAAATAAAGGGGGATTTTAGAGAAGTGATTTGAATGAGAAAAATAATAAGAACGTAAAAATGAATATTGAAAATGAATTATAGATTAAAATAGCCTCAAGCCACGCTTTGCCACGACATCTTCGATCACTGAAGTTGATTTTTCTTCGACTTTCCTGCAGTACAGTCTACAAGGCCCAACCCTTGCAACTTACTTCTCGTTAGTAAATTCGACTCCCGGGGCAATCCTTGAAGTCAAACTTTAGTGAATTAGCTACGACAATCGATGCTAACTCAAATATGAGTTAGTGCTGGAGAAGCACGTGCTCGGATAATCGTCTCGATGAGAATTGTTTCCGATTTTGATTCCCCTTAGTGGACCGCCACTAAGTTTGTTCTTTAGGGAGTTGAATTGGCTACAAGCTTTTCCTCGTCCCCAATGATGAATCTAAACCACTTCAACCCGATGCGCGCTCTCAGAATGAAACAATTGTGATGCCTAAAGATTAGGCTGATTGCCTAATCAATTTTACAGAGAATTTAAAAAGGAGTTGTTGAAGGATTGAAGTATTTTCCTAATCTCACGAGGTTTGTCGGGTTTGGCGTTGCTGTTGGCTGAAGGGAATTTAGTTAAGCATGGTTGGTGAAAAAACCATACTTAATTAAACAAAGGAAAAAATGGAGAAAAATGAAATGGAAAAATGGAGAACTTTTATTAATCTCAACGAAGAAGAGAACAATAAAGTGATTGATGATTTAATTCACCTCCAAAGTGGGGTATTTATAGTAGTTAAAAACCCTAAAAACCTAAGATGATAAATCCTAAATTTAAATAAAATTACATAAGATAAATATACAAGTTTTGAAATTTAAAATAAAAATCCGGATGATAAGTTATATGATAAGTAGATTGATAAGTTATCTGAGTTGCTGACGTCATATTCTAGAAGGTGTTGACGTGGCGCCCAGTCAGCATTCATGCCCTGGTTCATGCCCATAAATCTGCCCACGACTCCAGTATTTTCTGCAGCATTCCAACTTATTTCCTGCATTACGTAACATGCACGAGAACAACATAAAAACAGCCCAATTAAGTCCTTCAAACATATATTCGATCAAAATAAGGACTAAAAACATAACCAAAATAAATACTTATCAAATTCCCCCTCACTTATCCGATGCTTGTCCTCAAGTATCTCAAAATTAAATAAACTTAAGTTCAAGTTTTCATCCTTAATTTTACGAAGTCTCAAAGGTTTCAATATGATTAAGCATCTAAATATGAAAGAAAACTAAGGAGCAAAAATAGATAGATGGCAAGATTAATAATTTAAAGCAAAAATGACATTCGAAAACCCTACTAGCATCAATGATGCAAACCAAGTACCCTCACAAGGAATCGCTCATGTCACTCAAAGTGTTTTAAGGGTAGAGAAAAATCACTCGAGCCAAAGCTAATTAGAGCATAACCATAAGCTTGTGTTTAAATCTAATCTCCACTACTAACATGAATATGATGCAAAAATAAAGAGGTCTTAAAGAAGGGTTGTAATGGGGCTAAGGTAAGGGTAGGTTAAAGGCTGAAAATAAGGGTTAAAATTCAAGACAAAAAATTCATCCAAAAAAAATATATTCGAAACTGTTTTTTTTTCTGCAGACTCTAAGAATTTCCTGCACTTTTTTTCTGCACTGCATATTAGAACAGTTCTGCACAGTATATTCGAACAATTCTGCACAGTTTTTTTTCTGCATAGTGTATTTTCTGCTACTGCACTGCACTAATTCGAATCTGTTTTTTTAAAGACGATTTTTGTCTTGAAAAGGGGACAAAAGTAATGGAATTTAGGAAAAAATTGATTAGGCTTAAAAAATGTGGTGATCAAGAAAAAAGGCCAAGGCTCAAAAATTGGTTCACTAGGGGAAATTAATTAAAGGGTAGGCAATTTATTTGGGAAGAGAAATGGTTAAAATCTAGTGCCTCTATCATATTTAAGCATCATAATCAATCAACGTAATCTCAAAAAGAATTTAAAAACAAGTTCTAGAATGCAACTAATTTAGCTAGGCACACTCAAAGAAACAAAGAGCAAATATCATGCATGCTCATTAGGCTCAAAAACTCACAAATATGTCTTGTGTACTTAGGTAAGCATCATGTGAATTAATAGAGAAAGAAAATGTCCTATATAAGATTTTAATCAAAAATTAATCATGCCAAAAATCTACCATGCAACCTAGAATTTTCTAACAAGATAGATACAAAGCCATATGAAACAGTGAGACAAGGCGAAATTAAGGAATAAATGAAGAACTTTAAATTAATAAAACCGGGATTTCAAGCGAATAACCAAAACGGATAAGCAAGATAAAAATTGATAAGCATATCTCCCTCCCCCTCACTTAGTTGCATTTTTTCCCAAAATGAAAAAATAAATTAAAAGAGAGGAAAGGAGAGACTCCCATAATCAATTGCGGCCACGACCGCGGCCACGTCATTCGCGGGAAGAGCCGGGGCGAAGATAGGATAAGATCTCGGCCAAGTTAGTCTCGATGGAATGGAGGCGCTCATCCATATCTCTTTGGGGTTGGTCGTCTTGTGTTGGTTGTGTTTGGGCTCGTCTACGAAACACTCGTCCTCTACGAGTTGGGAGAGTGCCCGGGGGAACAATATAAGGTGCATCAGGAGTGCCTGCAAGTAAGCCCATGGCATCTAGGCATCTCTTATCTAAAGCACTCATAGAAAACGCATAAGTAAACTAAGATGGATCAAAAGTAGCAGGATAAATACGCAAAGCTAAATGGGTAATATAAGGACCCAGAATTAATGGTCGTGGCCTAGTGGTTCGTTGTATACGATGAAACGTATAGGCCATCCAAAAACCAAGATTTACCTTGATATTTACCTACATACACCAGAGAAAAAGTAACTCAGTTCTACTCACGGTTGATGGAGTGTCGTTTCTGCCAGAAAGGTTGTAAACGAGGAATCGATGGATATATCGTAAAGCAGGGCTATGAATAGTGTGGTCCTTAGTTGTTTTAGGATTGTATTGCGCACCTGCTAAACCTGTCAAAGTCTTCAGGGAAAGGTCGTTATCGAAATCTTCCGGTATATCTAAAAGGGCAGATTGATAGTTAGGGTCTGAAACATTAGTGACAAAACCCATATAAACATTAAATTAAGTAATAGATAACCGAAAGAATTGACCCAATAGGCGAAAAGATATTACATTAGGTGTATCAAGAGACCTTGCACGACTATGATCAAAAGAAAAAGTAGAATAAAATTCAAGTACTAATTTGCAGTATGTGTCACAGGTAATAGTATGAAATCGACGCCATCCAATGTTATCAAAAAGTGACAGGACCGACTCACGTAAATGCAAACGATCTAAAGTTTGATCAAGGATATACTTATAGACCGAAAGTGAGCGATGTCGAATATGGTTAAACATATCGTGTTCTTCTCCAGTAACTGTAAGAACTCTTTCAAGTTCTCATCGTTAGGTGTCGTAAATCGTTGGCTACGTCATGGATGTTCTTCATGATCCAATGGAATATCGTTGTGGTCGTGAGGCGGTGATTCCAGTTGAACAGTGTCTGAGGGATTATGGGCAGCAAACTCAGCGTGCATGTGATATGCAAATCCAGAGGCAAGGTTAAAAACTAATAAAGGTTGAAAAAATTCAAAACTTACCTCATCGGCCATATCGGCCGCCGAATAGTGATCCGAATGCATGGATGTCTTGGTGTGCATGTGGAAGGAGGGCACACGGGTTGGTGAAGGGATGGGCATGTAATGTTGCTGGGGTGATCCGCCAACCGCATCGGAGGCCAAGGAGTGGTAAGGGGAAGGTGGCGAGGATGGTGGACGTGACGAACGACGAAGCTGTGATGGCCTCGTTTTGCCACTGCCGGTGACGCGAGCAATGCGTCCAGTGCTGGTCTATTCGGATCTGTGCATGGGAGTACCCCTCGCCATGGCCGGATGGTTGTGATGCGAGGGAGAGGGTTGGTGCAGGTGGCCGGAGGTTGTGTGCATAGAGGTGCTTTGCATCTCAAGGGAGTGAAAGGAAGGTGATGGTGGTCGCGGCGGTTGGTGGTGCAGTGGTGCATGGCCATCGGGGTGGGGGTGGTGTTTGGGATGATGGGAGGCTCGGGAGGTGGGGTGGTGTTGTGCGGCGGCTTTGGTTGCTCGGATTCGCTGCTGAGGGAGATGTATTGCGGCGGTTGAAAGCGTCGGCGGCCACCGATGACGAGTGGTGGCTGCTGTGGAAGCCAGCAGGCTTGGTCACGGGTGCGAGGCATATTAGAGGTTGACGGTAGTGTGTAGGTTGGTCTCGGGTGGCTGCTGAAGGAGATGCAAGAAATAAGGGGTTTGGGGGTTGTGCAGCTGGTAGGAGTTAAATAATAAAAAAGGTTTAATGGGTGGGGTCCACAGGATTTTAATTGGTTGAGGGTTGACCGGGTAGGGAATTGTGTAGGTGGGGTCTATGGGTGTTTTAATTGGGTTTGAAGAGTGGGGTTGACCGGGTAGATAAGGTTTGATTGAATGAGTTTAAAATATGGGTGAGGTGATTGGGTGGGAAAGGGATAAAAAAATCTGAATTTTAAATTAAAAAATTGGCCCACAAAATCCTGATAGCTTCTCATCCCTTTATTCGATTTAAATTATCTGTAAATAAAATAAATAAGAGATTAGATAAAATAAAATTCAAAAAGATAATTAAAATGAGATAAAAATAAATTCAAAAGGAGATAAGAAAATAAACTCAAAATAAATATGAAGAATAATAAAAATAAATTTTAAAAAAAAAAGATAAAATCAAAATTAAAAATCTAAAATGAGAGTTAGATAATTTCGATTATTTATTTTATTTCTCTTTTTTATTCTTTTTTGTTTATTTTAACTAAAAGTAAAATTCAAATGACATTAAACTATGACAGATTAAAATGGAATAAAATAAATAAAATAAAGAAGGTAATAATAAAAATAATTAAAGTAAAAAGAAGAAAAGAAATGGGTTGCCTCCCATCTAGCGCTTGTTTATCGTCGCTAGCTTGACGACCTTATTTATGCGTTTGGTTCCTCGAAATGAATTTCTTCAACCAAACCGATTGGAACATTTTCGTAAAAAAAATAACCGTTGTCCATTAACTTTAAAGCTATGTCCTTCGGTGTCTTGAATTTCTACTGCTCCATGTGGAAAAGATTGAACAACGGTGAATGATCCGAGCCATTTGGAACACAACTTTCCTGCAAAAAGTTTGAATTTAGAATTAAATAATAGAACTTTTTGACCAACGTAAAAAGATTTAAATGAAATATTTTTAGCATGGAAATCCTTTGTTTTGTCTTTAAAAATTTGTGCACTATCGTAGGCATGTTTTCGGATTTCCTCGAGCTCTTGAATGTGTAATTTGCGTTCCCTTCCAATCGCATCCATTTCCATGTTGCATTGTTGAATTGCCCAAAATGTGCAATGTTCCAGCTCGACTGGTAAGTGACAGGGTTTACCGTAGACGAGACGGTAAGGTGACATCCCAATGGGGCCTTTGTACGCAGTACATTATGCCCATAATGCATCGGATAGCTTGATGCTCCAATCTTTGCGATCCGGCTTCACAATTTTTTCGAGTATGGTCTTTATCTCTCGATTTGACACCTCCGCTTGACCATTCGTTTGCGGATGGTAAGATGTCAAAATCCGGTGGGTGACACCAAACTTTTTCATGAGAGCGTCAATTACTCGGTTAATGAAATGCTTCCCTCGGCCGCTTATTATCGCTCGCGGTGTGCCAAACCTGCAAAAGATAGATTCCTTTAGAAACTTAATTGTGGTCTTAGCATCATTATTTCGGGTTGCTCTAGCTTCAACCCATTTAGAAACATAGTCTACCACAAGAATTATATAAAAATTGCCGAATGAAGAGACAAAGGGACCCATGTAATCTAATCCCCAAACATCGAATATCTCACATACAGTAATGGGATTAAGTGGCATTTCATTTCGTCGACTCAAATTACCAACCCTTTGACACCTTTCACAGGATTTGCAAAATAAATAGGCATCACGAAAAATGTTGGGCTGGTAAAAACCACACTCAAGAATTTTATGTGCAGTACGTTTAGGCCCGAAGTGACCACCACAAGAATAAGAATGACAGAAATTTAGGATAGAGTTTACCTCACTTTCTGCTACACATCGTCTAATTACCTCATCCGAACAATGTTTCCAAAGATAGGGATCATCCCAAATGAAGAACCGAGACTCCCTTTTTAATCGTTTAACCTTCGCTCTCGGTAAATCTTGTGGCATCTTACTTGTGGTTAAGTAATTCACCATGTCTGCGAACCATGGAACGTTAAGTTGAGCTGCCATTAATCCTTCGTCAGGGAACTCCTCTCTAACTGGTGGATCAGACATAGATAATGGGATGCGACTCAAATGGTCCGCAACAAGGTTTTCGCATCCCTTCTTATCTTTAATTTCTAGGTTGAATTCCTGGAGTAATAGTATCCACCGAATCAGTCTCGGTTTTGCCTCCTTTTTGCTCATCAAAAAGTGTAAAGTTGAATGATCAGAAAAGACAATGATTTTAGTACCAAGTAAATAAGATCTAAATGTTTCTAAGGCAAAAACAATAGCAAAGAGTTCTTTTTCCGTTGTTGAATAGTTTTTCTACGCAAGATCCAAGGTACGTGACGCATATGCTATAACATGCGGTTCCTTGTCGATTCTTTGACCTAACACGGCTCCAACGCTAAAATCGGAAACATCGCACATCAATTCGAACGGGTGGTTCCAATTTGGTGGTTGGACGATAGGTGCATTTACAAGCTTCTCTTTGAGTATGTCAAATGCCTCCTTGCATTTCTCGTTAAAATTGAAGGGTTGATCTTTTTGCAATAGACTACAGAGGGGTTGCGCTGATGAGTTCTCAAATATGACATATTTCATTTGCTATTTTTCTAGTTATTGAGACTTCTTGTTGCTTAATACATGTTGTTTTTGTTATATTTTGTGCAGGAACCCAATTCTGGAAATAGCAGTGAAAATGGGGTATTTCTGTAATTTTTATTATAATTCTGTCATGACTGGCATCATGGGCACGACACTGGGCACGACGCGTCTGACGTGGCAGTGACGTGGCAATGACGTGGCGACTTCTAGAAGCTTCTGGAACGTTCTGGGAGATCTTATCAGCTTATCCGTTTAGAGTTCCTGCATTTAAATTTCAAAACATTTGAATTGTTTTATTTTTTGTTTATTATTTTAAATTATCTCATCACCTTATCTTTGTAAATTTAAGCCTATAAATACCACCCTTGGTAAAGGCTTAGATCATCAATCATTTTAGTGATCATCTCTTAGCTTTGAGTATTTTTTAGCTTTTCCTTTGTAAATAGTTTTTAGCTTTAATAAAAGTTATTTTCCTTTATTTTTTCTTGTTCCATTTATTTTAAGTTATTTAATTACTTCTCTAAAAACCAAGTTAAGTATGATAATTAATATCATGCTTAGCTAAATCTTTTAAGCCAAGAACCAGCCAAGTCAATTCGATTCGTGAGAATTGAACTTTGCTTAAATTCTTTTGGGAAATCATTTTTATCTTTCTGCTTAGATAGTTTGGCAATCGACCTTACTAAAAGTTTTTAACCGTTTTTCAAATCAAAAAGGGCTCGTTGGTCTGAAATCGCTTAAAAACACAGTTGGGAGGAAGGATCGGCCTGTGGCAATTTTGACTTCCTATGAACACTCTTAGCGGCGGTCCGCTAAGGAAAGATAAAATCAGAAGCGATTCTTTTTAGACAATTTCTTAGTCGGGTTTTTCCTGCTTTTAATCTAAATATTTTAATGGCGATAGACGTAGTTGATTTATTTAAGAACCATCTTTCGAAGATAGACTTGGAAGGATTGGTTACTCGAGAGAGAAACAAGTTACGACGGGTTGGGCCTCGTAGACTGTAACCGACATGATCCCCAAAATAAAAATCTATTTCAATGATCGAAAGAATTGAAGGAGCTGGTTCGAGGCTATTTTGCATTCTTGAATTTTCTTTATTATTATCCACACTTTATTTATTTTCTTGCTCAACATTTCAAACATCCCCCCCCCCCCATTTTCCTTTTAACGCCTACTTGCAGATATTCTTGGACAAAAAGGCTAACAGAATCAAGTCACTAAACTGAAAAATCTCCCTATGAATCGACCCTCTTTCCCTATATTTACTTAATTTCCTTATTTTATTGATAGTCGAAAGAGGTTAATTTATTTATTTATTTTTGACCAGTTAAACGATGACTTGTCAAAATTGGCGCTGTTGCCGAGGAGATTTATTTTCGGCAATTTTTGACTAATTTTGTTTTATTTTTATGACCAGGAATTGAGAATTTGCGGATCTGGATGATGCAAATATAGGCAAAATAATTTAACCAAAAATTTAGCAAAGGTCGTCGAGCTAAACGACGTTAAACAAAGCGCTAAATGGGAGGCAACCCATTGGTTTATTTTTCGTTAATTTTTACTTTTTTATAATTTAATTTATGCTTCATTTTTTTTCCTTTTTTTGCCTTAATAAATTTTCTTTCTCATCTGCAGGACTTTTTTTCGTGAACAGCAGTGGCAAACTTAACCCCAGCTGAAGTGCACAGTTTCATTAATGCGGTGCATTTTAGCACACTCAATGAACGGTGCACGATAGCCCAAGCCCTTTCCCCTTAGCACCCGTCCATTTTTTCCCTTTTCCCCCATTCCTTTCTTTCTTTCTTCACGAAAACCACCAAATCCCTAAAAACACAACACACCCAGCCGGAAACTCACTCAGCCGCAATGCCCTGCACCTCCTCCACGCCGCGGTGAGGGCAAGCCCCCGGCCCCTGATCAAGAATCCCACTCAAACGGCTTCCACCGCTCAATCGCCTCCTTCCCCAACCATCAGCCGTCGTTCGCGTCCTTCCAACAACTCGGGCCAGTCCCTACTTCTCCTCACCGTGGTGGCCGACGACCAGCAACGAGATCGCTCCCCAGACGAGAGTGCCGAACCACCCTTCGCTGCACCCTCTTTAGCACATCCGGCAGCTCCATTCAAAGCCCTTTGCCGCCACTGATCTGAGCCACTCATAGTGCACCATTCCCATCGACTCACTCTACATCCACGGGGAGTATCTTTTACCCTTATTTGTTCCTCATTTTCTTTATTTTAATTTTCAATTGAGGAAATTCATTTAAGTGAGGGGGAGGGTAAATTACCACTTGTCATATGCTTGTTTAATAATATGTTTTGATTTTGATTAAACCTTGAGATGAATTTTTTTCTTGCCATTACTTGTTGTCCAGCATGTTGTACTTGTTCTTGTGCTTAGGAATGATTGAATTATAGCATTTTGATAATCAAGGGACATGGGTAATCTGCAGTTTGACATCTTTTTTAATTTCTTTTGATTGTGTTAATTAGATTTCTCGCCTAGCTTAATCAAATTAGCCCAATTTTGGTAAGATTTGAGCCTTGAGCATGCATTCTTCATATTATGCTCGTTTCTTTTGCTTGAGAGTGTCATCCTGAATTTTAGGAATCTAGAACTTGTGGCTTGCTTACGATTTGAGACTACACTAAGAACGAGGTGCTTTAAAATGATTTAGTTATTAGGCTTTAACCTCTTCCATCCCTTTCATTTTAATTTACCCTTTCTCATCGCCTAGTGAGCCTTTGTTAGCCTTACACCCCATTTCTTTGACTTAACCATTTCAATTGATCAAATGCTAGAAACTACATCACTATACAAATAAGAGGTTGCAATTCAAATAAGGGCATACTTTTTCCAGAAAAAAATAAATAAAAGGAAAATAGAATAAAAGGAAGCAATTGCTTCGAGAAAAAAAAGAAAGAAAAAGAAAGAAAAACAGAAAAAAAAAAAGAAGAAAAAAATGTGTGTTTGCTTGCCCATTTTTAGCTCCTTTTTAATGTCTTCACTGCTTAATGTTTGAGATATCTTGCATTGATCATCCTCTTTTGTTTTTTTCTTCCCATCTTTCTATCCTTTTTTCTAAACCCACATTACACCTTGAACAAAGACCTAATGATTTTTGCACCTCGATTCTATTAAAGTAGTGGAGAATTGAACATGTTACATGCCTATGGAAACCTTTATTCATGATTGACTTTGAGTGTTTTGCTTCACATTTACCTTTAAAACACTTTGAGTGCTCTTGAGTGTATCCTGGTGAGGATTAAGACTAGGTTAGAGTTTGATTAATGCTTGATAGGTAATTGGAAGAGATAAGGGTTGTTCTTTGCATGCATCCATTTGGTTTGATTATGTTTCTTTCATGATACTCCTTTTGCGCTAGAACTCTTATGGTTATGTTTGATGCTTGTAATGGCTTAAGAAATGCATTCCTGGGTTTATGTTTTTTCGGACATACATGAGGACAAGTACGAGACAAGTGAGGGGGAATTTGATGAGTTCTCAAATATGACATATTTCATTTGCTATTTTTCTAGTTATTGAGACTTCTTGCTGCTTAATACAAGTTGTTTTGTTATATTTTGTGCAGGAACCCAATTCTGGAAATAGCAGTGAAAATGGGGCATTTCTGTTGTTTTTATTATAATTCTGTCATGACTGGCATCATGGGCACGACACCGGGCACAACGCATCTGACGTGGCAGTGACGTGGCGACTTGTAGAAGCTTCTCGAACGTTCTAAGAGATCTTATCAGCTTATCCGTTTAGATTTCCTGCATTTAAATTTCAAAACATTTGAATTGTTTTATCTTTTGTTTATTATTTTAAATTATCTCATCACCTTATCTTTGTAAATATAAGCCTATAAATATCACCCTTGGTAAAGGCTTAGATCATCAATCATTTTAGTGATTATCTCTTAGCTTTGAGTATTTTTTAGCTTTTCCTTTGTAAATAGTTTTTAGCTTTAATAAAAGTTCTTTTCCTTTATTGTTCCTTGTTCCATTTATTTTATGTTATTTAATTACTTTTCTAAAAACCAAGTTAAGTATGATAATTAATATCATGCTTAGCTAAATCTTTTAAGTCAAGAACCAGCCAAGTCAATTTGATTCGTGAGAATTGAACTTTGCTTAAATTCTTTTGGGAAATCATTTTTATCTTTCTGCTTAGATAGTTTGGACATCGACCTTACTAAAAGTTTTTAACCGTTTTTCAAATCAAAAAGGGCACGTTGGTCTAAAATCGCTTAAAAACACAGTTGGGAGGAAGGATAGGCCTGTGGCAATTTTGACTTCCTATGAACACTCTTAGCGGCGGTCCGCTAAGGAAAGATAAAATCAGAAGCGATTCTTTTTAGACAATTTCTGAGTTGGGTTTTTCCTTCTTTTAATCTAAATATTTTAACGGCGATAGACATGGTTGATTTATTTAAGAACCATCTTTCGAAGATAGACTTGGGAGGATTGGTTACTTGAGAGAGAAACAAGTTACGACGGGTTGGGCCTCGTAGACTATAACCGACATGATCCCCAAAATAAAAATCTATTTCAGTGATCGAAAGAATTAAAGGAGCTGGTTCGAGGCTATTTTGCATTCTTGAATTTTCTTTATTATTATCCGCACTTTATTTATTTTCTTGCTCAACATTTCAAACATTCCCCCCTTTCCTTTTAACGCCTACTTGTAGATATTCTTGGACAAAAAGGCTAACAGGATCAAGTCACTAAACTGAAAAATCTCTCTGTGGATCGACCCTCTTTCCCTATATCTACTTAATTTCTTTATTTTATTGATAGTCGAAAGAGGTTAATTTATTTATTTATTTTTGACCGGTTAAACGACGACTTGTCATGCGCCAACTTTGAAAAATCTTTAATAAACCTGCGGTAAAACCCTGCATGGCCAAGAAACGATCAAATATCCCTCACAGTTGTGGGGTATGGGAGTGAGCGTATAACATCTGTTTTAGCCTTATCAACAGTAATACCTTTTGAGGAAACTATATGTCCTAGAACTAACCATTTATCTACCATGAAATGACATTTTTCATAATTTAAAACAAGGTTGAATTCAAGCCATCTTTTTAGCACATTTGTTAAGTTTAATAGACATTCTCTAAAGGAATTACCGTAAACCGTAAAGTCATCCATGAATACCTCTATACCTTTTTCGATGAAATCTGAGAAAATGCTCACCATGCATCTTTGGAATGTTGCCGGTGCATTACAAAGCCCGAATGGCATTCAACGATAGGCGAACGTGCCATAAGGACATGTAAAGGTTGTCTTCTCTTGATCCTCAGGCGCCACAGGAATCTGGAAAAAACCTGAAAATCCGTCAAGACAACAGTAGTGAGTTTTACCAGCTAATCTGTCAATCATTTGGTCAATAAAAGGAAGTGGAAAATGATCTTTTCGAGTTAGAGAGTTCAACTTCCTGTAGTCTATACAGACTCGCCAACCATTTTGGACTCTTGTTGGGACCAACTCACCTTCTGCGTTCTTAACCACCGTGACTCCGGTTTTCTTAGGGACTACATGGATCGGGCTTACCCAGTCACTATCCGAAATTGGATAGATTACATCCGCATCGAGAAGCTTTTGTATTTCTTCTTTAACTACGTCCATCATAGGTTGATTCAGGCGGCGTTGTCCTTGTCGAGATGGCTTAGCTCCATCTTCGGTTTTTACCTTATGCATGCAAGTGGAGGGACTAAGGCCCTTGATGCCTGCAACGGGCCACCCAATAGCTTCCTTATGCGTCCGCAACTGTTAGCAAATCCTCCTCTTCTTCGTTTGACAGCTTGGTTGAGATGATATCCGGTAGGGTCTCTCTTTCCCCTAAAAATGCATACTTTAGATGCTCGGGTAATTGTTTAAGTTCGATCTTGGGTGCCTGCAATACAGAAGGTAAAGGTTTAGTTTTAGATGCAGTAAGTATAAAATCTTTATTTACTGAACAAATATTTTCAAACTCCCTGTCTTCTTCGTCGGAATCCGCGATTTCTCTGTACAAATCGTCCATGAAGTCAGTAAAACTAGCGTCAAAGAAATCATTTATGGCAGGTTCAATGACATCAACAAAATTTAAACTAGCAACATTTTCATGATGTCTCATAGCTTTGTAAACTTCAAATTTTACTACCTCGCCATCGAATTCCATTGTAAGGATCCCACTTCTTACATCGATTTTTGCGTTTTCAGTGCTAAAAAATGGGCGGCCAAGGAGGATCTCAGAAGAGTTGTTTTCTCGGTCGTTTTCCATGTCAATAACATAGAAATCCGTTAGGAAGATTAAATCATTTACCTTTACGAGGACATTTTCCAGTAATCCCTCCGGGTAGATTATGGATCTGTCTGCCAGTTGTATTATTACCTTCGTATCCTTCAAAGGCTCAGCAGAAAGTGAGTTATAAAATGAAAGGGGCATAAAATTAATAGAGGCCCCTAAATCACACATTGCTCGTTTAATACCCACTTTACCTATTTTGCAGGGAATGGCAAACATACCCTGGTCCTTCAATTTTGGTGGCAACTTTCGCTGGAAGACCGCCGATACATGTTCTCCTAGATTAACCTTTTCAACTCCAATAAGACGACATTTATTAGTACATAAATCTTTAAGGAACTTAGCATACCTTGGAATTTTTTGAATTACGTTGAGGAGCGGAATGTTGATCTCTACTTTTTGGAACACATCTAGGATTTCCTTTTCTTCTGCTTGTTTGTCTCTTTTCATCAATCTCGACGGTAATGGTGGTCGGACAGCATAAGGGGATGGTTCAGGGGTTGGATTTGGTGTATCTTTTTCGACTGGTGAAGTTGATTTGTCTTTTTGGGTGTTTACCTCTGAGGTTTTGGGTTCTACAACGGTGCCACTTCGAAGAGTGATGGCATTAACATTTTCTTTTGGGTTTATTTATGTTTGTGAAGGGAGTTTACCTTTGGATTCAAGACGACTTACTATTTGGGCTAGCTGGCTCATTTGTTTGTCTAACTCTTGTAAGTGGATTTCGGTACGGTTTTGGAACTTCTCTTGGGATATCGCTAGACGTTCAACCAAGGTTTCTAGAGACGTTTTTTGTTGTGGGTAGGGTTGTCTTTGTTGGTACGGTTGATTTGGCCTTTGGTTGTTTACGTACCCATAATTTGATTGGTTTCTCCACCCGGAATTATAAGCATTCCCTATGGTGTTGGCTTGGGTGACATCATCTTCTTGAATCATCGGACAACAGTCTGTTGGATGTTCTGGGCTGGTGCAGATTCCACAAAGTCTAGCTATTTTTCTCTTATCTGCAACAAGAGTTTGCACTATTTCAGATAATTTGTCAATCTTATTTTCCAATGAAATTGTACTTACCTCGCGAACCCTTCGAGATGGTTCGCTAGATTGATTGAATCTTTGCGAGTTGGCGGCCATGGTTGATATCAACGTTTTAGCCGTTGTTGGTGTCATGTTGACTAGAGCTCTGCCACTTGCTGCATCTATCACCTTCATGTCCATAGGCGTCAATCCTTCATAAAAATATTAGAGGAGGGTATGTTCCGATAATCCATGTTGTGGACAATTTGCACACAACTTTTTAAACCTCTCTCAGTATTCATACAAGGATTCAACTTCTTTTTGTTGAATGCTTAGGATGTTGCGCCTGATTTCGCTTGCTTTTGCTGTAGGGAAGAACCTGTCAAGAAAAAGTTTAGCCATGCCAGTCCATATTGTAACAGAATTAGGGGGTAAATCAAATAACCAATCTTTCACTATATCAGCTAAGGAAAATGGGAAAGCTCTAAGTTTGATTTGGTCATCGGATACTCCCTGTGGCTTTGTGCTTAGACAAACCATGTGAAATTCCTTCAAAGGTTTGTGAGGATTTTCTGTTGGAAAGCCGTGAAAGGTAGGTAGGAGGTGGATTAAACCCGTTTTTAGCACGAACGGTGTTTCGCCATTTGGGAAGGTTATACACATTGGTTGCTGGCCATCGGGCGCCACATTTAGTTGGCGAATGGTTTGATTTTCGTCACCCATCAAATTGGGCTCGTAATTCGATTCTGCTTCGGATGTGTTTTGTAGATCGCGTTCGAATCTCTGCTGGCGTCTTTTGTTTTTCTTTTCTCGAAGTGTTTTTGCGTTCAACTTTCGACCAGTGCTTCGATTTTCGGGATGAGTTCAATTTGTTCTCCCGGATTGTTCCTGGTCGTAAATCAAATAAAACGATATTAGTACTTTGTCGTATTCCCCGGAAACGGCGCCAATTTTGACACGCGTCGTATAGTGTCAAAAATAAAACCTTAAACTCAAATAAATAAGATTTAAAATAATATAGCGAGAGTAAGGGTCGATCCACATGGAATGGGAACTCTAACACCTTTCGTTCTGATTTAGATCAATAACCTGTAGAAAATAAAGGGGGATTTTAGAGAAGTGATTTGAATGAGAAAAATAATAAGAACGTAAAAAATAAATATTGAAAATGAATTATAGATTAAAATAGCCTCAAGCCATGCTTTTCCACGACATCTTCGATCACTAAAGTTGATTTTTCTTCGACTTTCCTATATGTTACAGTCTACAAGGCCCAACCCTTGCAACTTACTTCTCGTTGGTAAATTCGACTCCCAGGGCAATCCTTGAAGTTAATCTTTAGTGAATTAGCTACGGCAATCGATGCTAACTCAAATTTGAGTTAGTGCTGGAGAAGCCCATGCTCGGATAATCGTCTCGATGAGAATTGTTTCTGATTTTGATTCCCATTAGTGGACCGCCACTAAGTTTGTTCTTAGGGAGTTGAATAGGCTACAAGTTTTTCCTCGTCCCCAACGATGGATCTAAACCACTTCAACCTGATGCGCGCTCTCGGAATGAAACAATTGTGATGCCTAAAGATTAGGCCGATTGCCTAATCAATTTTACAGAGAATCTAAAAAGGAGTTGTTGAAGGATTAAAGTATTTTCCTAATCTCACGAGGTTTGTCGGGTTTGGCGTTGTTGTGGGCTAAAGGGAATTTAGTTAAGCATGGTTGGTGAAAAAATCATTCTTAATTAAACAAAGGAAAAAATGGAGAAAAATTAAATGGAAAAATGGAGAACTTTTATTAATCTCAACGAAGAAGAGAATAATGGAATGATTGATGATTTAATTCACCCCCAAAGTGGGGTATTTATAGTAGTTAAAAACTCTAAAAACCTAAGATGATAAATCCTAAATTAAATAAAATTACATAAGATAAATATCCAAGTTTTGAAATTTAAAATAAAAATCCGGATGAAAAGCTATCTGATAAGTAGACTGATAAGTTATCTAAGTTACTGACGTCATCTTCTAGAAGGTGCTGATGTGGCGCCCAGTCAGCATTCATGCCCTGGTTCATGCCCATGAATCTGCCCACGACTACAGTACTTTCTGCAGCATTCCAACTTATTTACAGCATTACGTAACCTGCACGGGAACAACATAAAAACAACCCAATTAAGTCCTTCAAACATATATTCGATCAAAATAAGGACTAAAAACATAACCAAAATAAATACTTATCACTCACCCCCAAAGTGAGGTATTTATAGTACCTAAAAACCCTAAAAAACTAAAAAGATAAATATCAAATTTAATTTAAATCACATAAGATAATTATCCCAAGTTTGAATTTTAAAAATTAAAATTCGGATGATAGGCTATCTGATAAGCGGCTTGATAAGCTATCATTGTTGTTGACGTCAGCTTCTAGAAGGTGCTGACGTGGCGCCCAATCAGCATTCATGCCCATGAATCTACCCATGACTGCAACATTTTCTGCAGCATTCCAGCTTATTTCCAGCATCACGTCCCGTGCATGAAAACAAAATAAAACAACCCAGTTAAGTCCCTCAAACTTATATTTAATCGAAATAAGGACCAAAAACATAACAAAAATAAATACTCATCAATTATATATACAACTTTTCATAAATATCACGAGATAAGTAAATATGAATTATCTTCAATTTGACTCTGATCCAAATGAAAATTTTAAAATATTTATATTTTTTTATCGGCAAAAGAGTATGATTTTATTAAGAATTATCATACAGTGTCATCACACTCCATGGCCTCATTAAAAACCTTCCTACACCTAAATGGAGGAAAAGAGTACCGAGGAGTATGAGATAAAGAACAAACGCTAAAAACAACCAAACAAAAACGAAAAAAACTAAAGCAAGAAACCAAAACACAAAACATTCATGCTAGCATGCAAAACCAAGATGTGCGATTAACACCACCCCTCGCCAAAAAAGTCATCCAAGCAATTCGCTTCTCGATAAAAACATGAATACATGAGCTCAACAATAATCCCCCTCAGATGCAATTTCCAAGCCAAAAGATGTCGTCAAGAACCAACAAAAAAAGGGTCTGATGTTGTGTGTTTCCATACTAATCGATCCTCACACTTTTAACAAACCACACCACGCCACTCTATAGACACAAAAGGAAATCACGCACCACGGCCAATGAATAACTCCACCATACCTCGTTGTAGATTACCACGCCACATAACGCCTAACAAACTCGCTTGATCCCCTCCCACACACGATATGTATACTCCTACTATACCACAAAAATAGACATCAAAGAACCGAGCAAATCTGTCTCCTCTCTCGAATGTCAAAAACATTCGAAGAAGGCGAAAACACATAAACAAAATCATTCGTAAACCATATCTTATTCATCATACCATCACTTGATGTCTTTAATTTAGTCACATATAAAATGACCATCGCACACCTTTGTTGTCTCAAAAAGTGTTGAACCGAATTACGTTTCAACGTTGAACCAATCCCTCTCACATTCCACGACCACAAAATCAACGCTCTTCGCAAATATTGTCGTTTTCGCGCTTCAATCATACGCGTGATATCCTTTACAATTTCTTGTTTGTTTCCAATTGTTTTCACCCCAATCAGTTTACCCAATTTCAATGTTTCCTCTGCTTCTCTTAAAATAATCTGTTTTCGGTTATAGAAGTCCGAATCTGACAAAGAGCCATTAGCAATTACCTCTGATGGTTTTTGGTTCTTCTTCGGATGACCTCTGCCCTTTTTTACTAGCTTCGCTTCAGCCTCACCTCGCTCACTAGGCGATAAAAAATTCAGTTCAATTTCTGAAACCTGTCGTAACCTTCTAAACTCTCCATTGTATTCAATTGTTTGAGCCTTATTAGCCCTAGAATTTCTATCCTTGACCCATCAACACGTGGGCTCAATTCATCAGCTATTAGTTCTTCGGCAACTAGTTCATCACACGGTACTCCCACATTGTTTGGAAAAACATCCACCACAGCATCACTCGGCAAAACATCCAGAATTCGCTGACTTTCCCTTTCACGATAGACAAAGCTTACATCTTCATCTGCCATCCAGCTTGTCGTGCTCATGACACGCCAATCCTCCCTCTTGTTCTCATTCTATATACGATCAATTTGGCTCAATTCCAGAGCCGAATAAGAGAAAGAATTGGGTACCATTGTATCATTTGCTGACCTCCCACTTATAGACACCTTAACCGGGCTGGACATATCCATGTTCAAATCCTCAATACTCAATGTATCTTCCGAGCAGTTCGCTGCCTCACAACTACAATCACACTTAGGGCCAATCGCTTCCTCAATTTCTGTAAAGAGAATTGTGAAGATGTTATCGTTAATGCGCAAGCCCATTACTTTATCTATGTGTGAAATCCATTTGGTTTCGATCTAAAATCGACATTGTTCAAACGTTGAAGGCGCCAAAGTCTCAATGTCAATCCGTACAAGTTAGCCCCAAATCGCTGCAATATTTTGAAATGTTTTTTCAGACCATCCATGAATAGGAATTCCACTTACTGAAAGACATACCCTTCGATTCGATAAAAATGATGTAGGTGACCATTCAATTAAATTTTCAAACCATGTTTCTAGACGCCTAGTCTCCAAAATTCTCTTCCTCGATTCTTTATCTTCAAACATGAATAATACAAGAGAGCACGCAACTCGCATCAACGTAAAACCTGTCAATTTCGCCTTTGTAATCTCATTTGCAAGATCTGCTATTTGGCTGGGTTGACGGCAAAAACCCAAAGCGCAATTCTGTAAAATCTCCCATTTATCGGCATCAACAACCCCATCCACGCATTTGTGTTTCTATTCCACTCTAGATTGCTCTTTCACTCTGATCCGATCATCACCATCCTCATCCTTGCTACGCCGCCTCACATGATTCCTTTTGGAATTGTTCGTATGATCATGATCATCCCATTGTTTCTGGATCTCCTTGTTCGTCCTTGAATTAATTTTATCACGTTTTCTTCTCCAAAATGTATCCCTAGTCTCCCTTTGCGCCATCATTACCTTTAATTTGTATCCATAAAGCCAAAATACATGGAAATGCTCTATGATTCGATCTGAATCAGCCTTTGACCCCATACGTACAAATCTGAATATGGTTCCATCTCTGGCTCTCTTTCTTGGTACAAACACATCCACAACCACTCCATGTCTGTCAAAAACTTGCCAAACGCCTTGCCAGTGTAGCTGCTTCGGCAAGTTTGATACAAAAAACGTCCAAACTCTTTGAATCTGATTTCCCAAGCACATTTTCCTCACCATTAAGGTTGCGTGCACGCCTCTAATTCTTACTTGAAATTTCAATTGTGCACACAGTTTTATTTAAAAATATTCACAAACACATGGTGTGCACACATCAAATCCAATCCATTTTCACTTCTCATTCAAAAGATGAATGCAAGCGTTAATACACAAGGTTTCATAGTCTCCAAGTGCAAACAAGAGGCAGTGAATCACGTTGTTGATTGGCGTTGTGGTACTATGCTAATTTGATAGCGGCAAAAGAGAGAGAACTGAGTAATATTTATATATTTGATCAAATCAAACTGAAACTCAATCATAATATATATATATATATATATATATATATATGTATATATAAAAAATATATATATTATTTACCATAAATTTGCAAAGTTTCAAACTGAGTTTTTAAAAATATTTATATAATTGATATGATCAATCTCAAACTTAATTATATTTTTAATAATATTTAAAATAACATGTTATAAGATCTAATGGGGAGGGTATAAAGTCATATTCACGCTTTACCCACCACCCACGGCGAATCTAATTTTTATCTTTATCCTGCCTCACGATCCACAATATATGTAATCATCCCTGCCCATTTGGATGCGAAGTGGGGCGAATCCTCAAAAAACTCGCCCCACTTACTTCTCCAATGTCTATCCATTCAGTTCAGTTTTATATATATATATTTATCAATTGAAACAATTTTTATTAAATAATAAAGTCATCATCCATAATAACGACTCGGAAATATGAAGCACACAACAATGACTCCCATAATGCAAAAGCAAAACGAAGCACCTATACAAAGACACTAATGCGTTGGAAATAGTATGTGCAATTAGAGCAAGTATACATGTAGCACAAGTAATAAAGTGATGAGTATCGAATATTGTATTTACAAAAATTGAAGTGATAAACTCAAAGTAATCGCACAAGATGAATAATGAATGGTAATGTATGGTGATAAAAACTATAAACTAATGTTGTAGCAACTAAAGTAAATTGAAGCAATTATTGAAGAAGAACACATTGATGTCGACTCACAAAGGTATCTAATATAAATGGGTAGCTGGGTTTATTGCTAAGTACGATGCTAACTATCATTCAAATGCTATAGCGACGAAACAATACTTATCTACTCGACAGAATTTTTGTAATAACTCATAAACTATGTCTAGTTATAAGTTGATAAAAGAATGTTATTGTGATACATGTGAACATGTCTATGTTAACCCTAACAATCTTATTATCTTTTAAGTTTTTCTTATTAGTCGTTGAAATCCTAATCTTATGTCTAAGTAAGATTAGAACTCGAATTGATAGCTTAAGCTCTATTATTCACACGGTCTAACTTAGCTCTCTTGATATTAAGTCACAATTCATAATTAAAGGCTGTTCTCGCTGGCTTTTACAAGTTTAAGCATTAAGATTAATGAAACGAATAGATAAGCAAACGGATGCTATAACATTAAATAATAATTAAGCATAGTAATTTAAACAATAAACCCAACTAAAAAGTACTTAGCTCATGTCTTAGCAAATAACATCCATCCAAATAAAATGCAAGTTCATAGAAGTCAAGTAAAGCAACAAAAAAAGGAATCAAAGCATCCTAAGATTTCTTCTTTGTGTCGCGAGTCGATACTGCAGTGCTCTAGGCTCCTCAAGCCTCTCTCGATGGCTATTGTCGTTTAAAAACTTCTCTTGACCTTCGACGATTGTGGTTCTCCGATGCTAAAGACAAGTGGTTGTTCCTCGAATAAAGCTTTCTTTCTCAACTGGTTTATGCGTTAAGCGCAGCTCTCTTTCTAATGGTATTCTCCTTAACTTTATAATAAGTAGAAACCCTAGGGTTTTTAATTTTGGCCCATTATATGTCAACCCTAGAAAATAAAGAAATATCTTGCCACGTGCTTTTCATGAAGGGAAGATGAGACTCATGTACTGTTGTACATGTTTTCCATCTTCTTCAATAAATTTGAGAAGGGACCACACGTTAAATAACGTCAAATGATAGAGTAAATATCTCATTCCCGAGCCCTTCGAGCAGAGTCGTCCCGCGAAGGCGTTAATTAACTCGTATGCTAAGGCTACCGTTCCTACTAAGAAAAATTAAATGGAGTAAACACAATTCACCTAGTGTATTGAGCTAGCAAAGCAAATAATAGTATCTCTCAACAACTATGCCTTCGACATTTTCTTATTTATGGGAGATTATATTTTTAAAGCCTTTATGCTGACATTGAGCATTTTAATTCAATTTTTTATCAAATTATGCTACAATATTAGAGAGTCTAACTTAAAACTTTTCTAAATTTTTTAAGTATTGAAAACATGCAACGTGTTCCAAGTAATGCTACTAATAATTCGGTCATTAAAGGAAAGTAATGGTGGAAAAAAAACATGGCTTTAAAATTGTCAAGAAAATAAGTAGTAATAAGTATGACATAAAATAAAGTAAAAGAATGAGAGAAAAAAATGTGCAAAAAAAAAACGAAATACACGTGTTACGTTACGTGGACACGACATGCATTATCCTCTTCTATTATTAATGTTTAGCGCTGTCCGAACGCGTGTGACCCACACGCTACTATCTCGATTGATGATTGTTAGTGAGCTAAGTCAAGCGTGGATTCGTTTGTATGACGTCACATGCCACGTCACCTTCGCTTCGAGCACATTCAACGGTAAAAATGTCACCCGCCAAAATTGAGTAGCAAAATTTTCTTTTTATTAGTAATGTTTTCAAACATAAAACAACTTAATATTTTTAAAATAATATATTCAGATTTTCGCACGATATAAAATGTATAATGTACGAAATAAAGAATATAATATTATAAACTAGGCAATAACTTAAATCGGATTCGAACTTTCGATATTAAAAATTGATATCATCTCATATTTTAAAAGATTTTAATTTTTTTTTATTTAATCTCATTTTTTGACATAATTAGAATTAATAAACAGACTGATTCAGACAAATTCACGTTTGGCTATTTTAAGTTTTTATATATTATTTTGTTCGTACCAGGATGAAACTCTAAAATTAAACATATAGCTCTACTAACAATTTAATTGAATTTGATAATCAAATTAACAAAAAATTGTTTAATTTTAAATTCAAATTTAACCTCAAAACCCATTTTTTATTCGTTAAGTTGAAATTTATTATTTTCAAATTTTTTTCATTAAATAACTTGGAAAAGAAAACAAATTTGCAAATCCCGATGGGGAATATTCTATTATAAGGATTTTTTTCCTTTTTGGAAGGGGTATATTTCATAGATAAAAATATAATAAAATAAGGAAAATACTTTGATGCACAAGCTGTGTAAACTTTAGTTTACACAAGCCCTTTAATTTTAGGGTTTAGGGTTTAGGGTTTTATGTTAGGGTTTAGGGGTTTAGTATGTAGGGTATATAATTTAAGGTTTATGGTTAGAATTTAGAGTTTAGAGTTTAGGGTTTAGGGTTTAGGTTGCTAGGGTTTGTGATTTAGATTTTAAATTTTATAAAAGGATTGTGTAAAAAAAATTTACACAGCTTGTGCATCAAAAT
The DNA here is from genome assembly GCA_958450335.1 of Hibiscus tridactylites. NCBI lineage: Eukaryota > Viridiplantae > Streptophyta > Magnoliopsida > Malvales > Malvaceae > Hibiscus > Hibiscus tridactylites. The sequence continues at coordinate 1,001,965 of OY288266.1, read as the reverse complement.
AAAACCCATAAAATAAATAGACAAGACACTCCCTTGGTTCATATTTTTTTTTGGTACTCAATTGTTACCGAGATGCCAAGCGTTGGCATCCTTCAATAATTTTATTTTGCATTATCTAAAGAATATCATGTAATAGATTCTTGTTATTATGCACTAATAAATTGGAAATAAATTTATTTTATCCATTCATATTTTATCCTAACCACAAGACATATATCTAACGCGTACAAGTGTTTGAATTTAAATTTTTTATAATAAATATCATTATTTTTTTGTCAAAATCACTTATTAAATTCACATCGAAATAAAAGTTAATTCAAACCGACCCACATCTTAAAATAGTGACAAAACCCTGAAAAACCAAAAGAAGAAAAAACAATGACTTAAACATATTGGTATTTTCATTTCATCAAGAAAAAGCACTTATTACATGTAAATTCATGTAGGGTTATGAGGGGAAAATGCATGTTGAGTCAATCAAAAAGATGGGTGAAAAAAAATAGGGTTCTTGTTCTGTATACAGATTCAATGACTTGAAGCCTCCAAATATGTGATTTTTTACCCATCATTGCTGTAGTTCCTATCTAAGCATTGCAGTAAAAAAGTAAAAATCCCCTAAACCTCAAAAGTTTCAAAAATGTTTGGAATGTTCCTCTTTGTTGCTTTGTTAACTTGATCATCAATCACTGAAAAGAATTCTCATTATTTGATAGCTGTGCTCTTCCCATTTGTGTTGTTATTGGTATTGTTACACCCAATTTGCAACAATGGAAGAAACTAGGAAGGCTATCTACACCGCTCTTCGAAACGAAGGGGTGAGAGAGAGACTATTTCCTTCCGTTCGCCCATTGTCGGTTATGGTTACCATGTTTCGAGTACGGATTTTTGTGGCCAGAACCTTGTTTCGGGAGGTCATGCAACTCCATCATTTGCACCGTCCGCTTCCTCTTGGCTGTTAACATGCAAAACATTAAGTTCTCAAACAGTTTTCGACTTAAAGAATGGAGGATTCATGTGGAATTTAGAGGGGAAGAGACAGACCATTCTCCACTTGTTGATATCGCTCTTGTAGCTTCCGTTTTGTTGCCTCGAGCTTTTGCTCTTCGTCCGAAGCCTTGAGTTTCTGATTAAAGAAGAGCTGTGATCAGGAAAAAAGTTTGAAGGTGCATGATCGAAGCACAAAGAGAACATTCACTTACATCTTGTTGATCTCGGAGGGGCTTCTTGGGAGCAGCCATCATATCTGGTTTCTGCACCAACTTCGATTCATCGTAGGCTTTTTGCTCGATATTATGTTTTGGAGGTCTCCCGGACCCAACATTTGTACTTGACAGCTTGTTATTAGGCTTAGCAACGGGTTCTTGTCTCTTCATTTGTTGCCTCTTGTCATCCTTGGTGAGCAGATTTGTTTCACTTGATGTCTGCGGCTTCTGTTTCGAAAAATTATGGTTCTCCTCCGATGGTTTTCTTCCATTATTCCGGTTATTGACGACTTCCACACTATCTCCAGGATCTGAAACAACATTCCAACTCGTAATCGGGAATCTAAATAAGGAATTCAAAAAGAGAACCAAAAGGCTCGAAAGCTATCTAAGAGACGCATTAAAGAAAGAAAATTCAACTCACTTCCATCCTCATCCATGCCATCGAAAAACTTCAGATAACACATCACCGGTGACAAATGAGATAAAAGTAATTCCAATCAGTCCACGACAATTACGACAAGAAGTTCTTTAACAATGAATATTAAAACGAACCGATACTTAAAGATTTAAAAAGTAAGACCTGTGAGAGCTCCATTGATGTAGGTTGAGTAGCAAAGAGAGCTCCTACATCAAAAGGAGGAAATGGAAACTCTATGTCGTTGACGTCATCTTGTACTTCTACCTCATCACCAACAGACGGGTTCACAGATTCCGGAGTAACCCCTTCATTCACAGATTCGTAAATAAATGAAAAACCGAAACAACAACGTTGTTTTTCATGAATTGCTGAATATCAGTAAACTATATCTTACCAGCAACAGCCTTTGTAGCATTAACCCACTCATCCACCAATTCCTTCCATCCACTGCAATCCACAAAACCGGGTGAAAAACTTGCATTCATACATGATACATGTTTTCGGCCAATATATAAAACAGAATGTACTGTCACAAAAAAACACTATTAAATGTTCTTAGGTCAAGTTAAAGCCACCGATCGAAAAAGTAAGTAACTAAAGTAGGTTGTTCAACCAGTAAAGTTCCCCACAACAGCAATTAATACTAACGGAAAAGACGGAGTGAGCAAAAGTCAATATGCCATTTAGTCGGAGCTAAGATTTCATCACTAAAAACCCAATCTAGGATTTTCAATTATGAACCCGGTTACATTTAATACATGCATTACATATCATGTTTATCACATAACATAATCAAACATGTACCCGCGACAACAATTAATACTAACGGAAAGGACGGAAGCAAAGGTCAATATGCAAGTTACTCGGAGCTAACACTTTAACAACTAATCTATGATTGTCAATTACGAAGCTGAGCACATTAAATGCATCCGTTACGTATCATGTTTATCACATAACATAATCAAGCATTAAACTTCATTGCAGCAAAGGAAACAAACACATACTCAATGAGAGTTTGAGCAAGACTACGAATCTGCTTCGATGAATGCTTTCTGACACGATTAACGGCCTTTCCGATTCCAGTTGCCTGAAAATGGAAACAAAGTACATTGTTTTAGACCAAGCATTACAATGGCAAAAACCAACTTAAAACAAGGGACAAGGTTTCGATCAAAGGACCTCAAGAATATCCACTGTCAAAGCCATTAATTGAAGCTTCCTCAATGATTCGAACAATACAGAATCCGACTGCAATAAACATTAATAACACAAGAAACTATCAACCGAAAACTATCATTTACACAAATACCATATGTTCAAAACACTCCAAAACACAAACCTCATCTTGATAATTGTGAAGAATCTCTTTGATCCTAAACACTTCACCAACAACCATCGACTCTTGTTCGATTTCATCGGTCAAAGCCTCAGCTTCACCATAGCTATAATTACTAGCAATTTGGTTCATCAAAGGGTCATCTCTGCTACTATTAGCTTTGCTCTCTTTGCTACCAGTACCACCTGCCTCAAATTCTTCTTCAGCTTCTCTTTTGAAGCTCGTATGGCAGCCGCCAGCTCGAGCATTACCGCCTCCATCTTCGTATTCAGGTACAACCAACTCAACCCGATCACAACCCAAACACCGAGTGAATTTGCAAGTGAAAAGCATCTCAGCAATTCGATCTCTACGTACTCTAAACTCTTTAGGGCAATCTAAAGCAGCTACCATAATAGCATGATCAATTATATCAAATATGTCTGAGTTTGCTGTCAGAAAATAACCCCTCCATTGCTCTAATGGCAAACCTTTCATCGCCATTTCCCCCCTTTTTTTCCTTTCTTTTTGAAGAAATCGAAATTGAAAAGGAAAAAGGGAGCTAATCCAATTAAGATCAAAAGAATCGGATTCCAATTGTATTCAATTTTTCTCTATATAGGATCAAAATCGAAGCTTTTCAGTAATCCGATGAAGAAAAGAAATGATCGGAATGGAAACAAAATCTGGGTTGTTTGTGTTTTACGCAGATTCTGACCATAGACAAAAAAGAAAACAGCTTTCCCGGAAAATCCCTTCAATTTTCTCGAGAAATAACAAGCTAAACTATAAAGAAATCTTTAAAGAAAAAAACCCAAAGAGAATCTGTCACCAACTAAGACAAACAATAACTTAACACTTGGGATTATAACTGTTTGCCAGAATCACAAAGAAAACCTAACATCGAATTGAAAAAAAAACAACAGAAAATCAAAAAGCACCTGTAAACCCCAATAATGAAATGAACTAAAAACGAGAAGAAAACCCAAAAGCTTACCCGAAAACCAGAACTGAAAACAAAAAACTGAAGCGAAAAAACAAAAATAAGAAATTTGATGGAGAGGGAAAAGGAAGATTTCCGATCAACTGGTGTAGCCAATAGCTGTCAGCCTCTTTCAAACAGAGGCACCAAATCCAATATAAATCTTCTCTGGATGTTGTTGATATACCCGTGTAGGTCAATCCAATACCCGACCCGTATCCATGGGTGTTCCTCTAAAGTCACATTTTTTATTTTATTTTATTAAAAATTACCCCTCAATTTGGGATTTTGGATATGGGTTGAGTGGATTTCTCTTACATTTGTTTATGATTATTTATTTGGTGGGATTATTTAATTAATTAATTAATTTATATTTCTTGGTTTAGGGTGGTGTTTGACTTTATCAGTCACAAATGGTTAAGAGAGAGAATTAATCAAAGGAATACATTTTTTTCATAGCAAGGAGATTAAGAATTTTGGTTAGATATAGTTTTCTTAAAAAAAATTGTGAAGTGGGTGAGTGAAAATTTATTTCACGAAACAAAGACGTTGTTATAGTAAACGAGTAAGTTGTCGGAAAGACTGAACGAATTTTAGAATTGTTGAAAAGATAAAATGTATTTAAAGAGAATTTTTAAATTAAAAAATAAAGAGAAAGACGTCGAAAATGGACGAAGCATTCTTCTTCCCATGCATGGTTTAATGAAAATACATTTTTTTTAATTAAAAGTATTGTTTTAAGTCATTCAGTCTTTCTGATGACTTTTTGAAGTCGTTTATTTTTCTCAGCAACTTCTCCGATCATTAAAACATCTCTATTTGGTGAAATAAATTTTCACCCAACCCCACTTAATTTTTTTTCCAAAGATCATTCTCTCAATAAAATTCATGAGATGTAGAGAAAATCTTGTGTTATAAGCCTTTTCTCTCTCTTCCCTTTTTCTTTGTTTTTCATAATAAAGATTGATTGTTTTTAACAAATTTATAATAAATTAATAAAATTAAATATTATACGATGTAACAAGTTTTATAGGTTCGATCGGATTCTGATTAACTGACGAGATATTAACTAAAATGATAAAATTCATGTTTTCAAATTTTTAATGTTAGGGTTGAGTATATGTAACTTTTGGATACATCATGTTTGTAGTTTGTAGTTGGATGATTTTACTTTTATATTGGAGTTGTTAGGAAATACAAACGACTTTTATTTTTTTCACCGAAATCAAAAATTTTATACGACTTTCACTTTTACTGTAGCATCGTTCCTGGATGGTGCAATGATTTTTAGGTATCTCTATTTATGAAATAAAAAATACAAAGAATTATTGTTGCAAAATATCCCATTAGATGTTTTTTTTTTTAATTTTAAGGATAATTTATTAATGTACCCGACAAGAAATTATATTTTATTACTAGTTTGACCTAAATTCAAAAATATTATTTCAAGACTTGACACGTCGGATAAATTGTTAGAGATATCATATTTGATATATATACAATTAATTAATAAATTAGTTAAGTCACTAACCATATTTAAACATAATATTTAAAACTAAAGTTAATGAAATTTAAAAAAAAGGTAATATATCTATTGCCAATATATATTTATTACGTGTATATGTGGCGAAAATTGCCTAATTGGTGCTTGTATATTCAAATATTCCTTAATTTATACCCGTTAAATAAGTAATATTAATAATTAAATAATATCCTATACCATGGTAAGTATAGTAAGCTATTATACCTTCTAGATTTTATTTGAATTTACTATGGTAAGTTTTTTATTGACAAGGTGGAATAAATAAGTAAAAGGGCAAAAAGGTAGTTTTCACCATGAATGAGTAATAGTGGAATAAAACTATTTTACCAGTGGAGTTATTTTAATAGTGGAGTTAAAATAAGTATGCTTGTATAATTTTTTTACACTAACAGTGATCAAATAATAATTCATAAATGACTTCTATAAAATATGTAAATAAATAAATTTGATATATGGAAGTTTTTATTAAAAAAAATAATTATATGTCGACTAAGTATTAACTTAATTAATATCTTTAAGGATATAAATGAATATAATTTTATGCATCAACAATGAAAAAAAATACATGACAACGTCTTTTTAACAATAAAAAGATTCATTCATTCATAAAAGAAAACGAACAAAAATACATAGATCCAACCACAAACAAGTGTACCATCCCGGTTACAGCAAGACATAAAAAAAACAAGAAAAAGGGGCAAACAACATACCCTGGCAACCAACAAAAGGAAAATGGAACGAACAATGAAGGTCATAGAGAGACCCCAAGCACATTATTCAATCAACGGCACAATCAGGCTACATTTCTATGAGAGCTCTATTCGGAGGTAAGCTTCTTTCCTCGTTAGTGTGAAAGATCTTATCATCAGAAAAGCTTAGGGGACCAGATTGTGAGCAAAGGAGGCTATGACTGAGGGTTCAAACTGATACATGAGTTGAAGACCCTTAGATAAGGATGAACCGACGGAGCAAAACACAAAAAACCAAAACAAAAAAAAATAAAATTAAAAAACATCAGGCCTGACTAAAGGAAGGAACCGGCTGAGAATGACTCCGATGAGGCAGCTTTGCCATCTTTTTCGAACCTTCGAAACTTTCTATCATTGCAAACAAAAACCTTTCACCCGAACTACTCCCAAAATTTTTGTGAGGAAATGCCAAGAACCGTCGGGAGATCTGGTCTCCCTCAACCGGCTGCCGAGAACCACCATCACCAACCAAGGGAGGGGATGACCATAGGTCCATCTCCAAAGACAAGAAACTTGAGAGGCAAGGAGCGGCGACAGCCAGCAACCACCTGGGGTATTCGAAGTCATCCCGTTGGCTTATCGCACGAACCAAAGGGGAAGAAACCTGGAAAGGTTGCCGACGATAACCTACCGGAGATCAATTATTTTTGGAAATTGAGAGAAACGACGCGAATTACTTTTTCAAGATTTTAGCGTGTTAAAAAAATAGCTTGCAGAACTTTTTTATTCCATTTTCTGTGCATAGAATAATATTGACCATATTTGACAATTAGTGGATAGTTGATAACTGATAGCAGATTATATTAGTTGATAGTTGATAGCTGATTGCATTAGCTGATTTAACTAACGGATTGTATTAGCTTATTGTATAAAAGTGTTTGGTAAAATTAGCTGATAGCTGATAATTGTTAGATTATTTAAACAAGCAAAATGATATATAAGGACATGATTACATTTAATACCTGTTCGAATAGTTTATCAGTTATCAATATATTGTATTTAATTAATATTAATCATATTTATAAAAATTATTTTTAATATAACTTTTCTAAATATATTCGAATGATTTATATATTAATTTATTATTTATATAATTATTTTAATATAATTTAATTAATTAATTAATTTAAATACACATATAAATATGTGATAATAAAAAGAAAAAATAAATAGAATTAGCTTATAGGGTGAGAAAATATTTAACTTAGGTTATTTGGAGATTTTTGGTAACTAGTAAGGGTAAAAGAGTCTTTATAACTCTAATAACAAACCTCTAATCTCAAAAAGCTCATATTATGAGCTTTTTCAAAATTAATGGTTTCACCTCAATCCGCTCTTTCAATCCGTTGTTCACCATACAATAATATTAGCATATTTGACTGACCAAACCTCTAATTATGCCTCAAACCTCTAATTTTTTGCTCAAATTACTCTTTACCAAACAAAGTCATTATATATTGAATTTATTAGTACAATTACAAACACAATTAAAACTGGGATGAAAACTGTCTGCCCCAAACTATGCCTCCTTTGGTGCTCTTTACTTTAAAAAAGTAGGTTTAGGATTTAAGGTTAGGAGTTGTGGTTAAGGTTTAGGTAATTAAAAGTAGGATGTATATTTTAGAATTTAAGGTTTTAAGATGCAAAAATTAGGGTTAAAGTTTAAAATTTAATTTTTAAATATTTTTTAGTATAAAGCATAAAAAGAGGCATGATTAAGAGGCATAGAATTTTTGTTCTTAAAATTGTAAGTACAAATATGCAACGCATTTCCACAAAAAAAATCACTAGAATTAACAATTACAAAATATGATCTGACTAAAAACAAATATAATATATGGATAGGAACCACACATTGTAGGACTTTTTTAGAATGTAATTCATCCGTTACATAAAATATGATCATATAATATAATCATACAAGAAAATGATTTTATAAAACATTCAAATAACTTAGAAAAATAAAAGATATAAACAAATATTATTGTTAACCATGAGTGATAACACACTGTTAACACTAATGTAATAGAACATGATAGCTCGTTGGCTATTGGTTTTAGCACAAAGCAAGCACAATATATTTGAGCGACTACAAACACATATAGATATAAGAGAACAAACTCGATAGTCCAAAGTAAGAATAAATTAATAAAATAGTTAAATAACTACTAATTTGAGAGGTGTCAACAAATTCAATCATAAAAAAAACTTACAAAAATACTATTAAAACGGGCTATAATAGCAGATAAAAACGTTCACTATTTTCGTATAAAGTTGAAGAAAATAAAACAAAAAATTTAAATATAGGGGTGAAAATCGGGTGGAACGGGGGCGATTTTATACTTACCACTTCGTCCCTAATACTTGTGATTACGGTTTTAAGAAATTATCATTAAATGTTTCGGAGAATTTTTCGTCTACATACTCTTCCCAAATCGCCGTGGTTTTCGGGGAATTTCCATCTCCCAAAAAATTAAAACAAAATTATTAATTTATTGACCAAAAATAAAAAGTCAATTTAGTTTAAAATAATGAAGTTTGAATGCTTCGATTGGAAGCAGTTACGGGACGATGAGATAAAAAGAGTGTTGTGTAGGAGAAGATTTAGACGAGAGATTTAGCTTATACCTAAAAACTAAGAGAGAAACTGAGTGAGGCTGGGTTTGAGAGAAAGTTAAAGTAATAATAACATGGTTAGAGTTTTTTTATTAAGATATACATTATAGGTATATAGATAAATAAGTGTATATATTTTAAAAAATTTATAAAATATCGGGATCCTTGCAAATTTTTTTGGGGATTCTCACGGTTATTTATATGATTGCGGTTCGGTTATCCCTACGATTCGGATATAGTAATCCCCGTCCTCATCCCTACTTGAATTTCAATGATAAAACTTTTTATCCCATAAATGAAGATTTTGATTATTCTCTACCACGTTAATTTGAATTACCATAAATTTTAGATATTTTTCGGGCTAATTGTTTTCACCGACAATAGTTTAAATTTATTGATTTTAAACCGAATATAATTAAAGAATGTTAATTAATTCATAACTTGTAGGACTTAAAACACGATACCAATAAGAATCACACTGAAATTTCAAAGATCCCAGCCTCAAACCATGCCATTAATTTAAAGCCTCATAAGCAGGGATGAAGTGAGGGGTTGGAAAACAGTCGTTTCTCTAAAAATTTAAAATTAGGACTAAATTGGTTGAATGTGTAAAAATAGATGATTAATTGTATTATTATTCAAATTTTCGTAACTTTCACGACGGCTCAGTGATCATGTTGTAACAAAAACTAAATTTTAATGCTCATTATGTAATTTTTGAAAGTTTGATGATTGTTTAGCGTTTTTTGAGTAGTTTAGTGACTATTTCTGTACTTTACCCAAAATTAAATTAAAAAATCATATTCATAATGATTTTTGTAGTATCTGATTTAAATTAGTTGATCAATAAATCGAATATTAAGGATAGAAAATTTGAAAAAGGAGGGGAAGAGAAGAAAATGAGTTGTGAGACTCGGCGCTGAGCTAATTAGGTACGCGTCGAGTTAGGTGCCATTATGTATGTGTAGTTGGGGGATACCAAAGTCAAAGAGTCATATTCCTTCTTCCCCTCACGGTAGAATGTGCAAAACTCACACGGCTGTGACGGAAAGGTGGTGACATCCCGTTGGTCGGAGGGGACAAGTGGCGATTTCATGCGTGGCTTGAGAAAGTTATAGATAAGATGGGGGAAAAAGCGCATGCTGATAAAGTGACAGCACTGTCATTCTTGCAATTTTAGAATTCAGTCCATTACAACAATTCTTTTCCTTTTACCTAACGGCAAGCATGACTAAAAGAAGCGTTTTTGACATTTTGGCCACTGAAAATTTGGACAACTTCGAAGGGAATGACTTTTTTTTTCTTGACTTATTTAAAGTCGAAATCGAATTAAATCAGATCGGATTAAATACGAGTTTGGATTAATAGTCGATGCATAAATAATTTATAATTTTATATATGATGAATCAAATATCGATTTATCATCATAATATTTTTAAAACTAAATTCATTTAGTGCATTGTACATCGCTAAATACATCAAATTATCAAAATAATCAGTTGATCTAGTAGAATGTGACACTCAATCTATGTAAAATTAGGAGTTTAAATCATGACGTACTAAATGAAGTAAATTAGATCATTCCCGTAGTAAATTTCTGCCGTACTTGATCTGAATTAAATGAATATCAATAGTAAAAAAAATCAAATATTTCCCTTTACTTTTCAAGTTATAAAAGTTAAGTAAACGGTGAACGAAAAGTTTCGTAAACATGTTACATCGTTTAAGGATAAAAATCATCTTCCCTTTTCGGTGCCGCTACTTATGTCTCAACACTAAAAAATACTATAAAATTAAATTTCAAGTCTAACTAAAAATTCTAAATCTTAAACCTTACATCATATACCTTAAAAAAGACACCCTACCCTAAATTCCCTAAACCCTAACTATAAATCTTAATCTAAAACTTTAAACCTAATTTTAAACGTGGGACATAAGTAAAAACACCGAAAAGAGGCGGAAAATTTTCGTCCATCATTTAATTAAGTCCATTATATAATATCAATAATATTTTCCTAATTGATACTATATTTTTTTTTGTTAGACCACTTTCGGAATCGAACCAATCCATTCGTACTATTATTTTATCCATGAAACTTGCATTTTAAAATAGGAAAATTCTACAACGTGCGACGAACATCGATGAACATCAATAATGATGAACATCGATGAACACCATTAAATTAATTAATAAAAATTTAAAATTTCAAGGACCCATCATACAATTAATAATTATTTTAAAAATTCAATTAAATTATTTTTTATATATATTAAATTTTATTTTTTTAATAAGGGTAAACTATATATTTAGTACCTCACTTATTTCCGTATTTCTATTGAACCCTCATTATTTAAATATTATTTCAATTTGACCATATTCTTTATAAAAAAATAATTTAACCCTTAACCTAAAACCCTAAACTATTAAACCTTAAAGCCTTAAACTCTTAAACATATACCATTAAAAATAATTTCACCATCATCGATTCAATTCATTCAATGAATCGTTGAATTCTTCAAAAAAATTTAATTAAATTATTTTTTATATATATCAAAATAAATTAAACTCGAATGATGATGAAATTATTTTGAAATAATTTCAAAAAAGAAGACGCAACAGAGGTTCATAAGTGCCCATGCTTCTAAAAAGAAACACCATAACAAGGGAAACAAAGAGAGAAACACAAAGAAATCTGCCATGAAACGACGAGAAACCAGAGGAGCACCTTCAGCAGATTTGCTAGTATGTCTACCGTCTCCATCAGAATCCAGCAACCACCACCTCCATTACCACCGTCGTCTCCTTAAGAAATCAAGCACCGAAAAGGGCACGAGAATCGAGTTTAATTAATTTTGATATATATAAAAAATAATTTAATTAATTTTTTTAAAAGAATTCAACGATTCATTGAATTGAATTGAATCGATGATAGTGAAATTATTTTTAATAAAATATGGTTTAGGGTATACGTTTAAGAGTTTAAGGGTTTAAGGTTTAATAGTTTAGGATTTTAGGTTAAGGGTTAAATTATTTTTTATAAAGAATAGGGTCAAATTGAAATAATATTTAAATAATAAGGGTTCAATAGAAATACGGAAATAAGTGAGGTATTAAATATATAGTTTACCCTTATTAAAAAAATAAAATTTTAATATATATAAAAAATAATTTAGTTGATTTTTTAAAATAATTATTAATTGTATGATGAGTCCTTGAAATTTTAAATCTTTATTAATTAATTTAATAGTGTTCATCGGTGTTCATCATTAGTGGTGTTCATCGATGTTCGTCGCACGTGGTAGACTTGTCCTTTAAAATATTATTTAAAATGAATTTTACCACTTAACTTGGTAACTTCAAATGAATTGACTTTTTTTTGACCTTTTCATTCAACGTTGAAAACTTGTGAAAGAAAATATAATTTAGAATTTTTAATGATGTGGGACTTGAAATATTTAAAAATAATAAAATTATTTTATCCAAAAACATTTTTAAGTAAAATTTATTTTTTGTACTTTTTAATTTAAATTATCACGACTTTAATAACAAAAATTATAATTGAACTGATAAAATTATTATATATCCTTAAAATTTTATTAGATCTGTAAGTATAACAGATGGTAGTGTTAAATCGAAAGGATGTTGGTTATCAACTATATTTAATATTTTGATTTAAATCTCGTTATATACAAAGTCGGATGTATTATTTTTGTATTTATTAATAATATCATTGTACAAAGCTATTCTTATATGTTATTGTAAATAGAGGTGGCAAACGGATCATTTGGTTCGGTTTTCGTTATGGACATTTCGGGTCTGACTATATTAAGTTTAAGTTAATTTGGTTTGAGTCCAGTTCGGTTTTAGTTCGGGTTTATGGTGATTTCAGCTCGGGTATCGAGTTAGGACGTCGGGTCGATTATTTTCGGTTCAGTTGATTTTGGGTCGATTATTTTCGGGCCGGGTCAATATCAGGTTAATAGGAGACCGATCGATATTTTAGTCGGGTTTTCAAGCCTAGTTAGGTTTTTTCACCCTATATATGACTTTATATAACATATATATTTGACTTTTTGGTGAGTTGTGCGACAGTTCACATCTCATTTTTATTTATTTATTTTAATATATTTTTTTATTTCGGGCTGCCTTCGATTCGAGTCGCTTTCGGTTCAAGTGAAATCGGCTTGGTTAAAAATTAGTTTAGTCCGTTCAGTTAAAAATCGTTTCGGGTCCATTTTTGATTCAACTGAAATTTGTTTCGATTCGGCTTATTTTGAGTTTCGAATTAAATCCTAATCATCGTGTTTGGGTCGATATTAGTTTAGTTCTCGGGTCAAATTTGTCAGTTCTAATAGTAAACAATTACGTACATGGTCAACCTATGTATATAATCATATGAAAAACGTTTTACAACATTAATTAATAGTGTAGAAAGTACTATTCATTGAATCTGACTTTCATTTCAACAAATTTATCACTTATCACATGCTTTGATTCTTTTACTGTAAAAATATAATTGACTGATATAACAAAAAAAAAAAGTTTGTTTGACTCGATAGTCACCTCCCGATAATACATAGAATCGAACTATAATGTACCCTTAAACAAGACACAAAACATCTTTATTATTTTTTTATCTACAAAACTCGAACGTAAAATTTTGCGGAAACTCGAATTATAGTCAATGCTTTTGTTTTATATTATAAGTTTTGTACTTTACAAAGTTTAAGATCTAGTTCATATGACGTGACATATGATTGACAAAAATAACTATATCAAGTTAGGCAAATTTTAACGAAAAATACTATTACTAATGGTGTTAATGTGTTAAGGTTTAGAACCTTAAGAAGAGATAGTGAAAGAGAGAACGGTACTCTCTGAATTTTATTGATTAACCCATAATATCTCAAAAGAGACTGGGTGAGTATATATACAATGAGATGAGAAAGAGCCAACTGCATAACAGACACTAACAACCTTCTAACTTCCTAACTGCTATCAGTTTACTCAATCCATCTCAGCAGAATACAATAGACTTGACTATACTCACCTACACTAGACTCGTAACATTCTCCTCGTATTCCAAGACTTCAAAAGCTTCTGAAGACCTTACGAAATTTGCTGTTGATGAACAAAACCAGGTCAACCTGCAAAGAACAAAACATACCAAGGAAGCAAACTAATCAAAGAAAACACAACCACACAACCTGTTCAACTTTGTAACTCAGATATGGAAGGAAGAACTGCTAGTTTCTGTCGAAACTTAGAAAACAAGTCAACAGATAATGGCTTGGTCATTATATCAGCTACTTGTTCAACAGCTGGAACTTCATTCACCAAGAGTTTTCCCGTGCTTACTTTTTCACGAATAAAATACAAGTCCAGTTCAACATGCTTGAACTTAGAATGCATTACAGGATTTGCCGAAACAGCCACAACACTAGAGTTATCACACCAAAGAATTGGAGTCCCATCAAAAGAAAGATGAAGTTCTTGTAACAAAGACTGAAGCCATAAAATTTCAATAGTGGCACACGCCACAACACGATACTCAGCCTCTGCTGTAGATCGAGAAACAACAGACTGTTTCTTGCAGCCCCAGGAAACAGGATTACCCAAAAAAAAAACAAAAACCAGTAGTAGACCGCCTATCATCTAAATCTGAACCCCAATTAGCATCCGCAAATGCCACAATATCCAGACGCGAGGTAGCAGTGAAACACAAACCATAGTTAATTGTACCTTGAAGATAACGTAATATACGTTTGACAGCCTGAAAATGTGTATCAAGAGGGGACTACATAAACTGACAAACACGGTTGACAGCAAAGGCAATATCCGGTCGGGTAATAACAATGTATTGTAAAGCACCAACTATACTCCGATACTCAGTCACTGAATCTAGAGGACTACCAACAGCAGAAGACAACTTACAACTAGAGACCATAGGGGTCGGCAATCCTTTAGCACCAAGTAACCCACTACGAGTCAACAAGTCAGAAATATACTTCTGTTGACTCAAAACCAGACCATTATGTTCGTGCCGAACCTCGATGCCTAGGAAAAAGTCAAGAATCCCTAAATCCTTTAAAGAAAAGTTCTTGTCTAGATCAGAAATAACACTCTATATCAAATCATCATTATTACCAGTAACTATAATGTCATCTACGTAGACAAGAAGATAAATCACAATATTATCAAGAACACGAACAAACAGAGAAGAATCAGATCTAGAGAGCACAAAATGGACAGACTGCAAATAAGTCCGGAGTTTATCGAACCAAGCCCGTGGGGCTTGCTTCAATCCATAAAGCGCTTTATGCAATTTACAAACTAACTGTTTCTTGTCGCCTTGCTCATACCCAGGGGGCTGCGTCATGTAGACTTCCTCAGCAAGATCACCATTGAGGAACACGTTATTGATGTCGATCTGTCGGAGAGTCCACCCTCGCAAAACGACCACAGAAAGAATAGTCCTCACAGTGGTTGGCTTAACGACCGAACTAAAAGTCTCGTGAAAGTCATACCTGGCTTGTTGAAGAAAGCCCTTCGCCACAAGTCGTGCTTTGTACCGCGATATTGAACCGTCAGCATTGCGCTTGATTTTGAAAATCCACTTGCAGCTGACCGGAAAGCGGTTGGGAGGTAACTCAACAATGGACCAAGTACGATTCCGAAGAAGTGCATCATACTCCTCCTGTGCAGCACGCCGCCAATTTTCATTTTGCAGAGCATCACGAATATTCTGAGGCTCAAAATCTGCAGGTAACAAAGTAGACCCAGAACTAAGGCTTGTGTTATAAAGCTTAGGTTTATGAATACCATCCTTAGCCCGGGTTACCATAGGATGCCGATTGAGAGGAGACACACCCGAAAATTCAGACAAGGAAGGATTAGGAAGAACAGACCCATCACGATCGGCAGCCCTAGAGGAAAACCCAGAACCAGACTGTGCCTCTAACTCACACCCAGAAACAACATCGTCACCAACAGCATGATTAGAAGACACATCCGGAGAGATAGAGGCAACAGGCACATGCGAATGATCTGAAAACTGTGGAGCAGAAAATTGCAAGTCATCAACCCCAGTAGTCGGAACAACTAAAGGCAGAGAAACAGGGGCATCAGAGATACCAGCACCATCGACTCCTGGCGAATTAGTAACAATTTCCGGCAGCTGAGCATCAGATATATGTGCACCACCGACTCCTGGCAAATCAGTAACAAATTTCGGCAGCTGAGCATCAGATATAGTCGCCGGTGCAACAACCGGATGAGAAGAGGAGACAATAGGCACCTGACTCGAAGAAACGGGAAGATTAGGAGAGGAAACCCTAACACCAGCAGAGGCAGCTATAGAAGAGTCCACCAAATGAGGGCAACCTATGTTGTTATGAAAACCCACATCACAATTGGTCTGAAAAA
The DNA here is from genome assembly GCA_958450335.1 of Hibiscus tridactylites. Lineage (NCBI taxonomy): Eukaryota > Viridiplantae > Streptophyta > Magnoliopsida > Malvales > Malvaceae > Hibiscus > Hibiscus tridactylites. Next base: position 985,711 of record OY288266.1, on the reverse strand, counting down.
GAGGACTCAGAGGCATGTCTATACAAGTCGGCAAAGAACCCATAAGACAAGGACCCAAGACTGGGCTTTTGGTAATCGGACCAGAGGGAGGCCCATCAGAAATATCTACAGACGACCCAGACCCAGGTGAAGTATCACTGAAACATGGGCCAGGCTGGTGCCCAGGATGATTCGTAGACTCCAACACAGTACCCCCAGTAGTGGACACAGGCCGAGACTCAGCCACAACAGCCGGAGATAAAACCGGTTCCAAAACAGAAGGACATGGGCCTGGAAAACCTTTGCCACAACCAGAAGAGCCCGGAACAGACGCAGAAGGCCCACTATCAGGAGAAACAACATACATAGAAAAAGAGCCCAAGCCACATGAACGACCGATATCAAAACTAGAATCGGACTGAGCAGACCCCGCACCAGTTGAACGTCGAGGAAACATATGCTCATCAAAAATAACATGTCGCGAGATCAATACCTTACCGTCATCATCCAAGCACTTATATCCTTTGTGTAAAAGGACTGTAGCCAATAAAAACACATTGTTTAGATCGAAACTCAAGTTTATGTCGGTTAAACGGACGAATGAAGGGAAAACATGCACATCCGAACGAACGTAAGAACTCATAATTGGGCTTCTTTTTGTGCAACACTTCATACGGAGAGAGCCCATTCAAAACTGATGTAGGAAGCCTATTTATCAAGAAAACCGCTGTCACAAAGGCATGGGCCCAAAAATGCAATGACAAACCGGCTTGAGCAAGCAAGGTCAAGCCCATTTCGACAATATGCCGATGTTTGCGTTCGGCTTTGCCATTCTGCTCAGACGTACTTGGACACGAAACTCTGTGAAGAATGCCATGAGAACTCAACCACGATGATAAAACCATAAATCCGCCACCACCATCGGTCTGAAAAGCTTTAATGTTACACCCAAATTGATTAGCCACCATCTTATGAAAATTAACAAAACATTGAAAAACATCCAATTTCCGCTTAAGCAAATAAATCCAAGTAAAACGGCTGAAAACGTCAATAAAAGAAACGTAATAACAACAACCATCCGATGCACAATGAGCCGGACCCCATACATCCGAAACAACAAGTTCAAAAGGAAATGTATATTGAGTAGTGGACAAAGTGAAAGGCAACTTATGAGCTTTGCCTTGTATACATGAGGAACAAACACTAGGTAGATTATTATTACTAGGGACATTGCCACACGAACTCAAGGCTGTGCGAAGAACATCTAGCGATGGATGGCCTAATCGTTGATGCCACACCTCGAGAGGCAACCGAGAAGGCTTGGACGAAACACCCACACAAACCTCAGGCACTTTGGTTATTGTATTGACTAACCCAACACCATTGTTATCACGAAAATCAACACTACTTCGAGCACCAGAATCCTCAAGCACACGATCCGACGAACGAAGCTCATACAAGCCCTCAGGAGTGAGCTTCCCCTCCAGTAAAATGTCCCTGCTCTGAACATCCTTAACAAAGCATTTGTGAGGATGAAATTCAAAGAAAACAGCGTTATCCTGTGCAAACTGAGAAACAGACAACAAGTTTCTTTTAATATCAGGCACACATAGCAAGTTTCGAAGACACAAATACCTATCAAAAGTGGCTAAATGCCCTAAACCAATGTGTGCAATCGGAACTGCATGCCCATTGCCCATAAGTAACGAATCCGTACCCGTGTATACAACATCCGTCTTGAGATTTGCTCGATCATTGGTGATGTGGTGCGTTGCTCCTGAATCAGGATACCACACCACATCCCGAGTTACAGCAGAACCAGTCGAAGTCCCTGCTGAAAGAAAAGGATTGGCCAAACAATGAGTTGGAGTTGTCGGATGAAACTAAGCTTGCTGAACCACCATTGATGAAGGAATAGGACTGGCAGTTGGAACATTCATCGGAACAGAACCAGGGGACACAAACGTATGGACACAAGGAGTACCAACATTAGTAAACATGTGATTATGAGCCTGAGGAGAGGAAGGACCAAAATTAGAACCAAGAGTGTGACTCGAAATGTCAGAAGTATGAGAAAAACTCTTAGAACTGTCATCAGCCGTGACACCAGCAAAGTTTCTATCAAAACGATACCAACATTTGTGAACAAGATGGCCAAAACGACCACAAAGTTGGCATTGAGGCCTATTTGAACCAAAACGACCCCTTCCTCGTCCCCTGAAGTTTGTTGAACCACGGGAAGAACGCGAAAAAGCACCACCTGCACTTGTATTCGAACTATGAACCTGTTCATCACCAAAGTCATCTTTACCTTCAAGAGTATCATCTTTCAACACTTCAGATTTAGAGCTAACACGAGCCAAGTTAGCTTGAATTGTAAGACCATCAGACATAAACTCTTGTTGTCGAGCCTCACAGTCAAACAACATTTCAGAGAGACTCTCAAGTGACAACACTTCACGAGATGCTATCGTAATTACACTCTCGAATTCAGCAGTCAAGCCTGCCAAAACAACACTGACCTGTTCCTGATCAGAAACAGGATTACCAGCAGCTCCCAGCTTATCACACAAAAGTTTGATCTTAGCCAAATAATCACTAACAGATAAGCCTCGCTTCCTCTGAGAATGGAGACTATGGCGCAAGGAGGACAGCTTCGCAGTGGACCTAGCACCAAACCGCCGTGCCAAAGCTTCCCAGATTGCTCGAGAAGTAGTTAGACCAGTCATATGAGGAAGAACATCATGACCAACTGTGGACAGCAGCCAGGAGGCAAGCAACCTATCCTGTTTTAAGTACGCTAGAAAGATGGGGTTTATCTCAACTTGACCAGAGTCACCTGTGACCTTCTGATCAGGGACTTTATGATCAACAAGAAACGGCATGAGACCATATCCCTCAATAATGAGAGTAACCTGATGCTTCCAGAGAACATACGTATGTTCAGAAAGCTTAACCGTATCGAGCTTAGGTAGTTGCTGAACGGTATACATGCTCGAGTCAGTGAGGAGTGACATAGGAACCGAACCAGAACCAGTAGATACCTCAGTCGGCATTGCAAGGCCAACCAGAAAACACACCTTAAAGGACGAAAGACTAACACACAGACACAAAACTTCTCAGAAGCAAACAATCAAACAGATGGTATGCAGAACAAAACCAGACACGACAGGAACCAAACTGATACCACAAGCCACAGAATATCACAGACACAAAACCACAAACAGGTTATGTGTAGCCAAAGATCAATCCTACCAAACAAACAGAATACATTGTACAAAACACATCTAAGAGCCACGAAGATGCCAAGAAATAGAGTAACCACGATCGGAAAGCTATGACGTTTCTAAGATCTAAGAAAATCAAAGAAACACAATCAACTGACCTCAGGAATCTCTAAACAACCACTCGTCTGTTTTTCAACAATCACAGAAAACAGATATTCTAACGATTTGACAGAGAATCCAAAAATAGGAGATCAGCAGAATTGTTGCAGATAAAAGCAAAATGAGTACATAAATCTTCTTAAACAAGTCGAAAATTCTAATATGCGCCAAATTTTCTAACAATAACGAATAATTTTTTTTTTTAGAAAACTAAGGTGATTATAAGTAGTATCTGTTCTGAATATACTCTAAATCATTTTACAATACATGCTTAATCACTCTGTTGTAGCTGTTAGTGTTCGAACTCATAACCTCTAGGAACAACAACCATTCCCTTAACTACTGAGACAAATTGGTTCGTGTGCTCAACAATTATTTTTATGTTCGCTTGAAAAAGAAACTAGCATTTCATAGAATTTTCTCGCCAGTTCTTATCAATGGCATCATCTTGCATCAGCGGTGACATTTATAAACAGTGGAAACTTCTGGATTCAGACGATTCTGGAAAACAATTTTTCTTTTCCAATTTTTTTCTGATATTTTATTGGGTAAACTATACACCTAGTCCTTTAATTATGAGTTTAGTAAAAAAATTATTTTTTAACTGACAAACATATAATTTAATTAAAATATTTTCGCAAATGAGTCATTGATCTTTAAAGTTTTTATGTGAATATTGATGTGGTTTAGTATAAAAACAGTTTTATTCCTCAAAACTTATACGATCTATCAATAAATTTAATATTTTAAATTTAATTTTTTTTGGCTTAAGGGCTACTTTTGCCCTTGTAGTAGTCTCAATTTATTGATTTTGATTCTATAATATTTTCGCATCAATTTAGCCTCCTAAAATAGTCGAATTGCATCACCGTTTGCCCCTTGACTGACACTCTAATCTTAATTTCTAAATCTCAAACCCTAATTAAAAAATTTATCAATCTAAAGTGATTATAAAACATAAAATTATTCCCAAACCCTAAACGGTGATACAATTCAAACCATAATAAAAAAATTGATCAATTCAAATTGATGTAAAAATATCATAGGAGCGAAATCAATAAATTGAGACTAATATAAGGACAAAAGTAGCTCTTAAGCCTATTGTTTCCTATCATTATAGTTTTTTTCTTCTCCCAAGTCATTTTTTTCTTAAAAATGTTATATTATTTTTCTGGTATAATAACAATTTAACTGTAACCCCCTAGACCCGCCTATGCGTTTCACGGATCCTAGGAAGTCACATTAGGGTCACAAGAGCGACCCACAGAAAAATTTCAAATAAACATATGATTAAACCTTTAAAACCATAAAATAAATATCTGATTTAAAATACAATTTCAGAAGAAATCGTTCGAAATGATAAAACAATCATAATACCAATTGCGAAAAATAGTTTCAGACTCATTTGTATAATACAAACACGACACACATGCCCCCTATTTACACAGATACCATACTCCTTGACGAGCCGAAGAAACTCCCATACCGACGTTGATAGGTGTAACTTGTCTGATCTTTTAATCCTGAGATGGTAAAAAAACAACATGAGCTTAGGAAAGCTCAGTAATACAGAACTACCAAAAGATGCTATAAGCTCATGCAGACATATGGTAAGCATAACAATTTCATGATGATCCAAGAAGTGACAGTTCTCTTTTCCCTTTTCGTAATTTCAGGGTAACGTTGTTCTACTATTTCGAGGTTTCAACATACTCAAGAATAATGGTATTTGTTCTTTAATCAGACCTTGAGAATTAGATGGAAATTATATAGGCTGATAATATACGAGGTAGGAATCAGAGAGTTTGGCGTCTAGTGTGTTCTTATAAGTACATATCAACATACATAAGTACAGATCAACATACATAAGTATAGATCAACATACATAAGTACCTAGCATTATATCATATGAGCACATAACAGATTAGATGCAAATGTCCAATGTTTATACTGAAGTTTACAAGAAATACCCTCCAACCTTACACCAATATGCAGTCCCCCAGAACTGCATCCATAAGGACTTACCCTAGGCCCGATGGGCGTAGGTGCCACCTAAGGGGGTGCCTTAGGTCCATAAGGACTTACCCTAGGCCCGATGGGCGTAGGTGCCACTCAAGGGGAGACCTTGAGTCCATAAGGACTTACCCTAGGCCCAATGGGCGTAGGTGCCACCTAAGGGGGTGCCTTAGGTCCATAAGGACTTACCCTAGGCCCGATGGGCGTAGGTGCCACTCAAGGGGAGACCTTGAGTCCATAAGGATTTACCAGCTTGATCAGGGCTGTACCGACAGAGACTTCATATCATAACCCAACAGTATACCCCAGACAGAATCAATGTTCAGATTTCCAGACATGGTTAACAGAATATATGTGACAGATATTTTACTTATAACATCAGAAACGGAAGATTTCATGCTTTTGACTGATAATTGGGCATACTATTACAGAGCAGACATTTCAGTATTCATCATGCAAACAGATTGTTCCATCATAGGTCAAGCAACCACATAACAAGTAAACAAATGAGCAAACATATACAATATCATTCATGATCAAATCATTATACAATCCATCAAACAGAATATAGCATACATGGAACACACTAGATGTGACAGATCATTTCTCAGAGATGCTTGACATTTACGGAATGAGACATATTGAACTTGTGGCGATTTGAACGGATTTCTGAAACGTGGCCCCTATTAGGAGGGGTTCATACTAACGGTTTAACCCGGATATTCAGGAGATGATATACCAAGATCTTTGAGAGCTTTGGCATATCCCGAGTGATTCAATCATTTAGGCTTACAAGGGCATTATAGTCATTTTATCATACACGTACATTTTGGTAATTTATACCAACAAGGCATAAACAGTGGCTCGGGAATTCTGCTTGCTCATCAAATTTCCAACCAAGCATTCAGAGATTTCTATGTCAAGATTCTTCACGGTATCGGATACATTCAGAGCTATTTTGATTACTTGGGCCAACGAGGGCATCTTGGTCATTTAACTATCAGGGATGATTTTCGTAATTTAGCCCGTTAATGATGATATGACGATTCATAATATTTAATATTTCCAGAAGTTTATCGAGCCTCCAAAACCATCCGAATTAACATACCTCAACCTTATTTTAAAATCAGGAGTGATTATCGTACATGAGTGTGATTCCTAACACTTAGGGGCGCTTTAGCCCTTAAAGTCTTAATAAAATCTCAGAATTTCATCAAATGCATATCTGTATATTTAGCTCAAGAGGGCTTTTCAGTCATTTTGGAAATTGGAATAAATCCACCATTTCTTTCTGAATTATCATTTGGTACCTTCATCATTCACGTATTCAAACGAAATTAAGTCGTCATAACTCTCCGCCTCTTTATAGACGATTCATTCGTTACAGAACTTGAGGGTATAACGTTATTCTTATATAATTCACGCATTGCTATCATAGGGATCGACTTAGGATTTCAACAATATTTCCAGAGGATTCTCATTCATGTGTTATACATAGTTGAGGGATTATCCAAGTTTGTATCACACGAATTGCATATTAATGCCGAAGTCTTTTCATTAAAACATACATATTGGGTGGTGTAAATTACATAATCAGGTCGAAATGCAGATTTTAGTTCATTTCTTTTATCAGAGGGGTAGTTTAGTCATACTTATGCTCCAAGGGCATTTTCGTAATTTCATATCCAACATCTCATACTTATTTTTCGTATCGAATTCAGCTTAAGCAGATTTCACAAAACACATATCATAAGCATGCATGCTTTAACCAGGTATCAACATGTACATAAAGCATACAAGAGGTAGTAATGTATTACCTTAGTTCCGAGTTATACTGGTTGACTCCTGATACTACATTCGATCGCATTAGAATCCAGACTGGATGTCCCATGATATTTCGAATACCGAGATACTTGCATACCTTCAAAAACACAAATTTAACATTTCAGTTCTTATCCATAGAGCTCTTAACAAAATTAAACACTTTCGGGTTCAAGGTCAGATTCGGAGGCCTTCGGGTCAGAATTATGCAAAACGGGCTTCAAAATCGGACTCAGGACGTCGAAGAACATAAAATAGGACTTTTCGAAAAATTTGACTTTTGGGTCAAAGTCAACGGTCAACGCTGACGTCATCAAGTCAACGGTCAACCTTTCAGAGTCAATGCTGACGTCAGCATGACATCAGCAGTCAACTGAGTTGACTCAGGCTGACTCGGACGAGTTGACTCGGACGAGTTGACTCGGTTGACTCGGACGAGTTGACTCGAGTTGACAGGTCGGGTCGGACGGGTCGGGTCGGGTCGAACGGGTCGGGTCAGACGGGTCGGGTCGGGTCGGACCAAAATGACCGGTTCAATCGGCCCAACCGGTTTAGACCGATTTGGACCGGGTTCACTTACCCAAAATTTTCTGGTGGCCGGACGGTGGCCGGAATGGTCGCCGGAAGCCCGAAATGCACCATTTCTGTTGGAAACATACAGATCAGAACATGGGCTTAAATCTAAGCACCCGATTATTCACAAAATCGTCGGAACCTTACCGGAAATATCAAAATCAGAGGCGAACCGACGAAAATCCACGTAGCTCCGATGAAGGCTTCGCCGGCGTCGATCGAATGATCGAATAAGGGGGTTTTGTTCCCCTCCACACGGTGAGCTCAGCCGTACCAACGACAACATGAGACAACGGCGTCATCGTCAGAAAAATGAAGGAAGACCGACGACGATTAGGGTTTGTTATATCAAACCTTCAATCAAGCTCTCGCCGGCGATAGCAGCTCGACAACGCGCGTGCTCAGAGGCAAAATGACCGGAGTGAGACAATCTACATGCCGACAGCAGCGGTGTCGCGCACGGACGGCTGAGGCGGCCGGAATCGGACGAAAACAGGGGCGGCAAACCAAGGGTTTCGAATGAGCACTCTCTTCGATTGCCGACGATTTAAGCGGCGACGGTGCGAGTGGCGACCACGGTTTTGGTCGGGGCTCGACGGGGAAGCCAGTGGTGGTGGCGGTGAACGCCACAGCCCGGCGGTGGCGCAGATCGGAGCTGAGACGATGAGGGTTAGGTGAGAGCTTCCCTCTTCTTTTTTTTTTTTGAAACATTCCAGATCTCATTTGGTTCGAATGGTCTCTCCCGAAGGTGGAGAGTCAGATGGTGTTTTAATTATTTTAGGTACTCCACCAAAATGTTCAAAAAGACATTGGGGAGCTTTAGACATTAGAAGCTGCCTAGCTCAGATGGTTGGGTTACTAGCCTAAAACCATGAGGTCGCGGGATCGAATCCCCCAACCTCCAACTAGGATTTTCATTTCCATTCCATTTTCATTTATTTCATCTTTATTTTTTTTTTATTTAGGGTGTTACATTAACAATATTTTATTGTTGCTTTAATGCAGAATGCCGCTACCCAACTATCGCTTGGTCCGATGAGCTTGCCTGTTATGAAAAAAAGACTAAATTGATCAAATTTTTAAATATAAAAAATTAGATTTATTAAAGTATTTCAAATTAAGACAAATTAATAAATATATGTCTTAGTGACTAAAAATATTTTTACATACTAGGCTATATTAAAGGTTCATTCCAATTTTAACGACCTATTTATAACAATAATTGTGTGACATATTTGCAAATTTTAGAGGAAAAAATACACATTTTTTTACTCAATTGTTAATAACAATAGGGTAATACCATTATACCGGATTTAACCCTTCCCCCTTCTTTAACGGCTCAAAAATTTTTTTGGCTTAATTATAAAATAAGTGTTTAAATTATGTCTCTTTTTTGTTATATGTACCTAAAGTATTTTTTTGTTAAAATAAGTGCTTAAAGTTTCATTTTTAGATAAAATAGGTGCCTAAAGAATTTTTTAGCTGAAATAAGTCCTTAAAATTTTATTTTTAGATGAAATAGGTGCCTAAAGTATTTTTAGCTGAAATAAGTGCGTAAAATTTCATTTTTAGTTGAAATAGGTGCCTTAATTCACTTCAAAACAAGTTAAAAATAAAATTTTAAACACTTATTTTAACCAAAAAATATTTAAGACACCTATTATAAAAAAGGGTAAACTACATAAATAGTCCCCCGACTATGCTCCAATTATCTTTTGCATCCCTCGACTATCAGAAGTTACAAACTGGTCCCTTGACTTAAAAAAAATAACAAATTGATCCAGTGCCGTTAAAAATTTAACGGTTGGTGACGTGGCAGTTAACAAAAATTGGCATAATAACATATTTAGTCCTCAACTTTTACACTTTGTTTAACTTTGCCCTAATTCTAAAAAAATGACCCTTAACATTTCAAAATTCTATCAATTTAATCCATTTTTCTCTCCACACAATCCTAAACAAGAACGGTCTTCTTTCTAAAACAAAAATCAAAGTTCCCACGAAAACACGTAATGCTGAATCTAGATTCATGTCACTAAAATCGAAGGTTTTCACAAATTCATGAAGCACCTGAACACAAAATTCATCATGATTTCCTAAAAAATCTCCAATAAGATTCTTATCTAGCCCAGTTGTGTACCTAAAGAATGATGCAACACTTCCTGGGTCAAGCTCATCAGGTAATAGATGGATTCCTTGAAGCTTCTTCCATGTTTACATTATCCAAGTCAAGTACATCTAGGGTCAGGATTTTATAAATGACTAATAACTTCCACATTTTTTCCCAGCTGAGATAAACGATGACAATTGTTTTCTGCAGTATTCTAAATTCTAAAGTTAGTCCATACTTCTCTGTGTAACATTAACATACATTGGTTTCTTGCAGATATCAAACTGGAGCTCTCACATCATTGATAAGGTGGCTTTCCCAAGGCATGCAGAGGGCAGCCGCACCTCCTCATCCGTCTCGGCCTGCTGCTAGAGCAGAGAATATTCCTGCTGCTGGAAGGCAGGGCGATGAAAATGCGGCTTTGGCCGGTAATTTTTTTGATGTTTCTTTTTTGTGAATTGAAATTCATTCAGCCTTCCGTTCATATTTTTTTCCCAAGTGTGATTGTGGGTATCTAAGCACGGTATATGGTATTAAACTTAATTACTTGCATATTTTTATACGTTTTTTTGCAACAACATATACCATCTGGGGTTGTTGAATACTAGTGTGTATCTGGTATTCTGGTATGGGCATGTGTATTTTTTCTTAAGATTTTCCATTTATTTGTAGGATTCTTCAAGGGTCGTATCCCTAGACCCTAGTGTCCATATGTGCATTGGACTTGAGTACTTTAAGAAAAATGAAGAATTAGATTAACGTAGCTACTAAGATAAATCGTTTAATGATGAGCAACAAAGTTAAATCTCAAGTAAACTTCCTAGTTAGGCATGCAGTCTTGAGACAACTAGCTAAACATAGATGGTTAAGTTCATGCAAGAAAATCCGTCTTGTTGGTGGACACTAGCCTTCCGCTGCTTTATATGCAAGCAAAACACAGATTTTACCATATCGCGGTTGTTGATTCTGATATGCCGATACTTGAGCAATTGAGCAATTAACTACACTCTTCCTATATGATCCTTTGGAATTAAGCAGCAAAGCGCAAGAAAGTTTGAACCAAAGTAACTACAAACCTGAAGATTTAAAATAACTAAATTAAGATTACAACTCGAGAGGAAGAACAAAAACCCAACAAAGAAATCAACGTGTAGACCTAAAAGAAGCTGAAAAGAAAACCCAAATTCAAATCCCCGAAACCAGATCTATCCCAATTCATAAAAATGCACACAGAATCATAACACTTGAACAGAAAAATATGATTCAAGATCAACATATTAAAGGATAAATCATGAGCCACCAAATCTGGGTCGATTTGGAAGGCAAAATAATCTTTATTTAACCCAAAAATAATTGAGGGAAAAGTGGATCGAGTGAGGAAATATGTACCTTTAAATCAGGATTGTGTGGAGAGAAAAAATAGATTAAATTGATAGAATTTTGAAATGTTAAGGGTCATTTTTTTAGAATTAGGGAAAAGTTAAATAAAGTGTAAAAGTTGAGGACTAAATGTGTTATTATGCCAATTTTTGTTAACTGCCACGTCACCAGCCGTTAAATTTTTAACGGTACTGGATCAATTTGTTATTTTTTTTAAGTCAAGGAACCAGTTTGTAAATTCTGATAGTCGGGGGATGCAAAAGATAATTAGAGCATAATCGGGGGACTATTTATGTAGATTACCCTATAAAAAATAGATATAATTTTAGTACTTATTTTGTAGTTTACCGATTCTTTTCTATAATCTAACGGCCCCTTAAAATTTTCCTTTTTTTAAAAATTTTTCCCTTTTTTTAAAAAAACTCTTTCCCTAACATTCTTCTAGATGAAGTTTGGGAGCTTCAAGAACTCTCCACTTTTCTAACTTCAACTTCACATTGTTCAGCGGCTTCAAAATCAATAAAAAGCAAAACCTACAAGCCCTAAATCAAACCCCAAAACAGAGCAAAAACCTAAAGATTTCAACAGCAGGAGAAGAAAAAAGAAGAAGCTTAAAGATGTTCTTTTTCTTTGTGGGCGGATTAGAGCAGCAAGCAAGACGAGTGCTGAAATCAGGTGTGGGAAGGTGCGTAAACTGTGGTTCCGGAGCGGATCTTGTGGAGTACGAGAAAGTGTTGAAGCTTTTCTTTGTGCCTGTTTGGAGATGGCCGGGGAAAGACCCACTCATGCATTGTAAAAATTGCAAACTTTTCTTCCCCCAGAATCTGTGTATTCCGGCTCCTAAGATTGAGATTTCTGAGGCCCTGCGTTGTCGCTCCTGTGACAGGCTTGTTGATTCTGAGTTCAGGTTCTGCCCCTTTTGTGGATCTGCTATCTAAAATGTTACCTTTAATGGAGTTTTGGTGAATAATTTTGATGTGGGTAATAAAGGGTTTAAATTGGGTTCTCTAGATTCTGATTCTTTAGGAGTAATTCAATGTTGATTTAGTAAATTGGGTTTTCTTTTTAATTGTCAAATTTGGTATTGTGCAATCAAAGAATTAATGAGAACGTGCAGAGAATCGAAACCAAAAGTTCTGAAAAAACCTACAAAGCAATCATGTTATAAATTTTACCCACTTCATTTGCTTCTCGTTTTGTACAAAATATTGCATCATTATACAATAGCAGTATTAGCAAACAATTCTACAAAGGCTTTAACGTCAAATAGGTGCCCAAACTATACCCTTTTTTCCAGTTAGGTGCCTAACGTTTGTTTCGGGCCACCTAGGTGCCTAACGTTACATTCCGTAACCCATTTAAGGTTTTAGCCGTGACGGACGTTAAAGTTTTCCGTTATCCAATCATAAAGCGACACGTGGCACAATTTCTGTTTTTCTGATATTAACTAAAATAAGAAAAAGAAAAAAATTAATTAATAATAAAATTTAACCCTGGGTTAAATCCCCAAAACCCATTAACCCCTTTTCTTTTCTTTTTCCCGCTATTCCTTCCATCGAACCGTTCCTCCCCCTTTCAGTTTAATCCCAGAAATAAACCCTAATCGAAATCGACGCTTCAACACTATAGCATTGAATCGAAATCGAAATCGACGGAAGATTAGAATAGTTTCTTTCACTTTGAATATTCGCACGTTTTCAATGCTCAAGAAATGCTGAAGAAGAAATGTTGAAGAATGTGAATGGTCAAGAGTTGAGTTCGAAGGAAATATATCGAAAGGTGCCTAACGTTTGTTTCTGTAACAGTAAGAATATGTTATTAGTTGCTATTTTTATTGAATTTAGTACTAATTTCGAATGTTTTTTGATTTGGACAGATTGTCTTATTCTAACCCAACCCCAAGACATAAAGCTTGGCAAATTGGTGTTGTCGATTCTGAATTTGACCAAATACAGTAAAGGTAAACTTTTTTTGTCTTTGTTGTAGATTCCTTCTTAGAAAGTAGTGAATTTGATTAATAAAAAAAGTTTGCTTTTGGTTATGCTTACTGTAGATTGTCTTTGTTTATTGTTTATGCTTACTGTGTTTATTGACTGTGTTTATTGTTTATGCTTACAGTAAAGGTAAAATGTTTGGTTGCTGACTGTAGATTAGAATAAATTGTTTTGTTGACTGTGTGTTTGATGAGTATATAATTGTTTATTGTTTATTGACTGTGTATGTTTAGTTGCTGAGTGTAGATTAGAATAAATTGTTTTGTTGACTGTGTATGTTTGATGAGTATATAATTGTTTATTGTTTATTGACTATGTATGTTTGGTTGCTGACTGTAGATTAGAATAAATTATTTTGTTGATTGTGTATGTTTGATGAGTATATAATTGTTTATTGCACTTATTCACATTATTAGGAACATGGATCCACATTCTGAAAATGATGACAATGGGCCTAATGGGCCTAGTAGCATAGATGCTGGAGGTGGGCTTGAGGATATTAATTGTAGTAGTAGTGATGACATGGTAGATGAGGATAGTTATGAGACCCAAGAGGAAAGTGATGGGGCTGACTGGGTTGGTGAAGACCATATCTCTGATGATGATGAGGAGCTGCAGGCAATTGGAGCTCATTTTAGGTTTGTGAAAAGAAAGATCCAAAATAAAACTGTGCAGGCGACAGACTTAGAGCCATCATCTATTTTGCATTCATGTGGGCAAAATGAGAATGAAGATAGGAATGAAGCAGTTGGAAATGAGTCTAATAGGGATGAGAATGAGAATGCAGCTGCTGAGCCAGAAGTGAATGAGAATGAAGCTGAAAGGGAAGTGAATGAAGCTGAAAGGGAAGTGAATGAAGCAAGTTCAGATGGTGATGGAACTGAGTACCTTGGATCTTCAGATGTTGGGAGCTACGAGACAGGTTCAGATGGTGAATTTGTTTCCAAGAAAACTAGGAAAGTTTTTTTTGATTCTACTGCACATGAACCTAGATTTGAACTTGGTATGATCTTTGAAAACCCTGCTCAATTTAAGGATGCATTATATGCATATGCTATAGGTCACAGATTTGACTTTAAATTTGTATCTAATAAAAAAGAGAAAGTTAGGGTAGTCTGTAAGGGAAAAGGGTGTCCATTTGTTATCCATGCATCTTTGGACAGTTCTGATAACTGCTTTAAGGTCAAAACTTTTGTGAATGATCACATTTGTTCAGTAACCTTTAAGAACAGTAGAGCCAATTACAAATATGTAGGAAAACATTTTCTGAGCAAGCTTAGGATTCTTCCTAAATTGAGGTTGATTGATATGATGAAGCTTGGTAGAGAGGAGTTGAATGTAGAGTTGAACAAACAGTGTTGTAGTAGAGCCAAAAAATGGGCTGAAGAAAAGATCAGGGGTAATATTATACATGAATTTAATAGATTGTTTGACTATGTTTTGGCTTTGAGGACTGTTGATCCAGATGGGACCTTTGATATCATGGTGGAGAGACCTACTGCTGTTGATATACCTAAATTTAGGAGACTCTATGTATGCTTTAGTGCATTGAAAGAAGGGTATAAGAGGTACTGTAGGCCTGTAATTGGAGTAGATGGTTGTTTTTTGAAAGGGTCATTACAAGGAGAAATTCTGTCAGCAATAGGTAGGGACAGCAATAACCAAATTTTTCCTATTGCTTGGGCATTTGTTGAGGTGGAAAACAGAGACACTTGGGCATGGTTTCTGAATCATCTTCAACAAGATTTAAATTTAGCAAATGGTGAGAAATTGACATTACTTAGTGACATGCAGAAGGTGAGCTAAAATTTGAACAATTATCTTTGATTTTATTATTACTTCATTAAATTCAGTTTGCTAATCATGCTTTCTTTGTCTTTGTTTGAAGGGTTTGACTGAGGAGGTCACAATTTGCTTACCATTTGCAGAGCACAGATTTTGTGCTAGGCATATGTATGCTAATTGGAAGAAAAATCACAAAGGAGGTGACCTTCAGTTACTGTTTTGGAGGTGTTGTAAGGCTACAACTGAGCCTCAGTTTCAGAAGTATATTGATAGGATTGGTAAGTTAAAGGGTAAGGCAAATGATGATCTTATGGAAAAACACCCTAGCCATTGGTCAAAGGCTTTTTTCTCCACTAGGTCTAAGTGTGATGCTATTGACAACAATTTTTCTGAGGCATTTAATTCTGCCATTATAGGTGCTAGGTTTAAGTCAATTATCTCAATGTTTGAAGATATTAGACACTATGTCATGCATAGGATAGTTAATCACAAGAAGAAATCATTACATTGGAAAGGTGAACTTTGTCCTAGAATAGCAAAAACACTAGAAGAACATAAAGCTGCTAGTTCTTTCTGTCATGTCACATGGAATGGGGCTGATGGGTATGAGGTACAACATCATGAGGATAGTTTTGTAGTTGATGTTAGGGGTTGGAAATGCACCTGTCGAGTATGGGATCTCACAGGAATTCCATGCCCTCATGTTGTGTGTGTTATTATGTATAAGGGAGAGTCAATAGAAAATTATGTTCTTACCTTATACAAGAAAGAAATCTACCAAGAACTGTACAGTGCTGCCCTTCCAACCATTCCAAGTGAAAAATATTGGAAAGACAGTGGAATGGGCAAAATTGATCCACCTTTGAAGAGAAAAATGCCTGGGAGACCCAAACATAAAAGGAAAAAAGATGAAGGTGAAGTGAAAAGTAGACATAAACTGAGGAAGACAGGAGGCAAGATGAGCTGTAGAATTTGTGGTAATCCTGGACACAATACAAGAACATGTCCACAAAAACGAAAGGTAATTCTGCCCTTCCAATCATTTATTTATTTTTTATTTTATGGTTAAGATTTTTAATATGATTCTGCCCTTCAGAATAATGTTGACCAACCTCCACCAATGACAACACCCTCTGTTGCTCCATCATCTTATACACCATATGATGGACCACCCTCAACTGCATCAGCCTTTGGTACACCTACTACTTCAACACCATCTGCCCCACCAGTGCATAATGAAAGTGCATATGCTTCACCAATGGTGTTCATGCCAACACCATGTGTTCACAAGTTTGCTGAACTTGGTAAGTTCAATTATTACACATTTAATATCAATTAAGTAAATACATTCTGTTAACTTCAATTGTCTTTTATCTTGTTTAGATGCCACCTCTCCACCTATCCAACAACCACCTGTTACTAGAAAAACAGTTTTCTCTCCTAAGAAAAAAGTAACAGCTAATAGAGTGTTAGGCTCTTCCAGAGTGCATGTTCCACCATATGAGACTCGAGGGAGAAAAATTATGCAAGCACTTGGCATTAACACAACTGTTACATCTCAGCCTGCTGCATCTCAGCCTGCATCTCAGCCTGCTGCATCTCAGCCTGCATCTCAGCCTGCTGCATCTCAATCACCTTCACCAGCTGCAAGACCCCCAAAACTAACCATCAAAAAGCCTCTTCGTAAATCTATCATGCGAAAATCTTAAAATTAGATTGCTGCTGGATCTCAGAAAGTGTTTTGTCTTACTTTTGTGTATCAAACTGTTTGTTAAGGATCTGACAAAGTGTTTATGTCAAACTGTTTAGACATACCTTGTTAAGGATCCCTTGTTTGTTAAGGATCTTTTTAGACATACCTTTAGGGTATCAAAGATGTCTCTTTAAACTATGTAAACTTATTTTGAGAAGTTATGAATGGTTATATTTGCAAGTTATGAATTCTTGTTGTGTTGATTTCTCTTAGTTACTTATATATGATTTCAGATTTTGGCAAACATTTGCAAGTTATGAATTCTTGTTGTTAAGGATCCCTTGTTGTGTTGATTTCAAATTGGAGCTCCTCACAATTGCCTATACACAATTCATAAAACTGAAAAATTAATGCAGTCAAAATACATAAGCTTCATTGCTAGTTAAAGAAAATTCTTACACCATGAACTTAACTTAATTTTCTCACAAACATTACTTCTTTATAGACCAAATTTCACCAATACATAAACAATCCATGAAGTAAAAAAGGCAATCTTATAGAACACAATTTCATTCCTCCTCTTAGCTGATTTTGCTTTCAGTGACCGTACAAGCTCTTTCAATTCCTTGTTTTCGTTTCTGATTTTCCTATTTTCATCCATCACAATTTCCAGTTCATCTTGCAACTCTTCAATAACATGTCCACTGTCATCTTCTTTATCAAACCACTCAAAAAAACCGCACCGATTCTGTCAATAACATCCATATTGATAAATAGTAAAACTATAATAATCATAATCAAACAACAAAGACAGTAAAGGTAAATCATATTGTTATCGAATTTCTTAAAAAATACAACTAAATTACCTCTTCCGGCCGAGAACAACCATAAAACCTTCTTCCTTTGCTCCAAGGCCGCTTCGAAGTGCAAATAGGAGCTCTTATTCCACAATCGCAATTCACAACCCTTGAAAAGTTATGGGACTTTGAAGTTCCAGTTGACATCTTGTAGAATTTGAAGTTTCAATTTTCGATTAGGGTTTATTTCTGGGATAAAAATGAAAGGGGGAGGAACGGTTAGATGGAATAGCGGGAAAAGAATGAAGAGGGTTAATGGGTTTTGGGGTATTTAACCAGGGTTAAATTTTATTATTAATTAATTTTTTTTCTTTTTCTTATTTTAGTTAATATCAGAAAAACAGAAATTGTGCCACGTGTCGCTTTATGATTGGATAACGGAAAACTTTAACGTCCGTCACGGCTAAAACCTTAAATGGGTTACGGAATGTAACGTTAGGCACCTAGGTGGCCCGAAACAAACGTTAGGCACCTAACTGGAAAAAAGGGTATAGTTTGGGCACCTATTTGACGTTAAAGCCTTCTACAAACACAAAGCAATCATGTTCAAACACTTATGTCTGCAATAATCGATTCGGATTCAATTATCAAGCAAGTTCCATCATCGAATTTCACCGAAAGGACCCGAAAACAAAATAGACCTATCCGCATCGAATTTTAAAGAACCTTGAACGTAGGTGGTTAAACCTACCGGACAATATATGAACAATATATAGGATTACTACACAATGGCTCATTCATGTCTCTAATCCAATGGCGGATGCAAAGTTTATCTTGGGTGGGCCCGTGTCCACCCTGAAATTTTTAAAGTTCACACATTTGCATTTAATTTTTTAAGATTTTATAAATTAGTTTAATTTTTATTGATTTTTATGACTTGTGCCCACCCTAAAATTTTAAAATTTTTATTATTGTGTCCACCCTAAAAAAAAATTAGTTTGTGCCCACCCTAAAAATTATTTCTGAATCCGCCACTGCTCTAATCCAGTGAAGAGATCAAGTTTTATCAATTCATGTTTTTACCTTCAATCAATGAATCATTCTTCGCAAGCCATCGGATTTTAATCAACGATGAAAAAACTAGGACGGGCAGCATTCGCATCGATTGGTTTTCTGCTACCATACACTGATACATTGATGATAACAAATGTTTCAATATGGGATCATAGGGGATAAAACCAAGTGATTCATATATAAACTCATAAATTGTTGAAGGTCAGAGATTTATTATTAGATTTCAATAGGTATAATATGTACCTTACACAGTCATTCGGTGTTACAAGTTGAAGAATCACATTGATTTTTGATGTTCTTCAGAGTTCTCACCTTCTTCAGAATCCGTAGAAGTAGAAGGATTTCTTTAATCGTCGTCGGAAGGGTCGTTATTGGTTATGATCTGTTATGATCACGAATATAATAATAAGCACTTGTCTAAATTCCAAATAATATATGGATTTATATTGTTGATGTGTCTTAACATTGTTTATTAACAGAGTAAACTTATACAGTAAGAGACATCAACCCATTATTTTTCTACATCCATCAACCCACTATTTTAAGGACAAAATCGTGTCACTAAAAAATTATTAACTTCATAATGAATACCAAAAACTATCTGTATAGTGCATGCGACCTTATACCGACAAAAAATGATATTCCGACAGAAATATTACTCTCGGTTGCCTGCCACAAGGTGCACATTTTCTGATCTGTATCTCTACTAATGGACCTGGAAGTTGTTGGTAAAACTGTATTTACTAACGGATTGGATATCCATAGGTATATGGCATTTATACCGACAGATTGAATCTTTCATAATAAGGAAATTTTGAGAAAACATACCTTTTCTCTGAATATATGTTGTATGGTGTTGTTAAGGCTGCCTTCCCAGTACTCTTGATATCCCCAGAAGTCCAATCGTACTTCGTGCAGCAATGGAGTTTTTGGGTCTCCATGAGAGAAAATCTCCATCTTTGGGCAATAACATACACTTAGAGATTCCATGGATGGGAATCCAAAGGTGTAATTCTCCGATGAGCAGAATCATTCTAGATTCGGCAGCGATTCGAGATGCAAACTGTTGAGTTCGGGGAAACTGATTTCATCATGATGATGATCATCCCCACCTTGTATTATTTCTTCTATATTTTTGCAATTTACAATACTCATTTCTTGGAGCTTCGCTAGACTTTTGGCCGTGGAATGTGTTATTAATTTTATGATTCCATTGCAGTTACTTACTTTCAAAGTCACCAGATTTCGGAAAGATACCGAGGATGGAACGAGATTAACTCCTAACCGGGAACAATCTTCCATTGCATTTTATGATGGATACTCTTTAAATTTGGCAACCTTCCAAGATTCAAGGATGTGAGGCTTGGAAATTCGAATGTAATGACATCCGATCGAATGAATTGCGAAGAAAGGGATGGCATAGCACTACTACTGCCTCCTTGGGATTCAGATCGGGGTTCGAATATTATTTCTTCTAGTGATTTACAATCATATATGCTCAGGCTATTAAGTCTTTGAAGTCGTGTCAACATACTCAACGGAAAAACATGCAATAGTTTAGAACATTCAACCAAATCAATGGAAGTTAGTTTGGAAAAGGAATGTTGAGCAAGTTGGCTAGGCCATAGCCTTTCCAAGTTGTCCATGTATTGAATTTTCAGTTCCTCTAGCACAGGAAGTATCACCTACATGCACAATTTATCTGAATGTGTCAGTACCTATAAAACATAACACCAAGAAAAATTCAAGTCCAGGAAATATATGTTAATAATTAAAGCATACCTTTTCATTGAACAGATAATGTGGTGTCGATACTCTACTCTTTCCATTGTCAAAAGCAAATGTCTTGAAATCGGGACAGCTCCCTATCAATAAATACCTTAGCGAGGGGAATTCGATCGGATTAATTTCACAACAAATTATTTTCAGTTTTGTAAGCACTATGAGCTCGAGAGAGTCTAGTTTAGGAAACACACTTATGTTGCTGCTAATCACTTCTTCTGTTGATGCTAAAATTCCTTCTATTATCCCTTCCATTTCATCACAAGAAGAAACCTTAAGTGTTTTAAGGTGCACAAAACAATTAACCATGGATGAAGTAAATACATATTTCAACTTATGGCATTCATCCACGGTCAAACTTGTTAAACTTTGAACACCAAAAGACATTAATGGAAGCTGATCACCAATATGCCATATTTTCTCAATGCCACTCACTGAATTCAAGTACAACTTCTTCAAGGCAGGACACAAAACCTACAAATAAAATGAGTGTCATAATTTGGGGACATGTGATGCAATTATATGATTTAGAGGGGAAACAAAAGGATGATCAAAATAAACAATTGATGGAAGAGAAAAAAAATTTAATACCTTTTTATCAAAAAGCCACATCGCAATTGGGGACCGAAAATTTTTCCTAACATCTTTCGATCCATAAAGATATAGACTTTGAGTTTTTCTCAACAACAATTTAATCCCATCAACCAAATCAATACTTTCATTGATCTCGAGCATCAACATTCTTGGTGTTTCCATCTCTTTAGCAATATACGAACCCCACTTATCATCTCCAATGAAAATCTTGTACCTTTCCATTTTTCCAAAAAATAAGTTATCTTTTGGTATAGCTTCCACATGAGGAATATGTACCTCCAAAGTAGTTAGACGAGACAAATGTTGCAACTCAACAAGACTGGCATTATTTCTCGAATTCTCAATTTCCTCAACCTCCCATCCAACAAAGCCACCACATAGGTATAGTTCTTCTAATTTGGATAACTTTGACAACACATTTGGTGATATCACTTTAAGATTGGAACAATCACTCAAGTCTAGCAATTTTAGCCTCCTCAACTTTCCTATTTCCTTCGGTAGCATTTCAATTACAGATCGACGGAGGTCAAGGATTTCTAAATTTTCCAGCTCTCCTAGGATGACTATGTCGTTTAAATCGCAATGCATCAATCGCAATGTACAAAGAGTTTTCAAGGAACCAAGGGAGGAAGGCAAGGATGTAAATTGTGTTTCTGCAAATTCCAAGACTTTGAGTCTTTGCATCCCCTTAAAAAAGTTGTTTGAAATTTTCAAAGACTGAATAATCCTCAGTACCAATTGAGAAATAGGTAAGGTTTGGACAGTCTAGTTCATGATTAAGCTCACTAACCTCCGCGTTCTGTAAGCTTATCAGACAAAACAAATAGAACTTGAGTCTCCTAAGATAAATAGCATCCTCTTTCCCATCAGGACCACTCGTTGAGTTCCACTTGATATTTTCTAAATTGACACATTAACTTAAACAATTGATATAATGTTATGGACTTAAAATAATTACCGATAATATCTTATGTATTTAATTTGATAAAAAAAATAATTTAAGTATCTAACTCGTAAAAGTACAATTTAAACTTTAAAGTGCGAATTTTTATATTTAGTGAAAATAAACTTAAAAAATACATGCTTAATATGCATATAATGACTAAGGATAAGTGTTTGACGTTGGGATCAAATTGAACGTGTACATCTTGATGAGGTGGCGCCGCCTGCCACCTCCCCCATTTGAAACCGAAATCTCTTAGTGGGCCCCATTACGGTCCAACCTCCACTATCGGACTGGCCCACTTGTCCTCCGAGCATCAACCCGAACCGATTCTAATCAAATAATTTCTCGCACGTACGAAGAACTTATCCGCACGTGTCATTCGCGTTCTTCATACCAACATTAAATGGGCACCCACGCTGTCAAAGCTTACTCAAACGCAAGAGAGAAAAAGAACTGATCAGATTTTCTCGCCGGAATATTCCTTTTTCTCAGGTTAGATTCCTTTTTATGATTTTTATTTAATTATAAAACAATAAAGGAAAAATCGTTGATTTGTTTGGTTACCGAGAAAGTAGTGGAAAATTAGAGGAAAATGGAAAGTTGAAGCAATCGTTTGGCTGTGCTAAAGCATCTGCTCTTGTTCATCTGACTTACTAAACGGTGGTAGTTTATTTTCATTTGTTTTGAATGTTAAAAGTGGAATAACCAGGTGCTGTTTGGGAAATGATAAGTAATTCTTTATCTTATTTTGGAGATTACACTTTATTAGTTTTTCTTCAATAATATATAGTACTTAATGCATTCAGGAAATGATATGTTCTTCATCATTTGACTACATTACCTTGTTTTCTCTCATTTGACTACAATTAGTTCACTTCCCATTCGGTTACCGAGAGAATAAGTGAAAATCGGAGGAAAATGGAAAGTTGGAAACAATTGTTTTACTGTGCTAAAGAACCTGCTTTTGTTCATCTTAGTTCAGTAAAGGGTAGTTTTTTATGTTCATTGGTTTTGAATGTTAAGAATGGATCAGTTTGGTGCTGTTTGGTTAATGATAAGTGATTGTCAATCTCATTTCGGAGATTACCCTTAATCGGTTATTTTCAATAACATGTAGTACTTATGCATTCAGGCAATGCTATTTTTATTCATCATTTGACCACATCACCTCATCATTTCTCTCATTTGACTACAATTAGTTCACTTCCTGTTTGGTTACCAATAAAGTGGAGAGAAATTGGATGAAAATGGAAGTTAGGCGTTGTTTGATAAATGACAAGTAATTCTCAATGCGTTTGGTTTCTCATTTTGGAGGTTATCCCTTAATTGGTTTATTTTCAGTAACATGTACTTAATGCATTAAGGCAATGCTATGTTTTTTCATCATTTGACTAGGTTACCTTAACCTTTTTCTCTCATTACACTTTGGAATTGGTTAATATACTTATGTAATCTATATTTTTGCAGGAGAGTGAATAAAAAAAGCCTTAGGTTTTAACACAAACTGTTGTTTGTGTTTGGTGTTGTCATGCACCTTATTTGTGAGAATCTATTTATTGGAAACATAGGGGATGCAGCTGAAGTTCTACAAAATGGTAGCACAGAGATCACACACATTCTATCCGTCTTGAGCTCTGCATCAATATCGTTTTTCTCTGAATGGCGTAGCGGTCTCACAATCCCTACCAAA
This sequence comes from Hibiscus tridactylites, assembly GCA_958450335.1. Classification (NCBI taxonomy): domain Eukaryota; kingdom Viridiplantae; phylum Streptophyta; class Magnoliopsida; order Malvales; family Malvaceae; genus Hibiscus; species Hibiscus tridactylites. The sequence goes on along the minus strand of OY288266.1, from coordinate 962,091 downwards.
GAAATTAAAAAGGTATATGTAGGTGGGTCTGGTGATGATGCACCTTCTGAGGGTCATTCACATGATGATTCTAAGAGTTCTTTGGCACCCCAGAAGTTGTTGTACTCGTTAGAATATGCAGGGAAGGATTTAAAGCTGGTGAGAATGGCAGTGCCAATTAGAGATACGGAGAGTGAGAATTTGTTGGATTACCTAGACCCATGTTTTGATTTCATTGATCAAAGCAGAAAAGAGGGATCTGTTTTGGTGCATTGCTTTGCTGGAGTGTCAAGAAGGTGTGTGTACATTCTTTAGTGTCATCTTCCGATGCTACTTGAATAGGCAACTTCACTTGGAATACTAGTTTGAGAACAGATGATGGCATATAACTTTGCTCAATATCCTTTCTAATCTGGTCATTGAGGAGAAGAGAGGAAATGAAAACGATCATAATTTCCTTTTTTTGCCTTTAATTCGATTCATGTTATTTCATTCTGTAAAAAAGGTAGTCAAGTTTTGAAGGTTTGTATTCCTTTTTTCCCCTTTGTGACATAAATCTTCGTCTCGTTAATAACTGTAGCTATTAAACTTTAAATTTTTTAGATTAGAACTTACTATGATTTACCTTCAATTCCTTTACATCATGCAAGTCGAGGAATTAATGCCATCATCTAACTTAATGGCTTGAATATCTTTTTAACGTTCCAATGTTTATATGAAAATTTCTAAAACATTCATACATTGTAAGAGGTATTCCAGTTTCCTTAATTATCAAGCCTTAAGGATTTACACCTTTCTTTGCATGTTTGTATGCAGCGCGGCTATAATTATGGCATATTTGATGAGAACCGAGCAACTATCTCAAGAAGGTTTGGATAAATCTGTTGTTTATTTGGGAGTAATGTGGGTCCAAATTTCACACATGCTGGCTGCTATTATTACTTTTTCATTTTTAGATATTAGGATGCTATCTCTTTTCTTTTGACTGGTGAGATTGAAATGACTTTGTATATGATATTTTAAATGGAACTGATACATTATCCTCTTGTTTCCTTCTACCCTTTTGCATTTCCACTCTTGCAGATGCCCTTGAATCTTTAAAGCTAAGCTGTGAGTTTGTTTGCCCTAATGATGGGTTTTTAGAGCAGGTAACGGGAAGGAACACTGTAAAATTAATTGATTTATATTTTGAGGCATATCATTGTGGCTATATGGTTCTAGTTTCTCAAAGAGTTTCCAATTTGTCCACCATTGCAGTTGAAAATGTTTGAAGAAATGGGGTACAAGGTTGATCACGCAAGCCCAATATACAAGCGTTTCCGCTTGAAAGTGTTGGGTACACTCCCTATCTGAAGTCTGAACATTTTAACTTCATCTTGCATGATCTTTCCAAGTATTTCGTAGGATAAGATACTGACCCCCCCCCCCCCCTATCCACCCCCAAACATTGTTACTCAATGCTTTTGTAGTCGGTTCTAGCATTTGCAAAACATAGAGACTAGAGAGAAAGTCATCGACTTACGGCAGATAAATGGTGATGGCTATATAAAATAACTATTGCAGGCTGAGTCAAACAAGAAATTAATGGTTGAACTCGTTATTAATAGTGTATATAATAATCCTTGTCAGGAATTTGACTGAAAACAAATGGAAAATTTTCTTCCACGATTATCATCTTTTGAGATAGGTCTTCTTTGTATTATGCTTTCAGGTGATTGTTATAACCGTGGAGAAAAAATAGACAGTTCTAAATTAGGTGCTGATCCCGGCTTGCCTAACGAAAGTTCCTCTGTTGTTGAGGCATCTCCAAAAGAAGGTATTAACCGTACTTCATACCGTTGCAAGAAATGCCGGAGAATCGTGGCATTGCAGGAAAATGTTGTTGATCATACTCCTGGTGAGGGTGAGACATCTTTTGAGTGGCACAAACGGAGAAGTGGTAACCCTTTCGACAAGTCTGCTCAATCTGAGTGTTCATCGGTATTTGTTGAACCCTTGCGGTGGATGACAATCGGTGAGAAAACACTTCCATTTAATCATATTGGATCTATTTTACGTATGAATCGAAAGTGATAGTTATGCTGTTTGATTTCCAATGTCACGCAGTTGAAGAAGGTGGGATCGAGGGGAAGTTGTCGTGCGCTCATTGCGATGCTCGCTTGGGTTATTTCAATTGGTCGGGCATCCAATGCAGTTGTGGAAGCTGGATCACACCTGCCTTTCAGCTGCACAAAAGCCGAGTCGACATAAGCACGGTATAGTATCATCTACCATATATACCTTGAACCGAATCCATAGACTGCTGTTGTTTCTTAATAAGAGTTTATACAATTGGAATTCCCTTACACAAATTATATGAGATGTTCATATGGACCCACTGTTATATAAAGAAGAAAAAAAATGAGCTGTTAAAAGTTGTTCAAAGCTCTGAAGTTTTAGGAACTGTCTGAATAATTTGAGAGATTGTATAATATGCAGTCTTACACTGTGGTACGCAGTTGAATCTGAAATTTGCATTTTGGCCACTCTACCCATCATTTTCTCTTAGTTGCAGTTTATGATGTGGTTATATTCTCCTTTGTTACATCATGTGTCGTATGATTAGATTTGTTCATAGGTCGGAGTATCGGACTTCGGGAAAGATAAGAATAGTCCCCAGTTTCTCAATTAAGCAATTACATATGATTGAGCATTACAATCTCAGAAACAATAAGCTTTGCTATTCTATGGGTTTTAATCTCTTCTCATTAACAATTGAAGGAGAAAGGGGATAATGGGAAAAGGTTGGCAAATGTCCAACACTAGCCGGATCGAGTAATAATGAGTTCGATACCCTTTAAGCAGCACTAGGAAAGCTTCCCCTAAGTCAGGATCCGACCCGGCTCTGCTCCGAACTTACTCGGAGTCCTTGCGGCTACCGGACACCAAATGTTTCAGACCAAGAAAAAAGTGGTAATGGCGTATATGTATAGAGGATGAAGAGGCAATGGGATTAATATTTTCTATTCTAACACATGGTTAGGCCAAAGACTTTTCCACATAGAGACCTCTTCTTCTTTGTAAAGCTTTCTAATTCCACCATAAAACCCATCAGCTTCATTGCCTACTTCTCTATGATCTTTCCTGTTTATCTCTGTTTTTCGCCATCTCGAGTTCGCTGGGTACTGCTTGAATTCTAGCATCACTGTGTCTGTGTCAACAAAAATACAATGTAACGCTGGTTATATTGTTCGGATTTTTCATTTTTTTCTTCTATCCCCGAACTTCGATCTCAATATAATGCAAGTCGGATCGAGTGATTTTTTCTTACCTGTATATAGACAACGACAGTGATTCTCATTCCCATGACATGATTCCATGTGACCAACAACACCATACCACCATCCTGCAAAGAAATCAAGCTCACATCTTTACCATATTGTCTTTAACAAGTAAAAGCATTAAAGTTTCGATTTTGAGTCCAAATCCAACTCGAAATCGAAACAATCGAGACTCAATATGACTACCGAATATGAAAAACTCACCATAAGGGAATTCTTTGCTTTTTCTCCATTGGATCTCAATATGATCACCAGGTTTCAAATCAAGTAACGAATCCGAAACGTGAAGATCATACGAACAAGTATCAACCGGCGGCACCCTTAGCCTATCCCATGATATATTCTCTTCTGCCGTCCGTCGTCCGTGAGGCGAGTACCTGAAGAAAAATACAAATATCAAAACCAAGTCCGAGATTCAGGTCCTGATCGCATTTTCGGATCGTAATTTATCGCGATTGCAGACATATATGGCATTAACCAAATTACCTTGCCTGAAAAGTATCAGTCTTGGAATCATAGCTAAGCTTGGCATCATAACATGATAACATGAACCCAGCATGTCCATTCTGCAAAACAAAATCACAAACACCATAAGTTCACCCAAATCAATGTTCCATCAGCAACATTAAACAATCTTAAAATCACCTCTCGATTATAAACTTGAGCTGGGAACCAGAATTCGCCGGTTTCAAGAGACAGATACCGAGCCATGATCGAATCAACAGGCAAATCACTTTTCTTGAGCTGATTTTCACCATTTTCAGCTCTGGGTTTGAAGCTAAACCGAGAGAGAAAATGGCAGATTTCAGTGAAGGATCCAAGGAAACTTTGCTGCTTATTAGAATCCAAGAGATTTTGATTTTGGGGTTTCATTTTTGAAGCAATATGCCATTGCCATTCCCTATAAGCTGCATCCCCAATCACTTTACCCCATTTCTGCTTCATGTGTTTCTCCCAAAAATGGTCGCTAGTACAACGATCCCTGAGCGAGTGGCATACGCCGGCCATGGCGCATAGACCGGCGGGTGAAAGGCGGTCCAGAATGCACTCGAGGGTCAGCTCGGGCAAGTCCAGCAACGACGACGTACTGTGCTCCTCCTTTTGATTCTCCGACGACCCGAGCTTCATCTTCTTCAATGGGGTGATTTGAATGAAACTGAAGACTCCAAGCTTAACTTTTTGGAACAATGGCGGAAACAATCTCCATTTGCAGCGAATTCTTTGATAGGTCTTTGAAGACAATGACTTTGATAGAAGAATGACTGAGAAACATGATATTAGTAACAGGAACATGTGGATTTTTGAAGCTTTTTATGTCAAAAAAAATTCCAATGAAGAAGAAGAAGTTATGCAAAATAGAAATGTTAAAAACAAAGAGATGATGTTGTAGTAGGGGTATTTATATTGTTCTTTCTAAGAAAAATCCCGTTCTTTTTTCATGTTGAACGTTACAGGGTGATTATAAGATAATATATATTTATACATATTTTTAATTATTTAACAATACACATACACCTAGTTAATAGAGTCATTTGAATCTGTGTCTGCTAAGACATTTATTGAGTTCTTTTATAATAGATTATTTGGTATAAAACAGTTAACATCAATAATTATTTTGATAAACTATATTAACTATCAAGATTAATTAACGGTATTTTAAAAATAAAGAAGGAAATTATGTCAAAGTATTGAAAGATTTCAAATGCTTAAACATATTTAATTTTATACTCCCTCCGTCCCAGTAAAACTGTCACATGTTGACATTTTTCTGGTCAAATTTTTTTAACTTTGACTATAATTTATTTAAATATTTTAATTAATTAAAAATTATAAAAAATATATTTAAAACTAGTTGATTCAATGTTTTTAAAATATATTTTTTTATATTTTTATCATTAATAAATTTTAAATTATAAGAGGTCAAAGTTGAAAAAGTTTGACCCAAAAAAAGTCAACATGTGACAGTTTTAGTGGGACAGAGGGAGTACTATTTTATTTATTATGTCAACAACATGTTAATCGAATGAAATTAAATTAAAATATAATATATTATTGACATATGAGTGCAAAGCAAAGTGGACCTCTCAAAACAAATAGTGCAATTAAATCAAAAAAATGTGAGACATATGTTGAGTGTTGACACCGTAGCCGACAAGACCATAAAATACAACGTTGACTGCATCTAACTTGGTAGTTGGATTTTGGTTGGATTGATGGCTTCCAAAATTAAATTATTAAATGCACAATTTGTGGAAATCTTAGATTATGGGTTAGATTCAAATTATTTTTCTTGAATGAATTGTATTATTAACTTTTTTCGATTAAAATTTATGGTCAGTGTTTATCTTTATATGAACTAACAAAATATAAAAAATTAACCAGTGAATTCGTTTCGATGGATAGTTTGAAGAACAAAAGTAACATACAGAAAAGATTAATAATTATAAGATAAATTACTTGAAACGTAAAGGATCCAAACTGTGCAAATACAATGTATTGAATTTCTAGTTCTTCCCACACGGTATTGAATCCAAACTGTGAAAATATATAAGATCCATTTATACAATGTAAAACTTTTTAAGTTTTACACGTTTTTTGAACCGTTGAATGAGTGAAACGAATGAATGAGATTAACAGTAAATATGTGAAGATTATCACTTGAAAAAAAAAGTAAGGAGTTAATCTGAGCCATCCATTTCCCTTATCTAACGATCCAGAAAACGTGTAAAATTTAAAGAGTTTTACATTCTGTAAGTTGATATATAATAGTGTATGAATGAAATCTAGGGAAGAGCTTTTGTAAGATTTTGTGAACATGTCCAAAACCTAGGAATTTGGTTTTCGAAAGCTAGAAGAAAGTGCTTCAACAAATAGTGGTAGGTTGCTTCATAATGGGGTCTTAATTAGTTGAAAATTAGATTACCAAATTATATTAAACATTATTTAGTGGATGGTGACCCAACATTCAAGCTTACCCAAATCTTTGGGTTTTAATAATATAATTGCTAAAATAATAATACGTTTTCTTTTGGAAAATTTTATTGATACATTTTCAAGGAGTCTTCTTCGTTAAGACTTAGATTTTTTATTAAAAATAATTTATTTGAAATTAGAAAAGTTGGTAAGAAAATGTGATGTAGCGTAATGTAAATTATCATATCAAACTTTACTAATTGGTACATTAGTATAACACCGACGATATATTGTTTATTAAAACATTCGCAAGGCAAATGTTAAAATTCTGTCAATTAATAAATTTAAAAAATATTATAAATCGTTAAATCTTTTAAATTAGATGTAAAAAATTTAATCAATTCGAACTTCAAAAAATATAAAGTTTCTTTAATTCGAGAAAAGAAAAATCTTTTTGCATATAGAAGTCAACGGAGAGGTTACTATCCGTGATAGAGTTTACTATAAGATGTTACAATATATATTTTAATTTAGTTTTGTATAAATGAATATATCATGAAAAAAACATTTAATATTTTAAGATAAATCGATATTTCATAAAGTTTAAAACGAGATAAATTCATATGCGCATAAATAAAGGTATATTAAAATAATTAAAAAACATTATCTCGACTGTTCTGTTTTCATCTATCGATATTATTAAGTATTAGATTACTTATAAATTTGTATTTAAATTTAAAACTTTTACTATCAACTTTTTGAATATACAATTTAACAAAATTTCTCTTTCATATCCATAAATCAAATGATATTAAACAATTAAACATGTTTCATTTCATATCGTGCGTATATATTATACCAACATTTATACCAATCAAACTAAATTTAATCAGTAAAATTTCATTAATAATTGATTTTTGAGTTCGGAAATAGTATTTGTGGGTGGGGATGGTGATTCCAAAGTGAATTGATCCCATCAAAACTCTCATTTTTTTTGTCTTTCAGTTTTTCGTATCTTTATCTTGGCTAATTCAGATCGGTCTGTGTTGCACACCTAATTTTAGAAGACGAGTCTTCTAAACAAAATTCTTTACATATATAAAATCTCAAACTCAAAACATGCTTAAATGATACCAAATTGTTTACCACTTGAACCAACTACGTCGATCTCGTTAAATTCTCATTAAAAAAGAGGATGGTTACCCGTTTGAGAGGGCGCAATGAATGAACATTGCATGAAGGGATGTTGAGTGGTGAGAAATGCATAATAAAAGCCAACCCTTCATTAAGTTGGCCTAACTTCCCCCACCAAACTCTCCCAACACCACAAATGCTTCATTTTGGTTCTTTTCCCCCAAAATAGCATGAAAATTTGCAAAATATAAATTGAAGCTCCTATCAAAGGCATGTGAATTTGTTGTTTTATTTTCTACTTTTACAAAATTATTTAATGCATAGCAAAAAATGAGATATATGAAGAAGAAAAAAAATCAAAGTATATGGTAGAATCGTACTTTAAAATATACTCCATATGAATTATTATCTTATTTATTGTCTTAATACATAAAAAGTAATATATTTGTGGTTTGACATATAAAAAACATATCATGTGTAGATGTTGCTAGGAAAGTTTGGATTTGACATATAAAAAACAGTGTCATTAAAATATAATAGGGATATTTTTTAACATGTTATTTTCAATTTGTTTGTTTAGTAAGTGAAAATACTAAAAATTTAATTCACGTGTTTCAAGTATGTCATGTGCCATAGTTAAGTATAAAGATTAAATTTAATCTAATTCTAGCATATGCAACTTACGTATAATAATTTGATTAAATAGATTTTAGGTTAATTACATAAACATTACTCAGTTACTCTACTCATTCTCTCATTGTCAATATGTTACATGTGTTTTTTTCTCACTTAATTAGTATATTGTTAATTTTTTAACGATGAAATATTAAAATAAAAACGAAACGTAATATTAGGTATTATTTTATCAAAAAAAAGTTAGAAATAAATGAGGTACTAAAACGGTAACACGAGAATAGGTGGGTACTACTTCTGTAATTTACCCTAGATTTTATACATATGATATCTCACATTTTATTTTATTATTATTATTTGCCTCTTCAATTAATATCAAGATATTTCGAATCAATTCAATATTTATCACTTTGATAAAAAAAAATGTATCATTCTATATATGATTAACTGCTGAAATATTTTCCATCAAACAAATATTTAAACAATTGTAAGTAAATCAAAATAAAATAATTTATATGAACATAGCATAAAATACAACAATCAAACCAGACAAATTATACAAATAAAGCAATCTAAACTAATTTTACACAAACACAAGAAGATTCTTCATCCATATATATATAAATTTATTCATCATATGCTATTTTGAATACACATTCACAACTTACCTTTGTTACATGTACCACTCCCTATCTTCATTCCTTAATTCTGGCATCAAACTAATCACATTAATATTCAACCTATCGTCTATCGTTTTTAAAACATTCGGCAGCTATCGTACAACAACTTTATCAACAACGTTAGTGAACGCCACGTTATCGTTCCCGACATTGGACACAACAAAAGTAGCCATTGCTTACCAGAAGATTCAGGATGTCGGTGTTGAGGTTGAAGAAGAGCAGCAGCGGTGTGGAGTCTCGGTTCTGATAGAGATTGATTTTATATCTACTTGTCATTCACGTGGCCTGGCCAGCCAGAGAGAACTGAGAGCTCGAAGCCGGGAGAAATAGTCACTTATTGCAAGAAGGGCACGAGCTGATTGCCGGGTCGTCAGGATCCGGTGCATTTGTTGAAGAGTCTGCTGGCGTAGATTATCGGCCTGTGGTATGTTAAGAAAAGAAGGAACATTAATCTGGAGAAACCATATAAAATGTGGAGAAACGAGTTGGAAACAAAACCATATTGCATGCCGAGAAGGAAAGTACCTGACGAAGGAACCCTTCGAGGGTTCCAAGCTTTCCCATGGCCATGGCCATTTGACCCATATAATTTGCCACGTTCCCAGATGGTCCCGAGGGAGCAGGTGAGCCACTGGCCAACGTCTCGGCCAACGATTGCTGTAATGCTTCCATCCCTTGTGACAAAGCATCTTCGGCCTGCTGGGATGATTGCTGCAAGTTCTGGATGCCCATAAACTGTTGCTCGGTTAGAGGCTCCAACTGATTTGCAAGAAGCTGCGAGCAACATCAATTAAGCTTAGAAAATTATCGATAAACAAACATGGTTGACAATCAAGGACTGTATGTGACGACCAGGTTGCAGGATATCTCCCGTGTCCCCCTACACATCGAGATTTAGCTGTAGCACCTGCATGCACTAACATCAAAGATATTGTATTCTTTGGACAAATGACCCTCAAGGATTTGTCACCCAAAGGAGATCGATCAATAATCGTGTTGCAAAAAATTCTCATATGCGAGAGGTTCTTGTTCTGAACCATGGTACACCTTCAGTGACAATTCCTTGAAGAGTCGATCAAAGCCCAACGAGAATGTATGGTGACAATGGCCCAATCCCGGTGCATAGGGCAACATGGGAGAGACATCTTGGAACCCTATACTCAGGATCATAACATAGAGGTTGTACGCATCTACCAACCTTAAGAAGCTCAGATGAACGGAAGCCACCTATCCACAGAAAACACCGTTCTGCTGGTGTTTTCCACATTCCTGATAAGATGTGGAAAACATCAGCTTTTGCAGCATTGCCTTTCAAACGGAAAATGTCATCGAATTGCGCTGTGACGTTGTCGACAATAGTACGAAGTTCAGTGTCACCAGCATGTGAATTGACCGCAGCCCTCAACTCACTTATGTGCCTATTGTGCTCCTCTAGCCACCGTGCATATTCGACATCAAATGCCAAGGCACCTGTACACCAGCCAAAAAGACAGTATCTTAGCATATGATATCACTAGTGAATGCAAAAAGATAAGGCACCAAAAAACGCTTCTTAATTTCATTTTCCAAATAATAGCAACTATGGCCACTTAACGGTACTTTAAAAAGAGCTGAACTTTCTACCCCTAGAATTAGAATACCCTAACTTGGTATTTGGTACCTGGCACAAGCAGAAACAGTACCTCTTTTTCGTGTTTCAGGAACAAAAGTCGACAACTAGCACATAATATCCACAAGGCTAATAGCTACTATATGAAACATATTTCAACAAACTCAAATTGTAATTACTTGAATTTCAAGCTCTAAAAGCAAATCACATCATTTTTCAAATTTCAACGATGAAAATAAAGCTTAAATACCATTTCCACTATTCGAATGAGATTGGTCTCCAGAGCTTGAAATGAATATACCCTGCAGTGAAAGAAGCAAAAACAAAGAAAAGTGAGGCATAATAGACAGCATTATTAACCTGAAAATCAAAGAATGCATATGATACATCACATTATTGATGGGATAACATAAAGCAAACCTGCTGACGAGCTCGCTGCAGCTCTTGCTCAAGTTGCGTCAGTTTCAGTCGACTACTCTCTAGCTGCTGCACATACGCCTAGATTTTGAAAGCAGAAAAAGGATTCAGAATAAAGAAATATACACTAATAAGTTCTATATGCAGGCTTTAATTATTGTAATAAATAAATAAAGTATCACAATTTTGAACTTTTATCTTATGTCATGCGGTCAGATAATAATATGTCCAAAAGAGTAATCAATAGGAGTAAGACGGGGACATAACGGTCTAATTTCAACACAATTTTACAGTGGATTTTATAAGAGACCTCTGGATTTATAATAATACAAACAAACTGTACCTTGATAGATAATTGCCACAAGAATATAATAAAATCTAGAGTATAGAAACATGATAAAGTTGAAAAGATTAAATAATTAATCAATGAATACTTTTTTCCTTAACCGGCTTTTTCTTGCAGCCTCGCGATTTTGAGCAAGTCTACGCAATGTCTGCAAAACATTCATTGAGAAGGAAACATGATTAGTTCATCGATAATATACAAGGACAAACTGATTTAACAATATACCATTTGTGTTCTCTCAACTTAAAAATAAAATGATAAATAAAAAACACCAACCTTCTGGTCTGTTTTATCTTTTGACCTGTCACTGGAATCGGAAGCCACAATAGCATTTGTTTGACCTCGTCCAAACTGCATAAAAGGATGGTCAATTAAGATTCACTTCTAGCCAGTAAGCAGATTCTCCAACACAATAAATACATGTGTCCACATGCGCATGCTATATATGTAAATACATTTTTCTTTTGATTATTTCACAATGATGAAAGAAAAAGAAATTCAGGTGTCAATAAGGTGAATTTTTAAGTAAGAGGCATCACCCTTTGATTCTTCTCATCAGTATCATCTGTTGATGTATCAGTCATGGGGCTGCCATCCGCCATATTGGAATTCCCCCAGTTCTCCCGACCAACTGATATATGCGGAAGATTTGGTTGGATATCCTTCTGAAGTGATAATGGTTGGGACCCCACAACAGAAGCAGAGAGATTGCTGTCTGCAGATGCAAGAGTCTTCTTACATGTATACACACGCGCACAACAAGAACTCAGTAACTAAAATTTATGTCAAAAGTTTGAAGCATAAACATAGCTTTCTGAAGGAGATAGATGCACACCTTGCTTAAAACACCAAACTGAGCATCAGCTAACGCCTGGCTATTTGACTTTATTTGATTAAATAAAGGATCTAAAAGAAGAAAACAAGTTATTTCAGAAAGATAATTTAATAAATAAATGCCTACATATGGCCATTAATAGTAAATTGAAGCCCATAATTACATACTTCTGGTAAGATCAATAGCATCCTCTATGCGGAAATTCTCAAGGGTTCCAAAGTCTGGAATTTGAGAAGAATGAACAGCATTTGCCTCTGTGCCACTGAAATCCATGTCATTAAAACCACATGTTCAATTGTAAGGCAGTATAATTCAGTAAGTGCAAGATTAGGTCTGTATTCCTAGCCAAGAAGAAAAAGCTACACAGGAATATTCACAGTAACAGGGCATGAAAAAAATCTACATTCAAAGTTATAATGAGGCCAACTGAATATTCCCACAATCATAATAATACAAAATCTCCAGCATCCCGATTTAAAAGTAAAAGCGAAATTCTCAGATTCTTGAATAATAATAATTGTAAGAAAACAGAAAGTTGATAAACAAAAGGCACTCCGGAACAGATGTCAGCCAGCATATAAAAAAGATTCCCAATTCTTTCAGATTATTATGGATGCTTAAAATTACAAACTTGAAGCAAACCCAGGGACAAGCAATTATCAAATATAACTAACAACCTTATAATGGCCCTATGTCATGATGTGAACATTTAAGTCAATATATTACCTTTCTTCCCGCAGATGACAAACCGACAACATAAACAACATTTTAACTCCTTGACTCACCCCCTCAGTAATATTAATAGTATCTTATACTTATAAAAAACATTTAAAAGCCATGAATTCTCCTCCGCCCATCTTAAAAGTGCAAACTTTAAGTGCACCCGGAGGTGGAAAATTATCAAATATAACCATATGTACACGCAGGGATTTAAATTACAGTCGCAGTCGTGTTTTCGGTCATGGCGTTTTATCGCGGCTGCGGACAATAACGGATGAATTGAGGTTATTGCAGAACGCTATTTTCCACGATAGTGGTTTCGGACGGTGCCGCTACCGCTATTTTAATCCCTGTGTACACACTCTTCATCACTCTTCATCATGACATGAATCTTTCAGTCAATATAATACCATTCTTTCCTTGAATGACAAATTAAGGACAAAAGACAACAAAACAATGTATCAACTCCCGGTCTCGCCGTCTTAGTAATACTAATGTTATCCTATACGTACAACGAACATAAAAAGCCATGAATTCTCCTTCGTCCATCACAATTCTAAATTCAACTGCTTCATTAATTACCTACACTAAACCAACTCTACCTTAGCACAACTTCAATAACTACGAAAATTAATATGTCCCAACAACCAAATACACAAACATATAGCCAGTACAAAGCTCACATAGAAATAGAATGATGAATTCATAGAAAAAAGCAATCAAAAGCTCATAAACAGTATAAAATCAAAAGAAAAACCTGGGATTTGAAGTGGATACTGAAGGAACGTAGCTCGGCATCGCTGCTAAATCTTTCTTATTATTCTCTACACCATTATTCACCGTTCTACTGCCCATCAATCACAGCCAAACATATCATCATCAAATTCTTTTTTTATCCTTCTACAGCAAACCCGTATACCATTCCTTCAACTTCGTCCACTGAGTCAGCCAAAAAAAAACCAAAAAAAAAAACTCATATAAAAGTGACCCAAAATGATATTTGTAAGCTATATATAATCAAACTTCTCAAAAACCAAAAACAACAAGAATTCCCGCCATATTTTTGACACCCAAATCTAGAAACAACCCAAATAACAAAATGATTTGACTTGAACTGAGAACTAACCTTGGTTTTAGCTCTGTGCTGAAAATTTAAAGCACCACCGATTCAGCACTACTTGAACTGAGAAGAAATTGTTCAGCAAAAAGAGAACTACTTAGCAAAGTAAATAAAAGGAGAAGAGAAGAGAAGAAGAATAAAAGGAGCCAAAAGAGGGAAGGCAAACCCTAACAAGGCTATTTGAGGAGTAAGAAAAGTATTCCTCCATTTTTGACTTTTTGTATAGTATTTGTATGAATTAGTCGATCCACACATGAAACAGAGTGCAGTATAAAATTGAAAAGGTCTAATTACGGTTTTAGTCCCTCCATAGTGCTGAAATTTAAGATGTAATCCATCTGCTTTTCTTTACTTGTTTTTATCCTCGGTCTCTTGTACAATGTCCAACTTGATAATCATAACATCGTTAATTATTTTCGTTTTTATATTAATACAAATTTTTCTTTTCTTTTTTTATACATCGAATATTCCAATACATTTTTAACTCTGTGACTCAATAATAATAAAAAAATCTATATTAACACTTTAACGGTAATTAACTAATCATGTTTAATTTGGACATACTAATAATATTATAAAAATAAATTATTAAATTATGTCAAATTAAAGTAGATAAATATGAAGTCTTTAATTTTAATATAGTAGTGGGATTTGAATCAAATAAAAAATATTATGCAAAAAATCAGAGACAACTCTTGAGTTAGGGTCGCCCTCATAATTATTTATACAATACATGATTTAAATTAGTCGATTAATAAATCTGATATTAGTGATTATACTAAAAAATTATTACTTAATAATAATTGTAGTTAGTACAATATTCAGATTTAAGATGTAATGTTTATGTATATTAGTTAAATATTGATTCCTTTACTTGAGAAATAATAATTCTATTATGTTAAAAAGGAATTATATACCCTTTTCATTGAAAAATGGAATTATATACAACTAAATGTCTAAAATTAGTTTGTTCAAAAAAAAACATAAAATTAGTTTTTTTTATAATTTTTATCATTTTAACTAGAAATGACAGTTAAATAAACGACACCAAAAAAATCAAAAGAAATAATATCTAATTATTTTGAGCGTCATTTTTAATTTTCTTTATTTACATCATCGAAATTAACTAGTAGGTAATGTTAATAGAATAATTATTTAATAAAAGAGTATTTAATTTTGAAATTATTTTTAAATTTATAAAAATCTTTAGAAAAAAGGGAGAGACACAATAAATACCTAAATTTTCTTTTTCCTTTTTTTTCATCTTGAATATTCTCTTTTCTCAATATATTTTCTAATGTTTTTTCTTTTTTAATCACAATTTTTTTGTTTAATATGGGTTGATAATTTTAATTTTTTATTATTGGTACAGTACTATATCCATGATATGTGGTATTGACATCTTCTCTTTAACATTATTTTTTTATTTTTGAAAGTTTTATAATTATTTTTTATTATTGATGTGATGATGACACATCACCATTCAATAAAGTAATGATAAAATACATCTTATGCACATAACTAAACATAATAATAATTGCTCCGTTTATTGTTACATAATTAAAAGTTGATTATTGATTAAAATTCAATAAAGTATCGAATCATGCACTATTTTGCTTTTTTGGAACTTTTCGAAAGTTTTTTTTAAAGCTTTTAATGTGAATATTCTCTTTTGACAATTAGGTGGAGAATATCTGAAAATTTTAAATAATGGAGATTCAAATCGACGGGAATGTAGAGTAACTGAAATCTTTACCTACAGGATGAAGACGGTGAAATTTTATCAATGAAGTTCAAATGGAGATGGGACGGGATTACTATATTCGCAAGGATCCCGAAATTTTACAATATATATATATATACTTATTTATCTATATACCCTTAATATATATCTTAATAAAAAATTCCAACTATATTATTATCACTTCAATTTTCTCTCAAGCAACACTCAAATTTATCAACATGTTTCTATCTTAATTTTTAAATATAAGCTAAAACCCTCGACTAAATCTTCCCCAACACAACACTCTTTCAATCTTCATCATCTCGTAATTACTTCTAATTGAAGTTTTCAAACTTTATATTTTATATTTTAAATTGAATTAGCCATTTATTTTGGTTAGTAAAATAGTAATTTTGTTTAACTTTTTTTGATAGAAATTTTTCGAAAATCGCGGGAAGATATGATAACTATAAAATTTAATAGATATTCTCAAAACCATACCCACAAATGTCAGAGACATAATAGTAAATACAAAACTGTGGTCGCCCCCATTTAATCTCCACCCTTAAATAACTAATGAGATATGTGATTATGTAGGGGAAAAAAGAGTTTAAATCCTCATATCATTCAAATTCCTCCTCCTTCCCCTATAAAAAGCAAGGTCTGCCTCATAGTTTTTATCAAACTAATACCATCGATTTCTTTGATTCAAATGGCAAGGATCGGGATTTTCAGTTCAAGATCGGCTTCGCTCATGCACGTTAACCGGCCGGTAAGTTTTTCTCTGAACTTAATGGGTTGTTTAAGACCGGATACCACACCATTATCGACTGTCTCGATCTCTTCTCCAAATTGAAGGTTAAAGGCAACAGATCGGATATCGTTGTTGACAATTGTTTAATTCATGCTATGTGTAATGCGGGAGAACGATGTTTCACTTTTAATCTCTGTAGATTACACATGGCATGGATTAAGCGATTGTAAATAATGTAATGGTTGTTTGGCCGATAACAATTGTAAACCGGTTCCAGCATCAATGTTAGATCGGATCTGGTAGAATCTTTCAGTTTGCATAATTTCAATGTAAGATGATGAAACTGTGTAGATCTTTGAGTTTGCAGTGTTAGATTGGATCTGATTTTGTGGTTTTGAATAATTGATGTTTGTGTGTGTGTTGTTGATGGTTTTCAAACCTATCTTTTCAGGAGGTGTGTGGAGGTAGAAGAAACAATTGAATGATCAAATGATTAAAATTGATCAAATCAGTTAAGTGCTTTGATCAATTAAGTCACGGAAAACACTATGACACGAACCAACAGGTTCATAAAAAACTATTAAGATTTAATGGTTAAAATTGATCAAATGATTTAATTGATTCAATTTTTTGGTTCAAAGACTTAATTGATTCAATATCTTTAAAAACTTAATTTATTTTTTTTTCTTCAAAAATTTAAAGATTTCTTACACTTTTAAGCCTTTTTGTTTTAATGAGATTTCAGATGAGTTACGGCAGTAATATTTTAACTGTCCGATGGTTACTTTGACGAGGACGAGAAATTAAATCGAGAGTCTAAAGGTTTTTTACACTCTTAAGCATTATGGTTCAAACTTACTGAATAATCTCACCATCAATTGACGATAAAGGAAAACTGAATCGAGAAGAGTGGTTAGTTTTTTTTTTTACATTAAAAAGGAATTGAAGAAAAAGCCAAACGGGCTAGATTGTCCTGGAAAAAGTGTAAGGTGACCTTCAAAATGGTGCTCCGAATGCTAAAGGATTCCTAAAATTGAGATTGAGTGAAGAATATCATTTGATTCTTCAAAGGCGAGACTCGCGGAAGTCTTATTTGCAAGGACTTATATGACAATTTTCTAAAAAATTTATCTCTTAAAAGATTGATGAGGTGTCATTATTTTATTGGAACCTAAAATATAATATATTTAAGATTATTCTAATATAAGTTATTCTCATAATTTATTATCGTGAACTTATGAGTTAATTGCGCTACACATCTTTAAATTGTGACTTTTATTTAGAATTGATCTCTAAATTTTTTAACATTTCAAATCTCATACCAAACTATGACTCTCATTCTAATTTAGTCTCTAATATTTTTAATGTTCTAATTTTATCCTAAAATTATCAATATATGCTAATAATGTCCCACGTTAATAAAACTGTTATAAAAAATTTTAACTGTCATGTACACATTGATTTGTATTGTGTAATAACATGATGTGGCATAAATGATGATTTAGGGACGAAATTGGAACATTCAAAAGTTTAGGGTCTAATTTAGATTGAGGATCATAGTTTGGAGATGAAATTAAAATATTTAAAAGTTTGTGTACCAATTTAGAATAAGAATCATAATTTGGGGGTGAAACTGAAACATTCAAAAATTTAAAGATCAATTTACTATAAGGATAATAGTTGATGGACATGGTTAAATCAACTCCAAATTTACATATACTTTTTATAATTTCAAAAAACAAAGAATATGGATAGAGCTAGAGGTGTTCAAAGTTGGCCCAATGTATAGTCAGTGACTCAATAAATTCACAATACAAGTTAAAAAAAATAGAAGGGATTATGAAACACAATAATAATATACCAGTGATATAGACTTATTGGGCTTATGGCCTTTGAGTACCTATTGAGCCGGTTTTAAATACCCTTAAATATAGTGAGCAATCATGCTACAAAAGTAGTCTAGGCTTTTTTGGTACAAAGTCTAACCCCATGTCTTGGAAGATTTCACTTTGGCTAAATAGAATGAGGCCACAAAGTAATAATACACCAGATATGTCAATTCTAAAAATGGAAAGGAAATAGTAAAAGATTCTACAATTACGTAACACTTATAACTTTTCACAAATTCCACATATAATCATCAACTCTCACGTATAATATTAAATTTAAGTCAATAAACTCTTATCTTCTCCTCAGCTTGTAGGGTCACAAGTGCCTTTCAGGTCCTTTCTTAGTTTCTTTCCCTTTGTGTGTTTGTTTGGTTATTTCGGGAGAAAATCCGTAAAATATCATATGTTGGGTATCATATGTTGGGTAATCGATAAAATTCTAACAATTGATATTATCTTTAGTCGGATCAATTATTGCAGAGGTTTATTGCAGAGTGATCCTTCCCAATTTAATCTGTTTCGTTCAAAATGCTAGGACTAAAACTTTTGATTTTATACAAACTATAACAGTTTAAAAGGTTTTTTAGTATATAAATTTTAAATTTTAAATCCTAAATCTTAAATGTGTGTATGCAATTTGATTTTTAGAGATTGGTTGTGTAGAAGTCTAGCCTTTAAAATTGTCGAGTGAAGGTCTAAATTTTTTAAACCTGCTAAGATAAGACTCAAACCTTTCAAAATAATTATAATAAGGACATAGCGTTTTAGAATATACTCAAATATGGACATAATGTTTTTTTTTTTGCAACAATTGTTTTTCCTTTTAATTTACCTTTTTAATTAATTAGCTTTAATACCATGTAGGGACGGAGCCAAACAATGACATTGGGGGAAGTATTTTTTTTTAAATTGAGGGGGGCAATTCTTATTTATCCAATAAATTTTTTAAATTTGATTACATAAAATAAAGGATTAAAATTATTGGACTGCAAGATATTTTAATACGTACAATTTATAACTGTTGTAGATAATAGGTTAGCTTGATTATCTGAATTATCCAAAATTAAAAACTGTGATCGAACTAAAATAAACTTTTTTAAAAACTTATACCGAAATCAAAATTTTCAATTCAAATTTGGCTTATAATTTTTATGCCACCTTACATTAAATATGTATAATGATAACACGACAAAAACACAAATACATAAAATATTTTTTTGTGATATTAATAATAAATAAAGACATATACAACAGTAACTCTTTCCTTACAAATCTGTACTATGTATTCAGCCTGTCACAACTTTTCTGCCTTTGTATTATTGCCTCCTTCCCAGGGCAGATGAGATTTTTTCTTTTTTTTCAACCAACTTTTTATGTGGTATTGGTGATCGTAGTTACAATTAATACAATATAAAATAATAATTTTTAAAATAATCTTAAAATGATTATAAAGTAGTAGATATTTATACATACATATATATATTTAACATTTTTAACAATACACACACATTTTACAGACATGCTATTTAAATCTGAGTCTTCCAAAATAAACATCATCATATTTTTAATTACAACCACGTGTAGAGTTCGTATTAAAAGTTATATATATATATATATATATATATATATATATATATATATATATATATATATATATATATATATATATATATTGAACCTAGTTTTTCTCTCTTCCAAAAGTGCAGCCGCCGCTCATCATCTTTTGTAATTTTTTTCCTTTGATCGGTGGTCGACAATTAATACTATCACCAAATTTATATTATTTTTTTAATTTTTTCATATTATAATAAGAATTTTTACTTTTATGACACGCATTTTTTCTGTCCTTGTGACGCGTGTTTTTCTCTATACTTGTGACATTTTTTTGTGGTTTGTTTTATATGTCCTTGTGTCATGGTTTCATCATACACTAGCGGTCATTTGTTGCTCGCACAGAAATTTTAAAAGCACTATTTTTTATTATGATTTTGTCGCTTGTCATGGAAAGTTAGTTCCTCACTCGGTTGATTGTTGTTTGCCGATGTAATCAGTCATGTGCAACAGAACATTCTGTTTGATAGTTTGGGTTGCTCACCACTCATTTTTCATTTGCTATGCGTCTCAGTTGGATAGAACCAAAGAGATTCAGGAAAGCTTCTAAATTTTAATGGTATGCTTATTTTTATAGAAGTATTCACATTTCTTTATATATGGGTTGTAAGAGATTTTGGTCTCCTTCATGAATACGTTGTAATTATGATATTTTCTATAATTTTAATAAAAATTTAGTGACTATTATAATATAATATATATATATATATATTGAAATATAATTGAGTTATTAGTTTATTAATTTTTGGAAAAAGGAAAGAGGGAGTCATTTCATACCAAAACTCAATTAATAAGCAAGCAAGCTATGAGTGAAGCCTAGCACTTGATTTGTTTATTGAGATTAATGAGATTTATATTCCATACCAAAGTTTGTCCTTGGAAATAGTCCATTGGTTTAAGGAGTTGGTGGTGTGGGAAATATTCAATTGAAAATTGTTTTGGAGTTTTTTTCATTAATTACAATAAAGATTTATAATTATCATTTGTCTTTGAAATAATATTTAAAAATAAAAATATATACAAGACACCCGATGAATTCTTAAACCCGTTTGTGAAATTAAGAAACTTTATAGATGTTGTATTAAATAATAATTTATATTTTATCATAAGATTATAATTTGATACACCTCAGATCTTTAGATAAGGTTTGAAATTTGAATCTTTTGATAAAAATAAAAACTTGAATTTTGAAATTATGAATAGAGAAAATTAGATTGAGATTTGAGAGGATTGTCTCACAATTAGGGATGTAAACAAACCAAACGTTTAGTAATTTATTCGTGAACCGTTCGGCGGAAAATTCGTTTTATGTTCGTTTATTTATTAAACGAACGAATATGAACAAGATTTTATGTTCGTTTAATTAAATGAACGACCACGAATAAATGGATCGTTCGTTCATTTACGTTTGTTTATGTTCATTTAAATTTGTTCACATATATCCATTTATATTTATTATTTTCATAACAAAAGTATTATATTTAAAAAATTAAATTTATTCACATATGTTCGTTCAAATTTATTCACATTTGTTCTTTTATGTTTGTTCGTTTATCATTTTAATGAACGAACACGAACAAGATACATTCCTTAACAAACGAACACGGACAAGAAATTATGTTTGTTTAGACTTTAGTTGTTCGTGTTCGTTCATTTGTTCGGTTAAAACTATACGAACGAACATGTACATATCCTCGTTCGTGTTCGTTTATAGACCTACCCACCATAGATCTATACAATACTCGATTTGTATTAGCCAGTCAATAAGTCAAATACCCATGTTTATACCCAAAAAATCATTTTTAATAAAATAATTTCCATGACTATGGATTTAGTTTCGTATATAGTTTTAGGCCTTGTTTGACAACTAGCTGATCACAGATTACGTTAGCTAATAACAGATTACATTAGTCACTTGATGATTGCATTAATTGATTATATAAAAGTGTTTGGTAAAATTAACTAACAACTAATAGTTATTTACATATTTGAACAAGCAAAATAACACATAAAAACGACTACATTCAATAATTATTTGAATAGTTTATTGATTATTAATATTTGATATTTATATATGTTTAAGATTATATAATAATTGAAGGATATATATTAATTTTCTATTTATGAAATTACATTTTTAATATAATTTTACTCATTATTAAATTTAAATTATATTTGAAGCATATACATTAATGAAGAACTAATATTTTGATATAATAATTGAAAATAGTTTTGGACTAAATTGAAAAAAATTCAAAATTGCCTTTAAGTCCAAACAATTGAAAATAAGTTTGTGGATGTTTTAAATGGTTTTGGCAAAGTTTGAAACGTTTTTAAGTAGCCAAACCAGGGTTTTCAAGGTACCCGTTTCGATACAGGCTAACATGTTTCGCAATAGTTTGAAACTGCCTAAACATGTACCGAAACCGGGCTTGCTCGTTTCGATTCGAAGGGTTTCGGTTTCGAAACACCCCTTTGGTGTTTCGATACACCCAACGGTCAAAACCTCCCCAACGATATTTTAAATTGCAGCTCAACTGTCACTCGTACCGAAACGGTTTGTAACCGTTTTGATACAGTTCATACCGTTTCGATACGGCCAGAGGCGTTTCGATACGGCTTGCTGCATCAGGCTTCAACGGCTAGTTCTGAAGAAGGTCCTTCCGAAACGGGGTCGCCTGTTCCGAAACAGATATCACCAGAATTGCATTTATGAAGGGACATAAAGTCTCCAACGGCTCCAATTCAATCTCAATGGTCCTCAACGGCTACAAACTCATTTGGGAGTAGGGATCTCCAAACATCAAGGATAGGTTAATGCTTCAATTGTAACAACACCATGATGAAATATTGTCTTAGAGCTTAAATTGTAAATTTCTTGTATAGACAACACTTGTGAGCTTAATTGTCAAATTTACTCAAGTGTTTAGGTTTTGGGTGAGTTCTTAATAGTGCAAGCAAATACCTATTAGAGGGATTTCAAGTTTGCTTAGAATTTTTCTTGCGAGAGAGTGCTTGATCAAGCTTTGGGTAGAAAGCTTGATCGTTGTAGCGGTTTCCTCCTAATTCGAGAAAAGTGGACGAAATTCTTAGTGAATTTGGTTGAAATCCTTAGTAGGGAGCTAAGGTAGTGGATGTAGGTGCTTGTTAGAAGCCCGAATCACTATAAATCCTTGTGTTCAATTCTTATCTTTTAGCTTCCTCAAAAACACCCAAAATTCAATTTTCTCCACGCTTGGCAAGCATCTCGGTTGTGGCCATCGAGCTCAACAATTAATCTCATCTATTTGAAGTGAAAATGATTATTTAAATTTTAAATGAGAATTTAGATTATTATTGTCCTATATGTACTAGATTATGTATATAATTAGTTTTACTTCAAAAACATACGTGAATTATTTGAATTTAGGTCATTTGGAGAACCGTCAATGACAATAAAATCTTTACAACTCTAATATAAAATCTTCTAAACTTAAAAAGCTTATTGCCCTTTCGGTTCCCTAATGACTAATTTGGATCGATCCGGGTTGTACACTTGATTTTGGAGGTAAATTTTTTAACAAAAATTTACTACATATACATCATTGAACTCGAAACTTACTTAAACAATATCAATTTGTTTTCACCGGTGATTGTTTTTTCTCTCTTTAATTATTATTTATAAAACGCAAAAGTCAAATATAGAAAACACATGCTGGTTTGGACGTTGAGATATCCACATTACTTTACACGTATCTACAATTGTTATTATTATTAGTATTATGTTTTCTTTTCTTTCAAAATTCAATGGAAAAATTAGTTTTGATCTTGAATTTCAAACACCTGGACTGAAAAGTCCGAAACTAACGTCCAAAAATATATATATTTGGTAGTAAAATTTATGGTAAGTATACAGACGGTCCAACATAAAATATCACACTTCCATTTATTGAAGGATTGAAATTGTCAAATGCATGCCGATTTGAAGTTTATGTAAATGGCCGACCACTTCATTAAATTCGCACATTTGATATGATTTTGATTGGAGTTTAGATTGTTACATTATGGGTAAAATTTTCGTGCGTTACAAAAACAATAAAAGTATATATATATATATATATATATTAAAGGATAATATTTATTTAAACACTTGGGCAATAGCGCGGCACAACATTATCTCCTTCATTTTGATAGCCGCTTCTTCTTCTTTTATTTCTTAGCCGGTGATCGTCACCCAGTTTTAATACTGGTTGTCGATCACCGGATACATTATTTTTATTTTTTTGTTTATTTATATTTTTAATAAAAATTTCTGTCTTTGTGGCACGTGTTTCTCTGTCCTTGTGGCACGTTTTTTCGTTATTTTTGTGGTTCGTTTCATCTGTCGTTTTTGGCATGATTTCAGCATACCTTAGCGTTCGTTTAGTGCTCTTACAGAGATCTTCGCGACGCTAGTTTCTGATTTTGATTCTGTCGGTGTTCATAGAAAGATAGATCCCCTCTCGGTTGATGGTTCTTTGCATCTTTGGGTTGTTTGAGATTTTGGTGTACTAGATCTCATTATTCTCCATTTTGGATGTTTTGTATTTGAGATATTTTTCATAGTTATTAATAAAATTCAGTTGTCATTATCAAAAAAAAATTATTTAAACACACTCTAATTTACGTAAATGATACTAATCAAATTCAAACTCAACTAATAGATGATAAAAACTCTAATACATTATACCAAATACATAAATATCGTAAAAATGACTTGACCGTTTAACTAAAAATCAATTAATACCGAGTGAATATCTGATCCAAAAAATCAAAAATAACAATATTATCACACATACAAACCACATCATTGGGGTAACATTTATTTTAGTTAGCACACACAAGGGTTGTGCCAACTGTCCAATTTAATTCCATAGTACAATAAAATGTGGCAGCACACACATCATAGGTAAATAGTGCTCATCCGCCCTGGATCACTACTCCAAGCCGAGCCGACTCAGTTCCATCGAGCCAAGCCGGTCGGGACGTGCCATCTCGAACCCGATAGGCCACAATTGGTTTGCTGACGTCATTCATTGGGAAAGCAGTGACGTCAGGACATCTAACCGGGCTTTCGGTGAAGGACACGTGGTGGAATTATTGATACACTGATAACCCTAGCTTCTTCCTAGTTTTCTATCTTCACGCCTTAAACAAGCGCGTTGTATACACGGTTCCCTTATTTTTGGTAAAATGTGTGTTTAATTAAAATTCCTAGATTTGATTTCCATTCTGTATAAATTATGTATTAATTCTATTTAAATCTGTTTCAATTTAAATTTTATTATACATGGATATGTATAAAACTAATAATTGGGGTTCTATCACCGAACAAAGTGTTTGGCTTACGAACACAACTCGTCTATCGTTCGAAACCAAATGTCGAAGACATGTTGGGCCTTCAACGGTGACGCCTGTAGCTCGTTGGTTGCCGTCGTCTATAGATCGGGTGAAGCTAAATGTCGAAGCCTCGTGTTCGCTTCATGATGGGAAAGCTCGGTGTAGTGGGGTGATTAAGGATCATTCTGGTTCCTGGCTGCCTGGTTTTACTAAATTTATTGGATGTTGTTCAGTCGTAGAAGCCGAGTTATGAAGTATTTTCCTGGGTCTTGTTATTGCGTGGGATCTAAGCTTTCAGAGTTTAGAGGTGGAATCCGATAATGCTCAAACTGTCAAGCTTATTCATCAGGTAGAGCGTGGTGGTTTTGCTCTCGCTATCACTCGTGCTATCCAGGATGTGGCCAAGAGAGATTGGCGGATCTCGATTCGTGCTATCCCTAAGAAGTGCAATCAAGTTGCAAATGCTTTTGGTAAAACGTGCAAGTCTCTCAAATCTCGACTTAGTTCTTTTGGATTCTGTCCTGAAGTTTGTTGTTGATCTATTACTCGAGGACTTAGTTCCTCTTAGGATGTAATCCTCATGTGTTTTGTATATCTTATCATTGCATTCTTTTTCTTCCGTTAAGTTTAGGGAGATTTTTTTAATGAGGCACATGATAACGATATTCTTTTCTTATAAAAAAAATAAAAGCTTCGAAGTTGTTTTATTTTTAAGTAAAATTGATGCATTAATATAATTTTAATATCATAAGATAAAAAATAGAAAAGGTAATTAAATGTTTTTTTTGGCAAGAGAGAATTAAATGTTTAGAAAATATAATCTTGAAACATTCTAAAATAACAGTAGACAGAAAAGCAAGAAGGCATGTATGGCAGTTTGCCTAGAAATAGAAAAGTGAAATTATAAGGTTATCATAATCATAAGTATATTATGTTTATATAAATTATTCTTAAAAAAAATCAAAGTATTATCATTAATTGTTTCATTACACTTTATATAAGTATATTAACCATAAAAATAGATATAGAGTATAAAATATTAAAAAATAATCTAAAATTGTAAAATAAAATGTCTATATGTGTAGATTTTTGTTTAAATTTTTACATAACCTTTCTATTCGAACTAATATAATTCAACTCGTATTACTAGTAAAGTAGTCGAGCTCATGGATTATAGAGAAGGCGATAAAAAGATTTAGGCTTATAATTCACTTATATCATGTAAAATTCATTTAATTTTTTTATATTTTTAGACTGTTAAATGATGTTAAATAAATGACAAATATTATTTCCTTAATTTTCCCTTAAATTTTTTTCAATTATTATTAATCTCATGCATTCATTTATTCTCCTCTACCGATCCAAATAAAATATGTAAAAACTTGAAAATTTTAAGTTGAAATCAGTCTCGAATTTAATCTTTGAACAATAAATCATTTTACTTTTTATCGAATGACTACTGGGAGCGTGGTGAAAACGCGCTAAGCTTAGCGTCTGGCTTAGTACACATCGATAAGCCTTCATTTTGTTGTTTATATCCATCGTTTAAATCCCAACGTCCCCAACTTTATTTTTAATTTCCTTCTCTTATTATCTTCTTTTCTCTTCTTAATTTCCAGGAAATTTTCTCACTTCCTCAGCAATCTTTTCCCGAGAAAATCAGTTACCCTTTTCCCAAACTCTCAGGGCCTAAAAATGGATGATTCAATAAGCAGTACTTTGCAGACAAGAAAATCATCACCCAAAAAGGCCAAATCCAAGAAACCTATCAAAGTAGTGTACATATCAAATCCCATGAAAGTGAAGACCAGTGCCTCAGAATTCATGGCCTTAGTGCAGAAGCTCACCGGCCGAGACGCCGAATTACCCGACGACCCGACAAAGTTCACCGACACCGAGGAAGTGGTCGATGATGTTGGCGGAGACAACGACGATGACAACAATCAAAGGGTCTCTGATACCGCAGGAAAGAACGATATCGTCACCGATTATCATGTAAAAGAGGTCTCCAACTTGGACCGACAACAATATTCCACCATTGTCGATGACGTCGAACGAGATGTCTCGTTCGACGTCTTCGATGACGACATTTTTACGCCACAGATGATTGAGAATTTCACAGGGATCTTGCCTCAAGGCCTTTTCATGTCATCATGTGAATATAACAAGCTTGAAATGTAAGCTCTCTTTGGCCTTAGTTATCTGTTGTTCCCTTTATCGTTTTCATATATTCGAACATCTTAGATCGAACTCGAGACTGATGTTAATATATACGTTAATGACATAAGTAATTATGTTAATATCTCTCTTTATGATTGTATTATGTCACATATGTTGGTTTATTTTGCTCTTTGTTTGAATGAATTTGATTATATTATTATTGTCACTGTTATTAGGGCCGCAAGAAATGTCCATGGATATACCATTTTGCTGCCTCTTTCTTGAATGCTGTTACCTTCATTTGTCACTTTTATGTCCTTTTTGGGCGTGTTCGGTTTGATTTTCGGGTCTCGATCTGAGACCCAACACATTCAATTAATCTTCCTTAGTATGTGAAATATATTCGAATCTAGACCAAAATATACATTTGTAAATGTAGTTTAAATGCTTTTGATTAAGCAAAACAAGTGCCTTCAAATGATTTCATTACTAAACTCCATAATAAAATGCTGGATATTTACATCAATTAAACAATGTTATATGCATTTTGTTTATGTCTATTTATCTATCTACATATGTTTAGAAAAGGATAGTTGCAATAATCCATAATATATAGAAAATAAGAAAACTTTTGGGAATTTATTGCATTTTCTTTTTCATTACTGGATTTATATATGATGCACTGACAATGATTTAATTATAAGTTCATTTACAATTAGTGAAACATATTAAGACACATTATTAACAAATTATCAAATTTATTTTAAAAATAAATATAATCATTATATCTTTTAACAAATAATATCATGTGATTTACTGTCGGTATATAAATTTATATATTGATAACATTCTAAATACATTCTTTATTTGTTGCATACGATATTTTTCTAGGTTTCCTTTTCTTTAGCTTTGGCATATTATGGTGAAGCAAAGGAAATGTCTCTTTCTCATCCTTGTAGTTGCACAAAAAGATGTAAGCCTACTTGATAGATATATGCACACATTGTTCTTTATACATACTATGCTAAAATTTATCTCTACTAATTTAAAATCTCAACATAATTCAACGAGTGAACGAAGAAAATTAGATTGAAAAAATCACTTCTATGATGAGCTTATACAATATTCAGTTCGGATTAGTCGACCAATGAGTAAAATATTGATATTTATACCAGAAAAACTCAGATACTCGTATTTTTCCATGCCTTCTAACTTTTGTGAGGAAATTGCACAAACAAAGACCATGTGCCTTTTTTGGTGCCTCTATATATGCCCAAAGCTAAAACTAAATTATAAACCCTAACCCTAATGTCTAAATCTTAAATTCTAAATCCCGCACCTTAATCTTAAATTTTAACCTTAAATCATAATTCTAATCTCTAAACTTTTTTTTTACTCTGGGGCATATATAGAGGCGCCAAAAAGTACAGATGATTTTGTTGAAATTGCACCACTTATCCATAACCTTTGTATAAAAATTTGCAAGACATTCATAGTACAAGGAAGTGAGTTTTGAGGTGTTAAACTAAAGGCATGCAAGTGGGAGGGAAAGTAAAGTAGTGAGAAAACATACACAGAGATGGGGATAGTGGCTACTTGAAACCTAATGGCCACAAATTCTGCAACATTATTCCAGCCGCCTTTGGAATCAATCAAGATAAATCAACAGTTCCAACCACACATGGATAAAGGTGTTTTTTTTTTTTATCAGCAATATAAATTTTATTAAAAAAGTGGAGCAAAAAGCAAACACTCGAAATCAACATAGGAACAATACAACAACAAAACTACACCTATCGAACAATGCTTGATCAGTACTAAAAAAAGGTGATGCAAAAAGAGAACACCCGAAATCGACATAGGAACGATATGGCCTAGCTTTTGCCGTCGTGGAACAGTTGTTTCCACGACGAGTGAAATCGGTCGTTTAAGTTTAAGTTCTTTTAGTTTTAATCTCCATTTTCATTGCTTGTAGTTCAGTAGTAGTTGTATCCATTTTCATTGCGTGATTCTACATTTAATAATCGTCAATAAAAATTAACATTATTTATGAACGAGAAAATAAAATAATAAATTAAAATGAATTTAGACTTACGTGGATGTTATTATGAGAGGTTGAAGGTTTATTTTCATCTTCTTTGTAATTCTTACATTCTTCGACGGTGACATGCTGTTATGATCACCCAAAAGATGTATGAAATACACATTATTATGTTATCATGTACACTAATTGTTAGTAACCTCACTATAGTGCAAATAATGCACACTTATTTAGATTCTATATAGTATATAGATTTATATTCGATACAACGGCAACATATAAGTTTACACATATATGAATGAACTGTAGGACAAAACCTATACAAAATATACTATATTAAATCTATGTTTAATATGGTTTACTAACACTGTATGAAGTTATACATATTGATGCATCAAATACAAACCCATAATATATAGCACCATCCACCTTCACCAACAAATACAATTTTCTCCTCAATATTCTTTTATATCCATTAACCAACTAAATTTAGCATTCAAAAACCATTCTTTTGATTCCAATCCTTTGGTTTTGAATTTGATTCAAGAACGGAATGAATTACTAAATTAATTAGTTTGGAAAAGGGATGTTCAAACAAGTCGGTTAGGCTGCTGTTGTAAATATAGCTTTCTGTTAAAGGACAATTATTCTATACACAGACATTGTAAAATTTTTTTTTACACAAGCATATCTAATCCAAGGCTAAAATTTAAAATTAAAATTTCTAATCCTCAGTCTATAAACATTAAACACTAAATTCTATACATCAAATCATAAATTTTAACCATAAAGTTTAAATTCTATACTCTACTATAAGAGGCGGATCACCCCTACAGCCTAGGGACCCTTGGCACCCCCAATGTTTGGGAAAATTTGATTTATACCCTCAAATATTTTAGAAATTTTGATTAGGCCCCTCAAATTTGTTAAAAATTTTCATTAGTTCCCTAATTTTTATTTTAGATCCGGATGGAAATCCTCAACCCCTTTTCGGTGTCCCTACTTATGCCCCCGCTCAAGATTAAGTTTAGAGTTTAGGGTTTATGGTTAGGGTTTAGGAAATTTAGGGCAAGCTGTATTTTTAGGGTATAAAGTGTAGGGTTTATGATTTAGAATTTAAGGTTAGAGCTTAGAATTTAATTTTGTAGTATTTTTTTAGTGTTAGAGCATAAGTATAGGCACCGAAAAGGGACAGAGAATTTTTATCCCCAAGATCCGCCCATGCCTACAATCTAAACCCTAAACTAACCCGCTTGTGTCACTGCCAGTGTATGAGATAATAGTCATTTTTGTAAATGTATATTTGTAGTGAGTGAAATGTAAAGCCAAATACTAAAATTTTGTAAAATAGTAAATAATAATGAAATTTGAGAAAACATACCTTTTCTCTAAATAGTTGTTGTATGGTTCTGTTAAGGCTGCCTTCCCAACGCCCTTGATGTATCCACCTCTGTAATTATACTTTGTGCAACATTGGAGTTCTTGAGTGTCCTTGAGAGAACAACTTCATCTTTGGGCAATAATATAGATGTAGAATTTCCAAGGCCGGGAATCCGAAGGTATACTTCTCCGATGAGCAGAAGCTTTCTAGCTTTGGTAGAGTTTCAAGTTCCAAACGGTTGAGTTGGGGGAAGCTGATTTCATCATCTTCTTCCCCACCATGTATTATTTCTTCTATATTACGGCAAGACTGTATACTCATTTGTTTGAGCCGGACTAGACTTTTGGCTGTGCAATGTGTGATGAATTTTATGATTCCATCATATTTCTCTACTTTCAAAGTCACCAAATTTTGGAAAGATAGCGAGGGTGAAACTAAATTACCTTTTAATCCTAGACAATTCGAGTTTCAACACTTGTATGTGCAAGGTTTATGTACGTTGTCAGAGGTTAAGAAAATATAAACAGATATTACCAAGTAATCACGCCAGTATAATAAAAAAATTAAAAAAATAATTCTACTCAATTTTAATAACGTATAAGAATTTATAATAATTCTACAGCAGTGTGGGGGTTGTATTCCGGATACTCAAGATTGGGGGACATTGTTTGGTGGGATTATTTGGACGCTTTGGAGGGTGCGGAACGAACGGGTGTTTGGGGAATGGGATGTACATGGCGATGGGGTGTTGACACGGGCTAGGCGGTTGGTGGATGGTGGACGTCGGGGTTTGTGCTTACTGCCCGAGACGCGTAAGGTGCAGTGTGTGCCGATGGTTGGGTCGCAGCAGCACAATGCGAGTAATATGGCGCTGGGAGGAAGGCAACTGCGTGCACATCAGGGACGATTTTCTGCTGATGCTGATAGACAGCATGGCTGTTGCGCACTGCAGCAGCATGTTGATCACACTCGGAAGTGGGTGCCACCGCATAGGGGATGCGTGAAGGTTAATGTGGACGGTGGACGTTGTCTTTTGACGGGAAAGGCCTCCTGCGGGGGGGGGGGGGGGGGGTTCGTGATTTTACAGGGAATTGGATAACCGATTTTACCAAGTTTATTGGTATATGTTCGAGTATTGAGGCGGAACTTTGGACGGTGTTTGAAGGACTCAAATGTGCTATGGGCGTGGATGGAGTGAAAGTCGTGGTGGAAACGGATAATCTTGATGTGGTTCGGGTTCTATCGGACATATCCTCTCGTCTAATTTCATCATCGTTGATTGATTCTATCCGAACCCTTGTGTCGATACATGGGGATGTGGTTTTTAGACATGTGTCTAGGGATCGTAATCGGGTTGCGGATGCTCTTGTAAAGTTGGCTTCGACAGACTTATTAGAGACTTGTATTTTTAGGCATGCCCCAGTGGAGGTGATCGAACTCCTGCAGGAGGATTGTTAGTAGTTTCTTGATTTCTATCGAGTGTTATTTGTAATGGGTTATCTATAGGTACTCTTTTCCTTCATTTAGGTTAGGAGGGTTTTTAATGAGGCCTATGATAATCCCTTTCCCACATTTATCAAAAAAAAGAATTTAAAGGTTATTTCATTGAAAGTTGCTTTACTAATAGTTGCTCGAGTTTAAATCATGACATTGTGAATATAAAGAAAAGTTAAATTAAAAGAATCGCTTTCATAATAAATCTGTGTAATGTTCAATCTAAATTAATTGATCAATGAATCGAATACGAATGGCTATATAAAAGATTGTGCTTAATCTATAATTGTTTCACTGAAATGCTCCATCAAAATTCCTTCAAAGAACATTTTGCGATGGGCCTTTATAGAAAATTCTCTTTTTGGTGTTGGATTGGGCTTGGATAAATAAATTTGGATTTCGGACTCGTCCGACCCGCTCTACATTATTATTTATTAATTAAAATTTTTATTTTTATTTATAACCATGTAATTAATAAAAAAATATTTAAAATTTTACATTAAATTAATAGTAGATTTGGTGGTTTGAATTCTAATATAATTTGAAATCTTTTTACTATTTAAACTTAATTCCACTCGACTAAATCTCGAATCAAACTCATGAACAATTCTATAAAATAAATACGTACATTTATGACAAAAAAAGAATGGTTCAAATTCAAAGGAAAGCTAATTAAAATCTACACAAGAAATGAAAAAAAAAAGCATTACTTTGTGGAAATTATTCTCCACCTACATAGGTTCTTTTCTTTGCATGCATGGAATCTTTAATATTTTTTTACAAAGGCATTGCTTCATGCCTAGGTTAGCCAATGCAATATACTCTCCCTAGTAGACAAGTTTCATTGCTTTTGGGGTTTACATAAATCCTTAAAAACCTCCATTTTTGTTCCAAATCTACACCTTCAATTGCCATACAAACACAATTCTGCAAAGAAAGAAGAACAAGATGGGCCAAACCTCATCATCTTCTGGTAATTCTCTTTGGTTTCCCTCTTATTCTCCTCGATTATATACGTGTGCGCGCGCTATTCGTACATATTTGATATTTTCTTATCAATGGATGCAGGAAGCACGAAGCGTAAGGAATTCGATTCTGTAATAGAGAAATGTTACAAAACTTATTTTAGAGACGACAAAGATTTTACTCCGGTTAAGTTTTATCGAGCAGTATGTGAAACTATTGAGTAAGTGTTATGGGTTTCAAGCACGCTTAAACGTACAATATTCTCTAATTTAATTGATTTAATGTTATATATATATATATATATATATATATATATATATATATATATATATATATATATATATATATATATGTTGACAGAGAAATCAACAAAAAGCTTGGAAGCACCCAATTAAATGTGCCAAAAACTACGACGCTCCAGCTTGCCTATGGGGTTAGTGTTTGAGTTCCTCCTCTCACTCTAATGCATGTGAAACAGGAAGAGTATTGAACGGGTTAATCTACGTATAAATCATAGATTAAGAAATTATTAGGATAAGGTGTGACTTAGATTTAAGGACCATATACTATTTATTAAAATGGATCCTTTAATTTATAATAAGAAAATATATAACGAGTTTATCTAAACAAAATGAGTTAATCGCATTATGCGTCTCGAATTTAGGACTCTTATTCTGAATTGGTCTCTAAACTTATGAATATTTCAATTCCATCCTCAAACTATGGACCCGATTCTAAGTTAACTCCAAACTTTTGAACGTTTCAATTCCATCCCCAAATTATGACTCTCATTCTGAATTAGTCCCCACATTTTTTAATATTCTAATTACATCACTAAATTATCAATATATACTACTCATATCCTATGTTAATAAAACCCTTATAAAAATATTAATTGTCATGTAAACACAAATTCATATTATGTAATAATATGATCAAACATAAACAATAATCTGCAGATGAAATTGAAATGTTCAAAAGTTTGAGGACCAATTTAGAATGATAGCCTTAGTTTGGGGATGAAATTGAAACATTCAAAAGTCGGGGAACCAATTTAAAACGATAAGCCATAATTTGTGGATGAAATTAAAACATTCAAAAATTTATAAACCAATTTAAACTGAAGGTCATAGTTTTGAGACATATGGTTGAATTAACTCAAACAAAATAACAAAGTTCAACGAGCTTCTATATTATATTAGCCTATACTATATATATCTTTTAATTAACACATCAAACAACTTACAACAACAACATGCTGCACAATTACAAGAATATAAATTAAAGAGTTTCGTTTTAATAAACTGCACAGAGCCTCGTAAACTTTTGAACAGATGCAAAAGTACAAGAACATTGATATTTGAGAAGAATGTTGTGTGTGTGGTGCAGAGATACAAGGAAGCAGCGGAGGGAGAATTATCAAAAGATGAGTTTCAAGAGATACTGCAGGAGGTGGTGATAGAGAGTGGATTTGCAGGGGTTGGAGCCAAAGACATATTAATGTACCTCTTCGGACTTCCCCTCACTGCTTTGATGCTCAAGAGACAAGCAAACCTCAAAATCCACGACGATATTTTCATACCCGCCATCACTTCTGCCACCGTTTTCCTCCTTGCAAAACTTAACAAAATTTGAAGCATTTCTATCCCTTCAATTCAATATCATTTCCCTTGTTTCATGTAATTTGTTGGTACTGGTTTATTTGGTTTAATGGTGCAAAACACAGATAAAAATCCTACGTCTCTTTTCGGTGTTTTTTCTATGTCCAACACTAAAATATTAAATTTTAAGCCATAACCTTACATTTTAAATCTTAAACCCTAAACCTAAAAAATACATCATGTGAAAAAAGACACCAAAAAGAGGCATAAGATTTCTATTCGCAAAACACGGTGTTATGGTCTAGATAAAAATTCTCTGCCCCTTTTCGGTGCTACTATTTATGCCCCAACACTGAAAAACACTACAAAATTAAATTTCAAGCCCTAACCCTAAATTCTAAATCCTAAACCTTATATCTTAAAAAATACACTCTACCCTAAATTTCCTAAACCCTAACCAAAACCCCTAATCAAAAATCTTAAACTCTAAACCTAATTTTAAGCGTGAAGGTATATGAAAATCCTTTACCCCTTTTCGGTGCCCCTACATATGGCCCAACGCTCAAAATTAACTTTATGGTTTATGGTTTTAGGTTAGGGTTTAAAGAATTTATGGGTATGATGTATTTTTAGGGTATATGATGTAGAATTTAGAATTTAAAATT
Source organism: Hibiscus tridactylites (assembly GCA_958450335.1). NCBI lineage: Eukaryota > Viridiplantae > Streptophyta > Magnoliopsida > Malvales > Malvaceae > Hibiscus > Hibiscus tridactylites. The sequence goes on along the minus strand of OY288266.1, from coordinate 926,742 downwards.
TAGGATTATGGCTTAGAATTTAATTTTGTACTGTTTTTTAATGTTGAGGCATATGTAAGGACACTAAAAAAGGCAGACGAATTTTATACATAAGTAGGGACAATGTAAAGGAGGATTTTCATCCGTTATGATTTTTCAAAGTTTTCATATCCCCTTCTTTAGGAACGTACATTATTTTTCTAGGCTAAGTTAGCCGCACTATTTCATTTCAAACTTTCTATTTCTTTTTCCCATTTTAGCTCATATAATTTTAATTTTCTTTCAAAGTATTGCACTATACTTGTAGTTCGAACAACAACATAATTAAATGTCTTATACTCGTGTTTCGCTGAAATGTCTCAATTTCTAAAAAATAAATCTAGTTGACAACAACAACGTCAACCGAGCTAATATTCAATCAACTAATACATTAAAATACTTATGCACATAGTCGACAACTACAATACATAATGACAATAATATATATGAACACTTGCACCAAACTAAATCTAGAGAAAAATACACAAATAATTTTCACAATATAAGACTAAAACAACAAATATCAAAATTATAAAAACAATACAAATTACAACAACTAAAACACCCATAACCTCTTAGATACTAAAACAACAATAATATCAAATGTAGAAAGATACATAACCCGAACCCAAATTCGTCCTATCCCGACTTTATTTTTTTATAACCCGACTCGAACATGAGTTTTTAATTAAAAACCTACATTTATCGGGTCGGATCCCAACAGATACGAGTTGTTTTGCTATCCCTAACCTAGGCTAAGTGGCATCTAAAATGTGGGAAGATTCATGCACCAAGCCTAGCTAAGCCATACGCCACACTGCTCGAGGAGTCTAAAACACTCTTCGCCGTACCAATGGCCTCGTCCTATTTGCCTATTAACCCTCTACCACTGCATGCCTTCTCATTTACTTCTCCCCTACCTACTTCTACCTACCCTAATCAAATTTCTAAACTCCCCATTACATTTTATTTGAGTTTTTTTTTCTTTCGATATTTGATAATTAATTTAAGTGTTATGTTTTTTTAAAGAGATTAAATTTTTTATTTATAAGAATTAAAATCGAAATCATATTTAAGAAATATCATTTTTTTAAACGTTGGTTAATTACTCCATACCTTTCCATTTACTCCGTCGTCTACATTTGGAACTCTTGAAAATTATGAACTCTCCATTTCGCCATTTATTGGTATGATTAATTAGTGCAATACCTTAATCTTGAAAAATGTCAGGTATAAAAGTAAAAGAAAACGTTAACCAATATTAAGAAAATAAATTTTATTAATAAGGGTGTCGTTAAACATTACTTTAATTAGTAATTATGAATTATTAACACCAATAACTGATAATTAAATAATTCCATTTCCCAGAAAAAAAACGGAAATGTTCAATAAAAACAAGACTGAAAGCTGAACTCCAAGCTATCTACAACGTCAACTACAAAGACAGAATTTAAATTGGTCAAATTATAATTTTAGTCCTTCTATTTAGCATCCATATTTTATTTGACATAATTTGATATTTTTTTACTTTTATACCATCATTAGTTAATTCAAATAGCCAATACCGGCACGAACCAACTTATCTCAGTGGTCAAGTGAACGATCGTTGTTCCTAGAAGACACGGGTTCAAGCACCAACAGCTGCAGCAGGGTGATTGAACTACTTATAATCACCTTAGCTTTAAAAAAAAACTAACACCGCTAACAATTCCCGCTAAATCATGCAATTTCTTCTTCAAACATGATATATATGAGGATCAAATTATGTTAAATTCAAATACAGAGACTAAATCATAAATATGAGCAATGTAGGGGGACCAAAACCATAATTTAAGCATGGAAAATTTTCAGCTGCCTGAATCTTCAATGTGTACGATAACAAAGAAACAAATCAATGGGGAAAAAAAGAGAGAAAACAAATGCTTCATACATACATCAGACGTAAGAGAAATCAATGTCGGGATCCGCCGAAGGAGAAAGCGCCAACGAAAACAGGACCACCATGATCAACACCGGAACCAGCAGGAACATCCAGGGAGGCGGCGGCAACGGCGGGAGCAACAGCGGCAGCACCGCCAGCAACAGCGCCAGCAGAACCAGGACCATGACCGAAGTCGGGCTGAAGAATTTGACGGTCATCAAAAATCTTTTTCACGAGCAGAGCCAATGAATTTTATTTAATCAACGATCAACCTCCATTGACGTAGCATTTGTTTCTGTCATAATTACTTTTCTACCATTTTTTTTCAAAGAATTTGAAGATGAAACGTGAGAGGATTTCGAAGGGTATTTATGGGATGAAAAAGGGTGGTAGAAAAGTACAGGGTTTAGGTGTCGTAATCAAAACCCTTGCCTGTTTTAAGTCCAAATTCAGATAACCTTAACCTAAATAGTGTCTTAAGCTCATTTTCTAAGCCCTATTTGGCTAAAAGAATTATATGATTTTGCTACAACTAGTTGATTCACTTGATTGTATTTATATAATATAATTTAATTGAATATAAATAAAATAACGAGTTCTCACCTAAAAAAACATTTGGAAGACGTTAAAAAAATTTGTATTAATATTTTATTCATTGATATTTTATTAAATGAGTTATATTGGATGTAGTGAATCAAGTGAAAATTCATTCAACTTTATTTTCAAATATATGTTGGTATCTGATTCTCTAATTGAAAATTTTCACAAGCGCCTTAGTTTTAGGGTATATGAAGTTAGTTTAGGGTATAAGGTTTAGGTGTAGGGAGGTTAGAATTTAGGGATAGTTGTTTTAATTTAAGGTTTAGGCTTATAATTAAGGTTTATAGGTTAAAACATAAATCCTCATCGTATTACCCTAAAAATTAAACTCTAACCTATAAACCCTAAATTATAACCCTAAACCTTAAATTGAAACAACTATCCCTAAATTCTAAACCCATACAACCCTAAACCCTATACCCTAAACTAATTCCCTATACCCTAAAATTAAAGTGCTTGTGAAAACTTTTAGTTTCCACCGCCAGTGTATAAGATATTAATCCTTTATACATTATCATATATTAAATATTAATTCTACGTAGAATTAAATATTATTAATGAATCAGATTATAACATATCATTAAAAAATTTAAAAATAAATCTACGAACGAAATAATGAGATGTCATGAAATATCTAATGAACCACGGAGTATTATAGATTAAGAAAAACCATGATCTTTATTATTTATACCATGTGAGTACATTACTTGTAATTTTTTATTACTTACAAGGAGGGATTAAATTCGGCGGTTATTATAAAAAAATAGATACATGTGGGCTTGAATCCCCGGTAAGCACAACATGTCAATTGGTCTTTTAGAAATCTTCAAATAAATAGCAAGTTGACCTTTTCTATGTAGACATGATTGATTGACGTCCAACTTATCTTTATTGTCGATAAATTTTTATTTTAAAAAAATTAAATCTTAGTTAACAACCTCCAAAGTAAAAGTTAAAAGTTTTCTGTTGACATCTCTTCATTCTCTTTAGTTATGGGCCCTAGATCTATTAAGAACAAATTTTTCATCCCCTTAGTAAAAATTGTTCAGAAAAAAAATTAAATCTTATAACGAGAGACAACACTTTAATTTTAATTAATATTATTCGGTTTTAAAATCGATTTCGGACAACTCTTCCCTTTATATATTTAACTCCATTCTTATCGAAAAAACAAACAAAATTTATCAACTAAAGAAAAGAAATGCATTGATGGGAGAGTTGTGGCCCTGTGGTACTATATGGTTCAAAGGGATTAGCTTCTATGGTACACACAAATAAAGAGAAGAATGACATTGATTTTAATTACACGGTTTAAATTAGATCTCTAATTCTAAATTTGAATACTCTCTTTTTTAGAAAAAAATTATCGCATTATGGGGTGACTCTCTTAATCTAATTTGTTTCATTCACAACGTCAAAAATTAAACTCCTGGTCTTGCTTAAAGATTCTAGTACCTCATCCTACTATATTCGAATTCCATCCTATATGAACCAAGTAATTCCTTTTTTTTACGTTTAGTAACAACATTTATTAACAAGATTTTTTGTCAAAGTTTTATTGTGACCACATGACTTTGCAGTCATTGTTGATATTCGCATGGAGTTTGGGTTGTACCCTCACTCGACAGCCAAATCTATTATGTTGAAATTGTTTCTCCCTTTTGTAGCTAAAAAGCTTGCAAATCTATAGATTCATGAAGGGGGAAGTTTCGCTTTCTATACATGCTAAAATTGTTAATCTCATGGAGAAAATATTGTCGCCGAAAAGTTTTGGAATTATACTTATCTATCAATTGTTAATTTAAATAAATGGTAATTTGGATTTAAGGTGGAGCATATTTTTTATTAAGTAGAGATATATTTACATTTTTAAAGTAAATATTAAGATTAGAACACATACAGAATGGGGACAACATGAGCATCCGTAATCACTTGTCAATTAGTGGATCTCAAGGTAGAGCATATTTAAAATAGAGTTAATTGTATTACATGTCTCTGAACTATGATCTTCATTTTTGATTGACCTCTGAACTTTTGAATGTTTCAAATTCATCTTCAAATTATGACTCATTTTAAATTGGTCCTCAAACTTTTGAATGTTCCAGTTTCATCCTCAAACTATGACCCTAATTCTAAATTGGTCTTTAAACTTTTGAACATTCCAATTTTCATCCTCAAATTATCGTTTATGCCAATCATATTATTACATAATACACATTAGCATTTACATGGAATTTAATATCTTTTATAACGATTTTATTAGCATGAGATGTGATTAGTATATAATGATAATTCGGTGATAAAATTAGAATAAACAAAAAATGGGGACTAATTTAGAATGAGGTCATAGATTGAGGATGAAATTAAAATATTCAAAAGTTTGAGGATCAATTTAAAATAAAAGTCATAGTTTGAGAGTGATATTAAAATATTTAAAAATTTAAAGATTAATTTAAAATAAGAGTAGTAATTTAAGGATGTTTGTTTTTTAACATTTAAGGTTTAAATTATTCATGTAATAGGTATACACGCGTTTAAAATTCGATTTACATGTTTTAGGCATGCTACAAATAAGATCTTGGATGATATTTAATTCTTTGCTTTTGATACAATTAAGCTATCATTTTTAAGGATAAACTACACTCCTGGTCACCAAACTACCAGTAAAATTTCCTTTTAGGTCACCAAACTATGCAAAGTCAAAAATGGTACGTAATGTTTTCTATTTTGTCTTTTTTGTCACCCCTTTATTGAATTACTAAAGGAAAGATAATCTGACCAACAAGTGTTACAAAGCTGGCACACATGAACTCATACCAGATATTACATATAAAGAACATGCAGGAAAAACACCCAAGAAACGACATAAAACACATTGAAAGAACACAGTACAACATAGAACATCACTGCAAATACTAGAAAAAGAAATACAAACATGACAAAAACCAAAACTAAGCCAATAGTGTCACAATAGTGTCGTAGTGGATAGTCATCGGAATCTCGATAAGCAAGTGTCAAAGAATGTTCATCGCGCATTCGCGCTTATGCCGAGCATTGTGAGGCAATGGAACACATCTCATATGCAAAGCAAATGTGCAATCCTTGCATTTGTGTGCAAAGTCATGACTTATATCTTTACCACAGGCATTACACTTCCCTTTATGCTTCTCATCAAAGAAGAGGTAATGTGGCTCATCTGCCTGATATGTAAAACCATGGGATATCGAAGCACATCTAAGGCAAAAGCACAAGCCATCACCGTCATCCGACCGATTTGTAGGAGAAACTATTACATTTGTAGAGACAGAGTACACATTCGAAAATACCCTCTGTGAGAAGCTTGAAAGGCTTTGCTTCAAACCATAGCTGACGAATTTTCGGCAATTCAACACAGGCTTTGTGCAGAAAGAAATCACAGTGTGAACAATAATAAAATGAGGATAGGTCATAGGACAGATAGCACACACCCGTTGCAATATTTATTATACTTAATATCTTCCGAAAATATCAAGTTATGCTCATGACTAACATGTTCTATCTCTCCGGCTATTACATCATCCCGGACTTTGATTTCCTTGATAACACGAATGATGCAACTCTTAGGTTCATGCAATTCCAAGTTCTGGAATCATCGTTGTCGATGCGGAGGAAAAAGTTGTGGGAAATGGGATGGGGATGGAGATAGAGATTGAGTTGAATATGGCGTGGTAATGATATGAATTTAAGACTGATAAATAGAAACTTACAATTATGAACTACACTCGGAGTTACAAAAGCTGGTACACATGAACTAATACCAGATGTTACATGCAGGAAAAATACCCAAGAAACGACATAAAACATATTAAAAGAAAATAATACAACTTAGAACATCACAGCTAATGCCACAAAAAGCAATACAAACATGACAAAAACTCAAACTAAACCAAGCAGAACCACTCTGTTTTCCCACACCAAGTTTGCTTATTGAGAGGTTTTAGTCTAGACCGACGCAGCCTCATACATCATTCACTGCAGCTATCTCAGTCACTGTCATCATCAGAAGGTTTTATGCAGCTCCAATGAACAATATATTTGCATGCATACTCTTGACACTCGAGAGCTAGATCTTGGCAGGGCTTGCCACAAAGAACGCATTCGGGGTAGTAATAGGTCTTCTTGACGAAGGTGAGAGTATGTGGATGATCCTCGTATGTGTATTTACTTCCGGCCTTGATAAATGCGTACTTTCCGAGAACACATTTGATATGCATTGCATTGTCGCAAGTCTCACAATGATAAAGCCATTGTTGTCGATCTATTTCTTCCTCACAAATGTCACAATAGTGCCGTAGCGGATAGTCATCGGGATCTTGATAAACAAATGTCAAAGAATGTACATCACATTTATGCGAAGCAGTGGCTGGTAATGTAAGACATCTCGAATGCAAAGAAAATGTGCAATCCTTGCATTTGTATATAGCTTCAAAACGTATATCTTCACCACAAGCATTGCACTCCCCATCATGATTCGGATCAAAGAAGATGAAATGTGGCTCACCTGCTTGATATGTAAAACCATGTGGTACTAAAGCACATCTAACACAAATGTACATGACATCGCCATCATCCGATTTGTAGGAGAAACCATTACATTTGTAGAAACAAATCCCACATTTAAAAATACCATTTGTTATATGAATGGAAAGGTCTGCATTAAACCATGTGTGACGCTTCCTTGATAGTTCAGCACATGCCTTGTGCAGAAAGAAATCACATTGTGGACAATAGTAAAATGAGGATAGGATAGGTAGCACACACCCATTGCAATACTTATTGTCCTTAATCTCTTCCGAGAATATCAAGTTGTGCTCATGACCAATATGTTCTATCTCTCCAGCTATTACACCATCCCCGACTTTGATTTCCTTGATAATACGAATGATGCAACTCTTAGGTTCATACAAGCAATCGGGTTCCTCAATTTCGTCTGGATTTTCTACCTCAACCACATGATAGAACAAGCTGTTGTTAATAGAACACTGGACATGGATAACAAAGTCACAATCTGGCTGAGAACAATAATAACTCCCATACTCGATGTTTACTTTTTTATAACAGATTCTGCAATCCCAAGTTGTGGAATCATCGTGGTCGGTGCGGATGGAAAAGTTGTGGGAAATGGGATGGGGATGGAGAGTGAGTCTAATGTGGCGTGGCAATGAAACACAGTCCTTATGAACCTGAAGGTTGCATGGTGAACAAGTATAGGAAACATGATTTCCCTGGTCTCCACATGCACTACAATGGAATGGGTTATTTGGTCTTAATAACAAAGTGAAAGGGTGTTGATGATGAGATTTATCTTCAATAATGGGTTGTGGCGAAGCACAAGCAACGTGAATGTTAACATTGCAAGGGGCACATTGATAATAAAATCGGGCGCCAGAGTATTGGCACATGTTGCAAGAAGGGAGGTCTGGATAAGAAGCAAAGAAAAAAAGAAGGTGGTGTTTACGGTGGCAAGGGTGATTGATTTCGGTGGGTAGTTCAAGACATTTTTTATGGAAGAACACTCTACAATCAAAACAAGTGTAGGAAGCATCCGTGAGTTTGCCCCAACAACCATCGCAGAAAAGAGATTCAGTTGGATTAATGGAAATCAAAGGATGAGGGTGGGAAACATGTAGGGTCTGAATCAAGTTTCCAGCAGCGTCACGCGGAAGCAAAGCGCAATTAAAGTCAAGGTAAAATTCACAACAAGAACATTCATAAATAAATCCCTTAACCTCTTCGCGGCAAATCCAGCAACGAACTTCTGTTTCCCGATGTTTTGAATCTGGAAGAAGAGGGTGGTCAGCGTGAGCAGGGTGATGAATCTCGGAGGGCGCCTCCGCACATCTCTTATGGAGGTAAAACCGGCACTCCCCGCAGCTGTAGCTCGAACCGAACACCTTTTCCGCACAGGCAGCGCAGTCGTAAGTGGTGTCGCTTGGACTGCTGGTAACTTCGTTGAACACCAACGGATGGTCATGACTCATGTGGTGAAGCTCCGCCATCTTCCTTTTTCTCTGTTCCAAAATTTTCTCACTTACAGCACCTTGCAGCTCAATGTTTGGATCCATCTTTTGTAATCCTACTCCACCCAGCCTCAAATTATTAAAAAAATTGGTTAAATTATTAATTTTTTAACACCCCACATTGAAATGGAATCTGAATCAAGTTGTTTTGTCTGTTTCAGACAGGCAACTTCGTTGACTTTAGTATAGCTAGAGGTGGCAATCGGGTCATTCGGTTCGGGTCATTTCGAGTCTATCTAGAATCGGTTTATATTTGGTTCGGGTCGGTTCGGTTCAGATTTAATCCGGGTCTGTGATGAGTCGGATTCCGTTCGGGCATTGGATCAAGTCAAAATCGGATCGGTTGTTTTCGGGTCGGGTCAATATCAGATCAGTCGCTTTCGGTTCGGGTCAAAATCGAGTCGTTTGGGTCGCTTTCGGGTCGGGTCAAAATCAGGTAGATTTCAGGTCGGGTCAATATTTAAATTTTCGGGGTCAATTCGATTTGAGTTGGGTTAAAGCTTTGAGGTTTAGTATTTATGGTTTAGTTTAGAGTTATTGGTGTATGAGATTAATTCTGATTCAACTTGTTAATCTATGCATTTGAATTTGACTAAATATTTAAATCAAAGCTTCATGTATCCATATCAAATTTTTTTGTATAATTATATTAAAACAAAGTTTATTATATGTAATAATAATAATAATAATAATAATAATAATAATAATAATAATAATAATAATAATAATAATAATAATAATAATGTCTGAAATAAATTAAATTATTAAACTTAGGATCTAATTGAGTTAACTAAAATCTAAAAGCACAAATCACATACATAATTAAAATAAGGATTAATATCATATACATTGACGGTGGAAACTGAAAGTTTCCACAAGCGCCTTAGTTTAGGGTATATGATTTAGGGGTTTAGGTGTAGGAGTTTAGAATTTAAGGATAGTTGTTTCAATTTAAGGTTTATGGTTATAATTTTGGGTTTATAGGTTAGGCTTTAGTTTTAGGGTAATATGGTGAGAATTTAGGTTTTAACCTATAAACCCTAAATTATAACCCTAAACCTTAAATTGAAATAATTATCCCTAAATTATAACCCATACACCTAAACCCCTAAACTATATACCCTAACTAACTCTCTATATCCTAAAACTAAGGCATTTGTGGAAACTAAAAGTTTCCACCGCCTCTGTATAGAATGTTTATCCTTAAAATAATTCTAAAACTAAATGTGAAATTTTAATTAAATTAATCTAAATTGAAACTCAATTAAATTAAGAAAAAGAGAAAGACAATTGGTAAAAATAGAGAGAGAAAAAATAAAATTTTGGAGGGAAATAAGCCACCAATTTTTTAAGCTAGATTGAAAAAATAAAAAAGACAATTGAAAAAAATAGAGAGAGAAAAGACAAAATTTTGGAGGGAAATAAGCCACCAATTTTTTAAGCTAGAGATTAATTAATTTTTAGGTCATGTTGCATTTAAATATTATATTGTTTAATTTTTTTGTTTCACTAGTAAACAAATTAACTTATTGTTATTATTTATGCAACTACGGAAGATTAAAAGTTTGTCGGCTCTTCTGTGGATTTGAATGAAAAGAAGTTTAACCGTTAATGCATGTGTTATTTGTGTCTACTCAATGTAATTGAGTTTCATATATAGGAATAGTTGAGTTTATATATTTAACTTTATTTGCAGCTAAATGTCACTTTTGAATGAGAAATCTTTATTTAAGACTTGTGCCTTATGTTAGTTGTGTTTTTTAAACTCTTTATCATTTTACCGAACATATATAGGTAAGAATGCTTGTAATCTACTAGGATCATGTTGATCAAACCATTTGAGTCATGTTTGTTTTGTGTGTGTGGAACTAGTTTTTTCAATGCATGGACTAGTGATGCAATTAAAGGTTGCCCCTATGAATTGGTCTATTATGTATCCATTCCTTTTAATGCAATCTTTTGACATTTTTTTCTTTGTAAATGTAAGATTAAATATTGGGAGAGAAAATAGTACATTGAAACTCTAAATTTAAAAATTAGTTTATTTAATTAATATTGAAACGTAAAATAACATAAAATGTTATTATACCACAACTTTGACAAGAAGAACGGTCTCTTTCATGGTATAGTATAAAAAGATAATAAAACATACTTCATTTTATTATTTATTATATTGTTAAAAATAGATATTCAGGTTAAAATCGGGTCGATATTCGGTTCAGCTTTTGGTTAAGCTTTCGGTTCGAGTAGTATTCGATTCGGGTCAAATCGGTTCAGGTCCATTTCGGTTCAACAAAAAATTTCGGTTCGGTTCGGTTTATTTCGGGTTTCGGGTCAACTTCGGATCATCATGTTCGAGTTAAAATCAGATTTCGGGTCTCGGGTCAAGTTTGCCAGGTCTAAGTATAGCCCACATGTAGTTTGTTTGCTTGTTGGTTTCATTCTCCTGGCCGGCTCCAAAACATTTTAAATTGGTTCAAATGGTAATAACAAGAGTGCAGGTAAAGTATTAGATGGAAACAACTTGCTCAAAGATGATCAGAATTCAAAAACCAGAAAAAGAAAACAATACTTGCACACCAAGTTTGTTTTAGTTTAGAGACCGAAGCTTCACTCAATCCTATCACTCCATGTAGCCAACATAATCAAGGGTGGTTTAATGCATCACAAGCTTCACTCAATCTTATCACCCATCCACCATTCACCGTAGCCATGATAAGGTCTTATGCAGCTCCAATGAACAATATATTTGCATCCATGCTCTTCACACTCGAGGGCTAGATCTTGGCAGGGCTCGCGACAGCGAACGCATTCAGGATAGTAATAGATGTTGTTGACGAAAGTGAGAGGATGTGGATGGTCTTTGTATGTATATTTACTTCCGGCCTTGATAAATGGGGTTTTCCCAAGAACGCATTTGATATGTATAGCATTGTCGCAAGTTTCACAATGATAAAACCAGCGTTCTGGAACTCTTTCTTCCTCACAGATGTCACAATAATGTCGTAGTTCATAGTCATCGGGATCTTGATAAGTAAGTGTCAAAGAATGTTGATCACACTTGTGCCAAGCTGTGCCGGGTAATGTAACACATCTCTTATCCAAAGTGAATGCGCAATCCTTACATCGAAAACTCGTATCTCTATCCCCTAAATATGTACCACAAGCATCGCACTGGCCTACAAGCGTGTCATCAAAAAGGAGGAAATGTGGCTTATCTGCTTCATACATACAACTGTAAGGTAGTAAAGCACATGTGACGCAGATGCTGAAATCTGTAGCAACATCAGGGTTATAAGAGAAACCACTACACTCATAGCAACAAAAACGACACGCGAAAACACCATTTGTGACAAGAGTCATGGGCTTTGGAGAAAACCATGGCCGATACATTTTCGGTAAGTTAGCGCAGGCCTTGTGGAGAAAAAAGTCACAATGCAAACAATAATAAAATGAAGATAGGACAGGTAGCATACATCCATTGCAATACCGCTTATCTTCGATCTCATCGGAAAATATCAAGTTGTGCTCATGACTAAGATGTAGTATCTCTGCAGCTATTACATCATCCCCAATTTTGATCTCCTTGATAACACGAGTGATGCAACTCATAGATTCATCAGTAAACCAATCGGTTTCGTCAAATTCGTCTGGATTTTCTACCTCAGCCACACCAAACAAATCCTTGTTCTCAATAGAACACTTGACATGGATAACAAAATCGCAACCTGCTCGAGAACAACAATAGCTCCCACACTCGTTGTTTACTTTTTTATAACAGATTCTGCAATCCCAAGTTGTAGAATCATTGGGGTCAATGCGGAGGAAAAAGTTGTGGGAAATGGAATGGGGATGGAGAGTGTGTTTAATGTGGCGTGGCAAAGAAATGCAGTCCCTATGAACTTGAATGTTACATGTTGAACAAATATAGGAAACATGATTTCCCTGGTTTCCACATGCACTACAATAGAATGGGTTATTTGGTCTTAATAACAAAGTGAAAGGGTGTGGATGATGAGATTTATCTTCAATACTGAGTGGTGGCCATGCACACAGGAAGTGAAAGTAAACCTTACATGGGTCACAACGATAATAAAACCCCACAGTAATTTTGTTTGGGCACAGGTTGCAAACGGACCGTTCAGCACGATCGTAATTATCGAGCAGAAGCCGGTGTTTTCGGTGGCAAGGGTGAAAGATTTCGGTGGGCAGTTCAAGACATTTTTTATGGAAGAACGATCCACAATCAAAACAACCATATGAATCATCTATTATCTGGTCTAAACAAGCACCACACTTAAGATATGTGAATGGATAAATGGAAACCAAAGGATGTGGATGGGCAAAATGGATGATCTCAATCAAGTTTCCAGCAGTGTCTCGTGGAAGCAAAGTGCAATTATAGTGAAGGTAAAATCCACAATCATAGCAATGATAAATAAGTCCCTTAACCTGTTTGCAGCAAATGTCGCAATAATCTCGTGCATCCTGATGTACCGAAGCTGGAAGAGGAAGAAGAGGGTGGTCGCGGTGAGCAGGGTGATTAATCTCCAAGGGCGCCTCCGCACATTTCTTATGGAGGTAAAACCCGCACTCCCCGCAGCTGTAGCTCGAACCCAACACCTCTTCCGCACAGGCAGCGCAGTCGTAAGTCGTCTCACTCGGGCCGCCGGTGTCTTCGTTGTACACCAATGGATGCTCATGAATCATGTGCTGAAGCTCCGCCATGTTCTTTCTTTGCTCTTCGTCTCTCCAATGATCCAAATTTATATCACTTGGGTACACCTATTCAACGCCGGGAACCAAAATAGGAGAACTATGTAACAAAAGGGACGATTTTATCGAAAAATATAGTTTGTGGACCAAAATAGGAAAATAGTAATAATTTGGGGACCACTAGTGTAGTTTTCCAAAAAAACTAATGAAATTTATTTTGGTCAAAATAAACCACATGCAATCTTAAATGCACACCCATAAATCATAATCACTTCATAACAGTATAAAAACAATAACTTAGTATTATTAGTAGGTTGTAAAAGAACCGAACGTTCAGCGAATTGTTCTTAACTTATTCGACGGAAAATTTGTTTATTTATAACAAACGAACATGAACAAGATTTTCTGTTCGTTTTATTAAATGAACAAATATGAACAAAGGGCTTGTTCGTTCGTGGACGTTCAGTAACTCGTTTATTTAAATTTATTCACATATGTCATTTTTTTTCTTATTATTTTTCATAACAACAGCAAAGGCTTTGGCTGTAAGTAGAGAAGCAATTGAAATCGTTAGGTCTTAAAAATCACTATATTAAACTAAAATTAAAATTAATTCCTTTTAATAGTCTTGGTGTTTAAATTCAGATCTCTTGGATAAACACCATTATATTTTTTACTAGAATTATTTATTGTGTTAAAAATTAAAATTATATTATATTATACTAAAATTATTGTTGGATTGGTGGTGACTTCGTTGAAAACCACCTTTTGTAATCCTACTCCAGCTGGCTACAAATATTTTAAAATTGGTTAAAATATTAAACGGTCAACATTGAAATGGGAAAAAAAAAACTAATGAAATTTATTTTGGTCAAAATAAACCACATGCAATCTTAAATGCATACCCATAATCATAATCACTTCATAACAGTATAAAAACAATAACTTAGTATTATTAGTAGATCGTAAAAAAACCGAACGTTCAACGAATTGTTCATGAACTGGTGAAAAATTCGTTTATTTATAATAAACGAACAATAAAAAAATTTTCTGTTCGTTTTATTAAATAAACAAATACGAACAATATTTACTCTAAACTCTTGTGTTATTTGTCTTTTTCATTTGTTTTTTAAATTTTATTTTTGTGTGATCTTTTGAAATCGAAAATATCACCTAAATATCACAGACAACTTGTACATTGAATATAACATTGGCAGTTGGTTGGTGAAGAATATTTAATTGTAAGTTTGTAACAGCTGTTTATTTGCTTGTTTGTATAATTCTCCTACTCGCATTGAATATGAATCGATGTATTAAAATACTACAATAATTGAAGTAAACGTTCTGGATTTCTTTTCTTTGGTTAGACTTGTCGGTTATACCTTATCAACTACAATTTTGTGCTTTCATTTTTAATGTTTATAAATTTATATTAATTTTTCATAAGTTACAATTTGTTCGTGTATATTCTAACATAAATCATCATTGAATTTTGTATTAAATATATGTAATTATTTTTATCATTTTAATACAAATTTATATAAATTATAAGAATTTATATAATAACGCCTAACTTCTCACCTTTTGAAGAAATAGAAGATTCAAATCATATACTGATCCAAACTTCTCTCACTTTGGCCCAAGTCAACGCTTAGCTCAGAATTTTATTTTGGGAAAACTACATTGATGGTCCCTAAACTATTACTATTCTCCTATTTTGGTCCTTAAACTATGTTTTTCGGCAAAATCGTCCCTTCTGTTACATAGTTCTCTTATTTTAGTCCCCCGACGTTAAATAGCTAACGGTTTTGCTGATGTAGCATTTTTTAAATATTTTTTAATCATTTCTCTCTCCTCTTAAAGAAATGCCACATCAGCAAAATCGTTAGCTATTTAACGCTGGGGACCAAAATAGGAGAACTATGTAACATAACTATATAAGGGATGATTTTGCCAAAAAATATAGTTTGGGGACCAAAATAGGAAAATAATAATAGTTTGGGGACGAAAACAATAGTGACAAATTCACATACAAGTCTTGATGTGGGAAATTCAGAGTTACAGAAGCAGGGAAAACCCCAAGGAACAATATCATATACCAGAAAATAAAACATTACAGCTTACAAGGCCACTGCTGTCTGCTAATGCCACAAAAAGTAATACAAAGACGATGGAAAAATAGAACTAAACAAAGCAGAACCACTCTGTTTCCCCACACCAAGACTTCTAATTAAGTGGTTTTATGCAGCTCCAATGAACAATATATTCGCATCCATCGTCTCGACACTCGAGGGCTAGATCTTGGCAGGGCTTATCACAGAGAACACATTGAGGATAGGAATATATTTTCTTGGCGAAAGTGAGAGGATGTGGATGATCCTTGTCTGTGTATTTACTTCCGGCCTTGATAAATTTGTGCCCTCCGATAACGCATTCGAAATGCATTGCCTTGTCACAAGTTTCACAATGATAGAACCATTGTTGTGGATCTCTTTCTGCTTCGCAGATGTCACAATAGTGTCGTAGCGGATAGTCATCGGGATCTTGATATGTAAGTGTCAAAGAATGTTGATCACACTTGTGCCGAGAAGTGCGTGGTAATGTGACACATCTCCGGTGCAAAGCGAATGTGCAATCCTTGCATTGAAACATCCCTTTGTCTTGCCTTGAATCTTCACAACAAGCATTGCACTTGCCTTCATACTTGTCATCATAGAAGAGGAAATAGGGCTTATCTGCTTGATATATAAAACTGTGAGGTATTTTAGCACATCTGAGACACATGCGGTCAACATCATCGTCCGATTTGTAGGAGAAACCGTTACACTCGTAGCAACAGTGATCACATCTGAAAACACCATCTGTGAGAATACTGAAGGGCTTTGCATAATGCCATGGTCTGCACTTTTTTGGTAATTCGGCACAGGCCTTGTCGAGAATGAAATCACACTGCGCACAATAGTAAAATGAGGACCGGATAGGTAGCACGCAACCGTTGCAATACGTATTATCCTTAATCTCATCCGAGAGTATTAAGTTGTGCTCGTGACTGATATGTTCTATCTCTGCAGCTATTACATCGTCCCCAACTTCGATTATCTTGATTTTACGCTTGATGCAACTCATAGGTTCATACAACAAATCAGATTCCTCAAATTCATCTGGATTTTCTACCTCAACCACACCATACAATGTCCACTTATCATAGACACACTTGGAATGGATAACGAAATCGCAGCCCGGCCGAGAACAATAAAAACTCCCATGCTCGGTGTTTACTTTCTTGTAACAGATTCTGCAGTCCAAAGTTCTGGAATCATTGTGGTCAATGCAGAGGAAAAAGTGGTGGGAAATGGGATGGGGATGGAGAGTAAGTCTAATGTGGCGCGGCAATGAAATGCAATCCTTATGAACTTGAATGTTGCATTCAGAACAAATATAAGAAACATGGTTTCCTTGGTTGCCACATGCATCACAATCGAATGGATCATTTGGTTTTAATAACAAAGAGAATGGATGATCATGATGCGATTTGTCTTCAATAATTGGTGGTGGTGAAGCGCAGCCGGTGTGAATGTCGAACCGGCAAGGGATACATCGATAAAAGAATCCATGTCGAATGGTTTGGCACAAGTTGCAAACAGAGGAGTTGGCATCGAGATCGAGCACAAGCTGGTGTTTTCGGTGGCAAGGGTGATTGATTTTAGGGGGTAGTTCAAGACATTTTTCATGTACAAACATTTTACAATCAAAACAAGCATATGAAGCATCGATTAATCGGCCGAAACAACCGACGCACTCGAAAGATCGAGTTGGATTAATTGAAACCAAAGGATGTTGGTGGGCAACATGGTTGGTCTCAATGAAGTCGCCAGCACTAATGTAGTGGGGAAGCAAAGCGCAATTCAAGTCTAGGTGAAATTCACAAGAAGAGCAACTATAAATAAATCCATTAACCTTTTGGTTGCAAAAGCTGCAATCAACTTCTCCTTTCGGATGTTCCGATGGCGGAAGAAGAAGAAGAAGAAGAGGGTGGTCGCGGTGAGCAGGATGGTGAATCTCCGAGGGCGCCTCCGCACATCTCTTGTGGAGGTAAAAGCCGCACTCCCCGCAGCTATAGCTCGGACGTGACACATCTTCCGCACAGCCAGCGCATTCGTACGTGCACCGTCTTCGATCGGAATCGTCTTCGCTGAATAGCAATGGATGGTTGTGACTCATGTGGTGAAGCTCCGCCATGTTCCTTTTCTGATCAAAGTTTTTCTAGCTTACAGCAGCCAAGTCAATGCTTGGCTCCAACTTTTGTAATCCTACTTCCAGCCAGCCTCAAAATATTATAAAATTAGACAGCTCACATAAAAATGGAGGGTCAGATTAAACAAAATATTTTGTATCCCTACTCTAGCTGGCCTCAAAATACTAAAAAAATTCATATCACACCTTTCGATTTCTCTCTCGCCATTCTCCTCTTTCGTGGTCAAATGGAGTCTATTTCTCAGTATATTGTTTTTTTTATGCTGTTGAAGCTTTGTACCGTTCGTATTTTAATTTTTTTTCGTTCTCCGATAAATATATGCCTATCAAAAAGTTAACAGAAAAATTGTTCAACTAGTAAATGAACAATTTTAAAACTTCAATGACTAAAATAAGTTTGAGAACAAAGTTCAGTAATTGTTTACGTAATTTACAATTTATTTAATTGGTAACTAAATACTATACCAAAAAAAAGAGAACAATGGATGGAAATCGGCTACCCCTTAATTATGCCCCCATTGGTGCCTCCACCTTAAAATAGCAGATTAAGGGTTTAAGGTTTAAGGTTGGGGCTTAGGGTTAGGTTGTAGGGAATTAGTGGTATGGTGTATTTTTTAGGGTTTAGGGTTTAGGATGTGAATATTAGGGTTATGGCTTAGAATTTAATTTTTAGGTATTTTTTAGTAAGGGGCATATTGAGTAAAAATCTCTTGCCCCTAACCATGCCTCCTTATATGACCTCTACTAAAAAACACCTAAAAATTAAATTCTAAATCATAACCCTATTTTCATATCATAAACCCTAAAAATACACCATACCCCTAGTTCCCTACACACTAACCCTAAGCCCCAACCTTAAACCTTAAATCCTAAACCTGCTATTTTAGAGTGGAGGCACCAATAGAGAGACATAATTAAGGGGCAGACGATTTCCATTCAATACCAACGTGCGAAACCACAGCTAATATCACAAAAAGTAATACAAATAAGAAAATAAAGACTAAACTAATCACAACCACTCTGTTTTCCTACACCAAGTTTGCCAAACAAGTGGTTTCATACATAAGAAGAAGTTTTAACAATCACTATCACCACCAATATAAGGATAACGAGGAGGAGAATCAGGTCTTATGCAGCTATAATGAACAATATATTTGCACCCATCCTCTTCACACTCGAGGGCTAGATCTTGGCAGGGCTCACCACAACAAACACATTTGGGGTAGTAATAGGTCCTTCGGACGAAAGTGAGTTGATGCGGATGATCCTCGCATGCGTATTTACTTCCGGCCTTGATAAATGGGTGTTTCCCGAGAACACATTTGATATGCATGGCGTTATCACAAGTTTCACAGTGATAAAACCATTGTTGTTGATCCCTTTCTTCTTCACAGATGTCACAATAGTGTCGTAGCGGATAATGATCACGATCTTGATAGGCAAGTGTCGGAGAATGCTGATCGTGCTTGTGCCAAGCACTGCGCGGTAGTGTAACACATCTCCTATGCAGAGCAAATGTGCAATCCTTACATCTGTATGCATAATGAGAACTTACATCTTTAGTACATGCACTGCATGTACTTTCGTACCTGTGATCAAACTGGTTTGACACAGGATGCAAATGTAGTTGCCGTCGACATAATCATCGAAAATACTAGAAACGAGCCGAAGCCGGTGTTTCCGGTGGGAGGGTGATTGATTTCGGTGGGGAGGTCAAGACATTTCTTCCGGCCATGAAATGGTTTAAAATTGGTTAAAATATTAAAAACCCACATCGAATCTGAATATGATGCCCACAACTTGGTATTTTTTTAAAAGAAAACCTAAGAAATTGTATTTTTCTTTTACATTTCCTCCTTCACCTACTAAATTTCATTACTTTATGTCAGATAATCCAATAAAATTCACGTTGCTGCTGTCCTAAATGTTGTCCTTGAATGCAAGTGGATGTTTCTGGTTTATGTTATGAAGCTATCCTTACGTGATCCAAACCATAGTATTAAATTATTGCTGAAACTTATAGATTTTATTAATTTCGTCTTAATTCGAAATAATTCAATAAACTTAAATGCTTCGCGTTTAAGATTTTTATTA
Organism: Hibiscus tridactylites; assembly: GCA_958450335.1. Lineage (NCBI taxonomy): Eukaryota > Viridiplantae > Streptophyta > Magnoliopsida > Malvales > Malvaceae > Hibiscus > Hibiscus tridactylites. The sequence continues at coordinate 907,080 of OY288266.1, read as the reverse complement.
GTAAGTGATCGTATCTGCTAACAGGCGGCATTAAGATCATTACGAGTATGTTCTATTAGTTTATTAACTGTCTAATAATGAAGTAACTATATTTGTCGAGGCGTCGAGCTGTCACATTGTTGATTATTGAACTGGTGGATAATAGCTTGAAGTGTGGTGAGTGATCGGATGGTGTGACAGGATGGTATAATGTCAACATTTTTAAATATAAAGGGTTATATTTGTCAAATAATTTGATCTAGTATCAAATTATTTCGAATTAGGACCAAATTAATAGAATACATATATTTAGAACTAAAATTATTATTTCGAATTAGGACCAAATTAAATTATTATTATTACAATCAAATTATTTCGAATTATGATAGAGTTACTTGTTTGCCACAAACATTTTATCGAGTGGTTTTTTGTTTTAAAGTTATAATTGAGTGATTGAATTATTACTCTTAAAAGAAAAATGACATGATTATTCTTAAACCTATAATTGAATAATGAATTGTTATTTTAGAAGAAAAAATGACATATTTATTACTAAACCTATAACTAAATGATTTAGTGTATTTTGCCCTAAATATTTTTCAATCGACTGTTAACAAAGTTGTTCAACACTCAATTGATATATTTATTACTAAACCTATAATCAAACCACCCAGCTAGAGATGGAAATCGGGTAGGACGAGGACGTTTTTGCATTCTCCATTTCGTTCCAAACATTTGCGGTTACGTGTTCGAGAAATTACCATTAAATACTTCAGTGATTTTTTATATTAGGGCTATATAGATAAATAAGTATATATTTTTAATTTTTTTTTTATAAAATATTAGAATCTTTGCAGATACTTTTTGAGAATCCCTACGGTTATTTATACGGCTATGGTTCAAGTATAACAATCTTCATTTCATCTCATTTGAACTTCGATAATAAAACTTCTCTATTTCCGTTCCCGTGAATTTAAATGCCCACAATTTTCTGATATTTTCCGCCCAATTCCCGACCCTACACCCGGTGTATTTTGCCCTAAATATTTCTCAGTCAACTAGAGATGTTCATTTCGGATATCGGATCTGATCCGAAAATTCGGATCACATAAATAGCGATCCGTATCCAATCTGAAAAAACCGGATATCCGAATTTTCAGATCGGATACTTGGATATCCGAATATCCAAAATTTATGAATTTATTTGATTATTTTTTTAATTTAATGGTTCTATCCATGAAAATTTTAAGTTTTCGAATATAAAAATCAATAAATTATTGAATATAACAATATTTGTATCCATGGAAATTTCAATTTTTCATATATAACAAGTAAAAATATCAAATATAATAAGATTTATACCTATAAAAAATAGAATTTTCGGATACCAAATAATCGGATATTCGATTCGAATGTAAAATCATTATCCGTATCCGATCTGAAATTTTCGGATATCCGATCCGAATTATCCGAAAAATAAAAAACGGATCAGATATCCGAAATTTCGTATATGATCAACGGATAATCGGATCAGATCAATCGGATCGGATTTTTTAACACCCCTACAGTCAACTGCTGACAGAGTTGTGTTGAATTAAAGAGTTGTTCAACAATCAATTGACACGTGTCTCCAATTCGATCGGAAAGATTACTAAACTTTCTCCCTCCTCGCACTTTCCTCTTCCAAATCCCACCCTCAAATCCCAATTCCAGCCGCCGTCTCTGCCGCCCCAATATCCAGAATTGCACCAAATTTCCATCTATAGCTTCCTCGAAACCTCTTCCTTTCGTATTTTCTATTAGCTTTTTCTCTAAAAATCAAAGCTTTATTAGTTTATTGTTCGATTTTCGTTGCTGTTACCTAGCCGCAGCAAAAACTCAATTGGGTACGTTATTCTTCATCTTCTGTTTCCTATCTATTAAATCCGTATTTGAAGAACATGACATCTATTCCTCTGGGTGGCTTGATTATTTTGTTGATTCTAATTATAACCTTTGATCGCCTTTGGGATTAGCATAAAGTTTATTTTTGTATGTAATTTGTGTGTTATTTATGCTTATTTCCTTGATTGATGGCATTCTTTTATCATCATTTTTTTTTAATTTCTCTGATTGTGTAATTGCAGATGGTGTTAAAGAGCTGTTGTGCCTGTAATTGTATCACTTAAGAGAAGCTGTTGTCTGACTTGATTTTGTAAATTTTTAATCTTTTTTCTTCATAGCATGGAGAATAGCAACAATGATAATGATTTTACCTTTTGTAAGGTAAGTTAAAGTTGTCTGGTTTTCATGTCCTTAAATTATGACCTTGATTTTATTGCAAGAACAGTTAAATTTATGGTTTTTGGTTTAGGTTGGGTCATCGACTGATCAAAATGGTGTGGCGGCAAATAATCTAGCAGCTGATATTGGTAGTATTGCCATTAAAGACGAATTCTCAAACCGCAGTGATATTAGTAAGGATGGTGGTTTTCCCTGGAAAGATAAACAGACACATCAAGCCACCGTTGGGAATCAAGCTACTGTTGGTTCTTTGACTTTCAATGTTATTGATGCTTCATGTTTGAAACCTTCGGGTGAATCATCAAGAGAAGTAGCATCCGGAGATGCGGGTGCTCCAGCCAAGAATGCAGAAAAGCCGAAAAATTCTACTAGAAAGCCTGCACCTCGGGCCAAGGTTCCTTTTGAGAAGGGATATAGTCAAATGGACTGGCTTAAGCTTACTCGAACACATCCTGACCTTGCAGGTATGATGCGGAACAGCTACTAGGACTTCCCCCCACCCATTTAATGACTTCAAATTGTAACACTAACTGCATGCCCCTTCTATATTTCGACGTAAATCATGTGTTTCAGGATTGAAAGGGCAGTCGAATAGGAGGCTTATTCCAATGAGTGAAGTTAAGCAAAATCAAAAAGATGGTTCCATGTGGACTGTTCTGAAAGGACGAGTGTACAATATATCTCCATACATGAAGTTCCACCCTGGAGGTATGTACATGATGTTTCATTTTCCCCTCAACTTTGAATCTGTTACCTCATAGTTTCTAGTTAAGCATATGATGATACGTTTGACGACATTATTAGTTATGGTGGAATCATTGAGCCATAGATTGGATGTAACCAGGCGTTTTATTTTTTCTTTTTATTGATTTTATCCATGAATTTTGTACTGTGATAATAAATATATTTTGTCTAGAAAAGGCTATCAAACTATTTTGACAATATTATTTTTCTCAGGTGTTGACATGCTCATGAAGGCAGTGGGAAAAGACTCCACATCTTTATTCAGTATCCTTTAAAAAAAATCTATTTCTGGTTGAGGCCGAGGTAATGCCAATTTTTACATGCTTTTCGGTTGAAATAATGTTTGCATAACATTAGACTAGGATTATAGTACTTAGTTATGTACAATTTCAACTTAATATATCAAAATTTAGGAGTTAATTAGATACCCTTAGGCCTTAGTTGAGATGCTTGAAAGCCTAGCTTAAGATATAGGACAGTCTTATAATCAATGTCAGATATATCACTCTTTTTATAAAAATGGTGAAAGTAGAAGCTGTTATTTTCCTTGTGTTCCAATTTTTTAAATTATGCAACAGCCCTTAACCTGTGTTCAAGACAAATACCACGCTTGGGTAAACTTCGAATTCTTACTGGAAAAATGTCTGGTTGGTACTCTGGATGATAGTGAAGGCACACAGAAGTCATAAAACCCACTGCTTGGGACTCAGCCTTGTTGGCTGCTGTTATTGTTCTTAATGCAGGAAGAGGATGCAATAATATCCGTAGTCTCGGATCGTTTCATTTGATTTTATAAACCTGAATTCGTAGATGGTGAATGGAATAAGTTGTACCACACATATGCATTGCTGCAATGTGGTATTTCTAGCATCATATTTAGCTTTTGATTGGCTGATAAGACTGATACTAAATTTTCTAGTTGAAGGAAGAAATTAATACCAACTAGTGCTGCATTTTAATACAATATTATTTTTGGTTTGGTTCGGTTCGATTTGGTTTAGTTTAGTTTAGTTTGGTTCTTGATTTTTTCATATTAAGCTTTGGCTTAAACTTTTTTGTATTTTATTGTGTTCAAATAACTTTGTTTTATAGTTTTGGCGTAATTGAAATATCATTTTGGCTCATATTCTTTTTTTTTTTGAAGTAATTTAACCCTTAATGTTTCGTTTTGTGTCAAAATGGCCCTTATACGTATGAAACTTATTAGTCAACTACCGGTAAATAGTTTGAAATGATGTGACAAACTTACAAACTTATTAGTCAACTACCGGTAAATAGTTTTTACCTATAACCCTTAAATTCTAACCCTAAACTCTAAATTCAAACCATTATTCTTAAATTCTAAGCACAAAAACCTAAACTCCTAAATTATAAACCCTAAACTAAATTTCAAACCCTTAAAATTAGGGTGCTCGTATCGCCAGTGCATGGTATAATTACCTTTAATTATAAATTAAATAAAGAACAAATTTTTGTTTGATTCGGATAACTACAATTTTCAAATCTGTGAACCTTGTTTAAACACTACAGTTCATGCTGGTAAAACACACAAGAAACAATATCATATATCAGAAAAAGAAAACAATACAACTTGTAAGGCCATTGCCAATAGCACACAAAGAAATACAAAGAGGAAGAAAAATAAAAGTAAACAAAGTAAAACCACTCTGTTTTCCCACACCAAGTTTGCTTCATACATCATTCACTGCTGCTGTCTCTGTCACTCACTATCCAAAGGTTTTATGCAGGTCCAATGAACAATATAATTGCATCCATGCTCCGCACACTCGAGGGCTAGATCTTGGCAGGGCTTACCACAGAGAACGCATTCAGGGTAGTAATAGATGTTCTTAACGAAAGTGAGCGGATGTGGATGATCCTCGTGTGTGTATTTGCTTCCGGCCTTGATATACTGGTACCTTCCGATAACACATTCGAGATGCATAGCGTTGTCACAAGTTTCACAACGGTAAAACCATTGTTGTGTGTCTCTTTCTTTTTCACAGATGTCACAATAGTGATGTAGCGGATAGTCATCGGGATCTTGATAAGCAAGTGTCAAAGGATGCTCATCGCACTTATGCCGAGCAGTGCGGGGTAATGTAACACATCTGTAATGCAAAGCAAATGTGCAGTCCTTGCATCTGAATGGTAATCCAAGACTTAACACTTCACCACAAGCATTGCAGTCCCCTTGATGACTGGAATCAATGGAATCAAAGAAGAGGAAATGTGGCTCATCTGCTTGATATGTAAAACTATGAGATACTGAAGCGCATCTAAGGCAACAGTACCAACCACCAAGGTCAAATTTGTAGGAGAAACCATTATATTTGTAGTGACAGAATTGGCATTCGAAAACACCATCCGTGAGAAGACGAAAAGGCTTTGCTAACCATAGCCGAAACATTCTAGGTAATTCAGCACATGCCTTGTGCAGAAAGAAATCACAGTGTGAACAATAGTAAAATGAGGATAGGACAGGTAGCACACACGCATTGCAATATTTATCATCCTTAATCTCTTCGGAGAATACCAAGTTATGCTCATGACTAACATGTTCTATCTCTCCAGCAATTACATCATCCCCAGCTTTGATTTCCTTGATAATTCGAATGATGCAACTCTTAGGCTCATACGACCAATCAGATTCCTCAAGTTTGTCTGGATTTTCCACCTCTACCACATCATACAACCACACTTTCTCGCTCTGAATGGAACACTTGACATGGATAACAAAATCGCAACCTGGCCGAGAACAACAATAACTCCCATGCTCGATGTTCACCTTTTTGTAACAGATTCTGCAATCCCAGGTTCTTGAATCATTGCGGTCAATGCGGAGGAAAAAATGGTGGGAAATGGGATGGGGATGGAGATTGAGTCTAATGTGGCGTGGCAATGAAACACAGTCCTTATGAACTTGAATGTTGCATGGTGAACAAGTATAGGAAACATGATTTCCCTGGTTTCCACAGGCATCACAATGGAATGGGTTATTTGGTCTTAATAACAAAGTGAAAGGGTGTGGATGATGAGATTTATCTTCAATGATGGGTGGTGGCCAAGCACATTCGGCATGAATGATAAAGCTGCAAGTGAGACAACGATAAAAAAATCCCAAGACAATGCTTTGGCACAGGTTGCAAGAAGGGAAGTCTTGAGAAGAAGCAGAGAAAACAAGCAAAAGCCGGTGTTTGCGGTGGCAAGGGTGATCAATTTCAGTGGGTAGTTCAAGACATTTTTTATGGAAGAACACTCCACAATCAAAACAAGCGTAGGAAGCAGCCGTGAGTTTGCCCCAACAACCACCGCACAAAAGAGATTCAGTTGGATTAATGGAAATCAAAGGATGAGGGTGGGCAACATGGAGGGTCTCTATCAAGTTTCCAGCAGCGTCACGCGGAAGCAAAGCGCAATTAAAGTCAAGGTAAAATTCACAACAAGAACATTCATAAATAAATCCCTTAACCTCTTCGCGGCAAATCCTGCAACCAACTTCTCTTTCCCGATGTTCTGAATCTGGAAGAAGAAGAAGAAGAAGAAGAGGGTGGTCAGCGTGAGCAGGGTGATGAATCTCCGAGGGTGCCTCCGCGCATTTCTTATGGAGGTAAAACCGGCACTCCCCGCAGCTGTAGCTCGAACCCAACACTTTTTCCGCACAGGCAGCGCAGTCGTAAGTGGTGTCGCTCGGACTGCTGGTGTCTTCGTTGAACACCAATGGATGGTCATGACTCATGTGGTGAATCCCCACCATGTTCTTTCTTTGCTCTTCGCCTCTCCACTGATCCAAATGTTTCTGACTTGAGCTCCAAGGCAACGCACAGTTCTCATGGAGGTAAAACCCGCACTCCCCGCAGCTGTAGCTCGAACCCAACACCTTTTCCGCACAGGCAGCGCAGTCGTAAGTGGTGTCGCTCGGACTGCTGGTGTCTTTGTTGAACACCAATGGATGGTCATGACTCATGTGGTGAAGCATCGCCATGTTCTTTCTTAATTTGCTTTTCGTCTCTCTACTGATCCAAATGTTTATGACTTGAGCTCCAAGGCAACGCTAGCCTCCTTTTTGTATTTCTTCTCAACATACTTTTCTTCGTTTCTGATGAAACTGAACATACTTTTTCTTGAATCTGCAGCATTCATTTGGAATCAACAAAGAGAGGCTATTCGTTTCTGATGAAACTCGACATACTTTTCTTGAATTTGCAGCATTCATTTCGAATCAATGAAGAGAGGCTTTACAGGCGTCCTCTTACTTTGGACCTACAAAAAATCCAACATTGAATCTGGAATATATGTTTTTCTTGGGAAACAAGAGTTGTAGCCAAAGTAGGTGAAACATAAATGTTTAAAAAGTATGAAAGATAAATTTACAATTAACTTATTTTATAAAAAAAATTATATAATTAAATGCATGCCACTTCTTGAGATTTTAGAGGCCTAAAGGGGAATTTAAAGTGATTTTGTATTTTATAAATAAATCTTTAAAGAATAAAATATTATCAATTTTGTTTATGGATTAATATACTATACACTGGCGGTGGAAACTGAAAGTTTCAACAAGCGCCTTAGTTTTAGAGCATAGGGAATTAGTTTATGTAGAACTAATGTTTTGATATAATAATTGAAAAATGTTTTTGGACTTGTTTGAATATTTTGAAAACTTATTTAAAGTCCAAACAATTTGAAAATATGTTTGAAATGGTTTTATAGGTTTTTAACATGTCTAAAACGCTTTTTAAATTGCCAAAATATCATTTTTACAAGGCTCGTATCGATACACCTTTGATCTGTTTCGATACGGGGTCTTCCAGTAAGCAGAACCCAGATGTAGGGCTAGAGGTATCGAAACCACCTTGCTGGTATCGAAACCAGTAGGTTTCGAAACCACCTTGTTGGTATCGAAACCAGTCTGATTTTTTCAAACTCCAACGGCTAGTTCTGAACAAGGGCGTTTCGAAACGGGTTCGAGCGTTTCGATACGGATGGCTGCAGAACAGCATTTATGAAGGGAAATAAAGTCCTCAACGGCTCCAAATCATCCCCAACGGCTAGTAACGGCTATAAACTCATCAAGAAGTATAAAAGGGACCTCCAAGCATCAAGATATGGTTAATGCTTCAATTGTTACAACATTATGATGTCAAAATTTGTCTAGAGCTTTAATTGTTCATTTCTTGCTTAGACAACACTTGTGAGCTTACATTGTTAAATTTACTCAAGTATTTAGGTTTTGGGTGAGAGCTTAGAATTGCAAACAAACACCTTTTAGAGGAATTTCTAGTTTGCTAAGTCTTTCTTTGTAAAGAGAGTGTTCCTTCAAGCTTTGGGTAGAAAGCTTTGAGGGTTGTAACGGTTTCCTCCTAATCCGAGAAAAGGGGACGAGATTCTTAGTGAATTTGTTGGAAATCCTTAGTGGGAAGCTAAGGTAGTGGATGTAGACCTTGGTTAGAAGGTTGAACCACTATAAATCCTTGTGTCAAATTGCCTATTTTTCACCTCCCACTAAAACACTCAATTATCCAACTTCTCCACACTTTGCGAGCAAGAACGGTTGATCGAATCGAGCCCCTAAAATCTCAACAATTGGTATATGAGCTTGGCTCAATCGAAGAGGATTCGCATCCTATTGAGAAGATCCGGCAAGCTCGATCAATATTTCACCAACCGACTCAATGGCACAATCAATCGACAAACCGCCTTTTTTTGACAGAAACCACTATGCTTTTTGGAAGATAAAGATGAAATTCTTCTTGAAGTCAGGAGATTACAAGCTATGGGACATAGTTGAAGATGGTCCGTTCGTGCCTCAAGGAAGCAAAGCGGAATGGAGTGTCGGCGATCGCAAGAAGATGGAGCTTAATTGCAAAGCTTTGTCCATGCTCTTTTGTGCATTTGGCCCAACCATCTATGAGAAGATGTCTTCTTGTGAGAGTGCCAAGGGGGTATGAGACAAGCTTGAAGTCACATACGAGGGAACCGATGAAGTCAAGGAGACCAAGATTGGGCTCCTAACCTTAGAGTATGAGAACTTCAAGATGGATCCGGAAGAGAACATCGAGAAGATGTTTGATAGGTTCTCCACTATCACCAATGGTCTTAAAGGTTTTGGAGAAGCCATCCCGGAAGAGAAGCTTGTCCGAAAGCTCATCTACTCCCTTCCCGAGTCATGGGACTCAAAGAGGACCGCCATCATCGAAGCCAAGAATCTCAAAACCTTGAAGCTTGATGAACTCATGGGGTCTCTTCTCACTCACCAAATAATGAAGAAAAACAAAGAAGAGGAGAAGAAGAAGGAAGAGATTAGAGCGATGGGTAAGAAGAAGATCATGGAGCTAGGCATCAATGCTAGTGTCGTAGCTCTCAAATGTGACCACATAGAGTGATGAAGGACTCCCACAAATCCAAAAAGAAGGGATCATCTTCAAAACAAGCATATGTGGCCACATAGAGTGATGAAGACTCCACCGTTGATGAAGTAACCCACCTATGCTTGATGGCCCTCAATGAGGGGGAGGTAACTTCTAACTCATCTATTTCAAATTATTATACATTTGATGAGTTAGAAGATGCCTATGATGATTTGCTTTTGGAATTCAAGGCATCATTTTCCAAGAACAAAAAGTTGATTTCAAAAATAAAAATTGAAAATGATTTGCTTTCCAAAACAAATCTTGAACTTGAAGCAAAATTGAAAGATTTTGAACAAAAATGTCTTGATTTACAAAATTTGCTTCTTAAAGTTCAAAAAGAAAAGGATTTGATTTCCAATGAACTTGAAAAGAAAAATAATTTTGGAAAATCAAATTTTTATGTAAGACAATCTAGTGCCCCTAGATTTGTGAATGGAAAATGTTTTAGGAGTGTTTGGGTCCTAAAAGGACTAACCACTTCAACTAAAAAGGATGAAATTGAAAGAAGAATTCCTAAGAGGACTAAATTTTGTGCTACTAATGTCTATGGATCCAAAGCAATTTGGATACCAAAAATTACTTGATTGTCTTTTGCTAGGTGTGATGGAGAGTGATCAACAAGTCAAACTTTGAGGGGAAGCTCCATGTACACATAGGAAGAACACTTGAAGAAGGAAGGCTTCACATCCTCCCTTGAGTTCAAGTGTGGTAAAATCTAGTTGCTTTTATTTGATTAATTTTCATTTAAGTCAACTAGTTAATCATATATGTTGAGCTAACATTCTTATGATGCTTTGAGTAAGGGGAGCCATTTTAAAACCAAATTCTTATTTTTGTCAAATTTTTCCTCTATAGTTATTTTGAACTTAATGTTTTAAATTCTTTTTGATATAACAAAAAGGGGAGAAATGGTTTGAAAAATTGAATTTTCAAATGAATAAGGGGGAGCTTTATTTGATTTTATATCTTTAATCTCTTAATCACATTTTTAAAGTTAAAGGGGGAGAATCCCAAACAATTTTTCAAGTTAGTTTTATTATATCAAAAAGGGGGAGATTGTAGAACTAATGTTTTGATATAATAATTGAAAAATGTTTTTGGACTTGTTTGAATATTTTGAAAACTTATTTAAAGTCCAAACAACTTGAAAATATGTTTGAAATGGTTTCATAGGTTTTTAACATGTCTAAAACGCTTTTTAAATGGCCAAAATATCATTTTTACAAGGCACGTATCGATACACCTTTGATCTGTTTCGATACGGGGTCTTCCAGTAAGCAAAACCCAGATACAGGGCTAGAGGTATCGAAACCACCTTGCTGGTATCGAAACCAGTCTGATTTTTTCAAACTCCAACGGCTAGTTCTGAACAAAAGCGTTTCGAAACGGGTTCGAGCGTTTCGATACGGATGGCTGCAGAACAGCATTTATGAAGGGAAATAAAGTCCTCAATGGCTCCAAATCATCCCCAACGGCTAGTAACGACTATAAACTCATCAAGGAGTATAAAAGGGACCTCCAAGCATCAAGATATGGTTAATGCTTCAATTGTTACAACATTATGATGTCAAAATTTGTCTAGAGCTTTAATTGTTCATTTCTTGCTTAGACAACACTTGTGAGCTTACATTGTTAAATTTGCTCAAGTGTTTAGGTTTTGGGTGAGAGCTTAGAATTGCAAACAAACACCTTTTAGAGGGATTTCTAGTTTGCTAAGTTTTTCTTTGTAAAGAGAGTGTTCCTTCAAGCTTTGGGTAGAAAGCTTTGAGGGTTGTAACGGTTTCCTCCTAATCCGAGAAAAGGGGACGAAATTCTTAGTGAATTTGTTGGAAATCTTTAGTAGGAAGCTAAGGTAGTGGATGTAGACCTTGGTTAGAAGGTTGAACCACTATAAATCCTTGTGTCAAATTGCCTATTTTTCACCTCCCACTAAAACACCCAATTATCCAACTTCTCCACACTTGGCGAGCAAGAACGATTGATCGAATCGAGCCCCTAAAATCTCAACAGTTTAAGATATAGGGTTTAGGGGTTTAGGTGTAATGGTTTAGAATTTAGGGATAGTTGTTTCAATTTAAGGTTTAGGGTTATAATTTAGGGTTTATAGGTTATGGTTTAGTTTTTAAGGTAATATGGTAAGGATTTATGTTTTAACCTATAAAGCCTAAATTATAATCCTAAACCTTAAATTGAAACAACTATCCCTAAATTCTAACTCACTACACCTAAACCCCTAAACCCTATACTCTAAACTAACTATCTATACCTTAAAATTAAGACGCTTGTGGAAACTTTCAGTTTCCACCGCCTGTGTATAAATCTTTAAAGAATAAAATATTATCAATTTTGTTTATTTGGTTGTTTCAATTCAGTACGATTATTTTGATTTTGACAATAAAATTAATTTAATTTATTCAATTCGGCATTTATTTGGTTTTTAATATTTGATTGTACTAAAGATAAAAGGGGATTCCTGTTTAATTAAATATTTTTATATAAATTATGCTTCTAACATTTTATATACATTTATTTACAAAATTAAAAAAAGGAAACTATTGTAATTTTAAAAAGAAAATACAATCAAGGTTTTCTTCTTCCAAACAAGGACAAAAGCTTCTCATTCAAAACCGCAACCGCTGCTTCCAAATTATACGTTCTTTCCACCTGCATTATCAAAAGAAATTGGACCCTTGGTTCAATGGTATAATTTTAGTTTTAGTCCTTCTAATACATTAATCATTTAGTTTAGTCCTTTCAGCTCTTGAATTAAATGTAAAGCTTTCATTTTTGGCCCCTCTAAAAATTTAATAATTCAATTTAAATCATTTTAACATATTTTTTATTCTCACCTATTCGATTTTTCGAAAGCATGCATACCTGAAAATTCAAATTGTAGAAGACTCTTCCACCAAATGACTCGAAGCAAGAAGCGTCCGTTAGAAACAGGCCGTCGTCTTCTAAACCGAGCAATATGGTCGACAACGGCGGAGTCCGGGACGATGCCCCAAGTGTTGAAATATGAATCGCAATCTCTGTTTCACTAACCTTGCTGACCGAAACCGTGAACGAGGAGTCGGATTTAAACCCCTCCAATATTTTTCTGTTGCTTTGTTGTTGACGATCAACATCTTGCTTGGGAATGCTTGATAGAATCTGTTCTTTCTTTTGAACCAGTGTCTGCACTTCCGCTTCAAGCTCCGGTATGTATTTCAACATCCGCGAAACGGTGGTCGGAATGCTTAACCTTTTCTGCAACGAATTACAATCCACAATCCAAAGATTTGAAATATCAGAAATCCTTCAATTATTTTCTTAAACCAAACTAATTTGACATGATTTGATTAAAAAAGGTAATAATAACTCAAATTTGTCTACACCGAACTCGAAACAAGTTTGAACTCAAAAAGATTTGAACTAGATTGGGTCACGTGGCATACTTTTATTAGAAAACGTCAAAAGTCTATAGTGGTAACAAATTTAAAATTGAGGGGTCAAGCTGATCGAAAAATAGTAAAAAGACCAAAGTGAGAATTTTGCTAAAGTACATGTGTCATTCTAGGTATTGAGGCTATATTTAAGGGTTGAATTTTTTTAACATTTAACAAATAGTCAATCATTTTCGGTTTACTCAAAACACAATAGGCATAATCCACATAAATAGAATAAAAAGTAGTTAACTGTACCACACATCCCTAAACTATGACTCTTATTTTAAATTGGTCTCTAAATTTTTAAATATTCCAATTTCATCCTCAAATTATGGTTCTCATTCTAAAGTGATCCCTGAAACTTTGGAATATTCCATTTTCATCTCCAAGCTATGAACCTCATTCTAAATTGCTCACCAAACTTTTTAAATGTTTCAATTTCATCGTCAAATTATCATTTATATCATATCATATTATTACATAATATATAGGGTAAACTACAATGGAGGTCACTCAATTATGGTTAAGATTATATTTGGGTCACTTAATTATTAAAAGTTGCACTTGGGTCACTCAATTATGGGTAAGGTTATATTCGGGTCACCCAATTATTAAAGGTTACATTCGGATCACTCAATTATTGGTAAGGTTACATTTGGGTCACCCTTCATATTTAAAAAAAAGGTATATCAATTTGTGTATTAGATTAATTAATGATTTCAAATGAAGTACTCTAATGTTAACGGGGGTATACAAGTGATTTGGAGAAAAATGACTAAATTGATGTACTTTTTTAAATATGAAGGGTGACCTAAACGTAACTTTACCCATACTGAGTGACTCAAATGTAACCTTTAATAATTGGGTGACACAAATGTAATCTTACCCAAAATTAAGTGACTCAAATGTAACTTTTAATAATTGGGTGACCAAAATGTAACCTTACCTATAATTGAGTGACCTTCATTGTAGTTTACCCTAATATATAAGTGATTCATGAAAATTAACAATTTTTATGATTGTTTTATTAACATAAGATATGATTCGCATATATTGATAATTTAGGGATGAAATTAGAGCGCTTAAAAAATTTGAGGACCAATTTAAAATGAGAAACATAATTTGAGGTTAAATCTGAAATGTTCAAAAGTTTGGGATGAAATTGGAATGTTTAAAAAATTTTAGACTAATTTAAAATAAAGGTCATAATTTCAGAACATCTGATGTAATTAACTCTAAAATTATGATAATTAAAATATTAATCGTTCAAAAGAATCACATAATAATGTATTTGTACCATTTGCTCGGATGGCGGAAGCAGTGAACGAAGGGTGGAGTACAAGCTGTTTATTTTCCGTCGTCGGTCGCGCTCGCTAGCGTTGTGGTTAAGCTTCTTGACGACGGTGGGGTTGTTGTCGTCATCGCCGGTATCTCCGGAGAACATCGGGGAGCCGTCAAGGTGGAGTTGAGGCAGATCGGGGAGTGTAAAATGATGGAAATCATCGAGGCTTTCCGTGCTGAAAAAGCCATTGCTGATCTGATTGTGGCCGACGGGAGCATCTAAGGGCAACTCGCACACCGGAAACAAAGGGAATAAGGCACACATGCTTGTCTCTCTTTTTTACGTTGGATTTTGATTCTTATTTTTGCTTGTATTGAATCTTTGTGTGGGATTGAGTCAATGTTTATTTATATATGTATGCAACGGAAGGTATATTTGATGTGTTCACACTGAAAATAATTGATTAATGCTTCACAATTGACACCTTACCTTCCCCCACTTGCTTATATCAGAAATTTAGGGTTTAAAGTTTATGGGTTTATGAGGTTAGAATTTAGGGTTTAGGGTACTATGAGAAATTTAAGTTTAACCTATAAACTTCAAATTCTAACCCTAAACTCTAAAATTTAATCACAACCCTTAAAACTTAAACTCTTAAACTATACACCATAAATCCAATCCCTAAACTTTAAAACTAAAACACTCATAAAAACTTTTAGTTTTCACCGCCAGTATATGAAATAATTATGATCATATTTAATCATTAAGTGTACAGATTAATAAACTATCAGTCGAAATATATTTGAACATAAACCAAAATAACTATGGACTAGGTCCACATATAGTAAGACCTAAATTAAAATAAATCTGGACTGAAACTCACGCGTAATACTTGCATATGACGAGACGTGAATGTGGATATTTCAAGTCTTTTAGCTTGATCTCTTTCAAAATTTTAGAAGCATTTATAAAAAGGGTTAGTATTTGATATATTATCGGATACATTGTTATAAACCAGATTTTGTCGCATAATTGTAAATAAAGTAACTTTGATATATTTTTTAAGTTTCTTTTCTTAATATGTCATCATTTGATTTACTGATCCTATGGTATACGCTATTGATGTATTAAGTATAAAATTTTTAAACAACATATATTTATATTAGATTTGCTTGAGAATTTCGGGTAATAATAAATGAGAGCTGTTGGTGAGCTGATTTAATGACCAATTGATATTATTAGAAGTTGATATGGATTCCAACATTCTATAACAAGATGACAACATAGAGAGTTAAGTTTCTTAATATTTTATTGGCTTGTGAGTTGCTCATGTGGTGAATGCCATACACGAGGCCGAAACAGGCATTTTGCAAACTTGCACATGCATCAAGTATGAGGCCACGTGGCTGATCACCGCACCGACAAATGTTATTTGTAGGGATGACAATGGAACGAGATCGAGATGAAATAAAATTGTTTTTTGTTAATTTTTATTTTGATCAAATTGTAATATATTTCTTTTCTTCCATTAAAATTGTTAGATGTTAACATTTTTTATTAAATTTTTCAACTTTAATTATATTATTTTAATTAATTAAAATTTAAGAGCCGTTAAGCATGCAACCTAACCCAACTAGAGACACAAGGCCTTAGCAAATTCTGAACTTATACCCTTAGATCTACTTGACTAGGTTACTTGATATAACTAATTTCTTAGTTTTTTAAACTACGAGTCTAATTAATTTTTATGTTATAAATACAATGGGTCAAGATTCAAGCTTTGATCATTAGAGTCCAAGAATGAGCGAAGTTTGAAATTTTTAATTTTTAGGGGTTGAAGTATAAATTTTTGTGAGAGTCAACTATTGGCTTCTAACTTTACCGTTACAAGGGCTAAACCACTTCTTTTTTTTTTCATTTTAGAGGGACAAAATGTAATTTACCGTTATTAACTTATAACTTTATAAATTTTGAACAGACTTAAATATAATTTTACCATTTTAAGTGAGTCATGGTTCTTGCCAACTCCCAATTCAAAATTTAAAGGAGCATAGTATTTTTGATAAACACATTTTTCGAACTTAATATTTTTATTCGAACTCTTCTGAACTACAAACAAGCTTCAAGTTTTTGGACATGTTTAATACATATAAGCTTAAACCCAATGGATATTCACTTTATTTAAAAAGAAAATGCACACGCACACCAACTTTTGCAGGCAATATGCTTTAGATCAAACCTAGAATATCAATGAAGAAAGGTGTTATTTACTATTGCAATCAGGGCCGTAACGACGGATGTATCGTAACAATTTTCAAGGTCATCACGATACTACAACCGTAATCGCAATTTAAAAACATAATGATTTTTCAATACCAAGAAAAAAAAGGTAAAAATGTCTTCTTGAATTAGTTTCTCAATATTCTTTTCACCAAGATATCCTAGCTAGGTCATACATGATGAATGTATAGCCTTCAAAATCTATATTTTTTTTCACACACTACATGCAGCAGAGAATAATTGCAAAACAAACTGTACAGCTTCCTTATATAAATATGAAGCAGTCTCAAGCATTGATGATGATCCTCTCTACACCTGAACTCCTATCCTTTGAGCAACCTGTCATAAATGGTTGGGTTAAAATAGACTTGTTTAAGGGTTAGATTATCCGTCCGACCGGATAAAGTTCGATCGAAAGAATGAATTGGAGTAAGAGAGAAACCTCTTTAAAA
This sequence comes from Hibiscus tridactylites, assembly GCA_958450335.1. Lineage (NCBI taxonomy): Eukaryota > Viridiplantae > Streptophyta > Magnoliopsida > Malvales > Malvaceae > Hibiscus > Hibiscus tridactylites. The sequence goes on along the minus strand of OY288266.1, from coordinate 890,219 downwards.
GAGTGGACATCAGAGCCCCAGAGCCAAGCATCACAACCGGCATCTCGGGCACCCCATACATCATTCCTACGGTCATCCCCCACATGAACCGCTTCCTCTGGTTTTATCCCCAACTGCTCACAAGCTTTTACAAATATTGTTGGATTTGGCTTCTCTGCCTCTACCTGCCAATTTTTTTTAAAAAAAATCTTAGACACTCTAAGCATTTGTTATGATAAATACAGAGACTTAAGCTTATATAACCCGATCTACGGGTCAAATAACCTCTGGCTCCGTCCCTGATTAACTTGCTGTAAAGAGAGAGACAGGTGGAGACTTACTTCAGCTGATACTGCAACAACATCGAACCAGTGTTCACAGTTCAGAGCCCTCAACAATGGTCTTAACCGAGTGTCGAAATTCGACACGACGGCTAACTTTACACCAGCTTTTCTAAGAGCTTCAAATACTTTCCCAGCTTCAGGATCACAGAGATGCCAAGCCTTTACAAAAGCAATTAAAATGGGTAAATTATATGATACTCATACACCTGCTTAATACAAATTATGAATACCAATTAACAACTAATCCTACCTTGTTAGTGGTATAGTAGCTATACACTTCTTCGAAGTACTGAGAATCTGAGCATCCCGTGGAAGAGCTCACTATATATTGCCAGAAGGGTCTTCCATCATTCACATATCTAGCAATAAACCAAAATTATATTACTCGGATTTAAGTATGTGTTAATGTGTCGGACACAATTATATGTCCGACATAGTTATATCTATTTCTCTTAATAAACTCAAGGGATACTTTCATATTTATGTATGAATCCGATACATAAAGAAAAACAAGAAATCAAAACACCATAAAAACAAACAAGAAATTATATTATAGGCATGGCTCGTCACGTCATCCATAGTCCCAACCAATAAAAATCATCCATTTCATTAAATTTTTCCATATCATCTTTTTATCGAGTGAATCTTTACTCAGATTTATTATAAATTAAATTAAAAAATATTTTTTATCAATTGTAGTTCACTTGATAAAAAGATGATATGTAAAAAATTAATAAAATAGATGTTTTTTACTGGTTGAGACCATGGATGACGTGGTGAACCAAGCCTATGATATAATTTCTCCCAACACAGACAACACTTTAAATATACAAGTATAGATAATAATATTTGTTATCTTTTTAATATAAAGATATTTTAGTCATTTCATAACTGAGTTAATATCTAATTAACTAGTGACATAAATTCGGTAAAAACTTTAATATAGTTGACTAAGTACACATTAACGACATTAACGCATGCAAAGACTATGAACCTAATAAAGAAGTTAATTAATGAAACTTTTTAGATAGTGATTCCAAATAATCACATAATTAAACAAAAGCAACTTTATATTAGTTGAATCATTAATTAATGACTTCAAAGAAACACTTAATATTTTATATGTGTCCTATGGTAGAGGCATAAGTAATAAAGAAAGAATACCTGAGACGAGATTTCCCCCAAGGCTGAGCATAAGCCCTTCGATATCTGTTCAGTATCTCCGTTTCAGAGTACTGCACCCCATATTTCTCTCCTATCTCTCTATAAATCTACACCCAAAATTTCAAAATTATATAAGATTATATAAATTTCAATGAAATCCCAAGTACAAAAACACAAAATCATGGGGAAAGTCAGAGAATTTTCTGGGAGACGGATACTAGGGGTTAAAATACAATTTTGGCATGTATAAACTTACAATTGTTTAATTTTTTGAGGGACTTATATACAACTTTATTACTTTAGGGGATGTTTCATGTTTATGTGCATACACAAGTTTACCATGTGAAATTTTGGTTTTAGTCCCTTTACTATGCTTAAACTTGAAATTTAGTCTCTCTACTTTCATTTTCGTCTTGTCAGTCATTTTTTAACTAACTAATAATGTTATAATACTAAATGATCAAGTTGTGCTAAATTAAAATACAGGACTAGGTTGCAAATTCGAGTATATAAGAAGGCCCAAAACCATAATTTGACCAAAAAGTAAAACGGCAGACCTGAGCCATGGGCTGAGACGGAGCCAAGAGGGTTCCGGCAGCATCAACAAGAACAGCCTTGTGAGTGATCTCTCCATAAAGCGACCGCCTATAATCCAAATATTCCTTCACTCCAACCGGATCAAATCCCATTGCCTCCCTCCGAGGCGTCACCGCTGCGGCAGAGGAAGACGAAGAGAAATCGCGGCAAAACGGTGGTGCTGCCGGCCGCGTCGAGCCATTGAAGTTGGAGCCGATGAAACCCGGGATTAGATCCCGGTTTAAGAACCTACGCAACCCGGTTCGTGTTGTTGCCATTAACGCCATTTTAAGAGATTCTTCATTTAAGTTTTCTTTCGGTTTGTTTTTGGTAAGCTCCGAAGCAGAAAGCTCTAACAGAATAAGAACATGAAGAAAGGTTTGAATGGAAACAGTTGGAAGTGTTTTCGTGGTCCTTCAATTATTTAAATGCACCTGTGATTCAATAATATTACTACTCTACCCTTCTCTAACTTTTCTTCTTACCTTTTCCTTTGTAAGATTAAATTAGAGGTGACAAACGGGTCAATCGGTTTGGGTTTGGTTCGGGTTATTTTAATTTTAGAGTTTAAGATTTAAAATTTTAGGTTAGGGTTTAGGGATTTGGTGTGTATGGTGTATAATTTAAGGTTTAGGGTTAAAAGTTAAAGTTTAGGGTGTCAGAGTTTGAAGTTTAGATTTTAACTTTTATAGAAGGGTTGTGTAAAAAAAATTATACAGCTTGTGTATCAAAAAATAACTCTTAAATATATATTTTGGTACATGAACTTGGTTGTAATGTACAATTTGATAACTAATTTTTTTAGGTATAATGCTAAAAATGCCTATAATGTTTGGTTGAATAGTCATTTTGATCTTTATTTAAAAAAAACAATTTAGCCCACAATGTTTCATTTTAGATTAAGACAGAGTGACACATTAGTCAAAAAATAATTTTATAAAATTGTATAAAATATAAAATATTTTTTTTTCTTCTGACGTGTCATTCTGTCATGTTGTTTATCATTAGTTGACTAACAGTTTTTATTCACAGAGGGGCCGTTTTGACCCTAAATGAAACGTTGATGGTTAAATTGCTTCAAAAAAAGAATAAGGGCTAAAATGACTATTCGGTTAACGTTAGGGGCATTTTTTATATTATGCCATTTTTTTAATCTAATTAGGTAGTTATGCTTCACTTTTTTTGTCTAAATTAGTACTTAACGTAAATGATTTATTTGAATAAATTTGAACCATGAGGTCAAGTTCAAATACGTAATTGGATTAAGACATGTTTAAATATCAAAATAAACCTTGAGGCCAAATTCATGTACTTATATAGACAAAAAAAAAAACTTAAATTCCAAATTAATCTCGGAATCAAGTTTAGATACCAAAATATATTTTTACCCATAATTTAACTACCATTTCTTTTCTTTCGGCTAGAGAATAAAATTTAATTTTAAACAAATGGTTTAATTATAAATTTCATTCTTTTACTTTACGAAAATGATACGTTATTCCATTTACTTTCATTTTGTCCGAGTTTGATTCCCATATTTTACGAAATTTGAAAAATTGGTCCAATTGTTGGGAAACACATAAACTTAAAATCGCTGAGTTTTGCTAAATCATTGAACTATTGATTTTGAAGCTAGTGATTTAACGATAAAGTTTAATAATGTTACTCGATTGTACCAACTTTTCAATTTTCATATAGTACGAGGACCGAATTTTGACAAATTAAAACAAATGGATTAACTACTCAGTTTTTATAAATTAGAAGAACGAAATTCAAAATAAGGTTGTATATGTTTAATTGTAATTTCGTATCCTATATTTTACGAGAATTGAGAAGTTGGTAATGTGTTTTAATTTGTCAACAATTTAGTCTAATTTGAATCCGCAAACATAGTTTGAAGTTCCAATATATTCATTATCTACACTAAATATGAATATTATCGTCCAAATTCTGAATAATTAAATTATCCGTCAAATTCTTAGAATACGCCTTTGATAAATCCGAAAAAATAAATAAATAAATAAAAGCAACGTTGGTAATATATTCGAAATCTGAAAAATAAAATGAACTCAAATAATGAATATTCAATCACCATTAGACTTTATAAATAACAATTATAACATCCTACTTTATAATATATGAATTCGTAAAAAATAAATCGAATATTTATAAATACTAAATTTTATGTTACGCGTTATTATCTTAAAATATTTTTGAGACAAACCCTAATGGAATAATTGGAAATAAAGAAAAAACACATGCATACAACTCACATGAATCCACGTGAAAACAAACGAAGATTTCTTGTTTTACATATAAAGATAAATAATTCAATATGAATAAATATTATTTAATTAATTAGTTCATTGCTTTCATCGAATGATAAGGCAACTTATTTATTTATTTATTTTAAATTATTAATGGTCCACGCTTCTATTTTATTAGCAATAATTTATGTAGTTAAGTGTTAATAACGTATACATGCATGCATCACGATGAATCATTATGAGAGTAATATCTAATAAATATTACTTGATTGGATTAATAAAAAATTTATATTTTTAATAATTTTAAGTTCATCTTATCAGATGTGAACACCTTACAAATAAGGTTGTTCAAAATTATATCTTCTAATATTATGATCTACTTTTTTGTTGAGACTAATTGAGTTCAATAAATATATATTTTTAAGTTCTAAAAAATATGTAATAATTGTTAATAATTTGTTGAGACTAATCGAGTTCAATAAATAAATATTTTTAAGATTATGATCTATTATTTTTTGTTTTTCATATTTTAATAATAATATTTGAGTTTGTGGCACGCGTTTCTATTCTTGTAACACGTTTTTCTTTGATTTTTTTGTGGTTCGTTTCATCTATTCGTGTGGCATGATTTCAACATACTTTAGTGGTGATTGGTGCTTATATAGAGATCTTTACGGCGCTAATCTCTGGTTATGGTTTTGTCGGTGATCTTAAAAAGATAAATCTCCACCCAGTTGATGATTAGTTGCTGATGTAATCAGACCTAGGTAATAGAGCAATTTGTCTGATAGCTTAATTTGTTCACCACTCATTTTTTTACCCCGTAAAGCGTTTCATTTGGATAAAGACAAGGAAATTCGGGAAGGATTCTGAATTTTGGTATGCTAACCTCGATGGAAGTGTCTGCTTTTCTTTGCACCATTATGAGAGACTTTTAGTAGACTCGTCCATCTTTTTGATGCATTGTATTGTATTATATTTCATGGTGATTAGTAAAATTCAGATGATATTGTTCAAGAAAAATATTTTAAAAATAAATTAATTATAATTTTTTTCACCTTTTTAACATTTATGTTTCGTTCTTCGACCTCTAATTTTGATTCCGCCCCCGAATTGGTTGAGATGGGAGGGGGGACCAAAGCTTTTGTGGTTGTGTATCTTTGGATGTTTCAAACGTTGTGGAAATGAGTTGGCCCTGACCATATGCAAAACGATGGACCACTCCTTTATTCTTCCCTTTCGTTTTCAGAAACCAATGAAAGAAGCAAGCAATGCAATTTGTGGTTACCGTTTTCAGTTCCATTTCCTCCTCACAACAATTCCTTTCGTTTTATGGTCTTCAAATCATTGTGAGTTTTGGATATCTCTTTACTCTTTACTATCACTTTCATCATTTCATTTATATTATTATGCAGTTCTACGTGTCAATTGATAAGTTTGTCATTTTAAATTTAAATATTTTATATTTAAAATTTATGTTTTTCAAGTCGAATTATTATACGTTCAAATAATTTTTGAGTTGAAGTCAACTTTTAGTTATAACCCTTTCAAATTTGGGTCAATATTATTATTATTGTTGTTGTTGTTGTTGTTGTTATTATTATTGAGTGATCTCAATGAAAAAAGGAAACCTTGTTTATTTTAGGAGACACAAATTTGAGTAATTTGTCTGCATTTTTAGAAGACTAAGAGTAAAAAACATATAATACATTGTAATCACACTATAATGTAACAAAAATAATTATTGTCTACACGTTGTGTACGTATTGTAGTCATTTCTTTTTTATATATACAATAAAATGGACTAATTTAACATCTAAACTTTTTTATAACCACTAAGACAATAAAACTATCATCAATTAAAAAATGTTATTATTAGTATACATATATATATATATATATAACTATTAAAATTAAAAAAAAAACAAATTAGTAAGGATTAGATGCACCGATAAAACATATTGTTCTTTAAAAAGAAATTTACATTCAAATTTTAAAGACAATATTGTTGACGGAAAAAATCATTAACTCCAAACATATACTATAAAATAATCATATATTGTGCCAAAGAAAAAAAAAAGAAAAAACAAATCCAAATATAGTATTAATAGACACCAACCTAGCTGGGCCTAGCAATAGTTCTTCTACTCTCTCCATAAAAAAGCCCAAGGAGTATCTCTTTTTGCTATAATGGGTTTTCTTCTCCAAACCTTGTAGAGTTTACCAATTTAGTTTAACATTGTTTTTAAAAAATACAATTAAAAGTATTTTAAAGACGTGTTTTTTAAATTATTTGGTTTAAAATTTAAATGTTTAGTATAACTGTTAAAAAATACTTTTAAAAAATTAAATAACTATTTTAAACATAATTAAAATAAATAAAAAATTAATTTAAATATTATTCAAATTTATTAATAATACGATATATTCACATTTCAATTTAACTTAAATTTAAAATATTTATGACCGAAAATATATAAAATAATATTATATTAATATTACTTTATATTTCTTTTCTTGACTATGCTTAAAACTGAATAAATATATGCTAACAAAGAAGTCAAATTAATATGATATGCATCAAATATTTATTATTAATATTATGGATTATTATCTTATACATTGAGGGTGAAAAATAAAATTTTTATAAGCGTAATTATTTAGGAGATTATTGTTTTAGTTTAGGGTTAGGTTAGGAGTTTAGGTTGTAGGGTTTAGACTTTAAAATTTATGGTTAGAATTTAAGGTTTAAGGTTTAGAGTTTGTAGTTATATTTTTAAGGTTTTAAAATTAAAAATTTAAATTTTAGATTTAAACTTAAAAATACATATGTATTTAATTTATTATGATTTTGAATGGCCATTGCTATAGAAGTAGAACATAAATCAATTTAAGGATAAAATTATGTATTTATCTCCCACCATGAATATCAAAACGCAAAAGTTTAATGCAATTTTTTCTTATTTTTCTGTTTAATATATTAAAATATTTATTAAATTTTTTTTTAATTAAAACTACTCTTATTCCCTTCCCCAAACACTATCCCTCATCCTCTTACTATAAATTTCAATTTTTTTCCGTCGCAGTGGAGACCGTAAAAATAATACTCCCTCTGTCCCACTAAAACTGCCACATGTTGACTTTTTTGGGGTCAAACTTTTTCAACTTTGACCTCTTATAATTTAAAATTTATTATTGATAAAAATATGAAAAAATATATTTTAAAAACCTTGAATCAACTAGTTTTTAAATATATTTTTTATAATATTTAATTAATTAAAATATTTAAATAAATTATAGTCAAAGTTGAAAAAAATTGACTAGAAAAATGTCAACATGTGACAGTTTTAGTGGGACAGAGAGAGTAACAATAACAATAAGTAGCTTCTAGCATATGATGATCCCAAACTCCTCTCTCCATGCTCCGTCGCCTCTTCACCAGAATGACGTGACGATTTTTAATGGATAAATATTTTATACACAGTAAGTTTTCACAAGCGCCTTAATTTAGGGTATAAGGAGTTAATTTAAGGTATAAGGTTTAAGGATTTAGGTGTAGGGAGTTAGAATTTAGGGATAATTGCTTTAATTTAAAGTTTATGGTTATAATTTAGGGTTTATATGAATCCTCACCATATTACTCTAAAAACTAATCCTTAACTTATAAATCTTAAATTATAATCCTAAATTTTAAATTTAAACAACTATCCCTAAATTCTAAATCACTACACCTAAACCCCTAAACTTTATACCCTAAACTAACTCTCTATACCCTAAAATTAAAACGTTTATGGAAACTTTCAGTTTCCACCACTAGTGTACAAAATATTAATCTATTTCTAATTAGTTAAGATAGATATTTTTAACGATAAAAGATAATATAGATAACAAAGAAAATGTTAAGGAATAAAAGTGGATAAAATATAATTTAAGATACAAATTAAAGAAACAAGTAAAGTTTAGGGTAAATGTATTAAGCCTATCGATAACAAAAGCTAAACCCTCCTTATTCCTCGTTTTCTCTTTGGCTTTCAAACCCTAAAAGGGTTGTTTTCACGCCGTCGTCATCACTCATCAGACCAGCATCTAAATCCGCGCGATTTCACCTCTTGTCGTCGGCGCGCCGTCAATCCCCTCTCCTCAACGTCGACCAATCCTCTCCTTGTAAGTCTCATCAGCTCGCCTCCCTTTACACTCTCACGTTCAGAAGGAGAGCAGAGCAAACATGGCGGCACACGGTGGAAAGATGAAGTCCGTTTCCATTAATGGCGTGAAGATGTACACGATCTCTTCCCACCAGCGCTCCGTTGCTGCTTGGCTCGGTCCCAAGAAGCAACGCTCCCTCCGCAAGGACAAAAGTAAGCTTTTTCTTTAAAATCACTCCTAAAACCCTAAACCTTATTTGTTCTTATTTACTCTTTTGCTTATCAATTCGTTTTTCTTTTCTTTTTATGGATGAAGAAATTATTGTTTTTTTTACATCTATCCTCTGTATTTACTTGATGCTAGATTATACGGAGAGGTTAGAGTTGATTCAGGATTTGAGATTCGAAACCGCTACCTCAAAAATCAAGATAACACCTGATGGGGAGTACCTTATTGCCTCAGGTTCATTGCTGCTCAGCTTTCACACTTTTACGTTCTGTTTTCTTTTTTTTTATTTGTGAAATTCATTCATGTTTGAGTTGTTGTCTGCATTCAGGAATATATCCTCCACAAGTGAAAGTATATGAACTTAGGCAATTTTCATTGAAGTTTGAGAGGCACCTTTCCTCGGAAATTATAGATTTTCAGGTATTTCCCCTCTGTTTTTAGAAAGGATATCATTCATTTTTGCAGCAGTTTGTTGTTTCTTTGAAACTATAGCAACCATCTTGTTTCTGTATTGAATAACAACAATCACTTAAACCTTTGTGATTTAGCTGTTTGTTTCTTAAATGATGGGGAAGACGAGTAATTAGCTTTATCTATCCCATGATAAGACATCTAATTACCACCTTGTTGGTGCTTCAAGTTAATGCAATATCCGTTTCTATTTCCTAGTTTTATGAGTTCTTTTTTTAATAGTATTAAGTGGTGAAAATCATATCAGAAATATCAGAACACCTAATTTACATTACTATCCAAATATAAATATCTACTTACTCTCTTTAACAATTTTCTCATGCGGTGTGGTACATTGATTTGGTATTTTTCTATATGTATAGGTATTGGCTGATGACTATTCGAAACTTGCATTCCTATGTGCTGATCGTTCTGTTAATCTACATGCAAAATATGGGAAGCACTACACTCTGCGGATTCCAAGGTTTTATAGTGCTTTACTCTATGCTCTTGCCTATTGATCTCTCTATTTTTTTAGAATAATTTCAGTGTTGTGTACCATATGCTTCGCAGATCAATGGTTGTTGCATTTAGTGATTAATAGATTTTATAAGTATCTCTTGGCATGAGAAGTTGATATTCCAAATTAAAGATGAGGTTGTTATTTCCATCTGTTTATTTGAGAAAGAAGGTTTTTCTAATGGTATCTTTCCGATCCTTCTCCTCTTCCACAACAATGGGAATGTATGACAAAAAGAAGGAAAATAGAAATGAAATGGGAAAAAATAAAGAAAAAGTGCAGAAACTGGGCAAGTTAGGTTGATGTGTTATTCTTGTGAAAATCGTTGGTTTTGATTGACCAAATTTATTGGATCCAAGTCACAACCATTATAAGGTTGAAGATCCAACTGGAACAAATTAAAGATTAAGAATTCAAATACAACAAACTTAAAAGTTTAAACCTGCAATTTAGCCTCCTGATGTCCGTAATGTTTACTTTGATCATTATATTTATGTACCGGTTCCTGAATAAGAATTTGAATATATACTAGTCTTTGCAATTGCAATTCTCTTCCATACTACACTTCTCCACTCATTTTCCTTAGATAGAACTTGTGGGTATTTGCATCTTTTTTTGACCTTATGCATTGCCACTAGCTAATTATTGGATTACTCAGAAGATTTTCCCTTGATATGTCTGTTTATACTTGTCATCCTTGCAGAAGAATCTAGTTGTTGTTTGAGATGTTTGTGTATTTGTTCAGACCTTTTCCACATATAGTGTTGATTGACTATTTAAGAAATTATACAAGTTTTGAATGATGTTTGTCTTGTCCATCTGATGCTTGACAGGATGGGAAGGGATATGGCATATGATTGCTGGACTTGTGACTTGCTTTGTGCTGCTTCATCTCCAGATCTATACAGAATTAATTTAGAACAGGTACACCACTGAGATTTTTTAGTGAGTGGCAGGTTTCTTTATTGCCTCTTTCTGCCTTTATGGACATTTGAGATGTGCATCATTTTCTGATTTGTGAAAGACCATATCTATGACCATCATTCTCAATTCATGTTTGCAAATTTTCTTTTGGAAAGTTGTTAGTAATTGGTTGTTTTTTTGCAAGAAGAAACTATAGATTTATCCAGTATATTTTTACGAGTAGATTGAGAGAAATTTTTTACAGCGATCTGTCTGCTTAATGCTTGGAAAGGATGTTTGGCCGAGAGAAAACATGATTTTGTTTGGGGCTTTGTACTGTTCTTTGATGCTGCGGCTTCTGGATAGAATACTACTGTCATTTTATGTGTTGTACTTGTATGGAATATGTTTTACTCACTTTTGAAAAGGCTTATGCATGCCTAAAGCTGGAATTTTGTAATATTGGGTTTATTATTATTATTATTATTTTGCTAAAAATGTATAATTTATTTTGTTGATGGTGAATTTCTTCAACAGGGACGATTCCTATCCTCTCTTAACACGCAGTCACCAGCACTGAATGTGGTTTCTAGAAGGTTCTTGGGAATTTATTCCTATTTCACTCTCTTTGTCATCCGTACTTGACAATTTGCTTTGTAAGGTTTGCTCATTCAAGGATGATGTGTTTCTATGGTTTCAGCAAGTTTCATGGATTAGTTGCTTGTGGTGGTGAGGATGGTGCTGTTCAATGCTTTGACATGAGAATGAAAGCTTCAATTGGCAGAATAAATGCTGTTGCTCCTGCTGCTGATGCAGATGAGGTAACATTTGCCGCTTGATCCTTGGTCCTTGATCTCTGATAACTTTTTCTGACATTTTATAGCAATAATTCGTAACTTACTATTCCTGAAAAGAAAAAAATGTCATGGAAATAGTTGGCTTATTGGTATCGTCGTATCGCTATGCATATTCACTGCAGAGATCCATTCTGCAGTTTTTAGTAGTTTTTTTTTCATGTTTAGAACTCTTATCAGTTCTGCTTATTTATAGGAAGTTACTGCAATAGAGTTTGATGAGAGTGGTGGTTTTCTCATGGGTGTTGGAAGCAGTGCAGGAAAGGTATGATGCATAGCGGTGATGAATGATCTCATCATGCCTGTATTTCATAATATTTTTGTTTTGTCACCTTAAAATATCTCATGAATTTGATCATGGTCAGGTGCTAATCTATGACTTGCGCTCTTCATCTCCTATCCGAGTTAAGGACCACATGTAAGTGAGGGTGCTTATTAACTAACACTTTTATTTTTCAGGAAAGTATGAGTTAGTTTGCGAGTAGGTCTTGCACTTGTGATCTCAGTTTTCCTTGATTCAGTTATTAATTTTTCGAAACTATATAACTGTTATACAGGTATGGCTCCCCAATATTGGATATTAAGTGGCATAGTACTCTGAACTTCGACCGACCAAAATTAATTACTACAGATACCCATATTGTTAAAATATGGGATCCTGAGACGGTAATTATCCCCCTGTTATACTGTTCTGGTGTTTTTGTTTTCCAAGGGTATCATACATGAGCAAGGTCCCATGTTAATGTATTGTTATCTAAACATCCACACTTAAAATGTGTATACCTTGTAATGTGTGTTTGTGTTTTTTTAACTCTCTGTTGGTCCATGTTTTGAAAAGTGATATGGGTTTTTTTATCTTCCCTGTTATACTGTTCTTGCACTTGACTATGGGACTTAAGAGAGTATGTTACCATCACCGTAGGAATTTTGCATCACATCTAGGTATATGCACAAATAATGTCAACGCCTCTATCATGTGTGTTGTATTTTCAAAAATTTCATCTGTCCATGTTTTGTAAGAAATGATGATATTGTTCGCTTGCTTTCAAGTTTAGATGTTCTGTATTATACTCGATTACATTACTTTGACCTATGGAGATGTATTATCATGCCATTGGCATTTCTATTAGCATGATAATCAAAAATGCTTTTCATTTATTGAGGTATGTCTTTGTTCACTGGGACTGTTATATGAATGCACCCAAACATTCACACGGGTGTACATACATGGATATTGACGCATGTCAACATCCATATGGATTTTTTTATTTCTTTTGGGGATATAAGAAGCATATGGATTCATTTTACCACACATTGTCGTGCAAAAGGATTTTCACGTACAACATAAATGTAATGTGTTTTTGGTGTATGTACTATATACCTAGTGATGTTGCAAGTCAGTATCTGCCTCAATGTCAAAACTCGCACCTAACTCTATTGTTTTTTTCTTTCTTCAAGGGAGAAGGAATGACCAGCATTGAACCAACAGCTGGGGCAATAAATGATATCTGTGTGTTCAATGATAGTGGTCTGATTGTACTGGCTTTGGATAGCAGCCAGATACCTGCTTACTTCATACCTGCTTTGGGGCCTGTTCCCAAGTGGTGTTCTTCGCTGGAATCTCTAACGGTATGTTTTTTAAGTTGTATCTTAATTACTCTTTTGTTTTGCCCTTCTGTTGGGATTTGCAGACGTGGTCCTGGGGTTTACTTTGTGTATATTTTACAGGAAGAGCTTGAGGAGGGTGGACAAACAAGCATATACGACAACTATAAATTTTTAACAAAAGAGGATATTGAGAAATTGAATTTGACAAATCTAATTGGGACCAATCTTCTGCGAGCCTACATGCATGGGTTCTTTATTGACTATCGTTTGTACAAAAAGGTGAGATTGCTGTTCTTTTTCATTTTTTTGTCAAGGATATCACGCGGTTTAAAAACTTAGGATAATTGCGTTGTGTTACCTGCTGGAAGTTTCTGTGGTTGGGTGTGTGAAATCACAAATGGGGTCAGAGTTGCTAGAATAAATTTCGGAAAGAGAATTGTATAATTTTTCTATTTTCTGAACAAATAATGGGTTTCATGCTCAATGAAGTTATTTTGTACCACATCTTCATTGTTTTGCTGTTTAATCTTTATATTGTACATATATTTGCAGGCAAAAGCATTGGCGGATCCTTTCGCATATGAAACTTACATAGAGCAGCGAAAACAAGAGAAACTGGAGGCTGAGCGTCGCAACCGTATTACGGTCAGTATTTTCATTCCTGTTATAAGTTTTCTTTATTCAGGTACTTTCCCACATGTGATAAAGCTTGGAAGGTAACATAAATCAGAAAAGAAGAGCTTAAGCTTCCTCATTGATATGACTGTTATAAATCATTCAGAGTTGGAAAATCTAGATTTGGTTGATCAATTTTATTTTTCCTGCAGATAAAGAGGAAATTACCCAAGGTTAAGGTTAATCAAGAGCTTGCAGAGCAGATCTTGGAGAATGAAGAAGCTGAAAATGAAAAGAAAGATACTGGTGATAATGAGGGTAAGAAATCTTCGAAGAAGAAGAAGAAAGGTGCACTTAGCACTGAAATATTTAAAGATGATCGATTTGCTCAAATGTTTGAAAATAAGGTATGACAATCTGTTCCTCTAGCCATGCTGTTTGCATCTTTCAGTTTACTTTCCACCTTTTCCCGCTCTTTCTCGTAAAAAATACTTTATTACATTTGTGATCGACATGGAAGATTCGGTATATGACGTGCCACTAGCTTACTCATGGATCTTAATATACGGTTCATTGTTTGACGTTTATCCTTCCTGATTCGTATCCAGGACTATGAAATTGATGACCAATCACTAGAGTTTCTTGCATTGCATCCTATGGGTGGTTCCAAGAAGCAACCCTCACTGGTTGAGGAACATTTCGAGCCCATCATGGAGAATGATGAGCAGAGTTCGAGTGATTCTGATGTTTCAGAAGCATCCCAATCATCGGAAGATTTGGACGTTAATCCCAAAAGAAAGAAATCGCAAGGTCCAAGGTGAGGTGTTTCTTACGTATTCGATACAGCTTCATTTGCCAAGCCATATCTTTATGCAATTGCTAATCTCCCTTTTCTTCTTACAAAATACAGAATGTATGAAGTTAAAGATAAGAGGCATGCAGAAGCATTCTGGAATAACGTTTCACTCGCAAAGGAAGATTCACTTCCGATAGGAGAGAGAGTGAAGGTGCTCCGAGATGACCAGTTCTCGGGTTTACCAAGTGATGTGAAGTTGGGTCCAGGAGGGTCACGACAGATTTCTTTCATTACTAAGAGTTCAGCCAAATACAACGAGGACGACGAGGACAAAATCACTCGGCACGAAAAGAGAGGGGTTCAATCGTTAGGGTTGACACCAGATAGATCCTCCTTTAGTGGCAGAGGTAGAGGCAGAGGCCGAGGTGGAGGCAGAGGCAGAGGCCGAGGTGGTGGTGGAGGCCGAGGTGGAGGTGGAGGCCGAGGCGGAGGAGGGCGCGGGAGAGGAAGGAGAGGCAGATGGTGAATATGTCCACACCACACCAAGTATTCAAAGCAAATCCCGTTGCTCATTTGACCTATAAGGCCATCGGTAGAGTTTGAAAGTTTTGTTGTTTCCATTATTGGTTTTAGTTTTTGCAAAAAAAAAAATTGTTTTTTAATTATAAAATCGAGTAATTTTATGTTAGCATGTTCGATTATAGTATTAATAAAAAAATCATTTAAATGGTGGCGTGGCTTTTTGAAATTCGAAGAAGTATACGATTACCTATATATACTCTATATCTTATATACGTATAAGTTTAGATATATTATAAAATACAGTACGGATACATTTAATAAAATACGTAATCAGATTAAAGGTATATTAATGTTACTATCGACATCGTAAAGCAAGATTTGTCCGACTTCGAATATAGGTCTTGAATTTTGTCTGAATCAATCTAAATGGGTAAATGATTAATTCAAACTTCTTTGGATTAGATTGTATTGTTTATTTAAATGGTATATTCGTATTTAATAATTTAGTATGTATTTATTTTCATTAGTTTTAAAATAGGATATTTAACCCTGTTTATAAATAATTGATCATATTTTGTAATATAATATTATGAAAAAAATTGATACACATTCCGTGTAGATTTTATTTTATACATTCTTTTTAGTTTTAAGGGTTGGAATTTTAATTTAAGGTTTAAAGTTTAAAGGTTTAGATTGCAGGGTTTAAAATTTAAGGTTAGTGATTAAAATTTAGCGTATATGATTTAATTTTTCTAAGGTTAGGATTAGACATTTAAGTTTTGAATTTTTAGAGTAATTTTACACGGTATGTGTATCAAATTTTTTCCAATTTATTATATGTTTACTATATTAGATAAAATTATATACTATATAAAAAGTATAAAACCGACAAATTGCAAATGAGTTTGGCTAGACTCAATTTTTTTGAAGGATCTAATTGGTTTAAAATTCATTAGGGTAGTTTAAATTAAACATATATGTGTTTGTATAAAAGTTTTTAGGTCAATTCCATGAGTGATCCTTGCACCATAACAAATCTTCAAATGAAGTAGTGACTAGTGAGTACTTATAATTAAGAAATGTCTATTTTAGTACTAAAGTATTGTTCCTTCTACTAAAGTGGTACATGCCCCAAGCTTGGTTAAATAAAAAGTGACACATGGTGTCATATGACATTCTTTTAGTTATGAAATTAAAATTATTGTTTTAATTTGACACGTCACACCATATAAATGATGTTAGATTATTATGTGTCAGTTATTAAAGGAAAACACAAAAAAATAACTATTTTTATTTAATATGTGAAACTACACGAAAGAACAATATATCATCATTTGACAGGTAACATTAAAAGATATTGTAACGTGTCTTTTTTAGAAAATTATAAAATAATACCAATATTTTTTTTGAAATAACACTTATACTTTTAATTTAGACATGTGGTATCTATTTGTATCGACTATCGACACATGACGTCTTTATGTGTTGTCACGTTACTTCTTTCTTAAAAATGTTAACGTTAATATGATCGGTGTGTATATTAATAGGGAAAACTACACCACTGACCACCAAACAAATTGAGGATACCTATTTGGACCACCGAACTATAAAAAACGTCAATCAGACCACCGAACTTATAAAATCAACTTATTTTGACCACCGCCGTTAAAAACCTAACGGTGGAGTGACGGAACTGCCACGTGGCAATTGACGGAAAAATTTAAAAATTATATATTTGGTCCCTATTATTTACACATTCTTTCAATTTAGTCCTAATTTTTAAATTTTTCCGTTTATTGCCACGTGGCAGTTCCGTCACTCTACCGTTAGGTTTTTAATGGCAGTGGTCAAAATAGGTTGATTTTATAAGTTCGGTAGTCTGATTGACGTTTTTTATAGTTCGGTGGTCCAAATAGGTATCCTCAATTTGTTTGGTGGTCAGTGGTGTAGTTTTCCCATATTAATAAGAAAAAAAAGTTGTTTGGAATCTATTTTGGGACATAATGTCAATCAAGACTAAACTGATATTATGTATACTTGGTTGACAAATATCACGTTATATGTACGACATTGAAAACATTGCTATAATTTAAGGGCCATTGATGTCATTATGTCTTTTCTTTTTTTTAGATGAATGTGCTCTTTGTATTTCAACGCAAAATAAAAACTTTACAAGATTTCTATGCATCTAGCCCCCATTCAATACAAAGGGGTCTATACAACTGTTTCTGTACATCCTGAACTCTACCATATAATATGCGCTTTACACTATCTTTGATCTGATGTATAACCTCAACCTGGGGACTAAACTTTCCCCGAAAATGTCTAAAATTCCTCTCCCTCCAAAGCATATAGATGCAGCCATTCCAAGCCAGCTTAAATATCAGAGCAGGCAAAGACTTCCCTCTGAAATGGGACGACGCCCACAATAGCTCTTGGCCCCAAGACAGACAAGATCGAGTCACCTGACATGCCCTCAAGATGTTCTCCCACACATCTTTGGAGTACTGACATTGAAAGAATAAATGCTCCCTACTTTCATCGTCACTAGAGCAGAGCAAGCATCGACCATCATTCTCCACCCCAAACCGAGAGAGTCTATCTTTGGTAGGCAGTCTATCCAAAACTGCCAACCAAGCTATTGTGGAATGCCGCGGCACATTTCCCGAATGCCAAACAAGTCTCTCCCAAAAAACTCGATCACTCTTGTCTCGAATCTCCTGCCAAATCTGTTTAATTGAAGAGAAGGAAGCTCCAAGCAGTCCTCGCAAAGCTTCAGCCCTCTCACGTAGATGAAGAAGACACCTCCACGTCCAACTGCAAGTTTGCGGGCAATCGAGCTGCCAAAAACAATTATCCTTGATAACATACTCATGTACCCAAGCCACCCATATTGACCCCTCCTTGAGCAAGACTTTCCGAATGAGAAAAATAAAACAAGAAACATTCCACGTAGCAATATCTTTTAAGCCTAAACCACCTTCCGATTTAGGAGTGCAAATTCGAGACCAACTCACCCGAGCCCCCCGAATAACCTTGTCTTCTCCTTTCCAGTAGAAGCGCGCACAAAGCTGATTAATACGTTTAAGCACAGCTGCCGGGAGGATCAGCTGCCTACTCCAGTACTCCTGTATGCTGAATAGCACAGACTGTATAAGTTGACAGCGACCAGCATATGAAAGATGGCGAGCTTGCCAGCTCTGCAGCTTGGCAGCAATTTTATCTAACAGAGGAGCACAATCCTGAACCGAAAGCCTCCTAGCAACAAGAGGAATACCCAAATAACGAACCGGTAGTTTCCCAACCCTCATACCAGTAAGATCTTGCACTTCAGCAAGAGTCCCCTCGTCAATTCCGGAGGCAAAAATTTCAGACTTGGTCGAATTGAGCAGTAAACCAGAGAAAGAGTAAAATTTTTTCATCACTGCCCATACCCCTGCAATAGAATCCAAATTTCCCTTAGTGAAAACAAGGAGATCATCAGCAAACATCAAGTTTGTAAGCTTAACTCTATGACACTTCGGATGAAACCCAAATACTCCATAATCAGCTGCCTTACCAAGAAGTCGAGACAAAACATTCATCACAAGCACGAATAAATAAGGGGAGAGGGGGTCCCCTTGTCGAACACCCCTTGCCCCTCGAAAAAAGCCCACCAAACTGCCATTAAGGGAAATGGAGAAACGAGCAGTACAAACACACTCCCTTATCCAACCCATCATCACTGCAGGCAGATCAAGAGCTTTCAAAACAGCCAAGATAAAATCCCAATGAACCGAATCGAAGGCCTTCTGAATATCAAGCTTCAAAGTACACCGTGGGGAAAGAGAAGAGCGATTATAATCACACACAAGCTCCTGAGCCATCAAAGTATTGTCCAAGATACTTCTCCCAGGGATAAAAGCACTCTGTAAAGAAGAGATGATCTCAGAAAGAAAAGGCTGCAGCCGAGTTACAATAATTTTAGTAACACATTTGTACACCACAGTGCAACAAGAGATAGGCCGAAAATCTTTCATAGTGGCAGGATTGAGAACTTTAGGAACCAAGACCAGAGTAGTGGCATTAAAAGCTGGCAGCATCTCAGAGTGTCGAAAGAAATAATCCACAGCAGCTATAAAATCACTCCCAACTATATTCCAAGCCGCCTTGAAGAAATGAGCAGTATACCCATCCGGTCCCGGAGCTTTATTCGAGTCTAAACTGAAAACAGAAGCGCGGATTTCATCCTTGGAAACATCTCTCCCTAGAACCCTCTTCGCATCAGAAGAAAACTCCATCCCTAAAATATCCTTAAGTAATTCAACCGAGCAACCCGATACTGCACCATCCTGAGAACCCAACAACAGTTTGAAATAACCAACAGCTTCATCAGAAATAGCAGAAAAGGACTCTAAAACTTGCCCTTGATCATTAGAAATGGAACGAATGGTTTGTCTATTCTGCTTCACAGTAACAATTGAATGAAAAAATCTAGTATTGAGATCTCCCTCCTGAATCCACTGAGTATGAGATTTCTGCCTATAGAAGCCCTCCTCAGCCACCAAAAGGCTTTTAAGCTCAGCTTGCAGCAGTCTCTCCTGCTCAAGTAACTCGTGATTATCAGGCAGAACTGCCATTTGAGTGCTTTCCAATTCAGCTCTTTTTTCTTGAACCTTCTTTGTAATATCCCCATAACGTTTCTGATTTAAGCTACGAAGAGAAGACTTCAAACGTTTTAACTTAAAGAAAAGGCAACGCAAAGGATCAACCGCAGTTAGAGGAAGTGCCCAACTATCCGCAACAATCTTCAAAAAATCAGGATCCTGCACCCAAAAGTTAAAAAAACAAAAGGGTTTAGGAAAAGACTCCACTTGCGCCTCTAACCTCACCAATCCAAGACAATGATCAGACACTCCCGGCGCAAGAAAGCTGACCCTGGTCCCAGGAAAACATTCCATCCATGAAATAGATGTAACAACCCTATCTAGTTTCCTCGCTAAATAAGAATTGTCTTGATGATTCGACCACGTAAACAAAGGCCCTTCAAACCTATGATCCACCAAACCAATCTGCCCCAAACAAGTATTAAAATCTTCCATATCCTGCAGAAGAGCAGTTCCAATAGGCTCAGAACTTTCAGACTGCTTGCATATAATATTGAAATCTCCTCCAGCTATCCACGGCTTATCCCCAATAATACCCCTTAATTCAATTAGATGCTGCCATAACTCAAGCCTATCACTCCCCAGGTTACAACCATAGATCCCTGTAATGTAAAAATTGACACCCTTAAAACTCACTAAGCAAGTAATACTCTGCCTTGAAGCAGCCACCAGATTGACCCTAATATCAGGCTTAAACAACAACCAAATTCTACCATTAGCAGCAAAATTATAATTATGATATCCCTGCCAAGCATCAAAGTATTTATGCCAAATAGCAGGCATGTTATTCTCCTTAACCCTAGTCTCCAAAAAACAAACTATATCAATTTGTAAATGACGTATCCGATCCATAACCTGTCGTTGCTTATGAGGATCATTAAATCCTCGTAAATTCCAAAAACATAAGTTCATGGGGAATTACCAATAGAACCACCACCACCGCCCTTCTTCTTACCCTTCTTTTTCTTACCAACTTTGAGCTCTTGCATCAACTCCTTTACACCCTTTGCTGCTTCCCTAATCTCCCTGATTGGAACTGCCGCATGAGTCTCATCACTAGGATCAACCATACCAGCAGCTTCAGGAATATTCAAGCCAGCATCCAACACAGAGTCAATGCGCAAATCAACATCAGCACGCTTTGACTCATCATCCAAACCAGCCTCCTGTAAAACAGCAGCAGTCACATCACCCTCAGTAACCACCACAATTGTATCTCCCCCAGATTCAGCAGAAGACACAACTACTTCAGCAGGGGAGGACACCTCTACAGGAATAGAAGAAGAACTAGCAATCAATCCAGGATCGACATGAGCAGCTTGCTTGCCTTTAACTCCCTCCAAGTCAGTCGGCACCACATTCTGCTTGGGCACCCACATCTTAGAAGGTTCAGCCTGTCGACAAGATTTGTCAGCATGCCCAAAGATGCCACAATGAAAACACCGCATTGGCATCCAAGGAACCTCCACTCCCACAGAAGCCACAGAACCATTAGGCAGTTTAACAGAAATCGTACGAGGGATCTTAAAATCTGCAGAAACCTCCACGCACACCTTTGCAAAAGCCAATCGCTGCCACTTTGCTGTAATAGAGTCCATATAAAGCGGATTTCCCAAGGCACTCGCAATGTAACTAAGCCCAACTCTAGTGAAAAGCTCCAAAAGAACCCTACTAAGATGTATCCAGACAGGCAGTTTCACTAAATTAAGCTCAAGAGATCGCAAATTCGGTTCCCACTTACGCAAAATCATAGGCTTATTATGCAAATGCCAGGGGCCATTTGATAAAACCCAATCACGATCCTCAACACTCGGAAATTGCACTAAGAACAAGTTCTCACCAGCCGAATTAATAGAAATTTCCCCACACTTTCCCCACAAAGAATTAAGCAATTTGTGCAAAATAGCAAAACTAGGAGGCTTACCCAGAAACTGAGCAACAAGAGAAGACTGCCAAGTGCAAAATAGCAAAACTAGGGGTCATTATGTCTTTTCTAATACCGAGCTATTTTAATTTTTAAACTTCCTTTTCGACATGAATCTATATTTCATATAGGGTTATGATCAACTTACACTGTGTAAAATTCTTTAAGTTTTACACGTTTTTTAGATCGTTGGATGGAGAAAATAGATGGTTGAGATTAACTCCGTGTTTTTAATTCCCAAGTGACAATCTTTAGATATTTTACTGTTAATCTCACCCATCTGTTTCACTCATCTAATGATCCAAAAAACTTAGAGAGTTTTATACATGTGTAATTTGATATTATCTCCTATATATAATTATCTCATCACTCTGCACTGGATTTTATTTATTTATTGTAAAATAATAAATAAATTCAAATCATTACCTTTTGTGATCATAATTTCCTTTTTCCCTTCCGTTTCTTCCTCCGTTTCTTAGGTTTCCGAGATTTGTACGATTCGGCACTCACAGCTTTAGGTCAGTTGAAAAACCTCTTTATTTATATACTTTATTCTTTCTTTTTTTACGATTTTACAAACTTCATTCTCTTTGCATGCCGCCGTGAATCGAAACGAAATCAATCTCTCAATTTTTGTGTATTTCTCATGCGCTTTTCCCCTTTGTTTTACGTTTGTTGTCGTATTTCCTTCCATTTTAATTGAAAATGCGAAAAGGATGAATACTTGTTGATTTTCTTAATTAGAATTATGTTGTTTCAGCTTGATCGCTGCTTTAAGCTTGTAGTGTTAGGTGAATTTAGATAACTTTGAGGCGATTTAATCTGTTGTTTTGCTCGAATCTTGTGTTTGTATGTTCAAATAATCAATTTTTCGTCTGTCAAGTTAATTGTTGAAAATTATTTAATCATGTTTTTCGTGTTGATCACTGCTTTAAACTTGTAGCTTTAGATGGAATTAGATTACTTTGCGGCAATTTAATACTCAAGTTGTTGTCTGTGAACACCCCCCGGTTTTATAAATTGCTGTTAAATTGTTAATGAAAAATTGAGCTAGAGCTAATAGTATAGGGATATTAAATTATTTATTCTTGAATATATGGCTTTTGTGTTTGGTGTCAAATTGTGTACATTTTCAGGTATATAGCAGCATGCAAGGTTGCCTGACTCTTTGTTTTCGTAATCTTGGGAAGCTTATTTATAATTACTGGTATATTTGTGTTAGGTTAATATCTTACTCCATTTGGAAATTTGGATAAAAGATGTCTACTGGACCGAGTAGAAGGGTTTCGCGTCAAGATATACAGCTGGTAAGATCTTGAACTTAATCCTACAGTTAATGATCGATCATGTACGATAAACTGTATGCTTACGCATTAATTTTGTCGTGTATAGATTTATTTATTATTTGTCGTTGTTTAAGCTTAAACGTCTTTCCAAAGTTATCACTTTATGTCGGGTAGATGGAGTGAGATTATTATGTGGATTTTTTCACATTTTTGTGAATTTTTAATGTTTCTACGAATCTGTAATTATGAAGCTGTATATAGGAATGAACTATTTGCTGGAAATAATGTCAAGCTGAAAAATATATGTTTGGTAAGTTAATAAAGTGTATATAATAGAAAAATTCGTTTTTACAATAGAGCGGAAAGATTCAAAAGATAAAGGAGCGGATAAAGGCGAAACGGCACAAACCGCATAATATTTGTTTCTGTAGCAAAATTAAGATGTATATCTAATGGGCCATTAGTTCTACATGGCCTGCTGCTGTTCATCCTTTTTTGTGTGTGTGTCTTAAGGGGCTTCTACCGTCTTAGATTTGTTTGGCGTGTGGGCTCTGAGAGGTAGTATGATGTCCACAGTGGCTAAAGGTGCTTTTGCTCTTATATGTGTGATTTCAGGTGCAAAACCTCATAGAACGATGTCTTCAACTCTACATGACACAGAAGGAAGTTGTAGAAACTCTGCTGGCTCAGGCCAAAATTGAGCCTGGTTTTACTGAACTTGGTAAATGTTTGTTCAATTTTTTATTATCATAACTTCCATGCACTTTCCTGATTGTTTGTCTTTATGTAATACCCCTATCTGAAAGCGCTATGTATTGTAGATCAAATATTTGAAAATTTATAAGAAAAGATACACTGAAGTGATGCTCTGGCTTTGCCTTTGCAAAAATCTGTTTTAAGGGAAGCTTATAGACCGGGCAGTTAGTGCACCTATCTTTAACTTATTGTTGGGTAAGGATTGCTGTGTTGGTCAACAGGTGTATTGTTTCTGATCACGACTTAATCAGTTTTTTCTGATATTTTTTGGTCATTCCATAACATTAGCCTTTTTATTCACTTTCACGATTATCTCATGCTTTCAGTTTGGCAAAAGCTTGAAGAAGAGAATAGGAGTTTCTTCCAGGCTTATTATCTGAGACTGATGGTGAAGCAACAAATAATGGAATTCAACAAGCTGCTTGAGCAACAGGTGCGATTGATGGATCAGATTCATTCTACTGGAGTCTCCTCGATCTCTAATTCTAATGGACCTCAAATGCCACTAAGTAAGTTTGCTTTTTACCCCATTGGACATGTTATTGACATTTTTTGTTTAATTGCGCAAGCATGTTCCAAATTTGTTGAATTAGCACTTTCTTAGTATGCCTTTTATTTAGTTGAGATTTGATTTGCTTAGACGGGAGATTCTAGGGTGAGGCGCCTTAAAATGAGGCGCAACCGAAATTCTTACAAAAAGTTAAAAATTTTCGAAAGTGTAAGAATTTCGGTATATACCGAGTTTCTTACAAAATGTGTAAGAATTTCGGTATATACCGAAAAGTGGATACCAAAATTATTACAAATTTTGTAAGAATTTCGGTTGCGCCTTTTTTTAGCCTCATTTTAGAATTACCCTGTTGAGACAATCATTTTACATTTTTCTAGAGGCAAAGATTTTGGGTGGTTTTTTATGCACCTCGTTTTTGTCTATTAACTTCCTCAATCTTCTTGTCTTTCATTTTTCATTGATTTTTGTGCATGTAGCAATCTGCTGTTGATAGATTACCAGAGGTGGCAGTTGGCATACGCCATACTATTACTAATTATTGCATCTTCAGTTGCTGACAATCTGCAAACCAAGCTTTTGATTTTTTTTTCCAGTTTTCAAATTTGTTGCAACTGATTTAGCTTTGTCTTACAGTGGCCCAGAACTCATCCTGCTATGCCCCAGAGAACACAGGGCCAGCTCTGAAGCCGGAGGACATGCACCATCCCATGGGATCTAGTTTGCCTAATGTATTCACTAATGGTAGTTCGCCGTTACATGCTGGGATTCATGCTCCTATTAATCTGCCTACCCATGCCAGCAGGATTGATGCCCAGCCAGGCATGCTTTCAACTCAGAATTCAAACATGGGTCTGATGCAAGGAATGAATGGCAAAATGATAAAACCAGAAGCTGGTTATTCGGCCAGTTCTTCTTACATGTTTGGTGCTGAGGGCAATGTTCTGGAGCCACGCCCAACAATTGGGGATACATCTTTCAGTACTGTAGAATCAAGCACTCAACCACTGAATGAACCTCTTCTGGATGCCGACATTTCTTCATTTGGATTTTTAGGCCAGATCCCCCGCAATTTCAGTCTTTCAGATCTCACTGCTGATTTTTCTCAGAGTTCAGGTCTCTTTCTCTTCGACAGTTTTTGCCGACACATGCATGTTCCCTATGCCACATATATTTGTCTGCATGCAAGCATGTAATTTTGCATCCATATCTTAGTTTCTAGTCTTTTTTGAAATTTATGTGCTGTGCATAGGCATTCATTCGGCCCAGTTAGCAATAGACCATTTCATTTATGAAAAATCATAACATTTAAGAATAACCTCTTAATGATACCAGATATATTTATTTATTATCTACGTGATCGAAAAAAAGAAATATTTATATACGTTATTTTAGACTAACCTCATTATAATTTCAGATATATTGGAGAGCTACCCCCGGTCACCTTTTTTAGCAACTGATAATGAAACTTTCCTGGATTCTCGTGAAAGAGAGCATCAAGGTGAACCTCGTTTCTCCTGTCTCCCCATTGAAAGATTTTTTATATCGAAGTCTGTTGGTTCTAATTTATGAAGAGCATGACGTTTGTCTTTGGCATGTAGGAGACAACAGAAGGCTGGATACCATATCAGAAGGATTGAGTTTTGAAGGTTTTAGAAACGAATAGCTCTACATCATTAAAGGTATTGCTTTACAAATATTTGCTTTATGTTCTCATTATCTGCTTTCCTAGCTACTATTTTGGGATTTACTGCCACTGTTATGTGTTCTCTCTTAGTTCCATTTCTTTTGTCGATAGATAGATTTTTCGGTTATGTAGTGTTTACTTGATCTTTGATTCAAGCCATGACTATTCTCAGTTAAATATTTCTTATAGTCACTTACGGTGCCATATCGTGCAACGATTTACTGCAGGTACAACTGGCTCTCCATTGCTATAAAAAGGTTTTTGTGTATAGCATCTTAGAAATCAACAACTCAACTGCTTTGATTGATGGATAGAAAGAAGTTAACTGACATCATCGGTATTAGCGTGGTTCGGAGAGGGGAAACGAGTTCAAAAATAAATTAAAATGAAACATACAGTTTTTCTTTTGGTGCCGATGGCCGGGAGTCCGTGGAAGCGGCTGCTTTGCCTTGGAATTTGTTGGCACTCTAGTGTGTCATTTGCCTTAGGGTGGTTTTATTTGGATTTAAGGATTGTGGAATAATATAGTGTTTATGTTCTTGAAATCTTCCAAATTGGTCTGTGTGGTGTTTATTTGAAGTTTGTGAACCAATGTGCAGGAATCAGACATGTTAGACGGTTTTATAATCTGGCTTTAGATTTGCTTTTGTTGGTATGGTCAAAATATGACTCTAGTCCCTGCACTTTGATCATGTTTTTGATTCAGTCCATATACTTAAAAAAATCATATTATCGGTTTAAAAGTTCTAATCCAATTTGTTGACACTGGTAACATTTTTTGTTAAAATTTGCTTGCTTGCTATTAGGTATGTGAGCTCATAACGATTTACTTTCGGGGTTGGTCCGATTGCTCGGTGTTTTGATAACAGAATTTAATGGAAAATACTAATGGGGCCAATTATCGAATTAGGATTTTTAACCAAAGTTGAGGTTGGCTTCGAGGTTGTTTACATTTTCGTTTCCGACCGATACACCGGCAAAGTCTCCGGTTAGACCCTGAGCCACGAGGAGGTCATTTACTCTTATACATCATTCTGTTTGATTTACAAACAAGATCTTTAGATTAGTTAGGCTTCGAGCCTCGCTAGTTACAATCGAAATGCTTTGCATGGGACAAGATGTTTATGAGTTATAACCCTAAATATTATTTAACAAAAATTAAGAAACACACATGATAATATCTTAAATTTGCTTTATGTGGATAAAAAAATTGCTTATTTTTTTATTTATTTTTATTCCATTGATGATGAACATATTAATTTTCAAAAAAATATAATGACAATTAGCGACACCAATGTAACCATAACAATTGATCACTCTGTAAAGACATCAAATTGATTAATTGAACCAAAAAAAACAGATTGCGATAATATATTTCACGGGTGGAAAGTTTAAAGATCAAATTGAATTAAAAATTCTTAATAACGAGATATAATTTCAGGGATTAAAAAATCATTTAGCCTAAATTATAAAGGACAAAATATTTTTATTAATAATATTCATAATTAGGATACTTTACTTAGCAAGCGTTTCATAGCGTTTTAGTCACAAATTTTAATTTCTCCTCCTAACGAACCCCCCCCCCCCCTAACGAGTATAAGGTTCAATAATTTTTCTTTAAAAGTCTAGGGGATTATAGTAAAATTATCTGATAATCAAAGGACTTATTCTGAATTAACCCATTCATTTTTAACCTAAGCGTTTCCCCTAAATTCCCAGGCATCAATACTGTTATCATCTTCCAAAGGCGAGCCGATTCTTGCCCTTGGTTTCACTCTCTCCCCAGATCAAAATTTCTTTGTTCTCTGATTTTAGGTAATGCAAAGCAAATAAAACAATCTCATAATTTAGGGTTTCTTTTTAATTTCTGAAAAGAAGACATTTTTAAAGCAAATCTGTTTTATCCCTTTGTTCTAAACATTTCTTCTTTGGATTTTTCCTTTGCTTTCGCAGCAATCATGGCGGACGATGAAGTGAAGGATGAGATTCCGGAAGTAAGTCCCCTTTTTTTAAGCTTTCTCCTCTTTTTTCCCTGTAATTCATTCGGAAAAGAAGATTACACTGATTCGATTTTATATATTTTCGCATATACTGATTTATTTATTTATTTTAATTAACGTCTTTGCTTCAGCTTACATCATTTGATCCTACTAAAAAGAAGAAGAAGAAGAAGGTTGTGATTCAGGATACCGCTGATGATCCTGTCGATAAGATCGCCGAGAAAACTGAATCTTTATCTGGTATTTCCCCCCAATTTTTCATGCACAAAAGTCTGTATATATATATATATTTGTGTGTATAATAGATAGAAGTAAAAATATAATATAATCGATACAAGAGACAAAAGGTAAGAGGCAAATTGTGAAAGTATTAACCTGTTGGATTCATAGTAAATGTGCTAAGTTTTGTCAGGATACTTATTGCTTATTTTTCTCTACTTACAGTTTCCGAAGGGCTTGACTTCAGCAACATGAAAAAGAAGAAGAAAAAACAAGTAAATTTTATGGCTTTAAATTAATAGATATGTTATTTTTTCCCGGTTAATTGAAATAATCGGATCGAGCGATATTGCAGGTAGAGACCAGCACATTCGAGGAGGAAAGTGGGGATGCTGGAGATGATTTGGATGGTAAAATTTTCTTTCATTAAATTAGTGTGTTGGTGATATTGTGAAACAGATGCAGGTCTTGTGTGTAATATGTATTAATTTTTTTGTTATGCCGTTTTACTATTCGACTAGGTCATATTGATGGGGATGAAGAAGGCGAAGGTATTACCTTGCGACAACGCTATCCCTGGGAAGAAAGTGACCGGGATTACTTATATGAGGAGGTATAGTGTGTATATCTGTGTTGTTGATATTGCATGCTTTAGCTTGTTAATTATTGATTGGATATTCATGGACTTATCGTGGTAAATAGGTAATGTGCTTATGAACTGTACTTGTTGGAATGTTAAATTTCAAATGAGGTTTTGGAATTTCACCGTTCACAATGATCCATTTTGGAGGATGTTTTTATGTTTCTCTAAGACTACTGATTGAATTGCTGTCTTTGTGTCTTTATAACTCTAGTAGAGCTCGAAAGGATTAGCTTTTCAGTTTTAACAGCCTATTTCTTATGTTGTGTACCATTGATTTAACCTTCATTTGATGGGATGAATGCAGCTTCTTGGTCGCGTGTTCAACATTCTCAAGGAGAACAACCCTGAGCTTGCCGGAGATAGGCGTAGAACTGTTATGAGGCCTCCGCAAGTTCTTCGTGAAGGAACCAAGAAGACTGTATTTGTAAATTTCATGGATCTATGCAAGACGTATGTTACTGGCCCTTTTTCCTGTATTTTGTACTCTTATTCATATATGTATATGCACATACAGTATTTGGTGCTAGTTGGGATGTTTGAGGAGGATGGGATATCTCCTCTAATGGTCACTTTTAGGTTTTTGATTTTTTAAAATCTGTTCTATAAAAATATATTGCTTGCATATTGGTCATGCTTGGAGTTCTTTGACAAAGTATGTCGACTTATGATGTGTCATTACACAATATCCTTTCTAACAAATTCTTGCCTGTGAAATCATTTAGAATGCATCGACAACCTGACCATGTCATGGCCTTCTTGCTTGCTGAGTTGGGGACAAGTGGATCACTTGATGGGCAGCAAAGGTTGGTTGTGAAGGGCAGGTTTGCACCCAAAAATTTTGAGGGGATCCTAAGGCGTTACATCAGTGAGTGCCCTTTTTTTTGGTCATTATAACTGATGTTGAGATGATTGACAATGTAAACATGAAGCCGGGAATATTCTGATGGACTTTGGGAAATTTGCTTTCCTCTTTGCAGATGAGTATGTTATTTGCCTTGGATGCAAAAGTCCGGATACAATTCTCTCAAAGGAGAATCGTCTTTTCTTTCTCAGATGTGAAAAGGTAACAATGTTACATTCTTCTCCAACCCTTTTCATCCTTCTTGTATGGTCTAGTCATTTTTTATTGATTCTCAATGGCCGTGCATACCGGGTTAAGGGTGTCAAGCCAGCTTAGTCTGTATATGGCTTTGTTTTAAGTGATATAACTAGTAACAAATCTGTGTGGTTTTAGAGGCTTATGATGATTGAAATTGCCTACATTGTCGGATCTTCGCTCTGATGATATCATAACAACAAATCTGAGGCCTGGAGTTTGTGTTCATCACTTAAAACTTAATTGTAATGGGACTATCAACATCAAGTAAAATTGTTTTTTAAGAAATTTTTTTAATGAGTTTTCAACTTTAACTATATCACATCTTTTTCCCAAGGGGGCTTATGATGTTCGACAACTGCCTACATTGTCATATTGTTTTGTGAATGAGAAAATGATAGTTCTGAAGCCCCTTTGAAGACTTTCTAATTTTAGTTTGATTTGTTGTTTATTCCAATGAAGTTCTGATTTTACGCCCTTTTCCCGTCTCACTGCCTATTGTTTCCTAAAAAGTCTTGATCTGGATCTTCCTTTTGTTTTGTAGTGTGGTTCTGGACGATCGGTTGCTCCAATTAAAGCTGGTTTCGTTGCTCGTGTTGGCCGCAGAAATGCTGGCACTTAGGCTTCTTGATTCGGCCAAAAACGATATTTGAAGCCGAGTAATTTAGTAAGACCAGATATCTACTCGCAATGTCGATGAGATTTTGAATGCTACTCAAAGAATGAATGTGTTTGGGACTTGATATTTCTATTATCTGAAAATGACTTATAAGTTTTTCATTTTTTGTCCAAGACTTGTTGGTGTTTGGTAATTACAAGTTTTAACTGAATTTCAAACTAATTAAACCAAAGGTACAAGGATTCCTGCCTTAGTAGAGCAGAAAGAATTCATATTCAATGAATAAATGCAGAGAGAATTTGAAGAATCAAAGATTGTGAACCCGTGGAATGGTCGTTTCATCCGAGTAGCCCGGCTTCTAACACTATGTGTGTCGATCGGCTTCCTAACGTCAAAAGAAGTCAAAATTGCGAAAGAAAGTCGTTGCCAAACTTATCGTCGGTTATCGGCGATGGGTGGTAGGGGAAACGGTTGTGGTGGTCTGGCGGTGGTAGTGGTGGCATCGGATTAGGTATTAAACGCCGACAACGACGGTAATTTGACGATTTCGGGTTCTAGATTAGGAATTTTGGACTCTTTTGTAAAGATTTAAATCTGTTAATTTTTTTAGAAAATTAAATTTTAAATTTTATTTTAAAATTAATTAAAAGTAATTAAAAATTAAAAACATGCCACTTGTCATAATTTAATTGGCTAAGATGTTTTATTAATGGTTAAGCACTTAAAATGATCAAAATTAAAATTTTAGGCACCTGTTTAGAGCTAAAAATAGTTTAGGCACTAAAAAGTGATTCACAAGTATAGTTTGGGCACCTATTTGGGTATTAAGCCCTTTAATTAATTTAAAAATACTTAATAATTTATTAATTTAATAAAATTATTTTCGATTAAACGAACCTACATTATTGGCCTAACAAAATGGATTTCAATCACCTATTAGATTACCCGGGTGAAAACGGTGCTTGTTCAGAGGTCCATAGTTTAGAAGAAATTATAGCTAGTATTATTGAAAATCCTATTGAGGATGAAATTGAAGATGATACAATACCTTTGCAACCAATTACGTGGAAAGAAGCACTCATAGCGGCAACAACTCTTCATAATTTTTTGTTACAGTATGAGAATGCAACACCGGAACTTTTGGATGCAGTAATAAAAGTTAGAGATGAAATACAACTAGATTTAAATTTTAAGAAGAAGCAAACAACAATAGAATCATATTTTACTAAGTTGTCCTAGTTATATATTTATAATTTTATAAAATTATTAATTTATAATATTAGAGGACTATAAAGTTATATAGCGGTTTTCAAAAAAAATTATTATCTTATTAATTTAGACCTTAGCCTAAGTAAAGACCAAAAAAATTGTTATTTTAGAGGTACTATTAATTTCTAGAGGTTATACTTAGAGATGGGCATGGGTCGGGTCGGGCCGGGTTTTTAGCCCACCCGAACCCGACCCGAAAATATTAACCCTAAACTCGACCCGACCATATCTTTTAAAAAACACGACCCGACCCGACCCGAAAATAAATACCTTAAATCGACTCCGACCTGACCCGACCCGGCCTATATAAAAAAATCAATTTTAGGGACTAAATTGTAAAAAAAATAATTTTAAGAGACTTAATTGTAAAAAATAATAAATTTAAAGACTAAATTGTAAATAAAAAAAATCAATTTTAAGGACCTAATTATAAAAAATATATAAAAAATCAATTTAAAGACACTATTAGTCCTCGGGTCGGATCGGGTAGGATTTTTTCACCCTAAAACCCGACCCGACCCGAACCCGATTTTTTCATAAAAATACCCGACCAGATCGGGCCGGGTCGGAACCCGTCGGGTCCGGGTTCCGTGCCCATCCCTAGTTATACTATATTTATTTCTAAATTGTTTGTATTGAGTGAGATAAAAGCCTTGGTTTCATTCCATATATTATATGATAAAGTTGGTGAAAATTATAATTTTTTTTTCGAACAAAGGAAATTATAGTTCTTAAAAAAAAAGTGGGAGACCTTTGTCACGCTCCACCAATGTGCACCAAAGCCAACTAAGATCAAATGAAGTGTTTTGGCTGTTTTAAGGTCAATCATGAACTAAGGAAAGTTTTAAAACGACTTAGAGAGTCTTACAATCCTTTCAAAGCGTTTTTCATGAATCAAGGAAAGTTTTAAAACGACTTAGAGAGTCCTACAATCCTCTCAAAGCGTTTTCACATGAATTTAGGTGGTTCCATGAGTTTCTACCTGAGTTCACACAAGTCTGAAAGACCCTAGAAGAACCTAGAAGGCTCGAGAATGATCAAGACTACTCTAGAAAGTTCTGAAACGTTCTAGAAGCTTTTGGATAGTTAGAGACATGTATAGATAGTTGTAAAGTCCTCTAGAACCATCTAGCATATTTAGTTATCTCTAATACTCTAGGATTATCTAGAATCTCTAGGGAGGGGGAGGCCTATAAATATGACCATCCACCCTCATTTGTACCCATCCCACAAATCCACAAGTATATAAGCATTGTAAAGTTTTCTTAGCTTAATACAACTCCCTCTCTTCATTTAAGCTTTTGCCTTCTCAAGTATTTTAATCTCTGAGCTTGCTTGCAATAAGCGTTTGTGTGAGGACAAAGCTTGTTAGCATTAAGTCGGAAGTACTAACGCCGCACGGATAAGGTCGGGAGAAAATTAGCCAATGATAGTTGGTATTAGAGCGTGTTCAATACACTAGAGACATGGCCAAGACCAAAAAAAATTAAGTTGTTAGCATTGAGTCAGGCTTTACTTGCGTGAGGAGATAGTCAATCCTTCAACGACGAAGCCATGAGACGAAGTGGACGACCTTCAATAAAGAGTGGAAGGCGTTGGGGGAATGGGTGCCAAAGTGGACGACCTTCAATAAAGAGTGGAAGGCCTTGAGACGAAGGATGTCGAGATACACACAGCCATGAAGGTCATAATGCTTAAGTTAGAGGAGACCATGCGTGAGGATATTTTTATTGGCGATGTGAAGTGGGGTTTGTATCTTGATTTGGGGATGGAGACATCAAGAATGTTGAAGCTCAAGATGAATAAATGTATTCATCTGATCGATTTGATTTATAAAATGTTGTCGAGAAAAGCTAAAAATCTGTATCTAGATGGATGAAAGATATTGGGGACATGTTTTACCACTTAAATGCTGAATCTTTTAGACAATTGAGATTCATAAAAGTCAAGAATTGTAATATGTTGTCGAATTTATTCTCATTCTCCGTAGCAAGACATCATCAACTTGAAGAACTTCAGGTATCTAACTGCGAAAACATCACAAAGTTAATTGTAAAAAGAGAAATCATTGAAAAAATACATTTTAATATAAAATATGACTTTTATATATTTGCAGGTTTCATGTACTGCCTTAGAAGAGTTGTACTCGAGTTCAGCTGATGACATTAGAAAATATGGCATCTTGATAATCAGCTTCTATTAATGTCTTTTGGTGCTCTAAGTTTAACACGTTTGGAAGTGAAGCAATGCCATAAGTTGAAGTATTTATTTACTTCATCCATGGTTAAAAGCTTTGTTCATCTGAAAACACTTAGTTGTCTCTCAATGTTATAAAATAGAAGGGGTAATTGAAAAAATATTAGTAGTAGCACAAGAAAGATTAACAGTAGCATAAGGGTGTTTATTAAACTTGATTTTTTAAAGCTTTATTATCTTCCCCGACTCAAAAGTTTTTGTTGTGAAATTAGTCCGATTGAATTTTCTTCGCTAAATCGTTTAAAAATATGGAAATATTGTGTTTTGAACACATTTGCTTTTGACAATGAAAAGAGTGAAGTAAAGCACTCATAACATTCACTTTTAAATTTTAGTTTAATTCAATTTAGTCATATATATATATATATATATATAAATTGTAAAATATTTCGACGTCCTAAAGTATATTTTAGTTCATATTAATCCTTAAAATTTTATTTTTATCTAAAATTTACTCACAATTATCAAATTTACTCACAATTATCATATCGAAGTCTATTTGTACACGGTAAGACCCAACTTGAACTTCAACCGAAATCGATATTCCCCGACCTGAATTTTATCCGTCAACGACGTGACCTAACCTGAACGTGGCCCAACCTGAAGTCCATTCGAACTTGAATTAGCCCGTTAATTAACTGATTCAGACCCGAACCGTTTTGGCCTAAACTGAAACTTACTCGATCTGAAATTAATCCGACCCGAATCCGAACTCAATCTGATTTGAAATTAACCTAATAATGACCTGAATCTGAGTCAACCTAAAACCGATTTGATCTGAATCGAACCATTAAATTAATCTAACATAACCTGTATCTGATTTGATCTGACCTGAAACTTGAACAATTACCTAATTTTAGGTCCCTATGGGAGCCGATTTTCTACAAGCTAGAGTAAAATCAATGTCAACTACGTGCCAAAGTACATGTGTCATGAGACATTCGACAAAGTATATGTGCCACGCTGGACATTTTAAAAGTACACGTGTCACATTAAATATTTTATCAAAGTACATATACTATATTGGACAGTTGGTTAAGAACATGTGCCACATTGGATATTTTGTTAAAGTACAAGTATCAAATATGATATTATTCTTTCTAAATTAATAATACAAGTATTATATAAAAGACATTTTTAAAATTTGAAAGCCAATAAATCAAACAGATCCAAATCAACAAAGTTCAATTTAAATTGACTAGATTTTCTACGCATTAACCAAAAATTTCCTTTCAAAACCAAACAAATCCAAGTCAATAAAGAACTGACCAACAGTGGGGTGTGCTCTTTCAAATATTATCGGATAACGGGAACAGCTTTTCGAGCACGTTATTGGAAAGGATTCTGTTGGGATCCAATTCCTTCCGTGCTTTGTTATAAGCATCGACCGGGAAACGGTTCTTGAGTCTCGCTTGCAGAGCTTCGAGTTCTTCCTTGTCCTTTGGAACCTGCACATTGCATGATTATCTTCTGTAGGGATATTGACACCATAAATTATCTAAAATTCAATGTAAAAAATGCATGCACAAAGAAGCACAAACCAGAAAGGTTTAAACGCATTTCTGCATAACATTACTGGATTTACATATCGATATGTACACGGAAATATGACCCTCAGATCGATACAAACATACTTTCGATTGTATTTTCCAATAAAGAACATTGGAGCAAGTAGTGGACAAAGAATTATATAATCCAGACACTAGAGATCACAGCCATGGTTTTACTCTTAAACAGAGCCAAAGAAGAATTTTCGAGATATATTCATTACCTCTATCTTGGCCCAATGTTCATAGGCAGAATATTTATCCCACAACCGTGATTGCGTAAGATGCCTGTAGTGGAAGAATTCTTCGGTTATGTCCTTTCGCTGACGAGCATCCATTGTTGGAAGGTACATGATTATACCAACCTGATACCCCCAAAAAAGAAATCGAATCAGACTTAGATATGAAAAGTGCAAGCAATTTTCACACCAAAACATAATCTGCTCAAAATACAAACCGGACCCTTTCATCTGCATGGAAAGAGAGCTCTGGATTTGAAAATCACTGAAGGGAAAGGAAATTACCCATGAGAATATGTCATCTTCAGATGAGCTCGAAGCAGGACTCATTGGGCTCTGGCTGCGAGCTGTCCATCGCTGCTCTATAGGAGCAGGAGCAGGTATCTCGTTCGTTTCAATGAGTTTCTTTAGCTCTTCAATGTACTCGAGGTCCTTCATGCTAGGCTTGGAAAGAGTTCCAGTAGGAAAACAGGTTTCCGACACCCACTGTTGCCCCCCACAATCAAAACCCAATATTTCATCACTCCATCCAACTCGATATCCCTCGGACTTCCTCCAGAATTCAGCCTCAGCATGATTAACCTTCATGACATGATCTTTGTTGAGAGGATCAAGACTAAGCAGTTTATCTCTCAACTCTGTGAATGAGAACTCATTTATGTCTGGTTCATTGCTGTCAGGTGGTGTAATTTCTCTGGCCCTGCAGAAAACTAAGCCATGCAGATCATTGACCGAAAATTTTAAATTTACACATAACCATAAGAAAAACCGGCACAAAGGCGGATATCAATCCATTACAAGAGACAGGGAATGAACAAAATTGCATAACCAAAAAGGTTACCTATTCCCCTTGTGAAAATCACAAAACAGAAATATGGCTCTCAGCTGTTTGAATATCAAACCAGAATTGAAAATTTAGCATTTAGAATCAAAATCAGACCCCATGAAATATGGCCAAGGCACAACCTAACAGCATCAAAAGGATGTCCTTGTTGAAATTCCCTCACCCTGAAGTTAACTATTATATGGAAAAAAAGGAAGGATTTCGTTGATCCTAGTGTTATAGGTTTGTTTACATTCGAATCGATCAATAACTTGTCGGCATAATTGCTTGTTCCTTCTGTAGAAAAATGTAAATGCCCATTCTCTGCAGCTATTCGTGACCATGTTGTCAAAAAGAAAAAGAAGGCATTGTTATGCAAGTTTTGACATGGATAAGGACCTGCTAAAATTTGTACCCTAATTCCCTAAACCATAAAAAAGTAAGAAATAGTAGAAATTCCACTTTCATGTTAGACCAACCAATTCAAACGAGTCCCTGATTAGGACCCATTACCCATACTGTCAGTGGACAAGAAATTCAATAGTAAGAGTTGACAGACAAAGAAACCAAATTCAAAACAGTCACACAAATAATTTATCAATTTATTCTTTCCTCGCCTTTTCTTGGTTACTCCGACAAGGTTACTAATATCAATATAGAACTGATAAATATAATGTATTGAAAAGAACATTATAGAAAGGAAAAAAAAAAGAGTAACTCCCAGCTGGGCTATTACAGGGCACAAGAGAACCATCATTTCCATTGGCTTCATTGCGTTTTCAACAAATTGGACAAATACCTAAAGACAACATCAGTACCTGTATTTCTTTAGAGATTCTTTGTAAAGCTCCCGAATATCTTGCATAGCCTCATCCTTAGAATATTTGGGTTTGAATTTGGGTGGACCTCTCCGTGAAACAGGGTTGCATGTCACAACAACAACGGTGTCGGTATATGGAATGTACAAGTACTTGACATGCTTATTCTCGGACAACATCTTCCTACAAGCAACGAGACAAAGAGATTTCATTGTTTGAATCCAGTATATAGAATGTACAAGTACTTCACATGCTTACATTCAGACAACATCTTCCTACAAGCAAAGAGGTACAAAGTTTACAATGTTTGAGAATCAAATACTTCATTGTTCATTCTTTGGTTTAGGAACAGGAATATACATATACTTTTCCGACTTAAAGTCACAAAAAATTGGATAGTCAAACATCATAACCATAAGATAAATATCAGAAGTCAGAGAAAGTGCAAGGTACTGATAATCTAGTTCCAAGTTGCTAGTAATTTGAAGAGATAAAAGGAACTTTGTGATTTCTGGATACAGGAGAAATAAATTACTTGTGGTTCTTCTTGAGGTCTTTCAAGGTTGAGACAGTTGTGTGCTCCACAAGCTCTTGTCTTTCAACACACTGAATGGTCACTTCAGCAACCACTCCAAGGCCCCCAAGACCACAGCGAGCTAAATAAAATAACTCTGGGTCTTTCTCTTTTGAAAGCTCTATTGTTCCCTTGGCAGGAGTAACAAGTTTCATGCTAACAATCTGTTCGTCAATGGGAGGCAATTTTGCACCCGTACCATGAGCACCTACCTGAAAACGAGAAGATGAAGAAGAGGAATGTCAGATCAATGCAGATAACTTAGAAAGGGCACACCTTCATGCAATTCACTTCAACAATAATGAAACAAACTTGACTCCCTAACTTTCCACTCCATCCAAATTAACATGTACACAAATCAGGACATTGTAAGTTGTCACTGAACAGCCCTATATAATGAAAAATATAACAATATAAGACAAACCTAAAACTTGGACAAGGACCACCAGACGCCGCTATAATGTGATAAGAGCAACAAGATTTGTGAAAACATTGTTTTGTTTTTTATTTCATTGTGCTTCTTCTCCTTTCATAGAATAAAATCCCATATATCATAAAAATATCTTAGGCTTCTTTGCCTAGCTAATTTCTTCAGAAATTTACTAATCTACCATAGCCCCAAAGGTTCCAACATCAGAAGCACAAGAAGTTGGCACATTATATAGGACATAAAAAGTTCTGAGGCACCAGAAACTGCGAAAACCGAGTAGAATTACATTAATTGTGCTTAGGTTGCACTTCAGGCATACATAGCAAATAAAAGCCAAATGGAGAGAAAATTAAACATGTTTCCTCTACATTCTTTGCTATTTCTAACGCCGAAAATAAATAAGTATGCATACAGCAGAAGCAAATGATTAAAGAAACAAAATAATTTTGTTCATCGAAAACAGAAAATACAAATGCATTGCTATCATGAACTAGTTATTTTTGAAGCAAAATTCAACTAAGAAAATAGCAATAAAGCTGAATTATATATATTATCTATACTACATATGAATGAACTATAAAACAAGGGGGAAAACCTGAAGAATGCCACCAATCTGCTGCTCTCTAATGGAAGCAAAGTTCTGAAGAGTTAAACCATAATCCTTAATCTCATCCACCATTTGCTGCACTCTTATCCCCGCTTGAACCCTCACCCTCTTCTTCTCCTTATCCACCTCCAACACCTTATCCATCAACGCCAGGTTCACCATCCCTCCACGGGCCAACCCAATCCCATTCGGGGACAACCCAGACCCGACGGGCCGAAGCTTAGCCCGCTTCTCGTTCGACTCCTTAACCAGCTCCTCCAGCTGCTTCAGATTCTCGGGCTGGTGGAAATGCCGGGTCTGCACCTCGTGGGTCCCGCTCCAGTTGGACACCGTGTGGAGGTCCTCGGGCAGCGGCGCGTAACGGAAGAGTTGGGCCTTCTTGTGCTTGGCGTTCTCCGGGAACGGGAAAGAGTAGTAAGTGGCGGCGCCGCAGAAGACGATGAGGGCGGTGTAGCCGAGGTACTTCCGCAGCTCGGCCTCCGAGGAGGAGGAGGAAGGGGCGGTTGAGAGAGTGCGGATTGGGGAGAAGGGGAGCGGCAGCGACGGCGGAGGTGGCGGTAGTTGTTGGGGGTAATGGGTGAGAGTTTTGAGGTGCGTTTGGAAAGAGCGTTTAAGGGAAAAAGACCGAAACATGGTGGAATTGGAAATTGGAAAAGTAAGGTTCCAAAGAAGAACGAATAGAAGAAAAATTCTGGGATTTTTTTGTTCTTAGATCATTTCACTGAATTTTGAAAGGAAGCAGCTTAATTTTGTTTTCTGATTTGAATATATTAAAGCTGCAGTGAAGAAGTATACTTTTTTTAGGGTAAAGTACATAAATGGTCCCCTGACTATGCTCTAATTTTTTTTGCGTCCTCTAACTATCAGAAGTTACAAACTGGTCTCTCGATTTAAAAAAAGTAATAAATTGATCCGACACCGTTAAAAATTTAACGGTCGGTGATGTGGCAGTTAATATAAATTGATATAATTATACAATTAGGCCTCAAGTTCTACACTTATTTTAATTTGACCCTAATTCTAAAAAATTAACCCACATAATTTTTTTTTGATAAATGGGTGGCCTCGTTAAAAAAACCCCTCATACCGTTAGCCGCCGGAGCTAGCCAAACGGAAGCGGAAGGGAAAAAAGAGTGCCGTTTATTAATAGAAAGAATTACAAAGTCTTAGGATAAAAATCCTTACAATAACCGGTAAAAGAAAAACCAATAACCTGAGAAATGGGAACTAATAAAAGGAGCTCAATCTAAAGCCTAACCAATGCCCCTTTTGGCCAAGGAGTCAGCCTCTATATTAGCTACCCTTGGAATTAATCGTAGATAACACTGCCTTTTGCCCACCATTTGGATTATCTTGGAGATGGCCGTCCTGTAAATTTCTGGACACTTGTTTATGTCTTGGATCCACTCAATAGCATTGGAGCAATCTCCCTCTATAATGAAATATGATCCTAAGCAATCAGAGTTTGTAAGTAGGGTTGACAAACCAAAGTCAAATGCAAGAATTTCAGCGCTAATAGGCGGCCCCGGACCGCAACTGTGTGAAAAAGAGAAGATAGTGTCTCCCTTGTGATTTCGAGCAATACCGCCAACTCCACCACGGCTTAGATCAGATTTCATAGTGCCATCTACGTTTAGCTGAATGAAACCCGGAGAGGGTGGAAGCCACGAGCAGGGAGATGATGCCTTGGTTATGGCACTGGCTTGGCCATCGGCCAACTTTGGGTTGATAAAGGTATCAGATTTGTTTACCTTAGGTTAGAGTTCCTTGCGAAATGCCATTGTATGAGTCTTTGTTTCATTAGAAAAACCATCTGTTGTTTGTCACATGTGTAGTTCTTGAATATGATGTCGTTCCTGGCCAACCATAACGTCCAAATGATGGCCGCTGGAATAGAAAACCAAATTGAGACTTTGTTACGAAACGGGCAAGACAAGAACCAGCCTTTCAGTAAGTCCTTAAGGTTGTTTGGAAATACGTAAATCAGGTCCCACCATGAGATTGCCGTTGACCAAAGAAGGCGGGCTATGTGGCAGTGAATAAAAAGATGGGAGACAGTTTCTTCATTCTGCTGACAAAGTGGGCAAGAGGTTGAGGTTATATTTGTGAATCTTTGCTTTACCAATTCTGTGCGAACCGCCACCCGATTGTGTATCGCCTGCCAAATGAAGATTTCAATACGTGGAGGGACCAGTCCATTCCATACACAAGACTTCCAGAAATTGTTGATATAGGTGGTGTTGCGGCAAAGTTTGTAGCATGATTTGGCAGTGAAGATGTCGTCACCCGAGCCTTTCCATGTGAGGCAGTCCTTGGTGAAGAAAGAGGACGAAGCAGCTTTGAGGCGGTTTAGAAATGCATTCTATTGGGAGATTTCTCAATCGAAAGGAGGCCTTCTAAGCTTAATATCCCAAGTCCATGCACCATTAATTATTTTGCCGAAATCCTGCACCTTACCCGATTTGGATCTTGCTAGAGCAAAAATACGCGGAAAATCACATTGTAGCGGAACTTCACCTACCCAAACGTCCGACCAAAAATTAATAGAGGAGCCATCCCCCAGTTGGAGATTAAGATTGTCCTTAATTGTTGAACCCACCATGTCATTTCCCATAGCTAAGTTAGTGATCCCCCTCCATAGCCATGAAAAAAGCGGTGAATGTTTAGTGTCTATCAGTAATGAAGACTGCTCTAGGTTGTATTTGCTGCAAATCAGATTTTTCCACATACTGTTTGGATCGTTGCCGAATTTCCAAATCCACTTCCCAAGCAGAGACTTGTTCTGTATACCAAGATTTTTCACGTTGAGCCCCCCCTCATCCTTAGATTTACAGATTGAGTCTCAATTAAGCCAATGTGTTTTCCTCAGAACATCAGAATCTCCCCATAAGAATTTAGCCATAATGCTATTGAGCTTATTGAGAATGCTAACCGGGATGCTGAACAGAGATAAGTAATAGAGAGGAAGAACAGATAAAACCGATTGGATTAAGGTAAGCCTACCTGCCATTGAGAGGTGTTTCGATTTCCAGTTAGCTAGATGGGAGTGAAATTTCTCAATGATAGGTTCCCAAATAGAAATGGAGTTCGATTTAGCGCCCAAAGGAAGCCCGAGGTATGTTGTTGGAAAGGTCCCTTTCGAGCAATTTATTTTTTTAGCCCATTGCTCCAGCACACTGTCGTTGACATTAATCCCAAAAATGCTACTTTTAGCAATGTTTAATTTTAGGCCCGCAGCAATCTCAAAGACTCAGAGGATTCTCTTTACGTTTTCAACCTCTCTGATTGAAGATCCGCAGAAGATGGTTAAGTCATCTGCAAATTGAAGGTGACTTAAGTGAAATTTAACATCCCCTTTTCCAATTTGCCAACCCGAAAACAGTCCATTAGTCGCAGCCTTTTCGAGCATAAGATGAAGCGCTTCGCCCACTATATTAAAGAGGAGCGGTGAAAGTGAGCAGCCTTGTCTCAGCCCTTTTGCCAACTTGAAACTCGGGGTAGGGGACCCATTGACCAAAACCGAAATCGAAGCAGTAGAGACGCATCTGTAGATCCAGTTGCACCATTTGCTGCCAAAACCCATTATGTGCATAACTTTTAAGAGAAAGTCCCAGTCAATTGAGTCGAATGCTTTGCTGAAGTCAACCTTGAACATAACACCCGGTAACCCAGCCTTTCTGAGATAGTCGATACCTTCGTTTGCAATAAAAGAGCAATCAGTGATGTGCCTACCGGGAATGAAGGCAAACTGAGATTGACTGATAATTGAGCCCATGCATGGTCGTAGTCGAGAAGATAGGACCTTTGACAGTATTTTGTAGAAGCCACCCACTAAACTGATAG
Organism: Hibiscus tridactylites; assembly: GCA_958450335.1. Lineage (NCBI taxonomy): Eukaryota > Viridiplantae > Streptophyta > Magnoliopsida > Malvales > Malvaceae > Hibiscus > Hibiscus tridactylites. The sequence goes on along the minus strand of OY288266.1, from coordinate 847,457 downwards.
GACGGAAATCTGAGATATGCCCGGGGTTCGCCTTTTTGGGAATTAGCGAAATAAATGAGTGGTTGATTGCGTTGTCCCAGTCGCAGCCATTATAAAAATTCTGAAAAAATTGAAGGATGTCGCCTTTGAGTTGTGTCCAATACTTTTTATAAAAAGACATATTGAACCCGTCGGGGCCTGGGGCTCTGGATCCATCAAAAGAGTTGATAGCCTCAAAAATTTTCGATTCAGAGAAGCCTCTTTCCAGAGAAGTAGTTTGATCTAGCTCGATGGAGGAAAAGTTCATATCCATATCTAATACTTCCAGGGTGTTTTTTTCGTTGAAGGCCTTTGAAAAATGTTCAAAGATATGGTCCTTGATTTTCAGAAAGTCGGAGCTGATTTCGCCATTTATGTCGATAGAATGGATGGAATTAGCATTTCTTCTCATCGATGCAAATGAGTGAAAGAACCGGGTGTTCTTATCACCTTCTTTGAACCATCTAAGTCTTGAGTTTTGTAGCCACATGCTCTCATCACGTCTCAATTGAGCCCAAAGTTTTTCCTTGAGTTCAAGAATCTCCTTGAGGGTGGCTGAGGGAGAGGATCCTTGCTGAAGTTTCAATTCCAAGGTGCTAATTCTGTTTTCCAGATCAGAGGAGCTCATTAGAAGGCTTTTTTTATGATTAGTAAACCAATGCTTGGCAGCTCCTTGCAATGATTTAATCAAACTATAGGGATCCGCACAGTGAGAATTCGAGTGGAAATCAGTTATTTTCCTTGTTATCAGCTCATCGAACCCATCTTCAAGTAGTAGATAATTATAAAGCCTGAAAGGTCTCTTGCCCCAATTAGGTACTTTGTGTTCCAAGGCAATGGCGTTGTGGTCGGAAATGGCCTTAGGGAGGAGAAACTGATTGGCATTTGGGAAAATAAGGAGAAAGTCGTTGTCGATGAGAAATCTATCAAGGCGGACGTGTGTTGGAGGGTCACGGTTGTTAGACCAGGTGAAAGCCCCGCCATGTAGAGGGAGGTCTATGAGGCAGGCGTCTTGAATAAACGATCGAAAAACCTCCATCATCGGAAAATTCCAAGAGAAACCCTGTTTATCATCCCTGCTGGTAATTGCGTTGAAGTCTCCTCCGAGACACCATATCGCATTATGAGCATTAATAAGTCCTAGAAGTTCCTTGAAAAAATCCACTTTCTCATTATCGATCGACGGCCCATATATATTTACTAGACCGCAGAGTTTGTCAAGGCCCCTAAATTTGCCAAAAACAACAATGAACCTTCTAGATATCACATATTCTGATAGAGCAAAAAAGCGTGAGTCCCAAGCACTGAGAATTCCCCCTGATGATCCTTCCGCAGGGGAGTGTAGATGTTCAAAATTAGCATCACAACCCAGACGCCTCATGAGGGAGGGTGAAATACCACTCAATTTGGTTTCTTGAATGAATAAAATCTGAGGTTTATTAACTCTGATAAGATTACGGATTGCCCTAGCCTTCTCCATTCTTCCAAGCCAGCGAACATTCCAAGAAATAACTTTCAGATCCATAAATAGATTGAAATACCCAGGAAGTACAAGACCGAATTAGGAAGCTATAGAGCTCCCGGCTTCAATTCCTCTGACTTTATCAATGAAAGCTTGTTTTCCCCCCTTGAAGGAAAACCCAAGTATATTGCTAACTCCCCAAACATGGAGAGCCTCTTCAATGTAATTTAAATGAATGGAACTGTAAGAATTACCTGACTCGTCCTGTAGATCGATCGAGTCCCTGAGCTGTCTTCAGAGATCGCGTCTGTGGCTAGACAGGAAGAAGCTATTATTTCTGCTGGTAGGGATATTTTCCGGGAGAGAGATGTGATCCGAAATCCCTAACGGAACGGCCACTGAAGGCGAAATTTGAGCCATGGGGACTTGCTCGAAAGTGTCTTGAACAATTGCATTAGTCACCGACAATGGATGAGATGAAATATCCGGTGAGGAGTTGTCTGATGAGGAGGGGGTTGGGTCTGAGTTGAATGGAGGATCTGATGTAATGTTGTTTGGGCTAGGAGGTATAAGCCGACCCGAACCAGCGTCATTAGTCAAGAGATGCGACGGGCCCAGCGGGTTAGGAATATTTGAATCCCTCAGAATATTGTCTGAGCTGTTTGGGACCATATCCGGAGAGGAGTTGACTTCCTCAATAATTTCATCGACATTATTAGATATTGGTGGGCCCCTGGTATTTGAGGGGAGTGTTTTATGATTAATGTCCTGGTTCCCCTGATGATTGGAAAAAGCACCTTTGGTAGTACCAAGAGAATTTTGACAGTCAGGTTCATGATGGCCAGGGGGGACAGCTGTTTTCGAACCTTCCACCTCCTCCACGTGGGGAATACGTAGCGACCCATGTTGTAGGTCAGCTGCTACCGCTTCGTCCTCGGAGAAAGACCCGCCGTGATCGTCGACTGGAAACTCTTCCCAGTTCTCCGGTGAGTCGCGGGGAATTGGCTCCGGAAATGACGTTGAAATTTTAACTTGAAATTGCCGTCCGCTAACCTGAAAATTGAAGGAATCCGGAATATCATATTGGCTAGCTACATTGATAATCATTCGAGGTGCCGAGAGATCCTTTTTGTTCAAAGTTTCGTCATATATTTTGACCAGAGATCCCCATCTATTGGCAAGGAGAACGAAAAACTCCTCCGACCAACAGTGGAGGGGCATGCCTAAGAGTGCAATGGAGCAGAACATCATCGGAATTAAATTTCTCATGACCTCCTCATCGATCATATTAAACCAGAAACATAATTCATCTTGTTTATTCTGCCAAGCTTCCATTTTTTCCTCTTTGGAACCAAAGGTGACGAGGCACGAGTTTGTTGAGCACCCCCATTTGGCAATAGAAACCTTCATTCCTTCACTTGCTAAGGCAGTTTGCACAAAGTCCATATCAAAACCATCTTTGAGAATGCCCATGACTGAGTTTTGTATCCAGTCGGTGTTAACCTTGATGTAATCTTGTTTGTCGTTGTCTGCGTTGTGAACAGGGGTCGAGTTCTTAGGCTCCGTGTTCTGTGAGTGATTGCTGGCTGGACCCTGTTGTAAAACCTCGCGAAAGGTTCTGCCATCCCTGGTGTTGTAACCCATGTTCTGAAAACGAGGTCTTGTGGAGCTTTGATACCTGGTTTTTCCTGGCTGTTTTGCCGCTTTGTTATGCTCCCAGCTGCTCCGGGGATCCCTCTGTCCTTGTGATTAAATCTTGGTCGGGAAACCCTCACCCTTCTTCCATCAATAGCAGTATTGTTGGCACCTCTGATAGCTTGTGACATTCCTTCCTGATTGGAGAAATGAACGAAGGCGAAGGTGCAGTCTCTGTAGTTGGGTCTCTTAATGCGAGGGATAAAAACCCGAGTGACCTCACCGTAGAAGCTGAATAATTCCCATAAAGTTCCTCTGGTTATCCTCCTGCTTAAGTTGTCGACAAAAACCGTCCATACCTCCCTCTGATTTGCTGTTGTTTCGAAGCCTTGCTGCCCGGAGACCCTCCTGGTCTGACCGGTCTTTGTTCGCCATGGTTCTGCATCCGTCCTTTTGTCTCCCATGCTCTCCCCAGTATGTTATAGTTTTTAGATTGCAAATAACCCAAACCCACATAATTTTAATAATCTATCAATTTAGTCTCTTTTCACTCAACCCCTTTTCTTCTTACTAATAATCTATCAGTGGACTGAATGCTTCCATGGCGATTCTCTATGCCTCTAGCATCGTCGTAACAAAGTCATTCATGATGGAATTAATTTCTTCGGGCTTGAACTGAAATAAACATAAAATCGGGAAGCAATAAGCGCATAATTCATCAGAAAAAAGAGACCAAAAAGCATAAGGTTGTGTTAAGTTGTGTGGGGCTCGATTCGTTCAACCGATATGGCTCACCAAGTGGTGGAGAGGTGGATTTTTGGGTGGAGGTGGTGTAGATGCTAAAATGAAGATTGACACAATGAATTATAGTGGTTCAACCTTCTAACCAAGGTCTACATCCACTACCTTAGCTCCCCACTAAGGATTTCCAATCAATCCACTATTGATTCGTCCCCTTTTCTAGGCTTAGGAGGAAACCCTTTACACCGATCAAACTTTCTACCCAAAGCCTTGATCAAACCCTCTTTTACAAAGAGAAACAATAAGCAAACTTAAATCCCTCTAATAGGTATTTGTTTGCACAATTTAGCACTCACCCAAAACTTAAAACACTTGAGCAAATTTGACAATTCTGGCTCACTAGTGTTTGTCTATACAATAAATGACAATTTAAGCTCTAAGACAATTCTTGATCATTTGTTGATTGACAATATGAGCATTAGCCTTTACTTGATGCTTGGAGGTCCCTTTTATACTCCTTGATGAGTTTATAGTCGTTGCTAGCCGTTGGGATTGAATTTGAGCCGTTGAGAACTTTAATTCCCACCATAAATGCAGTTCTGCAGCTCACCATTTCGAAACGCTCGAACCGGTTTCGAAACACCCTTTAAGTAAAAAGAGTCGTTGCAGTCTGACATAGGACCCGTATCGAAACGCTCTAGTCCGTTTTGAAACACCCGTTTCGAAACGCATGTCCTCGTATCGAAACGACCTGCATTTAAAAGTTAGTTGGGAAATAGTCGTTGAGGTTTATGACCGTTGTGGTCAATGCCACGTAGGCGTATCGAAACGGCAGAGCTCGTTTCGAAACGCTGGGCAAAATCCTTAACCAGGGAAAGCCCGTTTCGATACTAGTATCGAAACGTTTTAGCTACTGGAATGCACCGTATCGAAACGCCCTAAGGTGTTTCGAAACGCCTGGACAGTTTTGTGAAGTTTGACTTTGAAAAACATGTAAAACCATTTAAAAACATCCATAAACATAGTTTCAAGTTATTTAGACTTTAAAAATTGTTTTAAATACTTTTTAAATCTGTCCAAAACATTTTTCAATTATTATATCAAAACATTAGTTCTACATGTTGCATTGTTTAAACCAGTAAACTAGCTTTAAAATCGAAACAATCTGCATGATTCGTAGTCAAATCATTTCAATCTTTAATTACCTCTATTATCGTCATCTATAAAGGTGAGGTCATCTGCAGACCCATTAGCAAATCTTCATTTCATTTAGGTTTAAATAACCCGTAATGTTTTCAAAATCTAAACAAACAGAAACGAACCCACAAATAATACATATTTTCCAAGCATGAAAGGAAAGAAATCTATCAATAATTCATCAAATAAATCATAGCAAAAATCAGATCAGCGCGAGTAACCCATGAAAAAGATAAATACATGATAAGATTCAGATCCCAAACTTAGAGCAGAATCAATCTATTTTACTCGGAAATCTAAGAAAAGAAAGAGAACAAGTTAACGAAAAATCAATGGTGGAAAACAGGAGGAAACGAAAAAACCCGAGGAAAATTGTCACTCTGGGCCCAAACACTACTGTCATGGCCGAGGATGGCGGCAGCGAAGAGATGGTTTCCTTCGATTTCGTGCATCAAAGGAGGAGAAATAGAAAAGAAGATGGACTAAATCGATAGATTATTAAAATTATATGTGTGATTTTTTAGAATTAAGGTCAAATTAAAATAAGTGTAGAACTTGAGGGCTAATTATGTAATTATATCAATTTGTTATTTTTTTTAACGGCGTCGGACCAATTTGTTATTTTTTTAAGTCGGAGGACTAGTATGTAACTTCTAATAGTCAGGGGATGCTAAAGATAATTAGAGCATAGTCAGGGGACTATTTATGTAGTTTACTCTTTTTTTTACTGTGATCGACCAAGTTTTGATTTTTTTTTTGGCTTAACTTTAAAATATGCTTAAATTCTATCACTTTTGGTAATATTAGCTATTTTGGTTGAAATAGGTGTTTAATATTTTATTTTTATTTATTTTAAAATTAATTTGTTAAAAAGTAAATTTATTATTCAATTATAACTTTACACGTGATTTTTATTTTTAAAAGTAAACTGAAAATAAAATAAATTAAAAAATACTTTAATGTTTTTAGAAATTACGATCGAGTTAATCAAATTAGGCACGAGTTAATCAAATTAAGATTTCAAATTCCGATCAGAATTTATCATTAGTTTACCTCTAGTGAAAAACTTTTCTTCTATATCTCGTCTACACGTTTAGGAATGTATATTCGATCGAGTCGAGCAAATAAATTTTAAGTTAGTTGAGTTGACGAGTCCTATTTTTTAACTCAAAATTTATTTGAATTTTTTCGAGGTGAGTGGAGTTTATGAAATTCTAGTTTATGTTCAAAATTAATTGTAATATTTATAATGTTATAGTACTAACTAGTTTCAATTTCAACGGCTTTCTATAATCATATATATCAGACATAGTTGAGAAATTACACTCTAACTTGAAAATCGATTCACTAATTACTAATAATTTTGAGTTATTTGAATTCTATATTATAACTTCAATTCTATTTTAAAATTTTTTCAAGTTAAGTTTATAAAATATAATTCGAGTCTAGTCAAATTTTATCCACCCTTATCTACACATCATATTCAAGCCCTCAAAATATTGATTTTCTTAATGAAAGACTCCTATGTTCTATGAAATTGAATAAACAAATTAAATTCAAACATTTGATTCAATTATTACAGAAGTCAACATATTATTATTATTATTATTATTATTATTATTATTATTATTATTATTATTATTAAATCATATATGTGAAAAAGAAATGAATTATCATCATCCATCTTCTCGCGACTTTGCTCAAATCAGAAGAGATAAATTATCTTCAACTTCCGCAACAACTCATTCCACTATTGTTAAGGTAATAAATCTTTCTCCCACCTATACATTATTAATCGAACAAATCAAGTTGATTGAATAGTTATTTTAACATTTTATTCTTTTTTAAAATAATTTAATTTTTAATACTTTATTTTAGGTAAAAATAACCTATTTGTAGATAAAAATTGTTAGTCAACTGACGATAAATAACTTGAAATGAATTGATAGAATGACATGTCAGCAGAAAAAAATTATATTTTATAAAATTATATTTTGACTTATGTAACATTATTTCAAATAAAAACATTTGTTTATATGTCAACACTATGTTAGTGTGTAGTGTTTTTTTTGAAAGTGAATTGAGCCTCGTTAAAAACCCCCCTTCATACCCCGACCGGAGGGATAGGGACATTAGAAAGAGGAAAAGAGTGCTTGAAAATTTTATTCAATTAGAGGCGGTTTACAACGTTAGATTATCAAGATTGAACATACAATTATTACAAACTGAGTTCTAACCCTTAAAAAGTTAACCCTTGTCCATCCAGAGAAAAGTAGTCTTTCTGCCAATACCACTCTTTACTAGCAAGTCTGCTTCAACATTATCTTCGCGGCTCACCTTATCAAAGGTCCAATTTTTCTCTTTGCTCACCTGTCAGATTCCTAGCACTAACTGTTTAAATACTTGCGGAGCATTCGAAGGGTTGTTTATCCACCCTAAGGCTAGTGCGCTATCAGATAAGAATGATATTCTTTCATCTTGGAACGATTCAGCAGAGGAGCAGATAAAACATACCTCTTTAATCGCTAGTAATTCTGCCGATGTAGCGTCGATATTCCCTGCAGATTTGGAGAATTTTGCTAGCACATTACCTTTGGCATCGTAGAGAATACCTCCTAAACCAGCCTCTCCAAAGCTCCCTTTTACCGCTCCATCAACAAGGAACTGCATATGATTCACCAACGCTACTTTCCTGGTTAAATTTACCTTGTAAGAAGCCTTGCAAATAATCTTGGAGGGATCCGCAAGGAAGTAGCTCTCCGAGAAGAATGCTTCCGGTCAGTGTGTAGTATGCACTGCCATGTACATTTGTTACGTTATTTTAAGGCATTTACCGTTAATTGACTAATATTTTTTATTCGCAGAGGGACAATTTTAACCCAAAATAAAACGTTGGCCGTTAAATTGCTTCAAAAAATAGAGGTCAAAGTGATCATTCAGTCAAACATTATGGGGGCATTTTTTTGACTTCGATTTATATCTCTTCAAATTAATAATATTTAAGATTTGAATCATTTTCTTATTTTGCGTTCGAATGATTTTAGAATCGCATATCGTTTTGAATCCATTTATTTCTATTTGAGTCACTTTCAATTTCAATTTTTTTAATATACTGGTGCGATACAAGGGTAACATTTGTTCAACTTTTTTAGTCTTTTTAATAAGACACACACCGTATAGAATTAATGCTCGAACTCGGATCACCTGGATGAATTACATCATATTTTATCACTGAGACAACAAAGGGTGAGAGTTTAAACTTTTTAACCTTTTTATAATTAAATTGTGTTTATTGGAATTAATTTTTTGAGATTTGAGTCACTCATATGATCACATCCGATCTAGATGAAACATAAAAAGAGGAATATTCGACGCCCAAACGTGGCCCAAAAGAAATCAGGAAAAACAATTCTAGAACCCGTTAGTCAAACAAACAAGCTGCTGCAGCAAACCAACGGCTCATCATATCAAAAGGCGCCACGCATTGAAAATCTCACACGCGTTTACAAAAGGCAGAATTACCTTCTATTCCCCTAACTACAACAGTTTTTTCATTTTAGCCCTTGAACTTTTATTATTATATCTTTTCATATGTCAAACTTTAGTTTTTTTTTAATGTAATAAAATAAGGAAAAAACTTTGATACACAAACTTTAGTTCTTTCAAATATGTTAATTTTAAGATTTAGGGTGTTAATTTATGATTTATGGGTTTAGGATTTAAGGACTAGAGTTTAAGACTTAGGGGTTAGATTTTAAGATTTAGAGTTAGACTTTATGGCTTAAAGGTTAAGTTTAAGGTTCAAATTTTAAGTTTTTAAGTTAAAAAGATGTGTAATTATACAAGATTGCATATCAAAATATAACTCATAAAAATAATACCGAAATAATCAAATTGACATTAGCTATTTTTTCATATTCTACCGCAGCATAAGAATTAAAAACAGGAAATAACTATTTTTACTCATTGAAATACTAACATCAACAATATTTTTTTTAATTTTTTTTATATTTTTATGTTGTGAAAGAAAATGAAAAAAATAAGTGACGTCGGTTAAATGATTTATTACCGTCCCATCAAATTTGGGTTAACAAAAACGATAGAAGGATAAAAGCAAAAGTTTAAGGGTTAAAATGATTAAACTGATGAATTTTGAGGGTCAAAAAGGTTATTTTTCCTTTTAAAAAAAGTTTGAACTTTGAATCCCACGGCAAATTCCTAAACGAACTAACCGCCTTTCTTCTCAGTTCTCTCCCTATAAATACACATTCAAAAACCTAAAATCCCTCGCAACAATCAAAAAATATTTTTCTTGATTCAGATTTCGAAGTTCCAATTTTTCATGGCAGGTCTTCAATACTATTTTTTCCCCACAGATTTCTTCTATCCTCGTCCAGCACAGTCCTCACCGGCCGTCGATTCTACTCCTCCGGCTCAAACGCTGACGGCGCCGGTCGAGAACAAAAGCCTCGTTGAAGATGATGATGGTAGGCAGCATGGAATCGTGGTTTACAAAGGCAATAAGACGAGCGTCTCCCTTAGGAAACAAGGCGAGCAGCTTGGCAGGATATGTTTACGTGCAAAACCGAGCGGATCAACAAGCTAAGTCATCGCGAAACTAGATCGATTTCGTTCTTTCGTTCGTTGATTTTGATTACCGGAGAGATTTTGGATTCTTTTTTAATGCGTTTGAATTTTGATTCAGTGAATCTGTTTGATATGTAATTAAATCAAGTTTTCTGTTTTTTGCTTTTTTGGTAAGGAGAAGAATTTGATGTTTAATTAATGTTTTTACACATTTGAATTGTTTTTTTCCTTGAAGGTGGAAAATTATTCTGAATAGAGTTTCAATTGTTGTTTTTAGGTAATTAAATTTGACTAGAAGAATATGATCCGAGTTACCGGCATACAAATCGATAGTATGTTTCTATTTTTTATTAATAAGAAGGAGTGCTCGTAGTGAGTCTAAAACTTATGACCTAAAAAAATATGTGAAAGACAAAGAAGAGTAATTTAACCAATTAGCCAAATGTGTTTGTTCCAATAGGATACTTTTATATATAAATATCAAACACGTCATAATTACACGTGGTAAAAATTTAAAACAATAGATAACATTAAAAAGGTAAAAGGGTGAAGTAATTTTTAGTTTTGAAGATAATTGTTTAACTTGATCTTTGAATTTATTTTGGTCTACTTGAAATTGGTTAACTTTTTTTTAATATTCTGGTATGATTTCATATAGTATTTGTTTAGTAATCTTAGTCCTTTGATAACGTACACACATCATGCATACAAACTGCTTGAACATAAATTGTCTAGAGATAAAGTCACTTCATTTTCTACTACGACCACTTAATGAGTTCTAATATACAAATGTCCCATATCAAAGTGACAAAAATCTAAATTCAAAAATTAATGCGGGCTAAAAAACAAGAGAATAAATTGAAAAAAGTTTTCAAAATCAAAAACTAAAAGTAACTTTATCCTAACCTAAAATAAAATGATATTTTTTTGATTAAGTAGAACTATAATTATATTCCTAAAGCAAATAATGAGATCTAAATCTATATAAAATAAGATAATATAAGTATTTTTGACCACTCAGTCAATTAATAGATCTTAAAAATAGATGATAATATTAAAATTCATACACATTATCAAAATTTGATTCGGCTGCATCATATTTTTTATATCAAAATTCATTTATCATCTGAACTAGAATATATCCATCGTCATGCTTCAGAAAATTAAAATAAAGTTTTGAATATATATTTTCATTAATTATTTTAATGTTTTCATTGAATAAATGAATTTCGAGTTAAAATCGAAATTACTAAAATAAATTATGCAAAATATGGATGAATATAGATAGGATGCAAATACAACATGGTTATATAATTAGTACTATACATCACACGAAAGCTATATGACTACGATACAAATATACAAAAAAGTTTTTTTTTTGAAACAAATATACAAAAAGTTAAAACCTATACAGACACATTATTAAGATGTAAAATATTTTATAAATTTATAATTACCTAATGGGAAGAAATAATGCAAATACACACAATTAATCACTCGAATAAATTATTCAAAATATAATTATATCATTTTGTCAAAAAAAAAATATAATTATATCATAAAATTATATACACAAATACATATTTTTCTTAAATTCAATTAAATGAAAAAAATTGAATCAAAGTCTCCTAGGATAAACATCATCCGTTTTATCAATGGAATACTTGTTAGGTTCAATTACAATTAATCTACATGAATTTGTAGCGTACTTAAATATTTAATTTTACTTTAATGGTAATATTTTTAAATTATGATATCTGTTATCCAAATACGTTTTACTATTATAGAAAACAGACTCATATTTGGATATTCTCTGGTTTTCCTTTTAAAATTCTTTTAATATACGAATTGGAATTTTAGTGAATTTAGACGTTCATAAGATAATTTATTTAATTTAGATTGATTTTAATATAAATATATTTGAATTTAATGCAAATAGTAAAATAATTTAAATTCTAAAATAAATATATAAATTTATATAATAAAAAAACTTAACCTATCGTCGTAAATTTTAACTGGGTAAATATATATTTTGTTACATAAAGTTTTGCTTCAATTTTCAATCTGATATCTTTTTTTGGTCCAATTAGATAGAAGGACAATCAATAAATCAAGTTCATACGCCAAGTGGGACAAAATAGGATATAACTTAAAACTATATATATCTTTTGTTAGATGTGCAATTGTATACATGAACTTTATTCTATGAAATTGTATACATGAAATTTTGATTTATTCATTTTTTATAAATTATTATCACAATTATCGACATAGGATCATTTTATGATTAAATATTAGAAATAAAATAATTATATCAATCCAATATAAAAAAATATGTATTTACTTTTTAAATCTATACGATTGAATCAAAATAAAAAATTTATTTGAATAAATGAACAAAAATTCAAAGTTTCATATGCATAATTGCATTAAATCAAAGTTAACGTAACACACACACATATATATAATATTTATAAAAAAACGTAAGTACCACATCGAACCAAAAAGTCAATTTCAAACAATCCATCACTTGGTTTAGTAAGATTAAGCGTAAAGTCTTGATCAATGTCAGAAGTATAAATCATGACATAGTGCATAAAAAAATTAAGTTGGAATGGTCAACCCTATTAACAAGTATCGAATTAGTACAAAAAGAAACTAAGTTCAAATAACTAATTGAAAGAAAAACCCTTAAAGTATCAAATTAAGCCTTGAAGTAAAGTTCAATTACCAAAATATATATTTACCCACTTTAACTCTTCACTTTCATTGTTATCAATTTATGTTTTATAAAAAATAGGGTAAAGTATATAGATGGTCAGTAAACAAAAAAAAACAATCTTTTCATCATTGAATCTTTTAAAGTTACAAAGTGATCATTGAATTTACCGAACTATTATAAAATAGACAAATAATTTTACTGAACTAATACAAAACGATCATTAGAACTTATCAAATTATTACAAAATGGTCATTAAAAAGTATCACACTGCAATAATCTTTAAACTTATCTAAATTTATCACACTATTTTATAATGTGTAGTGTCCACTTTATTAATAATCATTTTGCAACTTTCAAAACTTTAGTAGCTAAAAAGATCATTTTTACTTAGTTTAGTGATCATTTAGGTACTTTGCCCAAAATAATAATAAATGAAAAAAAAAACGGCTTGTTATGTTACATGGATGTCGTCGTTCTCCTTTGCCAACTTTCTTTCAGTTAAATTTTTTTTTACCGTTCAAAAAAATCTTCTTTCCTTTCACCAACCTATACAGATGCATACACATACATACATTCTCATTTCCATATATATATATATACATACATATATATATATATATATATTATAGGTTTTCAAGTTTCAACTCTTTCTTCTTCTTCTTCTTCTCTCATTCTCATGGCGGGTCTCCACTCTTCTTCTTCTTCTTTTTCACAGCAATTATTCCCTTCTCGTCTCCTCTTGCTCTTAACTGTTCTCCCTTTAGCCCTTGCTTTCCTTGCCTTTCTTCTCCAATGGCGTGACGGTCCAACCGACCCCATTACCCGTTGGTCTCCTCAGCCGTTTCACTTCCCTGCCATGGACAGCCCCGGTTCCAATTCCGTTCCGGATCGTCGCTCCGGTTCCGGCTGCGTCGATCTTTTGGGTCGAAGCAAGTCCCCGGCTTTCCCTTATTTTAAGGATTGGAAATTCGATGCCGGGTCGGATCTTACGCCTAAGGTTAGTCGGATTTTCGGGTTTTTTTAATGAATGGGAATTTGTATATATTCATAGTCATATTCTGTAATGATCCTTTTTTTACAGTTTTATTATCCACGAAGAATCTTAATTAAACTTCTTAAATTTTTATGTTAAATTATATTATTTAATCGCTAGAATTGTAAACTATGTGGTTAAGGGTTAAGGGAACTGTTATTGTTGTTAGAGGTTATGAGTTTGAACACTTATAGCTGGGTAATTAAGTATGCATTGTCAAATGGTTGATAGTATATTTAGAACAAATACTACTTGTAATCACCTCAGCTTTCAAAAAAAAAAAAAAAACTATGCAATTAAAATAAGCAAGACTGAAATTAGATGTAGATTAGAGGGTGAATTATTCAATAGAGTCGAGTCAAATAAAAAAGAATTTGAGTCAACTTAAAATTTATTTGAACTTTTTTCGAGTTTAGTCAAGTTGAATCTTGTTGTTTGAGTTTTATTTATAATGTTATAATACTAATTATTTTTCAATTTAAACAACTTTTTTATAACCATATATGATATACATATATAGTTTTCATATTTTTTTGTGATATACTTGACTCAAATTTATAAATCGACCCCTAAGTACTAAAAATTCGAGTTATTCAAGTATTATTTTATAACTCAAATTTTATTTGAATTTTTAAAATCATGATTCTAGTCAATTAAAATTTCACGCATCGAATTGCGTAAAAAAATTAATTTTTTTGAGCCGAGTTTAACTCGCAATTACTCCTCGCTCTAACCATTTGGATTTCAAATTTTGCTGGAAAAATGCTTGTACTTGTAATGGATTAATGTCTAGGAATTATTTATGAATACATATCATATGTTTCTTTTTAGTGTCTTTTTTATACTCTTACAATAAAAAATTAAGTTTAAAGTTTAAGATTAAAGTTTAAGTTTAGGGCTTAGGGTTTAGGGAATAAAGGTTAATGTATATTTTTAGGGTTTATGGTTTATGATTAAGGATTTATACTTTAGGGTTAAAGAGACCATAAAGGGACGGAGGATTTTTGTCCATTATTTCTCTACTGGTATTATATTTTTTTAATCTTTAATTCTGATTTTATGTTATTACAATTAATTTTAGAACATAAATAATTATTTTTTTAATGTCTACATCTTAATATTATACATGTTCATATAAACTACTCGATATATAAATATTAAAAATAATACATATTGTAGAATTCAAGTGGCTTCAATATGGTTGGAATTGTTCACTAAACAGGTTTCTTCTTTGTATTGCTCTGCAAAGTTGCTTTTCATGAATTTCAAAATTTATTTACATAACAAATTTATCTGTGTTTGTGTTGCTTCGACTCTTCATTTTTCGTGAAGTATTTATGTCCGACACATACCCTAACGTGATTATCAAGATATGTGGATGTTATTTCTTACATTCATTTTTTTTCCTGCTGTATACCAGATTTGTATTATTTCCAGTACTTCTGCAGGATTAGAACAGACATTACCATGGATCTTTTACCACAAGGTTATTGGAGTTTCAACCTTTTTCCTCTTTGTTGAGGGGAAGGCTGCCTCTCCTAATGTATCTAAAGTCCTAGAATCAATTCCAGTGAGTATAAATCTTCGTTTCGCCTTTCGGTTTCCGCACTTTGTTGTATGTTTTACTGTTAATTCCTCTTCGATTCCGTTGCTATTTGCTAAATGATCTTGTGCAGGGGGTGAAAGTGATATACAGAACAAAAGAATTAGAGGAACAACAAGCTAAAAGGTTTGTACATGATTGTGGTCTTCTTCTATGAGTCAGTCTTTTCACTTTCTTCATGAGATTATAGGTTTGCTTCCTTGATAGTTTATCCATTTGCTTCTATATGATGGTTTCTTGAGATGCAAGGTAACTGTTTTATGCATTAAAATCTAACTTGATGCCCTTCTATTTCCTTCTGCAATTTCATTTTGGTGCTTGTAGCCGGATTTGGAACGAGACTTGGTTGGAAAGCTTCTTCTACAAACCGTGCAACTCCGAGTTGTTTGTGAAACAAACCCTTAACATGGAAATGTCTATTGTCATGGCAAGGGTATGTTTTTACATTTTCATCTCTCTCATAATATATTTTCATGTCTAGTGTAAATTTGTGTTGAGTGTAAGATATAACTCTTTTTCTTCATTCATTTACAGGATGCTGGCATGGATGGGATCATTCATCTCGACACCGATGAGCTCGTACATCCATTGGGTGCTCGCGAGTACTCGTTGAGCCAATTGCTGTCAGGTGTACCAGAAAATGTCGATACGGTTGTCTTTCCAAATTATGTGAGTAGAGCTTCTTTTATAGATTATAAAGTTAGTTGTGTTAAAGTTATTCTGATATAGTATTGTTGTTGACACTGAAAGCAATTAAATCATATAAAATTTTCAGGAAAGCAGTGTCGAGCGGGACGATGTCAAGGAACCTTTTACTGAGGTATAATGTCCTCTATTAATTTCTCATGCTTTTCTTTGGTTAGATTATAAGGGAAATGTATGCACTTGTTATTTATCATTATATCTTCTATCTCGGCATAGGTCTCGATGTTCAAGAAGAACTACGATCATCTTCCCAAGGATGTGTACTTTGGCAATTATAAAGAGGCAACCCGGGGCAATCCAAACTACTTTCTGACCTATGGAAATGGGAAATCCGCCGCTCGTATTCAAGATCATCTTCGTCCTAACGGTGCACATAGATGGCATAACTACATGAAGGTACCAAAGTACGGTATTTCTCCTTTTCTACTGGTTTTTTGTTAATGAATTCATGTTGTTAATGTCATTTTTATGTATATCTAGCAATAGGAAGTTTTCGTATGTCTTTTCGATACCGGTGTTATTTGTTCTGTATATACTATTAACTATATTGCCTTATTTGTGTTTTTATATAATAAGTTGTTAGGCATTTAACTGGTTTTATTTTGTGATATTTGGTAGCGAGATCAAATTGGATGAGGCTGCTGTTCTGCATTATACATACACCAAATTTTCTGATCTAACTTCAAGGCGTGATCGATGTGGTTGCAAGCCGACAAAGGACGATATTAAAAGATGCTTCATGTTAGAATTCGATAGAGCTGTGAGTTCTGATCGATATACATCATCACATTCCTTTTTATCTGGTTTTTAACTTGCATCTCTGCTTTCTGCTGGCCATGTTTCCACTTGGTCGATGGCCATTTTGTAGGCATAAGTTATAGACATAGTGCATGTTTTCTGACCTGCTCTTTGCATTAAAATCATGTTAGATTAGTCCGCCACTGCCGTCGTCGTGTATTTGTTTTAATGTTGATCGACTCGTGGTTATTGAGAGTTCCGTTTTCATATCACATTCGGCTAGTAATGTTTACCGATGCTTGTAATATTAAGATGGAGGGGGACAACTGCCTTTCTGTGTTACTTGAATCAGTTGCATAATTTGCTTACAGTTCCTTCATGTTTTATTTTATGCAGGCATTCATAATTGCTTCAACCGCAACCGAAGAGGAGATGCTTCACTGGTAATGCCTATATTAACATATTAAGCATCCTTTGCTGTCACGTTTTTTCGTTTCGAATATGAACGAAAGCTTCTGATGCTGCATGCCTATATTAACTTGTTAGGCTGTCTATGAATGTCTATGATGATATACTTCTTACTTTCCCATCAAGCAATTTGTGTTTTATGTCGTGTCGGGCCGGAGTTTTTTTTGTCTCCATCGAATAATATTGTGCTTTTTTTCTTAGGTACCGTGAGCATGTAGTGTGGAACGATAAGGAATTGAAGTTGAAACTGTTGAGGAGGGGCATCTTAACTCGGATTTATGCTCCCATGGTGAGTAAAACTTCCACTTTTCCGGTTTTTCGAGTATGACATGATCATTCACATTTTCCTCTGTTCCACAGGTTATAATTCAAGGACTTCGGGAGTCCGGTCTTTTCGCTTCTGTAATACAATCGGCACACACAACTATCTCGAAGGACAAGTCCTTGTCGTCGGTCGAGAGTAGCAACTCTTCTAGAGTAGATGAACCTGGAAGAATTTCGTCCAGAAAGATTGATGTGAAAGAATCTACGGCAACCGCCCGAAGGATCATGGAAATAACCGAAAACGTTTCCTACGATTCGGCAATCCCACCGCTTTCTCCTCCGTTCCTGCATGACCTTCACATTGGAATGTAACGACATCAAACTCACAGTGTCTACTGCTGCCTCATCGTCCGTGCCTAGAGTTGGAGAATCGAATCGAAACTCGATGAATGACACAAGTTGGTTAGAGCACATTTCATGAGGCATTTCAGTATTCGGATTCCGGGGTCTATTCCCGATCGTTACCCCAAGCGGCGATATACATTTTCAGGCTTCGATTATAGTATAGATGATAAGAGTTAGAGCTTCAGCTTATAGAGACGGAAATGGCACATTGCTGTTCCATTCTTTCGCACTTACCCGAAAGGATTTTGCATATTCTCGGTTGCTAATCGGAACTCGGCTTACGCTCGATCGACTTTTACTTTTAGAGTTCAATTAATTAAACTCATTCTCATCACAATTTCATGGTTTTCATCAAAAAAGAATCAATTTTGTTCTTGATATTGACATTAAATAACTTTTATTGTGAGATTATAAGGTAGAACTTATGCAACACCTATGGATCAATTCTAGTCATTTTAAGAAAAAAGTTGGTATAGTTTGTGTTATTTAAACTGAGTGAATGTCGAATACGAGTATGTGTTTTTTAACTCGGATTTTGAATCCATTATACAACTTAAATCTTTCTCCAAGATCAGATAAGAAGAAAAACAGGAACGCACACAAGTGATCATGTCTATGCACGAGTATGTGTTTGAATTGCACAAGATACAAGAGGATTGTGACTTAACACGATTTCTGTGTTATTCGACTATATACTAATTTGGATGATTCTACAATAAACATCATGTACCGTTATGTACCATTAATCATGTGTATTGATATGTATTATTAATTATTTTAATTACTTTTAGAATCATAGGGACCGAAAGCGTTATTATCCTTTTTTAGAATAAAATCTAAAAAAATATTACTTTTTTATATTTTTTTTGATAAAATAAACAAATGGTAACTGAACTTTGGTAAATTATTTAATTTGGTAACGAAATTTTCAATTGTTTCAATGTTACCATTAAACTTTTAGTTTTGTTCCAAATAAATCACTGACCCGTTAACAATAGTTAAAAGGGTGATGTGGCAGTTAAAATATTCTATATAATAATACATTTAGTCATCCACGTTTGCACATTCAAACAATTTTGTCATAATTAAAAAAAACAATAAATTTAACCCTCATTATTTACACATTATATCAATTTGACCATATTTTAATTAAAAATAATTTAACCCTAAACCATAAACTCAAAAATCCTAAACTCAAAACCCTAAGTCATAAACCCCTAAACTCATAAACCATAATTTGGTTTAGTTAACTCCATATGATATGTATTGAGCTTAATATGAATCAAGCTTTCTAATTGAACTTAAAATTTCATCATGTACGATTTTATTTGTTGGTTGACACATTGTAAAATTACTTGAAAAAGCATATTCTACTAATTAACCTTGTTTTGGAATTCTTGTAACAAATTTTGTCTACATTATTTTTTTATCATTAACAAGTATGATTTCCATTAAACGAAGAAAAATCATACATATAATATATTATCATGTGTCTCGTTAAAAACCTCTTTGATCATAAGATGAGGAAAAGAGTACAACAACATAATATTTTGAGGAGAAAACCCGAGTAAAATTAAAGGAAATAAAACACCAAAGCAACAAATAAACACCATATCCAAACAGTCTGTGCACATCAAGCAGCTACACTCACCCGTACCAACCCATTTAACACGACTTAGTGCTAACTCAAACCGAGACCTCACCACCGCATCAAGAATCACTGCCCTCACGAACTGAATACAACAAAAGCAATGAACAGTAGTGAGCATTACAAGTCACAAGAATCGACTACTCAGAAAAACGATCCACGATCCACTCCATATTAATTTGGTTTAGGGGTTTATCGTTTAAGAATTCAAGGATTTAGGGTTTAAGAGTTTAATGGTTTAGGGTTTTTGAGTTCAAAAATTTAATGTTTATTGTTCAAAGTTTAGAGTTAAATTATTTTTAATTAAAATAGTGCCAAATTAAAATAGTGTGTAAATAACATAGGTTAAATTTATTATTATTATTTAATTAGGATAAAATTGTTTGAATGTGCAAACTTGGAGGACCAATAACGACAGTTAACGGGTGAGTGACCAATTTAGATCAAAACTAAAAGTTTAATGGTAATATTAAAACAATTAAAAGTTTGATTGAATAATTTATCATAGTTCAATTACCATTTTTATAGTTTACCCAAAAAGGAAAAAAATCTGAAAAAATAATATAAAAATTGTTTTTTAGATTTTATTCTTAAAAGGGATAATAGCATTTTTAGCCCTTATAATTTCAAAATTAATTAAAATAATTAATAGTACATAGAGTTACACATAATTAGTGATACATAACTGTATATGACATTTATAGTAGAATCATACATACTAATCTTAACTCAAAGTATCTATTTATAAGAAAAATACTTGATTACAAAAAAAAAATCTACTAAAACTGAATTTATTGCATTAAACCTGCATTGTCAGCTCTTCAGCTTTGGTAATCCTCTAATCCCAAGTGCTATAGATTACATAAATTTGTCTTTTCATGGTGCTTGATCTCCCTTCATTTTTCTTCTTTCCCTTGTCCCTCTACCATGTTTTCTGAAAACTAGCTGAAAAGTTTAGCAGCATTAATCACTGGATATCTAAAACAGTTTAGTTCGAGTTCGAGTTCGAGCATACGTTTTTATTCATGCCGTAGATAGTTCGTACAAAACTGTGGGTAGAAAATACACGACGCCTTTTCGAACACAAAGTTAGAAGCTGACATTTCCATATATATATATATATAATATATACACACGTATGTATGTGTGTGTTTCAACTCTTTCATTCTCATGGCGGGTCTCCACTCTTCTTCTTCTTCTTCTTTTTCACAGCAATCCTTCCCTTCTCGTCTCCTCTTGCTCTTAACTGTTCTCCCTTTAGCCCTCGCTTTCCTTGCCTTTCTTCTCCAATGGCGTGGCGCTCCAACCGACCACATCACCCGTTGGTCTCCTCAGCCGGATAGTCGCTCCGGTTCCGGCTGCGTCGATCTTTTGGGTCCAAGCAACTCCCCGGCTTTCCCTTATTTTAAGGATTGGAAATTCCATGCCGGGTCTGATCTTACGTCTAAGGTTAGTTGGATTTTCGGGTATATTTATTCGCTAGAGACATATGTTTAAATCGTTTTGTATATATGTATTGTCAAATGGTTAAGAATATATATAGACAGATACTACCTTATAATCACATGTAGACTATTCAAAAAATTAAAATAAGCAAGATTGAAATTATATGTAGATTAGCTTAAACGTTAGGGGTGATTATTCAATTGAGTCTGAGTGGTGTCAAGTTAAAAAGAATTTGAGTCAGGTTGAGTTTTTTTTTTTTCTGAATATAATTGTAAATATTTATAATGTTAGATATTAATTGGTTTCAATTTAAACGGCTTTCTATGACCCTATATGGTTTTTCATATTTTTATATGCAATATACTTGACTCGAATTTAAATTCGATCCACTGATGACTAAAAAATTGAGTTATTCAAGTCTCATTTTATAACTCAAATTTTATTTAAATTTTTTTCGAGTCAACTAAGTTTATTCCCATCGAATTGAGTAATTTTTTTTAATTTTTACGAATCGAATTTTGCTGATATTAAATTTGGATTTCAAATTTTGCTGGAAAATGCTTGTACTTGTAATGTATTGTCTAAGCTACTCATTATTATTTCTATACTGATATTATTTGTTGTATAATGTAAAAGTTATAGGTGGCTATCGAATTTATTTACGTAACAAAATTATATTGCTCCTGTGTAGTTTCTTACATTATTATTTTTTTCTTTTCCTGTGTGCCAGATATGTATTGTTTCCACTACTTCTGCTGGACTAGAACAAATATTACCATGGATGTTTTATCATAAGGCTATTGGAGTTTCAACCTTTTTCCTCTTTGTTGAGGGGAAAGCTGCCTCTCCTAATGTATCTAAAGTCTTAGAATCAATTTCAGTGAGTATAAATCTTCGTTTCGCCTTTCGATTTTTGTAATTTGTTGTATGATTTACTGTTAATTCCTCTTCGATTATGTTGCAATTTACTAAATTATCTTGTGCAGGGGGTGAAAGTGATATACAGAACAAAAGAATTAGAGGAACAACAAGCTAAAAGGTTTGTACATGATTGTGGTCTTCTTCTATAAGTCAATCTTTTCACTTCCTTCTTCTTTGTACAAGACTTAGGGGGTGCGTTCAGCAATGCTTCTTCAACGGGCGTTGGAGCGCCGAACGGAGAAGCAATGCCAAACAGTCAAGAAATTGGCACTAAACGGGCATTTTCCCACCTAATTTAACGCCTGAACGAGCATTTTCTCACCGCTGAAAAATTCAGCTTCCGCCCAAACGGGCGTTGCATCCAACAGGCATGCACCCCGGCAATGCCGAACGGAGCCTTTAACAGTCAATAGTGCTGTATCCCTAGGGGTAAATTGGAGATGACCTGTAACATTTCTAATTTACTATTAGATTGTATCCCGGCAATCCCTAGGGGTCAATCTTTCTTCCTTTTTGTTTTATGTTACTTTATTGAAACATTCTAAAAAACATATAAGATAACTGTTTTGTGCATTAAAATCTGACTTGATGCTCTTGTATGTCCTTCTGCAATTTCATTTTGGTGCTTGTAGTCGGATTTGGAACGAGACTTGGTTCGAAAGCTTCACCTACAAACCATGTAACTACGAGTTGTTTGTGAAGCAAACCCTTAACATGGAAATGTCTATTGTCATGGCAAGGGTATGTTATTAGTTATTACAGTTTCATCTCCCTTGTAATATATTTTCATGTATAGTATAAATTTGTACTATTCTTTTCCTTCATTCATTTACAGGATGCTGGCATGGATTGGATCATTCATATCGACACCGATGAGCTCGTACATCCTGCGGGTACTCGCAAGTACTCTTTGAGCCAATTACTGTCAGGTGTACCAGAAAATGTCGATACGGTTGTCTTTCCGAATTATGTGAGTAGAGCTGCCTTTATAGATTATAAAGTTCAGTTCTAGTATTGTTGTTGACACTGAAAGCAAGTAAATTGCATAAATTTTTCAGGAAAGCACTGTCGAATGGGACGATGTCAAGGAACCTTTTACCGAGGTTTAATTTCCTCTATTAATTTCTCATGCTTTGCTTTGGTTAGATTTATTACAATGTGGCTAATATTTGTTTAATCTTCTATCTCGGCATAGATTTCAATGTTCAGGAAGAACTCTTATCATATCCCCAAGGATGTGTACTTTGGCAGTTTTAAAGAGGCAACCCGGGGCGATCCACACTACTTTCTAACCTATGCAAATGGGAAATCCGCAGCTCGTATACAAGATCATCTTTATCCCGACGGTGCGCATGGATGGTACAACTACATGAAGGTACCAAAGTACGGTATTTCTCCTTTTCTACTGTTTTTTTTTTTGTTAATGAATTCATGTTGTTAATGTCATTTTTATGTATGAAGTTTCCGCCTGTCTTTCGATGCCGGTGTGACCAAGGCACTTGCCTTGGTGCTAAGGCACAGTGCAAACCTAGTAAAGCAAAGCAAATTCTTTGTGTTCTAACACAAATGCAGAGTTTCTTTGTTTTGTATATACTATTAATTATATTGCCTTATTTGTGTTTTTATATAATAAGTTGTTAGGTTTTTAACTGGTTTTATTTTGTGGTATTTCGTAGTAAGATCAAGTTGGATGAGGCTGCTGTTCTGCATTATACATACGCCAAATTTTCTGATCTAACTTCGAGGCGAGATCGATGTGGTTGCAAGCCTACAAATGATGATGTTAAAAGGTGTTTCATGTTAGATTTCGATAGAGCTGTGAGTTCCGATCGATATACATCATCGCGTTCCTTTTATCTGGTTTTTAACTTGCATCTCTGTTTTCCGTTGCCCGGTCGATTTACTATCGTTCAAAGTTGGAATCTAATTTACTGCACATACAAAAGCAAGGAACACTAAAAGTACTAGCCATGTGTTTCTTGATTTCAGCTCTGGCCATTTTGTAGGCATAAGTTATAGACATAATGCATGTTTTCTGACCTGCTCTTTGCATTAAAATCACGTTAGATCAGTCCGCCTCTTCCGTCGTCGTGTATTTTTACTATCGAAGGTTCCGTTTTCATATAACATTTGGCTAGTAATGTTTATGTATTTTTGCATAATTTGCTTACAGTTCTTTCATGTTTTATTTTATGCAGGCATTCGTAATTGCTTCAACTGCAACCGAAGAGGAGATGCTTCAATGGTAATGCCTATATTAACATATTAAACATCCTTTGTTGTCACGTTTTTCGTTTCGAATATGAACCGATGCTTCTGATGTTTGCATGTTACGAGCAAGCTTTTCTAATTCTTACCATAAACATACTGATATGTTTAGGCTGTCAAATGTCTACACCCTGCAACTTGTTAGTGTTTCTCATCAAGCAATTTGTGTTTTATCATCGTGTCATGCGCGGCCGGAGTTTTTTTTTGTCGACATCGAATAATATTGTGCTTTTTCTCTTAGGTACCGCAAGCATGTAGTGTGGACTGATGAGGAATTGAAGTTGAAACTGTTGAGGAAGGGCATCTTAACTCGGATTTATGCTCCCATGGTGAGTAAAACTTTCACTTTTCGGGTTTTTCAAGGATTACATGAATATCATTCGCCTTTTCCCTCTCTTCCACAGGTTATAATTCAAGGACTTCGGGAGTCCGGTCTTTTCGCTTCTGTAATACAATCGGCACAGACAACTATCTCGAAGGACACGTCCTTCAATCATACATTGAGACTCATTTAAAGTTATGTCACTTGATAAATAGACAACTTACGAAGAAACGAAAACATTATTTACAATATCTAAAATTATATGCATAAAAAAACATTTTTTGCTTGCGGTGGACAAGATTGTGTTCGATTGTTCACTGTAGTTTTGCTACTGCTGTGAACGTTTATTTGTTTGTTGTATCTCGGGAGATAGACGTCCAACGTTACTCAAGCACCGAGTAGAGGACAGATCTATCTTAAGGAAACTGTTTATACATGGCTCAACAAAATTTTTATAATTTTCAACTATGTCTAATTCCAAGTTCTGTTGTTAACATATTGTTATTTATTTTTCTTAAGGTATTTTATTATATTTAGATTATTATTGCAATTATTTTTGTAACACAATACTGCCTTATTGTTTCCGTCAAAAGTTAGAGATTCCTTATCATTTCCGTCAAAAGTTAGAGATTCGAATCGAGACTCAATGAATATGAGACAGGTTGGTGAGAGCACATCTCATAAAGCATTTCAGTATTCGGATTCCAGGGGTTATTCCCGATCGTACCCAAGACGTGGTATACATTTTCAGGCTTTGAATATAGTATATCATAAGAGTTGCTACATCATATAATTTAAATCTTTCTTCAAAGATCAGTTAACGAAAAAACAGAAACGCATACAACTAATGATACGAACCCCTTTGGGAGGTCCGATTGTTACAATTAAGGACCGAATTGGTGATGCCTTCACTTGAAGGGACAACTCGATCTATAATCGTTCCCGGATCAGAAGGCAAGCAAATCTTCCTCTGAATGCAAGTATTCCTGCACAAACAAATACTTGATACAATAAAGTACAATATTGGTATAGGTTAGTATAGAGAATAGCGGAAGCAATTGAGAGAATTTTAACTAGGAATGGTGGTAGGGTCGAATAAGGCTGGTTGGACAGTCTTCGGATAGGGTACTTTGAGGGTTCGATTGGAAGGGTCAACGATTTTGGAAAGGGCTGAATTTTTGGTATGTTGTAGAAGGGATGCAGGTCTACGGTTTAGGGTCAATATGTTGGGAAAAAGTTTAGGAATGTGAAAGTTATAGGGTTGGAAAGTGGGGTGATCGAAACAGGCTGGAAGGGTAGTCTTTAAGAGTAGATTGGAAAGAAGTCTTCAATTGACCGACCAAATGAAATTGGAAAATTATGGAACTTTCCAAATTTTCAATTGGAATATAAATGAAGAGATTGGTCGAAAGAATTGAAGAATTTGGTTAAAAATTGAAGGATTTTGAAGGATAGGAAGAATGGACTGTTTTGGTGATGAAGTAGGGTGAAAGATCGGTGAAATTGAAGGGGCTAGAAAGAATAGAATGAGATGAAAATTTCCAGATCTCAAATTGAAATATGGAAGTTGAAAATGAATAAAAGAAATGGAAGAAGAGATGATGGTAGATGGAGAATTAAATCGATGAAAGTAAAAGGAAAGAAGGGTGGCTTTCAAAGGTAAGATGAACCTTAAGTATTAGAGACTTAAGACCCGAATCTTGTGACATTTATCTGGCTGGTTGGGGGTAGACTTGGATCCTCTAGATAGCAATCTATGAACCACAAGTATCAATGGATGAAATGAAAGACACCAAAGTAAACAATGCTGCCTTGAAAGTGATATGTTCGCAAAGAACAAAGTGAAAGAAAAACTTCACAAATAAAATTTGATTTCAATAATTCAAGTGTATGACAAAAGATATTTTTCAATTAAAATTACAAGGCTATTTATAATGCTAGAATGCTCCTTTGGCCGAAAAGACATGAAATTATTCGGCCATGAAAGGTTCTAATGTGAAAATTAATCAATGGCTCTTGAATGGTTGTATTGGTTCTGCTAGAATAAAGAGTCTCCTTAGGCTGCCGAATAGTTGCTTCATAATTAGGCTTGAATTCTTGCTTATTTTATAATTATATCATATGATATAATTATATTTTTGATCAATTTCATGTTGCTTGCATTAATTTGAACGTTGGAGTCCAAAGAACACAATGCTTCACTTTGAAAATTTTGCTTTCTTCCTTGTTATAGCCGAATCCAAGTAGGCATCTTCTATGATTTTATTCTACATGCATGACTGGTATTTTGTCCATCGAAAAGCTTGGTTCTCATCTTCATATATCCATCTCTCGTATGAATTTTTGTCTTTGCAAAATAATAAACAATGGTAAGTAAAATGTGCTTCATAATATAGGTTGTTAATCATGAATTGAACTAAGGAATATAACTTCAAATAATAAAAATTAGTTAAAATAAAATTGTGAACTCATATGTTAAATTCTATCATCATAAAACTAATATTAAAGTAAGGCGACCGAATGTTCGAAGAGATCCGTGCTTAATAGTGGCAATCAGATGTAGAGGTCCGTGCCGAGGGGGATTTGGGACATCTGAACGCCTTTAGCAATTGATTACGTTAGAAGTTTACGAAGTTTATTCAATGTGATTTTTCTGTGTAATTGATTCGGGGTGCGTGGCTGCCCCTCCCAACAATGTCGTCTCCAAGGATCGAACTCACGTCCTCTCCTTGGGAGTGCAATGTGCCTTACCAATGCACCCAACCCTTGTTGGTTATCTGATATTTCTTTAAAAATAAAGATACTATAAATCTAAATATTTATCATAATCAAATTTTTAATTTTTTTTCTTTATAATATTATTATGTTATAATGTTGTATTATATTTACGGTATCCTTATTTAAAGAAAAAGTGTTTAATATTTATTAGAGTTATTGAGATTTGAGGGACACGTTATTAAACTATAATTAAACCTTTATCAAATATATTTAAAATTATAGACGATCAGATAATCATGGTTTTATAAAGATTCAGAAATAAAAAAAAAACTTTATTTAATTTGTTTTTTTATTAAATCAACCTTATTTATATCCAATTTTAGATCATTATGAGATGTAGTAAACAACGATGACCAAATTTAATTTTACGGTTCCAGCAACAGCGACAGTTAGTATCACGGTAGGTTATCCAATCCCGGATAATCAGGGGCAGCCGCCGCCGTCACCTCCACCGCCTCCTTCTCCACCATCGCCGCCGTCTCCTCCATCCCCTCCATCGTCTCCGCCGTCTCCTCCATCCCCTCCATTCCCTCCATCGTCTCCGCCATCACCACCGTCACCGCTATCGCCTCCGCCATCACCACCGTCACCTACATCTCCTCCATCGCCTCCGCCATCACCACCGTCACCTCCATCTCCTCTGTCGTCTGCGTCATCTCTGCCATCATCCCCGTCATCGATGTCTTCACTATCTTTGCCGTCTCCATTGTCTCCGTTGTCTTCGCCGTCATCGATGTCTTCACAATCTTCACTATCTTCGCAGTCTCCATTGTCTCCGTTGTCTACGCCGTCTCCGTTGTCTTCGCCATCTCCGCTGTCACCGGCATCTCCGCAGTAGCCGACGTAGCTGTGACTGCTGCAACATACCTATTATGAAGGGGCCACAAAACCTCAATGGAGGGTTTCACAATATTCAGTATATTTGGAGGAAGTATTTTAGGGTTTTTGGGAAAGTTTATAGTGATTTACACCAAAAAAACAATTTGATATATTCTTTTATATTCTGAAGTTTTGCATGTTTACCAACCTTGTTATTATTTGCATCTTATGAGTTTATATGTTCTGAATAGCACTTATTTTGGATAGTTTATATTTTCCATCGATGTATTAAGTTCGTACATTCTGAAAATTTGATGAAACTCTGACATCATATTGTTTACTGAACATGAGATATGGATATCAACCTTGCTTTCTTTTTGTGATGCGACTAGGGCTGTAAATGAGATAAGACAGACTCGGACAAAGCTCGACTCGATTAGACTCGAGCTCGAACGCTCGAGTTCTTGACGAGCCGAGTTACTTGATACCCGATTCGAAAAGCTCACAAGCTACTCGAAAATATAATATACTAATTTTTTTATAATTTAAAATATAATTTTTTAAACTTAAAACCCTAAATATAAACCATAAACATAAGTATTAAACCCTAAAATTCAAATCTTAATCTCTAAACCCTAAACTAACACCTTAAATCCTAAAATTAACAAGCTTGAGTTTACACAACTTGTGTATCAAAGTTTTTTCTTCATAGGACTTTAAATGAGACGTGACAAATGAAGAGTTACTCGAGTCCAATGCAGTCAAAGATCGGTCAACACTTGACTCGATTGGGCTCGAATCAAGCTCGAACTCGACTCAAGTTCTAATCGAGCCGAGTCGAGCTCAGATTTCTCAGGCTTGTTAGAAATTACTCAAGCTCGAACTCGACTTGAAATCTTAATGAGCTGAGCCAAGCTTAGCACTACTTGAGCTCGACTCGGCTCGTTTACACCCCCTAGATGCGACTATGTTGCTTTGGTTGATCAAGCATGGTAATGTTGTCTCGCCGGATGTTGTTCTTGGAGGTTTTGGAGGTAATGAATCATGTTGTTAGAGGGTTATTGATAATCTTCAAGGTCCTGGTTTTTGATGGAGATTGTCTGAATAATCTTGTTTCCAGTTTAAGAGATGGGTGATTGTTGTTGTAGCAGGGCTATTGTTAGATTTTGTTGGTGGTTCTGGTTCAGTTACTATAAAAGTGTTGTTGGCGGTTCAGTTCCTTTTGAGTTTTTTTTTTTTGTCGTTCTCTTGGTTTTTTAGGACTTTGTCCTGACTATTTTGGACGAACTAAAAAATTAAGTTTAGATTTTATGGGTTAAGGTTTAAGGTTAAGGCTTATGGTTTAGGATTTAGAACTTAGGGTTAATTACTGGAATAGTTACTTATGTTTCCCCCAATATAGAGTTGGTCACTTACGTTTTCAGGGCATAAATTTTTGGTCACTTAGTCGTTTGTTGCCGTTAAACATTAACGACTTGCTGACCTGGCAATGAAAAAATAAGGGTAAACTACTGCAATGGCCACTAAAGTTTATCTCATGTACATTTCTGCTCCCCAATATTTTTAAAAAAAACATTATGGTCACTACTAAAAAGGTTTCTTTATAATTCCACCCTTCAATTTTTAAAAATTCATTTTTCAACCCTAAAACTTTACAATCAATTAGTACAATAATATTATAAAGGCTTAAATGAAAAATAGGTGTCCAAAGTATACCCTTTTTAAATTTTAGGTGCCCAAATTGCTCCTATTTAATAACTAAACTTTCAAATTGCTCCTATTTTTTCACTCCGGATTATTTTATTATTATTATAACATGAAATGTCATTTTTTATTATTGTTAAATTAAAAAAATTAAAATTAAAATAAAATCATTTTTATTATTATTAAATTTAAAATATTTTAAAAAATATTACGTCTTAGAATAATTTAGGTGTCTAAAGTATTATTTTTTTTTTTGTAAAAATAGGTGCCCAAAGTTTCCATAGTTACAATTTTAGGTGCCCGGTTGATAAATGGGTGTTTAAAAAATTGTCAACCAATCGGTGCTTGACACGTGGCATTAACTTTATTTTTCTTTTAAATTTTTTTAATGGATGTAGAACTAATATTTTGATATAATAATTGAAAAATGTTTTGGACTAATTTGAAAAGAATTTAAAACTTGGTTTTAAGTCCAAACAACTTGAATTTATGTTTGAGGTATTTTAAGAGGTTTTTGACAAAGATTTTCATGTTTCTAATAGCCAAACTCGTATTTTCAACGTACCCGTATCGATACGGTTGTACCCGTACCGATACCTTTTTGCCCAAGTTTGGTCACTGCCAAAACCCGTATCGAAACATGCTTGGCCGTTTCGATACGGATCGGGATCGTTTTGATACGCCAGGTAAGCGTACCGATCCCCTTTCAACCAACCCCAACGGCTATTTCCCAACAGCCATTTAAATGTGAACCCGTGCCGATACACCCTCAAGCGTATCGATACGCCTAGGCTGGCAAGAGCCCAACGGCTAGTTCCTCATGAAGGTCGTACCGATACGGTTCCACGCGTATCGATACGAATAGCTGCAGGACAGCATTTATGAATGGAAATAAAGTCCTCAACGGCTCAAATTCATCCCCAACGGCTAGTAACGGCTACAAACTCAATTGGGTGTATAAAAGGGACCTCCAAGCATCTTGTAATGGTTAATGCTTCAATTGTTACAACATTATGATGTCAAAATTTGTCTAGAGCTTTAATTGTTTATTTCTTGCTTAGACAACACTTGTGAGCTTACATTGTTAAATTTGCTCAAGTGTTTAGGTTTTGGGTGAGAGCTTAGAATTGCAAACAAACACCTATTAGAGGGACTTCTAGTTTGCTAAGTCTTTCTTTGTAAAGAGAGTGTTCCTTCAAGCTTTGGGTAGAAAGCTTTGAGGGTTGTAACGGTTTCCTCCTAATCCTAGAAAATGGGACGAAATTCTTAGTGAATTTGTTGGAAATCCTTAGTGAGGAGCTAAGGTAGTGGATGTAGACCTTGGTTAGAAGGTTGAACCACTATAAATCCTTGTGTCAAATTGCAAATTTTTCACCTCCCACTAAAACACCCAATTATCCAACTTCTCCACACTTGGCGAGCAAGAACGGTTGATCGAATCAAGCCCCTCACAACTTAACAATGGAAAATACTCAGATTTTCAAATTTTTATAAAATCTCAAAATTTTACAAGCTTCACAAAACAATCCCTAAATCCCTAAAATTCCCAAACTTTCGTCGTCAACTGCCGCAGGTTGCCGTCGCTGACCACACCCACTTGATCGCCCAACGGTTTTCTATAACTACATACAATACATACATACACACATATATATATATAGGATCCACTTACGTGTTGGAAAAAATGATATTTTGGAGTTTTGAATGAGAAATTGATCCAAATGTTGTTGAGGAAAAGCGTGAAACCAATTGTTGGTTCGTAAATGTGTAGACGTGCACGACGTGGGTAATACAAATGTTCGGACCTGTCGGGTCCTTCGTGGACCTGCGAATATTTTGATCCAAATTTGAAATAAAATTTCCCTCGAATAAGAGCATATATTTGCTAAATTCTATTTTGGAATTAAAATGATAAATGTAAAAAGTCTCCTTTAATTCGTATAGAAATTCTAGAAATTGCTCTCTAAAATATTAATTAATTTTAAATATTAAATGCTTTATTGTGTCAAAAGTTTTCAATAGTTTACTATGTGAAACCCCTATAAATACTTTGCTAACCTACTAGGTTAAACACACAACACAGAGAATTTTCAATTGCTTTTTGCTATGTGATTTCGAAAATATTTTCGGTGATAGAAGAAGACGAGGTTATGGTTTATTGATCACTGTAGACGTTCTACTGTTGTGCTCATTCTGTTATTGTATCATGAGAGATAGACGTCTGACGTTTCATGAGTACCATAGGAGCGGGCGAATTTATCTTAAGGAAACTGTGTGCTACATAGGCCTCAAGAAATAAACGTAGGGGTGGTAATCGGGTGGGGATAACCGAAAAGCGTGGAGATCCGAACCGACGCGTATAGGGAATAACCAAAATCTTAACCCACGAGGACGTGGATGGGGAGAGTTTTATCATCGAAGCTCAAATAGAGATTGGGATGGAGATTGTTATATTCGAACCGTGGAGATAAACAAATTGTACCCGTATAAATCACCGTGAGGATCCTCAAAAAATATCTGCTGGGATCCCTAATATTTTACAAAGTTTGGTGGGCATAAGAGTAATTCACTCATTTTTCAATAAAAATCAAATTCCCCACAACCTGAGTATAATTCATTGGAGTAAGTTTAGAAATTCTCCGTAAATTCCATAAAAATAATTTGAAAGTGGTGTATGTATCGTTGTAAACATGATTCATTTTAGTTTTGTTTAAAATATAAGATAAACTATTTTGATATGTATTTTAAAAAATATTAATATATGAATGTTGAAATGTCATAAAAATTTACAACAAATTTCTTAAAAAACAGCTTTAGCGGTGACTTTGAAAAACCACAAAAAAAAATCTACAAGATAAACCAGGAAATGAGCCTTATATTCTATAACCATGCGGAAGTCTAGATTTGTTTAAAATGAATGATTCTTGATTTCGAGTTATATATTAGGAGTTATTATTTTGAGTGAGAAAAAGTCAAAAACAAAAGACTACATTTTGTTTCTAAAAACAACAATGGCAGTGACTTCATAAATTCGCCATAAAATCGTACGAGTAAAATTAGAAGGGGTAATTTATATGGTTGAAAAGATTATCGAATCTAGTTCCCTTTAGAACAAACGGATCATTATTTGGAATTGTAGATTATTAGTTACATATTTTCTTTTAAAGGTAGTGCAGATTGTCATGTTTCAATAGTTAGTAATTTAGTCATGTTTTATAGTTTTGAAATGGTTTGTTTATTGTTGGTAAAACTAAATTTATTATTTATGTTTGTAATTTTGGAAATTTAGTGTTGAGTATTTGTTTTAATGTACTAAATTTTGTTTTTTTTTTTGTACGAGGATTAACTGAAAACCGCAGGGATCCGCAAAGAATAGGTATGAGGACGAAAAATAACCAAAATGTTTAATGAGGATTTCCCGAAACCATACCCGCGATTGTTGGGGACGGAGTGAGGAATACAAAACCGTCCCCGACCCGCCCCGTTGGCACACCTAAATAAACAGTTTCGGTTTGGGTTTTTTGCTCTCGATTTAATTTCAAGTTATTATTTTGTACTCTATTTGGTACAAATTACAATAAACAAATTCAGTATTTATGTTACTGTCTATTTTATTTTGTTGGATTAACGCTTTTTATCTAACATTACATATAATACAAAACTCATACTTTTTACATAATTTTGGATCGTTATATGGGTGAAATGGATGGTTACGATTAACTTCTTTACTTTTTTAAGTGATAATCTTCACATATCATATTGTTAATCATAGTCATTCATTTTACTGATTCAATGATCCAAAAAACGTGTAAAACTTAAAAACTCTTGCACTGTATAAACAATATTATCCCTATATACACACACACATATATATAATTGAGTCATTCGACTCGTACTTGAAAATTGATCCACTTATTAAAATTTTGAGTTATTCGAATTTCATTTTATAACTCAAACTTTATTTGAAATTTTTTCGAGTTGAATTTATGAAATTACGAGTGGAATTAAGACGAGGCGGGTATTTTTGTATAGAATCAAATTATTTAATTTTTTTCTAGTCAAGTTTTACACAACCCTAATAGAAACATCTTCGATTGCTTTCATTAGACTTGTGGGAGATTGGGTGGAAACAGTAGATGAAACAACTAGTATGTTGTATAAATTTATTTGTAAAATAGGTAATTAGGCTCCATAATAACGGTTCCCATCTCCGAATCGATCTTGGCATCGAGCTTTGAGTTTCGGATAAGATTCACAATCCATTTCTCACCCTCCTCGTAATTTAAATTCAACTTCTCGAAAAGCACCCTTGGAACACATGAAAAATACTTTTAATATTTTTTTTTGCTCATCAAAAAGTCGTATATTATTAAAAAAAAATATACAATGATACATCAGACGGTCACCTAAAATACTTTTAATGTTGGCTCAAAATCTAACAAAACAACTAAAACTACATAAAATATATAACCAGAAATTTCCTTTTATCAGAGGATATTTCTCATGACAGAATGTCTTGAAAGTGTTGACAAGACCAATGAGAAGGGGAAAATGGGAATACATGTATTCAAATAAATGTCCTTCCACTGTCATTTATTTGTAAGGCGACTGTAATTTTAGTAGGGAAGTTTGCAAAAAGAAGCTAACTATATTTTTAACAAAGAAGGAACTTACTTTATGTCAATACGCTGATGAATTCTGCAGTATGTCTCGAAGATAAATAGACAAGCATTCTCAAGAAACTCATCTTTCAATGGTACAATAGAAAAGTTACCTTCTTCAAATATTTAGAGTTTCTTTCTGTGTATTATATGGATGATTAGATCGGTAAGGATCATGATTGGTAATTATTTGATCGTCTTTCTCTGAGTAAAAGGTGAAATATAATCAACTCGAACTTGGGACAATTATTCGAAATTTTAGTGAAGGACTGGATTTGTTATTTCATGTTTGCTTTTTGTGAAAAAATATCAATTGAAGTGAAGGTTTTCTTCAAACAACAAGAAGCTAGGTCAACTATTCGATCAAATGATATTGAGCATGCTTCTCATCTCTTTTCGATAGGCAAGTGGGCTATTTCTTTATAAATTTGTGCTCAATTTCATATGTGTCAATTTTGCCAAAATCTCATTGTTAGTTGGGGATACACACAAATTGAATTCTTTAGGAACATATCAAGAGAGAATTGTATTTTGTTAGATAATATATGGTTGATAAACAATGATCGATTTTTTAGCAAGGTACAAAATGTTGTAGGAAAAATGTTTGGTTAAACCGAAAAGGGTTGAAATTAAGACTTGCTTGAGGCATGCACTAGACACCGTCCTTAAGGATATTTCGCGGTGAAGCGTACACTTCAGGATTCAACAAGCACTTCTGTCGAAGCAGGCAACAGAAAGAGCAAAGAACCAATGAATACTCAGCTTTAAAATGTGTTTAAACTGAGAGAAAGAAAAAGAAAGTAAGTAGATGATTCTACTTTTTGGATGAATTATGAAGGCATATGTGCATGGTAT
Source organism: Hibiscus tridactylites (assembly GCA_958450335.1). Lineage (NCBI taxonomy): Eukaryota > Viridiplantae > Streptophyta > Magnoliopsida > Malvales > Malvaceae > Hibiscus > Hibiscus tridactylites. Next base: position 812,457 of record OY288266.1, on the reverse strand, counting down.
TTATAGTACCATGCATGCCTAAAAGGGGCATCAAAATATAGCAATTAATAAGGGTAAATTGGTCAAAAATAAATTGAATGGTTAAGAATAAAGATGCTTTTATTTAAAATGAATGGTTTAAATTAATCAGAAAATAGATGGTCCAAAAAGAATTTTAAATAAAAATAAAAATAAAAATAATAAAAATAGATCGGGCCTCTAGTTCATGCACATGATAAAATTCGTCGGTTTCAACTGGACTGAACTTCTTGACCAAACCTCATGTGCGCGCAACCACCGTTATATGTTTCTCTTACAAGCCTAATCTCAAGTCTCTCTATTTAAACTCAGAACAAATAATATAAAAGAGAGATGTGAGATTCTTTGAAATATACTAAGTAAACTTATAATTTTACAACAAATGTATCGACGAATTTTCAATATAATTCTATAAGATCTAGTTTTGTTGAAGTAACAGATTCATCCAATTGAAAGGATCTTCTTATCAATTCAGAGACGGTTTCAATTCCATTAGTAATGGGGATTTAGAATATCATACATTGATTAATGAAAGAGAGGGGTTTACAGTTTAATGTTTAGAGTTGAAGGTCTAGGGTATATGAGAGTAGGGTCCAAGATTTAGGGTTTAGGGTTGATGGTTGAGGGATTAAGTGTTAAGGTTGACGTCTCATAGTTTAGGGTTCATGGTTGAGTGTTCAAGGTTTAAGGTTAAGCGTTGATGGTTTGAGATTCATGGTTTAAGGATTAGTGGTTAAAATTTATGGTTCAAAATTAATGTTTAGGGTTTAGGGTTGAGATTTTATGGTTTAAGGTTCAAAGATTTGGGGTCATGTTTGATGATTGAGGGTTTAGGGTCTAAGGCACATGGTATAGCGTTTAATGTTTATGATTAAGTGTTTATGGTTTAGGGTATATGACTTGTTCATGGTTTATGAGTTAGTTTGTAAGGGTCGTGATTTAGGGTTTATGGACAATGATTTATGGTTTGAGGTTGACGTGGTTAGGGTTTAGGGTTCATGGTCGATAGTTTATGGTTTATGAGTCATAATTGAGGGTTAAGGGTTTAGGTTGATGATTTGGGGTTGAGGGTTTATTGGTCAATGTTTAAGGTTTAGGGTTGAGCATTGAGGGTTTATGGTTCATGGTTGATTTAATTATTTTTTCGAATTTAAATGTCGTATTTATTTATTTATGGTTCACATTTGAATGTCCTTATTTTTATAGTTGTAAATACTCGGGTTTCAGTATTTTACGACTAAGCTTGCAAAGAATCCTCTGTTCCAAAACCAGGAACAATATTTTCAAAACCCTAAACGATTAAAGACGAAAAATGCATAGGTTTCTTTCTCTGAAACAAGCCTTCACCAGTTCCTCTTCTTCCCTTCCGTACAAAACCTTCTTTTCCGTCGCCAAGTCAATCCCCCAAAACTCTGCATTCTCGCGCCAATGTCGATCCAAGCCCAGTTTTACTGTGGAAGTTCAGGGGTTTCGCTCATATCCAGTTTTTCCAAAGCGTTCTTGGTTTAATTTAGCAACTACCAATCAGAAAGTTTCAAGCAGGGTCCTTTTATCTTCCAGATTTCCTAAAGGAAGGCTGGGTTTTGGCCCCAATTTTGCTCTTCTGAAGAGTCGCTGGTAATTTTATTTATTTATTTTGCAAAACTGTGTATCATTTCTTGTTCCTATTCTGTATTGAAATCCGACCCCCTTTAATCCTATAGTTATATTATTAGGTTCATATTCGATTCTTTGATGACAAAATTTATGCTTTAATGCTGCCATTTATATTTTTATACCTGCTTGTTACTAAGGATAAAACAACTCAACAATGTTATGCTTCTCCTAGTAATAATGGCCTATGGCGAAAGCAGTGCTAACGTTGAACCAGCTTATGAATATTGCTTGACTGTGCCATGTCAATAATCTTTCGTCTCTTTTGTTCCCAGGAGGTCATGGTTCCAACGGTTTTCAGCAAGTGACATGATTTTGGGCTTGGTTTTAACTAATGTTTCTGTTTTTTTATTATGGCGGATTGCTGATAGACGATTTATGATGGATAACTTTATGGTGAGCCCTTAGCTTTTACTTGCCCTTTTCTTTAGTTTTGTTTTCTCCTTCTAATTACTTTGATGTTGTGAGCAGGTTTCATTGGATAATTTTAAGAGTGGACGCTTGCATACACTGATCACTTCAGCTTTCAGTCATATTGATATTGGGCACATTATTTCTAACATGATTGGACTTTATTTCTTCGGATACAATGTATGATTATTGAAATCTTTTATTTGTTACAACTTTTTTCTTACCGGTATTTATGTCTTACAAACTGCTTCTTTTCGACAAGAAAGCAAAATTGTTGTTTTATGGACAACGTTATTTGTTAGTTCATTTTAATGTTTCAGTGTTAAATTTCATTAGTTTTCCTTCTTTCAACTTTGTGAGATAAGCGTAATGGCATTTCCATGTTACTCTGTTGACTTGGGGATTTAATTCATGTGACAATCAGGCTTGTAACATTTTGATTTGTGTCCCTCTATGCTTTATCTGCATTGTGTTCTGCGTTGTCCTTTTCTTCTTTCTTTTACCCCATTACTCACCAGGAGCATTAACCATTTTATTTTCTTTGCTTATTACTTTGCATTGTGTAGATTGGAAGAACCTTTGGACCTGAATATTTGCTGAAGTTGTATCTAGCTGGGGCAATTGGTGGTTCAATATTTTACTTGGTGCACCATGCATTTTTGGCCAAGGTACCATGCTGCTGCTGGAAATATATTAATGCATACCCTTTTAGCCTTGGGTTATTGTGTATGGTAATAACAAATGCGAAATACGATTAGTTTTGGATACAACACGATACTCCCCCATGTTTAGGTTCGATAAGAACAATTTATGGGAACGAGTTACTAGAAAATGTGGGACAACAAACAATGAAAAACAAATAATAATGGATGGGACAACAAACACCATAAGCTCTCAATCATATGATGTTACACTAACCACCAAAAGCCAACTAACAATAGTTGGACAATCTTAAAGGTTTTGATAGCAGCACTAGAAATCCAACTTAATCCGCCACCCAGCTGATGCAAATGCATGGTTGTACAGGTCTGTCATGAGAAGCCATTTTGCATGCACAAGAATAAAATCTTCTAATTTTTTCATTATAATGTTTGCATCTTGATAGTATATAAATATTCGCCTATTATGGCATAGGAAAATTTATTCATATTGTCATTAACCATATATGATTTGGTATTTTCTCACTCTTAGCCATCCACCACAGGAACAAGGAACGTGGATGATGGACCCTTCAAGGACTCCAGGACTGGTATGCTCCTGTGATGATATTTTTCTTCTTCTTTTTGGGACTTTTCTGTTAATGACTGTAACCAAATAGTAACAGAATTTTTCCTCTATCCGGTTAACTGCTTTTTTTTTTGTTTTGCAATCATAAAGATTTTTTTTCTCAGTTCACCCTCATGCTACCCTAATTTTTTTTGTTTTGCAATCATAAAGACTTTCTTTCTCACTTCATACAAGTTTACCCCTTCGTATGTTACTTGTCAATCTATCATCATATATATCCTTTCTTTGCATTACCTGTCTTACTTTCTTGTTCCAAAATGGGGAGTGTAAGTCATGAGAAACTTATTTTAGTTCTTAGATCCACTAATTATTGCCGTGGTTTTCATCTGTTATTCCGCCAATGCAATAGTTTGAACTTTAAAAAATGTTTAAATTGTGGCCCCTTTGTGTCATTTAGGGGGCAAGTGGAGCCGTTACTGCTATAATGCTGCTTGATATATTTTTGAACCCAAAAGCTACTCTTTATTTCGATTTCATCATACCAGTGCCTGCCATGTTATTGGTAAGCATTCTTCTAGTTTATACTAACTACGAAATGACCTTTTAGGCTTACAATCCTTGCTTAATTGTTTATACATTATTTTTTTTGCAGGGCATATTTCTTATTGGGAAAGATATATTGAATATAATAGAGGTATATTGCTCATCATTCAGCAACTTTACTCGTTTTTTGTTTACCTTCCTTTCAAGCACCAGCTTCCTTGACTTGCAACTAGGCTTACAATGTTTCTAGTAATTATCTAGATATCCATTCCGGATGCACTGCTTAATGACATGATTTAAATGATGTGGTATAGAATTATTAGAGTTGTGGGATTGTCCTTTGGTTGGTGTTAACCTTCACTATGACTTTATGTGGGTACTAAATTTGATTTTTAGTGGTGCCTTAAATTTTTACGTGGTTTTCATTGGGCTATTCACCTAATCTTGAGCTACCTCAATGGAACATTCGACCTATTGTTGGTCGGTGCTTCTGGTACTGGCTATGAATTTTTATTTCCAAATCTCACAAACTTAAGGTCTAATATCACCTAACCAATTAATATTTGATTTTTTCATTGTAGGGAAATAGTCATATTTCAGGATCAGCTCACCTGGGAGGGGCAGTAGTTGCGGCAATTGCATGGGGTCGACTTAGAAGGGGACGCTTCTAAATTAGATAACGAACTTGCTAATTAACTCTTACATGCCTCATGTGTTCTTTGCTACATGTTTCATTCTAGTTGCTTTCTTTTATGTTTAACAAGGACATATCTGCAGTTAAAGCGTATCTTCATTACCTGGGCTAGTCATTTTGAGTTAATGTATCTATATGTTTGAGTTAATGTATTCTAGCCCATCCGTCCCTCATATCACGAACTTCCAGAGGAATTCAGATTGGAAACTCCCGCTATTACCCTTTTGATCAGTTCTGTTGATCATGCTCCACATGAAATTGGAAGGTATTCAGAGCGTGTGAGGCCGGAAGTTGAGAAGAATGATTTTCATAAAGGTTCACAGGTATACCTTGAAGAGCCCAAATTAAGCGACATTATGAAAATGATCTCAAGCTGCAGTGAGATTGAACATATATAAATCTAACTAGGGTTTGCGGTGGTGGAGGAATTGGATGAGAAAAGAAGAAGAGGGATTTTAGTTTTAAGATATTTAATGAAACCGTCACTAGAATTGAGATATCAAATATTTAGAGTTTCTTTCTGTGTATTATATGGATGATTAGATCTGTAAGGATCATGATTGGTAGTTATTTGATCGTCTTTCTCTGAGTAAAAGGTGAAATATAATCAACTTGAACTTGGGACAGTTATTCGGAATTTTAGTGAAAGACTAGATTTGTTATTTCATGTTTGCTTTTTGTGAAAAAATATCAATTAAAGTGAAGGTTTTCTTCAAACAACAAGCTAGGTCAACTATTCGATCAAATGATATTGAGCATGCTTCTCATCTCTTTTCGAGAGGCAAGTGGGCTATTTCTTTATAAATTTGTGCCCAATTTTTTTTTTATTAATCAAGGGAAAATATTATGGCGAGCCTCGTTAAAAACCTCTTTAACCTAAATGGAGGAAAAGAGTACTCACCATAGCATTACATCGTACCAATGAATTAACATGTAGACATAAACCTAACCCGACATGGGTAATTCATCATGCAACAAACTCAACACCGCATCAGGCGGATAACAAAAATATGTCGCCTCATAACTCTGTCAAGGCTCCAACTTAGCCAAAGTATCTGCAACACGGTTAGCCTCTCGAAAAACATGGTGAAACTCACAAATCCGGAATCGAGGAACCAAGGCGCGGATCGCGCACACCAATGAAGACTGACCCATCCTATCGTTACCATTGCGCAACATGCGGATTACCTCCAAACAATCCGATTCAACGGTTACGTCTTCAATATTACACTGTAAGGCATAAGTCAATCCTTCATGAATCGCCTAACACTCCGCGTCAACCGCACGACATCAACCTATAAACTTCGAAAATTCACCACCCCATGTGCCCGTAGTGTCTCGGAGAACTCCTCCACATGATGCCAAACCGGTATCTTTGTCACAAGCTCCATCAACGTTAAGCTTCCAAGCAGTATTTAACGGTGGCAGCCAATGTCTCTGCTGTTGTCGGTTGGTCGCCACATTTTCCTGCAATGGTCGAAGGTTCAACAAAGCACGCATAATCTCCTGAACCAGCCTCCTGCTTCGCGCAATGATCTCATCTTCCCCCTATCCTCGTTCCTGAAAACCACACTGTTGCACGCGATACACAAGTGCCACAACAAATTTGTGCTCAATTTCATATGTATAAATTTTGCCAAAATCTCCTTGTTAGTTGGGGATACGCACAAATTGAATTCTTTAGGAACATAATAGGAGAGAATTGTATTTGGTTAGACAATATATGGTTGATAAACAATGATCGATTTTTTAGCAAGGTATAAAATGTATCGACAAATTTTCAATATGATTTTACAAGATCTAGTTTTGTTGAAGCAACATATTCATCAAATTGAAAGGATCTTCTTATCAATTCAGAGACGGTTTCAATTCCATTAGTAATGGAGATTTAGAATATCATACATGATACATTGATTAATGAAAGAGAGGGGTTTACGGTTTAATGTTTAGAGTTGAAGGTCTAGGGTTTATGGGAGTAGGGTCTAAGATTTAGGGTTTAGGGTTGATGGTTGAGGGATCGGGTGTTAAGGTTGATGTCTCATAGTTTAGGGTTCATGGTTGAGGGTTTAAGGTTTAAGGTTAAGCGTCGAGGGTTTGAGACTCATGGTTTAAAGATTAGTGGTTAAAATTCATGGTTCAAAATTAATGTTTAAGGTTTAGGGTTGAGAATTTATGGTTTAAGGTTCAAAGATTTTGGCTCATGTTTGATGATTGAGGGTTTAGGGTCTAAGGTACATGGTATAGCGTTTAATGTGTATGATTTACAAAAATAATTTCATAAACTCAACTCGAAAAAATTTTAAATAAAGTTTAAATTATAAAATAAAATTCGAATAACTCAAAATTTTAATCAGTGGATCAATTTTCAAGTACGAGTCGAATGACTCAATTATATATATGTGTGTGTGTATATATATAGGGATAAGATTGTTTATACAGTGCAAGAGTTTTTAAGTTTTACACGTTTTCTGGATCATTGAATCAGTGAAATGAATGACTAAGATTAACAATATGATATGTGAAGATTATCACTTGAAAAAAATAAAGAAGTTAATTGCAACCATCCATTTTACCCATATAACGATCTAAAATTATGTAAAAAGTATGAGTTTTATATTATATGTAATGTTAGATAAAAAAAACGTTAATCCAAAAAAAATAAAATAGACAATAACATAAATACTGAATTTATTTATTGTAATTTGTATCAAATAGAGTACAAAATAATAATTTGAAATTAAATAGAAAGCAAAAAAACCCAAACCGAAATCGTTTATTTAGGGGTGGCAATGGGGCGAGGCGGGGATGGTTTTGTATTCCCCACTCCGTCCCTAATAATCGCAAGTACGGTTTCAGGGAATGCTCATTAAACATTTCGGTTATTTTTCGTCCTCATGCCTATTCTTTACGGATTCCCGCAGTTTTCGATTAATCCCCGTACAAAAATAAAACAAAATTTAGTACATTAAAATAAATACTCAACACTAAATCTCCAAAATTACAAACATAAATAATAAATTTAGTTTTACTAACAATAAACAAACCATTTCAAAACTATAAAATATGACTGAATTATTAACTATTGAAACATGACAGTCTGCACTACCCTTAAAAGAAAATATGTAACTAATAATTTACAATTTCAAATAATGATTCGTTTATTCTAAAAAGAACTAGATTCGATAATCTTTTCAACCATATAAATTACCTCTTCTAATTTTACTCATACGATTTTATGGTGAATTTTTAAAGTCATTGTCATTGTTGTTTTCGGAAACAGTCTACAGTCTTGTAGATTTTTTTGTGATTTTTTAAAGTCACCGCTAAAGTTGTTTTCTAAGAAATTTGTTGTCAAATTTTTATGACATTTCAACATTCAAATATTAATATTTTTTTAAAATACATATCAAAATCGATCATCTTATATTTTAAACAAAACTAAAATGAATCATGTTTACAATGATCCATACACCACTTTCAAATTATTTTTATGAAATTTACGGAGAATTTCTAAACTTACTCCAACAGGTTATACTCACATTATGGGGAATTTGATTTTTATTGAAAAATGAGTGAATTACTCTTATGCCCATCAAACTTTGTAAAAAATTGGGGATCCATGCAGATATTTTTCGAGGATCCCCACAGTGATTTATACGGGTACAATTCGTTTATGTTCACGGTTCGAATATAATAATCTTTGTCTCCATTTTCATTTGAGCTTCGATGGTAAAACTCTCTCCATCCTCGTTCTCGTGGGTTAAGATTTTGATTATTTCCTACACCCGTCGGTCAGATCTCTACAATTTTTCGGTTATTCCCCACCCGATTGTCACCCCTACGTTTTTTTTCTTGAGGCCTATGTAGCACACAATTTTCTTAAGATAAATTTGCCCGCTCCTATGGTACTCAAGAAACGTCAGACGTCTATCTCTCATGATACAATAACAAAATAAGCACAACATTAGAACATCTACAGTGATCAACGAACCATAACCCCATCTTCTTCTATCACCGAAAATATTTTTGAAATCACATAGAGAAAGTAATTGAAAATTCTTTGTGTTGTTGTGTGTTCAACCTAGTAGGTTAGCAAGGTATTTATAAGGATTTCCATATTAAACTATTGAAATTTTTTGAACTAATAGAGTATTTGGTATTAAAAATTAATTGATTTTTCAAAGAGCAATTTTTAAAATTTCTATATAAATTAAAGGTAACTTTTTACATTTATTATTTTAATTTCAAAATAGAATTTAACAAATATATACTCTTATTCGAAGAAAATTTTATTTTAAATTTAAGTCAAAATATTCGCAGGTCCACAGACCCGACAGGTCTAAACATTTGCATTACCCACATCGTGCACGTCTAGATATTTACGAACCGACAATTGGTTTTACGTTATTCCTCAACAACATTTGGATTAATTTCTCATTCAAAACTCTAATTAGCCCATATATATATATGTCTGTATTGTATGTAATTATAGAAAATCATTTAAACCAAAACTAATTAGCATTATAAGTGTTTACAATTAAATTTGAATAAAAGATCAAACAACTCAAATAGAATTTCATAAACTTGACTCGATTCAAAAAAAATCAAATAAAGTTAAGTTCTATAATATGATTCTTCAATTCGACTAACTCAAAATTATTTACTTGACTCAAACAATGCTCGCCCATACAAATTAACATATGTTCTTTTCCCATCATTCCAGGTTAAGGTTTCAAGCTTCTTAAACATAAATAGTAATTATTTAATAATACAACAATAACACACAACTGACGCATATGCCTAAGGCTCAAGTAGTTTACCCTTATATAGGGGCACCGAAAAGGGGTAAAGGATTTCCATCCCCAAATTGCCACCCGATACCAATCGAATCAGTCTAACTGCCTACTCCATTGCTTATAACATCCAAAACCAGAGAAAACATTTCTATACACATATATGTATATGGTGCTTTAACTTTAAACCTTTCCGTACTTTCAAAAAAGCATTTAAAGAAATTTCGTTGGCCATAAATTGAAAGAGTAGAATACATTTTAAATTTAGTTACTGATTTCTCAGTCTTGTTCCTAACCAGAAACTAGAACCACTCTTAAGTTTGTCTGAAGGAAATAAACAATCAAAATTTCGATAATTTCCAACAAACTTAACTGTCCAACTTATCGTGCAGGCTGTGCTTGTGCATGCTCAAGAAGCTGGCCTACTAGCTTGTAGGTCCTCCCTTGGAGGGCTTTGGTGTGGTCTATCAACTGCTCATAACTGGAGAAATTCGATAACAAAATCAAATGTCATTAAGAGAAAAGGAATGAATGGAGTTTTAATATTGTATAACATCAATGCAAAAAGAAATCTTACACGTTGGGTTGATTAGGCTCCATAATAACGGTTCCCATCTCCGTATCGATCTTGGCATCGAGCTTTGAGTTTCGGATAAGATTCACAATCCATCTCTCACCATCCTCGTAATTTAAATTCAACTTCTCGAAAAGCACCCTTGGAACACATGAAAAATACTTTTAATGTCCGCAAAAATAAGCTAACTATATTTTTAACAAAGGAGGAACTTACTTCATGTCAATACGCTGATGAATTCTGCAGTACGTCTCGAAGATAAATAGACGAGCATTCTCAAGAAACTCATCTTTCAATGGCACAGTAGAAAAGTTACCTTCTTCAACTCTTTTTCCAAGGAAGGGATCATTCAATATCACCTAACAAAAAAACAGAGGGAAAACATAGTGTTTGCAGTTAAGGAATCAAAATTACAGCTAAAGGCATCCAAAAAAGATGGTGAAACTTCAAGCTAATATTTTAGCACAGCATGAAGGTAGAAAACATCAGCAACTGAGACAATGAGGAACTTAAAAAAAATCTGCACGGTATAAAATACCATAATCAAACTTACTTCTTCACATTCCTTCATCTTCTTCTGTGCTCCATCAAATTCATAGTTGACATAAACACATGCCAAAAACTCCGTGATGGGATCTTTGTAAGAGCATTGATCTTGCTGGATAACCTTGATAAATTCTTTGAACTGAGGTCTTCTCCTTTTGTTGACAATAAAAGCAGTAGCTAGGTATCTTAAGAGATGTGGGGCACCGGTTTGAATGGCGTTTAGATACCTGGAAAGAAGTGAAACCACCTTGTAAGATGAGGCAACTACACAAAGTTGGATAACGGTGAAGAAACAACAAAAGAAGTAAAATTATAGTTCACAAAGAGAATTGTTATGTTTAATTCCAACAACAATCTCCCTTAGGAAACAAACCTCCACCCATAAGCAGTCCGGCAGACATCTGACCCACTTTAACCTTGAAACTTTGACCGAATGTTTTGCAAATTATATGGCAGGGTGCATATTAACATCTCATATGCCATGCAATGGATGAAGGAATTCCATAAAGCATCTAAACATGTTTCACTCTAGCGTAATCCAAAATCAATGCATATGAACACAGCAGAAGCTTGAAACAAAAGTAAGCACAAAAATACACAAATGAAGAACGGATAAGCACTAATATTATGCGACAAAACGGTCTTATGAACTAAACAACTAATGCAACTAGTAGCAGCAGCATTAACAAGTATTGAAATCTTATTATTAGTCATCAAAATAGCATACTTGTCTTGGTTAAATAGGTCAATGATCAGTGTTCTTCCATTGTCATGGTTGAAAAAGATGAAGAGGCTCCAATGCATAAGCCATATTCTACTCTGAACTTGGTTCAAAGGCGATGAGAAACTCTGCAGCAAGAAGAGTAGAAGACAAATACCAAAGAAAAATAAACAAGTCAATGAATGGAGAGAAAGAAAATTGTCAACATAAAAACCATATAATCAATAGGGACCATAACAAAAACCTTGGAGTCTATTATTTCTTTCAAACAGTTAAGTTCTTCGAGAGCAATATCCCAGTTTTGCATCAGTATCTCAGCTGCAAGCTTCCCCCACAAAGCACTCAAACTCCTTTCGCTGTTAGTACATAAAGCCCGATACTGATACAAATAATCGGCAGCACCCGAGTAGTTACCACACTCGAACTGGAATTTCGCATATTGATATAATGCCTCTATCTGATCTGGTCCAATCTGTTAAAAGTAATTTTCTCCACCATTAGTTTTTTCAAATCTTTCCAGAAATAGCAACAATGAGGATGCTAGAATTTTACATAACAAAGGATACGCCTTTGCTGATTACTGTCTGTATTTTCCTTTAAAAATCACATATATGCTATGACTATCACAAATTCACCAATCTGAAAATCGTTCTTGCTTTTGCATTCAAAGGAACTAATATTTTCAAGCTAATAAAAACAAGGTAGAACATAACATAAAATCAACCTTAAATTCAACGAAGAAAAAAACAGACCTGGTAACGGTCTTTGAGCATCTGTAGATTATACTGTTTATCAGCACGCAATTCCTGAACAGCGCTAGGGTTCTGCAAGAAGGCGACGAGAGGAGCGGCGGCATCTTCCAAAGCCTTAAGACGAGCGACAACCTCGACTCTCCTGTCGATCATGTCCTGGGGGACATCATCGGTGCGGTAAAGGCTCTTGTGGATGTCCATAGCGTAGTCGACCATGTTCGTCTTGTTCAAAAGCTCGATCTTCGCTTTCAGGATCTGCTCATCGGGGTATAGCTGTCGCTCTTGCAAGAACTCTAGCAACGGAAACACCAAGTGCCTGTCGAGATTTGGCGCGATCCGTGGGGTTAAGTCGTACGTTGCCATGGTCTCCGACGGTGTTTTTGCCTCGATCTTCGATTAGGGTTTTGAGTTAGCTCTGGTTTTCGGGGTCGGGAGACGCTAGTAGTGGACAAAGGTAGTAAAGATTAGGTTTTTATTTGTTTTCTGAAATATAGTTCTTGCCCACGTATCTCATATGGGTTCGGTCTGGACTTTTTTTCTCATCGTTTTGAATTGGGCTTTATCTTCTGTTTGATTATCCGTACTCGATTCAGTTGAGCTGAATTGAGTTAAAAAAAATTAGATTAGTTGGATTAACCAGTTATATTTTATAATTTAAATTTTATTTAAAATTTTTTGAATTCGAGTGGAATTTTTAAAATTCAATTCTTTTAAGTTTTTATTTAAATTTATTTATAAATATTTATAATAATATAATATTAATTAGTTTTAATTTAAACGACTTTTTATAACTATATATATATATTTTCATATGCAATATACATATACTAGGTAGATTTAGACACTCGATTCGAACCTAAAAACTAATTATTAATTATTAAAAATTTCAAAACTTTATTTGATTTTTTAAAATCGAATAAAATTTATAAAAGGGTAAATTACGTAAATCATTACTAAACTTTACTCTTAAACTTATTTTGGTCACTAAAGTTTAAACATTGAAAATAGATGGTGATTGTTCGGTCTCAAATTTCAGTAATCACCTTGTCTTGTCCTTTTGAGTTAAAATCTGACCTCTAATTCATCTAAAAGTATCTCAGAGTTCAAAAATCGAAAAAAAAATATTTTAATTTCTCTCATTGTTTTTTTTTTCACTGTTAGATGGAGTTTATTTCTTAGTATATAGATTCATTTGTGTTCATAAAACTTTCGATTATTTCGATCTTGAAAAAAATTTTGTTCACGTATATAAATGTCATCAAAAAATTAATAAATGAGTGACTTTTAACTCGACGGAATAAATCTAGCAAGAAAAAGAAATCAAAGAAAGACATACAAATTCCCTTCTAAAGGGCCTAGGTAATAGCCTAAAAGAAATATTTAATGTTTAAACTTTAATCAGTAAATTATACATTTTAAAACTTTAATGACCAAAATAAATTTGGAAGTATATAATTTACGTAATTTATCCTTTATAAAATTATAATTTAAAATCATTTTTTCATATCAATAAATTCGATTTTTTTTAAATGGTGGAGAATTTTCCTCCAAGTTTACACTTGTTTGAAAATGACCTCTTTGCCTCTCCTTTCCCTTGACTTTTAAAGCTTCTACTCGGATTACACTACTGCGTTCATACTGATTTTCAATTACTTTAAATAGGTCCCGGGAAGAAGACGACAGAAAAAGGGCCAGATTCAATCAATAAACCATAACTTTTAATCCAACTAGATTTTAACAAAGAGCTCCAATGTCCATTTTAATGGCTGAATACCGACTCCAATGCCGTTTACTTTATAATATGTTGTATAATAAACTATGTCTACAAATATACACGCTTTTCCCTACCCATGTGAAAGCCATTGGAATATCATTGCAGTTTCCTGGTAATTTTCTTGCATAATCTTCGCTGAAGTAATCTCAGGTATGCCTAACCAAAACCCACAATCGTTTTCTCCTCTGTTTTCCGATCTTAGCTACGTTTAGTCCTTTTCTCACTGATGCACTGAATAAACCCTTTCGATTGCTTTACTCATTGTCTTCCCTAACGCTGTTTTTGTTTAGAGCTTGGAATCTGATTCCTTAGTATTTGAATCTGCTTCCCTCTTGTATCCGTTGTTATTCCAGCACTTACGCTTTGCTTGAGTTCTGAATCCCCAAAAATGGAAATTACTACGGGCAGCGCCAGCAACGTTGTTACCGGTGTTGCCGGATTCCTGTTCCAAAAACTTAAAGGTGGTTTCGGCTATGTACGCAACTATAGAAAAGTGGTTTCGGATTTTGAGGATAAAGTCGAGACTTTGAGAGGGAAAAGAGACAGAGTGCTGCTGGATGTTGATGCTGCTGAAAAGAATGGTGACTGTATATACCCCGACGTCAAGAATTGGTTGATTAAAGCCGACAGCGTAGTGAATTCGAAGTATAAAGAAGTGAAGGGTCTTGAAGGCGAAGCACACAACAAGTGTTTTGTCTTGTGCCCTAATTTCAAGGCTCGCTATCAGCTTTGCAAGAAGATAGAAGAAGAAGCCGGTGCTGTTGATGAACTCCTCCGGTCAGGTGGATTTGATAGAGTGTCGTATCCTGGTGTCCCACCGCACATGGCGGATTTCCCCCCCAAGGATTTTGAGGACTTTGATTCTAGAAAGCAGTCGTTTAACAACATCATGGAGGCGGTGAAAGATCCTAATGTCAACGTTGTAGGGGTGTACGGAATGCCTGGTGTTGGCAAGACCATGCTTGTTAAAGAAGTTATGAGACAAGTCAAAGAGGATAAGGTTTTTGACTCGGTGGTTTTTGCTGCTGTGACTCATACCCCTGACATCCTGAAAATTCAAGACCAGATTGCAGATATGTTGAGATTGAAATTCGAGGAGCCAAGTGTGAGTGGAAGAGCAAGTCGACTGCTTCAAAGGTTGAAGAAAGAGAAGAAGATTCTTGTTGTTTTAGATGATATTTGGGCAAGATTGGACCTGGTGGAAGTGGGGATTCCTTTGGAAGATGAGCATCAGGGATGCACCATACTGCTGACATCCAGAAATCTTCGTGTTCTGTCCAAGGGTATGGATGCTAAACAAAGCTTTGCAATCGGAGTTTTAGAAGACGATGAAGCTTGGGCTTTCTTCAAGAAGATGGCAGGGGACGGTGTTGAAAGTCCTGACTTGTCACCTATCGCAACTGATGTAGCTAAAAAATGTGGAGGTCTACCAATCGCCATTAAAACACTTGCAATGTCTTTGAGAGATGAACCTTTGTTTGAATGGGAGGATGCTTTGTGCCAACTAAACAGGCCATCGTCAAGCAACTTCAGCGGAGCACCACGAGATGCATATTCAGCTATAGAAGTGAGCTACGATCGTTTACCAAGTGAAGAACATAAACAGACTTTCTTGCTTTGCAGTCTAATGAGTCATGATGCTTTCTTGGATGAGTTGCTCATGTGTTCGATTGGGTTGGGGTTATTTCGTGGTGTCAACACAATTGAAGAAACACGGAACAGACTGTTGACAGTGGTGAGTCATCTCAAAGCCTCTTGTTTGTTGATTGATAGTTATAGTGATCACCGTTTTGATATGCATGATCTTATTTGTGATGTGGCTGTATCAATTGCTTCTAAAGGCAACCATGTGTTTGTTTTAAAACATGGGGATGTTTTAAATGATTGGCCAGATCATGAAACAATGAAAGAGTGCAACAAAATTAGTTTGCGGTATGCTAGTATCAACAAAGTTCCTGATCAGTTGAAATGTTCGAAACTTACTCTTTTCTGTATGGGTAGCAAGGATCCATGTGTGAAAATACCACCAAACTTTTTTAAGGAAATGGAAAATCTTAAAGTCTTAATTTTGGCTGACATGAGTTTCCCATCCTTGCCTTCATCAATTTCCTTGCTAGCAAACCTTCGAACACTATGCTTGTTTTGTTGTGTGTTGGGAGATATTTCCCTTGTTGGAGAGCTCAAGAATCTGGAAATTCTATGCCTTGTGGGTTCTGATATTGAAACTCTGCCGGAGGAAATAGGGCAACTCACTAAGCTAAAGTGGTTAGATTTACGTGATTGTTCCAAACTCAAAAGAATTCCAATTGGCGTCTTCTGCAAATTGACTAGATTAGAAGAACTGTATATGCGCAACAGTTTTGTTGAATGGGGAGCAGAGGGACAGTCTAGTCAACAAAGCAATTCTCGTCTTGCTGAATTGGAAGCTTTGTCCTGTTTAACAGTTTTAGAAATTCATATCCCTAATGCAAACATTATTCCCAAAGACTTCTTCTTTGAAAAACTGCGAAGATACATTATTTTAATGGTAGAAGCTAGTGATTGGGATTGGGTTTGGGATTGCAACTTTGTTTGTGAATACTCCAAAACAGTAAGGCTCAACCTACAGACACGCATTAGCTTTCTTAATAATGGAATCAAAGTTTTAATGAGGAAAGCTGAAAATTTATATATAGATGAAGTGAAAGGTGTGGAGATGTTGTCTCATGATGAGTTTAGGGATTATTTTCAACACTTGAAGAATTTGCATATCGAAAATGGTGCGATGATCCGATATATCCTTAAAGATAATGATGCTGTTCACAGAATTGAATTTCTTAAACTCAAGTCTTTGACGCTGAAGGGTCTGCCTAATCTCATTAGCTTTTACTCTGGAAAGAATGGTTCAACTTCCATATCACCACAGCCACAGGAAACAACCCTTTTCAACCCAAAGGTATTTATTTATTTTCTTGTACCAATGATTGCATTTTTGTATAATTTCCAACTTTGTTAAATTTAATTCTATAAGATTTGATTTGGTAAGTCAACAAGTACATGCGTGCAGACATTGTTTCCAAAGTTGGAGAAGTTGAAACTATCCTCAATTAGCATTGAAAGAATATGGGTTCCCCAAGCATTTTGTTCAACTCAAAATTTGACTAGCTTGATCATTGAGGGCTGCGCCAACTTAAAGCATGTGTTATCCGATTCTATGGCTCAATATCTGTGGCAGCTCAAATGCTTGGAAATAAGTGAATGTAAGTGCATACGGGAGATAATATCAATGGAAGAAGCATCTCGAAACAGAGCTCTTCTAATATGTTTCCCTCGATTGAAGTCCCTCAAATTGAAAGGTCTTGAGAAACTCATCGGATTTTGCCATGAAGATTATACTGTTGAATTCGCAGCGTTGAAGGTTATTGAGATAGAAAACTGTCCAGAATTGAAGGGGTTCATCCATAAGTCCATGAGCAGCGATATCCCAACTGATGGTGTTTTGTTCAATAAGACGGTACTCTTTTCTACGTTGTACATTTACCCCTTTTCCCTCCCTCTCTCTCTCTCTCTCTTTTAATTTAACTCTTCTAATCACTGTTTCCATTGGCATGAATACTGCATTATAGGTTGCTTTTCCCAGCCTGCGGAAAATCAAAATTTCTCGTTTAAGAAATGTGAAGAGGATATGGTATAACCAACTTCATGCGGATTCATTTTCAAATTTGAAAGAGTTGAAAGTTGAGTACTGCAATGCGTTGTTGAATATTTTCCCAATTTTCCTACCGAAAGTATTTCAAAAACTGGAAATGTTAACTGTAACTGATTGTGCTTCACTAGAAGAAGTGTTCCAAGTCCAAGGGTTAGATATTGAAGAAACAAATGCGGTGAACAGTCAATTAAGAGAAGTGAATCTCACTCGCTTGCCAAAGCTAAAGCATGTCTGGAACATGGATCCCAACAGAAATCTTTCCTTTGAAAATATTCGGAAAGTATATGTTTCGGGGTGTTGGAGTTTGAAAGCTCTGTTTCCATTTTTTATAGCCAAAAATCTTCAGCAACTTGAAAGCCTGTCTGTTTATAAGAGTGGGGTGGAGAAGATTGTTTCAAAGAATGTTGAGGAAGTAGAACAGGAAATCTGGTTTGAATTTAATCGATTATTCTACCTTGAGCTTTGGAAACTACCATACCTCAAATGTTTCTATCCAGGGACACATAAAACAGTATGGCCCGTGTTAAAGCAATTGAGGGCATATAAATGTCAGAAGATTAAGGCATTTGGGCATGTTGAATCCCAATTTCCAAAACCACTGTTCATCGTTGAACAGGTATGACCCTTCACCCTTAAAGGTAGTTCATCCGTTTTACTTCAATCATCTACTATCTCTCAAACCTGATGCATCCAATTTAAATTTGACTATTTAATGTTATTTTTTTAATATTTATTAGTTTCATTAATATCTTAGATCTAATCTCATGCATGCTATATAACGAATCATTATCATTATACTTTACTTCATGTTTTGATTAATTTCATAGATTTAGTGATCAAAACTAAGCATATAGGTTATTGGGTGCGACTTTAATGTCCACCTTCATTTCACTTTTGAAATTACAAACATTATCAAAACCTCACCGTATTTCATTATCATAATTATTGGATTACAATTTCCAAAATTTATAGTGTAAGATCATCAGTAACACCTTTTATGAGTTACCCGTAGTCACGCAGGTATTTCGATATATTTTCGGTATTTGAAATAATGCATGTACGTGTATATATATGGTATGAGTTTAGAGAAACTTTTGAACCGATCAAAATACTCTTATGTTTAGCATATTAGACTTATTAGCTATTAAATAAATTATTAATTTTATTATTATATAAGATTAGGATTATAATTTTTAGTATTTTTATAAAAATTACAACGGTCAAACTAAGGTCTCTCATTATTATAAAATAAAATAAAAATTACTAGGTTTGGTTATTTTATTCATTGTCAAACATTTTTTTAGATTTATAAAATAAAGTAAAAATTACAACTGTCAAACTAAGGTCTCTCATTATTAAGTACTAATTATTCCCATAGACCAACAAATCTTGAGTAACTTTTGTTAACATTTTTTTTTATTTTCAAATATTATTTCTTGTTTTTTTTAGAATTGTTTTGGTTATTTTATTCATTGTCAAACATTTTATCTTATTCTCTGAGTTGGTTTTGGAATACTACAAAATTAAATAGTTTTAAAGCATTTACTTCTTTGATGTTTTGATTTTGAGAAGCATAGTTGCAAAAGTAATTTTAGATTTATAGAATCTAGAAGCTTTAAGGAGATGTTGGTAGATAAGATTAAAAATATAGGGAAAGAATGAAAATAAAGCAAAATATAACAATTTCAAATAGAGAAAGAAAGTAAAAACAAATTAAAGTCATAGTTCTAAATAAAGTGTTTTCCTTAGTTTTTGGTTGATTTATGTGTATTCTATCAGATGATTTTACTAGGTTTTGTTGGTGTTTATTATGGTGCTTTGTTGTGGACTCAATGGGGCATCTTTCCGATCTTGGAAGTTACTGATTAATTTTTTTAAAAAAATAAAATTTTAAAGACATTTTTTTTAAATTAAAGTTAATTGGGTTGGAGAGGATATGAGGTATAGATGAGCGTATAATAATAATAATTCAATGCCTTTGGAAATGTATGACATGACATTGTTTCATTGGTGCCTAAAAACTAATGTTTTTAGGATCATCCTAATATAAGTTAATCCCTCTCTCTCTCTCTCTCTCTCTATATATATATATATATATATATATACATGCACACACACCATCTCATTGTTCTTGCTTGTTGATTCATTAGGTTATCCCCCAATTGGAGCAAGTTTCATTTGACAGTGGTGAGATTAAGATGGTAAATGACTGTCAGTTTGAGGCTAACTTGTTGTGCAATATAAAATATCTTCACATTTATTGTCTCTTCGGTGAATTTATCTTAATTGGTTTCCTTCAAAGATTTTACAATGTTGAAACTCTTGAGGTGGTTGGTTCTTGCAATTTCAAAGAGTTGTCTCCTTGCAAAGGTGATGCAGCTGAGGATAAAGACACGATTACCACGCTCCCAAAACTTAAAAAGTTGAAACTGGATTATGTTACCAACACAAGACTTCTATGGACTCAAGAGGATCATATTTCTGCAAGTCTTGAAAGTCTTGAAGTTTGGCAATGTCACAGTTTGATTAATTTAGGATCCTATTTTTCAACTATGCAAAATCTTACAACTTTAGATGTCTGGAAATGCAAAAAGATGACAGAGCTTATTACATCCTCCAAAGCCCAAAGTTTGACGTGCCTTGTGACAATGAAGATAAGAGAATGTGAAACGGTGAAGGAAGTAGTTACAAGCAAAGGGGATGAAATGACATATGAGATTGTTTTCGAAAAATTGAAATGTTTGGAGCTTCACTCTTTACTAAGCCTCAAAAGCTTCTGTTCAGGGAACCATACATTTAGGTTTCCTTCCTTGGAACAAGTCATTCTGAGCAAATGTCCTAAAATGAATAACTTTTATCTAGGAGTGTTAAGCATGCCAAAACTGCAGAAAGTACAGTTAACAAAAACAGATTTTAAGGGACGTTGGGCTGGGAACCTTAATGACACCGTGGAGCAGTTATACAAAGAACAGGTACAGATTGAAAATTCATTCAAGAATGCATACATTTAATTATATCTTACATAATTTATTTTCATCATAGCTTTGTTGGGCTTTTGTTAAAATGATTTGCATGAAAGTTTAACTATTTGATATGCTGCTACTTAGGTTGGATATCGTGACCTGAAGCATTTGAAGTTCTCAGAATTCCCGGAGCTGATAGACATATGGAGTAGAAATCCTCAAGATATGTTGGATTTTAAAAGTCTTGAATTTTTAGAGGTTTGCGATTCCAACAACTTGAAATGCATTTTTAACCTCTCTATGGCCCTGAGCCTAGGACGACTCCAACAATTGGAAATCAAGAGATGCAGTAATTTTGAACAACTCATCAAAGAAGAGGATTCAAACACAATGGCTGGGGAAGCAATAAGAACAGATGGTAAAAAAATCATTAGCATATTTCCTCATCTACAGTCCATTCTCTTGGAATCCTGTTCAAATATGACAAGCTTCTATCTGGGAAGTTCAGCTCTTGAATGTTCATCCTTGAAAGAAATTGTGGTAGCTGACTGCCCAAACATGACTACCTTTGTTTCTATGTTTTCGAGAAACGAGGAAAATGAAGCAATTATTGGTAATGAAACTGATAATGTAGCTACATTTTTCTCCGACGAGGTTAGTTTTTTCTTCTTCTTTTTTACCTGAACTATTTATACATTTATTTTTTTCTCATATGATGCTATTTATAGTGTTAAATCTTAATTTTAATTGGTACATAACTACTAAGTGATAATTAATCTAAAATAATAGTTGTAACTTATCGATAGGATATTATCATATAATAATAAAATTTTAATATATGTATACATATTATTAGTTAATCTATAAATATATAAGGAAGCTAGATATTTAAAAAAAAAATCATGTTTAAATTTTTTCAGATCTTGTTGTTATATTTAACTATTGTAATCATTATTTACATTGGCATGAATGTATTGTAGGTTGCTTTTCCCAATTTGGAGAAGATCAAAATCTCTCATTTGAGAAATGTGAAGAGGATATGGTATAATCAAATTCATGTGGGTTCTTTTTCTAAGCTAAAAGAGTTGAAAGTTGAGTACTGCGATGGGTTGTTGAATATTTTTCCATTTCTTTTGCTGCAAGTATTTCAAAGACTGGAAATACTAACAGTAACTTGTTGTGCTTCACTACAAGAAGTGTTCCAAGTCCATGGCTTAGATATCGAAGGCACAAATGTGGTGGGCTGTCAATTAAGAGAAGTGAATCTCTTTCGCTTGCCAAAGTTGAAGCATATCTGGAACAAGGATCTTAGTGGAAAATTTTCTTTTGGAAATCTACAAAAAGTAGATGTTTGGGAGTGTTGGTGTTTGAAAACTCTGTTTCCGTTTTTAATAGCCAAACATCTTCTACAACTTGAAAGCCTTACTATTGATAACTGTGGGGTGGAGCAGATTGTTTCAAAGATTGATGGAGTAGAACATGAAATTCGGTTTGAATTTAATCAGTTATCTTTCCTTAAACTTTGGAATCTACCAAACCTCATAGATTTCTACCCAGGAACGCATAAAACAGTATGGCCTGCATTAAAAAAGTTGAGCACATATTGGTGTGGGAAGATTAAGATATTTGGGCATGTAGAGTCCCAACTCCCAAAACCACTATTGATAATTGAACAGGTATGACCCTTCAACCTTTCTTTAAAGATACATATATTTTACTTGAATCGTAATCGCTAACCTCAGGGTTTAATACATCCTGTGGTACTGCCTCAATGCCTCATAATTCAGCAGGGGATGTAAATCAAAGCATCAAGTCGATAGATCAGTAATTATCAGCAAGCCTTTAAGATAGTGGACCTAATAACACCTTTTTCTAGATTTTATGCCATGTTGATGGCTTCTTTTAGCACCTTGGTAATGATATAACATAAATCGTTTTAATCATCTTTACATCAATTTGTTAAAGAACTGGACATTTGCCATGCCAAAATCTGGTTTCCTTTTGTTTGCACCAGATAGCTAAAATAATTGAAGTTTCAATAATCAAGCTAACTTGATAATGATCCTTTCCCTCACGAAGCCTTATTAGTTCACAATTAATTAATTAATGGCTGTTTTTTTTTGTTTGGTAACTTCTCAGATCATCCCTCAACTGGAAGAAGTTTCATTTAGCAGTGATGACATTGCAATGATAAGTGACGGCCAGTTTGCGGTAGACTCGTTTTGCCATATAAAATGTCTTCGAGTTACCGACTACCTCGATGAATCAGCACTTTTTCCATTTCATTTCCTCCAAAGATTTTCCAATTTGGAAATGCTTGAGATGGTTTCTTTCGATTTCGAAGAGTTTTCTCCTTACGAAGGTGATGTTGTTGGTGAGGGAAGAGACGTGATAAGGATGCTCCCAAGAATTAAGGAGTTAAAATTGCAAGATTTTGACAATATAACACATCTATGGAAGCAAGGCTCTCCCCTTGACCACATTTGTGTAGATCTTGAAACTCTTCAAGTTTATGAATGTGACAGCCTAAGTAATTTATCATGTGCTTCCTCGTCTTTTCAAAATCTTACAACTTTGGATGTTTGGGAATGCAAAGAGATGGTAGAGCTGATTACATCTTCGAAAGCCCAAAGTTTGGAGCGGCTGGTTACACTGAAGATAGCAGAATGCGAGTCAATGAGAGAAGTGATTGCAAGTGATGGAGATCAAGCAACATATCATGAGATTATTTTCAGGGAGTTGAAATGTTTGGAGCTTCATTGTTTAAAAAACCTCAAAAGCTTCTGTTCAGGAAAATACACTTTGAGTTTCCCATCATTGGATCAAGTAACAGTGAGTGAATGTCCCTCACTGAAGAAGTTTTGCCATGGAGCTTTAAGCACACCAAAGCTGATTGGGGTTCAACATACAGGAAGAGGTTTTAGTAGGAGAGATTGGGCTGGTGACCTTAATGCCACCATTCAACAGTTAAACACAAAAGGTACAACTACAAAGTACTGAAAATTAGTTCATAGAAATATATATATCAATATATATAATGACCAATTGTTAAAATTTGATTTTAATTGTAGACTTATAGTAGGCTTCTTGTAAATCTATCTAATTCTGAATTTATATTCTAATGCACATAAAGTGAGAGTCTCATCTCTTGATATGTGACTCCTTATAATTACAGAAACAGATTTTAAGGCTTGTTGGGCTGGGGACTGTAATGCCACTGTGGAGCAGTTACACAGAAAACAGGTAATGATTGAAAATCCACTGAAGAATATATACATCTAATTATCCTTTGCATAATCTGTTTTCATGGTAGTCTTGTTGGGTTCTTGTTAAACATGTTGTTAACAAAGTTTAACTTTTTGATGTATTGCTACTTAGGTTGAATATCGTGGCCTAAAAATTTTGAAGTTCTCAGAATTTCCGGAGCTGATAGATATATGGAGCAGAAATCCGCAAGAAATGTTGGATTTTAAAATTCTTAAATTTCTGGAGGTCTGTGATTCCAACAACTTGAGATACATTTTTGACCTCTCTATGGCTTTGAGCCTAAGACGACTCCAACAAATAGAAATCAAGAGATGCAGTAATATGGAACAAGTCATTAAAGAAGAGGATTCAAAAACAGTGGTTAAGGATGCTATAAAAACAGAAACCATTAGCATATTCCCTCGTCTACAGTCCATTTGTGTGGAGTCATGTTCACATATGACTAGCTTCTACTTGGGAAGTGCAACTCTTGAATGTCCGTCCTTGAAAGAAATTTTGGTAGCTGATTGTCCCAACATGACTACATTTGTTTCTACATTTTCGAGAAACGGGGGTGAAGAAGCAATAACTGGTGATGAAGCTGATAATGTTGCTACATTTTTCTCCAACAAGGTTAGGTTTTTTTCCTAATGAAATATTTTTATATTTGATTATTCTCTTAAGCGGTTGTGGTTCTTCACATCTCTCTCTCTCATATATATATATATAGGGTTATATTTAGCCAGTCCTGTGACTCGTGTCTTTAATTAGGCAGTTCACTCGATAGGATTAGAACTTTAAGCTAGAGGTTGTTTGATAAACTGAAAAAAAGTACCAAAAATCAAAATCTAAACTTTTAATTTTGAATTCAGTATTGAATGATATCTTTTTAAACATGTGGAAAAATCAACCGATGATAAATCATACTATAAAGTTTTCTATCAACTGCCATTTAATATTAAATTCTTTTAGACTCTCCTCTATCAACAATGATGGCAATTATCTTAGTAAATGTGATTTACTGGTGTCTGCATTCAAATGGATCTATAAATTTACTACTTCAACAGCTATTTTAACTAGCTGTTTTGATTGTTATGTAGGTTGCTTTCCCAAACCTGGAGAAAATCGAAGTTTCTCATTTGAGAAATGTGAAGAGGGTATGGTATAATCAACTTCATGCCGATTCTTTTTCCAAGCTAAAAGAGTTGAAAGTTGAGTGCTGCGATGTGTTGTTGAACATTTTTCCCTTTCTTTTGCCGGAAGTATTTCAAAGGTTGGAAATTCTAACAATAACTGATTGTGCTTCACTAGAAGAAGTGTTCCAACTCCAAGTCCATGGTTCAGATATTGAAGAAACAAATGTTGTGGTCAGTCAATTAAGAGAAGTGAATCTCATTTGCTTGCCAAAGTTGAAACATGTCTGGAACAAAGATCCCAATGGAAGTATTTCTTTTGAAAATCTACGAAAAGTGTTTGTTTGGGAGTGTTGGAGTTTGAAAACTCTGTTTCCGTTTTCAATAGCCAAACGTCTTCTACAACTGGAAAGCCTTATTGTTGAGAGCTGTGGGGTGGAGGAGATTGTTTCAAAGAATTTTGAGGGAGTAGAACGGGAAATTTTGTTTGAGTTTAATCAGTTATCCTTCATTGGGCTCTGGAGTCTACCGAACCTTGTATGTTTCTATCCAGGAACGCATAGAATAGTATGGCCTGTGTTGAAAAAGTTGAGTACATATTTCTGTGGAAAGACGGAGATATTTGAGCATGTACATATTTTGTTGAGATCTTTGCACTCCGTTGAAAAGGTACGTACGGCCCCTCACCTTTTCGTTAAAGATAGGTCATATGTTTGTAATGGTTTATCATTTTACCTCGGGAACTTTTGAATGGTCGTAATGCTTTTGTTAATGTAGGGAAAATCCATTCTGCCACCAGTGGCTTTCGAAAAGGCAAGGAGTGATCTTCAAGAGAAATTCCAAGTTCACAACTGTACAACAAGACCTATACTTCCCTTGGGGCCAAAAGTTATGCAATGGTGCCCTCCAAGCTACCCGCTGTTGAAGCTCAATGTGGATGGTGCATTCCGGGTCGAGGATCGTTGTGGAGCTGTTGGTTTTGTTGTTCGTAGTTCAGGTTTCGTGTGGGGTGGGGGAGCACATTTCATTCAAGAAGCCCACTCGGCCGATTTTGTAGAAGCACAAGCGGTGATCCATGCCTTACGGTTTGCTACTTCGAGAGGGTTCAATAAAATCATTATTGAATGTGATGCACTTGTGGTGGTTAATAAATTGAAAAACAAATTGTCAGATTTCTCCGTGCTCGGTGTAATTCTTGAAGAGGCGAAACAGTTAATGAATTCGTTTGAAGATGTGCGTGTTTGCTACATTCATAGGTTCGGGAATAGAGTTGCCCATGCTTTGGCTTCTTTCGGTTTTGACTGTAATGAACCGTTTACTTTCGATTTCAATTATCCGGATTTTATCCGAGAAGTTGTAAGGGAAGACACCCCCTAAGTTTGTTTGATCAATAGAAGTCATCATATGTTTCCCTCAACTCTGAGAAGTTTCATTTACTAGTGATGACATTGCAACTATAATTGATGAGCAAAAGGTCCACTCAACAGATTATGACATTAACAATATTGAGAAGGGAGATAAATTTTATTTAGAATGTACATCTGATGCTGATATCGATCGAAAACGTGATATAAACTGTCGATTCAAATTGTACGAACCAATTTGCCTCATTGGTTAAGGGGACGGTTGTTGTTCTTAGAATTGTACGAACCAATTTACCTCGGTAGTTAAGGGAACAGTTGTTGTTCTTAGAATTGTACGAACCAATTTGCCTCGGTGGTTAAGGGAACGGTTGTTCTTCCATTTTACAATTCAAATTATTTACTTTGTTTAATTTAAATCCGAATCAAATTCTTTTCTCTTCCTTTTGACTAACTAAAAGGGTTTATCATTTGCTTCCCCGAAATTTCATATTGTTAATGATTTTTCAATATTTTAAATAAGTCCCTAAATTTCTACAAATAAGACAATAGAAGAAGGGTGGATTCAATTAATAACCCATAACTTTTAGGATTAATATCCTATACACTGACAAGCGCCTTAGTTTTAGGGTGTAGGGGGTTAGAATTTAGTGATAGTTGTTTTAATTTCAGGTTTAGGGTTATAATTTAGGGTTTATAGGTTAGGGTTTAGTTTTTAGGATAATATGGCAAGGATTTGTGTTTTAACCTATAAACCCTAAATTATAACCCTAAACCTTAAACTGAAACAACTATCCCTAAATTCTAACCCCTTACACTTAAACTCCTATACCCTATACCCTAAACTAACTCAATATACCCTAAAATTAAAGCGCTTATTTAAACTTTTAGTTTCGATCGCTTGTATATAGAATATATATCCTAACTTTTAATCCAACAATATTTAACAATGAGCTCCAATGCCCATTTTAATGGCCAAATACCTAATCCCACGCCACTTGCTTTATATTTTGTAATAAAATATGTCTACAACCACTATCGATGTATACATTTAAAATCAAATGCAAAGTTATTTGTTTGTATCTTCAAAATTCTTGGCAATGTCTTTCACCAAATCCATATTTTAGTAATTTTTTATTATTACTTTGGTAAAACTATAGTTTTACTCCCTAAATTATGCTCAAATTTAGTATTTATTACATATTCTTTAATTTGGTATAATTTGATCTTTTAGTTTTATAATTTCATTCATTAGTCGAAATAATTAGGAATTTTAACTATTCTTGTTAATATTTTAACATGATTTTTTGGGTAATTTACATTATGGATCAAAGAACTTAGCTTCAACTTCAAATGGGTTATAAATATCTAATTTCATCAAATTACATCATTCAACTTTAATTAATTACAAATTAAGTCACCAGATAAATTTATTACATTTTTTTTCATGTCAACAAATTAATATCCAATTAGCATATCACAAAAACTCCTGCTTGCTTATTTATTCATGTATTCATATATCATGCTTCTTATTTTTTCTTCATGTTTTCATAAAAATCACATCATAAGCTTCATTTAATAGAATTCATACTTCATGCTTGTTCATTATTTCATGTATTTATGCTCATAATTATATTTGCATGTTCATGCATTCATATCATAAAGCGTCTAGTACATGTACTTAAAATACATGTCATAATAAATCCAACGAGTGATTTCAGTGAAAAAATGATGATGTTCATCTTATACATTCATATCTTATAATATTTTGATAGGCATGTTGCGTAAAATTTGTATTATATAAATTTAAGGATTAATATCCTATACACAGGCAGTAAAAATTAAAAGTTTTTACAAACACCTTAGTTTAGGATATAGGGTTTAGGGGTTTAGAATTTATGGATAATTGTTTTAATTTAAGGTTTAGAGCTATAATTGGGAAAACTACACCGATGGTCCCCAAACTATTACCATTTTCCTATTTTAGTTCCCAAACTATGTTTTTCGGCAAAATCGTCACTTCTGTTACATAGTTCTTCTGTTTTAGTCCCCGACGTTAAATAGCTAACGGTTTTGCTGACGTGGCATTTTTTAAGAGGAGAGAGAAATAATTAAAAAATATTTAAAAAATGTCATGTCAGCAAAACCGTTAGCTATTTAACGTCGGGGGACCAAAACAAGAGAACTATGTAACAGAAAGGACGATTTTGCCGAAAAAAATAGTTTAGGGACCAAAATAGAAAAATAATAATAGTTTGGAGACCACCGGTGTAGTTTTTCCGCTATAATTTAAGGTTAATATGTTAAAACTTAAATTCTCACTATATTACCCTAAAAACTAAACTCTAACCTACAAATCCTAAATTATAACCATAAACCTTAAATTAAAACAACTATCCCTAACTTCTAAACCCCTAAACTCTATACCCTAAATTAAAGCATTTGTAAATTTTTTTAATTTTTACCGCACGTGTATAAAATATTAATCCTTAAATTTATATAATAGAAATTTTACGCAACCTATCAAAATTTTACCCCTATTTTCCCTCCACTTCATCCACTGATCAATTCATTTTTTAAAGCTTCTGCTCGGATTCCACTGCTGCGTTCCTACTGATTTTCCTGGGAAAAAAATACTGATTGCTTTCAACTTTAAACCCTTTCTTTTGACTAACTGGGATTCAATCATAACCCACAACTTTAAATCCAGCAATATTTAACAAAGACCTCCACTGCCCATTTTAATGGCCGAAGGTACTACTCCAATGCCTTTTACTTTATATGTTGCAATAAAATATATGTGTTTGGAATATTGTTGCAGTTTCCTGGTAATTTTCTTGCATCATCTGTGTTGAATAAATCTCATACACGCACATATATGAATATCCCGCCATTGCCTGACCAAAACCCAGAACCGGTTTCTCCTCTATTTTCTATATACAACACAAACCACTTCGATTGTTTCACTCTTTGCCTTCCCTAACGTTGTTTTGAAGCCCCGGAAATACAATGGAAATTGCCACGGGCAGCGCTAGTAACGTTGTTACCAGTGTTGCGGGATTCCTGTTCCCAAAGCTTAAGGGTTGCTTCAGCAATGTACGCAACTATAGAAAAGCGGTTTCGGATTTCGAGGATAAAGTCGAGATTTTGAAGGGAAAAAGAGACAGAGTGCTGCTGGATGTTGATGCTGCTGAAAAGAACGGCGATGGTATATACCCCGACGTTAAGAGTTGGCTGGTTAAAGCCGACGAAGTAGTCGATTCCAAGTATAACGAAGTGAAGGGTCTTGAAGACGGAGCAAACAGCAAGTGTTTCATCGGCTTGTGCCCTAATTTCAAGGCTCGCTATAAGCTTTGCAATAAAGCGATAGATGGAGCCAGTGCTGCTGATGAACTCCTCCGGTCAGGTGGATTTGACAGTGTATCCTATCCCGGTGCCCCACCGCCCATGGTGGATTCACCTCCTAAGGATTTCGAGGACTTTGGTTCTAGAAAGCAGTCGTTTAACAACATCATGGAGGCGGTGAAAGATCCTAATGTCAACATTCTAGGGGTGCACGGCATGCCTGGTGTTGGCAAGACTACACTTGTTAGAGAAGTTATGAGACAAGTGAAAGAGGATAAAGTATTCGACTCGGTGGTTTTTTCTGTTGTGACTCATACCCCTGACATCCCGAAAATTCAAGACCAAATTGCAGATATGTTGGGATTGAAATTTGAGGAGCGGAGTGTGAGTGGAAGAGCGAGTCGTTTGTGCCAGAGGATGAAAAATGAGAAGAAGATTCTTGTTGTTTTAGATGATGTCTGGGCCAGATTAGACCTAATAGAAGTGGGGATTCCTTTGGGAGATGAGCATGAGGGATGCACCATACTGCTGACGTCCAGAGATCTTCGTGTTTTGTTAAAGGGTATGGGTGCTAAAGAAAGCTTCCCAATTGGAGTCTTAGAAGCTGAAGAAGCTTGGGATTTCTTCAAGAAGATGGCAGGGGACTGTGTTCAAAGTCCTAACTTGTCACCTATAGCAACCGAGGTAGCTAAAAAATGTGGCGGTCTACCAATCGCCATTAAAACACTTGCAATGTCTTTGAGAGATGAACCTTTGTTCGAATGGGAGGATGCTTTGCGCCAACTAAACAGGCCATCGTCAAGCAACTTCAACGGAGTACCACAAGATGCATATTCAACTATAGAGTTAAGCTATGACCGTTTGCCAAGTGAAGAACATAAACAAATTTTCTTGCTTTGCTGTCTAATGGGTCATGATGCTTTCTTGGATGAGTTGCTCATTTGTTCGATTGGGTTGGGGTTAATACATGGTGTCAACACAATTGAAGAAACACGAAACAGACTGTTGACGGTGGTGAGTCATCTCAAAGCCTCTTGTTTGTTGGTTGATGGTTATAACCATCACCGCTTTGACATGCATGATCTTATTTGTGATGTGGCTGTGTCACTAGCTTCTAAAGGCAACCGCACGTTTGTTTTAAAACACTGGGATGTTCTAAATGATTGGCCAAATGATGAAACAATGAAAGAGTGCGACAAAATTAGTCTGCGGTATGCTAGAATCAGCAAACTTCCTGATCAATTGAAGTGTTCGAAACTTACTCTTTTCAGTATGGGCAGCAGCGATCCTCAGGTGAAGATACCAAACAATTTTTTTAAGGAAACTGGAAATCTTAATGTCCTAATTCTGGCTCACTTCAATTTCCCGTCCTTGCCTTCATCCATTTCCTTGCTGCAAAACCTTCGAACATTATGCTTGTATTGTTGTGTGTTGGGAGATATTTCCCTTGTTGGGGAGCTCAAGAATCTGGAAATTTTATGCCTTGTGGGTTCTGATATTGAAACCCTGCCCGAGGAAATAGGCCGACTGACTAAGCTTAAGTGGTTAGATTTACGTGAATGTTCCAATCTCAAAAGAATTCCACCTGGTGTCTTCTGCAAATTGTCCAGATTGGAAGAATTGTGTATGAGCAACAGCTTTGTTGAATGGGGAGCAGAGGGACACTCGAATCTTGCCGAATTGGAAGCTTTGTCTTGTTTAACATCCTTAGAAATTCATATCCCTGATGCAAACATCATTCCCCAAGATTTCTTCTTTGAAAAGTTGCGAAGATATAATATTTTCATGGTAGAAGCTAGTGACTGGGATTGGGTTTGGGATTGCTACTTTGTCTGTAGATACTCCAGAACACTCAGGCTCAACCTACAGACAAGCATCAGCTGCCTGAATTATGGTGTCAAAGTTCTAATGAAGAGAGCTGAAAATCTATATATCGATGAAGTGAAAGGTGTGGAGATGTTGTCTCATGATGAGTTTAGGGATTATTTTCAACAATTGAAGAATCTGCACATCGAAAATGGTGCGATGATTCGATATCTCCTTAAAGATAATGATGCTGCTCGCAGAATTGAATTCCTTCAGCTCAAGTCTTTGACGTTGAAGGGTCTGCCTAACCTCTATAGCTTTTGCTCTGGAAACAAAGGTTCGACTTCCATATCTCCACAGCCACAGGAAACGACCCTTTTCAACCAAAAGGTATTTAATTTTTTTCTTCTCCCAATGCTTGAATTTTTGTCTCATTTCCTGCTTCGTTAAATTTCAGCGCTTTTGTCAATAAGATTTGATTTTGTAAGTAAAAAGTACATGTGTGCAGACATTGTTTCCAAAGTTGGAGAAGCTGAAACTGTCCTCAATTAGCATGGAAAGAATATGGGCTCCCCAAGCGTTTTGTTCAACTCCAAATTTGACAAGCATGATCATTAAGGGTTGCGCCTACTTAAAGCACGTGTTATCGGACTCTATGGCTGACTATCTGCAGCACCTCAAATGCTTGGAAATAAGTGAATGTAAGCGCATACGTGAGATAATATCAATGAAAGAAGCATCTCGAAACAGAGCTCTTTCAATATGTTTCCCTCGATTGAATTCCCTCAAATTGAAGGGTCTCGAGAAACTCATCAGATTTTGCCATGAAGATTATACTGTTCAATTCCCGGCCTTGACGGTTATTGAGATAGAAAACTGTCCAGAATTGAAGGGGTTCATGCATAAATCCTTGAGCAAAGATATCCCTACTGATGGTGTTTTGTTCAATGAAATGGTACTCTTTTCTAGGCTGTACATTTCCCCCTTTTTCCATTCCCTCTCTGCTTTTTCTCTCTGTGTCTTCTCTTTTAATTTAACTCTTCTAATCACTGTTTCCATTGGTATGAATACTGGTTTATAGGTTGCTTTTCCCAACCTGCGGAAAATCAAATTTTCTCATTTAAGAAATGTGAAGAGGATATGGTATAACCAACTTCATGCGGATTCATTTTCAAATTTGAAAGAGTTGGAAGTTGAGCATTGCAATGCGTTGTTGAATATTTTCCCATTTTTTCCACCGAAAGTATTTCAAAAACTTGAAATACCAACAATAACCGATTGTGCTTCACTAGAAGACGTGTTCCAAGTCCAAGGGTTAGATATTGAAGAAACAAGTGTGGTGAGCAGTCAGTTAAGAGAAGTGAATCTCTTTTGCTTGCCAAAGTTGAAGCATGTCTGGAACAAGGATCTTAGTGGAAATCTTTCTTTTGAAAATCTACGAAAAGTAGATGCAAGGGAGTGTTGGAGTTTGAAAGCTGTGTTTCCGTTTTCGATAGCCAAACGTCTTCAGCTACTTGAAAGCCTTATTGTTGATAGCTGTGGGGTGGAGGAGATTGTTTCAAAGGTTGATGGAGGAATAGAACCTGAGGTTCTGTTTGAATTTAATCAGTTATCTTTCCTTCATCTTTGGCATCTACCAGACCTCGTATGTTTCTACCCAGGAACGCATAAAACATTATGGCCTGCGTTAAAAAAGTTGATCACATATTGTTGTGGGAAGATTAAGACGTTTGGGCATGTCGAATCCCAAATCCCAAAACCACTGTTTATCATTGAACGGGTATGACCCTTCGCCCTTTCCTTAAGATATTAGGATTATTATTTTTAGGATTTTTATAGAAATATTTTTTGATCGATGTGTCATTCTGTATCATCAGCGTATTTGTTTATATGACACTACTATCACGGCGTTTACTGCCGTGTAGGTTTGTCACGTCATTTATTGTCAGTTGACTAACAGTTTTTGTTCATGTATAGGTCATTTAACCTAAAATAAAAGGTTGAGGGTTAAATTGCTTAAAGAAAAAAAATATAGGCTAAAATGACTACTTAGCCAAACATTAGGGGCTTTTTTTGGTATTATGCCTTTTATATATTTATATAAGATTTCGTGACAAATGTTGAACTATTTTTTCATTGTAGAGTTATTTTATATGTCATTAAGTTCTAAAATAAATTGGTTATATAATTTTATAGTAGTCAAGTCAACCAAGCTTGTAGTGCAATAACAAAAGACCTCTATCGAAATAAAATTTTAAATGATATTAAATTCCGATTTTGATGTCAAGCAACCCTTCCTTTTATAAAAAAAAATCATAGATGTCATCTTATACAATCCAATTATATCACCAAGAAAGTTAATATGTTACCAATGAAATAGAAGAGTTTATTAAAAGCTAAACTGAAAACATGTTTAAAAATCGTGGATGCCAATTGGGACTAAAGAATGACAATTGGATGGTTTTACTAGGTTTCGTTGGTGTTTATTTCATTGGTGTCTAAAAACTAATGTCTTCAGGATTATCCTGATATAAGTTTCTGATCTTGCTTGTTGATTCATTAGGTTATCCCCCAATTGGAGCAAGTTTCGTTTGATGTTGCCGATATTGCGATGATAAATGAGCGTCAGTTTGAGGCCGACTTCTTTTCCAATATAAGACATCTTCAGATGAATTGCTACTTCGGCGAAACGAATGCTTTCCCATTTTGTTTTCTTCAAAGATTTTACAATCTGGAAACTCTTTATGTGGGTTCTTGCCATTTCAAAGAGCTGTCTCCTTCCAAAGGTAATGTTGGTGAGGACAACGACATGATTACCACGTTGCCAAAATTTAAAAAGTTGAAACTGGATTATGTTACCAACACAAGACTTCCATGGACGCAAGAGGACCCTATTTCTGCAAGTCTTGAAAGCCTTGAACTTTGGCAATGCCCCAGTTTGATTAATTTGGGATCCTATTTTTCAATTTTGCAAAACCTTGCAACTTTAGATGTCTGGAACTGCAAAGGGATGAGGGAGCTGATTACATCCTCCAAAGCCCAAAGTTTGGTGTGCCTTGTGAAAATGAGGATAAGTGAATGTGAAACGATGAGGGAAGTAGTTGCAAGCCAAGGGGATGAAACTACACATGAGATTGTTTTCGAAAAATTGAAACACTTGGAGCTTCATTGTTTACCAAGCCTTGAAAGCTTTTGTTCCAGGAATTACAACTTCAGTTTTCCTTGCTTGGAACAAGTCATTTTGAGCCAATGTCCTAAAATCAACAACTTTTGTCAAGGAGTGTTGAGCATACCGAAACTACAGAAAGTACAATCAACAGAAACAGATTTTAAGGGACGTTGGGATGGGGACCTGAATGCTACTGTGGAGCGGTTATACAAAGAACAGGTACAGGTTGAAATTTCATTCAAGAATATATACACATTTAATTATATTTTTAATCATAGCTGTGTTGGGCCCTTGTTAAATAAGATTGGCATGAAAGTTTTAACTTTCTGATATGCTGCTACTTAGGTTGGATATCGTGGCCTACAGCATTTGAAGTTGTCTGAATTTCCGGAGCTGATGGGCGTATGGAGTAGAAATCCCCAAGAAAAGCTGGATTTGAAATGTCTTCAAGTTTTAGAGGTTTGTGATTTGGACAACTTGAGATGCATTTTTAACCTCTCTACGGCCCTCATCCTGGAACGACTCCGACAGTTAGAAATCAAGAGATGCAGTAATTTGGAACAAGTCATCAAAGAGGAGGATTCATGTACGGTGGTTGAGGAAGCAATAATAACAGGTGGTAATAAAACCATTACCATATTTCCTCGTATACGGTCCATTGCTTTGGAGTGGTGTTCAAATATGAGAAGCTTTTACCTGGGAAGTGCCGCTCTTGAATGCCCATCCTTGAAACAAATTACGGTAGCCGACTGCCCCAAAATGACGTCCCTTGTTTCTTCTTTTTCGAGAAACGGGGACCAAGAAGCAATTATTGGTGATGAAGATGGTACATTTTTCTCCAACAAGGTTAGCTTTTTTCCCCCCAATGAAATATTTATACATTTTGATTATCCTCTTATCGTACAGCTAGTCCCAACTCATGACTTTAATTAGGCAATTCACTCGATTGGATTAGAACTGTAACTTAGATGTTGTTTGATAAATTGAAAAGAATAAATACCAAAAATCAAATTCTGAACTCTTAATTTCGAATTCAAGAAGTATTGAATTTGAATGGTAAAGAATGTTTGATATTTACTCAAATTTAAGTGTTGGATATATAATTTTAAAATTTGAAAAATAAAGTCTGAAGTTAATTATTAAACTAAAAATGGTAAAACATAAATATGGTTATTTTAGTTTAAATTATTAATTCTTTAAAGGATAATATAATGCCAGGGGTAATTATTCTATACACTAGTGTCGTAGTTTTAGGGTTTATGAATTTAGGGTGTATGGTTATAATTTAGGGTTTAAAGATAAAAGATAAAAAATAGGGTTTATTGGTTAAAACCTAAATTTCTAACCATATCACCTTAAACATAAACCCTAACCTCTAAATCTTAAATTCTAACCTTAAACCATAAATTTCAACAATAAACCTTAAATTCTAAACACATACACTTAAACCCTTAAATCTTAAATCTTAAACTCTAAGTTAAGTCATTCAACCCTAAAATTGAGGTGTTTGTGTAAAATTTGTTTTTGCAAGCATCTTAGTTTTAGGGATTCTGCCTGGGTTTAGTGTTTAAGGTTCAAGTGTGTGGAGCCTGATATCTTCAACCGATTAGCTTGCCAAGTGGTGAAGATTGATTTTTGGTTGATTGAGGTGAAAGCAAAAAATAGAAATGTGACACAAGGAATTAGAGTGGTTCGACTTTCTAACCAAAGTCTACATCCACTACCTTATCTCCTCACTAAAGATTTTAACCAATCCATTAAGAATTTTTTCCCTTTTCTAGGCTGAGGAAGAAATCTTTACAACAAATCAAAGCTTTCTACCCAAAGCTTAATCAAACACTTTTTCAAAGATAATTCGAAGCAAACGAAATCCATCTCACTAGGTGTATGTTTGCACTTTTAAGCACTCACCCAAATTCTAATACACTTGAGCATACATTGACATTTGAGCTCAAAGTGTTGTCTATACAAGAATTTTGACAAAATAAGCACTAAGATATTTCTTGATCATATGTTTGTTGACTTCAGGATCATTAGTTGTTTCTTGTTGCTTGAAGGGTTTTTTATCTTTCCAAATGAGGTCCTAGTTGTTGGTGACCGTTGGGATTGAACTGGAATCGTTGGGACTGATTTCCATACAGTTTTCCCAGTCTGGTGCAGGGTGTATCGATACGCTAGGTACCCGTATCGATATGGCCTCTTTGGGAAAGAACCGTTTAACCTGAGAATATAGAGGCGTATTGAAACGACCTCTTTGGAAAATTAGCTGTTGGGGAGTTTGAAAACAAGACGTATCGATACACTTTGAGGCGTATTGGTACGATCCTCTCTGTATCGATACTACTGAGCCTATAACGGTACGGGTTTTGGCTATTAGAAAATTACTGTAGTTGAAACCCTAAAGTGTATCGATACAAGGTATACTGTAATAGTACTACGGTACTGAAGAAAACACATGTTTAGCTATTTAAAAACAAGTTTAAGCCTTTCCAAAGACTTATAAAACCCATCAAACAAACTTTCAAGTTATGAGATAATTGTGTTTTGGTATAAAAATATCGGGTTTATGAGATACATGATATATCAAGTATTTGTACTTTCGTGATCTCTACGTTTGTAGTGGATTATTTGTTTCTTTCATTCGTGGGGTAGACAAGGTCGAACCACGTTAAATCCCATATGATATTTTAATTATTTTAATCATTATTTATATTGGCACGAATAATGTGTTGTAGGTTGGTTTCCCCAATTTGGAGAATATCAAAATCTCTCATTTGAGACATGTGAAGAGGATATGGTGTGATAAACTTCATGCGGGTTCTTTTTCTAAGCTAAAATGGTTGAAAGTTGAGCACTGCGATGGGTTGTTGAATATTTTTCCATTTCATTTGGAGTAACTGATTGTGCTTCATTAGAAGAAGTGTTCCAACTCCAAGTCCATGGTTCAGATATTATTGAAGAGACAAATGTGGTGGGCTATCAATTAGGAGAAGTGTATCTCTTTCGCTTGCCAAAGTTGAAGCATGTCTGGAATAAGGATATTTCTTTCGAAAATCTTCGACAAGTATGCATTTGGGAGTGTTGGAGTTTGAAAACTCTGTTTCCGTTTTCAATAGCCAAACGTCTTCTACTACTTGAAAGGCTTATTGTTGATAACTGTGGGGTGGAGGAGATTGTTTCAAAGATTGATGGAGGAGTAGAACATGAAATTCAGCTTGAATTTAATCAGTTGTCTTTACTTGGGCTTTTGAATCTACCAAACCTCGTATGTTTCTACCCAGGAACGCATAAAACATCATGGCCCGCGTTAAAAAAGTTGAGCACATATTGGTGTGGGAAGATTAACATATTTGGGCATGTCGAATCCCAACTCCCCAAACCACTGTTTGTCATGGAACAGGTATGGCCCTTCGCCCTTTCCTTAGAAATAATTCATCTCTCAAATCTGATGCATCCAATTTAAATTTGACAATATAATGCTAATTTTTTTCATTTTTAAAATTTATCAATTCCACATATATCTTAGATCCAATCTCATACATGCTATATAACGAAATACTTTAGTTCATGTTTTGATTAATTTCATAGATTTAGTGATCATAACTAAGGATCCATGTTCTTGGGTTTGACTTAGATGACCTTTTACATTTCACTTCTGAAATTACATGCCTTAAAATTACCTCACCGTTTTTCATTATCATAATTATCGAATTGTAATTTTAAAATTTTAGTGTAAAACCGTGAGCTGAGTTACCCATTGTCATGCGAGGATTTTGGTATATACATGGTTTTTGAAGGAGAATTTTTGAATGGACTACGCATTGTTATATGCCATTAATTTTTAATGACTTTTAAATAGTTATTAAAAATTTTAAGAATTTGACATACAATTAATCTTATTTTAAAATAAAATTAAGAGAAATTATTTCTTGGAGCCTTTCCACCACTTCATCTATGGTCATACCTAATTAAATAAAACTGCATCATTGATTTTTCAGACCATGAATGAAGTAGTGAGAAGGCTACATGAAATAATTTCTTTTAATTTTATTTTGAAATATGATTAATTGCATGTCGAGTTTTTGAAATTCTAATAATTATTTAAAAAGTATTAAAAATTAATGGTGTGCAGCAGTGTGCATCGCCCGTTCTATATTGATCCATATTTGAAATAATGTATATATACTAGTATATACAAAGTATAATATACTTGGAGGATCTCTATTATTTTTTTTCTTGGAGGATCTTTTGAACTGGTCAAATTACTTTTATGTTTACTATTCTTTTTATATATAGTGTTGTGATTAAATGGTAGTATATGTTCATTCTTTCTTAACTTTTGACAAGGCACGTACCTTGCACACACAGATGCTTGAACCCGTGTCTTTTTAAGATTAATATTATTTTTTTTCCGTTGGATTCTTATGTTTACTATTCTTACTTAAATAGCCATTAAATAAATTTTTATATAATATGATTAGGAATATAATATTGGAAAATATTTTGATACACAAGCTTGTCAATTTTAGTGTTTAGAGATCTTATCTAAAGTTTATGTTTTAGGATTTAGAATTTAGGACTTATAGATTAAAATTTAGAATTTAGAGCCATGGATTTAGATTTTCAGATTTAGACTTAAAGTAGACATGTTGTGTAAATTTTTTTTTACATAGACTGTGTATTAAAACGTTATTTTTATACTTTTTAGGATTTTTACACAATTTTTTTAACAAATCCTACCTAGTGATAAATTTTGTTCACGGGACATCCATTTTTTTAACATGGTACAAATGCATTAGAAAAGCTTTATTAAAAGAGTTGAATTGAAATTATGTTTAAAAATTGTGGATGCCGATTGGGACTAGAGGATGTGTAAAATAAGAAGAATTGGGAAAGAATGAAAATAAAGCAAAATAGTAACTTACCTTTTTGGAGAGATGGAGAACTCAAATCAAAATCATTTATCAATATTATAGATCAATTTCCCAAAAGAAAAGAAAAGTAAAAACAAAGTAAAGTAATAGATTTAAAAAAAAGTGTTTTTTCTCATCAAAAAAGGGGTGGACTGAGCAGAGTTGTTCGTAGCATGGTGTTGATGGCTTTTGAAGTGCTTTTCCTTGGTTTTTGGTTGATTTATTTGTATTCTATTGGATGGTTTTACTAGATTTGAAGTGCTTTGTTGTGGACTTTCTGAATGTAGCATCCTCCTAGATTTCAATTTGTTAAAAAAAATTGAATTTATAATTTTTTAATTAGAGTTAATTGGGTTGGAAAGGATATTGGGTTTAAATCCTTTAGAAATGTTTGGAATAGAAATCTCCCCGCCCGTTATTGTGCCCCTACTTCTGTCCCCACTAAAAAATAGTTTTAGGGTTTAAGGTTAGGGTGTACAGAATTGGATGTATCATGTATGGTGCATTTGTAAGGTTTTGGGATTTTTAATTTTTTTATGTTGGGGCATGAAAAATAGCACCAAAAAAGGCAGGGATTTTTGTTCAAATGTTTGACATGACATTATTTCACTTGTTTCCAAAAAAATAAAGTTTGTAGGACCTTCCTAATATATGGTAATCCCTATATATATCATCTCATTGTTGTTGCTTGTTGATTCATTAGGTTATCCCCCAACTGGAGCAAGTTTCATTTGATGTTGGTGATATTGCGGTGATAAATGAGCGTCAGTTTGAGGCCGACTTCTTTTGCAATATTAAGTGTCTTCAAATTTCAAGCCACTTTGGTGAAACGAATGTATTCCCATTTTGTTTCCTTCAAAGATTTTACAATCTGGAAACTCTTCATGTGGTGGGTCTTTGGAGTATCACCGAGCCGTCTCCTTCCGAAGGTGATGCGGGTGAGGACAAAGACATGATTACCACGCTCCCCCAAATTAAAAAGTTGAGACTGAATATTGTTACCAACACAAGAGCTGTATGGATGCAAGAGGACCCAATTTCTGCAAGTCTTGAAAGCCTTGAACTTTGGCGTTGCCCCAGTTTGTTTAATTTAGGATTCTATTCTTCAACCATGCAAAATCTTACAACTTTAGATGTCTGGGATTGCAAAGAGATGACGGAGCTGATCACATCCTCCAAAGTCCAAAGCTTGGCTTGCCTTGTGACAATGAAGATACGAGAATGTGAAACGATGAGGGAAGTAGTTGCAAGCCAAGGGGATGAAACGACACATGACATTGTTTTCGGAAAATTGAAACATTTGGTGCTTCATTGTTTACCAAGCCTCAAAAGCTTCTGTTCAGGGAATTACAGCTTCAGTTTTCCTTGCTTGGAACAAGTCATTTTGAGACAATGTCCCAGAATGAACAACTTTTGTCAGGGAGTGTTGAGTACACCGGAATTGCATAAAGTACAGTTAACAAAAACAGATTTCAAGGGACGTTGGGAAGGGGACCTGAATGCCACTGTGGAGCGGTTATACAAAGAACAGGTACAGATGGAAAATTCATTCAAGAATATATACATTTAATTATATTTTACGTAATTTTTTTGCATCATAGCTTTGTTGGGCTCTTGTTAAATGTGATGGCATGAAAGTTTTGAACTTTTTGATATGCTGCTACTTAGTTTTGAACTGTGGGGCGTGGAAGAGATTGTTTCAAAGAATTATGAGGGACTAGAACATGAAATTTGGTTTGAATTTAATCAGTTATCCTTCATTGGCCTTTGGAATCTACCAGGAAAGCATAGAATAGTATGGCCTGTGAGTACACGTTGCTGTGCCAAGAGGGTGATATATGGTCATGTAGAGTCCCAACCCCAAACACCATTGTTCTCCATTGAAAAGGTATGTACCTTTCTTTAAAGATAGACCATATGTTTGTAATGCTTTATCATTTTACCTTGGGAAGTTAAGAATGCAAGTAATGCTTTTGGTAATGTAGGGAAAATCGATTCCGCCACCGGTGGCTTTCGAAAAGGCAAGGAGTGATCTTCAAGAGGAATTCCAAGTTCACAACTATACAAGAAGACGTATCCTTCCCTTGGAGCCAAAAGTTGTGCAATGGTGCCCTCCAAGCGTCCTGCCATTGAAGCTCAATGTTGAGCATTACAGATCAACAATCGTTGTGGGGCTGTCGGCTTTGTTGCTCGTAATGGTGTAGGTTTCGTGTTGGGTGCGGGAGCGCATTTCATTCGAGAAGCCTAGTCGGTCGATTTTGTAGAAGCACAACCGGTGATCCATGCCTTTACGGTTTGCTGGTTTGGAAGGGTTCAAGAAAGTCATTATTGAATATGATGCACTAGCAGTTGTTAATAAATTGAAAAACAAATTGCCAGATTTCTCCATGCTCGGCTTAATTCTTGAAGAGGCAAAAAGTTAGATGAATCCGTGAACTTGTAACAGAAGACATCCCTATTTTTTTGTTAATAAAAGTCATCAAATGTTTCCCTCAACTGTAAGAAGTTTACTGATAGACTCGTTTTGCCTTCGAGTTACTGACTTCCTCGATGAATCAGCAGATTTTCCGTTTCATTTCCTCGAAAGATTTTCTGATCCGGAAAAGCTTGAGATGGCTTCTTCAAATTCCAAAGACTTGTAACCTTACAAAGGATATGATTCCTCCCATTCGATCCACGAGCGCCTGGTATTACCTCTGATGTGTTTCGGAATTCACCTCATCGAGCCTGACCTGCTAAAGGTTGCTCTAACCTGTTATCGATTATCAGGAATTGATTGCTTAATT
This sequence comes from Hibiscus tridactylites, assembly GCA_958450335.1. NCBI lineage: Eukaryota > Viridiplantae > Streptophyta > Magnoliopsida > Malvales > Malvaceae > Hibiscus > Hibiscus tridactylites. The sequence goes on along the minus strand of OY288266.1, from coordinate 770,341 downwards.
CTACCCCTATTTTAGTTGAAACGATTGGTTAATTATAAGCCTCAAATTAAAGGTAAAAAAGGTCCACATATTCATCTGAATATATGAGAAAGTACATTAACAACATACTAATCATATTTAACCTAATGGGTATTTGGAGATGACATATGAGACACACATAAGAAGATTACCCCTAGAAATCCTGGGGACATGCATCTCTGGCTAGAATGACACACATAACAGTACCTCTTCACTGCCTCGATCTCGATTCAGCCCGTCGAGCTTCATCCGGTGTTGAAGGAAACAATTCCACATACCGAGACCCTATTGTCATCTTATCCTTGCACATTGCTCTTTTTGCCTCTTCAACAGAATCAAACTCCACAAATGCCTCTCCGGTGGCTTTCCCATCGGGGCGGCATGCAATATGTATACGATCCTCAATGATCTTGTAATCTGCAAAGAAATCAACGATTTCTGACTTCTTCACCGAGAAGGGAAGACCACGCAACTTGAGTATCTCGGTGTATTCCATTTGATCCTTATCGTTGAATCTCTTTGCTCGAGATGGTGGTGGGGGGCTTCCATGGAAGTCATTATCATAGATACCTTCATAATTCACCTCCGCAGCCACGGCATTATAATAGTCTTGCCTCTTGCACCGGAAAACTTCCACATAGCGACGCCCCATGTTCTGCCGATCTCTTTGCAAAGCAAACTCCACCTGCAGGGACCCAGAAAAGATGACAAAGGCCTCTCCAGAGAACCTTCCATTCTTGTTGACCAGCAAAACATCAACAATGTCCAGTCCAGCAAAGAATTTGAAGATGTCGATGTCAGTGCAGTTGAAAGGAAGACCCCTCAGACGGACCACAGGAAAGGAAGGTGGCTGGTAACCACCACCATAACCGTAAGGTTGATAGCCGCCCATACCGCTGTTCACTGCGAAGTAGGGAGTTGATTCCATCATTCTCTGTCTCTTTGATCCCACCTCGTACCCGTCCGTAACCCCCCCGCTTCCCAACATTGCCCTTCAATTATCCATACCCAAAAAAGCAAAAAAAGCAAATCCCCCACTAAACCTGTTAATAAACCAAACCCAACCCACACTCACCAAATACCTAATTTCTTAAATTCCTAAATTCATGTATTCTAAAAACATTTTCCATATTCTAAAGAACCAAAATCCTATCTTTTTACATCTTATCCAAACAATTTCATTAACGGCATAAAGATCCATATCATGATACAAACTAACGCAAGTATTCTCCATATTATTATGTCTTAGCAGAAAAGTTGAAAACCCGAAAATCTCCTGCTTTATCTTCAATTTAATTTAATTATTCTGTCAAATCCCAATACAAAAACAGAGCAGAGAAAACCCTAATTTAATTTAAAACACGAATGATATCGCATTCGCCCCTGAAATTAGCTATCAGAATAAAACTTTAAAATTTTGAAATTTAATTTGGATGTATGTGTTCTCCCGTTTTATCTTCAATTAATTTCAATTTTATTCAAATCCCAATACAAAATCGGAACAGAGAAAACCCTAATTCCAATCAAGAACACGAACACGAACCCAAAATTAAAAAAATTTAGAAAGGGGATTTAACGAACTTACCCTCTGGATCCGTACATGGCGTCGTTTGAGGTGGTTTAAGATCTTCTATTCGTCAGATGAACTTCACAGCTAATTAAAGAACGATACTTAGACAAAATACGAACCCTAGAAAAAGGGCAGCAACCAAGTTTTTCGAAATAAAAATTGAACCTTTAGGACCTTTCCGAGACCCGAGTAAGGTAAGTGGAGTATAATTTAAGGAAAATTACATAAAGACCCTTTTGTACACTTGGCGTTTAACGGGCAAATTACAAGTTCAGGCTTTTGTACTAAGAAAATTGAGCAATTTCTGCCGGAATTTTAAATATTTATTGAAAAGTACTAATAAAATAAGTAGGTTTAGTATTTCACTGAGTGAGTCAAAATTTTAAATTTGTTGAGTTGATGAGTGTTATTTTATAACTAAATTTTATTTGAATTTTTTTTAAGTTGAGTCGAGTTGTTCAGTTTCTGTTGAAAATTAATTGTAAATTTTTATAATGTTATGATTGTAATTGGTTTAAATTAAAACAACTTTCTATAGCTATATACAATATATACAGGGTTTTATTTTGATGCACAAGCTGTGTAAATTTTTTTTACACATTCCTTCTATAAAATTTAAAATCTAAATCACAAACCCTAGCAACCTAAAACCTAAGCCCTAAACCCTAAACTCTAAATTCTAAATTCTACCCATAAACCTTAAATTATATACCCTACATACTAAACCCCTAAACTCTAACCTAAAACCCTAAACCTTAAAATTAAAGGGCTTGTGTAAACTAAAGTTTACACAAGCTTGTGCATCAAAGTATTTTCCATATATACATGGGTGAAACTTTGATACACAGGCTTGTGTAAAAGTGTATTTACACTAAAAAAACATAAATCTTAAATTCTTAACTCTAACCCTAAAAAACTAAACCATAAACCTTAAACCCTATACGTTAAATTTTAAACACTAACCTTAATTTCTAAACCCTACAAGCTAAACACTAAACTTTAAACCCTAAACTAAAATCTTAACCCTTAAAAAAAGACACGTGTAAACTAAAGTTTACACGGCCTATGTATCAAACATTTTCCCTATATACATATATTTCTTTATATTTTTCATATGTGATATACATATGTAAAGCAAAGTTGAGGAATTCGTCTCCAACTTGAAAACTGGTCCATTAATTACTAAAAATTTCTAGTTAAATCACATTTTATAACTCACTCTATTCCAAATAATTAGAACGACTAAAACATGAATAATTTAAAAGTTCAATTATTAAATTGAAAATTTTTAAAATTGAGCAAGTAAAATAAGATTAAGAAGATAGTTTAGTGATGATGTCTGTAATTTACCCAAAAAAATTAAAACCTGATAAATTTGAGCTTCAGCAAAGTACATCAAATCAAACAAAATTATTTGTAAAAATTGGTTTGCTTTTTATGATCAAAACAAACAAGCCAAAATCATGTTCTCTGATTTAGCCCAATTATTATATCCATATTAAAATTAAGCTTTCCCTTGCTAAAAAAAGAAAAATTATCCTTTGCTCCAATTTCGGATTCCAATATTGTGAATAAAAAGAACAAGGAGAGCTTGGTCTTAGATTAAGAGTTTAATCTAGTTCAAATTGAAATATAATCGAAACTTATGTAATTATTACAAAGCAGACGTTATAAAAAAGAAGAAGAAAAACATGAGAAAACCATGAACTACATGAAGTAAAATCCATTTCTAATGAAATTTGAACATTCTAGTAATACATGTTATAACATGAACATAAAATCCTAGAAAAATGTGAACCAAATCCAGAAACAGGTATCATTTACATGGTTTCAAAGTCGAAACAAAATCCTCCTATGTTCACAGATTGGTCCCTTCAAAGAATGAAGGAGAGAAAGAAACTAAATTGCTTACCAATTAAACCAGGACCCTTCAGTGAGGATTGAAGGAAAGAATTGCCTACCTGATCCTACAGTCAAGACATTCAAAACTACGTCGAACCTCGAAGAAAAATGGTGATAGAAAGTATCTATTCGAGTCTGCAAACGTATCATCAGAGGATGATCAAGCCAGCTCTTCCACTGAGGAGGTTTTGCAATGGTGTGTCTAGCCTTCGAATCAACGCATCGACATCAAGGTCCGGACTTTGTGTTGTCTCTCGGCTTTTTTCGCGCTCGGGGTCCTCTTCATTTTTTGCAACTCCTCCATCACGGCTTTCTCCACTGTGTCGATGGAGTTCAAGAGCCTCTTTTGGGGTGTAAGAAGCTCCTCTCCTGATGGTTCCTCAGCATTTTGGTTGGTGACATTCAGCAAAATCTTTGACACGCTCTTGATAGATGGAGGGCAAGGCTTCAATCTGGAAGTTGAAGCTGGCGTCGAGAAAGTGTGCTCGAGTTGAGCAACTGATGATGCATTTGAACCAAGAATAGTTTCGTTATGGCGTGCAGGGGTCTCTGCTAATAGGCCTTCACCGTCTCCGAGCCGTGCTCCCCTCCTTTCGATGGCCTGGTTAACCTCATCAAATTCAGTGAAAATATTCTATTTGGTGCTCAAGTTAAGCAACAGTAAGATTACAGATTATAATCAAATCAAAGATTGAACAAACAGGATTCACATCATGACTCCAACAAACCTGAATCTAATTAGGCAAAAGATTATATTCGGTGCTCGAGTTAAGCACCCAAGGGACCAAATGTGGCTATTTCATAGGATGCTAGCAGTATAATGAATAACACAGTTGATGAAAGTAATAGATTTTAGAATAAATTGGGAAAGGAATAGCAAAATGATCAACTGAAAAAGTTAAAAATTCTTGAATCTTAACTAAAAAACTAGTTTACAAGGTGAAAATCAAATAGGGGCATATAAACCAGGCTCAAACATAAGAGATGAGTAATGTGAGACTCTTGACCGGACCGTATGAACCCATGAATCACCGGCAAATGAACTATGAATGAATAAGACACCTGATAAAAAATGAAGGCAATAAGATGAACATCAAATGGACTATGGATGAATCCGTGAATCGTGTTGACGGACCGTACGAATCCATGGATCGCAGGCAAATGGACAATGGATGAACAAGACACCAGATAAAAAATGAAGACAATAAAATGAACATCAAACAAAGTTCAACAAACTCAAGCCAAGCATCAAATATTACCTAATAAAGTGGAAATCCAATTGGTTATAGGCCATATAAACCACAATCAATTACAAGGGGGCCTAGAGAAAAATAAAAACAAACTCAATAAATATTAGCTTAAACTAAACATCAACTGTTTAAGACTCAAAAGGAGGATTTTTCACTAAATATAAATGAATGAATCAAAACCCGGAAATGAGAAACTAAAATCAGCTCATTCAAGCCAGAAAGGGCAATTCTTTAATAGTAATACTAAATTCAGCAGTTGTCAACTTATCTTGAATAGGGGTGGGGGGAAATAAATACAAAAAAAAAAATCACATTTCCTTGAATTTAAAGAGAAGAGATTGAGACAGTGAGTTGAACATCAAACAAAGTTAAATGAGATGTAAATGAATGAATCAAAACCCAGAAATAATACAGTAAAATCAAGCTCATTGAATCCAAAATGAACAATTTTTGAAGTAATACTAAAACCAGAAATCTTTAACTTACTGGAAATCAGAAAAAGAAAGAAAGACAATGAAGCACACGACATGAACATAAACCAGCAGTTGAATCATCATAAATATCAAGAATCTCTCATTTGCAAAACTAAAAAGAACAACAGATAATAAATAAATAAATAAATAAATAATAAATAAATAAATAAATAAAAGATGGAAGAAAGGGCATTATTACCCTTACGACAGCAGTAATATCTCGGAGAGGTGTTCTCGGGTACCAAGAAGGTAATGGACTACCTGCAGCTCCGCCTCTCCCACGGCCCAAGGGACTCGGTGTCGGAGCATTAACTCTTGCAGTCCGGCCACGTCTAACGCCGAATCTTGGACTCCCAAAACCGCTTCCCCGGCGGAACCCTCCACCACGCGCCGTCGATACAGTAGCACCAGCAACACCCGTTGGCCTACGCGTAACAGGGGAGGCTGGGGAGCCTAAAAGCTCCATCGATTCATCTGATATAATTCCCAAAGGCCCAACCCGTCTTCGAGCGAAGACTTCCGCTAAATCAACATTTCTTACGAGCCTATCTCTCGAATCCGCCATTGCTGATGGATTTCATCCCACAAAAGAATGCAAAAACAAGCAAATGGGTATCAAAAACTTCGAATAAAATGGAGGAAAAAGCAAAAACAAACAGAAAACTAAAATGGGTATCATAAATTCCCCAAGAAAATGGAGAAAAACAGCAAGAAAGAAGAAGAAGACAAGGACTACTAACCTTAGAAGAAATGGGTGACTGCTCCAACTGTTTACCGGTGATGACAGGGTCCGTCAGCGGCTGCAAACGACGGGAGGTGAAGGAAAAAGAAAGGCTTCGGCAGTTCGGAGAGGCGATTTTGGCAATTTTTTTCAGTGAAAATAATGGCGGTCTTATAGGGCTGGTTTCATTTCTGAAAAACTTTTGACACGTGCAACTCGTGTGTTCAATGGCTAATTTGAATTTCACGTTTAGGCGCTCAAATATTAGAGCCGTGTTTATTTCCATAATTTTGTGTTAAGCTCGCTTCTTTGGTATAATTATAGTCTTCGTCCCTTTATTATGTTAAAATTTGAAATATCGTATTTGAACTTCACGTTTAGGCGCTCAAATATTAGAACCGTGTTTATTTCTATAATTTTGTGTTCAAGCTCGTTTCTTTGATATAATTATAGTCTTAGTCCCTATATTGTGTCAAAATATGGAATATAGTTTCTTTACTTTAGTTTGACATAATTTATTTGTTTATTTTCTAATGTTATTAGCAGTCCAAATTGAAATAATATTGTTAATTATACTCATGAGTGTGTAGACAATATTAACTGACAATTGATAATTATATTTTTTTGGTTATATGCATGTCCGTCTTACGGTTTATGTTCGAGGGTGCGAGACTGCCTCTCTCAACAATGTTGTCTCCAAGGTTCGAACTCACGTCCTCTCTTTAGAAGTGCAATGTGCCTTACCAATGCACCAAACATTTGATAATTATATTGATAATGTTAATAGATTCGCATAAAAATATATGATTATTTTAATAATAATTGTTAGTAGTGTTATCAAATTGCTTCATTAATAATATATTTTTTTGAATAAGGCTTAATTAATAATATTATAAAATAAACATTAAAACTATGTAGATGAAACTATGTGATGGTCAAGTTGTTTATTTTTTTAAAATGACAAGGTTCTAAAAAATAATTAAATCATAAAAATTGAGAAAAAAAAGTTTAATTTCACTACTTTTAAAAATAGCACGTCCTAAAAAGTAAATTGACCATAAGAGTTAGGGTAAGACTTAATTTTATTAACTTTAAAGCTGATAGGATCTAAATATATTAATTAAAATATAAATTTTAGGAGGGATTATGACTTAATTTTAAGGATTTATATTCAATACACTGGCGGCAGAAACTTTTAGTTTCCACAAGCGTCTTAGTTTTAGGGTTTAGGGTCTTGGTTTAGGGTGTAGTGTTTAAGATTTTAGGGGTAGGGGTTTAGAATTTAGGGACAATGGTTAGAATTTGAGGTTTAGGGTTAAAATTTTCAAGTTTAGAGGTTGGGGTTTAGTTTTTAGAGTAATATGGTTAGGATCTAGGCTTTAACTTATAAACCATGAATTATAACCCTAAACCCTAAATTTTAATCACTATCCCTAAATTCTAAACCCCTAGACCTAAACCCCTAAATCCTAAAATTAAATTACTTGTAGAAACTAAAAAATTCCACCGCTAGTGTATAGAATAATAATCCTAATTTTAAAATGCTCAGAGACTCAAAATACACTTAAACCATTAAAATTACGATGAGTCATGTCCCTTTGACCACATGATGTTTTGCCAATGAAATTTATGCTTCTGCATTTACAATCAAGTTTTTTATTAATCAAATAATGAGGTCGTAAATTGAAAAATTAAATTAAAAGAGTTTTTATAGTATTTAATCTAAAAATATCGATGATTTTATTAAAAATTATAATTTTCCTTTTTTTGCTTTTTTCCATTTTGCGTGAGAGAAAAATGTATTCATCTTCAGTCTAAATTTCATCTTTTATTTAACAAAAACTAAAATAACATTTTATTTTATTTTGATTTGTTAGCTTTTAATCTTCGTACTTTTGTCAGACCTGTGAACTTGAACTGCTTATTTTCACTGTTTTATTCCATATAAATTGCTAAACTGTTGGTTTTTATTACTACTTTCTTTGCCATCTCTAATCATATATAGGCAATGTTAGTGACTAATTTGTAAAGTTCGAGACTAAATTACGAAAAATTAAAATAGAGGAACAAATTAGAGGTATGCAAATAAAGAGAGGAGTTCATTTGATAACAATTGAATATCAATACAAATGCAAATCATATAATATAACTTTAAGCAGTTCATCATTTAATAAATCAAAGCATGGAATCAACCCCAAAGAAGATAAGAGACACATTGCCAAAGACAGAGCAATCCAAGCATCTTATATATATACCAAAGGAAACCTCGATTTTCGGCATGGTTTTAGAGTAGTTCGACTAGCTTCTTCTCGGCATCTCGCTTCCACTTCGGCAATTTGTAGAATGCTTGTCTCTCCGTCCCGAATACCGTCCGGAACTCCTCATCTGATACATAAGCCTTGGAATCAAAGAGTATGAACTATGAACATGAACATGAACATGAACATTGGAGTGGGAAAAACAATAGAGCAAACCTGACAACACCAATGGTTGGTCAAACCTCCTTCTGATTGGAATCGATCTCGGTCTCGGGATTTTCAGAACTGGTGCTTCGAGTGCGGTGTGAACTCTCATCCCCATCCTGCTTTATCTCTTCCTTTGGTTGCGAATCTTCCTCGTTGGTTTTAGCAACCTCTTCAGGATCCTCGGCTTCAGAAAGGTCCGCTTCACTCTTTGTATCGGCTGTACGATTTCAATGCATTGGATATAGTTTCAGAATTATATGAAATGTAGAGAAGATTTAGCAACTTGTTGATCAACCGAATTCAATCGACAGAGTACAAGTGTTCTTACAAGGTGGGCTGGTTATTGACAAAGGGCTCATAGAGTATTTCTGAGGCGACATATCAGGCGATTTCTTACTTTCACCAGTGAGAACAGAGGCAAGAGCAGCTATTGCGGCTGATCTTTGCGATGCCTGACGATTGAGAGGCTTTGGAATTGAGGTTTTGGTTTCTGATGACGAACTAAATGCAGACGATAAAGCTGCTAGAGCTTCAGCTCTTTGCGATCCCTGACGAATGAGAGGCTTTGGAGGTGAGGTTTTGAGTTCTGCTGCTGGATTTAATGCAGATGTTAAAGCTGCTAAAGCTGCAGCTCTTTGCGTACGTCCACTCTGATTTCCACGGGAGGGATCCTGCGCCTAAAATAACGGTTGCGTGTCGAACAAGTTAACTCATAAACAAGCACAAAGAACTTCGGTCATAATCATTATGTAAGAAAACAATATTAGATTTTGCATGTATCACGAGAAACCGGACTTATCAGGAGTTTCATTAGGCGGGATTTCATTTATGAGCAGTGTTAGATCATGCATGCATACATATATATACGTACATACTGAAAAGAGTTGAGTGGCATAAGCAGTTTATTACCGAAGGGGTTGATTTAGGAGGTGAATTGAATGCAGAAGTTAAGGCAGCTAAAGCCGAAGCCCTTTGAGTCAGACCCCCTTGGTGCGCCCTGGGCGTCGTGTCCTGTCTCGGAAGAATAAAATCCATCACTCAGGGAACTGGATTGGTAAACAAGTATCATTGTTTTAAGAGAAATAGATAGAAATACACGATTGTCTGTAGATAAGATCTTATAACACCGCCCTTCATTTACCCACAAAGACTACAAGGATCAAGACTCCTTAGGACTAGGGGTGAGAAAAGGTCGGTTAAACTGAATTAACCGAACTGATAAACCGAAATTTTTGGTTTATTCAGTTCAAGCGGTTAATTCTTTTCTGTTATCAGTTTCGGATTTCCAAACCGAATAAACCAATTAAGCAACAAAACGGTAATGGAAAAATGGTTCCTAATGTCCACAATGGATAAGCAACTAAAAGTTATAACAGGAAGACAAAGGAAGTCCTATTGAGCAACACCAAAGGGTGTAACATTATATTACAATCTTATTGATGCTTTCGGTCCATCAAAGCAAAATACCGAAATACGCTTTAATTCTTATGAACCAAATTGCAGTTAATAATGGAGAAACTCCATATAATGAAAATTTTAACTTCATGAGAATTAAAGAAAGAATTTACCTCTGCAGCAGAGCTAGCTCCTAAGATCAATGCCAGGCTAGCTCCAAAGAGCAATGCCATCTTCTTCTGGTATGAGTTTCCCTGCATCTGTGTTCGAGAGAGAACATCTATGTGTAAATATTAAACAGAGAAAGTTGAAGGCAACACACATGAAAGGAACAACGAACCATGTTAGTTGAAGAGATTTTAACCCTCAAGAAACAACATAGGTACCATTAATATTTCGGAGTGTATGGAATTATTAATACTTTTCTTATTTAGGCTACATTGCGAGTGACAACGATAAGGTAATGATTTTATTCAAGATACAAGAAGCTCTCAATACTATGATAACATTTCAGGCAGATAAAGAGGAAAGTGGTCTTAACATTAATTGAAGTGACATTAGCTCAAGGATAAAGTAAAAAAATTCAGTCAGGGATACACATACAGTAGCTCGATTGGGATCCCATGAGAAGAATGTTGTGAAGAAGCAGGGTTCGTTTCCGTCAGTAACCTTGTAAAGTGGAACAATTGGAGACAAACCATCCAGACAAGCGGCCCTGTCTATATATTTCTGCAAAGAACTTCTAGAATGAATAATGTGCATACCGGAACAATAACAAGGCAAAGGAATCAATGTTTGTTCATCACCTGACCAATTTCGAAAGCACTTTCCTTTTCTGTGGCATCTACATACTGACCAACCCAAACAAACACTTCTTCGTGTGTGTCAAGTATCATGATATCTTCTGTCAAGAGATCATCCTGCGAGAAATTATAGACTTCTTCCACCTGAAAAAAAAAGAATGCAAACTTACACACTGAAGACGCTGGATACCTGTAGGAACAAGATCAGTTACATCAACTCACCTCCAACTTTCCTGAGGCATCCACACGGAAACAGGCAAAGAAGAAAAGTTAGAATGCTAAAAAGCTTTGTTAATAACCGAGGAAATGAGTAAAAAGTCTTAGAGCCCGAAATGAAAAATAACGGAACTACATTTATGAATAAGAAACAAACCTTTTTTAAGGGAGAAAGTGAACAAGTGGGGATCCCTGGGATTCCCAAAAGAAGCTTTTTCGGTGGTATAATCTCGTTTCCCCCCAAGTGCAAGCCAGAAGGAATTGCTCTCTTTTCCTTCTCTAGAATTTTTAACAGAAACTCCAGGCTAAATGCAAACAAGATTATCATATTAATTGACATGGGAGATGGGAGTTGTAAGAAAGAATTAGGCAATGCTACTAATGATTTTTATAATAACTTGCAAATGACAAGTTTAAAACAATATGTTATGCAAAACACTCAATTCAGAAGAACTAAAATCATTATAAAAGAATTAAATCTTAACATTTGATTGATACAAGATATACTGGCATTTATCCCTGTTATAATTCTCTTTAGTTGTACCGATTAATTCGTCAATTCAAATTGCAGGGACTTAGATGCTATTCCATAACAATATCAGGTTATTACCAGGTTTGTAAATAAAGAGCATGTGCCTTAACCTTGTGTCGCATCAAATCTTACAAGTAGACAACATTCCATAAAAAGATCTACCTTCAAAATTGAAGCAATTTTTGTAGCTAATTGCTTCTGTTCATTGGTGCTTTGGTTTCCTTGCCATAAGAAAATTGTATTTTCAGATTGCAGGAGGAAACACTCGGTTGTGTTCAACGGTGTTGTCACCTGAATTGTAGTTTCCATGTAAGTTTTGAGGAAAGACACATTCAAGCATTAGATATTTAAAACCAAGTAACCAACCAAGCATACCGCATCAACTTGCAACACTTTATTATTGTGCATGTCAGCTCCTGATATACGAAATAGAGCAAAAAAATCTGCTGTGTAGGTTTCATCTGTCAAGCCTTTGTCAGCTATACTCTTTTTATAACCAGTGCTTTGACCACCCTAAATAGGAATCCAAGAAAAATAGTTGATAACCTCCAATTTAAACCAAAAACTTCCAAGCAATTGTCATTGAGATTCTAAAACTTTTAGGTAGAATTTAATACCTTAAGGACCACCATAGGTTGAAAAAGTGCAATGAATTGGGGTGGCTCTTTACCTTCAAACACTCGAACCTGTGAGAAGCATCTATTAGAAACAAAATCATTAGAATCATATTACTCAGTCAAATAATATGATACCTGAACAGGCCTCCCCTTTAACGAGTTAAAAAAGGTAGTAGCCAGCATATAAGCCATCTTTCGGTCCTCCTGAATTGAGAAATGCATATAGTTTTAGAAAGTAGAAATTTTTAGTGAGAATGCCCACTAGAATCAAGTACATCAAGTTAACAATGTGACTAAGAAGCCAACTCTTTGGCCTATAAAGCATTGGCAAGAAAAATATAAAGAACAATAGTGTTAAAAAAAATATAGGAGCTTTCAGATTCCTTTTTCGTTTAGAATTTCATACAAGAGATTTCATGTTTTTCCTTTTTGTTTGAAGTGTTATCTTCAGGGTACAACTGGTACTGTGATAATATTGTCGAGATCAGGACTCCCCTAAACACAAATCAGTATCCAGCATCAATTGTAGCAATCCAGATTATAATAGGATCCCTTGTTTATATAGATTTTCAGTTTTTTTACCAAATATTATGTGTCCTCAATTATTCTTTATTTAAACTGAAGTGACTTACATACTGTTCTATGTACATATGGGTGTATTCACTATTTTCAAAGCATAAAATCCAAAGTTGCAATCAAAATTCTATCCTCCATCGATGGTCCAATCAGAGGTGCATGAAGATCGATTAGGGACTAAGATCAATTATTCCTAAGAATGTGTAGATAGAGTAAACCTGCTAAAAGGAAAATAAATTTGGTGGCTTAAGAATCTAGATTAGCACTGCAAGTTTATGGTGCTCATCTTGGCAGCACCTTAGTCTGTATCATATTACTTAATTTGTTTCCAGTCCGACTAAGAACGTAAATTACCTCAATGCTATCTTTTCCAATCCAACAGCACAGGAAGTAATCTTCTTTCTTCTCACCCGAGGGGTAGGTATAAAGCACAATGTAACAATCTCCACTGTAGAATTTACCAATATCATCCTTTGGAATTGGTTTCTTCACATTGTCATTAATGCACCATACCTAAAAAACAAGCAACACAATACTCATATAAATATTTAGTGCCTTTAAGTTAACAAAAACCAACTAAAAGCAGACTATTCACTCAACCTCCATCTTTCCACCGCCTTCAAGCAAAGGAGGGACTTCTACATTTACAGGAGTGCTTTTGGTCATTCCCTTGGCGGCACCAACTCCTTGTTTCTTCAGAAAAGCTAGGAGTGGAAAAAAATACAATTCAATAAAGTTAGCCACAAAACATGTTATTTGTAATTTATTAAGTGGTCATACCGGCTACTTTTCCTCTTCCCTCCTCGACGCTAGGAGCTGTAGACCCAACCGGCCAAGAATCAAAGTTGGACTTGAACGAAAAAGGTTCATGTCCTTGGATGACACAGGTTATACGTGCTGTTTGTTCTCTATTCTCACTACGGACAAAGTCCTGGAGATAAAAGGTTGAAAATGAGAAATAACATTCTTTAAATGCATGAGTCATGAAGAAATCAAGATAAAGCCTCTAGCTCTACCTCAGCAACTTGACTGGCAGCTTTTCTCTCTTCTAATAGTGTCGCCCGTCCAAACCAAACAAAAACCTCAGCACCACAGTCTAGTAGATAGCATTTTTTGGTTTCCAAAAGGCCTTTTGATAGTTCTCCTTCAACAGGCTTCAGCTCAATTTCCGTTACGCTACAGGAACCCGTCATTTCAATTTAGCAGTTAATAAAGACATATACCTTTAAAAGCAATAGTAATAAACTAATATTAACTAACAATGATTTCAATTAGGACAAAAAGTTAAGTAAAATCTATATGAGCTAAATGATGATGACCATGTGACAATTCTCAAAGCTGTCTGGAAATCAATTAAAAATAGGTATGGTAAAAAACGGTAACTTTTCTTCTAAAAGTAACAATTTAGTCACTCAATTAAATTCTATGACAAACAAGTCACTCTGCCGTTGGTATAATAACAGTTTTAGCCTCCAAAACTTATACATTAAATCGACATGTTTGTTACTAAACCTATAATTATGTGACATGTGGTGTATTTTTCCTTTAAAATAAGCTTGATGTACTGAAGTACTGTTACCAACAAATGAATAGAATACACAGTCTTAGAATCTAACTTCAACAAAATTTTAGACATACCAAAATCCTCATTTCCCTACTAGTAGAAAAAACAGAAGATACAAATTTTGGAAGTACCTATAAAGTTGAGGAGTAGTATCAGGAATATCATCATCTTCACTGGTAGCCTTCTTGCTTAGTGGAGCAAAACCGCCAAAAAGGGCCCAGAACTCATCAGAGTTGGACTCAGTGCCTAATTTCCCATCATCTGGCAAGGTGATATTATTTACGCATAAATTAACCTTGAATGCAATTCAATTAATACTTGAAGAGAACTAGAGAAGCTGGAGAAACAACATTGTGTATACTGTAAATGCATGCATCCTTACCAACAATTGCAAAATCACACGTTCCGTCGTGATACTTTTCCTTTAAAAACTGAATAACTTCTAATGCCTTTGCCCTTTCTTGAATATTAGAATTTGCACCATTGAACTGATAAATCTTATTTTGAGTATCCAGGATAAATACATCATCATGATTCAGTGAAGTCCGAGCAAAAGGAACCTGAAACATCATAATAAAAAATAGTATTTTTTTCCATATCTACAATAGTCTCGTATTAAATACTTTATAACTAATTTCATGAAACACTTATTTTCTTTCCTTTTTGAATTGATAATCACCAAACTTATGTAAAAAGCTTCAGCTACCTGTCTCAGTTTCACAACTCGCTTTCCTCTGCAGACATACAACCGTGTCTCAAACTCTCCTTCTTCAGGTGTTTTAAATCCAGAAGCAATACCACCCTCCAGTGGTATAATGCAAGGTTTAAAGTATGACAAAAATTTGTCAGATTCATAACCTTGAAGTTCCCTGTGCTGCACTGCACGCCCTCCCAGCACTGCATCTAGCTCGATTGCTTTAATAGCAGCTGTTCCAGCTTCATCCTGCATGTGCCAACAGGCCAACACCATCTCAAACAATGTTCTAGTTCATTTGGAAGCACATTTAAATCCTCAAGAAATTAAGTAGAAGAAAAATGAAGCAAAAGCACACCTGACTGGTATCTTTCCCGATCCAGAAGTGTATATCATACAGATTTGAACTACCTTTGCCCGCTCTTGTCTACAAATATATAAATATACATATATTTGTATATAAAAAGGCAAATAAAAAATAAAAATACAGAGGTAGTGAGATTCTGCACCTGTAAGACAATGTAAGAATCTCCCATGTAGAATTTTCCATAGTCAGACTTTGGCAAAGGAACAGGCTGAAAATTCTCAATACGCCAAATTTCAGTCCCGCTGGAAGATGTCAAGGCAACAGCCTTAAGGTAAAAAATTATTAGGACATATATGCAACATAAGAACACATCTTAAAATGAAACAATTGCATGTTTCATTTCTTAATGATTGATTCCGGTTTCTCTTAGTTTTTTCAAAAACGGCACACACAGCATGCATTACTGGTGCACGAACACGCATTTCAAGGGCTGATGAACATCTACCTTTGCCACCAGGACAAAGGGGATGAAACTTGATTCCGGTTTCTCTTATCAATAAAAAAATACCAATACACATATATAATTAAAAAGTTGAAAGGAAAAAAGGGTTCATTTCTTCACAATTTATATGCCCTTTATTTTAAGGATACGGTTTCTGACCCACTCCTTGAAATGCAGGATCCGAATGTTTTACAGGGCTAGACATTTCTTGGAGTTCTCCTTGTCACTGTTTCTTAAGCAAAACTTGTATAGCTCAACTTTAGAATCCAACCTGAAAAAAAAATGAATTCTGTGACTCAACTCCACCTGAAAAAACTTGACTTGTCGTGATTCGAATTGTAATTTCATAAATTCGACTTGACTCTACTATCTCGATTTGTTTTATTTGACTTGTTCGAATGTTCACCTCTACTATGCTCATTAACAATAACAAATCAAATCGTTTCCGCAGCGTAAAGACAAAGCATAGCAGAAAAATATGAAAAATTTACGCCAGAATCAGACATGATTAAAACAAGAGTTTGGAAAAAGAAACAAATCCCATTAAAATGAAATCAAAACCAAGCATACCCAGAACAACAAACATCAAATCAAACAGGAACAACATGAAGAACCAAACGAATATCATACCGCTGACACCTCAAAAAAGGAGAGAGATCTTTGGTATTGAAGAAGAAAAGGAAAGAACTAAGCAGAGCTGGCAATGAAAAGGAAAGAAACGTGAATTATTGCACTGGTTAATGTTGGGTGAATGCTTCTGTTTCTAACTTATATCTAATTATTATTGCATTTTATTTTTTTTCAAACGTTTCTGAGATTTGTGGATTGTGAAATAGAAAACTGATTGAATGAATTACGATGGTGACGAGAGGTAAAGAGAAAATTGGGGTAATGTTTGGATGGAGGGAAAATGTTTTCCAGAGTTCGTGGCAATGGCGAAGGCGCTATTTTAGGCCAAAAAAACGAAATGCCATGGGACGATGACACTCGTCCTTTCATGGTTATAGCTTTCGTCTTTCTTAAAATAGATTTTAGTAACTCCGAGAGAGAAGGGAGGAGGTTTCTAATCCTATTATTATCTAAATTTATTTGTTTTTAGTTTAATTGTACGTTATAATATTTAATTTTATCCTTTACCAAAAAATATTTATTTTTATCTATAATTATTGCTGTAATATTTATTTATTATAATTTATAGTTTTAAAATTGTTTTTAAGGTTTTACAAAATGGCTATTATATGGGTATATATTTTAAGCATCAGCCACCTTATTACATTCGCGCTTAATGACATCTAATTTTACTTTTCAAATTCTGTTAAGAAGTTCTAACACATGTTGTACAATCGACGACTTGTGTTTATTCACTGTACGTTCTTGAAAGACGGTTATGGCTCGGCTGCAATCTGATTCTATTCTCAGCTGCCTTATGCTCAACTCACAGGCGAAGTAAAGACATTCATAAATGCCTCATAACTTAGCCTCAATAATCGAACAGATGCCGATGCTTTTGACAAAACCAATAATTCATTCCCTTGCATGATTACCGAGAACCCCCCGCCACAAGTTGAACCCCTAGTGCAGCTCTATGTGATCCATCCGCATTGCAAGTCACCCAACCTGTAGGAGGGTCGTGCAACGCCTGGAACCAAATCGGGAATGCCTTGAGTTGATCAAGAGACAATTAGTTAAAATTTTCTTTCGGTTCACAGTTACCTCGTCCACTAATCTGCGACATCAGACTAGAAGAGGCTCCTACGGTTGCGTGGAAACTTCCGTTTGAATATCACGAGTTTGTGGAGCCACCAAGGGATATTTTGTAGTTGGTAATTTCTGAGAGTCCAGGTTAATAGTTTTGTCTAGTTTAATTGCTCGGGCTTTGCTCGTTTGTCTTGTAAAGTATCATTTAGAGCATTTTTTTCTCCATTTAAGCTTAGGGACGTTTTTTTAACGAGATTCTAGGTATACTTTCCTTCATTGATCAAAAAAATTTATAAATTACACATTATTGTTATCTTAAAGGGTTATGCAAAAAATCCGACAAATCAAAATAAAATTAAAAATTTGGAAAAAAAAAATCGATATGGAAATTTAGTTATCTAAATCAAAAGACTCAGTTTTGGTACGAGTTTTTTTTTAATTATTTCAGTTTGATTATGGTTGACGGTTAAAAGCAAATTGATTAATTGATCCCATTGATTTTCTACAATATTTAAAATTTTATGCATTAGAATAGGAGACTATGCTCATGTGTTTTTGATGCTCCTCTCTTTTTGAAGACTTTTTTTTGTCATGAGTTTGATTATTAAAAGTGTAACTTTTTTTATTTTTTAATTGTTTTTACACTTTTATCATAGAGTAATTATTAAATTTGATATTTTAATAAATAAAATAAAAATATCATTACTTGAATAAAACTGAATATTCAGGTTAAACGATTATTCAATTTAGTTAATACGGTTTAAGATTAAGTATTGAATAATTTAAAATTAACGGTAAACTTAATTTACTAACGATTAACCAAACCAAATTCGGCACATATATAGTATTGTGTTTAATGTCAAAATTATTAAATTATATCATAATAAGTATTTAAAGTTTATAGATATATAAAAATTGACATACGTTTTTCTGAACTCTTTGATAAAATACACATTTAAATCTCATATTTGAGTTTGGATTTATATTCAATACACTAGCGGTTAAAATTGAAAGTTTTCACAATCGCCTTAATTTTAGGGTTTAGTGCATCAGTTTAGGGTGTAGGGGTTTATAAATTAGGGATAGTGATTAGAATTTAGGGTTTAGGGTTAAAATTTAGAGTTAGGAGTTGGTGTTTAGTTTTTAAGGTAATACTGTTAGGATTTAGGTTTTAACTTATAAACCTTGAATTATAACTAATATCCCTAATTTCTAAACCCCTGAATCATATACCTTAAACTAATACCTTAAACCCTGAAACTAAGGCACTTGTGAAAATTTTCAATTTCTACCGTCGGTGTATAGGATAATAATCCAATGAGTTTTATAGACAAAAATAGTGTTGAAAGAGTTTAACTCTCGCTTAAGAATCTGACCCGACTCGACTTCGAACATAATTAAGCTTATATTAATATAACTACCAGATATATCAATAACCAGTGGTTTAACATGATGAGACGTAAGATCAATTAAACAATATTAAGAGTTCAACTCCTAACGTTATAATTGGAGCAATTGTATTGAAAGAGTCACCTCGTAATAGACTTTTACAGTCAATCCAAATTAGTGCGTCAATAAATTAAATACTAAAAATTATACCAAAAATTTATAACTATCAAATATTAGAGTTCTCTATGTTAAAAAAAATTAGAGTTCTCACTCCAAAATATATCATATATAACATACCGGTGATTATAGAGAAAGTAAATTATCTTTAGGAATACTAAAAATTTATTTACAACACACGGCCCGCCATTTTCAAACAATGGCTACGTTTCCGTCTCCTCTCGAACGAACAGTGGCTTCAGCTCTTCTCCTCCTCTCCACTCAGCCTTCCAAGTAAGTTCAAACGAAGAAAAAAATTCAAATTCTAGATAGATCGCTTTTCGAATTTCATTTCAATGGCAATACATTTGCTGTTTTGTTTTTGAAAGGTTGATGATCGGTTGTTGTGATTGCGAGACGAAAGGAAAAACAAGCATATTGATCTCTTCGACTGAATCTGAATCATGCAGTTCCTCTCTCACTACTCATCAGTTTTCATCTCGGAAGCAACAGAAGAAGCTAAGGATCGTCGCTGCTGTGGCTCGCTGCCATGAGATCAAGCTCAAGGTTCCCTTGCCTTACTCTGTTTCTCCTCTTTTCGCTGCATTTTGTTTGTTTTTCGTCAGTTTCGTTAGTGTTTATAACATTCTTCAATTGATTCTTCTTCTTTTAATTGCTTGAGCTTCAACACTGTTTGCCTTTGGCATAGTGTTTGGATGATATTTGATGTGCAGAATCTGACTGCTATTTCTTACATCTAATAACGCAATGATTTAGCACGGATTTTTCTGCTACGATCATTCACTCTGAGTTAATAATTCAAATTTTCAACCAAGTCAGATCGATCGCTGACTTCTCCGAATTTGTTCTGATTTAGCAATTAATTATTTTGATTTTTTTTCTTTGATTGCAATTATATTCAAATTACTTTTGATTATATGCCTTTGATTTATGTTTTCTCTCTTGGATTTTGAATTTCAAAGTTCGATTCAAGTTTCTTCGTAAATTTCCAACATTCATTAATTTTAGGTATGGAATTTAAATTATTTGATAAACTTGAGCAGGTGGCAAAGAAGAGGCGTTCGAGGATCTATCGGAGCTCCGATAACCGGAAAATATCATCATTCAGGTCATTAATCTCATCGAATATGGCAAAGGCTGAGACGCGGTCGTGCTTGTCGAGCAGCTCATCCAGCGGCATCTCAAGCGCGCGAAGCCAACGTAAAACGACCAAAGCAGAGAAAATACAAAGGAAGAGGCGCAGCGGCGGCCCGAATCACATGCGGCGCCGAGCCGAAGCCATTTTGAAATTGCTCTCCGGTGGTTGCTTCTCTGAGGTTGACATTCGTCGAGTGCTTGGCGATAGTCCGGACACTAGCAAAGCCCTTCGAATGTACACAACTCTGTCTTTTCTCTTCTTCACTACGTGTCACCATAACATCTCATCCACGTGTCTATTTCTATCAGTTCGTAGGGTGCAATGTATACCAAGTTATTTATGATCGAACGGCTGGAAATGCATCTAGAAAACTTGATCAATGGATCCACCGGCAAAACCATTGCCGTTGATCATAAAGCTTTAACGAATTAACGGTGGAAGATGATGCTAATAGAAAATGATTTGTGTGCAGGTTGTTAAAGCAGGAAGAAGTGAAGAGATCAGGATCAGGAGGGCAAAAAGATCCTTATATTTACACGGTAACTATTTATTAACTTTTATATTAATAGTGACTTAGTGACCAGGAGTTCAAATTTTTTTTCACTGATTCATTATTTAATGTAGTAAAAATTTAAAATAAATTCATTTTTAATGATATTTTGTTTTTGATTTTCTAATAATGTCTAAAATTACATTTAAAAATATTAAAATATCATACTATATAGATAACCTTACCCAATACTCTTTATAAGTTGTCAAAATATACCAAATATAACATCACTAATTATTTTCTTAAAGTATTTTTTTATAATTTTTATACCCACAACACAGTTTTAATTAGTGTACATAAAAAAATCATTTTCAGTATACTTACCAATATTCAATTTATTATCCCTTTAATTTGGATCAAGTACCATAACCTTTATTTAAAGTATCTACCATCCCGTTGTGTTAAATCAAGGTAAAATGACAAAAGATGCTCTCAATATTTGCATGTTTTGTCATTTGACCCCCTATTTTTTAGGTCCAAACATACCCTAACGTTTGTTTGTTTTGTCATTTGACCCCCTATTTTTTTGATCCAAACATACCCTAACGTTTGTTTGTTTTGTCATTTGACCTCATATTCTTTCTTTTGGTCCAAATATGCCCTCAATGTTTAATTCGTAGTCTAAATATGCCCTCAATGTTTCAATTTGAACAAAATATGCCCACGTTAGATGAAAATTGTCAGTCAACTGACGTTCAACAGCTGATGCTGACTAGACTTGCCACGTATTAAGATCTGCTGATGCCACATCGAAATTTTTTATAAGCCGTTGACCGTTAGTTGATTGACAGTTTACATCTATCAGGAGCATATTTGGACTATAAATAAAACGTTGGGAGCATATTTGGACCAAAAGAAATAATAGGAGCCAAATGACAAAATAAGCAAACGTTAGGGGCATCTTTTGCAACCGATAATTGTTTTCAAAAAATTGTTTTGCACCTCAGAATAACAAATATGCATGTAATCTTATATTGGTGTTTGTTAGCAAAGATCATGAATTTGGTTTCTGATATGGCACACGTCGTTTTGTTGCAGATTGCATGAGAACAGCTTCTAGGAGCTTACGTGGCATTTGTAGATTGGTCAACTAATATTTCCACTAGCTATCCAGGTGAAATTTTGGCCCAACCGATAGGTAAGAACTACACAAGGAACAACAGCACAAAAGAGGTATGGCTACATTAATTACTAAATATTTGTAGTATAGTTTGATAGAGAGCTAGTTAACTCTTATCTTAATTTGTTTTTGGATATTAATGCAAGCTGTAAATGATTAATATGGACATATGCATATGATATTAGTAAACATTCTTGATATATATAAGCTCATCTCAAGCTTTGGTCAAAGTAATTGTTTGAAACCTTGAGCTTAGTTCACAATAGGAGTACGAACCGTTTGATTAGGCTCAATTACTTAATAAAATAAATGAGACGGATTGGATTTATAACATGTTCGAATAACCATTTAAATGTAGGTAAATATATAGTTTAGTACTTGAACTTAATTTTAAAGTTTAATTTAGTACTACTAAGTTCAAAATAGGAATATGAATGGCTTAATTAGGCTCAATGACTTGGTGAAAAAGAAGATTTGCTACCATCTATGACTTTAGGTCCGATTACTTGAATTTGATCTTAATTAAAATGAAATTTTCAACAACCATTAATAATAAAAGCTTGGTTCGATTTGTAACATATAAATATGTAACTTCTTACTTAATAGTTTCTGTTGTTCTAGCCCAACTTCATAATATAACTAACTTGTGTTATTTTTTATAAACCATTAACATCTGATTTATTAATCAAGAAGTCTTGATCATGTATTGTAAATGCTTATTATAAGAACAATCTTCCCAACACAACTAACTCCATTCACGACGCATAACTTTATGTTAACTTATAAAATTCTAGCGGGCTAGCTTATAAAATTTTGGGTAAACTACAAAGGAGGTCACTCAATTATAAGTAAGGTTACGTTTGTATCATTCAATTATTAAAAGTTACATTTGGTCACTCAGTTATGGGTAAGGTTACATTTGGGTCACCCAATTATTAAAGGTTACATTTTGGTCACTCAATTATGGGTAAAGTTACGTTTGGGTCACCCTTCATATTTAAAAAAAGTACATCAATTTAATCATCTTTTATTCCAAATCACTTGTATACCTTTGTTAACATTAGAATACTTCACTTGAAATCATTAATTAATCTAATACACAAATTGATATACTTTTTTAAAATATGAAGGGTGACCCAAATGTAACATTGCCCATAATTAAGTGATCGAAATGTAACCTTTAATAATTGGGTGACCCAAACGTAACCTTACCCATAATTAAGTGACCCAAATGTAACCTTACCCATAATTGAGTCACCTTTGTTATAGTTTACCCTAAAATTTTAAGGGTGAAATAGATTTCTAATAAAAAAATACATAAAAGAATTCTAAAACAATTTTTAAGTCATATGCATTTCAAATTTTTAAGAGAACAACCGTCCCTCTCAATCCGACCCTATTCATAATATCATAATTCAAATATAAATAATATTTAAAGATCTAATTTCACGTTTTGTTAGACAAAATATTTAATGAAAACATAATGTTTATACTTTTTCAATGGTAAGCAAAAGGCTGAGTTTACCAAATACTTGGCGTGAGTGTCATGTCATCTTGCTCTAAGTCTTCAAGGTTAGGGACAGAGAATGTCTCGGAAAAAAGAAAGAAAAAGCAAAGGGACAAAAGTACAACGCATCATGTTAAAGCCACGCAGCGAATGTTAAACGCCAAAGCTAACTCAAATCTTTTCGGAAAATAGAGCAATCATTAAGGACTACGAAATCCAATATGTCAACATACTTTCCCGTCACGTCATAATAAAAAGAGTTACTATGAGTCTCATTTCAAATTGATCCTTAAACTTTTAATTATTCTAGTTTCATCTTTACACTATGATCATCATTATACATTAGTCCCAAAACTTATTTGAAAGTTTAAATTTCATCCTCAAATTATTGTTTATGTAAAATCATAATATTACATAATACACATCAATGTTTACATGACAATCAACATTGTATATAATTATTTTATTAACATGGGACATGATTATTATATATTGACAATCTAGGGATGAAATTCAAATGTTTAAAAGTTTGAGGGCCAAATTAGTATGGGGTTATAGTTTTGGGGATGAAATCAAAATATTAAAAAAAATTGGTACCCATTTAGAATGAAAGTCATAGTAACATTCAAAAGTTAAGCTACCAATTTAAAGTGAGGGTAGTAGTTTGGGGACATGTGGTATGATTAACTATAATAAAAAGGATTAATATCATATACACTGGCGGTGGAAACTGAGTTTCCACAAGCGCCTTAGTTTTAGGGTATAGGGAGTTAGTTTAGGGTATACAGTTTAGGGGTTTAGGTGTAGGGGTTAGAATTTAAGGATAGTTGTTTCAATTTAAGGGTTAGGGTTATAATTTAGGGTTTATAGGTTAGAACCTAAATCCTCGCCATATTACCCTAAAAACTAAACCCTAAATTATAACCCTACAACTTAAATTGAAACAACTATCTCTAAATTCTAAACACCTACACCTAAACCCCTAAACTGTATACCCTAAACTAACTCTCTATACCCTAAATCTAAGACGCTTGTGAAAACTTTTAGTTTCCACCGCATGTGTATAGGATATTAATCCTAATAAAAATTACATTTGTATGAAAACAATGGTAGCTACGGATAATACTTAGTTTTTTTTTAAGAAAAAGAGTCTTACCATCGAAAAAAATAAAGGGGTAAATATTGTTTTCATACAAATGTAATTTGGTACCCATTTAGAATGAAAGTCATAGTAACATTCAAAAGTTAAGCTACCAATTTAAAGTGAGGGTAGTAGTTTGGGGACATGTGGTATGATTAACTATAATAAAAAGGATTAATATCATATACACTGGCGGTGGAAACTGAGTTTCCACAAGCGCCTTAGTTTTAGGGTATAGGGAGTTAGTTTAGGGTATACAGTTTAGGGGTTTAGGTGTAGGGGTTAGAATTTAGGGATAGTTGTTTCAATTTAAGGGTTAGGGTTATAATTTAGGGTTTATAGGTTAAAACATAAATCCTCACCATATTACCCTAAAAACTAAACCCTAAATTATAACCCTACAACTTAAATTGAAACAACTATCTCTAAATTCTAAACACCTACACCTAAACCCCTAAACTATATACCCTAAACTAACTCTCTATACCCTAAATCTAAGATGCTTGTGAAAATTTTTAATTTCCACCGCATGTGTATAGGATATTAATCCTAATAAAAATTACATTTGTATGAAAACAATGGTAGCTACGGATAATACTTAGTTTTTTTTAAGAAAAAGAGTCTTACCATCGAAAAAAATAAAGGGGTAAATATATGTTTTGACACCTAAATTTTGTTTTAATGTTTGATTGATTTAAGTTTTTCGGTTAAATTAGATACTTGATTTTTTTAAGATTCAATTTAATATCTAAAGCCTTTTGAGTTCAATTAGGTACACAAACTTGATTTTTTGGTTCAATTAGGTACATGAACTTGGCTTCACGGTTCATTTACTATAGGTATAAAATATATTGGACCAAAAAGTCAAGTTCATGTACTAAATTAAAAAACACAAGTATTTAATTGGACAAAAAAAATTAGGTATAAAATTGAATATTAAAATCCATTTTAAGTACCAAAATATATATTTATCAAAATTTTATTTATATTCGGACAATTAAATTAAAATAAAAATCTTGATTTTGGATTTATACCTAAATAAATCAAAAGTATTTTAGGTAGATTTAGCAAAAGTGAACCAGCGCTCTAGGGTTTTTTATTCTTTAATAGTTTTACCTTTATAAAAAGCAATAAAGAGTCCACTTCCCGCCCGACACAAACCATTGCGCTCCTTTCCCAGAAGCCATTCTTCTTCTTCTACTCCTTGTGCCATTCAGATGATCTGGGATTGAGATATTGCAATGGGGAAATACATGGAGTTGCTTGATGCAGGGGTTAGGGCAATCGCCAGGTTCCATTCCCATTGCCCACAAACTGCTCGATTGTATTACCATCCTCCTCCGTCTCCCGATTCTCAATCCCACCACCACCTCGATCCCAGGCTTTGCGGCGGCGACGGTGGCTCCCACTCCGGCTCTCTCTCTACCAGTCATTCTCAAGACCCAAAGCCAATGCAGCAGCCAAATTTTGACTATTTTTATTATGTTTTCTTATGAGGTAAAAGAAAATTGATACACAATCATGAGTTTTTTTATTAAAATTTTGTTTTTGGGGTGATGGTTTTAGTTCATACATTCAATTAAAGATTTTTTTGGGTTTAATTATATTTTTTTATATTCTGTTTTCATGATTAATCAATTCAATTACATGAATGACTATTTAATTAAGGTTGAATATTGTTACAAGATTATATTTGGATGTTTATGATAACATTTTAATGTGAAAGTTTTGATACTAATATTTATGGATGGCTAAATCGATTCGACCGAGCAAGAACTAATGTATTGAGGCCATGAGAGGGCTCATGTCACTCCCAAATTTATTTGTTCGGTTACAATTTTAGTTCCTACTAATTTAAATACTTATTAAATTAAATTTGTCCCTTTAAAATTTTAATTTCGCCCCTCCAAAATTAAGTCTTATTCTTGTTAATTTTGAATTATCTAATTCTGGTTCTGGCTCTGGACCTCCCATTGTCTAGTTCTGATTCGGTCTTTAAACTCGAGCTTTCACCTAGATTTTTCCCCTCTCCTCTAAGTAAAAGTAGAATAGGATTTTCAAAAAAAAGAAGAAGAAAAATTTAAGGGAAGAAAATTGGAGAAAAATGAATGGATTAAATGCTAAATAGTCACAAACTCAACCAATCTAAATCACAAATGCTGCCCTAAACATACCAAGAACCAAAAATACTAGTTTGTTGAAGCTGTGAAATCTTTGAGCTTTGAAAACAATAGCTGTAAATCTTTTTCCGTCTTCCTCGTGGAGCAATCGCCGGAATTTTTTTGCTCGAAAATTTTACTCTATATGTACCTCTAGAGGATCAACATCCAGCAGCTTTTAGAAAGTTATCATATGGAGTTGAGGCTGGCAAACTGAAGAATGGGGGTTGATTATGGTACTTGGTTGCACACGGCATTGGGAGAGTGCTGATCAGTTGTTTGAATGTATTGGTGCTGTTGATTTGCTCGAGGACTGGATCCGCCTGCATTTCAAGTTTGTTTGTGAATGTTACACGTACTTTTCTAGCGTAGAATGCAACAAAATTCGGAAGTAACGAGGCATGTTTGTGGATCATATGAGTATGACATGTATGATAATCCCTATTGACATGGGAAATAGAGTTTACCTGTATTGTCATGTTATCTGGATGTTGAACAGATAAGCTAAGCAAGCTTTCTTGTCTCAGTCGGGTACTCGTCAAAGGAGACATCTTTTGTTGCTTCCCTGTTACGAGTGCCTCGCAATAATGGGCTATTTCCTTGTACGACAAGTCCAGACCAGTGGAGATGGGACTTCTTCCGAACTGATATGCCGTCTCCAATACCTGTGCAGAAAAAGAAAATAAACTATGATGTTCTAAACAATTGTGCAGATAAGGTGCTCCTCGTGTTCCCGGACAGAGTAAAAACGAAAGTTGTAGCGGACATACTGATTCAAGGAGTTGATTTACACCCTTAAGTCTTGTAATTTCTCCAGAAAACTCTAAACTATCCTTGGTTTGAGCTTCAAATGGTTCCAGAAAAGCACCATCATCATCATCATCTATTGAGAAAATCGAAACTCCCTGCAAAAGAAATCACTTGAGTTCGAATCATTTGAAGATAAAATTTAGAAGGCGATGCAAGGATATTTACCTCCATAGACTTATTCTCTTCTGTGCCAGCTTGATATACTTTATGTGGAGCGTCCATAGGCAACTGAGCACCTAGTGGACAAACGTCGTCAGGCAAGAATTCGCTCAGCAACTGTGCCTGTATAGTGGACAATTCCGGCTGCCATATAGTTCATCAAGTATTTGTGTTAGGTAATGATGCATTGAGGTCAAAGATTCTCGAAATTTGGGATAAAATGCTTTACCTCCAACAAATCTCCCAAGCTTTTCACGATTTCGGAAGCAAGGGTTTCCCTACTTTGTTCCGGTGTTATCTGAATTTCCGAGAGAGTTTTTAAAGCCAAAGTATCATCTTCTTTAGATCCATAAACATTTGTTGGCTGGTCAGGCTCAGTGTTAACTGCCTGTAACTTACGATCGTCCACCAAGTGCAAAAATGGATCAACCTATGAATCATAGACCATGGCATCAAAACATGATACTTTGCACAGAAAAGATAGAATCTTCAACCGAATTCCGAAGGGAAAGCAAGTGCGGTGTCATGAACGATAAGTTCTATACCATTATTTC
Organism: Hibiscus tridactylites; assembly: GCA_958450335.1. NCBI lineage: Eukaryota > Viridiplantae > Streptophyta > Magnoliopsida > Malvales > Malvaceae > Hibiscus > Hibiscus tridactylites. Next base: position 742,334 of record OY288266.1, on the reverse strand, counting down.
AGTAAGGGCAGCCTTGGTGCAATCAACGATAGGGAGGATATTAAATGCTTTTGATGAGAAGAGGATCATTGAAGTTGCCAAGGTGAAAAGAGATCTACGACGTGACGGTGGAAGTGTCCCTGCAGCATGAGTGGAAATATAACTTAAAGAGATGACACCCTGATAACTAACACGGCATTAGTAGATTCCGATATTTCTTTCGTAATTACATAAACATAGGCTAAAGTAATTCGATTGCAAAAGACAGCTACAACTTTGGATGCTCACCTCCTTCATCAAGAGAGATGCTTCTCAGCGACAAAGCTAGCTGGAAACTACGAACAAGAGCCTCCTTACTAGAATTCTGCATTACATAAATACGAATATACAAAAATTAAACTCGGAAAGAGACTTGTGTCGAAACCACTAACTTATGCCAAAAAAGTGCCATGCTAGTAGCATCAGTTGAGCATTTTACCTTGGCTCGAGAGAAGAGCAACACAAGGCTGTATGTATGAGCGATTGCTTCATAGTTTTTTGGTGTATTTTCAGGAGAGATAGACTGTGCCCAAATCGATGAAAGCAAGAGACTAATCTGAGTGCTACTAAGCCGCAAGGAATTGGCCTCCTGAGGTTTGACAGATCGAAAAAGCCACATGAAAATCGATCATAGATTTAACAAATACCGTACAAATCATAGGGTTGATCGTTTGAACCATTCATTTTACAAGCAGCAGCTTTAAGCATATAGGTAAAGAGCAAGTCACTGCTGCCCAAATCAGGTCTTGTGCCTCCTTACTATGTAACTCAAACTCGGATGAGGATGTTGGACACGGGTATGTGTCTGACACAGGAATGTTCATTCTTTTCAAGATTTCATGTATTTGGAGGGCCCTTGGAAGTTCATATTCATATACTTATGTTCGGATATGTATAAACCATGAAAGAATAGAGGAGAAATTTTAGAGAGGAAACTTTGAAACACTTACAGATTCTGTATTTGAATTGCTCGGAGGATTTTCGTCAGATACTTGCGGACTTCTTGAACTGTATGCTCTACTGTAAGATGACTTTAACCTAATCAGAATCCCATTTTGACTGTTTTCTAGTTGCTCCTCGCTAGCAACATTTTCTTTATTCCCTAGAGAAACATTCTCCCTTGAGAAGGATTTCTCTTTCCTTAGCTTCTCGAAAAGGGCAGCTGAAGAAGAAAAGACGGAGACAGTTCTCGAAAGTGTTCTTGGAATACTCGAGGCTTTCTTTGTTACTCCAGCAACATAGGATGGTTGAGGGCAAACTGAAGATGGCACAAGAACAACAGAAAAGATACGGTGGGCTCCGATCCGTATTTCATGGTCAGGGTGGACCATAGCTGGGAGTAATTGATGGAACAAAGCCTCGGGAAATGCCTACGGGAACAAAGGAACACCAAATAGAAAAGGGTAAACTAAAAAAAGGAAAATACTGGAGACAACACTGAGAAATGTTCATCAACAAAAATGAATCGATGATTATGATCATCACCTTGTTTAGATAAGATGGATTTGGAATTGAGGCTATGATTTGAGCAGTGCGATAGACAACGCAGATCGTAGTTCTTGCTATAACTGTAATATTTGGGATATTCTCCAACATCACAGCCATAGCATCAAGAATTGGACCTGCATCACCAACCTGTTCACAAGAACAAAAACATGAGTAAACCGCAAAGTAATTAGCTTAGTTGATCTGAAAAAAAAACACATTTACTCGAGAACAACAAAAGGGTCTTACCTTATGCGATAACTGTACAAGACAATCGTCCACTGCTTCATTGAAGTTCTTGTTCCAATTTATGATTTCAGTTCCCGTAGTTGCATCATCAAGTGAGCAATGTATGCTCTTTCGTAAATGCCTCATAACATCACTAACTGCACTAAGTATTGCTACAGAAGCCTCAACTTTTGAATCTCGAGCAAGGGATGTTATAACCTCTGCAATTTGAAGTTGCACATCAGGTTGTTTGAGGACATTTTTGTGATCAAGATGCTTAACTAGTACGGACAGCAGCAAGTGTGCATTCTGTCCTGCAAACGTAGGAAAACGGATAGTATCAGTTTCTCACCGCTTAAAGGTCATTTATTTTCGAGGAAAAGTGTGGGCGGTGCATAGAAAAGAAAAAATGAGCATGAGTACCAGAACCATCCACTAAAATCTGCATTTCCCTTAAGACTGGCATGGCAAGACCATCTTGAGTGGACCATAACTTTTCTTTATCGAAGTAACAGAACATAGACTCGTGAACACGTCGTGTTGTTGTAGCTTCCTTTGCTAGTTTTGCCATGTTATGTAAGCAGACCCTGGACCAGAAGCAGGGATTCCGGGCATCTACCCTGTGAGGGGGAGAAAAAGAAACTCATTGTAAGGTAAAAGTTTAAATCAAATGCAAAACTAAATCCAAAACTCGAGTCATGGGATTACGCTGCGACATTTAGTTCGCCCTTGTCATTTACAATACTCCTCCATGAAGGAACTTTTATGAGCACATTTTGCGATGGAGTGGCACGACTCTCCGTTCTTTGCACTTCTTGCACCCATCGACTTTGGCCACTGTTCAGGTTCTCTACATTTTTCTTCGGGACTCCGTAATTTTCCAAGACAACTGAAACAATCTGTGGATGATAATTGAAAATCCCTTTAATGCAAAATGGTACGAAACAACATTCCCAAAACTAAGGTAACTTCAATTAAATTAAAGGTTCTTAAGCAGTACAGATAGAAAACATAGGCACTGAAGAAAATAAACAAGTTAAAAGCAAAACAATAAACTTGCAAGTGTATGTTTATAAGCCGGAATCAACTTACATTATCAAATTCCACCGGAATGTGAGCGTGTTCAGCCATTATCCAAATCTACACCAGAAGATAGAAAATTGAACATACGTTAGAGTGAACTGTAAGAAAGAAAAGAACAATTTTAGAGTGAACTGTAAGATGCATTAAAGTGAACCTTGAATCAACTTATATGTTTAATGAACTTGTAATGCTGAAAAAAGACCAGCAAAGCATGTATTTTCATTAGCTACAATACTTAAGCAAACCTTCCAATTTAGTTTCTTCTGCCTTCATTACATGTACTGTATATATCAATTAGTTTGTTCTGGTTTAGTTTCCTATAACCTACACAATTGTTGGTTGAGTTATATGGTTTAAGATTCCCTTTTATCATCTATTTCCAAGAAATGAAACTAGAAGTTGATATATTCATGCATGTCGAAAAAAGAGCAACCGTGTGAACGAGAATACCAGTGAAGAAATTGCTTGCAGCCCAGCCGAACGTAGATTTGTCTCCCTTTCACCTTCCCCGGTTTCTTGAGCTAACTGACAAACTTTCGGAACAAAGCCTTCTAAGTTGGACATGAAAGTACTATCCTTCTGCAGAATTCGGTAAGATAAAAATGAGTTCGAAGCTTGTTGTCATAAACCTAATAGCTAATAGAAGTAAAATAACTCTGCAAATTGGATCCATTTTTCATAACTAATGCTAAAAGTACCAACCTGATTAATTACAAAGTCAAAAAGAGTCTGACATCCTAGGATTTGCATTTCGTACTGCCGTGTTTGATCCAGCAGAGTCTGTATAATGCTCTGTAAACTAGTAGCAAACAGTGTCCTGTAAAAAAGGATTGATAATCCAGAAATCAAGTGAGTTCAAAAAACAAAAGATCACATGATGAAAATTACAAGAGAGCAACAGAAAATTCTCACATTTGGTCCTGACAAGAGAGCAATAACTTCTTGTAAATGCGCACAACAATTTTCGCCGATTGAAAGTTCTCGTTTCTCAACTCCTTGTAGAACCTTTGCTCAAGGGAATCAGTGATCTGGTCATTGCATTTGCAAGAACTAGTTATAAGGATACTAACATAATTAACTAGTACAAAACAGTAAGATTTCAAAAGCAATATTAACACATCAAAAGTATATCCTTAGGCTTGCAAATATATCATACCTTTGGGACGCGTAAAGGATTTTTCGAAACATATTCGCATAGTTTTTCTATCTTCCGATCATTTGGTCCGTCCTATGACATAAAAAGTTCAACTTATGTGATTAAAATGAGTGAATCACCATCTTATGACTAATGTTTGCTTAGCTAACCCTATTTTAATGATTGAACTAAACTAGTTTTAATTGTTCTGTCACTGAACTCTGGCCACCTTCATGGCTGCATTACAAAGTAGCAAATATGCTAATGTACCTAAACTGGTCGAAAAGTACTACCAAGCCCGATACATACGATGAACCATATTACTACGGTTTACATAAATCGAAAAGTACGAACCTTGTTGCGAGGAAATATTTCGGCAATCAACCTCTTATACCTCTTGACAGGCTGCCGGGACCTCGCACGCAACGAAGGGCAAAAGGTACACAGGCTACCACATGCAGGCAAGACTCGCCTCGAAATCACACCGGAGATTACACTCATCTTTTCTCAACACTTTTCAGATTTTAAAACTTATAAAACTAGCTAATGTAACTTCTCAATATCTCCCTGCTTCCTTTCCCTTCTAAATCAATAAAAAAGCTTGGACTTCAATGCCCAGAAGGGAAAGAAAGCTTGAAAAACAATGGGATACCTTTGAAACCTAATCACCAACCTGTCAACAACAATCCTGAATCACAACTTTGATCCTCTAAATCAAAACCAGGGATTTAAAAAGCGGACCACGATTAAGGTAAAAAACGGTCTGCAATCGCCGCAATTTAGCCGCTTTTGCCCAAAACCGCGATATAACACCACAACCACGATCGCGATTTAAAACCCTGATCAAAACAAACTAAATTCTATATATCATAAATCATAAGGTTGACACTAAATGGCAGCAATCCAGCATCTGGGTTCATAAACATTGATCAAACTAGAGTGTATGCTTCCAAAATATGGATCAAAACTTGAAGAAAACAAAAGGGTATCAACAAAAAACAATTTTTTTGAGCAACCCAACAAAAAATTGGATTAATTAGATAAAACTAACAAAAGGGTATCTATAAAAAATGCAGATTTTGATCAAATTAATGGGAAATGACCGATTTAAAAAACTGGGTTTTCATTCAAAACAAAAAAAAAAGTTTCCAAATTTACCTCGAATCAATGCCGGAAAGAGCAGAACAGAGGCTGGAAATTCGTCTAAGCCATGCGAATCAATTCTCGCATTTCCAGCCTTCCCCAATCCGCGAAACAATTTGCCACTTTTTTTCTAAAAATATGTAATTTGATTCTCTTAATGCTATAATTCAGTTCAGCGTTGCCGGCTGCCATTAAATATATGCTGATCACATTCAAAAGCATTATTATAATTTATATTGTATGAACAAATCAAATCATAATAATTAATAATTAAAACCAACATTTTAAGGTATTTATTTTGAAATTATTTATTGTTTTAAATATTATCCATTAGTTTATTATTTTGTTTTAATGTTAGTTCCCGGCGCGAACGTGCTGTCATGTCTTTTCTTCGCGCATGATCGACCGTTATTTACCGGTCACTTTGGTTTTTTTGTAAGGTAAAATTGTATTTTTTGTCCCTCTGCTATGCTAAATGTGGAATTTTATCTATGTTTTTTTTAAAATTTGATATGATTTAATCTCTGTTATGCTGAGGATTGGTTTGGTAGAATCACTGTTTCAATCCCAAATTAATACTAAAATTTGGTAAATAAAACGGTGAAATTACTATTCGGCCTCCTTAGTTTGGGGGGAAAATAGTCTTAAAAATTGTAAATGTTATTAGTCAATGAAATGGTAAAACTACTCTTTGACCCTACTAAAAATTTGCAATTCAATATTAACCTTCCAATAAAAATTTCCCGGCTTTTGCACGTGCATTTTTCTTTAAAACACCCATCCAAACATACCAAAATATTTTGATCTAATAATATTGTTAACCTCTTAAATATTTAAAAAGTCATTTTAGCACTAAAATCTTTTTAGACTCTCAAACTTTTATTATTTTGTCAAATTCAATCAAAGAAAGTAATAAACTTGAGCAAGCACATTTCATCGATTGACTAAATTACTCATATTTGTTCCTTCATATTCTCTTAGTCTATGAGTTCTAAACCTACTAGGAGCACTCATTTACTTCCCCTAAAGTCTCCCCTTCGTCCAGGTAAAATCAGTATTGGATTTAAGATTTTGTCAAAAAAGGTAAACTACAACGAATGTCACTCAATTATGGGTAAGGTTACATTTGGGTCACTAAATTATTAAAAGTTACATTTGGGTCACTTAATTATGGGTAAAGTTACATTTGGGTTACTCAATTATAAGTAAGGTTACGTTTGGGTCACCCTTCATATTTAAAAAAGTACATTAATTTAGTCATTTTTTTCTTCCAAATCACGTGTATATCCTCGTTAACATTAGAATAGTTCATTTGAAATCATTAATTAATCTAATACACGAATTGATATACTTTTTTTTTAATATGAAAGGTGACCCAAATGTAACCTTACCTATAATTGAGTGATTCAAATGTAACCTTTAATAATTGGGTGACTCAAATGTAACCTTACCCATAATTGAGTGACCCAAATGTAACTTTTAATAATTGAGTGACCCAAATATAACTTTACCCATAATTGAGTGACCTCAGTTATAGTTTACCCCAGAAAAGTAAGTAATAAATCCGTTAAACTGAATAATTCAAATAAGATATTACAGAGACCGACAAACTCAAGCTCTAAATATTGTTTAAAAAACCTAACATATCCCGCTAACCAACTATTTGGTACTTGTAACATACACAAAATTTTAATTTCGTTAAAAAATATTTAAAATTTTGTTACTTAACCTTTTTATTTTGGTAGAAGACAATAATTAAAGTAAGCATCATTTTTTGCCCATTTCTCCCTTTAAAGGTAAGCTTCCTTCATTTCAATGGAATGATTATTCTTTAAATTTGCAATCATTTTGAGACCATTATAGTTGGGGATTTGGTTAGCTTTAACTAACATGGAAGAAATCAATTACCATTGGATAAAAATATATATTCAATATTTTGTAAGAGTTTGAATAAAAATATAAGTATAAATAAAGGATTTTGAAAAATAAATAAATAAATAAAAGGTTAAAACTGCCAGTGCCATGCCTAGACAAGGACACTTCTCTTGTCCGATGGTGTGTGTTCGGCCATTTTACCCGAAGATTGGCTGGTCTTACTGCTATTCCCCCCAGCCATTCTCGGAACAGAACGCTGCATTATCCGGATTGGAATTCCGCCCATATCGAAATCTTCCTTCAAAGATTTGGTTAGAAACCTTATATATGTATCAGCGAGCTTTTTGTTCCCACTCACGAAGGCGACGAAAGTGGGAGGCCTGGCTTTCACTTGAGTGAAGTACTTGATCTTGGTTTGAGCACCTTGGTCTTTCCAAGAATGCCGGCTCGTCACCTAAATCAACAACAGCGACGATGACAGATTGAAAAAGACGAGCAGATCGAAATTCGAGTGTACTAAATTATACACTTTCAGGGTTCTAAGATGAGAATAAACTATAAAAGCACAAGATATCAACCACAGACCTTATGCAACCAACGGTTAAGACGTGCAGTGGACAACCTTAAACACCACTTCTCGTATGTCTCGATCACTTGAGACATAACAGCGGCACGCCCTCCTCCATCTATTGCCGAAATGAACACAACTGGTATCCCAGTAATCTGTTGGCAAGGCCATGATAACATAAAAAGATCATCTAACGGTAATTATCGAATACATAATTCATCTATAGAAGATCCGGGTGTAAACATCTCAACTTTTTCATGCATTCCTCCATTATTAATTATTGAAATAACAAAATAAAGATTAAGCTGACAAACCTGGGGTATGACCATCTGAATTTCTTGAGGAACAGCTTCTTTGACTTTTTTATATAATGTAGAATTTCTTTGCCCCTTTAGTAGATCCATCTTGTTCACAATTACGACCAGACCACGCCCTTCTTCCACTGCTTGTCTTGCTATAACTACTTCAGCATGTGTCAAGCTACGCTGAGCTTTTGCAACCTGAACATCGACTAAATTTACATTTATTCATGCCACTAAATTTTTAAGCTACTATTTCTCGGGGTAGGTTATCAGATTTTCTACGTTTTCATGTATTTGGAGGGTCCCTGGAGGTCATATTCCCCGTGTTTCAGACACGAGTACTTAAAGAAAAATAAAGTGTTAGCTTCCAAACATGTGAAGCATCAATTATGTCCATCATATTAGAAAGGGTTGACCTCCAAAGATATTATGTATAATGGATGACAAACCTCATCGGCATCGAGAACCAAAGCAACTACATGAGCTCTCATCAGATTTTTTCTCGATTGCATGATGCTCAACGAGGAGGGGCCTTTATGCTGATCCCCTCTTTGCAACCAACCAGCAGTATCAACCTGGATATAAAACACATCAAAATCAAGTACTGGAACTAAAAACTGGTTCATTCAAAGACTCGAATCAAACTACTACAAATAGAATTAAAACATATGGTATCAGACTAACCAAGGGAAGAGCCTTCGTAAATTTTGGATTTAGATTAGTCGTTATGACAACTAAAGGGAAACTGACCTAACAATAACTTTCATTAGGATAGTACTCTGGAGAGCCTCAATAATTTAGATAGTTGAAACAGAAATGGAATCAAACATCCCCCTTACGAGTTACGAGAGCTTCTATTTTGGCATGTAATGTTTAACATAGACAATTTTGATTTACATCAAAGCCAAGGATCATCTGAAAAAACAAAGAGTTTAAACAAGCAAAAACATTTTTACCAGATAAACCGTTCTCCCTTGATATTGAAACTGCGCTCTAACTGAATCTCTAGTCAAACCAGCTTCAGGACCAACCAAAACACGATCTTCTTGTAACAATGTATTTAGTAATGTCGACTTCCCAACATTCGGTCGCCCAACAATAGCTAATTGTAGTGGCACCTTAGATTCATCAACCGTACAAGAGTCACTATTCTGGTTGGAGTTTTCGTCTTGGCTACTGTTGCCTAGGGAAAGTCAAAAACAAACACGATGATAAAGTGAGAAAATAGGGAGAGGAAATAACGAGCGCCTTCAAAAGAAGTGTACAAAATACCTGGGCTATGATCCACGTTTACCTAGAAATCCACCATAGTTGACAAAAGAAAGTGAAAATCCTGTAGTCATGGCTTAAGTTCCATTTATATTCACAGAATAGCATGTTTGGATCTGAAACTTAAGCTAAGGGTGTATTTGATAAACCACTGAAAATTCTTAGACCGTCTAAATGAAAGTTTTAATGGTTTAATGTTATCAATGTCTATGCTACATTATTTTAAACTCCACTTAAATGGAAAAATTTCAATCTCAAGCCATTAAAAGGTACGTACTAAATACAATAATTTTTAGATCAAAGAAAAATCATGATTTAATTATAGTAACCTTGTGTTCTTTTCTTTTTAGCTATTTTTATTTTTATTAATGTAATATACTTTAAAAAAACCATTATGATATCTCTTCAGCATTTATTCTTCAGTAGAATACCAAACAGTTTCTTAATAACAGTCCATAACTAATTTTTCAATTTATCAAAATATCACCTAAGTTCAACAAAGCCCCGAAATCAATGACAACACAACAGCTATCGGGCAAAGAGTTGTAACGATAACAGAAGTGCTTACCATCTAAAACTTTGTTCATATAACTCTCGATCATTGGCCGGAGAGATTCATAAAGTGTCATCATTCCCAGCCCAGTCTCAGCAGATATAGCAATTGGTTCCCCAAATCCTAATTTAAGCACTTCTGTAGCAGCTTCAGCAAAAGAGTCTGGATCATTATGAAGTGATTCAGATTTATTCATGGCTACTATAGGAATGATTCCTGGTGCATGCTTGCGTAACCACTTTCCAACCTCCTGATCCAATGGATGAAGCCCAGTTCTAGACTCAATAAAGTAAAAAGAAATATATTTTAATCAGCACATACAGGAGAAAGAAACCCTCAAAACAATGCCCCGAAAACCTTTGCACCCAACACTGTGATTGAGAGTCAAAGAAATTGATGTGATCATTATACCACGCAAAATATGATTACAATAAGGGAAGAAAATGTATCAGCAAAACCAGAAGCATAAAATTGACTTAAATATCCATTTCAATAACCGGAAGTTTATCCAACATAAATGGGCACATTCACATCTACTTTTCTCAACTTCCAAAAAGAAATCTAGTTGAAACCAGATCATATATGCCACGCAGCAGAAGCCAAGAGAAACCAACAATTGTTACACATCAAAGTTGAAACCAGCCATTTGCACTAAAAATGCCAAAGCAGAGTAATTTCACTGCTTTAGAGCTTTCAAATTCATTCCAGAGTTTTGCTCGCATTCCGCCCAAAATTATGCATACTTTCTGTTTTTTGTTAGGGCCGTTACCACGCCCCAATACAGAGATTTTTTATGAATTAAATAATCCCTTCTATCCGTCATATATGTTGTAGGACAATAAGGACTCAACCATATTTTAATTTCTTTGGATATATCATAAGTAAATATCCAATACATGTACAAGGGGATCCGTAATGAAGACTGACCTGACATCAATAAGAAAAATTGCAAACTGAGTTCTAGCAAGCACATTTGCGGTCATGGCAGCTGTTCTATTAAGAATAGATCCAGATGATGCTTCTGTTTCCAAGCCAGCAGAATCCAAAACTTTAAACCGCAGATCCCCCAATTTAGCAAGCCCTTCCCTTATGTCTCTAGTGACATGATCATCAGGTGTGTTGTACACAAGAGCCTCTCTCCTCCTTATCAAACTAAACAATATTTGACCAACAATAAATAAAAAGAACAAGTAGAGAACACGGGAAAAAAATGTGTGTGGTACATTGAAAAAGACAGGAAATTGAGGGAAATTAACTAACCGGTTAAACAATGCAGACTTCCCTACATTGGGACGACCAACAATCATGACAGTAGGAAGCAGATTAATGTCTAATTTAGTGAAATCAATAGGTTTTTGATTGACAACTGTATCCCCTTCAGGAGTCTTGGAATGAGGTTGAGATACATCATCCTTAGAGACAATTAATGTGGAAAATCTCACAGTAGCTTGAATTGAACTCCTAACGTTGTTAAGCAGATATGCACTTCCATAACTCTTGAAAACAGATGAACCTGCAAAAGCCAGTCCAAAGCTTACCGACCCAAACAGATCATTCAACAGGCATAAATCTATCTAAAACAGAAAACAAAAACTTACTGACAGAAGAATGAAAAGATGGGACAAGCAGAAGGGGTAGAAGTGCGTTGGTCTTATGGAGCAGCACGTTGAAAATAACAGGGTGCCACTTTTGGGCAGAAAGGGATTCAAATTTGAAATATACGACTCAATGACTCTTTTCCTTATTTTAGATTTAAGTAACAGAATGCTTTGCTGCAGTTTCGAAGAGTTGGGAAGAGGGAGGGAATCAAGCAAACGGCATGACTGCACGACTTTTAGAACCTAGATTCACCAGTCGTCAAACCTTGTTTTCTTTTCCTCCCATTTTCTTTGTCCTTCCTCCTCAAAACTCTCCATTTCCACCTCTTCATCACTCTAACCTTCAAACCTTCCCAATATATTTCAAAACCCAAAGCTGGTAACTCTAAACCTCAATCTAGACGACCATCAGCCAAGAAGCTGCTTACCATTGCTATTCATTTAAAAAAATGCTTACCATTGCTATTCACCATTTGCTGGATTCAAGATTATGCCAAATTATACCTATAAACTCCTATAGGCCTCTTCTTTTCCTTTTCTAGCACTGGTTTTCTCTTAAAAGTTTCTTAAAAGTCTAAGAAATCCCCTAAAAACCCAAGGCCCTTTCCTCATTTAAGTCATCATTCCACCACCAAGATTGCCTAAAGGCCCTTCCCTTTATTCCCGCTTCATATCTTACCCTTCCATGGTTCAATCCTTAAGACCCCCTTCAACTCCGAAATGCAAATAAATCAATAAACAAAACCCAATATGAAATCTTTAATTAGGTCAACAAACCGCATCAGAAGATTTGCTGCTATGTCATGATCTAGATTCTAGAACCATAGATTCATTAAAAGCTTTTATATACTTCCAAGTAACTAGCTTATCGCCAACTGAGAAATCTCATATTAGTTTGTGGAGCTCATTCCAGGAAGAACACCATAGTTTCTATAACAAACTGATAAATAGATAGACAACTAAGGGAAACAAGTAGAGAGCGAAATTGATGCTACCTACAGAAGAAAGATGACGTGCAGAAGCCCCAACAAAAGTGGTTGCAGCTTTTCTTGCAAACTGGGGAAAAGCAACAATGTCAAAGGACAACAAAAATAGTTGAAGGTCTAGAAATGCAATAAATCACTTGGGGGAAAGGATGGGAGAAAATACTACTTTAGAGAAAACCAAGACATGAAGAAGAACTTGTTGAATAAAAAAAAAAGGAGAAAGAACATCATCAGCATCACTATGCCAAAAATGACTCTATTAAGTAACCATGTCAATAGTTTCTTCAAACCCACAAATTTTTAAGCCCCCTTCATTCAATACCTACAAATCTCTAACCATTTAACCTTATAAATTTCTATTCTCCATATGGGTCGTTCGAAAGCAGTAATTTAAATTGCGGTTGCGACCACATTTTCAGTCGAGGTGTTTTATCGCAGTTGCAGTCTTGGAGACATAACATATGCTATTGTGGTCATTGCGGATCGCTATTTTCTGCAATAGTGATTTCGGACGGTGCAGCTATCGCTATATAACGGCCGCTATTACGATAGCAGACCGGGTTACCATTCTTTCACCTTCTTTAGCTTAGTTTATTCTTAACACGATACAATTACACAAATACAATCAAATACAAATGTATACACATTCAAAACTCATATAATACAAACTATTAAGTAAAAAAATTATATCAAATATAAAGTAAAATATATCAACACTATACTAATACACGGACTGACAGGTTTAGTCTAGCTCTTGTGTACCAAAAAAGGCTCAGTATTCAGTAATACTTACATTAAAAGAATAAAAAATTAATATTTAGTAAAATTTCAACAAAATTGTAAGGAAGAAACAACTTTTATCTAAGTTTTGAATGTCAAATTTCAGAATAATCTTAATTTAACTCAATAAATCAACACATATCAGTGATTCTTCTATTCTAAGATACTTCAATCATACAGCAAATGTAAGAAACGTGATTCAATCTTCAGGCTTTTGTTTTCGCTAAAGAAAAACAAATAAATTAAAGAGAGAATTACCAGAGAAAAAGGAGCTTCGAAGTGGTTAACAAGAGCCGAACTAAACTGACTCTCTCCGGTGACATTCCGACTATATCTCCTTATATACTCCGTCGCTGCCGCCTTGGCCGTACTCCTAAGTCTATAGCGGTTCCCATTCATTTCCTTTGTTTCTGCTTACCAATTCAAAAAAAAGGCTCGCTTTTTATCTCACGCGACGGCGACAACAGCAAAATACTGCACCTTGTCTCGCCGCACCCGCCAGCGACCTGAAACGGTTCGTTTTGGAGGTAGGAAAAAATTAGGGGATATTTTATTTTAGGGATAAAGAAACATTTAGTCCCTGAGCTTGTAAATTTTTCAAATTGATCCTTAAAGCTTTTTTGTTTTAGGTCAGTGAATTTGGATTTTTGTTCATTATATGTCCATGAACTTATATTTTCTCAAATTGGTCCTTGAATATTTTGTAATCTATACTAGCCTTTATATCAAAAGGATTAAAAATGAGAAAATTATTAAGTTTAAAGACTAATACAAATCAAAAGCCGGGAAAAATACTTCTTTTTAAAAATGGGTTTTCTAGGCAGGGTAAGATTAGCTCATTTTACATTAATAAATTTCAATTATAATTGAATATTTTTATTTAAATTATGGTAAATTATACTAGTTGTCACCAAACTTTTATGAAACTTTCACTTTGGTCACCAAAATCGAAAAATTTCCATTACAACCATTAAATTTTTAATTCACTTTTCATTATGGTCATTGTCGTTAAAAAAATATTGATGTGACATGTTAAACTTTCTTCTCAAGAAAACCCTTATTTTCCAAATTTACAACGAACATCAATGTCAAAATTTTGATGAACGAAGTTGTCGTCGTTCAATCGCAACGGTGGAAATATCTGTTTTGCCAAAAAAAAATTAGCATAACTTAGTTTCAAGTTGAATCTGACAGTTAATAGTGCTGAATCAAAAAGTAAAAAATCTCAATTGAAACTAAAAATTATAGATTTTCGACCTGTCATTATTAACCGATATTTAATCTATTTAACCAATTGCCTCATTTATACATCAGAATTCAAACTTTTAACATTGCTTTAAAGATGTAACGTCTCATCTCACTAAACCAACTAATTGCATATTACAACCGTTCTTGTTTACGAATGTAATTCAATCAAGTTTGCATTTTTCACCATTCAAACTCTGCTCAGATGGAACTTTTCACAATGCAAACAACTCTCACTTGCTAAAACAGCATAAGCATATTATAACTTTATTCAAATTCGACAAGATAATCATATTTTTACAACAATGTTATTGAATATTTCCCAAATATACATTAAAAATGTTTCATATTATTCTTTAACATGGATACATTTACAGAGTCAGCCTAGCCACTGTAATGAGAATCAATCTTTTGTATCCGTATTCGTATCTGTATCCGTATATGTACTTGTATCTGTATTTGTATCTGTATCTATACCCATATATGCATGTGTACATGTATATGCAAATAGTTTTATATATAGAGGCCTCAAGGGCATTTTGGAACAGTGTCCTCTTCACTCAATTTGACATTGTTGCAGACAGCTTTGGCTGGTCCATGGTCTTGGTCCTGCAGGTTCACCTTTTGAAGCACAATCCCTTGGCAAGGATGGTTCTTGCTGCAATCGAAATTGATTGCGACTTTAGAAGAACTGGTCCCTTTGATGTTGCTGTACACCACGTTTTTGACCTGAACTGCTGAGCTCTGCAACAAATCAAAGAAAAAAGTTTGAGGAGTACTCTTTGGGACAAATAAACAAACAGTTGGTATGCGTGGTTCCATCTTCGAACCTGTTCTTCACATGGTTTACTTTGATCACAGTAGTTCTGGTCTATGATGATGGGGTTCTTCACGTTGTTCATTTCAATGTTTTTGAATGTGATGTTGCTTGCAGTTCCTGACCCTCCCTGCAAATCATTTGACATTATATAATTAATTATTACTCGGATTGTAATCCGGTACTCATATTCGAATATATTTCGAATATGAGTACCAGACATAACTATTTTAAGAAAAATAAAGAGTCACAAATGTAACCTCTCATCCCGGTCTGAACGACTGACCAGTTCGAGTAGGCTACACGAGAAAAATCGATGTGAAACCCGTTAAGGCTCCACCTCGGTTAGCAACCCTAGAAAATTTCTTTTAAACATTATCTTGTCTAAATCCTTTAACACGTCCTATTTGATATACGGCAGCAGAAAAACAACGAAACAATACAAAACATACAAAACAAACAATTTAAACAGCTCATTTTAGCCCTTACAACAGACCGTATCAATACGCTAGAAGACCGTATCGATACGCCTTAACTTTGTCAACTGCCCAAAGTCAACCTAGGAAGACCGTACCGGTACACTGGTTGACCGTACCGATACGCCCTCCACGGTCAACTTCTCACGGTCAAACGATAAAAATCGTACTGTTACAACCAAGACGTGTATCGATACGCCAAAAACTCTCTGATTTTAACCATAAATTCGGTTACCTGCCATGTCTTAATCCGAACTCCATTTGTTGTCCCTGAGAGTTTAGCTCCATCAACAGTCACACCGGAGACAAAAGCCTTTGAATTTTTAGATCCTAAGCTTCCAATACTGTGTTTCAGTCACAAGATAGATTAATGTAAGTAAATATATATATATATATATTATCCGTTAATACAGTGTAAAATTTTTCGGCTAGAATAAAAAGACCTAATTCCATGACCCGGACCGCAGTTTATGTCCGTAGCTTCCACATGCTGGGATCCGCTTACAATGGAGATACAATCGTCACCTGAAATTAACAATAGAAACATTTGAAGTGTTCGGACTCGAAATTCGAATCTCAACATCTGTGACTTGCAACGAATGAAGAGACCGTACCGGTTCCTATGACGGAGCTTGTGACTCGAATGTTCTGTGTGTTCGTGATATGAATCCCATCTGTGTTCGGACTTTTCTCCGGGGACGTTATCTTGAAACCGGAAGCTCGAACACCGGTGCATGTTTGGAAAGAAACATGGATTTGTTGAGCGTTTTGAATGATCAAGTTCCGAACTACCAAGTTCTTGTTCTTGTAGAAGGTGATAGCCTGCAACATGTAGGGTTTTTTCAAATACTAGCTATAATTATCGAGTAGCGGAAGTGCGGGACTACCGCTACTCGATTATCGATAGTCAATTATCACTACACCAATGAGTAGTTGACGATTTTAACGGCGGCTTTCGAATAAAGGTGAAAATTTTAACCTACCGTTGGAGCACCCTTGCATGGCTGCAAAACAATGCAACAAAAGAATGTTAGCATATATTCGATTAGAGAAATAAAAATGAAGCAAAACAATGGTATCATGAGGGTAACAAAGTTTACGAGATTTTTGTTAATTTTGCATGAATTTTGCCACCAAATCTTCCCATTGCCATCAATCTTCCCGCCACCACCTTCCACCACGAAATTATCAACCTTATCAAATACAAGCCAGTGTCTATTATCTTCCTCGTAATCCGATCGATCATCCGACGCCGCCATGTTCCCATATATCTGCAATTTCAACAGTAAAAACCGACACATGCGTCGAGTCAGGTACGTAAAGAAAAATGAAGAGTCCGAACAATATCGAGATTCGAGACTAACCTGCATGGTAAGTTTAGACTTGCAGGGACCTGTGAATCTAACAGGCTTAAGAACATAGTTCTTCCCTTGAGGGACAAGAAGAACAACTCCACCTTTCGACGAGCAAGCCTTTTTCCAAGCTTTCTCGAACGCCTCGGTATCATGAGTTTTATCGCCGGTCGCTCCAAAATCATCAACGTTAACAACAGTTCCGGTCGAAGCCGATGCGACGCTGTATCGTCGGAAGCTCAACGCCGTCATCGAACCGTCAACGTTCCCGTAGTACGAAGGGTAAGCTCGTGGATCATAGCCAGCACCCATTTCTTCTTCGAAATAATTATTGTAAGAATAATGATTTAGGTCATCCTTCAAAGCATTGTAACGTGAGAATAAAGAGAAGAAAGCAAGGAATAATGCTAGTAATTGTGTGATTTGTGCAGCCATTTTCGTGAATAAAATGAGAAAATAAAAGGAAAATTAGAGATATGAAAGTTATAGGAGAAATGGGTATGGTTTGTGAGTTGGCTTTCTATGATGAGGATTTGTATTTATAGAGAAAAAAAACCAAATGGATATAATTGCTTTGTCTTTTGGACAAAACTCTTCGAGGTATGGTCCATGTTATACTAGGTTTATACGAAATAATCTCTTTAGGATTGCCTCTAACAAGGGATGGCAAAAAAAATCCGTCGCGTTTTGACCTGACCTAATCTAATAAAGTCAACTTTTTTCAAGATATGTCGAGTTTAGTCGATTTTTTTATTAAAATTTTAAGGCCGGTCGGGATCAAATTATTATTTTATTATATCATTCGAAAATAAAAATATATTAAAGTCAATTCAAGTTGAGTTAGAATTTTAAAATTTAGGGTCGGGATCGGAACGAACAAAAATCCGCCATAAACCACCATGTACATATACTCTTAATCAATATTTATAAATTATAAGTATTAGTTAGACTTTTGTTTCTTATTCGAGTTTATATATAATGTTTTTTTAAGATATATGTATATTGTTAATAAGGATTCAGTTAATTGGAATTTATAAGTTATCATTTAAATTTTTGTTTTGTATATGAATTTTACATGAACGTTATTTAAAGTGGTTTGGTCGACGTAATTGTTATTTTTTTTATATGCATGTCCGACTTACTATTTATGTTTAGAGTGCAAGACTGGCCCTCTTAATAATGTTATCTCTAATGTTCGACGTAATTGTTATTTTAACATTAAAAGGACGTGGTTTTGAATAATAATAATAATAATAATAATAATAATGTATTAATTGCACACTTCTTTCTATGAGCAGAGACGCAGGCAGAATTTTTTGTTAGGGGGACGAACTTATAAAATTTTAAGGGAGCAAACTTATAAAATTGTAGGGGGCGAAAATAAATTTTCAATAGAAACTACATAAAAAATTTATAAATCATATATGAATTTTAAATTTTTAAGGGGACTATTCCTCTGAGTTCAACCTTATATATGAGTATATTGAAATAATTTCACTAGATAAGGATTAACATTTTGGCATTAAAATTTGGTAGAGGATGAATTATGATATATGATATATATTAGGGTTTTAAGACATTAATTTTATAAGCAGAGTTGATTATAGGATAAGTCGAGTTCTGATTTGGTTCTAAAATTTTCAAGCCTAGATCATGTCTCATTTGTACAAAGTATTCATTTTTATGGGTGACTCTCGGAACTCCATTATGGTGTGACCCTTAAAACAAAAATGCTTCATTTATAATATTAAAATTTGAATAAATTATTTTATTTAAATGATCTAGTACCTCATTTTACCAGACCAACTGATTATGGGATAGGTCGAGTTCAGTTTTAGGTTTTTTGCCGGCTCCAAAAGGTCAGGATAATTTCCAATTTTGCACATTAAAATTCAAATATATATATATATATATATATATATATATATATATATATATATATATATATATATATATAACATATGGTTCGTGTAAGAAAGTTGGGCACATAATCTAAATGAATTTGTGGTCATTAAGTTAACCACATTTAATTTAACGTGTATATAAACTCAAATGCCAAAGTCACCAAGTGCCCATGCCTTTGATCTTCAAACATGTTCAACAAGGGGGAAGTAACTAGTCAATTTGTGTATATGTTTTATATTAACCACATAATTATTTGCTTGTACAAATAGCACAACCGAAGGTGTCGATTCGGGATTGGTTGATATTTGCCACGTAATCCCCAAAAACGTGCATCTTTGTCACACTTCAAATTAAGATGCTTTTGCATCACACGGTGTTGAGGTCATATTTTTGGTGCAATAAGGAAGATGAGACTTGGAATATTTAAGGATATGAACATATATTCATTCACACACAAACAATATATATAAGAGTGAGTATTCGACCGAGTCGAGTCAATAAATTTTGAGTTAGTCAAGTTGAAAAGTCATATTTTAATATCTAAATTTCATTTGAAATTTTTTAGTTGAGTCGAGTTGTTCGAAGTTATGTTCAAATTTAGTGAAAATTTATAATATCATAGTTCTAATTTAAAAAACTTTTTATAATCATATACAATATACACACACATATATATTTCTTCATTTTTCTTCATATGCAATTTGCGTATGCAAAGTTGAAGGACTCAACTTAAACTTAAAATCAATCCACTAATTAGAGTCTCATTTTATAACTCAAATTTTATTTGATTTTTTCGAGCTGGGTTAAGTTTATCAAATTATAATTCGAGTCAAATCGAGTCAAAAAAATTAATTTTTTTCAAGTCGAGTTTTGCTCACCTTTATTCATGCATATATTATATAAATTATTCATGTATAGTGAATAAATTTTTATGTTTTATCAAAACAAAGTGTTATAAATTTATTGAATGCCCGGAAAGATTTAATGCCGATTTTTTTATTAACTAGAGATATATTTATATTTTCAAAGTAAATGCAGATATTCAAATTCATATAAGATGTGATAATATGAGCCTATACTAAAAAAAAATTTCATCAAATTATACCAATAATATTTAGAAGACAATATGTAGGTTTCTGTTATAAGTAACATTTGGGTAGCAAATCTGGTTATGTTTTTCTTTTCTTACACCAAAAGGGGAAAAACTAAAAAGAACCAAAACCTTTGATTGATTGTTTTGTCAAATAGTTTTCGGCCAAAATAAGGTAGAATGTTATGGTACAAAATATTCAATTGGAATATCTAACTGCTATTTGCCCATATCATGAACTTATTGCCAACTTGAATTAGACATCAATAAAGTCCAAGATTCTGATCTTAATTCTATGGGCATTTGGTATTATTTTCTCAAAAAAATATATAAATTGCGTAAAATTAAAGTTTATACAAATTTATTAAATTTAAGTTTTATGATGTTTGTTTAGGGTTTATGGATTTAAGTTGTAGGATTTAGAATGTATGGTCAGAGTTTATGGTTTAGTTTTGGATTTATAATTTAAGATTTTAGGTTTAATAATTTAAATATTACATTTTACATGATTTGTAATATTCTTTTACACAATTTGTATATCAAAATATATAACTGTTTTTTATATGATTTATACTTTAAGTTGATATAATGTCGGCATTTTTATAATATTATTAGTAGGTTAAAACTGATAATAGTATTAGTTGCCGCATATTTTGAAAGTGTTTAATTTGTATTTTTTTATTATAGGATAATTCAAATTGTATCGAAGGATTGAATATAAATATATTATGTTAAAATCGAATCAAACCAAATATCCACTAATTGAACTTGTTGTTATGGATTCTCGTTCGATTCACCCTTTGTGTGAGTTTAAATCCCGACATTTGTTTTGATAATATTATTGTAACACTACTTAATAAAAAATCGAATCAAACCTATTAAATCATATAAATAACATAATCGATAAATAGAAAAAATTTGATACACAAGTTTGTCAAATTTCGGGTTTAGGATTATTGTTATAGTTTAGAGTTTTGGTTTTAGGGTTAGAAATTTAAATTTTATAGTTTGAATATGAAAGAGTGTGTACTCTTACACATACTGTGTATCAAAATACGGTTAAGGTTGGTTCCTCGCCCTAGTTGTTTTAAAATGTGTAATCAGCATCTACCGCTTATATGAGTTAACAATACGTGAAAGATTAATCATTAAACTCACTCAAGTGGATACTTCAGAAATATATATATATCCAAACTTTAAAAATTCCATTTTCAACCTCTCTTAGTTTTTTTTGTTATTTGAAAACACATAAACTATATATAATTATCCTTTTGTCTCCAAAGTTACAATTTCCCATATTCAATGCACCTGGTCTTATATCATACTTAAATCAAATAAAACTTTGTATTCGTTCTATTGATTTGAATTTAAGTACTGACAAAACTCATTATATATATTTTGAGATATTCTATGTTAATCATATTATGCCATGCTATTTTTTTGTATTGTATTTATAATAATGTATACACTTCATATCATATTTATACAAATAAAACTTTGTATTCGTTCGATTGTTACTTTTCCGACAAAATGTAGTAATCATCGAGCTTTCGCGTGGTTGCCATTTGAAAGGGTTTAAACGGAGAAGAAAGGCTATTGTTGGTGTCGACGGAATAAAACACCACCGGTCGGCCATGAGGCGAACTAGATGTTGTTCGGATAACAAAGGGTGGGCATAGGGGTGATAATGAGCCTGACTGGCTCGCGAGCTACTCGGGCTCGGCTCGGTTAAAGCTCGGCTCGGATCGAAACCTTAACAAGCCGAGTCGAGTTCGAAAAGCTCGTGAACAGGCTCGAAATCTACATATGCACTAAAATAAATTGTGTGTTTGTATTTTCTTTCATTAGTTGGTTATTGTTTAATTTTGTATTTTCTTTAATTATGTGTTTGTATTATAAAAATATTTATTGATTATTTGGATTAATCTAATTTTTGGCACTTTTCTCCCTTTCCGGTCATTGAATTTCGTTTTAGTGTTGGGTATGAAAGGAATTTTTAACGAATTTTTTATATAAAAAAAAACTATAACAAAATTTTTCATTTCGAGCCAAGCCCAATAGTATTATTTTCGAGCCGAGCTCGAGCCTAAAATTCCGAACTCGGCGAGCCTCGAGCCCGAGCCGAACCCAATTAAATTGTTTCCGAGCCGAGCCGAGCCTGGCCAAGCTTGGGCTCGGCTCGTTATCACACCTAGGTTGGCATGGTACTTGTAGAGGAGACTGGAGCATGCTTACCAAAGCCAATCCAATTAATGGGTTCATTTGGTTATGGTAATTGTGTTCATCATGGGCCCATTTTCGGCCCATAATATATGGGCTTATGCTTTGATGAGAGTCCAATATCAGACCAAACCCAATTTCTGACCCGAAAACAAAAGCTGTGGTCTTAATTGGATTCAAACTAAAGAGACTTTTTATCTTCAAATTTGGCTCCATCCTCACAAAGATTTAATCCCTCAACTTTAATTTGAAAAAATACGGTTCCATATCAATAATAGTGTCATTTTCTGTCTGTTATTGTTATTCGATAATATAATTAGGGTCGTATGAAGATCCAGTCAATCATATTCAATCAATAATATCTTTACATGTCAACCGATTATTTAAATTTTTTTCTAAATACTAACATTATCATTTCAATACAACAACTAACGATATTATCAGTTTGATGCAAATATTATTATAAATATCCATGTTTGTGTGAGATGGAAATTCGCTGCCCCTTTTCAGTGTCCCTACTTATGCCCCACACTCAAAATTAGCTTTAGAATTTAGGGTTTAAGAATTTTAGAGTAGGGTGTATTTTTAGGGTATATGGTGTAAGTTTTAGGATTTAAAATTTAGGGTTATGAGTTGGAATTTAATTTTGTAATATTTTTTAGTGTTAGAACATAAATAGGAGCACCGAAAAGGGACGGAAGATTTTTATCCGTTTGTGTGTCCAATTTTATTTTTACTTGTTTGATGTGGCCTTGTGAATTTGACCCATTGATTCCATTTCATTGAATAAGCACCATTCATGTTCTCATCAAAGTAATTTCATCACGTGTAAACACCATAATTGAATCAAAACTGATTTTTGTAGTGAAAGTGAAAGAAAACCATTGTTCCTAAAACATTGACTAATGCATGAATTTTGAGACAGGCAACGCAAATTACGGTTCTTTAAAGTACTCCAAATAAAAAAAGAAAATCAATTGCATTCTCCACTAATAATGTGTTCTTCCACGAACTATCTTGGCTCAGTGATTAAAGGAATAATTATTGTTCATAGAAGTCACGGGTTCGAGTACCAGCAACTGCAGCACGGTGATTAAGCATGCATTGTTAAATGATTGAGAGTATATTCAGAACAAATACTACTTAATTTAAAGTGTATTGTGTGTATAGAGACACACGCATTAAACTCCCAAAAAAATGACAAATTGGGAAGGCATATTCCAAGGAAAAGTGCTTGCATTTTGCCAAATCTTTTATTTACCAGTTCACTATGGGTGCCTTTCGGCTAACAATTTGGACTATTAAAAACAGTTTGAAGATTGAATGAATCTTTTTAGGGGAAGCGAGTCTTTAGATTTTGGAATTTTACACATTATAAAGTTGCTATTTTTTAATCATTGGTATCCGATTGATTAGTCAACTAATTCAAATTAGATTTTACAAAGGTCCATTATGAGATGACTTTTTTAATTTAATTTTTTTCCATTCACAACGTCGAGATTTTAATATCTAACCTTGCTAAAAAGATGTTGTTGTCTTAATATAAATATAATACAATGATAGGATTATAACATCAACATAAAACGTATGAATGTCTCGAAACATTATATCAGGTCTAAATCGAATTATAATTATTAAATAATGTGAATAATTCAGTCTTTAAACAGATCAATTCCACACCTTTATCTGTATTTTAAACAATTATATCTTTCAAGTCCTTTTGGTTCTATGAATAGTATTAGTCTTTACCGATTATTAGTTGATATAGAAGGATGAGACGTTATGTCCTTTAAATAAGGGTTCAACTCTTGACATTGTAAATGAGCAAATTGAGTTAGAAGAGTCACACTTATAACGAATTTCTGCAATAATCGGTCTAAATTAGTCTGTCAATGGATCATATACACATATTTATAAAAAACTATTATTGGTCTTTGAAAAAACATGGAACATATGCAGGAACGAATTTACATGGGGGTGGGGAGGGGCAATCGCTCCCACCCCGAAGAATTTTTTTTCACATTTGTCTTCTTATTTTAATTTCTTTAAAATTAGTTTAATTATGAATTTGTCCTTACTTTCAAATATTTATATTTTGCCCCTCAACCCCAAATATTGGCTAATTGTTTTTCTTTTTCATTTGTGTAAAGCTTAAACAACTACAATAATGGCCAAATCATATAGAGTATTTAATATATTCATAATTGAGCTTAAACAACTCCAATAATGGCCACTAATCAAAAGCACCAAACCAGACAAAAAAAGAAGCAATAACATTTCAACTGTACAACACCAAAACAACTGGTTCCACTCCCATCACCATTCATTTACAAATCCTCAAATATCCCATCACACTTCATGCACTCAACCATGATCCAACACATACATACATACATAATACAATATATATATATATATATATATATATATATATTGATTAGGTGCAACCCTTGATTGCATGCCCTCTGATATAGGGTACCCTACAGTTGAAAAAGATGAAGGTACACTCTCTTAAAGAAGTAATTAAGGGGAAAATTAAGGGTCTCAAAAGAAGGAACGTTTTACGGGTGGTCGCCCAACAGCTCTCATCAAATTGGCAATCTCAAGAACCTTTGCGACCTTTGTCCCTCTTTTGGCCTCAGCTGATGCTCTCCTCTCTTCTGCTTTCCTGTGTGCTTTTGCGACGTCGTTTTGCATCTTCTCTAAGGCTTTGACTCTTTTCTCCTCAAGCTTCCTCTACATATATGAGTATATACACACACCATGTTAATATTTTAATATAAGCCTGATTCAACTTAACTCAAATTACGTTATGCATGTGTCTAACCTAATTTTTTTTGAAATCAACCCATGATACTAAGAAACACTAACAATATAGAATGTAATTTAAGATACACATAAATCTATTCAAACTCGATTTCATATGTACCTATAGTATACCTATGATATCAATAGGAGCTAATAACTCAAACTCGATCCAGAATAATAAATTATGTATAGATTTATTTGAATTCGATCCAGATAGCTATAGTATAACTAATTTAGCTAAGCTAATGAATGATAATAGTGTTTTCAAAATTATCCACTAATAAAGTAGCAATTATTCTATACCATCATCATCATGATCAATCTAATCATCATACTCCACTAATAACATAAAGAAAACAAAGCACATGAACTTGATGAAGAATTTGACTCAAAATCAAGAACATATGAGAATGATTACATGAAGATAATTTAGTTATTAAACTACCATGAAAATTTCTTATAGTCAATTGAATCATTAGCCCCATAATTAAATCATTTGAAAAATGATCAACAAACACAAGGAGAAAGAAAGAAAAAAGATTTTCTCACTATCCAAACATACCTCAACTTTCTTCATCCAAGAAGTAGCCTTTTGGACTTGCTCATTTTCCCACCCATTAATTATAGCATCTTCCCTCTTAAACCTATTATTAATCTTTGCAACCTTAGCGTTTTGCCAAGCAGATATTTTCGACTCCACCTCCTCTTTCTTCACTCTCAGCACCGAAACCTCACCGTGGCTTCCGCCGCCACTACTCGCCACCGCCGGAAACACCGTCTCTCCTGACCCGACCCGTCTTTGCTGATCTGAACCCTGATCAGCATAAGTATTATCCGGCACTATAGCTAAAGGATTAGTTTCCTCTTGCAGCTCATGATCCTCTCCAATCCTACTCAACAGATTATGATTGTTCAAAGTATGTATAGAATCCGAATCATTGTTCTCAATCGAAGAACCTGCAAGAACTAGAGCGTTAAACTCCCGGCTCATGGTGGTGAAGTTCTCGCTCGAAGCGACTTCGCTCGACGACGAGGCGCGGCTGCCGGTGTCCCAACGGCGGCGGGTTACGGCGGGAGGATGAGGTGGGGTCAGAGCATGGATGTCCCTGATATGTTCATCATCATGATCGTCTTGGTTTTGATCGTTTTCGCCACTGTTGATAGCACTTTGAAGGGTTAACATGGTAGGGTTGGTTCTAGCTAGGAAGGAGGAGAAGAAGAATTGAGAGAGATATTGACATAATGTTTTATAGTAATTATTAGAGATTTTTTTTAGGTTTTTGAAAGAAATATGAGCCACTAAATTATGGAGGATTCAAGAAGAATGTGCCCACACATATTGGGGTGGCACTCTAAGTGAGAGTGTATTCACAAAAGTAGCTTTGGATTTTTCTTTTATTTATTCTTTTTAACTTTAATTTAATGCTTTAAAAACTTTTATATTATATCAATTATCGGTTGGTCTAATACGATTGATATTGAATTATTAAACAACATCAGACTTCTAATATTAACATTATGAAGAAAACAAACTAAATTGAAAGAATCGTCCTTATAAAAGTCTTTATTATACACAATTTAAATTAGTCGATATGAATCAACAAATATTGTGTGCATTGGTGAGGCATATTATATTTTCATAGAGAGTACGCAAGTTCGAACCTTAAAAACGATATTGTTGAGAGTGACAACCTCGCACTCAGAATACGGACTGTAAGACGGACATAATCATTGTTAAGAATCTCTAAAACAGTTGATTAAAAGCTCTCAATTTACATTTTCTTATCTAATAACAATTCTATTCCTTACTAATTTAAATACTTATCAAATCAAGATTTGTCTTTATCATATTTTTTATTAAATACGTATTAAATTTGGTTAAAATTTTAAATTAGATAACACCCACTATCTAATCTTGATTCAATCCTCATTGGAGATGGGAGGGACGTCATGCCCCCAAACTATTATGGTTGAATTGCATTTTAAGTTCCTAATAATTTTGTATACATTAAATTAAACTACACTCTTTTATTTTTATAGTTTAATTAAATTTAAAATTAATGAAATTAAATTTTGAGCTAAATTTATTTTATTTAATTAAATTTAGAATCTATTAGTTTTGAAATTAGTAAAATTAAGCCATAACTTTCAACTTGCATGGTTTAATCACATTTTAAAATTTAATTAATTTCAATATTAAACAATTTCCCCCTTTTATAGTTCTATCCTTACTCCGTCTGTGTTCTTAAGCATCTATATTATGTATACTATTTATAAAAAATTAATATCATATACACTGGCGGTGGAAACTGAAAGTTTTCACAAGTGCCTTAGTTTTAGGGTATAAGGAGTTAGTTTAGGGTATAAGTTTTAGGGGTTTAGGTGTAGGGGTTTAGAATTTAGGGATAGTTGTTTCAATTTAAAGTTTAGAGTTATAATTTAGGGTTTATATGTTATAGTTTAGTTTTTAGGGTAATATGATGAGGATTTAGGTTTTAACCTATAAACCCTAAATTATAACCCTAAACCTTAAATTGAAATAATTATCCCTAAATTTTAACCCCATACACCTAAACCCCTAAATCATATACCATAAACTAATTCTCTATACCCTAAACTAAAGCGCTTGTAGAAACTGAAAGTTTCCACCGTCTGTGTATAGAATATTTATCCTTTATAAAATCAGAGTTGTTATTCTGATGTTAGAGAGGTCAAGTGATATAAATTTAAATAAAAAAATTAAAAAAATCCAAAATTTTCGAATAAAAATAATAAATCTACATTATTATGTAATATTGTTTTAAAAATAATAATATATAGGAAAAACTAAGTATTGTATAGTTTTTTTTAACAAGTTCAACATTAAATAAGTGTCGGCAAAAGGGCTTTGAAGAGGAAGCCCACCAACAGTAGGTAAATGCGTGTGGACCATTGATAAAAATACACACGCGATACACGTAATAATCATTCACTGTATGATTTCCAGGTGTCGTTCATCTATAGGCTGAAGGTCCCATCAGGTAAGCTACGTTATTTCCCGCTTTGCAATCACTGACGTAATATTATGAAATGGGAGCCACGTGTACGGTTCAGCCAATTTTTTTAAGTTGAGTTTTATAAAAACATATATATTTTTAGGTCTTCAAGATGCCCACGTCTGTTATAAAACTAAGCTTATTTTATCCCCTGATAATAAAACTTTAAATTTTTATTATCAAAATTTAAAATTTATTAATATATATTGTTTTATTTTTTAAATATGGATAAATATTGTATTACACAGGCAGTGAAAACTGAAAATTCTCACAAACGCCTTAGTTTTAGGGTATAGAGAGTTAGTTTAGGGTATATGGTTTAAGGGTTTATGTGTAGGAGTTTAGAATTTATGGATAGTTGTTTCAATTTAAGTGTTAGGGTTACAATTTAGGGTTTATAAGTTACGACTTAAATCTTCACCGTATTACCCTAAAAACTAAACATATAACCCTAAACCTTAAATTTAAACAACTATCCCTAAATTTTAAACTTGTACACCTAAATCCCTAAACCGTGTAGCATAAACTAACTCCCTATACCCTAAAACTAATGTGCTTTGGAAATTTTCAGTTTCCACCGCCAGTGTATAAGATATTGATCCTTTAAATAAATATATATATATGTTTTTTAAAAGCATGCTTCATTTTATTAAGTTATGTTATTATTTTAAAAAAATATTAATGATGAATGAAGTGCTTTAATTATAATTATGATAAATAAATTGTTGAATATTTTTTCAAACCTAATACAATTATGGTGACAAATAGGAGGTTGGTATAATTAACTTTTCTTTCTTGTTTTTTCTAATTTGGTGGATCAATTTTGTCATTAGATTGATTTTTACAGTATCGATATTTGATTTATTAGTCAACTAAGTCAAATCAAATACTATATAGAAATAAACTTAACGAGTAGTATAAATAAAAAAGATGATAATGTATAGCTTAGAAGACATGAATTCGAGCAGCTTTGTTCGTAAAGTTTGTGTTTTATCAGAGTTAAGAAAAAAGTATGAATATATACTCTCTTATTATCACCTTAAACTATTACAAAAGTACTATACAGACATATTATGAGAAGGACTCTTGCAATCTAATTTACTGTATTTAAAACACTAATATTCAAATTATTTAAAGGACCTAACGTCTTATTCTGATACATAAATCAATAATTTTTTTCGGTTTAGAATTTGGTGTGGGTCAAATTTGTCTTTGGATTTTTTTTGTTGATGTAATTGTAGTGTTACATTTTTTATATGATAGTGGAATGTGACAAATACTCTCCACTAGCCAAAAATGTTTAGCTTTCAAGAGAATGGTCCAACGTAGGAAGCTCGGTTTTATTCTAGCTTGACATTAAAAATGAATTGTTTATTTGAATAAATTTCATTTGATTTTTGATCAAGTTAATAAGAAAATGAAAGGATTTTATACTTTCAATTTTGTTATCTAATCGTAATTTTAGTACTATATTAATTTAAATATTTTTCAAATTAAATTTTATTTCTCTCAAAATTTGAATTAAATGCTTATGAATTTTAATATTAAACAAATTAACCTCTCATTGACTAATAAAGTCCCATCCCTTTCCGTTACTATTTTTACATTTATAAACATTTTATTTTAAAATTATTATAAAAATATAAAACTAATTAAAATATAAAAAACATACCACTTTATAAATATATAAATAAAACGTTTTAATGATGTAACATATCTTATTAATTGGCTATGCATATAGTTATATATTAGTAATGCATCATCTTTGCTAATTTAATTAGTTTGTTTTGTTAAAATATTCATTTAAAAAGAACTTTTTCTTCTATTCAACCTTTTATTGTGAGATATTTTGAAATATTAACTCGAATTAAAGAACAACACAAAAAATGTCATTTTCATTTCGATGAACTAACTTTTCAATAATTTAATATGAGTTGGTATGTTATTTAACCAATGAGAAATTATTAGAAATTTCCAACTTAGTTAACCAATAAATGGTCTGATTAGTTGAGCATTTTTAAAGCAAAAGTCCAAATTAATCTAACCATATGGAAATGTTTTAAGCATAATAATTCATAAAAGTGAGAAAGAAGGTAGACATTCATTATTCATATGAATGGTATAATGATTTTTTTTCTTAATCTTATCGATTTAGTCATTTTAACTTTTTAAATTTTTATTATGTTTCATTTAGTTCTCATATTTTTGTTTTCGTGAAATCGACCCAAATGTGATAGAATAACGACAACACATATAAGTTGACATCAACTATTTATCCTTTCCCTCCCTATCATAAAAGCCGTTTTTTTAGAAAAATATCTAACTAATTTGTCCTTGCTGAAATATTGATATAAAATTTTTCATCTTACATTTTTTTATCAATTTTAAAAAATTTTGACCAAAATAATTGACATTAACATATTAATAAGGACAAAATAGCATTATTTTCGGTCGTGTTTGGGTCAATTTCGCAAAAAATAAAGTTTGATGATAAAAAAGCGCAATAAAAAATTATGGGTTAAAATGACTAAACAGATAAAATTAAGGAGGCAAAAAATCATTCTACCATTATAAAATTACCTGTTATTAATAAAACAATATATAATATTTAATATTCAATATTCAAAAAGTAATAATTTAACAAACAAGTCAGTGTCAATACCATGAACCAATACACTATCATAATTAAACTAAGCTCATATCCAAAGAGATTTTCATATGAAACTAAAGCTTTCAAAACCTTGTTTTTTTACCTAATTCAGTTGAATAAGAAATTTATTTATCTATCCCTTAATTTAAATATATATGTTTAGTATCTATAAAGGGATTATAGTGGACATTATAATGTATAGCATAATAATTTCTTTTAAATATAAAGATGGTGTTGGTGAGATTTGAACCTTATTATTTTAAATTAGTGGAGATATAATTATATTCTCTCGATAAAAATCAGGGTTCGAACACACACAAAGTAGAATAACATAAACATCATTGACCACATTACCAATTAATGAATCTCGATTTAAACTTCAATTTTGGTTTGATACTAACGAGTACTTAATTAACTAAAACAATCCATGTTAAGGGTTAATACTAAAATAAAAGGAGCCATAGAGTTCATTAATATATTATCTTTTGTGATGTACATGAGTATGATATTATTCATTTTTTTTTTACAATTTGACTACTTACATGATAATAAAAGGTGCTATAGAGTTTATCAACCAGGTTGGTCCAAATGGTAAGCATCTTAATATCGTTTAAATAAAATTTTAGGTTCAAGACTTTCTATATTCAGAAAATTCTTGTTAGGAGACTCACCCATTAAAACTAGATATGCGACGCGAGTCAGTTCAAATTATTTAGGGCGAAGCCTTAGAAAATGGGAAGAAGGAGCTATAGAGTTTATCAACATATTATCTTTTGTGATATACATCATTTATGTATACAGAGAAAGAAAATAATAACAATTCTTATTTAAACCCTAATCCTAAACTTGTATATGTATGATTATTATCTAGTAAATTAGAATAAGTGATTTGTAGAGTAATACTTAACTTGTATGGTTAAGGCTTAATACTAAAATTAGTGTTCGAATTATACTATTTTTCAGAGATAGGTGCCTAAAGTATTTTTTGGTTAAAATATGTGCTTTAAGGTATTTTTTGTTGCCAAAGCCTAAAAAGATTTTAAAACTGGTCAAAATGAAATGTTGGACACTTATTTAAACTAAAAATCTTTTAGACACTTATTTAAAAAAAATATAGCTTGAGGACTTATTTTAGTACTAAGCCTATATTTAAAAACATAAAGTATCTTGATCACTTGCAATTAAATTATTAAATATCCATGTCTATATACCTTAATAGACATGCATTAATTATATATGTGTGTGTGATAAGTAAACTAAATGATAAAATGTGTTGATTATTTAAAAAAAAAAGTTGGTCTGATGGGATAAGATATTAGATTAAAATCAGATGTTTGAATTCTGACATTATGAATAGAGTAAATTGGATTGAGATGACCTCTACTATAGTAAATTTTTTTGACATTGTAATTGAATTAGTCGGTTAACGAGGCAGATATCGATAACTATAAAAAACTGTGGATATTAGTTTTGAAAAATGGGTTGGATTATATAAAAAGCCCAAGTATTTCTTACCCAACAATATATGTAAATCATTCATTTGCTGTCGGTCCAATGGTTGTTTTCGAATGAAAAATATCCATTTTCCAAACCCAATTTAACAACCCACTCAGATTAGGCCCAAAATTTGAATCCCACGTGGCATCTGCACCTAAATACATATTTTTTTTGTTTTTCTCATCATATTTATATTTTTTTTACTTTTTAGTTAATTTTAAGTGAACATAAATTCTAGTT
The DNA here is from genome assembly GCA_958450335.1 of Hibiscus tridactylites. Lineage (NCBI taxonomy): Eukaryota > Viridiplantae > Streptophyta > Magnoliopsida > Malvales > Malvaceae > Hibiscus > Hibiscus tridactylites. The sequence continues at coordinate 709,976 of OY288266.1, read as the reverse complement.
TTTCTTTTTGGTTTCCCTAGTGTTCTAGTATTAAAAAAATATGTATAAATTTAGGGTTGGAGTTCAAAATTAAAATTTTAAGTTTAAAGTTTATGATTTAGATGATAATGTTTATGATTTAGGATTAGAGTGTAAGGTTTATTTTTTTAGTATTAGACTTACACAAGCACCAAATTTAGTGGACCAATAATATTTTATATTAAAATAGTACTAATCTTACAAAAATGTATTCCTTAAATTCAAAGGTAAATAAGTTAAAACTATACTAGAATGCATTAAAATAGATTCTAATATTATTTTGACTATCAAACTTTCAAAAATTATAAAATGGTCATTAAATTGATCAAATGTCATACAATAATGACTACAACGTTATATTAATAAAACCCATTAAATTTAGTTATAAATTTGCAACACTTTTATAAAATTTGATGACTATTTAATAAAAATCGATAAAATTATTGACTATTTTATAATATGTAGTATTCATTTTATATCATTCAAAAATTTTAATGATAATTTACAATTTTTTTAAAATTTGTTAACCAAAAGGATAGTTTTATTGACTTACATTTAGAAAAAGCGAAGCTTCTGCTCATCCACTTGTGTTCTGGTGGCAAAAGTAGATGTTCATCATCTCTTGAGATCCGAGCTCGAACACCAGTAATACAGCCTTTGTGTACCATTTTTAAAAAAAACTAAAAAATTAAACAGATACTAACCTTGCATCACACCAACATATTAAAAAAACAAAGCTTCTCAAGCACCCTACAAAAGAAAATTAGAGCCAGCTTATATCTTTTCGTGAATTTGAATGCGACCAAATAGGAATTTCCACTCTTATAAATAATTATAAAAATAGAAAATTGGGTTTGAAGATTTCATGTTAGCTTCTTCAACCTAAATTTTCCATCTCTTTTATTTTATTTATTTTTTAAAATTCCTTTTCAATCCTAAGTTTTTGTTTTGATTTGACACTCCCCCAAATTCCCAATACTTTGGCCTTAACCAATAACTTTAGAATAAAAGATCATAAATTTGAATCAAAACCCTTTTTTTCTCCCATATTCATTCGTTATAATTACCCCTTTTTGCTTGCCTAATCTGCCTAACCATTATAAAGTTTTCATTTTTCTTTGCAGCCTTCCAAAAATAGTATCAAAGGTATGATCTTTGGTGTCTACCCAATCTGTTTTCTCTTTGTTTTTTCCTTTTTTAGTTCTATTACATCAACAAAGGGATTTTCTCAGGTGTTTTCATATTTTTTTCTGGTTTTTGAGACATGGGTTGTTTGAATTTCGACATAAAAACAGACTGAAACTTGATTTTGTAGCTTGTTTCTCTGTTTTCTTGTTCCCCTTTTTTTTCTTGTCTGGTTACACTTTTGATGTTCTGCATTGTAATGTTTTGGTTTGAAATCTGGGTTTTCATTTGAGAGTCTAATTTTTTCTGTTAGTCCCTCTGTAAATTTATTGATTCAATTTAATCCATTATATTTTATTTTCAATCCTTTTACCTTACATTATAGGATAGATCCAAGAAATTTGAGTTATTTTGGTTTGATCCCTTATCTCTCCTTGTCTGTTTACCAGGCTGAATATTGTATTGGAGGCATTGGTTCTCCATGGTGAGCCATTAAAATCATCATACATATACAAATACATATACGTATACATATACATGTATATATGTATATACACAGACATATTTATAACTTTTTAGCTTTATTGTGATTTGATTTGGTTTTTTTGGTTATGTTATGATCATTAGGGAGAAGCCCCAGCATTGTGTGTTGAGGATCTAAAGGAGGGATTTTCAAATGGATTTGGTTTAAGATCCAAACGTTTTAAGACATCTACTGATGTTGGGGACAAGACAGTAAGATGATTTAATGCCTAAATTTGGTGTTTGTCCTTATTATGATTTGTGTGTCTTTTTTTCTGATTGAGGATTGGTGTTGGATTTCTCTTTGGCAGTTTGTGATTGGTTGTAATAACAATGATTCTGCATCATCTCTTGAGGTTCATATTTATGACAAATCTAGAGGGAAATGGTTAGTTGATGTTGGGAATTTTTTTTACAGCTTCGGCTCTTGCCGCCGCTGATATTTACTGTCGATATTTACCGCAATCGGAATTTAACTCCTTGAGTTTGTTTTTCCAAGTGTTAGTTTAGAGTTTTAAGTTAGAAATGTTTCTGTAATATTTTCAGGGTGATTCCTACGGTGTTGGGAACGAAACCGAAGCTATATGAAGGCTATTCAACCGTTCTTTTGAATGGTGATCGAATAATGATTATCATTAAGGGTTCCACCCCCAATGACTGCATTTGGTTTCTTGAGGTGTGTATTTCGGAAAGCTTAAGGTCATTCTAGGTTAACTGTGGTCGGAACTCGGAATAGTTCATTTCTCTTTGGCATTTAATACATTTTGAATATTTTGATGCCTGAAAGTGCTTGATCTGATTGCAATGCGGTTAGGTGGACACTGAATATGTTAAGCAACAAAAAGAAGCGTCGGGGACTGAAGTTGTTGCCTGGAGTAAGGGCATGAGAGGTGATGCCGAGAAGCCGGTTGTTATCAGCGGTCCTTCCGGAGTTGGCAAGGGGACTTTAATCAACATGCTTATGAAGGAATTCCCATACATGTTTGGATTCTCCGTTAGCCATACAACCCGTGCACCGAGGGGTATGGAGAAGAATGGTGTTCATTACCATTTTACCGAGCGAAGTATAATGGAGAAAGATATCAAAGATGGGAAATTCCTTGAGTTTGCTTCTGTTCATGGAAATCTCTATGGAACCAGTATCGAAGCAGTTGAGGCAGTAGCAGACTCGGGAAAGGTAAATGTCGTGCGTTTTACGGTTCTATTAATATTGATTATATGATATTCTGAGAGTTGCGAACGATGCACTTTCTTGTGAATATAGAATTTTGTGCTTCCAAATTATCTCTTTGCAACATTTGAGTTTTTCGGTTTTTGTTTTGATTTAAATATAGAGGTGCATTCTTGACATTGATGTTCAAGGAGCAAAGTCAGTACGGGCCAGTTCTCTCGATGCCGTTTTCATCTTTGTCAGCCCACCCTCTATGAGAGAGCTTGAAGAGCGGCTCCGTTTAAGGTGAATCCGAACTGTCCATTTGACGTTTTGTATCATTGTGCTATTTTCCTACCTTTGTTACATGTAGAAATGTTGTCAATAGAGGGACTGAAACAGAGGAGCAAGTCCAAAAACGCCTCCGCAACGCTGAGGCAGAAATCGAGCAAGGGAAAACCTCAGGCATCTTCGATCATATATTATGTAATGATAATCTTGAGAAGTGTTACGAGAATCTTAAGGTGACTTCTGTTTCCCTAGAACTATCGTAATCCAATACCGAGCGGATTAGTTTAGTTTGTCCCGTACCCCGATCTTACGAGTTCGATTTTTGTTATAGAAACTGCTCGGCCTAGAGGGAAGTGCACCAACTAACACTAAACCATGTAAGAAGGCTATATGATTACTATTTTCCCAATTTCCTTTCAATGCAAATGGACTAACCATGTATTTAAAATCTCAAATGCAGCACCCAAAGGGATTGATCTGCCTCCGAACCATTTGGTGTCGAAGATCGATAATAAGATCCTCATTAAGCACGAGACTCCAGAACCGGGAAACGCATCAAAGAACTCGTAAGTTCATATTTCATATAAAGTTCTCGCAACTTACTTGGGTTCTTGAGTAAGAATTTGTGATGGTATATTTAGGGTTGTTCTCGATATATCCTCGCTTAAAGGCGGTGCACCTGGTCGGACCAGAGGACTGAAAATTAATGTCATTGACTCATTTTCGGAAAGCTTAAACGGGATTCATTAACCGAGCTAACGACTGCAACACTACATGATGCCGACCTGATTTTTACGCATCTCTATTTAACTGTGATACAAACTCTGCTCTGGTGTTTTAAGATCATTTGCATGGGATTTCTTCCCCCCTCAATTCTTTGCTTGTTTACGAACAAAAAATGTAACAATTTATATTCCCAAAAGGGCAATCCGAGAGATTTTGTCATTCTTGCAGCAACTGATTACGATTCGATTACACGATACGAATTCGTCGAGATACTTATCAACTAAAGTGAAAGCACACTGAAAACAAAACCAGAACAAAGGTTTAGCTCCACTTCGGGTTATTTCGGGTTTAGACTGTCAACTTTTTGGGTCGATTTGAGTTCGAATCGATCAAGTTTGAGTTTGAAGAGAATGTCCTTTAATGAAGTTTTCCGGTGAGTTCCCCCACCAGACAGGCGCAAACATTGAAATAGATTTTCCATTGAAGGTACCAAAATTGTAATAGCTGGCAGTTGGCATATGCTTTTGTGGTAGATTGAATGAGCATTTAATTTCCATGGTAGAGGTTGGCACTAGGCATGTTCCTCGAATATTATATTCTCGAGCTAATTGGACCGCACGTTTTTAAACTATGACCTTTATTTTAAATTGATCTTTAAATTTTGAACATTTCTATTTTTTACTCAAATTATAACTCTAAAAGTTTGAGTATTTTAATTTCACCCTAAATTATCCTTTATATTTCCTCATATTATTATACAATACATATCAATGTTTACGTGACAATTAACAATTTTTATATGAGTTTTATTAACATGTGATACAATTATTACATACCGATAATTTGAAAATCAAATTAGAATGTTCAAAAGTTTATGGATCAATTTAGAACGTGTGTTATAGTTCAGGGTTGAAATTGGAACATTAAAAAATTTAGGAGTTAATTTAACAAGAGATTTGAGGCACATATATAGCTATATAGACGTTACGAGACCCCGGTAATAAAGATCAATTTTCAACACAAAAAATTAACAAGAGATTCATAATTTGAGGATGAAATTGAAACGTTCAAAATTTTAGAGACCAATTTAAAGTGAGAGTCACAGTTTGAGAACATCTAACTCTACTTTTTCCAGTATCGTGTTTATTGCGATCACAAACGATATACTTCAAATAATATTATTAGCATAAACCCAAATGCATGAATTTAAACAACGGTCACGCATATATCGCAGTTGCGGACAAAATATATATTATTACGATCATTACGGGTATTGTAGTTTCGTCAATGCCGAAAACGCTACATATCAACCGCTATTTAAATCTCTGCTCAAATGTAAGATTTGAACTTAAATGAGAACAATTTTACCTAATTCTTTTTGTAGATAGGGGACCAGAAATGAGAGAGAGCAAGTTGATGTTGGGGATGGGGCCCATTGTTTGAAATTTCAGTTATTATGTAAGAAGAAATCACATGGTCTCCAACACCCTAACATGCGCATCTACCCTGGTTCATTAAGGCATTTTTATTACAAATTTTCATGAATTTAAAGTTCTGTTTTATTTTCATTACTTCTTGGTTACGTACTGCTCTATTTGTAGAAATATGCGAAGTATTATTCGTCGAGAGTTATTCGAAAGACTAATCTTTCGGTGTTTAACTTTAAGTATTCGACCTCGAATAAATAAAGGTATGCATAATTTACGTATAGAGTATAATGAACACGTGACACAAGTACGAAAAATTCTCGTATTCTGAGAAAAATAAACTCAAATATAATTAGGGGTGTTCAAAAATATCCGATCCGACCGATCCGATCCGATTATCCGTTGATCCGATCCGAAAATTCGGATATCCGATCCGATTTTTATTTTCGGATCGGATATCCGATCCGATTATAGATTTTTCGGATCGGATACGGATCGCAATATTACAAGTTTCGGATTATCCGAAAACCCGAAAATCCGAATATCTAATATTTTTTAAATATTAATCTTGTTATATTTAAGAATTTGATGTTTGTTATGTCCGAAAATTTAAAAAATCGAATATTTCATAGATGTGAATCTTGTTATATTTAGCAATTTGTAGTTTGTTATATTCGAAATTCCGAAATTTTCATAAATACGACCTTCAAATTCGAAAAAATAGTTGAATCAAATTATATGTTCGGATAATCGGATATCCGAATATCCGATCCGGTTATCCGATATCCGAAAAACCGGATATCCGATTTTTTCCGGATCGGATACGGATCACTATATTGCCGATCCGAAAACCCGGATATCCGAAAAAACCGGATCAGATCCGATCCGATATCCGACAATAAACACCCCTAAATATAATAACAAACATTTTATGAAAAATATTGCTTTCACTTTAACAAACATTTTGAGAAGTAACAACATTCCAAAGCATTGTCCAATGTTTTGATTCTCGGAAACAATACAGCAAATATAATAGCATGCGAGTAAATATATTACCACATATACCGAATTTAGGTTCGAAACATTCAGGGTGAAGTTAGAATTTCTTTTTATCTGAATTAAATTATAAAATTTTAAATGATTAGAATATAGTTTAAATTATAAATTGAACCCTTTAAAATTTGAAAATATAGTTTAAGTTCTTAAAATAACTCTCAAATTATTTTGTTTAAATCCGTCACGAGTTATATAAATATTATATTATATTTATTCGAATTCTCATAACATAATTTTTAACGTTAAGATTTCCATGAAATATATAAATATATATATATATATAGAGAGAAAATATATACAAATCTATTGTATTTAATAATAGTGGGGATTTTAGAATAAATACTTGCATGTGACAACTTCATCTGAAACCCTACACGTGTCAACCATCCCGCAAATCAAACCGCTGACACGTGCAACCATGCACCCCGTCCCCGTCAATAAAAATAGCCACTTGGTTGACGACAGATGTTCGCGTTCCACTATGACGGCTAAGCGCCGTTAATCTGTCGTGTCGTTAGGTAACAAAGGCCAAATATTTTGGCCCCTACTAAACCGAATGGAAGGACGCCACGTGGCAGCTGTTTAGAGACTTTGGAAAGTAAAGGTTACAGCTCATCCAAGGGCATGACGACTATCATTTATAGAAAATTAAACTTAATGATTCCATAGAATGAAGCGACAGAGTACAAACACAACTCTTCGAATCTGAGACATACTTAAGCGATACTAAGTTGTTTACCCCTTAAACCAATTCCGTTAGTAAATTGCATCGATCAAATGAATCTAAAACCGATGATTTAATTATTTCAACAAATGTATTAAACTGAATTCGAATGTCAACATTCACACCTACACCTATTGCCAACTAAAGCTCTTGAACATAATCTAACATGCCACATTCAATAATAAAAACAATCTATATTATATAAAATAAATCAGATGCTACAAATTTATATCACTGGTATGAGTCCACAGAGCAAAAATCATAAAGAAATAAACAAAAAAAATGTAAAAAAAACAAATTTTACAAGTATTCCACCATTCATTTAAGGATCAAAAATTAATTTTACCAAAAATAAAGTGACCTTATGCGAAATTATGATACAGTACTCACCTTTACAGCCAATGTATCGGTCCCTCCTTTTCCAACCTTTTTCCTATTGGTTTTTAGTACTGTGGGGTCGAACCTCTAAAATTCGTGGCTGCAATCAAGGTGTAAAGTTCAAGCCACTCCAATTCAACAATGATGACAAATAGGCACATGAGTTGATACTCTGAAAATGCTTGGTCGGATCGGATTGGTTTTGGATCGAATCGATTTGAATTGGATTGTTTCGGTCATTGGTGGTTAAGGTTTTCGGTTTCTTCCGATGGTTTCGAGCTCGAATTCTTTGATGGTGTTGGCTAGTTTCTTCATGTTGTCGTCGTAGACGTAAGGCAGCTTGTTGAACCAATTGACACCGTTCTTCGCGGTGGCGGGGAGGTATTCCCGGCATAGTTCTTGGTGGTGTGTGATTGTGTTGTGGTAGTGGTAGTAATGGATCTTTGTCTCTGTTTTGTGTAATGTTTTCCCGACCACGTTCTCCGACATGTGTACGCCGGTCGTGTACGCGTTTTTGGCCTGAATTGCGTATTTCCGGTCACGCCGGATCTTAGTTCTTGAATCTCTGAAGAGTAGCTTCTCAAATCCCCATTGCCTGGCAAATCATATGAATCAATATATCACATGGATAGTTTGTAGAGTTAATTGCATCGAACATCCTAAGAATATTTCTTGATTCTAAATTGATCCCTGAAAGTGGTCCAAACTTTAAAACATTCTAATGAAGCATTCAAAGAATCAATGACATATCAACTAGGTTTTTTATTTTGACTGATTAATTCGGATCAAGTACTACAAAGGTTCATTACGAGAGCCACCCTTCCAACTCAATCTATTCAATTCACAATACTAATATCCGAACCCCTGACCTTAACGTCTATTAAACAAATCTTTTCATAAGCCTAAACACGTGGACGATTCAAATATTACATAAAATATATTTAAAATACGTGTATCAAATTATAAATGCGTGTGTATCTACTATACAATTCGAATCCGACACGTTAAAAAGATAGTTCTCTGTCTATTTTCCTAACACATTTACAATTTACAATACTAGAATGTTTTTGAAACATAGGACCAATTTAGCATCTGGGAGATAGAATGGGGACTTATAGTGAAATTAACCCAAATCCATTTTCCGGTGAATCAAAATGCAAGAAACCATTTTCCGATCTAATAAAGTATAATCCAAATCCAGAGAGTAAATCGCCGGAGATTGACGGAAAATTTACCTGGAATAATCTTGAGACGAATCATTCAAGCAGAGCATACTGGACATCGGATTTTGCTGAATCGTAAACTGGGTATAGCCGGAAAACTCATTCATCACCGATTCTAAAGTATTTCCGTCCGGCAAGTAAATATATTCATCGACGTCGAAGAAGAAAGTCCAATTAGCGGCGTGTCGATATCTGTGCAAACAATCATTCACTACCAGAAACTGGTTATAATAGTAACCGTCGTACTCGGCTTGGTCCCTAATGTCCTGAACCGTAGCTCTCCCGGCTCGGACCCACGGCTCGAGCACCGCCATAACCTCCGGCGACACCCCGCCGGCGTCGTGGAAGACGAAATGGGAGCTGGGTCCGAAGAACCAAGCGTGATAAGCCATCCATTCTCGGATCCTATCGGCGCTTAGATTCCCGTACAAGGACGACCCACAGTATAAATACTCGTATTGATACGGCGGTTGGAATTTTGATTCGTTGTAAGATCCGGGTGATTCTTGTAGAGCCGTGAATTTCTCGTATTTTCTCTGGGATTCGCCGTAGTAGGCGTTTAGCATTAGCTTTCCGCCGGTGTTGTCTTGGTTCGGGTTGAACGGGAAGGTGCAGTTCACCACCACGACGGTGTAGACCCGGCCGTAGCCCCAATCGGGTAGCATTTTGTAAGCTTTGGCCCGGTAAGATGACCCGTTGTTCGAGATCCACTCGCATTTGAACCACGGCTTTCCGAAGACGTGAATCGGCTTCGAAGCCAATCCAACCACCGCAAACGTCGTCGGTCCGCCTCTGTAAGCGCCCATCTGGACGAACAGAGCCGCCGCGTTACCATAAGACTCGAACACTCGCTTGTTTGGGTCTCTGGGTTTGGGTCTAGAGACCAAGTTGTACTTTTTAGCTACCGGGTTGTTGGCCGTGTGAGAAAGTGAGACATTGGTGACGCTGGTGTTGGCAACGGCGGAGAAGGCGACGGCGGTGGTGAGAGGAGCGGTGCAAGGACGGGTGGTGGAGATGAAGTTCTGGTAGTAAGGAGGGAGATGCCAGAGAAACATAACTAAAGTAAGGGACAACAATGTAGCGACCAGTAGTTTTGTTTCCATGCAGACGAATAGTTTCCCCAAGGTGGTGGAGGTGGCGGCGGAAGAGACGGAGGAGGGCGGTGGTTCCTTCCTCATTTTGGGTGTCGGTTGTGGTGGTGAATTCTTTTGTTTTCTTAATTTTTGGGACAGAAAACAAAGGAAAAAGCAAAGGTCTAAGTGAAGATCAAACCGACACTATTTTAACTATTTTTATCTTGTTCTTGTCCGGAGGTGGTAAGCACTGGACAGCTTCCAACTGCCACTAATCAATGTAATAATATAGGTTTTGTAATTATGCATGAGGTCTTTGGTTGGCTCTTAGATCTGCTTTTATTTAACCAATTCCTTTTAAGTATTTTTTTCAACCCAATAAGTGGTCATACATTTTTGTAGTAAAAAGTTGTGTTCGAATTGTTTTATCTACAGAATTATATATTGTCAAATGATTAATAATATATGAACATATATTAATATGATAAATGAAGTTTAAGGTTTTAATTTGTGTAATTAATCGACTATCAATTGGTCCATTGATATGATATATTGGGTTTTTTTATTAAATAAAAAAGTATTATACTTTCATATCGGGATTCAAACTCATACAAAACGTGACAAGACGACACACACATTATGCATTACTAGTGCTCAAACTTGAGTCCCAAGGGAAGATAAACATTTACCTTTGTTCATCCACCAGGACATAAGGGGATGAGCGATACACTGGGCTTTTTAAATAACAACATTCGTGTAAACTCGTAGTCACGTGATGTATGTATTATCACATGTATTCTTTTCATTCGATTAAATTTAAAGATTTTTAACGAAGAATGTGATAATATTCTCTTATACACAATTTTGTTTTCAAAATGTACAACATAAAAATTGTTTAAATTGAAACATACTAATTAAGGTTCCGATCTCCAGGCTTTCTAGAACGCCCGTTGAACTGAAAACGTCTGTTTAGGTTGAAGCTGATTTTTTTAGCTTTTTTGAAACATTTGTTCGAATACTAAATCAGGTGAAGAAACACGCGTTCAAAACATTTCTTATGCTCGTTCGATATTGCTTCAACAATCCAATATTTATTTAAAAAGCATTCCCGAACCGAGTCTAAATTCTTAATTTAAACCTAATAGAAAGATGAGACATTCATACAATCATATAAACTTCAGAAACAAATAATTAAATAAAATTCATAGTGGCTTATTTTTTTTACTGCCACATGCCAACAAATTAATTAATTAATTAAATAAACCAAGTCCATATTTAATAGCTGTGACACATTGATTCTTTTTGTTGGCATTTGGATATAAAACAACCCATTGCCCAATCAACATATGCTGGCTCTTGCTTTCCTTAAATGAAATATTATAATTATATATATTTATATTAAACTATCAAAACGTAAAAAGTATGTTCTCATATTTTTTGTGTAACAACATACCACGTGAAATATATTATAATATAGATACAAAAACATGTCAAATTTTATATGCATTATTGACGAGTTAAAATTAGTAAAAGTATATAATATATTAAATACGATTATCAGAATATATGAACATGATAAAAATTGTATACAAATTTAGGGCTAACTTAACTTTTGTTTTTTTAATTATCATTTTAAAATATTTTGTATATGGTATTTTATCATTATTATGTCCCAATAATATAATGTAGTGGTTATATGCTTTTCATAAAAAATCACTTTAATATCCGAGTCCAACTCATACATTTTTTAAGTATTTTAACTCCCAACATTTCATTTTAGGTCAAAACAATCTATCCGTGAATAAAAATTGTTAGTCAACTAACGATAAATGGCGCGACAAACCTACATGACAGTACACACTAACATAACATTGTTATATAGACAAAGATGCTAACTCGACAGAATGACACATCAATATTTTTTTTATAAAATTATATAAAATATTTTATTTATTGACGTGTCATTATATCAAATCATTTCAAATTGTTTACCGCGACTATTGTAAGTTTAAATATACTTAAACTTGTGACATCTAAAATACTATAATAACAACAATTCTAACTGAGCTAAGACTCAATTCATTAGTCTCTAAAAATTGAAATTGTTAGAAAAGAAATATGTTATATATTGTGTGATTGTGAATATTAGGGGTCCCATATTAAATTCCTCTTGTCTCATAATCATAAAAGATTAAGATAATAAAGCATGATCTTTATAAATTATATATAAAAAGTTTGTGCCATGCATGATGGTCATAATTGTACATAAAAGGGACCATGTGCAATTAGTGAGATATAATGATCAATAAAAAATAATTAATTAAAAATTAATATAAACTTAAAACATGGTAGGAGTTGAAATCTGAATTTGAAAGAAAAGTAATTAAATCTTGTTTTTTCTTTATGTTGTGCACAATTCTATTTGTTAATATAAAAAAATTAAGGTGAAACTTTATTTTCTTTTACAAAATGAATAAAGATGTTTAAGCTTTACTTGGAATTGGGTAAAGAAGTAAAGATAAAACTAAATTCATAGTCTTATGATTCTTCCATGGGATGATCTTCCGAGTTACTTTTTCATAGTTTTCTTTGATTTTTTTTTTTGTATTTTATTGATTTTTTTAAAGTACATGTCTATTTTGTGGTTCGTGTTTAAGATTAGTTGTTCTTTCTCTCAACAATGTCGTCTCTAAGATTCGAACTCGAGTTTTCTTTTTGGGAGAGCAATGTGTATTGGCATTGCACCCGACCCTTGTTGGTTTATACTTAATTGATTTAATATTAGATCGGACTAGTCAATCAAACTTATTAAACAAATGGTTTATTTATTTTTTATAAATTATTATAGTTAAATGGAATATTGATAAGCGTCGTTTTACTCGCCAAAATAAATTAAAATAAACTTCTTCAAATAAATAATAAGATAAAGAAATTAAAGTAGAATAGAGGAAGAGGGTCGATCCACAAGGAGTTCTGTTGGAATCGATGACTGAGCCTTGTCGTGATTTAGATCCCAGAAGTAGCTAAAACAAATAAGTAAAAAAGAGGGTTTGGTGTGATTGAAGTAACGAGAAAAATAATAAACAATTAAAAATGCAGTAAATAAAGTGAGGAATGAAGTAGAAAAATCACAAATAGGAAAGCAGCCTCGAGCTAGTTTCGTCAATTCCTACGATCATTGAAAATAGATTTTCACTCCGAGATTCATATCGGTTACAGTCTACGAGGCCCAACCCATCGCAACTTGCTTTTCTCTCATGTAACCGATCTTCCAAAGTTTATCTCCGAAAGTCGATTCTTAAATAATTCAATCACGTCTATCGCCGTTAAAACACTTAGTTTAAAAACAAAAAAAGCCCGACTCATAATTTGTCTCATTGAGAATCGTTTCTGATTTCATCTTTCCTTAACAGACCACCACTAAGAGTGTTCACAGGAAGTTGAAGTGTCACATGCCGATTCTTCCTCCCAACTGTATAATTAAACGATTCTAGACCAACAATTTTTTTTATTTGAAAAACGTTTAAAAGTTTTAGCAAGACCGATTGTCAAGCTATCTAAACAGAAAGATAAAAATGTATCCCGAAGGGATTTAAGCAATATTCAATTCTCACGCATGGAATTGATTTGTACTAGCTCTCGACTTTGGGAAAATTAGCCAAGCATGATATTGATTATCATACTTAGCATGTTTTTGGCAAAATACTTAAAAAACGTAAAATAAATATAAAGTAAAGATGAAACAAGGAAACACTTCTATTAAAATAAAGGCAAGTAACAACAAGAACTAAAGACAAGAGATGATTCTAAAACCTTACCCAAATAAGATTTTTATAGGCTTAGATTTACAAGAGATAGCAAAAAAGATAACTTAATTTAAAATGTTTGTTTTGAAATTTAAATTTAAAAATTCTAAGCTCGGATTGTGCTGACTATATCTTCCAGATTCTTCCAGAGTCTTTCCTTGCGCTGACTGTATCTTCTACAAACTGCCACGTCAGACGCGTCGTGCCCAGAGTCGTGCCCATTATGTTAGCCACAACCAAAAAAATAAATAAAACTGTAGAAATACACCTTTCTGCTACTAATTCAAGAATTGAGTTCATGCACAGAAAATAAAATAAATGCAACCAATTAAGTACTGAAAAATCCCCAAGACAAAAAAATAGCGAGCAAGAAGTGACATCTATAAGAGCTTATCAAATATAAACATTAACTTATTATTTTTTTTTCTCAGCAGTGATTATCTAGTTGTATATTCAAACCTACATCATCAAACTAAACTTATAATAATGATAATAAAACAATAGTGTTTGGAATTTATTAATTTTAATTTTAAGTTATCCATCAATTGATTTGAGAATTGAAAATTGTCTTTTTCGAATAATTTGAGAACATATTAATGTTAATCACAAATAATATGATAATTAAATGTTAGAAAATGGAAGTAACAATGGAGTCAAATCTAGTGATTAGATTCTAATGTGTTTTTAACTTTAGTAATTCAGTTGATTTGTGAAATGTCGGTGGTCATAGTAAAAAAAACAGATAATATTTATTCGTAAAAATTCAAGTTTAAACGCTCTGTTTATAAGGTGAATGTGCATTGTCAAAAAAATAAAAATATGTATAAATAAATATTACTTTGTAACCACCTTTATACTATTAAAAAACTTACAATCGATTAATATTTTAATTAAACATATTTGTTACTTTAAATGTGAAACGAATTATATATATTTAAATATATCATATTTTAAATTTAACATATACAAACTGAATATACTGAAACACTGACAGAATCAGTAAGAGAAAAGGGCGTTAGTTGACACTTAAATTTTTTGAGATTTTTGTTTTTGTGAATTCATATGAAAAATATTAAAAAATAAAACTAACACTATTTTATAAGAGTATCGACATCACTTGAAAAAAATAATGTTCACCATTTATTCTCACTTACTTCAAATAACTTTTTTTTATTATAGATTTTAATATTACAAATTAATTTTTGTGGGGACACTTGTCGGTTTGGGCCATTTCTATACCAGAAACTTTGGGAAGGTTTTATTACCTAATAACAATAATTGAATTAGCCCACCCTAAAAAGATTGATGGAATTATTTGTTTCTCGAGTTATTACTTATTAAGGAATAATGGATTTAAATATCAGTCCAAAATTATAATGGCAGTAGTTATATAACAATTACGATATTGTCTAAAATTATGAGGCTTGTAATTGTTATATCTGTAATAATATTTATTTTTTTGTTATAAAATTTACGACCGCGATATTCGTAGTGACAACATCTATAACCTCTATTATAATTACAACTGCGATATTCGCCTCTATAACGTTTATTATAGTCACAACCGCAATTAACACAATACTTACGACCGTAACCACAATTTAAATTCTAGACTCATTATTTATTTACATAAGAGAATAAACCTCATGAAGCTTCCCAAGAAACTCAAGCTCGAAATCGACGAGATCATTGACATAGTCACTCAACTTATGAGAAGGACTGTAGTCCTTTTATATTTTTTGGATAATAATATTTTATATTCTTTTTAATTTAATTATTATTTAAATAAATATTTTATTCGTTCTAATTTTTAAATTTAAATACTTAATAAATTTAATTTTTTCTTAATATTCAATCATAATTTCGTGCCTGAATAAAACCGCTTGAAATGGCCATCAAAAGTGTAGAGTTTATCGTGTTCTGGTCTTCGGTTGGACTAGTGCTCGGCTGCTCGCCCATGTGCACAAACAAGATCACTACTAAACCTTTTAAGAGCACCGAGAGATCAGAGATGCTAAATGCTTGTCCATTTTCTCTCCGACACTCTGAAACGCCGTGGAATAGGCCGCCGTCGAGTATTACAGAATCATAGTTGGCGAAAGTGCCATCTAACAATATACAACGGTGATGATCGGCATCGATCCGAGTAATCCTAATGGTATGTCTCTTGATGGATTTTTTGTCGACTCCAAGGTATGCGGAGTAAACATCCGCGGCTGCTCGGAAGATCCCTTGGTCGCCATTTGGTAAAAGAAATGTCGAATTCGATGGGTTGGCATTAGGAAACCCAGCAATTAGCACAAACAAGGTCACTAAACATTGCAATGGTTGCAGCAATCGCCAGAACTGCAACTGCAATGTGGTCCAAGTGATAATATCTCTTACGGATACAAATCTATTCATTAGAACGAGTTCAAAGATTAATTTTTCGTGTCCTGTTACCCCATATAAGAGGTAAACCATGGTTACAAGTTTTAAATTACTTCATGCTCAGTGTAAAAATCGAAACTTTAACCATTGGTTAAAGTATACTTTTTTTTATCATCTCATCTAAGTCTACCCGATCAAAATGGCGTCTCAGTCAAAATAGTTTAAAAACCTTCATACATCAATAGATCCTAAATCAAATGCACAACAAAAAGAATCACTAAAGCTAAGTTGTACCCAGACATTACAACCGCCACATATATGTCATATAATTGAATGACTAATCTGAATCAAGTATATTACAAAGACTCATTATAAAAACGACCCTTTTAATCTATTTTTTTATTTACAACTTAAGATTTAAATTTTATATATGTAATTTTTGGATAAAATTCGGCTGCCCATACATATGCCCCAACACTAAAAAATACTACAAAATTAAATTCTAAGCCTTAACTCTAAATTCTAAATCCTAAACCCTACACTTTATATCCTAAAAAATACATCATACCCTAAATTCTCTAAACCATAAACCCTAAAGTTAATTTTAAGCGTGAGGACATATGTAAGAGCACTGAAAAGTGGTAGAAGATTTCTATCCGTAATTCTTGGGGGATAACAACATGGAGAATAACTTGGAAAGCACACAACAACAAATAATTGGGGAATCAAAGGTGACACATAGTCAATGTGATTGAGAAAGGCAACCTATTATATTGTATGGACAAAATACAAATATTCTCTATTTACAATATATGGGATGGTCACATCTCAAATTTTCCATGATGCTGCAGCTATTTATTACCATTTCATTAATAAAAATATTAAAAGAGAATTAAATAAAGAAAATGGTTGCCATGTTTTATTCATTTGCTTGCTTTTACATATCGAATATTTACAACTCTTAAAAAGGATTTGGATTCTCTGTCCATATAAATATGGTCGTATGGGGCACGTAAAGTGAAGAAATCCTCGCAATTCATGCAGATATGCAAATATGCAAGTGTTTATTTAATTTCTAAAGGAAAACAAAAGCCTTTTGACTTATTTGCCAATGGTATCTGTATAGACAGTTAGATTTATACCAACTACTATTACGGATAAAAATACTCTAACCTTTTTCGGTGTTTTTATTTATGCTCAACACTAAAAAATATTACAAAATTAAATTTCAAGTCACAACCCTAAATTCTAAATCCTAAATCTTAAACCTTATACCCTAAAAAACACACCCTACCATAAACTCTAAACTTAATTTTGAGCGTGAGTGCATAAGTAGGGGCACCGAAAAGGGGAAGAGGATTTCCATCCCTACTATTACTATTTCTGTTATTATTCAAGACATAATCAGGATTAGATAATGGAAGGGATTAAGTTGTTTATCTTCAAGATTAATAAGACCTAATAAGTAATCAATTTTAATTTTTTCGAGGTTTTTTTAATAGTTTAAAGGTGATAATAAGGTAGTATTTGTTCATAGATATTCTTAACATTTTGACAATGCACACACAATTTGAGACATTGCGATTAAACCCGAGTCTCTTAGGATGAACATCACCCGCTTCATCATTAAACAAAAATTTAATGGGTCAGGATTCCTCACACTCCTTCATTACTAGCTTCATCATTTATTATTATTAGGATAAACTACACCATATACTACTAAACTATATACGTTGACTCATTTTTGTCACCAAACTTATAATTGGTCTAAATTTAACACTAAATTTTAATTTTCGACTCGTTTGTTCCACTACGCCGTTAAATCTTTAACATAGTGATGACATGGCAGAAAATTGCTAACGTGGAGACCAAACTAAAACGACACCGTGGAATATAGGTATTAAAACCATTTAATACTGATATTCTTAATCAACAAATAAAAAAATGATATTCTTAAATTTTAATTACATTTGATTTAATCTGTTTTTTTTATATAAAAAGAAAATCCGATTGGGCTCGACCAGATAAATTAAAATGTGCAGTCTCTTCAATTCTAGAATAGTCCTACTCATCAAGAATCAAATTTGTTTCAAAGAGATTGGAGCCTTTATAAAAGTTTTTCATGTCAGCTTTTAAGAGATATAACCTAACAAGTATTTTAGAAAATAATCCAAGAATCTTTGAATTTAATCTATATTTACTATAAAGTTATTCGTTAAATAATTTCTTCATGCTATCCACCTATAGGTTAGAAGAAATACACGTTCATGAATGCTAGCAACAACATTATATTTTGGGTGAGCATTCGATCGAGTCTAGTAAATTTTTTTTGAGTTATTTGAGTTGGCACGTCATATTTTACAACCCAAACTTTATTTGAAATTTATCGATTCGAGTTTATAAAATTCGAGTCGAGTTTTCGAGTTTCTGTACAAATTTAATTGTAATTATTTATCATGTTATAGTACATTTTAATTGTAACTTAATTTCTCTAATCATATAAGATATGTATATATATTTCATCATATTTTTTCATGTGACATATATTTCTTTATATTCTTTTTATATTGGTGTATATATGTAATTGAGGAACTTGACTCTAATCATATATATATATATATATATATATATATATATATATATATATATATATATATATATATATATATCTTTTCATTTTTTTAATATTGGTGTATATATGTAATTGCGAGTCAAGTCGGAACGAGCCAAGTTTTTTTACCTCGAGTTAAGTCAAAAATTTTAATTTTTTCGTATCGAGTCTAGTTTTGTTCACCTCTAATTATATTTTATGGAGATAAAATTAGTCATTTACAGTGACGAATCTACTGTATATGTTATATGTATATGTTGTGGTTGTGACTCCAAATTCTTTACTAAAAAGTATAATAAGATTTTTATTTATCTAGTCCTTTAATTAAGCGACGGTAACTTAATAGTTATGTCATACTTTGTTGTTGTGGTTGTCCAATTTTCACCGTCATTCTATTAAATAACAATTCTCGTCTGAATATTTTTGTTGCTCTCCTATTCCTTTTAGGTTATGCTCTGATTAATTTGAATTGATTCGTGTTGTACACCTGCTTTTAGTATGTGAGTCTCTCAGCAAAGATTTTTTTTGTAAATACAAGACCTTAAATTCGAGATATGCTTAAGCGATATCAAGCTGCTTACCACTTGGACCAAAAGGGACGGACTCAAAATTTTATGTTAGGGGGGGGGCGAACTTTTATATAAACTATGGTGACACAAGTTAATGCAAAATAACAATCATAATTATAATTCTTCTCCTCAGCTTACCTCAAATGAAATTTAAGGGTGCAAAATTATAATTTTTTAGGAGTGCAAAATTAAATATTGACAACAAAATACAAAAAATACATATACTATAAGGTAATTTAAAATTTTTAGGGGGGCAACTGCACCCCACAACACTCCCCTCGGTCCATCATTGTGGACCAATCATGTTAGTAATCCTCGTGTGAATTTAAATAAAGTGCTTGTTCCCCTAAAATTATTAGGGTAAACTACATCATATACCATCGAAACTTAAGTTTAGTATCAATTATATCGTTGAACTAAATATCCATATTATTTTAGTACTGAACTATTTAGGCTTCAATTATACCACCAAGCCATTAAAATTCCTTCATCTCATCGCACGTGGACCATTAAGACATGTCCACATGATTGTTTGTAACGGCCCAGTGGTATAATTAAAGTCTAAACTAAAATTTAGTACTAAAATAGTATCACTTTTTTAGTTCTCGGTACTAAACTTAAAATTTAGTAGTGTTTGATGTAGTTTATCCAATATTTTTATCGAATATTTGATCTTTTCATAACCTCAAACTCCTAAATAAGTAATTGTTCTTAAGCATATTCAAACCTATAGTAACATATATCACTTCTACAATAATAGCATAGAAACAATTTGAATTGTAACCTATAGTAATTGATCTTCCTCTTAACAAGATTAACATCTTAAAAAGTTTGAATCCCTAAATGATTCTTATGTCTATTATTTTCATGAGAGTTAGTGATTGGTAATTAAACCTAAACCATAATACTTAAAATGGAACAAAACAAAGAATATTTCTATAGTAACATTACTTTAATTTCCATCATAAATATTCCAATTGTTGAAAAAAATTGCACCACTCACTCACCTACATGACCATAATAACCATGATGAGTGGTACCAAAACTCCTTTGAGAAAAACCACTTCACTTCTCTTAAAAAACCAGTCCCATTTCTCCATGGACCAACACCATCATCTTCCTCGTCAACAAAGCACCGGTCTGCTCGGCCGCAGGCCGAGCAGAAGGTCGCCTCATGCGGGGGCAGAGTTATTCCCGACGTCGCCCGAGGTTCCTCCTATTGGGGATGGGATCTTTCATGTGACTCACCCGCAACACCCAATCACACAAACTCGCTTGCCGGACCTCTTCACTTGCGGTGCATGCAAGGAGTACGGTGCCGGCGAACGGTTTGCATGCACCGAGTGCGATTATCAGCTCCATGATTTTTGTGCTTTGGCTCCTGCAACTCTTAAGAGACACCCCATCCACCCTCTTCACAGCATCGTTTTCATCACTAAACCTGGTATTTTCTTCCTCTTTTATTTATCTTTCATTCTTAAATTGTAATTAAGTAGTACATATTAAGGGTTTATCTACTTTTTTTTTTATATATGATTTTATATTTAATATGCGTATAATGTATATATTATACACTATCATTGAAATATAATTCACAGAATGAATAAATTATTAACAATCTCATTAGTGAAACCGAAGTGTTAAGTGAGTGTAATTTGAAAAAAATGACTTTATATGTTATTATAAATACAAATTTTAAACACAAAATTGTTTTAATATTTCACATATGGGTTCTATTAAAAAAAACATTTCACATATGGGTTATCTATATGAATACTTCATATGTTTAGCATTACGTTTGTTTCCAAAAAAAAAATAGCATCATAAAGAAAATTAAATAAAATTTGAGATTTTCAGAAATTTACTAGTCTAATAATCAAAGATGCTCAAATCATAATACCTATTTATCTATTTTTTCTTTGAGATTTTCAAAAGCAAAACTAATATCCACAATAAGCATCATTTTCAGTGCTATAAATTTTGATATTTTCAAGTTAGAGCAAACTTCCATTAACAAAAAATACATGTAAAATGAATAATAATGCAATACCTTAGATAGCTAATCAAGGCAATTAGATTCCAATACATATATGTACATATATAAGTTTGTGGGGTATACATGTAATGAAGGTTGGGAAGAATATATATATATATATATATATAATTAGATTCCAATATATAAAAATGGGTTTATTGTTTGTTTGGTATATAAACTATATCTAATTTTTAACTTGATATAATTTTTTTGCCTAAATTTTATACATGAAGCATTTCATCGTCTACCACTCTGATCATTTACAACTCAAAATCTGGCGTGACATTTAAAAAAAAAATTACTATATACTCAAGGTATAATAACAAGATTATTCCTCAATAGTTCACTTTTTTTTTATAATTTCACCCTTAATTTAAAATTAAAAAATTAAATATTTATTTTAAAATGTATAAATATATTCAAACTTATTAATGATTGGCATGTGACACAATATTAAAAAATTCACCTACTAAATATTCAAATTTTGATAATTCATGTATTTATATTGTATTTGTATATTTTATGTGTGATCATGTTTAAATATTAAAAAAATAACTTTTTTTCATACTAAATATTCAAAATTTGATAATTCGTGTATTTATATTGTATTTTTATATTTTTGTGTGATAATATTTAAGGTGATATATATTTTTTGATAAACTAATAATTTTTGTAATATAAATTCTGACAATTTATTATCCTACTTTGTAGCTTATTTTTTTATGTTGCGGCTGTAATGTATAATAGCATTATATTCAAAAATATTAATTATATGAGACTCTTTTGACAATTATTGAAATAAATAAAAGATTAAATTAATATTATTGATAATTTAATGATAAAATGTTGAAATTTCAGTTAAAGGTGGAATATTGAAATCCCGGTGCGATATCTGTGCCAAGCCCACCAAAGGTTGCGTTTTCAAATGCCATGCCTGCACTTTCCAAATGCACCCTTGCTGCGCCATGTTGTCAACCCAAATCAACATCTCGGTCCACCCGCACACGCTCCGGCTCTTGCCCGGCCTGTCGCCGAGCTCGGACCCCACCGGCTTCGCATGCGGCGAGTGCAACCGTCGGAGGTCGGGGAGAGTGTACCATTGCACCACATGTGACTACCATCTCCATGCAGTTTGTGCCAAGAACATGGTGAACGGACTCGAAGCCAATGGGATCAAAGGGTTGGATAAACCGAGCATGGTCGTGACCGCCGCGAGGGTCGCTTCGCAAGTGGTGATCGAGTTCATCGGCGGGCTGATCGAAGGTATCGGGGAAGGTGTCGGGCAGGTGATAATTCAGACGGCCACGAGAGGAAGGTGCTGCAACAATAGATCAACTAGGACTGAATAAAAATCAAAATAAAAACATAAATTATTCCTTAATTAAAAATGTATGTTAATTGATTAAATTGCTTTGACATTTATATATGTTCAATATTTTTTGTTTGTTTAACAGATGATTGGAGCTCTTGGGTTTATAGTTTGAAGAAGGGGAAGTGTTGCAGAAATATTCAAATCATATATGGTTGATTAAGTCAAGAATTATTATGGGGTTTTGTAAATTATTTTGTATATTCAATATAATTAAGTATTGTTTCTAATTATCTAGGGTTTTGAATTTTTGTGAAATTTTCTATATTCAATATAATTATTTTGTATATTCTGCATATTTTTTAGGGGTAAAATTTTGATACACAAGCTATGTAAAAATTATTCTATACAAGCATACATATTTATACTATTAAACTCAAAACCTAAATTTTTAACACTAACTCCTAAAAACTAAACCTTAAACCCTAGATTCTAAACACTAACCTTAAATTCTAAACCTTACAACCTAAACCCCTAAACTAAAACCATAACCCCTGAAACTAAAAGGCACGTGTAAACTAAAGTTTATACGGCATGTGTATCAAAGTTTTTTTTAGATAACTGTGAAGTCTTATTTATCCAGAGAGAAGCAATATGTCATTTTAACTATTAGTATCCGACTCATTCATCGATTAATATAGATAGAATTTTGTAGAGGCTTAATATAGGACGACCCTTCCAACGGATATTCACCCTTCACAACGTCAGGATTGAAACTCATAACCTTAGTTAAGTGATATGTTATAATGCTATTAAAAACAAAAATTTCAAAAGAAAAAAATATCTATACAATATTATATTTTATAATAATTTTTTAAACTCATAAAATTAAAACAATCTAAAATTTTCTAAACCAATTATTTATCCAAATAAAATAGTCATATGTGCTAATGTTTTGAAATGATACAATTCAAAATGTCAACATTTTTAAAATCTTTAAAATTCCTCAACTAAAACACCTTAATTTTGATTTACAACTAAAATAAATACTCAGAGAGTATTTGGGCTTTTCCAACTTATTCCAAGGCCTTTCTCTTGAACATCGAGCTTATTTTGAGCCCAATCATTGGCCTTCATTTCAATAATTACCCATAATTATTTATTTTTTAAGAGAAAATTTGAATTACAAAATATATTTTTTAATAAGCTTTATCTTATTATTATGGGTAATTATTTAATACACGGGATAAAATTTTCTTATCTTTAAACGACAATAAATTAAATCTAGTTGTAAAAAAAAATAACTCAATCCCAGTATATCAAATATTTGATTGACATTTTTAATAAAAATCTTGCATTTTTTTTAATACAATCTTGCCTCTTCTTTTCTGACTTCATCATAATTTCAAACTCAAATACTTTTCGACCGTCAATATTAATATAATCTAAGGTTTAAAGGATAAAAAGTAATTATTAAAATAATGCCTATAAACACCAATTTAATTTACCTAACGCATGATGATTAACCAATGTGTATCCTTGCCACCTTCTCTAACATACACTCAGTGGCGGATCTATATGGTCCTTTGGGTGGGCCTGTGCCCACCTTGAATTTTCTAAACCTTACACATTTGGCTTTAATTTTTATAATTTTTATGAATTAGTCCTTAAATTTTATGACTTGTGTCCACCCTGAAATTTTGAGATTTTTATGATTTGTACCCATCCTAAAAAATGTTTTAATTTGTGCCCACCCTAAAAAAGTTCTGGATCCGCCACTGCATACACTCTATGCCAAATACATTCGCCGCGAATATCCCCACCTCAATGAATAAAGTATAAAGAGGGGATCTTGTTTTTCCTTCTCTGAATACGTTTTTGATTCGAATTAATATTTGACACATCATTTCATTAATGAACTAGATGATAACACATATTTAATGATGATCATTTGACCCGTACTCAACGACTTTTGATTCTATTCAATCTTATATAGTCAATTTTTTTTTTAAAAAAATTAGGGTCAAGTTAGATTTGGATCGAGTAGAGACTTTAAATTTTTAGGTCAATGAGGGACAACCAAAATCCTGACCCACAACCATCAAAGACGAAGTTAGAATCAAACATTAAGAGAGAAAAATATATTAAGCATTTAAATCTAAAATTAAGAGGAACAAATGCATTATTTGACTAATATTTAAACTAAAAATAATATTATACCAAAATATTTTGAGAGAGACACAATCCTCTATCACAAAGAGAGGCTCGGTGAAATAGACATTCTCCCGTCCTTAATAGCTTTGTCCCCTGTGACCATCTCTACACATATTAAACAATTTTAAACTTAATTTCATTTAAATTAATTTCTGATGATACGTCATCACCTCATTCACTAACATTACATAAAACTAGACATCGTCAATGCATCAAATATTAATTTATAATGTCCACTTTAATACACTCAAACCCACGACCTCTTATAGATTACAAGAACAACAATATTTATCGAACTAAAACTCAATCGAAATTCATCTAACAAATTGTATAAATCGAATCAAATTAACCGAATTCAATCAACTTTATTACAAACAAAACACAAGAAAACAATCAAGCAAGCTAACATGTGCATGAAAGCTAGCATCAAAATTGGATTCTTTAGCAGGAGACATTACAAAGGTATCCTACTCCTACGTTTCCAGAAACCTCAACTCGATGGCGGACTACCTAGCCAAAGAAGGTTTGCAAAGAAGAAACCTGTTCAAAGCATGGTGGTAATTCTGTTTTAAGAATTTGTTTTTTTTTTCGGTTTTAATGCTGTATCGAATAGGTGATCTTTTGTTTAGCTTGTTTTGGACTTCCTGTAATTTTAACTTAGCTGTGGAGCACTCTTTTCCCCATCTAAGTTTAGGGGGGTTTTTAACGAGGCTCTCAGTTAGGATTTCATAATAAAATAAAATATTGCTGAGCAAAAAAAAATCATTAAATTAACATATATATATATATATTTGATGTCCCTATCAAGAGTGGAAAAGCTCAAGAATATTGAATCAATAAACAGTACAAGCTCGCATTTCAAAAGTAACTTTTATCCATGTATTTCGTTAAGGAGTTGACCCCAACTAAAACTCAATAATTTAACAATTCTCCTCCAATTTTATAAACAGAAAGCAACACCTAACAACTACTTTTCTTTTTTGAATTTTACGATATGGCAACTCATCGTTAACATGCACTTGTCGATTTTCGTAATATCTGATTGCATATGCATTATTGGTTATTACATTATCGTTATTTTATAGTTTCGATTTCTGGTTTTGTATGTTCGTCATAATTTTTTTCTAAAAGTAAAAGAGTCTCGTTAAAAACTTTTTTTTATAGCTAGTAATATAGTCGAAATTCAGTATCGAACAACGAAAAAACGAAATGAATGCCCAAACTAATATTATTTACCGATAAATATAATAAAAAAGTACATCTTTATAGAGTTCACGACATACCAGAAGACCTTAGTTAAAACCTAACATTCTGGTATAAACAAAAATAGGATGATTCTAAAATGTTTGATTAAACTTTTGTTAAATAAACATGTATTTAAAATTTGTAACACCAAATCAATTCTCCATAGCAATACTTTATAATTATTTTGTGAATTAGTTGAAGAATGATATCTGATGATATAACGGTGTATAATTTTATGTGCAGTTAATGAATCAGTTGGTAAATATGTCATATGAAATATTGAAATTAAATTAAATTAAATTAATTTATGATGATATGTCATAATCTGATTTACCGATATACATATATATCATCAGTGCATCAAATATTATTAAATCAAAGTTATAGAATAACAGTACAATAATCATACAATAAAAGAGACCAAAATTTTACGTGGAAAAATCCTTAATAGGAGAAATTTACTATAATGTCGAAATAATACAAGATGTTTTTAATTGAGCGGGTCATGTTAAACAATTTACAAAAAAACCTAAAATGCATTACACATTTATATGATTACAAAGGAAACTTGTATAGTAAAAATTTACTTAAACTGTTTTTTTTTTAAACTATGAATCGAAGTTTAACATAAGAAATATAGTCGTGTAGAGTCTGAACGTGTAACTCTGGACAATAATTTTTCAATTCAAAACAATACGAAATTTAAAACACAAACCCTAACAATAATGATACAATATTATTCAAGATTTAAGGTTTATAATTTAAAATTTTAGAGTTTAAGAGTTATCATTAAGATTTTTTGAGGTTTAATATTTAAGATTTAAGAATCAGAGTTGGGGTTAGAATCTAAGGTTTAAGATTGAGGTGGAGATATTTAAGATTCAATATTCGAGTTTTAATTTTTTTATTTAAATAGAGATGCCTTATATTTTCATGTCGGGGTTCGAATCTATATACAAGATGAGACAATATAAACATCTTTAGCCATTAGGTCAATCAGTAGATTTAAAAACGTTTAAGGGTCACCTTAATGTTAGTTAAACATAAAGGAAAATACATTAACCATTACCATTACATCAAAGATTCAACTTTCTTAGTCTTTTCAAATACGGCACACACATCATGTATTACTGGTGTTCGAACCCGAGTCTCAAGGGATAATAAACAAGAGAAAGAACTAATGACATTTTTGAAATGCAAGAAAGAAGAAAATCTCCACATCTTGAGAAGAAAAGAAGGTCCTAGTACTCGAAGACAACTTTGGAGCAACTTTGGGTTTCATTGGAGCTGGTGGACAAGCCAAAATCTCTGGTATTTTGAACCTTTTCCCTTTCGGAGTGCAACATGTTCCATTGTCACCCTGCAAAGCTTGGACGCCGTCGTTATTCACCGACGATCCCGTATCGCTATCACTCTCGACCTCTTGCCGCCGCCGATAATGTCTTCTCGGATTTTCCGTTCGGGCCATTGTTGGAGCTGAACAAGTGATAGGTGATGAATTGTTATGAACAAGGAGTATTAGGTTAATTGGAAAAGTTTTGAAGGTATGGTTTTAAAGAATTATGTGAAGTAAAATCCAATGAAATCTTACAGCAGCAATTAACTACTACCACTGAAAAGAAATTAAATGTTTATTCCAAAACTCTACCGAATCATGATAAGGATGGAACACGTTTCTGCGAATATTGATGAATATATCAATGTCAACGTACGACTTATGCAGAAGGTGTCCAATTTTACGACATTTATTTTGGACGAGCATGATATATAATGTATATCATAATTTTAATCCAAATTCTAATTTTACGAATCTTAATTTTAATTCTAATCTTATATGGAGGGGAGAAGATAGGAAAACTTTAGAGAAAAGAAGAGGTTTTTAGTAGGTCTCGATCCCATGACAAATGAGAGAGCAAAGATGATATATTCATGGGTTCTAGGCAGATCAGTCACGTCGGGTTTTGAATATGTACAAGATGAATACCGTATAATTTACAGGCTACAAGGTCCTAAAAAATGAGATTCATATGAATTAAATTAAATGTTTGTAGAGGAAACAAAATATTTTAGTTAAGTAAATTACAAGAAAAAATACACATATATATATATACATCTTTCATATTTTTTCATATGTGGCATATATTTCTTCATACTTTTTATATTAGTATATATATTAGGAAAAATTGAAGAACTCAACTTGAACTTAAAAATAAATCCACTAATTATTAAAAATTTCGAGTTATTCTAATTTTATTTTACAACTCAAACTTTATTTGAAAATTTTTTAATTGATTTTTTTTGCCTCGGTTCGAGTCGAAAAATTTAATTTTTTCTAGTAGAGTCGAATTTTTCTCACCCATAAGGGAAAGGGCATTGGTCTCTTGGTTAAATGAAATAATTGTTGTTTTAGTCCCTCTCAAAAAGTCTCAGTATAAATACGTAAATTTAAGCTTTGGGATATATTGTTTGCTTTATTATATGCTAATCAGTAATCACAATTGAATGCTTTTATTTTTTTGTTACTTTTCTTTTATAAAATGGCAGTTCATTTTGGTATAAAATTTTATGGAAGTTCACGAAATTATTACAGAAATATTAAAGAAAACAGATGATTAGGTAATTTATTTTCCGTCATTTGCCGAGCTTGTGAATTTGTTAGGCCTAAAGCAACCAAATCCAAGTAATCAGCCCATGGCCAAATATAACTCTTAGCATGGTGGTGAGTAGGGATGATCATGGATTGAGTTAGGTCGGGGTTTTAGTTGACCTGCACTCGACTCGACCGGCATTTTAGGATTCTCCGTTCGATCTGAATTTGATCTATTTTTATTAGACAAAATAGGGAGATAATTAAAAAAATATATAAAGAAATATTGAACATTATAATAATAATAACTAAATATTTAGAATTAAATTAAATTATTATTCAAGTTGGATTGAGTTTTTTTTTAATCTTAATCCTAAATCTGAACTTAACCCGACTCAATCTCATCCTCAAAAAATTTGATCCAAACCTAAAATTTTCTTTTAAAAATCCTACACTTTAATGACAACCATAACTCGACCCACGGAA
Source organism: Hibiscus tridactylites (assembly GCA_958450335.1). Lineage (NCBI taxonomy): Eukaryota > Viridiplantae > Streptophyta > Magnoliopsida > Malvales > Malvaceae > Hibiscus > Hibiscus tridactylites. The sequence goes on along the minus strand of OY288266.1, from coordinate 681,031 downwards.
TATATTTTTTGCTTTGCATATGTTTGAGGAGTTTTTAAACAATCAAATAATTATTTTTATACAACACTTAAACTACCCATAATTCCTCCTCCAAACCCTTAAAGTAGATATAATTATGCTTAAATACATCCAATTTAAGACAACATCAGTAAAATCTAATAATTATTTAATACATTCATAAATGATTTTCTTAACCCCACTTATAAGATTAACAAATTGTCCAACGTCTTCCTTTATTTGAACTAAAGTATTCTTTGTTGATAGTGGTGATTAATCTTCTCGTAGCAGGTGCTATAGTAAGAAAAAACGGTTGTCCATAAAATACACTCCATTTTCATGGGTAAAAATTGAACCCCTGACCTCATAGTTAAAGGATGATGTGAACAAGCACCACATCACACCACATCTCATAGTTATCTTATTTCTTTGAGTATAACTTAATAACGCTATTTTTTTAAAAAAACTGATATATTAACAGGGATGGACCGAGGGGGGCTGGCGGGGACGGTCGCCCCCCCCCCCCCTAAAATTTTAAATTCGTATACGAGTTAAAAATTTTCTAGAATTTTTTTATGTATTTTCTATTAAATATCTATTTTCGCCCCCTAAATTTTTATAAGTTCGTCCCTTAAAAATTTATAAGTTCGTCCCCTAATTTAAAGTCCTGCGTCCGTGCAGTTAAAATAATTTAGTGTGTGAATAGTGGTAGTAAATACCAATTCAACATGTGAAAATCTTTAGGAATATGGAGAGAGAGAGGGGGGGGGACATGGGAGAAAGGTGAAGGGGGAGTCCCGGGAATCAGGTCGAGAATGGCAGCAAAACATGTGAAAACAGTGTCATGTTCGGCCTCGTGAATCTCTACAATGTCTGTGAGGTGGATTTCCTACATGCATTTCTCATATATCCATTCCCATCTTTCACCTTTTCCACTTATTTACTACACAACAATCCCTCATAGAATCCGAGGGAGATGTTGTCAACCCCCATCCAATGGATCAACCATCTCACCATGTTCTTTTTTCCTCTTAATGTTTAAATATTTCAAGGGCCTAACAACTCGTTTCGTTAGATTAATTGGTATAAATTGATAAATATAAATTTTAAAGGATGGTATAGTGACTGAACTTTTAGGATGCTTTCCCTTTGGTCAGTAAAATCAAGAAAATTTTAATTCACATTCATTATGATCATTGTTGTTAGCTTCAGCTAAAAAATGCTAGTGTGGCACGTTAAAGTCCTCTTCCCGAAAAGAACATTAATGTTTCAAATTTATAGCCACACCCAAAGCCAAAATTTCGATGAATGGAGCAGTCATCGGCCAATCTGAACGAAGAAAATTATTTGTTTTGCTAAAAGATTAACATAGTTTGGTTTCAAGTTGATTTTATGGTTAACAGTAGTAAATCATAACTAAAAATCTCAACCAAAATTAAAATTTATCTTTTTAATATGCTATTGTTAACCATCGAACCAGCTTGAACAAAAAATATATTAATATTCTGATCAAATATATCATTTTTACCGTTAGAATTGATCGGTGACTGTTGCATTCATCGAAAATTTGGCCTTGCTGGTGATTTTAAATTTGAGAAATTATAGTTCTTTTTGGAGAAGAATACTTTACCGTATCATGCAATCGTTTCTTAACTGAGCTAACAACAATGATTATAATAAAAGCAAATTAAACTTCAGTGATTATAACAAAAATCTTCATTTTCGATAACCATAATAAGAGCGTAGTGTAATTCACCCTTAAAAAATAAATAATAAAATTAAAATATTTTCTACAAATTACTAAATTTCAACAAATTAAAATTTTCTCAAGTCAAAGTCTTTCCAAATTTTAGTTGGTTAAACTCAATCAATTCAAACCCAAACCCTATAAAGTTTTATTTGATCCTAAAAAGTTAACACTTAATAATTTGAACTTAAGTAAGTGATAAACTTCATAATGAAGGATAAAAATTTTCTAACCCCTAACCATGCCTTCTTCTATGCCCCATGCCTAAAAATACTTAAAAATTAAATCTTACTCTATAACTCTAATTTTTATATCTTAAACCCTAAACTCTAAACTCTAAAAAATTACACCCTAACCTTAATTCCCTACACCCTAACCCTAAACCTTAACCTTAAACTTCAAACCCTAAACCCATTATTTTAAAGTGGAGGCACAAATAAGGACATACTTAGGGGCAGAAGATTTCCATCCCATAATGAACATGTCTCAAATAAACTCAAATTTCAAATCTCAAATAACTATAACACAAAACATTTTAAATATGCTCATCCCCTTAAATTCGGGTTCGAGCACCAGTAATGTATACTCGACTATTCAAGTTCTTGCAAAAATTACAATCTGGAAAAATATTTCTGGCTCCTGCAAACGGTCACAAGAGCTTGAATTCTTTTTTTTCCACCAGAACGTGAAAACATTTAAACCAAACCACACCTTCTCCCCCTACAAATCCCGCGCCACTCACTCCCCATGGCTTCACTCCCTTCACTCCACTCTCATCTTCCTCCCAATGGACACCTACAAAAGATCATCGCCATTAAAGCCATGGAAGAAAGGTCCAACCCGAGGCAAAGGCGGCCCTCAGAACGCTTCCTGCCAGTACCGCGGCGTCCGCCAACGAACCTGGGGCAAATGGGTGGCGGAAATACGAGAGCCCAAGAAACGAACCAGGCTCTGGTTAGGCTCTTTCGCCACCGCCGAGGAAGCCGCAATGGCCTACGATGAGGCCGCGAGACGACTATACGGCCCCGAAGCTTACCTTAACCTCCCGCACCTTCAACAGGTCCCGGCCAATAATCCGTCGAACAGATTGCACAAGTTTAAATGGATCCCTTCAAAAAACTTCATCTCAATGTTCCCATCTTCTTCTCCTGGTTTGCTCAACATAAACGCGCAACCGAGTGTTCATGTTATTCACCAGAGGCTCCAAGAACTTAAGCAAAATGGGGTTTTGAAACCGAGTTCTTCGTCTTCGTGTGAATCGAAAGGTGTCGAGGTTTCATCGGAGAAGCCGCAGATTGATCTGCATGAGTTTCTTCAGCAGCTGGGGATAAAGATGGACGAAAAGAAATCTGAAGAAGCAGGAGATGATGGTAATGTTGAAAGTTCAACAGCAATGGATTCTTCAATGAAAGATTACGATGATTTTGCTGCATTTGCAGAGAATGATTTCAATTGGGACGCCATGATTGACATGCATGGAGTTGATCAGTCGAGCTTTCAAGTTCATCAGGATCATACTTATGAAGAAGAGCTAGCTTTCCCTACTTCTATCTGGAATTTTTAGGAATGTTTTGAGCTGGTTGTATATTGTAATGGTATGCAATAATGGTAGACAGTTTTGTGGCTTTTTTCTAGTTATTTCTGCTATTGGTATTCACTCTTGACTCAATCAAGTTTATATTGTTAAAAACCAAAATATATTCGATACGAATATAAACTCAAATAATAGTAGATTCAAAAATATTTTTGAGGATGGACACATATATTACAGAAATCTCAGGGTGAGCACAACTTGTAAAATAGATAACTAACGTAATTAAATTTAAATTTTAAGATGCATACAATCAGTAAAATAGATAACTAATCGAGAGAATTTTAAATTCTAGGGTGGGCTTGTGTCCACCATAGACCCCACATGGATCCACCAGTGAACCGAAGATCTAGACATGTAAAATAGATAACTAACGTAGAGAATTCAGATTTTAGGGTGCATACAATCAGTAAAATAGATAACTACCATAAGTAAATTCAGATTTTAGAGTGCATACAATCAGTAAAATAGATAATTAACGTAGAGAATTTTAAATTCTAGGGTGGGCTTGTATTCACCATAGAGACCACATGGATTCGCCAATAAACTCAAGATCTATACATGTCAAACCATTAAAAACAAAAGACTAGATTTACATAAGTGTACCTGAATCTATTGATGAAATTTTTCTAAAGGGTTTTGATCTTCCGAAAAAATAGATTAACTCTTACCCCACAACCGTCTAACGGGAAGGAGACTTCCAAATTAACTACTACCTCTTTATATAAACCGAATATTAAAATAGTTTAAAAATATTTATAATTTTACCACGTATAACATAATTGATCACTTAATTTCGTGTCATACTTTATAATAACAAAATACATTATATATATATGTGGGCACTGACAATTACGGATATTAATCCAAATTAACTTTTTTTTAAACTACTTTTTAAGCTAAATTTACAAGGTAGCTCTTGTAGCTCAGTTGGTTAGAGCACCCGTTTAGTAAGCGGGAGGTCTTGAGTTCAACTCTCAACAAGAGCAAATTAATAATGTTATAAAAAATATTTAATATTTAAACTATATTTTAGTAAATTAAACATTTTGAAATTTTAGTGACCGAAATAAATTTTAATAATTTGCAGATAATTTACCCACAAAAAAAATTGTTCTTGTTCATGTGGACGGATATTTTATTGGGGTATTTTTTCATAACATGCCATTGCTACCAAATATTATCAGCAGATGCCCTGATTTTCACTAAAAGAAATATGATGAAAGAATATCTAATCTGGCAACAGCTTTCTTAGATTCTTTCCAACTAATACTTAACCTATAAAATTTATTTTTATAGATTGAGAATAACAATATGGAATAATTAATTCGGGAGAACATCCTAGTTAATAAGCTATTAAAACCATTTTAATTTAATCATTATAGTTACTTTTCTTTCGGTCACAACCGTTAACAAGATTCAACATGTTCATTTTATAATTTCTTTGTCGGGATTCAAACGTCATACAAGAAAATTTTGGTTGTTTGGTGGTCGTATTTGGTTTATGGGTTGGGCAGGGGAAAGAAGGTTTTTATAGGGGAGGGAGCGGCGCGTGGGGCCTAATGACAACTTGGTAACGTTCACATAACGACTATTAATATATTAATATATAATATATTGGTCCATCTAACGGCTAGTAAAATAAAAGTTAGGATAAATTACATAAATGGTCTTTCGATTATGCTTTAATTGTCTTTTGCGTCTCCCGACTATTAAAAGTTACAAACTGATCTTTCGACTTAAAAAAAGTAATAAATTGGTCTAACGCCGTTAAAAATTTAACGACTGATGATGTGACAGTTAATATAAATTGATATAATTACATAAATAGTCCTCAAGTTCTACACTTATTTTAATTTAACCCTAACTCTAAAAAATTAACCCACATAATTTTAATAATCTATCAATTTAGTTCATCTTCTTTTCTATTTTTCCTCTCCTTTAATTCTTCAATTCATTTTCACCGCAATATCTATTTAAGAGCCCCAAAAAATTGGCCATGTCATGCCTTTGCCTTACCTTGCCCTCCTTCGACCTTCCAGTATCTAACCAATTTCTTCTTTCAAACATTCTCTCTCTATATTCATTATCTTTTTCTTCACAAAAACTCATAGCAAAAACAAAGAAAAAAAAACAAACAAAAGAATATCCGAGAAAGACGATTGTTGTGCTAGTTTAAACAAGCCACGACCGGTTGTGAGAAAGTTACTGTCAATCTTTTTCGTGCATAATTGGCAATGAAGAAACAATGAGGAAGAGAAAAGATAGGGGGTTTGCCAAAGCGCTAATAAGATGAACTTCTCCTAAAAAGCACAATCTCAGAGGCGGATATTACAAAGATTTTGGTTCCAAAAATTACAGTCACCAAACAAAAAACTATTCAATTCAGTTTACATCAACAAGCTTTTATAGAATTGAATTTGAGCAAGAAGATATGCAGGTTTTATTCGGGCTTTACTTGCATAGTTGGTTATTGGCCAACTTCGGAGCTCTTAAATGAATTTTGGGTGAAAATGAATTAAAGAATTAAAGGAGATGAGAAATAGAAAAAAAAGATGGATTAAATTGATAGAGTATTAAAATTATGTGGGTTAATTTTTAAGAATTATGGTCAAATTAAAATAAGTGTAAAACTTGAGGACTAATTATGTAATTATATCAATTTATATTAACTACCACATCATCAACCGTTAAATTTTTAACGGCGTTGGATCAATTTGTTACTTTTTTTAAGTCGAGGGACCAGTTTATAACTTTTGATAGTCGGAGGACACAAAAGATAATTAGAGAAGAGTAGGGGGACCATTTATGTAGTTTACCCTAAAAGTTAATATTCGTATACCAACATCCACGTAATCAGATAAATTATCTCATTCGAACCCAACGAGTAGTCCTACTCGAAAACAAGACAATTAGACAATATTTATCTTAAGAGATTTGAGTTCAAATCGCATTGTCTACAAGGTGTGTATTGTCAAAGGATTAAGAATATGTATGCATAGATATTATTTTATAATCACCTTTAGACTATTAAGAAAAGTTAAATTATCTTATTTTAATATTTTTATTGTCTTATGTGAGAATAAGATAATATCTACCGGCTAATTTTAGTACTTTAATAACATATATACATCGTGCAGATAAACTGTTCGAACTAAGAACATTTAGAGATAATAGCATTCTCTTTTATTCATTGAGATAACTTGATAGATTCATTTTAATTTAAAGTTAGGTATCCGATTTTTTTTAACTCCATGTTAGTATTCAAGTTATTATTCTCAATTTATCTAAAAAACTTTTGATGTTTAATGAGAATGTGTCACATGTTATGTTTTTATTTTTTAATTTTTTTAAATGATAGTTTTACTATTAAAATAGAAGAATTCAATGAGTACCCTAAGTGAAAAAAATGATATTATTAAAAATTTTAAAAAATATATTAACATATACTATCCTTGTAATCACCTTAAAACTATTAAGAAAAGCTATTAAAATAGAAAAAAATACATATATCAAAATAATATAATGAGTATAGTTCAGGGGCTAAATCATGAAGAACAATAAAATATTAGAGTAAACTACACCATTAGCCACCCAATTATTATTGTTTTTCTATTTTGGTCATTAAAATTTTGTCTTTTCTATTTTCATCATTAAATTTTAAGTTTTTACAAAAACGATGACGTGCTCTGATATGATAACAAAATGTAACATTAGTGATCAAAATTTAATTATTATTTTGTAAACAAACTCGAGTCTCTTAGTATAAACAACATCTATTTTTTTACTGAGATCATTTGTCAGGTTCAACTTAATTTATTTTTTATTTTATTTTAAATGTAATGATAATATAAATATAATAGTTTATATAATTTAATTATTATTTTAAAAACAAACTTATCGTTTAATTTTCAAAATTTAAATCCTTTTTCTAAAACTCGATCAAATCGTTTAGCACGTATTCAAAATTTTGCATCGCTCATCCCGCAAACCATGCAAAAAACCAAATATTTTCGCCGACGAAATCGAAAAACCGTTTCGTCACCAAAAATAGCCATAAATTTTCACCTATAAAATCACCCTCCCCACCACCATTGTCCTCCGACCTGCACCACCAAAGCAAATAATAAAAAGAACACCGACGAAAACCCGTCACCGATAAAAGGGCAGGTCTTTCTCCTTTTTTCGGTGAGTTTCTTTCTAGTATCCTTCTCTCTTTACACGCCATGGACATGAAGAAGGTTTCCTGCGCCATCATTGTTGCCGCCGCCTCAATGAGCGCCGTCATGGCCTCCGGCGCCGCCCCATCTCCTGCCCCTTCTGTAGGAGACCTAGGTCCAAGCGCTGCTTCCGCCTCTGCCTCTGTCTCGGCACCTGCCCATGGCCCTGAAGCCGCCGCCGCCGCTGCCGCTGCTGCCACTTTGCCCGTGCTTGGATCCCTTGTTGGGGCTTCCATTGTTTCTTTGTTTTCTTACATTTTGCAGTAAGCTGATGAATGCATGAAAAAGGACGAGCGGATGTTGAAGAAGGAGAAAATTGAGCTTTAATTTATAATATAAACTATATTTATTATATATATCGTCACTTGGTGTTCAATTATTTGAAAATTTTCACTTCAGTTTATATATGAATATTATGACAATTTGAATTCACCGAGTTAAATTTGCTAGAAGAATTTATGTTTCTGGTTTATATGTTTTCGTCTTAAAAACTGAACCAAACATTATAATATACAATTAGATAGAAAATCAAAACATATTCGAACAATATTCGAACAAAATCGTAGCATAATTTACATAATTTTATTCGTTCGAGCTCATACACCAATACTTGTAGTAATTTATTTGATTTTTAAAATACATTATATAAAATTTAAGTCATTTGTATATGACTTATTAATTTTTATAAGATATAAAAATTATATAAAAATTAATAAAATTATAATGCAACGGAGATGTTTTTTCCCAAAATTTTAATTTGAAAATCTAATGCACACTACAAATTCGAATTCATTTACATTTTAAAAATTATTTTAGTCTTTAGAAATCAATACATTTATACTTGTTTTAATGGTAAAATGATAATTTTTTTATTTAAAAAAGCCAATGATTAAATCAGAAGTTAATAAGAATTTAAATAAAATCAGAATTTTTATTGGTATAACATAAATATATAAATTACAATTATAATTAATACATTAGTATTAATACAATCAAAATTAATTATTGTAAAAAATCTAAATAATTTTGATCATAAATTCTTAAATAAGCTCATATTTAGTTTGGGCTCAACAGGCCCAATTAGTTTCTAAACGTCCGAAAATTACCCATTAAGAAATAGCCACGTAGCATGAAAAAATCAATGGCACAAATTGTAAATATAAAAGACTCCAAGGGTAGTGAGTCAAGCATCAATAACTCAGTGGAAAAGCATTAGTTGGCAGCGAAAAAGTTGTGTAGTCTTTATAAATAAAAGGAAAAAGAAAAAAGAAAAGAGAAAAAAAATTCAAAAAAATAAAAATAAAAACCATACGATCAAAGATCGTCTCTCTCGTCTGGATTTCTCCGATTATTATACATAAACTCTTCGATTAAGGTATGGGTTTTGTTTATTTATTTATTCTAATTTTATTACTTTTTTTTTGTCTCTTTAGATGATATTAAATTTTAATCTTTTTTGAATAAAGTTTGGTTGAAATTAGATAGATATGTGAAAGGGATTATTTTATTCGTATTTTCTTCTTGAATTTTGATTTTTTTTCATTAATTTGCTTGAAATAGGAACCACCAGGTTCGATTTTGTCTGACAAGATCGGCCTAATAAAATTTCAGGTAAGGGGTTTTCTCCCTTCATTTAAAGGCTTAGTTTTTCCCTTAATTTTGATGATTCAGGTTGCTTTTGTACTGATTATAATTTGATTTTCGATTTAATTTTTTTGGGTCAATTGGATTTTTAGGGTTTTTGCTAAATTTTTGAACTGGTGTTTGCTGTTGATGTTAACTGTTAATTATGAGGTAGAATTATATGCTTGCTTCTGACGCTAATAATATTATAAAAGTGAAAAAGGGGAATTATTTGATACAGAAGATATAGGGAAGAACCCTAAATTATTTATGCTTGAAGTGAACTGATTTTCATTGTAGTTGGGAACTTATTCCACGACTCGACCGGAAACTAATAACAAAGCATTATCCAATCCACTGATTGTTCAGCATGTGAACTGCGTAAATTAGATGCATCAGACGTGATTGTGAGAGTATAGTCTGGGAATTTTGCTCGGAACGTTTTCCTAATGGCACCGGCATGTTATTTTGCGGAACCGGTGCAAGGATGGTGCATGTTAGGCATATGTATGCAGTATTGGTGTTGGCTGCATCATGTTGTTATCTCTTGCCCCTGCTTCCGCTCCCTTACCTTGGCATATTGATGTTCGCACGTCCTTGTACACTGCTCATACCTGTTCTTTTAATCATTTTTTTCTCTTGTTTGGTATTATAGTCAGCTGAGTCGGCGTTTCCTCTTTTAAGGTCCATCGTAAATAAACTAGTTATTCTCATCACCTGGTCTCTCTACAACTAGCAATGATATTTATGCTTGATTCTGATATAATGTTGTATTGCGCAAATTGATAGTTAGATGCTTTCGTATATGAATCCTCTATGTACGTAAATGAGCCTCCCGGTTTCTATCTAAGGTTTATTCATATCTATCTTGAAGAGTTGAATCACTTCTGGACCTCTGGCGCATCCGCTTGTACTTCTTTCTTATCGTTTGTTTTAGGTTCCTCTTGTTTCAAATTACTCATAGTAAGGTAGTGTCCTTGCAGGGGATTAGAGAATATGGAGTCTCACGATGAGACAGGGTGCAAAGCCCCCGAAGGCCCCATCCTTTGCGTCAACAACTGTGGCTTCTTCGGAAGTGCAGCTACCATGAATATGTGCTCCAAGTGTCACAAGGCGATGATCCTGAAGCAGGAACAGGTGCAACTCGCAGCAGCATCCATCGGAAGCATTGTGAACGGCGGGTCAACCGGGAACGGTAAGGAACCGGCAGTGGCTGCTGCTTTGGATGTACAATCCGGAAATGCCGACTCAAAGATAGTCTCGGCAGAACTAACTGTTGATCCATCCGGAATGACTTCAAGTGGGATGAAGCCGAAAGAGGGCCCCAACAGGTGTACCAAATGCTGCAAACGTGTTGGTTTGACGGGGTTTAACTGCAGGTGTGGAAACCTCTTCTGTGCTGCTCACCGTTACACTGACAAACACGAATGCCCTTTCGATTACCGAGCCGCTGGTCGTGACTCTATTGCAAAAGCAAACCCTGTTGTTCGGGCGGAAAAGCTCGATAAGATCTGAGAGACGTGGGATCTAGATAAGTGTGAAGCTTTATGTAAGTTGGTTGCTTGTCTCGTCGGTTGTTCCCCTGTTCGATATTACATGTTGGGAGTCCATCATAGGAAGGGACATGATTGAAGTGTAAGTCTATATTTCCCCAGTTTGTGTAAGTCTTTTTATTTGTGCTGGTTTGATGGACATCGATACGATCACCTTGTAATGCTTCTTTGTGGTATGCATTTATTTCGAATTTAAGATGCGTATGAGTTCGAAAACTATTGTTCATATTTTGCTCTTATGTTATTCGGATTCAGATGCACGTGTTTGATGCATGTACGATTAGATTTTTCAATGTTTTTTCTATGTATACACATACATATACGGTCGGATCACGGGGTTATATGTCCATATCCATATTTGAACACGAATAGAAGTGTTTTCGGGGATATGGTTGTTTCGGTTCGAACTTAAGATCTGATGTCAACTAGAACACATTGATCTCACCATCAACCTTCAATACTGATCCGTATTGCCACCACCAAATTGCATGCTTTGAATATCTGGCTTCAACGAACAATCAAGATGGAGTTTGAAATGTTGAAGATGATTTTGAGGCTTTGGGGAAATGGTGGATTTGTGAATTCTTTAAATTTATGTAATATAAATTATTGTCAACCAAGTTTATGGTGTCGAATTCTCTGAGTTATTTTGGAATTATACATTCATAAAAAAAAGGAATTCATGTGCAAATTTGAATTCTTTTAACTAAACCCATTTTTTCTCTCCTTCCCGATAGGCGCCTCTAGGCTTTTTTATATTCTTTTTGTTTGATCGGCGGCAGTATTAATTTTAGTGTTGGTTGTCAACTGCCGGTGTTTATTATTTAACTTGTTAAAAATTTTATTTTTGTGGCACGCCTTTCCTCTGTTTTTGTGACACAAATTTTTTTACTTTTGTGGTTTGTTTCATCTGTTGTTCGACACATTTTAGCATACTTTATCAGTAATTTGGTGTTCGTATAGAATCCTCATGACACCACTTTTTTGATTTGATTCTGTCGGTGGTCATAGAAAAGATTGATACCCACCCGTTTGATGGTTTGTTAGCCGATGTAATCAGAACTGTGTAGCGAAGCAATCTGCCTGATAGTTTGATTCGCTCACCACTCCCTTTTTATCCTGTAAAGCGTCTCGTTTGGCTAGAGACAATGAGATTCATGAAGGTTTATGAGTTTTGATAGTATGCTAATCTTCATAGAAACATTTACTTTTCTTTGCACATTTTCATGAGATTTTTAATGGACTAATTTTTTTTTTCTTTTTGATACATTACATTTGTAATATCTTCCATGATGGATAATAAAATTCAAATGCTATTGTTCAATAAAAGGAAACTTTTCTGATGTTCAATGGTTGATTGAACCCACAAGTGGTCCTAGTGAAAAAGCTGAAATCTCTTTATTGAACCGCAGGAAAAATAGTATTTTTAAAGACATTTCAGTTAACATTTAAATATATATCATGAACGAACCCAACAAGTGGTCCCAATGAAAAAACGAATGATGTTCATCCTAAGAGACATGAGTTTAATCGCTTTATATCATAGCTCATTCAATATATATGTAAATTAACATTTAAATATGAACCAAAAGAATGATCTTAGTGGTAAAGGTGACCTATTCTACTTAGGTGATCGGAATTTAAGTAGCTTAGTCTATAAGTATGTATGGGCTTATCTGGATTTTAAATTATATTTTTTTCTTTTATCAACACTCTAGTCTTAATTGACTTCGGATTCGATCTTAGACAACTCCTCTCTTTTTTCTCTTAAAAAATGTATATGAATTATTAACCTATCAAAATTTATATAAATATTAAGATTTAGAAACTTTGAAATCTCATAGTATTTGAGTTTCACATATGTAAATTCTTTCGAAATTCATTCAAATTCGAATTTAAAATATATTCTCACATTTAACATGACCAGATGTTTTAATATTGGTCATAATTTCCGGATATGTTCATTATAATTGTATTTATTAACTTGTTTAAAAGAATCTGCAGGACCAATAGCCCGACAGAGGCATTATATGTTTGGGACAAAGGAATATGGTCAATGTCCATACAATTGTAAGCATGCAGCGAATTACACAGTTGAAACGGTTGGGCACTAATTTCTTACACGTAGTAATTCATGATTAGACTTAAACTGAAACGTAAGTTTACAGACATAGGGGAATCTCCCCACAACATTTCAATTCCCAGTTCTTTCACTTTCTTTTCCCCCTTTTTCTGCTCTCTCAAATGTTGAAAATGAAAAGGTTTTTCCCAGGCTGATAATTGGCAGAATTCTGGAAAAGTAATTCTTGGATCTTCGATTTTGAAGTAGATTTCGAGTTCGAGATATAATCAGGTCAGTTTGGATGATTTTTCATGTTTTGTGGGGGCATATATCATGATTTGAGGTGAAAATTATCTCTGGGGTGCTTTTAATTTTGTTAATTTAATTAGATTCGGTCTTGCATGTTTTTAGAACGTTCGATTCCTAAACGACAAGCTTCATAAAATTTAAATGTCACGTATTGTTGTTTGATTTGTCGTTTGTGTGAAATAGATTTTGATGTTTTAGCTTTGAAGTGTATAAAATGGATCATCTTTTTTATGAAAGATGGGACTTTGAGGTGAAGTTATTTTTGGGTGCTTTTAATTTTGTTGATTTAATTAGATTCGGTCATGCATGTTTCTAGAACGCTTGATCCCTAAACGACAAGTTTCATAAAATTTGAAAGTCACTTATTGTTATTTGATTTGTCGTTTCTATGAAATAGATTTTGATGTTTTAAGTGTATGGAATAGATTTTTTTTTTTAAAGGCGTCACTATATTTGACATGTTTTCTTTTTGTAAATTAAGAAACTTAATATCAAATCCTAGATTAATTGTATATATTATTATTTGAGGTGAAATCATCTTTGGGTGCTTTCAATTTTGTTAATTTAATTAGATTCGGTTATGCATGTTTTTAGAACGTTTAATCCCTAAACGACAATCTTCATAAAATTTAAACGTCACATATTATTGTTTGATTTGTCGTTTTTATGAAATAGATTTTGATATTTTAAATGTATAAAATAGATCATTTCCCCCCTTTTTTTTCCATATTGAAAGATGTGACTATTTTGACTTGTTTTTTCTATAAACAAAAAAACTTAATTATCAAATCATAGCTTAAGTATATATACCATGATTTGAGGTGAAATCATCTCCGGGGAGCTTTCAATTTTGTTAATTTAATTAGATTCGGTCATGTATGTTTCTAGAATATTTAGTCCCTAAACGACAACCTTCATAAAATTTGAACGTTACGTACTGTCGTTTGATTTGTCGTTTTTATGAACTAGATTTTGATGTTTTAAGTGTATAAAATAGATCATTTTTTTGAAAGGTGTGATTTAACATATTTTTAATAAATTAAAAACATAATTATCAAATACCATATTAAGTATATATATCATGATTTGAGGTGAAATCATCTTTGGGGTGCTTTCAATTTTGTTAATTTAGTTAAATTCGATCATGTATGTTTCTGGAATGTTTAGTCTCTAAATGACAACCTTCATAAAATTTGAACGCCACATAGTATTGTTTGACTTGTCATTTTTATGAAATAGATTTTGATGTTTGAAGTATCTTTCAATTTTGATGCTTTAATTAGAGTTGGTCTTGTTGTTAGAATGTTCGATCACTAGACGAAAACTTTCTTAAAATTTAAATGTCACACATTATCATTTGATTTTTCGTTTTCGTAAAATAGACTTAAACATTTTAAGTTTTAAACCATTTTATTTGTGAATGGTGTGATCATATTTGGCATATTTTTCTATATTAAGAAACATAATTATGCAAATCCTAGATAAGTATAGATATTATAATATGCAACTAAATAATAATTACTTGGAAGTAAATAAGGAAATAAAATGGGAGTAATTAAGGAAAAAAGTGGCACATGAAGCAAAGTGAGAATTAGCCTAGAATGCAGGTATAATGATAATTTAATATATGTATATGTATATGTATTTGATGTTGTGATGATTTAATAAATAATTATTGCAAGTTTAATTAATTTTATCTAAATCCATCTACGATAATATTTTATTACATTATTTTTTATAAAAAATCTCTGATTATTGTTGATTTTTCATTTTTTTGTAGGATAATTTTTCCATCTTATTACCATGAGTTCACCAAACTTTGATGAGAACTTTCCTTTCCCCTTGAGTCCATTAATCTCCTTTCCTTTGTCACCTCTATTGGACCCTCACCTTGAAGATTCAAATGCAACATCCATCAATGGTGGCTTAGATGATTTATGCCCCCAGAACAACGGCACGTCTCCGAATTATGACCCTAATGGTGGTGAAATTAGCTTCGGTTTCCCTAGTAACGATGCACAAGTGAACCAAGTCCCGGATCCCACATCGATAATTCAGAGTCCGATCGAGATCCCTTATAATGTGACTCAAGAGATGGTGGATTCTTTCTTTCAATTGGAGACAAATGGTGAAGCTGAAACAAGCAAGGCTAAATCCAAACATGTCAAAAGGAAGCCTTCAAAGAAGAAAAAACAAGGTGGTGAAGAAGCAAGGTTAGAGTCTTAACACATTATTCTCTCTTTTAGTATTTATTTTGTATAATCGAGGTTACACTCGATACAGAGAAATGACTGCTTATGTTGAGATTCGAATACCAAACTTACAACTCAACATATCCTCTACTTCTCTCAAGGCAGATTTCAGTAACAGTGACACATGTTAAATAAAAATTTTACTATTAGTTATTATATTATGCGTAAGTTGTAGATTTAGTTCATGTTCTCCAATCTGACCATTTTAGGTCCTTGTATTTGGTCATATCGTTTTTTTATTATTCTGGCCATGACTTAAATTTTAAAATATAAAAAGTACAAAAGTGATGTATTATTTAACTTTGTGTGCTATTTAAATAATGACAATAGGGGTAAATGTAAGAAAGAGCGTCAACCCAGGAAAGTGGCAAGGGCTTAAGGTGGTGTAAGAAGCTCTATATACCGAGGAGTAAGCAGGTCTCATCCTATCCCATCTTTCTTTATCCTTTGATTTCGAAATATTTTACCGAATGAGTCTTAGTTCGATTGACATTATTATTGTTATAGTCATTTGGAGGCTTTAGTTCGAGAATACTTAAGCGTATAATATCCTCCTATTGATGCAGATACCCTGATCGATACGAGGCATTTTTGTGGGATAGCAGCGACGGAGCGAAAAAGTCGAGGACAGGTTTCTTAGTTGTTGTTGTTGTTGTTTTTCTTCCTGATAATATTATTGTTGGTTTCCATCAGCTTATTCATTGCTAATCCTTTTGTTCTTGTTTTTCATCTTCAACACATGCAGTTTACATAGGTGAGTTATGGGTCATTCTTTTCACTGATTTAATTCATGTTGTAGTAATTTTGATTGCGGTGAATATTGGCGACAAAGAGAATCGAAAATCGAAAAAGCTTACGATTTTCGAAACTTCATTTGGTTTGATAGGTGGATTTGAAGATGAAGAAACTGCAGCAAGGGCTTATGATTTAGCTGCTCTCAAAGTATGGGGCGATGCTGCACCCCTGAATTTCCCAGTAAGGCTTCCTCTAACAGCACACATGTTATATATATAAGGCTAATTGCAGAATATGTCCCCGGATTATCGAGTCCTCTTAGTTTGAGCCTAGCACCGAACATATTCGAAACACGTAAATCATAGACAGTTTGGATCTGACGTGTTTAAAAGAAAAGATATCCAAGATTAACACATTAGATCTAGATTGTCCATGTAGTAGGTGCACACATGCGTTTAGAATTCGATCCTACGTAGATGAATAACTACGAGAAGGAATTGGAAGAGATGAAGTGTTATTCAGAAAATGTCCACAGATTATCTTTCTAATTTTAAATTGATAATTAAACTTCAAAACAGTTATCGAGTCCTTTTAGTTTGGTCTAGCATTGAACATATTTAAAACACGTGAATCACAGACAGTTTGGATCTGAGGTGTTTAAAGGAAAAGATTTCCAATATTAACACGTTAGATCTAGATTGTCCATATAGGTGCACACTTGCGTTTAGAATTTGATCCTATGTAGATGAATAAATACGAGAAAGAATTGGAAGAGATGAAGCATTATTCAGAAAATGTCCCCGGATTATCTTTTCTATTTTATATTGATCATTAAACTTCAAAACGGTTATCGAGTCCTCTTACTTTGGTCTAGCATTGAACATATTTAAAACACGTGAATCATAGACAGTATGGATATGACGTGTTTAAAGGAAAAGATATCCAAGATTAACAAGTTAGATCTAGATTGTCCATGTAGTAGGTGCACACATGCGTTTAAAATTTGATCCTACGTAGATGAATAACTACGAGAAGGAATTGGAAGAGATGAAGTATTATTCAGAAAATGTCATCGGATTATCTTTTTGATTTTAAATTGATCATTCAACTTCAAAACGGTTATCGAGTCCTCTTAATTTGAGCCTAGCATCGAACATATTTAAAACACGTGAATCATAGACAGTTTAAATATGATTGTTTAAAGAAAAAGATTTCCAATATTAACACGTTAGATCTAGATTGTCCATATAGGTGCACACTTGCGTTTAGAATTCGATCCTATGTAGATGAATAACTACGAGAAGGAATTGGAAGAGATGAAGCATTATTCAGAAAATGTCCCCGGATTATCTTTCTAATTTTAATTTGATCATTAAACTTCAAAACGATTACCGAGTCCTCTTAGTTAGGTCTAGCATTGAACATATTTAAAACACGTGAATCATAGATAGTTTGGATCTGATGTGTTTAAAGGAAAAGATTTCCAATACTAACACGTTAGATCTAGATTGTCCATATGGGTGCACACTTGCGTTTAGAATTCGATCCTATGTAGATGAATAACTACGAGAAGGAATTGGAAGAGATGAAGCGTTATTCAGAAAATGTCCCTGTATTATTTTTTTTAATTTTAATTTGATCATTAAACTTCAAAACGATTATCGAGTCTTCTTAATTAGGTCTAGCATTGAACATATTTAAAACACGTGAATCATAGACATTTTGGATCTGACGTGTTTAAAGAAAAAGATATCCAAGATTAACACATTAGATCTAGATTGTGTGCACACATGCGTTTAAAATTTGATCCTACGTAGATGAATAACTACGAGAAGGAATTGGAAGAGATGAAGTGTTATTCAGAAAATGTCCACAGATTATCTTTCTGATTTTAAATTGATAATTAAACTTCAAAACGGTTATCAAGTCTTTTTAGTTTGGTCTAGCATTGAACATATTTAAAACACGTGAATCACAGACAGTTTGGATCTGACGTGTTTTAAGGAAAAGATATCCAAGATTAACACGTTAGATCTAGATTGTCCATGTAGTAGGTGCACACATGCGTTTAAAATTTGATCCTACGTAGATGAATAACTACGAGAAGGAATTGGAAGAGATGAAGTATTATTCAGAAAATGTCCTCGGATTATCTTTTTGATTTTAAATTGATCATTCAACTTCAAAACGATTATCGAGTCCTCTTAATTTGAGCCTAGTATTGAACATATTTAAAACACGTGAATCATAGACAGTTTAAATATGACTGTTTAAAGAAAAAGACATCCAAAATTTACACATTAGATCTAAATTGTCCATGCAATTGGAAGATGTTTTAAATCATTGGATGAAATTAATGTGAGTTTTACACACTTATGTAAGAGTTTCTCTACGATTGATATTTTAACAATTCAACTGTTGAATTTATTAATCATAGAATGAAAAAATTATGGAGGTGCGTAAAACTCTCTTTGTTTTACACTAGTGTAAATGGATCCGTATATATATATATTTGAGATCTATCTGATGCAATTGTAGTATCTTGTCTAGCAAGTAATTGCATAGTTAAAACTTGAAAAAGAAAGAACATAACTTTTTTGTGAGAATTATGCATGTTGAAGCTTTAATCAAGTTTATAAATGTTGAATAAACCTTCTGCCTTGGGTAATTTCCTTTCATGAAAGAAACTTAGCTTTGAGTTTCGAGTTGAGTTCGAACATGCAAAAGTAGAGGAAAGTATTGACAATTCTGTAGATTGAATTAACCTTAAAAGTATTCATACATAGAAATTATAATTACAGTTCTTTCTAATGTATTCATTCAACCCTAAACCGTAAACCTAAAATCTAAAACTGTGAAGCAGATCATATATGATTAAGTTTTCATGTCCATTCATGCAATAGGTGCACACGTTCGTTTAGAATTTAATCCGCGTGCTTGTTCATGTATCTATGTAGATGAGTAACTACAAGAAGGAAATGGAAGAGATGAAGTATAATTCAAAAAATGAGTATTTCCTCTCCTTAAGAAGGCAAGCTTCTAATTTACTTGAAGAATTTATTCCAATTTCTCATTGTCACTTGAAACTGCTAAAGGTTTTCGGTTTCATGGCTTCGAACTTCACAAATTTTCAGAAAAAGTAAAGGCTTTTCGAAGGGCGCTTCAACCTATCGTGGAGTCTCCAGGTAATATATATATATACAATGTGTATGTATATATATTTCTTGATACCCTCTAATGAGAAATAATGGAGCAGGAACTCGGATTTCAAGAAATGGCAAGCAAGAATTGGGAAAGGAAAAGATATCAAAGGAATTTACCTTGGAACATTTGGTAAGCATTGATCTTAGCTTAGTTGTCTGCACTTTTTACAGGTTAAATTATGATTTTGGTCTCGAATTTATATAGTCCTTGTACTTTAATTTGACATAATTTGTCACGCGATAAGTTCTTTTATCTTCACCTACACGTGATAGGCTTCGTTAAAAAACGTCCTCTTCGATTTCGAGTTAGTTTCATTGTTCTGCTAGAAAAAATGGTTTGGTTGTTTCCAAATTCAGATACAGAAGAGGAAGCAGCAAGGGCTTATGATGTTGCAGCAATAAGGCTGAAAGGTGCAAACGCAGTTACAAACTTTGACATGTATGAGTATGATCTGATGACTATTCTTCAGAGTTCAAAGCTACCAATTGGCAAAGGAGCTTCCAAGTTTTTGACGGAAACTTCGATCGACGATGTCATTAGAAAGAAAAGACATCCCAATGAGAAGAACAAGCTTGTTTATTTCAACGATGACGATATCGAGTTGCCAATAATGTCCCCTCAAGAGTTTCAGACAAATCCTGGTCTGGTTCAGGGATTCAACAGCTTTGGAACTGATCATATGAACATTGATGGGAATATGGACTTTGATTCCAATGGGATTCAGGCAATGGAACCTGTTGGATTCTCAATGGACTCATCAGCCAAGGATAACCAGCATCAGAATCCCAGATTTTCAGCAAGCAATGATTTTCAGACAACTTTTGGCTGCTTTCAGACCCTGTTAGGTCTCCAAGGACAAGATTTTCTTAACTTGTATCAGGTTGAGGATGCTGTTTCAGACAAGAACCTGAATGAGTACCCTAATGATGTTCAGACAAAATCCGTACCGGTCGATCCATCAAGTGGAGGCTGCAATGGAGATGTTTCATGGAATGGGGTTTCTGAGGGGGTTCCGAATTCAATGGACATGGTGGATAATGCTAATGGAGGTAGCCATGGAAGTGGCAATGTCTCAGACAATGGACCAGACATGGTGGAAAACACAATCCTGGGAAATGCAGAAAATATAGACAATGGAGTGAATTTGTCTGAAGATGATGAAATGGAGCTTTTTTCAAGGTGCTTGGAATTGCTTAATGAACTTGGACCATTGTGCTTGTAAATCCGGTTATATATACGAGGAATCCACTTACACTAGTGTAAAATGTAAAATTAAAGCGAGTTTTACACACCTCCGTAAGAGTTTCTCTATGATTGATATTTTAACAATCAAACTGTTGAATTTATTAATCATAGAATGAAAAAATTATGGAGGTGCGTAAAACTCTCTTAGTTTTACACTAGTGTAAATGGACCCGTATATATATCTGAGATCTATCTGATGCAATTGTAGTGTCTTGTCTAGCAAGTAATTGCATAGTTAAAACTTGAAAAGAAAGAACATAACTTTTCTGTGAGACTTTATGCATGTTGAAGCTTTAATCAAGTTTATAAATGTTGCATAAACCTTCTGCCTTGGGTTTCGAGTTGAGTTCGAACATGCAAAAGTAGAGGAAAGTATTAACAATTCTGTAGATTGAATTAACCTTAAAAGTATCCATACATAGAAATTATAATTACAGTTCTTTCTAACGTATTCGTTTAACCCTAAACCGTAAACTTAAAATCTAAAACTGTGAAGCAGATCATATATGATTTAGTTTTTAAGTTATTTGATTAATAAAATTATAAAAACATAATAATTGGAGCAGGCTTAAATTATTATTAATAAGACTAATTGATAGAGTTGGTAACTTGGTCACATTCCATTACACAAAACACTGAATAAACACACATGAAAAACAACTAAAACCGGACATAAATTATTATACGAAGACATAAACATGACATGAACACACAGAAGTTCATAAGACAAATTTAATGTCATAAAAACATACAAATACACCAATCGTCTAGTGGTCGAGGATTCCGAGAGCAGGCCGGACAATAGCAGGCATTGATGAAGTTGATTCGTTACCACCGGAAAGTACACGCATGTATATATGTCGAAGGTCAGTTAGGCGCATCGATGCTTCTATATCGGATAATCTCGATCCCAAGGTAGTCGAAAGAACCCGCAACAGCAACATGAGGCTTCCCAACTTTCACATGAACAGCAGATATCTGAGAGTGATTTGTGAAGATTTTTGATGCGATTGTATGAGCCACTGATTCCAAAAGATCATGAGATTGCCCTTCCACTACTTCCTTCACTATACTATAATATATAAGTTGCCAAAAAAAATCAAATTATCAAGAAATGACCTGAAAATTTCAACCAATGATTTAAAACATCTTCGACTGCTCACCGGTAAATCGCGGTGTAACTAATGGTATCGGATAAGTCGTCGGATTTACCGGCGCTCCGAAGATCCATCCAAGCATCTACATCGATCAAGAACTTCTGACCCAGTTTTTTTTCCTCAGGCTTCACCCCATGGAAACCATGAAACATCAAGCCCCTCAGTACAAGTTTGTCTCCTGTTGGCATTCCATTTCCGACAGCTTCCATATTTGTCCCTGTTACATGACAACAACATTTTGATTAAAAATAAAGAGTATAAATTTACAACATAAAGAGTCACAACACATGAATTAATCAGAGAAATTATAGCCAAGGAAAGAAAAGATACATGGTCTTACCTGAGTGTTGCCGCCGTCGAAGAGGGAGAAGCACCGGCGCCGACGATGGTTCTTGAACGAGAGAGACGAGGACTGGTTTAATATTGCTTAGGTCTGTTTGAGAAAGTAAATGAAAGGATGATCTTTTTAAAAAGGAAGAAGAAAATTAATTAATCAAGGAATCGAATACTAATGATTATATAAAAAATAGAAATATCCATTATTTTAATACAAGTTGACCATATAACTTATCTTTTGATTGTAACAATATCTTATATAATATGTCACAGTCCACATGCCTAATACATGTTTTGTATTATATATATTAGCAGTGGGCTCATTGGACATTAATGGGTTTTTTTTTTAATTTGAATGTCATTTTCTCATATGGGGAATAAAAAATGAATAAGTTGTCCAAACTTGTCAATTTTGGTTGGCGTTGTGCCTATAGTTGTTATCTTTCCAACCCTTAAATAATTTTCTATTTCTTTCTTCTTATTGTTGTAATTTGAAAATTGGTTATCTTTTAAATTTAACGAGTTGTTCCAGTGGTATATGATGAATTATTCGAGCAATGTTGTCTGCAGGGATGAGAATATGGGTAACATAAAACGTACAATAACAAGTAGGGGTGTTCAAAAATATCCGATCCGACCGATCCGATCCGATTATCCGTTGATCCGATCCGAAAATTCGGATATCCGATCCGATTTTTATTTTCGGATCGGATATCCGATCCGATTATAGATTTTCCGGATCGGATACGGATCATGATATTTCAAGTTTCGGATTATCCGAAAACCCGAAAATCCGAATATCTAATTTTTTAAAAATATTAATCTTTTTATATCTAACAAATTGATGCTTGTTATATTCGAAATTTTAAAAAATCGAATTTTCATAGATGTGAATCTTGTTATATTTAGCAATTTGTTGTTTGTTATATTCGAAATTTCGAAAATTTTTATAAATACGACCTTCAAATTCGAAAAAATAGTTGAATCAAATTATATTTTCGGATAACCGGATATCCGAATATCCGATCCGATTATCCGGTATCCGAAAAATCGGATATCCGGTTTTTTCCGGATCGGATACGGATCACTATATTGCCGATCCGAAAACCCGGATATCCGAAAAAACCGGATCGGATCCGATCCGATATCCGACAATGAACACCCCTAATAACAAGTGTTGACATAAATAATTATAAGTTGATACTATATGAATACTATAGTTGGAAAGTACAATAACCAGTGTTATCTACAATGGTAAGTCACATTGCACTCAAAAGAAGAAAACCGTGTTTGAATCTTGAAGACAAAATGAAGATATTGGATTTGGGTAAATTTGTTTTCTAACAAGCTAAATGGCATGGGATTCGGATAGCTTGTACTAACTTCAGATTACAGGAACACAGATTCCTTGTCTGATGTTTTTGCTAGCTTTCCACTCTTGTAAAACCCTCAAGCTTGTAGAACTCAAAATCTTAAAAATGCACAACGGCTTGCTCATAAAATAGCACTTTGGTACTCGAATCCAGAGGCTGAGGCTAGCAAGGCCTTAATATGTAACCGCCACCGGAATCGGACGCTGCAATCTGGCAATGGCAGGCAGGGTGTTTCTTAGTGAGCAAAGGAAATCTAGGTCTGCTACTAAGGCAATGACAATGGCCTTTCTCAACGCATTCCTAGAGAGCAGTGACTTCCCTCGTGACTTCGACATTTCTCCAGCCGTATATGCCGAGATTGGAGGTGAATGGACGACTGCGGCGGTTGTATAAGGGAAACTTCTGGCCGACTTACATGATATTCTCCGCTCTACGATACTCTAACAGATGAAAGAACCATACCAATGACATAGAAACATGAATAGCAGATGCAACCCGAGAATCCAATCGCAGGAACTTATGTGTTGTCTGATGAAAAAATGTGTTGAACAATAGACACATGTAACAAGTTTCATACCTCAGCAGTCAGGGCTTCCAGTACAGCTCTGATGAGAATTTATTTTGGTTGTGTTTTTGGTCTTTATTTCGATTAAATATAAGTTTGAGGGACTTAACTGGGCTGTTTTATGTTGTTTTCATACAGGGGACGTGATGCTGGAAATAAGCTGAAAAATGCTAGAGTCATGGGTAGATTCATGGGCATGAATGCTGAGTGCCACGTCAGCATCTTCTAGAAGCTGACGTCAGCAGCAGTAATAGCTTATCAAGCCGCTTATTAGATAGCCTATCATCCGAATTTTAAATTTTAAATTTCAAACTTGGGATAATTATCACCGGAGCAATCGTCTAAAATTTCATCCTTTATTACTTCATTCATCATTCCATTATAATTAGCAGCAGCATTTGCATTATAAGGGAATTTAGAAAAAGTACAGTCTGGTTGTTAGTTGTTGTACCGTTGGTTGCAACCAATTGTGGTAGTAAGTTGTCATAACTACTTGTTATAATGTAAGTTGTAACGTGCAAAACAGAAGAATGAGCATAACAATGAACGCAAGGGATTTTTTACGCAGTTGACATTAAAGGCCATAGTTTCTGCCATTTCTGGGCGCTGCTGCTTCAAACAGAAGTAAAAAAGGCAAGGTGTTTGGAAGTGATTGATTAGAACAAGACTGACAATTAATTGTCATAACTACAGTTGTAACGAGTAATGCGCAAAGTAGAAGAAAGAGCATAACAATGAACACAAAGGAATGTTTACGCAGTTCGGTGTAACACCTACATCTGCAGGGCCTTGCCCGGAGAAAGATTCACTACTGAAATGAAATCACAGTACAAGATGCATATAGCATGAATTCGCCCCTAACAAACTTTCCTACTAGAGACTGTATAAACACTCTTTACAAAGAAACAGACAATCCCACAAATGCATCATAAAAGAAAACTCCTTGATAAACAGAATTGATGCCGCTCAAGCTCATGAAAAACTCCTTCCTGGAGGATTGCAGCCCTCTAAAAAGGCTCTCCTAAAGCCGGTAAATCTCATCAATTTCATATGTTCAACAACAATGAACCTGAAAATTATAAATATGCCAATGTAGAATATGTTAACATTTATCTCATTTAAATCGAGCATCATCGGAAATGTAGAAGCACTTACTGTTACTAAACACGACTTCATATTCTGTGCACAAATGGTGGCCATTTCAAAAGAGAACAGAGGAATGGATCAACTCTTGAAGAATGTAAGTCTTCATTAGATGATTACATTAAATTCTGAGATTCTTATGATTTAAAAGACTAAAACAAATACATAAATTACCCACCTCTTTTTCGGCATACGAATTCTTGAAGTACTCAAATGCCCTTCAGTAGGCATTGCACTTCTACCTGAAGATAAAAAACAAGTAGGCGATATTCAGAGCTTGGAAATAGAAAACACAATTAATGAATGATTGAAAGGATAGGAAGCACCAACCCTATTCACCAAAATTAATGGGATGTGAGCAATCTTATTCCAATCGGCGCCAATGTTCTTCCGACATCTTTCCTCTACCTGGGGAATTTCTCGTATACGTAGCTCTTCCAAACTGGTTAGGCTACGAATCTCGTCCGGGAGGGATATTAAATTAGGCAAATTATAGAGACGAAGCTTTTGCAGATTTGTTAGATGTCGAAGCCACTCCGGAAGATGCCGACACTTAGGAATATTTTCCAGACGTAGAAGACGTAAGCTTGTATCATCTTGGAATGTTTGGATGCCATCTGCAGATAGCTCCAGCTCCTGGCAGTTACTTACTCTAAACTCTTCAAGGGAAGTGAGATGTTGGAACACAGGAAAGATTGACTTCAATCCACTGCAATCCTCAATTTCTAATGTTTTCAGTTGAACAAGATGTTGAAGCCACTCTGGAAGATGCCGACACTTTGGAATATTGTTCAGGTATAGAGAGCGCAAGCTTATATAATATTGGAATGTTTGGATGCCGTCCGCAGATAACTCCAGCTCCGTGCAGTTGATTATAAAAAGACTTTCAAGTGAAGTGAGATGTTGGAACACAGGAAAGAGAGACTTCAATCCAGTGCAATTCCGAATGTGTAATCTTTTCAATTGAACAAGATGTTGAAGCCAAAGGGGGAGAGACACCAGCTGCGGAAGATTATTGATCACCAAACGATTGAGATTCTTAAGGAGATCCCATTGCAGTTGCATGCCCTCTAAGTCAAGCTCTTTGCAGTCTTTTATTGTTAAAGATTTGAGACCGGTCAATTGTTGCAACCTCAAAGGTAAAGACTTTAGCCAATGACAAGAGGCAATGACCAAATGTTCAAGAGAAGCAAGATTTTGCAGGTACTCATCTAACGTGGCTAGTTCCCCAATATTTTTCATGTGAAACTGTTTCAATTTGGAGAGAGGGAGAGAAGAGGTAGATGGTGTTTTTTTCATCTGAATTGTCTGCTTTAACGGCCTGGAACTGGTATTCACCAAGATTAGATCTTCTTCGAGTGATGGATACAGCGGCATTGAACTCAATAAAGGGCAATCTTCAATAAGTAAACCGGAAAGACAAGAAAATGCTATGGTTGATGCTCCTATAACTATTTCAGCATTATCATTAGCAACCGGTATTTTCCACCAACTCTTCATATTTGGGCATTGCGCGAGTGTGAGAGATGTAAGCGAGGGGAAGAATGGTTCTGGTTCTCCTTGTCCTCCACTGGGGCCATTATCCTCCATGTACTCCAGCTCAGTTAACACAGAAATCTGCAGCTCCTTCAAATGAGGCAATCGAGCAAAGGAAGGGAGGTATTTAAACTTACTGGGGCCGCGTATTACAATGTGAGTTAGCTTTGTGAGCAAAGAAAGCCAACTTGGGAATTTGGCATCGCCCCTCCATCCCTTCACCCAGAGCACCTTCAGATTAGGATGGGGCTGGAGGTCTTCAAGCGACTTCTCTTCATCTTCATTATCACCGCTCCATTCTAAAAACAATGATTGTAAATATTGCTTCCCTTTCAAATTAGCACCTTTAAACTCCTCTTTTGCATTTCTCACGAATCCCAGATTTTTTATTGTCAGCTTCCCCCTTAAGTTGTTAAGGCCACTCAATTCACTTAGATCAGCAGCAGCAGCACCATGGGAAACGTCTTTATCCACAACAAACATGCTTAACGTCTGAAGCGAAGTCAGCTTCCCTATTCCACGCGGCATATGAGTTAATCCATCACAACCAGCACACGGAAGATGGGTAAGCTTCACCAATTTCTCTATCTTCTTTGGCAATTCTTCAAGCCTCCAACACTGGTCAAGTTTCAGCACTTGCAAATTTTGTGCCTTGCAAATACTCTTTGGGAGGATCTTAAGATTTTCATTGGAAGAGAGATCAAGGTACCTCAAATGTTTCAACTTATGAAAGGAGCCTGTAACTGTTTTAACATCTAAAGTGTGCATTTCTAAAACACGCAAGCATTTTCCACTTGAAATTATTAAATCCCAAGTTGCATCACTCATATTTCGACCTCTACTGTTTGGAGAATGCAACAAAGTTCGCAAATTCTTTCCCTTAAACAAATGAAGTAATGAAAAATCAATCGATAGGTGAAGACATTTCTCATCAACCTCACTTGCACTTGCACTTGAATCTAAAATGCTGCTCTCCGTCCCTGCTACTGATTCTGCAAGATCATGCATAAAATCATGCATTTTACATGCTATTTCCCGCACCCCATATTCTTCTACCTCTTGAAAGAAACTTCTTTCAACTAAACCTTTGAAATACCCAAACCCGATCTCTTCAAGAGATTGACTCTGATTAGATTGCTTTACAAAACCCTGTGCAATCCAAAACTGAACAAGTGTTTCTACATCTATTCTGTGATCTTTTGGGTACAGTCTACAATAAGCAAAGCAATGCTTCAAATAGGACGGAAGATGGTCATAACTCAAATTAAGTGTAGGTAAAATTTCACCTCCATTTTGAGATATCCTAGAAAGTTCATTATCTTTGAAAGAAAGCCATTCGTTTTCAGTTTCTTTAAAAGATAATGTACCAGCTATTGTCCTGATGACTAAAGGAACCCCACCACACTTTTTCAGAATCTGCTTTCCTATTTCCACAAAGGCTGAATTTGTTGAATCTGCACATCTTTGCTCAAATGCTATTTCTTTGAACAAAGACCATGCATCATCATCAGATAAGCCTTTCAATTCATAGGGTTGACATTTACCCGTAATCTTTGCTACCTTGTGTGACCGAGTGGTTACTATTATCCTACTTCCTCTAGTCCCGCCCATCAGTAACCTCTTTAAGCTAAACCACAGTTCCCTCTCCTCATTCCAAATGTCATCCAAAACAAGCAAATATTTTTTCCCATCAATTTCATCTCGAAGCTGTTTTTGCAATTGATCCATTTCGAGATGTTGATCGGGAGATTTACTTGTCACAGATTTGATGATGTTTTCTACGATCATTTTCACATCAAAAACATCAGAAACACAGACCCACATCCTACACTCAAAGTGATTTTTAACCATTTCATCATTATAGACCAACTGCGCCAACGCAGTCTTCCCTAACCCTCCGATCCCCACAATTGGAATGAAACAAACATTCTCTTCACTTTCAAACTCTGTCAAGAGTCTTAGAAAAGCTGTTTTATCATCCTCCCTCCCTATTATTTCATCTTTAAGAACAAAAGAGTGCGTCTGCTGCCTCCTCCTGGCCATGAAAGGCGTTTCTATAGGATGCTCACGCTCTACCAAATTTAACATCTTGGTTTCACTTTGAATGGAACTTAATCTGGCCTTAATAAAGTGATTGATAAAATAAATGAAACACACAATTTAAAATACTTTTATAAATTTTAGTTATTTATTAATAAAGTGATTGATAAAATTGTTCGAATAATGTTGCGGGAAGAAAGAATTCATTATCTGCGGTGAGTTTGGAATTATTCATAAACTAGAGATCTTTCTACCGAGCATGAAGAACATGTTGAGAAGCTCCGGCAATTTTTGGTTTAATTTAAAATATTTGGTGAAGTGTATAAAAATAGGAAAACACTTTGATATGTAAGTTCTTAATTTTTTTAATAAAAGTGGATAAATTTTATTAAACGAGAAAATACTTAAAATTACAATAATGAATTACAATTATCATTGTAAATTAAATACATATTTTAGATATTTTCCTAAAATTAGTTACTTTAGATCATACAAGGACCATACAAGCCTTTTAATTTTAGAGTTTAAGAATTTAGGTTAGGGGTTTAAGATTTAGGGGTTTAATGTATAGAGGGTAAAATTTAAGGTTTATTGTTAGAATTTAGAGTTTAAGGTTTAAGTTTTAGGGTGCTAGGTTTAAAGATTTAGGTTCTAGATTTTATAGTTAAATACGAAGGGTTGTGTAATTTTTTTACACAACTTGTGTATCAAAATATAACCAATAAAAATATTATAATATGATGTGCTTAATAATAACTTTATTTTTTTATTTTACAGTCCTCTCTGCCAATAAATCTAAACATATATTTTATAATTAATTTTAGTCTCATCACTATGAGAAATTATTAGACGGGTCTGGTTCACTACGTCATCCGTATTTTCAACCAAAGAGATTCAACTATTTCAAAGTAATTTTCAAATAACCACTTATTCTTAATTTGCATGTAAAAAGTAAATAAATCTTATTAACTGTGACTACAAATGAGTAGTGAGTCAAATAGAAGAGCTGCCTTTGAGACTAATAGTGATAATCTCCTGCCTGCTGAACCTGACTGCTGTGGTTTAATCTATAATGTAGAACAGGTTGCATCACAAGCTGATGCTGTACTCCCCACAAACTTGCATTACAGGGGAGCTTATCGTGTAAGCTTTTATTATTACACAATTTGCTCTTAGATAAACTTGTCCTAGTTTTATGTTGTATGGATTTTTCGTTTTAAAACAATAAGGCATCTCCTACAGCCTGATTTATACTACTTCCTTGGATATATTTAGTACAAAAATGTGTTTCAGAATTATTTTATTTGTTTTTATATTGCTTGGAGTTGGGTGTAAGTGTTAGACAACGGTATGTTCAATTTTTTCATGTATTTCGAGTTTCCTCGGAGAATTATATCCTACATTTTTGTTTAGATATACTATACGTTAGACATGGGGAGATTTAACCTATTTTCATTTGACCATGAGCAGACAAATAGTAAGCCATAATTTTAAACTAGTATGCTTTGTTATCATTTTCATTAAGTGTTTGTTTTAGGGTAAATTTTGTTGAGCCTTTACGAGAGGATTGGGTCCAAATGGTGTGGGAATCTTGGACCTTTCTTTGCTGGGTAAAGTGCATGCTCCATGTTTAAGGAACAAAGGATCCATCAATATACATGCTTATCTGTAGATGGGCCTTACTCTTTATACAATGCTCTCATGGTCATGGTTGCTTTGGAATCTGTTGCATTTATCCTTATCAACTTAGGTATCGAGTAGATTAAACTCTCTCCAGAAACTCATCCTATTTTATCATTAGGAAGAACTCAGCATTCAGGTATAGAGGATTGATTTAGTCGTTGAATGACTTTCTTAGATGAAGTTGGCCCATTGAAGCATGAAGGAATAATACAGGCTCTTTGAGCTTTTCTCTGTTAACCATATCCTTTTCACAAGAGACTACAGCATCAGCTACTTGAACATGTAATGCATCTCTTTCATCATATTTTTTACTGCTGGGCATAGAATTAATGTTTGATTGCTCTTCCACGGAAAAAGATTGCCTAATTTGAGTTCCATTAACCTGAGAACTGTCTCTATCACAAGTCTTACAGTTGACTACTTGAATTCCATCTAATGGAGTCTTAACGGAAGTGGATTCATCAAAAAGGGTTCTAACTTGGACATCAACAGGATTCATATCATTGTCAACCTGTTTTTCTTCCGATGATTTAGGAATTGGCATCAATGGTTCTTTGGATTGTTGCTTCTCTTTTCCATTTGCAACTGTATTCCCATGTTGCAAGTCACTTGGGTAAGGGTTACAGTTTGAGGGTGCCTGAGAAAACTCTTGATTGCTATCCCATGAAAGAGGACCTTTCATAAATCTTTCCCTTCCAAATATATCAGCTTGAACATGAGAAAACTGTGCTTCAGTAGTAAGCCCATATTTTGATGGTGAAAATCTCTCGCGGTAATCTTTCTTCTCAGATTCTACGAAAGGCTTTTCTGTCCAATGATTGAGACAAATATCATCCAGGAGATTATCACTATTAGTCTCAAAGGCAGGAGAGTTTTGTTTCTGAAGATCTGAATCACCTGCGCCAACGCAGTCTTGCCTATGCCTCCAAACCCCACAATTGGAACGATAACAACATCCTCCTCACTTTGAAACTGATCTTTGTCTAACAAGAGTTTTAGAAGAGCTGCTATGTCATCGTCCCTGCCTATTATTTCATCTTTACGCACGAAAGAGTGCGTCTGCTGCCTCCTCCTGGCCATGAAAGGCGTTTCTATAGGATGCTCACGCTCTACCAAATTTAACATCTTGGTTTCACTTTGAATGGAACTTAATCTGGCCTTAATGGCCTTGATTTTACGTCCCATTTTGAGGCCATAGGCAAACTGGTTTGAGCTTGAAAAGAAAAGGCGTACCTCTTTCGCGAGCTTGTTCCCACTCATCAGATCTTTCCTCAAAGCTTCAGTATGGATATCATCCAAAAGGTCATCAGCATCATAAAGTGCATCCTTCAGCTTTTCGAGACATTCTTTGACGAGATTGCTACTCACAGATCGGTCCTCGGCGTCAAGAAGCACAGCTTTGATTGCGGAGACGATGCTTTTGAGGTCCTGGAGGTCGTCTTTGAGATTCCACCACAAGCCAAGTTGCTGAAGAAGAGGGGAGCTCAATTTAGTAATGATGTCATAAGCAATTGATTCTGCCATTGCTTGGTGTTGCTGCTTCAAGCTGAAACTAAAGGCAAAGTGTTTGTAAATTGGAAGTGATTTGAATTTTGAAGAAGATGAAATGCTGATGTCCATACGATGGCATAATATTATAGATATTTCAAAGCAAGTGGGGTTTCTCCCACTTGTAATTGTATCAGAAAAGTAGGCCCTTTGGCCTTACAAGACGACATAAAAGCTTTCAATGGGAAGCCATTATTAGTTATGCACATGGCACATAGTTTCTGAAAATCATTGAACTTGTGCCAACTTTCCATTTTGGTTGGCTATGGAATTGTTATTATATTTTGGGTAAATTATCTACAGTCACTGGACTATTAATAAAATTATGTTTTTGCCACTTCACTTTAAAAATTACATTTCAATCACTTGACTAATCATTTTTATTATTCCAGTAACAGCACCGCTAACTCCTAAGGGAGAAGAATATGACCATTAAGTAATGGATTTAGCCCTAAAGACTACATATAATATAAATACTTTTAGATTCTTATCATTAATGTATATTTTTTTAATAGAATCAATAAAAATATAATTAATTATATTAAACATCCTAAATTAATAATGTTTAATGTGTTAAAAATATAATTAATTACATTATAATAGATACTATTGATAAAAAAACAATAACGATAAGAATTTAATAGTTTTTATATGGAGCCCTTAACTACAAATAGCAAAACCCAAAATTATTATTCATTTACATGAAATAATAATAAAATGAAATAAATAATTTCTTTTTCATTTCTTCCTTATTGTTGTCTGAAAATATAAATAAAGAATGCTTAATCTCCTACCTTCACTCATTTTTTTTCTTTTCATTTCCTATTATACCAAGAATTATACATTTGTAGGCACCATAAATGTGAAATTACAAAAAATACTACAAACCAAAGATTCATCAGTAATGGTGCATCAATAAACC
This sequence comes from Hibiscus tridactylites, assembly GCA_958450335.1. Classification (NCBI taxonomy): domain Eukaryota; kingdom Viridiplantae; phylum Streptophyta; class Magnoliopsida; order Malvales; family Malvaceae; genus Hibiscus; species Hibiscus tridactylites. The sequence continues at coordinate 648,190 of OY288266.1, read as the reverse complement.
GGTAAACATTAACTACCCTTTCAACTGGATTCGAGCACGGTCAGGTAATAGGGATATCCTTGGCAGGATCCGGACGACTTGTTCGCTTCTCCTTGGTTTACTTGGTCGTTAACGGGTGTAAGATTCCAGTTCAAAACGTAGTTCGACAAGTCATATATCCCCGGAGTGAAAGCGCAAATCTGAAGAGGAATTTCATCGGTTGACCTAGGTTGAAGTGTGAGTTTAGTGGAGCTTGACCCTGACCAAATGAACTGGGGGACAATTTGGAGAGACAATGACTTGGAAGAATGTGTTGCAAGGGCATCGTTAGTGATGATCTTTGTATCACCGGCGACGGGAACATCGGACCACCCTGTTTGGTTTTCCGGAGGCTGAGATGCAGTAGAATCGTCGATGGGTTGGCTGTTACTACTGGGGGAATCAAAGGTGTTGATATGGACAGATGCAACTAAGTCGGAGGTGTTGGTTATAGTCATCTTCAAATTTACTTCACATAGAGGAGCCGAGAAGTTATGTTGAATGGTCCGAGGTCCGTCAACTACCCATGATATTGGACTCATGCTAGAAAGACTACCAGAAAAGAAAGGAAATCAAAAACAAACATCAGAAATAAGTGGCATCTACCAATTCATTGTTAAAAGTTATTGCGGTTACCCGGGTCTTACCTGCAATCACAAGCATGATGGGAAAAGACAAGTGGTGTATTAGGAGCATCGGAATCAATAGTACCCTTCGGCAGTTGTGTGATGAGAACGAAATCAACTCTACATTCATACCCCTGGTCCAAGAAAAATATAAGCTGAAAGCATCAGCTGGCCAGTCTAAAAGATGCAAAGAATCAACAAATAACCAATCAGATCTATTTATAACAAAGAAAGGCAACATCGGCATCAATAATATATGCTTGAGAGTCGGGAATAAAGTGATGATAGATATCCTTAACAACCTGAGACGGCATTCCCTGGCACGGTTTTTCACAATCATGGAAATCAGCCAAAGGTGAACTCGACACGTCAAAGGGGGCTTCACTGTTACCCTGAGGTCCCAATCTTACATCACTTTGAGTAAGGGTAAGAGGTGTACTATCTTCAGAAGTTGCCGACCTTCTGCGATCCTGAGGGGAAAATTAGAGTATAATATTAAGAAACCCGGTAAAAAAACTGAAAGAAACAAACAAGTATTACTTGGCAATTGAAGAATTTGAGATGACTAACAAACCTTTAACAAGCTAATATGTGGCCTGTAGCATACCTACACTAAAAGGTGATAGGTCGATAGGCGAATGTAAGGTAGAATCACAACTTATGCAAAATCTATAAATGTCAAAACATGTTACTCTAGTCTGGACAGCAACCAAGTCCCATGATCTAAGGTTATTGCCGTGTCTCATGAAACCAACGGGAAGGCATTTGATCAAACACCCTCCAGTCATAGCCGGACAACAGAAAATGTCACCTAATGCTAGCTTTGCACATGTAAAATCCCGGTCATTGTGAACCTTCGATGAAACTAGTCCATAAATATTCTATACCATATGAATAATCCAAGGTGCAAGTTCATGTATAGTTGTACCAACCTTAAGCATGAAGAAACATGAAAGTGATTGACCAGCAAATAAAGATTGAGAAGGTAAGATGCTATCAACAGGTTGAATCAATGAGATCTCCCACTGCTGCCCAACAGATGACAACTGATGAACCTGGAAGCATTCCGAACTGGTCTTGTTGACAACATCCATGCGCAATAGGAACTCTTGCGATCTTGACGGGCGAGCACTAAGTTCAAATGATACATCCATTGATGGTAAAACCTAGCAGAGATAAAGAGAAAAAAATTAGAATGGCTAGGTAGCCAATCGACACATATAGAGGCCGAAAGACACGTATGATCAACAAAGTATCACTCATATGAACATACGAAATGTATATTGATTCTTTAAAATAACAGTTAAAGAGGGAGTGAAGGGAAATAGAATCAACCAAGAAACAACCCAAGTGAACTAATTTCTAATTTCTTCAAAGCATAATTGGCAAGTATAAATAGTATTCTTAAGAAAGTTTTGCCTGACTACCACCAGCTGACATACATCAGCATTTTACTATTCTAATTTCCAATTTAAATACTAAGAATTTAACTTATTAAGTGGGTGTATGAGCTCACTATCTTCTAAATACCTCATGAGAAAATTCAAATGCATGAAGTTAGCACTCAACTTCCGTATAATTTCTATTGAACAAAATTCAAAAGCTATTCTAGCAATTAGCCACAGCATATTGCTGCCCAAATAATTTTTTTTCCATAAATAGATTAAAATGTTCTCTGTGTGCTACCGCAAATAGATTAACATGTTGATTGTACCTTTTCCCTTGTTATTTTACAAAATCGATCTCTTAAGACAAAGCTAAATAACAATTAATCAAGAAACAATGCATATTGTCAGCTACCAATGGTAATAGTATAGCAAAAGCAAGGGAAAAGAATCAAACTATGAACCCTCAGCCTTGTCCTATTCAAGAACTTACCTGCAAATTATAATGCATGCGTAGTGTGCGATATTTCATGATGCTAGATACACCTTCCATTTCGTAATATATTGTAATGTACAAAGGAATGTTTCCATGAACAGCAGCATGAAACCAAAGAGGCCATGATAATGACATTTCCTCCTGCACTGATATATCCTGAAGCATAGATAAATGTAAAACATATGAATAACAAGGTACTACAAACTTGATATAAATTGTCAGCAAAACATGCACAGTGAAACATTACCTCAGGAAAGTGAAACACGTTCTGCGACGTTTTATTACCATTAGTATGCCCACCATTTTTCTCAACATTCATCTTTTTTAAGCAAGCAGGAAAGTCTACATTCAACTCCCTTTGATTCCCAGCATATAGAAATCTGGGATTGCTGATCTTCATCTTTAGGTTCTGTCAAAACATTATTATAACCCAAATTATAAAATAAAAAAACCATTAAAATAATCCATGCTACAAAAAGACACACTTCACAAGCCTGAATGGAACGTAGGAGGGGCCCTGCCCCCCCCCCCGCCCCCAATTTTTGAGTTCAATACTTAATAGGTCCTTTTAGTTTTAAAGTTAGGTATAATTCAGCCCCTCCCAATGTTTGATCCTGGAATATAATAAATAACCACAAAATTTAACATTATTATGTTGCTCTGTGGTTCAATCATTGATCAAGGTCAGAAAAATGACCTACGATATCAACCTGATGTCAGGAGCACTCTGGACTAGCTAGCTTTAATTACTCTACGAAAATAGAACCCATACAAATACAAGATAAAGATGCATATTGAAATTTTCTAGAATGAGATGTTTGACACTAACTCAGTCAACAGCAATATAGAAAGATTAACACCAAAATGGGTAAAGAAAACTGTACCTTGACAGGAAACTTTGATTGGTTACGTAGTTCCAACACAAGAGGCCGCAAGTCTCCCACATGAGTTTTTTCTGGTAAAGAGTGAATAAAACCCTCGAGTCTGGGTGTACTCTAGACATTCATAAAAAGTCAGTGCAAATTAGATGCAGTTCTACAGGGGAGAGAGAGCAAGGGAGACCACAACAAAAGCAGGTTCAGAGGAAACGCGTGCACCTTAACCACTAGAAACTTCAAGTCATTGCTAGGAGAATGCTTAGCCTTCCTTCCCTTGACAACTCTTTTGTTTGCAGGGTTAGAATCAAAATTGCATAAACCTACTACTGAACTTGACAATTTCCATTTCACACCAACTATTTTCAGAACGCCTTCTATTCTTGGAGTAACAGTTAGTTGCACCTGAAATAAGATATAGCAAATGTTCACAAAATTATAGTAACTTATGAGAAAAGTATTTTAATTACGGTACACCATGGATAAGAACATCAATTAGGTGATATACTGATGCTCATAATTTCAATTTCCTACACAAGTCTATAACAGTTCATAAAACCAATTAAGCTTTAGAAATCTTCACAAATATAATAATATAGATGACAATTCAGACTAACAATCCCATCTAAAAATTATTCGAGAATTCCTGTAAAACACTCACCAAAGTCGTTTCACCTCCTTCTAATGAAAAGTCAACCTCAGATAAAATCAAAGATGAATTAATATCCCTGCAGTCATCATGCAAACACCTATATCAGCAGTTGTATACAGCAATGAAATATTTGTAAACATATCAATGCATGCATACATATATACATACACCTATACATAGGAACACAGCAACACATACCCAGTGGAGGTTGATGTTTTGCTTTCATTATTCTGGAGCTCAATGTTTGTACTATTAGCATCTGTGTCATAATTGATGCAACAAAAAGAATTTTAATCAATTTAGAGTTGAAAGGAACAAGGCCTAAAAGAAAAAGATAACAGATTTTGAAAACTTGCCTTCTTCAGGATTTGCAGAGAGCTCACACATCAAAGAAACGCTTGAGACAGAAATAGGGATTTGCAGAGGGTTTTTAAATTCAATATCCACTTTTATTGCTTCTGCAAACAGATGAAGAATATATCCAAAAAAATCCAACAATGCAATAATAAATTACACCTATTACATATTCTCTTTGTTATCTATGAAATGACTATCATATATTACTATAGGTAAAAGTTTGGGGTTTCAATGTAATGGTTCAATCTAAAATTCCATCAGAGGAATGCAAAATCCTCGACACCCTGGTAGGAAAGGATCAGTACAGGAAATCTAAATTGAGCTCTAAATCCCTGAAAATTCTAATTTACCAACAATAGCATTATTGCCAATACAAACAATATAAGCTCATGTAGCATATATGAATCAATTTCATTCATTAACTAAAATTTATAAAAGTATTTTAAATTGTGTGTTTCATTTATTTTATCAATCACTTTATTAAGGCCAGATTAAGTTCCATTCAAAGTGAAACCAAGATGTTAAATTTGGTAGAGCGTGAGCATCCTATAGAAACGCCTTTCATGGCCAGGAGGAGGCAGCAGACGCACTCTTTTGTTCTTAAAGATGAAATAATAGGGAGGGAGGATGATAAAACAGCTTTTCTAAGACTCTTGACAGAGTTTGAAAGTGAAGAGAATGTTTGTTTCATTCCAATTGTGGGGATCGGAGGGTTAGGGAAGACTGCGTTGGCGCAGTTGGTCTATAATGATGAAATGGTTAAAAATCACTTTGAGTGTAGGATGTGGGTCTGTGTTTCTGATGTTTTTGATGTGAAAATGATCGTAGAAAACATCATCAAATCTGTGACAAGTAAATCTCCCGATCAACATCTCGAAATGGATCAATTGCAAAAACAGCTTCGAGATGAAATTGATGGGAAAAAATATTTGCTTGTTTTGGATGACATTTGGAATGAGGAGAGGGAACTGTGGTTTAGCTTAAAGAGGTTACTGATGGGCGGGACTAGAGGAAGTAGGATAATAGTAACCACTCGGTCACACAAGGTAGCAAAGATTACGGGTAAATGTCAACCCTATGAATTGAAAGGCTTATCTGATGATGATGCATGGTCTTTGTTCAAAGAAATAGCATTTGAGCAAAGATGTGCAGATTCAACAAATTCAGCCTTTGTGGAAATAGGAAAGCAGATTCTGAAAAAGTGTGGTGGGGTTCCTTTAGTCATCAGGACAATAGCTGGTACATTATCTTTTAAAGAAACTGAAAACGAATGGCTTTCTTTCAAGGATAATGTACTTTCTAAAATATCTCAAAATGAAGGTGAGCTTTTATCTACTCTTAAGTTGAGTTATGACCATCTTCCATCCCATTTGAAGCATTGCTTTGCTTATTGCAGACTGTACCCAAAAGACCATAAAATTGATGTACAAAGTCTTGTTCAATTTTGGATTGCACAAGATTTTGTAAAGCAATCAGATTCGGGTCAATCTCTCGAAGAGATTGGTTTTGAGTATTTTAAGGGTCTAGTTGAAAGAAGTTTCTTTCAAGAGGTAAAAGAAAATGAATTCTTGGGAATAACATGTAAAATGCATGATTTTATGCATGATCTTGCTGAATCAGTAGCAGGGAGAGAGAGTAGTATTTTAGATTCAAATTCAAGTGTTCGCGAGCTAGATGAAAAATGCCGTCATGTATCGGTCGATTTTTCATTGATTCCTTTGTTTAAGGGAAAAAAGTTGCGAACGCTGTTATGTTTTCCAAATAGGAGACTTCAAAATATGAGCGATGCAACTTGGAATTCAATAATTTCAAATTGTAGATGCTTACGTGTATTAGAATTGGATAGTTTAAATCTTAATACAATTTCAGACTCCATTCATAAGCTGAAACATTTGAGGTACCTTGATCTCTTTGGCAATGAAAGACTTAAGTTCCTCCCTAGGAGTATTTGCAAGATACAAAATTTGCAAGTGCTGAAACTTGAACGGTGTTGGATGCTTGAAGAAATGCCAAAGAAGATTGAGAAATTGGTGAATCTTACCCATCTTCTGTGTGCTAGTTGTAATGAGTTAACTCATATGCCGCGTGGAATAGGGAAGCTGACTTCGCTTCAGACGTTGAGCATGTTTGTTGTGGATAAAGACGGTTCCCATGGTGATGCTGCTGCTGATCTAAGTGAATTGAGTCGGCTTAATAACTTAAGGGGGAAGCTGACAATAAAAAATCTAGGATTCGTGAGAAATGCAAAAGAGGAGTTCAGGGCTGCTAATTTGAAACAGAAGAAATATTTGCGATCATTGTTTTTAAAATGGAGCGGTGATAATGATGATGAAGAGAAGTCACTTGAAGACCTGCAACCCCATCCTAATCTGAAGGAGCTCTTCATGGAGGGATGGAGGGGCGATGCCAAGTTCCCAACTTGGCTTTCTTTGCTCACAAATCTCACTGACATTGTAATACGGGGTCCCAGTAAATTTAAACATCTCCCTTCCTTTGCTCAATTGCCTCATTTGAAAATACTGTGTATTTTTGAGTTAACTGAGCTGGAGTACATGAACAATATTAGTGAGCCCATTGGAGGACAAGTAGAACCAGGACCATTCTTCCCTTCCCTTACATCTCTCACACTCTATCGGTGCCCAAATATGAAGAGTTGGTGGAAAAGACCGGTTGATAATGATAAGGATGAAACAGTTATAGGATTAGGAGCATATGAAGGATGAAAGGTAGAAAAGTAAAATAATAACAATATTGATTAAGAGTTAAGACGTATGATAAAAAAGTAATAACAAATTTTAAAAAGAAAGGGAGAAACACCGAATGAAATCTATATAATACAATAGCCTCTATGCATTAACATCAACATTACATCTTCTTCAAATCATTTCCGATCTTCCTTTTGCTGTGATTGATCATTTCTAAACACCCAGCAATGGCAGAATCAATTGCTTATGACATCATTACTAAATTGAGCTCCCCTCTTCTTCAGCAACTTGGCTTGTGGTGGAATCTCAAAGACGACCTCCAGGACCTCAAAAGCATCGTCTCCGCAATCAAAGCTGTGCTTCTTGACGCCGAGGACCGATCTGTGAGTAGCAATCTCGTCAAAGAATGTCTCGAAAAGCTGAAGGATGCACTTTATGATGCTGATGACCTTTTGGATGATATCCACACTGAAGCTCAGCGGAAAGATCTGCTGAGTGGGAGCAAGCTGACCAAAGAGGTACGCGATTTCTTTTCAAGCTCAAACCAGGTTGCTTATGGTCTCAAAATGGGTGGTAAAATCAAGGCCATTAAGGCCAGATTATGTTCCATTCAAAGTGAAACCAAGATGTTAAATTTGGTAGAGCGTGAGCATCCTATAGAAACGCCTTTCATGGCCAGGAGGAGGCAGCAGACGCACTCTTTCGTGCGTAAAGATGAAATAATAGGGATGGAAGATGATAAAGCAGCTCTTCTAAGACTCTTGTTAGAGTTTGAAAGTGAAGAGAATGTTTTTACCATTCCAATTGTGGGGATAGGAGGGTTAGGGAAGACTGCATTGGCTCAATTGGTCTATAATGATGAAATGGTCAAAGATCAATTTGAGTTGAAGATGTGGGTTTGTGTCTCTGATGTTTTTGATGTGAAAACAATAGTAGGAAATATTATCAAATCTGTGAGGAAAAAAACACCCGATCAAAATCTCGAATTAGATCAATTGCAAGAACAAGTTCGAGATGAAATTGATGGGAAAAAATATTTGCTTGTTTTGGATGACATTTGGAATGAGGAGAGGGAACTGTGGTTTAGCTTAAAGAGGTTACTTAAGGGTGGGGCTAGAGGAAGTAGGATAATAGTAACCACTCGGTCACACAAGGTAGCAAAGATAACTAGTAAGTGTCAACCCCATGTTTTGAAAGGCTTATCTGATCATGACGCTTGGTCTTTGTTCAAAGATATTGCATTTGAGCAAAGATCTGCGGACTCAACAAATTCAGCATTTGTGAATATAGGAAAGCAAATTTTAAAAAAGTGTGGTGGAGTTCCTTTAGTCATAAGGACGATAGCCGGTACCTTGTCTTTCAAAGAAACTGTAGACGAATGGCTTTCTTTCAAAGATAATGAACTTTCTAGAATATCCCAACACGAAGGTGGAATTTTACCTACTCTTAAGTTGAGTTATGACCATCTTCCATCCCATTTGAAGCATTGCTTTGCTTATTGTAGACTATACCCAAAAGATCATGAAATTCATGTACAAACACTTGTTCAATTTTGGATTGTTCATGGTTTTGTAAAGCAATCGAATTCGAGTGAAACACTTGAAGAGATCGGATTTGGTTATTTTAAAGGTCTAGTTGAAAGAAGTTTCTTTCAAGAGGTAGAAGAAGATGTATTCTGGGGATTAAGATGCAAAATGCATGATTTTATGCATGATCTTGCTGAATTGGTAGCAGGGAGAGAGAGTGGTATTTTAGATTCAAATTCAAGTGCAAGTGAGGTTGATGAGAAATGTCGTCACTTGACCACTAACTTTTCATTAATTCATTTGTTTAAAGGGAAAAAATTGCGAACTTTGTTATGTTCTCCAAACAGTAAAGGTCAGATGAGTGATGCAACTTGGGATTTAATAATTTCAAATTGTAGATGCTTGCGTGTTTTAGAAATGTGTGATTTAGATGTTAATACAGTTCCAGGCTCCATTCATAAGCTAAAACATTTGAGGTACCTTGATCTCTCTTTCAATGCCCATCTTAAGTTCCTGCCTAAGAGTATTTGCAAGACACAAAATCTGCAAGTGCTGAAACTTGTCTTTTGTTTTCAACTTGAAGAATTGCCAAAGAAGATTGAAAAATTGGTGAATCTTACCCATCTTCCGTGTGAAGGTTGTGTGAGGTTAACTCATATGCCACGTGGAATAGGGAAGCTGACTTCGCTTCAGACGTTAAGCATGTTTGTTGTGGATAAAGACGATTCCCATGGTGATGCTGCTGCAGATCTAAGTGAATTGAGTCGGCTTAACAGCTTAAGGGGGGAGCTAAGAATAAAAAATTTGGGATTCGTGAAAGATGCAAAACACAAGTTTAAAGCTGCTAATTTGAAAGAGAAGCAACATCTGCAATCATTGTCTTTACTATGGGGCGATGGTAACGATGATGATGATGAAGACAAATCCGACGATGAAGAGAAGTCACTCGAGGACCTGCAGCCCCACCCTAATCTGAAGGAGCTCAAAGTGAGAGGATGGAGGGGAGATGCCAAGTTCCCAAGTTGGCTTTCTTTGCTCACAAACCTCACTGCTATTGAAGTACGGGGTCCGAGTAAATTTAAACATCTCCCTTCTTTTGCTCAATTGCCTCATCTTCAACTGCTGTGGATTTATGGGTTAACTGAGCTGGAGTACATGGACGATAACGGCCACAGTGGAGGACAAGGAGAACCAGAATCATTCTTCCCCTCGCTTACATCTATCACACTCATGCACTGCCCAAATCTGAAGAGTTGGTGGAAAGGACCGATTGATAAGGATAAGGATGCCGACAAGGATAGTACAGTTATAGGAGCATCAACCATGACATTTCCTTGTCTATCCCGTTTATGGATTGAAGACTGCCCTTTGAGTTCAATGCCGTTGTATCCATCACTCGATGTTGATCTAATGTTGGTGAATACCAGTTTAAGGTCATTAAAGCATACCATTCAGATGAATATAACACCATCAACCTCTTCTCTTCCTCTCTCCAAACTGAAATCTTTCCAAGTGAAGAATGTTGAGGAATTGGACAAAAACACACTAGATAAGTGCCTGCAAAATCTTACTTCTCTTGAGTGTTTCGACATTGCCTCTTGCCATTGGCTAAAGTCTTTAACTGGGTGGTTGCAACAATTGGCTGGTCTCAAAACTTTAAGACTAACACACTGCAAGGAGCTTGATTTAGAGGGCATGCAACTGCAATGTGATCTCCTTAAGAATCTTAATCGTTTGAGGATTGATAATATTCCAAAGCTGGTGTCTGTCCCCCTTTGGTTTCAGCATCTTACTCAGTTGAAATCGCTAGAAATCGAGAATTGCAGTGAATTGAGGTCAATCTTTCCAGGCTTCCAACATCTCTCTTCCCTCGAAGAGTTTAGAGTAAGGAACTGCAAGGAGCTGGAGTTATCTGCAGATGGCATCCAAACATTCCAGGATGACACAAGCTTACGTCTTCTACGTCTGGAAAATATTCCAATGTGTCAGCATCTTCCTGAGTGGCTTCGACATCTAACAAATCTGCAAAAGCTTCGTCTGTATAATTTGCCTAATTTAGCATCACTTCCGGACGAGGTGCGTAGGCTAACCAGTTTGGAAGAGCTACGTATACGAGATATTCCCCAGGTGGAGGAAAGATGTCGGAAGGACATTGGAGCCGATTGGCATAAGATTGCTCACATCCCATACATTATGGTGAATGGGGTTGGTGCTTCCTATCCTTTCAACCACTCATTAATTGTCTTTTCTATTTCCAAGATCTGAATATCTCTTACTTGTTTTGTATCTCCAGGAAGAGGTGCAAAGCCTACTGAAGGGCATCTGAGTACTTGAAGAATTCACCTGCAGAAATAGAGGTGTGTAATCTATCTAATTGCTTTACACTTTGAAATCAAAATAATCTCACATTTAACTTCAGTCATCAAATAATTAATTAATTAATGTTCCTTTTCGTCAGCATGAGCTCAATGGAACACATACATTCTTCAACAGCTCATCCATTCCTCAGCAGCATTCTACTCCGAATTCGTTAAGTCTAATTTTGTCACTGAAGCAGAAGCCCTCTGCTTTATTTTGAAATGGCAGTCTTATGATGTGGACAGACCTAAGAAGCTTGCATGCTAATCTTCTGGATTGTTTATTTCGAACATGCTCTGCTTCGGCGAGTAATGCCCTCTTCTGGTGAGTAAATTAGATGAGAGTTGGGCTGTTAAAGTTAGACCAGTAATCTCAAAAGAAAAAAGAAGTTCACAACACTCTTTATGCAGGACACCATATGTGCAAATACAAGCCTGCTGCCTGCTGCTGCTGATGCCCACCATTCATGCAGAATATGAAGTTGTGTTTAGTAATAGTAAGTGCTTCAATATTCTGATAATGCTCGATTTAAATGATATAAGTTTTAACATTTTCTACACTGGCATATTTATAATTTGCAGGTTCATTGTTGTTGAACATATGAAATTGATGAGATTTACCGGCTTTAGGAGAGCCTTTTTCGACGGCTGCAATCCTCCATGAAGGTGTTTTTCATGAGCTCGAGAAGCATCAAATCTACTACCAATGAGTTATGTTTTTATGATGCATTTGTGGGATTATCTCTTTCTCTGTAAAGAGTGTTTATAGATGTAGGTGTGGCACCAAACTGCATAAACAATACTTGTGTTCACTGTTATGTTCTTTCTTCTGTTTTATAAAAGTCCGTTGATTCGGTTATTGTATACACTATCAGTGTAAAAATCTAAAATCTAAATCTCTAATTCTAAAACCTTAAATTTTAACTAAATCTTAATTCTAACCCTATACTCTAAATTCTAAATCTTATAACCTAAATCTCTAATCCTAAACATTAAATTAAATCCTTAGACCCTACCATAACTCCGCTCGTAAAATGGTTTTATTTCACCGTCGGTACATAAAATAATAATCCATTAAAACACAAACATAATATCTTTCTATACGTTATGTGCACAAACAAATAGAACAAAACATGAAACACAAATTAAAATGCAAACATAATATCCTTCAATTCATTATGTTCATAAACATAACACCACAAATTCTGCATAGTTAAGATTACAAACACCATAACCAAACTTTCAAAGCATTTTAGTGGATCAAATGGCATTATAAAGTCTGATCCATATTTCATATAGATTAAGGTTTCAGCATCCTCAACCAGTGGTAAAGAAGAGCTTACTTGAGCCAAGAATGATTTGCCTAGCAACCAAACCCTGTGTTGCAAAACAACCCAAGTTCTTCCCTTGGTTGCTGCAGGGGGAAAAAGTGGGGTTTTGGTGTAAAAATTTAGCACCAAATCCCACAATAATCCCCCCCATTGATGTCAAACTTTCATAACGGTGCCTCGACGATCGTTGATCATCGACGGGAAAGACTGGACGGACAGTCCGAGATGATCGATAAGGAAGCGGTGGTCGAGGTCTCCCCTGGAGTACATGCTGGTGACCTCTGATGACCATGAAAATGCTGAGCCACCTCCATTTGGTCCCTTGGATGAGTTCATGGTTCCACTATCAGATGAACCAGTAGGGTTACAAATCGGGCCTTGAGCGGCTTTCTTCGTCTCAGTGCCATCTTTGTCGGAGCTCGAACTTCGGGTATTCAGGAACCGCCCGCCGGATCCCCTTGGCCGGCGCATTGCATGAAGATGGCGAGAGTGATGCATATATGGCTGTGAAACAAAATTGCAGACCGTAAGTAATTTGTGCCACATGAAGACATTAAAATTCAAGTGAAAAATCATACATGCTAATGGACTATGATAGTGTCATAGTAATCTCAACAAACTATCATATCCATGATGTTTTTCATGTTTCGTTTTTAGATATACTCGTATCGAATATATACCTAACAGGGACGGAACTATGTGCCCCTCCCCACATAGTTTATTTATAAATTTGTCCCCGACTTTCAAACATTTATGTTTTGCCCCCTACCCTCAAATCCTAGCTCCGACTCTGTACCTATATCCAAAACTTACGTACCTTTCGAACTTTAGTCATTTTATTCTCAAGCACAGCCTTTGCACGAGATTGCCGACGCCTAATGATTCCATGGTATTGCTTGGCATTTACGTATATTGGTCCCTCTTCGGTTGCCAAGTTGAATGGCAGCATTATACGACCCTATTTAAAATAATACGATTATAATACGAAAATAAATATGACGATAAACATGAATTAAATAAACACATAAAAACATGCCATCTTTCTACTGCATTGTGAGTGACTAAAATCTAATCTATTTTGTTATATTATTCGTACTTGAGATGATGGAGTTTTGACTCAAATATTGCAGAAGATTTTCTTTTATTCCAAATCTATAGCACAACCGACTTTAATTCTCACAACATTACATTTTTTTACAGTACATATAAAGTCGGATTCAGCTAAATCTGACTTTGAACAGTAAATTTCAAAAATACCCCTAAAGATGAGTACAAGAGAATCTGATTTCAAGCAATTTTTAGGGCTTTTTGGGAAAAATATTGTTCATAGTCGGATTCAGTTGAATCTGACTTTACATGAACTGTAGAAAATGCAATATTGTAGGAATTGAAGTCGGTTGTGTCATACATTTGGAATAAAAAAATATACTGCAATATTTGAGTCAAAATTCCTGAGATGGGAGATGGGTGTCGAATACAAATTTTTTTATACATATACTTTAAATTTATAAAACTTTTTCATATATAAGGAATATGATATTCTCATATACATACCTAAGCATTCCGAAAAGGCCACATTGGATGTATGTATATACATGTGACATGAGTATATTCGATTATTTAAAGTTTTTTCTTCGTATATTTGAAGGATCGTATATACTTTTTATGAATATATGTTAGATATATGTATCAGACATGGATACATCGGGACAAAGCAAGAGACTTCGGGATAACATATATGCTACCGGTATAATCTATAGAATTTAGGTAAAATGACAAAAGATGCCCCCAACGTTTGCATATTTTTTCATTTGGCCCCTATTTTTTTTCGGTCTAAATATGCCCTAATGTTTGTTTGTTTTGTCATTTGGCCCCCTATTTTTTCTTTTGGTCCAAATATGCCCCCAACGTTTCATTCATATGCCCTCAACGTTTCAATTTGGTCCAAATATGCCCACGTTAGATGAAAACTGTCAGTCAACTGATGTTCAACAGCTGATGCTGACTGGACTTGCCACGTATTAAGATCTGCTGATGCCACGTCAAAATTTTTTTATAAGTCGTTGACCGTCAGTTGATTGACAGTTTACATCCAACAGTGGTATATTTGGACTATAAATGAAACGTTGGGGGGCATATTTGGACCAAAAGAAAGAATAGGGGGCTATATGACGAAACAAGCAAACGTTGGGGGCATATTTGGACCCAAAAAAGAATAAGAGACCAAATGACAAAACATGCAAACGTTAGGGCATCTTTTTATCATTTTGCCTAGAATTTAATAGTCGGAGATAATGAAAGACAAACCGAAATTTGAGCTCCGTAAGTTGAGAAAACTCCATAGAATTGATCCATGCAAGGATATTTTGCACAGGCCTGCAGTTGTTCACAAGGGAAAAATAAATATGATTAATGTAGCAAAATCAAACCTCGATAATATTATACACGATACAATTACACGATACGAAAAAGTAATACGAACGTGACATGAGTATATGAATCTCTCGAAATACAGGAATTTCTAGGCATTTATAGAAGAAAGTTTCAGAGAAAATGTACCATGGGCTGACCAAATCCTAGTTCAAACCGAGTGTGATTTTCTGAAGGATCTGATTGCAGAGAGTTTACTGCCTGAGATTTATGTTCAACCCCTGAATTTTTGCAATCACCTTAATAGGAACACCAGTTGGATTGTTAATAATTTTCACTACATCCATGATTTTTGGTATCCAGATTCTAACAAAGCATTCGAATATATATTCGATATGAGCATCGTTCTTAATTTTTTTCAATATTTAGAGATCATACATTTATATTCAAGTCTAAGCGTATGCAGAACATAAATATTAAAAACATATATACAAAGAAACCTATATAAATACATGAATAGCGATGGGATTTTTTTAGAAGTAAATAATAAAGAAATCATAGATAAATCCAAGTGATTATAGAAACATGGCGTCTGCCCTGATTCAATCGAAAGATCGAATTGATTATAGAAACATGAGCTTAATTAGTCAATTTATTAGTGAACAAGAAAAATATTATCTAGGCCGGTAAATAGATTGACATTAAGACAACAACGATTGATTACTGTTGCTATAAAACAAACTCGTATTTTATCTTTGTCACCCTTTCTTAATAATGAGAAACAATTTGAAAGAAGCAAGTTAATCGCTAGAACTATTGCTCTAACTAGAAATAAATAGGCTTACCCCTTCAACTGATTAAATATTATTGCTTCTTCATTGAATACTAGGTTGATGTTAGGTAAAGAAAACCAAATATTTGGTTAATCCATCTTAGTTCGGGGTTTTAACGAGACCCTTTACCTCTAAAAAAAAACATACGAAACATTTTAAGAAATTTTCAATTAATATTTAATTTGATTCATACAAATTTATTGATATAAAGAAGAAAAAAACAAGGTTTTTAAGTGATGAAAGTGGAAATTGAGATGAGATTTACCAGGGGAAATGGTGAATTGTTGTTGTTGTTTAGTAGAAATATGTTGGTCTCCATTAGAGGGATGCTCCATCAACAAAGGCTTCAATTGGGGACCTAAAGGCCCCCCTCCATGAAAGGATTGGTGAGATCCTAAGGCAGTCCCCCATGGCAGTGATGGAACAGAGCCCAGCTGCCCCATTGGAAGACTCCCAATCCCATTATGTTCCTTGAGATACAAGGTTTGCATTATGTTCCAATTATATCAACTATTTTCCTGCAATATTAAACATGGAATCAAACATTTCATCACAAAGTTATGCTACAAAAGAATCATATGATAGAACTTTCAGAAAACTTCACTCTTTCTAAAAACAAAAACGAATCTAGATATACACATGCGGTGGAAATTGAAAGTTTCCACAAGCGCCTTAATTTTAGGGTATAGTAAGTTAGTATAAGGTTTAGAGGTTTTGGTGAAGGGGTTTAGAATTTAGAGATAGTTGTTTCAATTTAGAGTTTAGGGTTATAATTTAGAGTTTATAGGTTAGAGTTTAGTTTTTAGAGTAATATGGTGAGGATTTAGGTTTTAAACTATAAACCCCAAATTATAACTCTAAACCTTAAATTGAAACAATTATCCCTAAATTCTAACCCATTACACCTAAACCCCTAAACCCTAAACCCTAAACTAACTCTCTATACCTTAAAACTAAGGCGCTTGTGAAAACTTTCAATTTCCACAGCATGTGTGTAGAATATTTATCCTTATTTTAATTAGTTCATGCGACAGATAATCTAAAGTTCGAATCTTTAACATTTGGAACCACTATAACACCTTTGCTTATCCTAAAAGCATGGAAAACACAAAAAGAACAAAATCATGCATATGGGAAACAAAGAAGAATCAAATTTCACACCTTTTAAAAACAAAAAGTAAATTAAGAACTTAATTCAGTTGGTTCATGATAATCACATTCGCAAAACTACATCTTTACTTATACTCAAAGCACGGAAAATACCAAAAAAAAAATGGCTAAAATCTCATATCCAAAAAGAATAATACACTGAAAACTTAATTCAATTGATTCATATAATCAGAATTAAAATATGAATAAATATTCTATACACAGGCGGTGGATAGATTTAGGGATAATTGTTTCAATTTAAGATTTAGAGTTATAATTTAGGGTTTATACCCTAAAAGTTAAACCTTAACTTATAAACCCTAAATTATAACCATAAACATTAAATTGAAACAACTAACCCTAAATTCTAAATCGTTATCCCTAAACCCCTAAACTATATACCCTAAACTAACTCACTATACCCTAAAACTAAGGCGCTTGTAGAAACTTTTAGTTTCCACCTACTGTGTATAGAATATTAATCCTTAAAAAATTAACATCTAACATATCTAAAAGCTCAGATTTTTACATTAGCAAAACCACATCTTTGCTTATCCTCAAAGCATGGAACATACCAACAAAAAAAGGGGAAAAAACCCCATAAACCCTCATATCTGAAAAACAAAGATGATCCTAGTTAAACTGAAAGAAACCCCAGAATCCAAAGGATCAAAAAAGGTAAAAGAGGCAATAAATCAAACAGATAGAGAACATAAAACACTAAACAAAACAAGGAGAAGAAAAAGAACTAACATAAAGAGTAAAACAAAGAGAAGATGCAGTGCAGAGATTTAGCAAACAAAGGCAGAGAAACCCCAAGTGTTAGGAGCCATGTTGGTATAAATTTAAGCACAAGGAATTATAGAGAGAGAATTGACGGCCAAGTGTAAATCAATGGGAAATACACGCCGCTCACCAATCAGCTTCAGTTTTCATGCAAAGTTGTTTGTACTATTTGCAATACAATAATCATAAAAAATAATATAAAATTTATATTGTATGCACTTACCAAGTTGCCATATAACTGTATAGGTTAATAAAATAAACCCCAAAACAAAACAAATGACATTGTCAGAACTCCATTGTTCATTTGGGATTGGGACCACCATTCTTTTGTAGTCTTTTTTCCCCAATTAAGTAAAAATGGCTAGATTTTTGGAAAATGTTTTAATCCACAGCCACACATTTATAGTAAACTGTAACTGTTTCATTTTATAGTTAGTTAAGTGCTACAATCGGATCGAACTGAATCTTAACTCGGTTAATATTTTTTACTGGTCTGTTTAATTGTATTTGTCTTCAATTTAACGATAGAGGGGATTATGGATAATTTAAGCATTTTGTATAGAAAAATAACTAGAATATAATATATCACGATCGATCACATATTTAAACAATTCATCAGAGTCATACATGATGAAATCGAACTTAAAGATTCTCTAACCTTATTGGTTGAGCTGTTTTATTTTAGTACTCTTATTGAAATTCACGACAAAAGACCTTTTGCGGCGTTTTTAGTATAAACGCCACTAAATATTTTTTTTTACACCGGCGTTTTACGAAAAACGCCACGACACGAAACTTGTTGCGGCGTTTAGGAAATCAAACGCCGCAAATAACATACTTATTACGGCGTTTTTGTTTCAAACGCCATTAATTGTTTTTTATTGCGGCGTTTGTGTCAAAACGCCGCTAAATTTGACATTTTATGGTGTTTATCATTTAAACGCCGGCATAAGCGAAATGTTAGCGGCGTTTGTCATTTAAACGCCGTAATAAACGCCGCTACAGAGCAACTCTGGTGTAGTGCCTACCTAAAGGAGAAGGAAGGGGTACTCCTACTGAGTCTAGAATTCATGAATGTGAGAGAACAAAGATGAACAATTTGACGAACCAGTCAAATATACAAAATTATATAAATAAAATACGATAATGTGTTTGGTTAAAACCTTTTTAAAATTAAATTAAATGAAAAAATACAATATAATTGTAGAAAGATAAAAGACAAATGACAAAAAGATAGGGGAAACACTCCTCAAAAATGCCATCAAATGTCATGATTAGGTCCCACATCATATACAATGCTTTTTATTTAATTATTTAGTTTCACTTTTACAAATGTGACATTTTGGTAGGTAAAGGATTGGATTAGACCCATGATCTAAAGATTGAGACAAAGGTCTATTGTCCTATCGATCCACTAGTAGAAAAATTAATGGTGTTATACATATATATATTTATGGACATATATCTGATGTATATTTGAATATTACAAATTTAAATATTTTAATTATTAGAAATAAAAATGCAAAATAAATTCGGAGCTTAATCCTTTCCGACAATGTACGTTGTAACACTCAATACTTGTCTGTCTCCGAAAATAATTTTTAATCCCAATAAAAAATATACCTTAATAAATACATATTTGATTAAGGATTAATGTCCGATACACTAGCGGTGGAAACTGAAAGTTTCCACAAGCGCCTTAGTTTTAGGGTATATGGAGTTAGTTTAGGGTATAGGGTTTAGGGGTTTAGGTGCAGGGGTTTAGAATTTAGGGATAATTATTTCAATTTAAGGTTTATGGTTATAATTTAGAGTTTATAGGTTAAGGTTTAGTTTTTAGGGTTTAGGGTTTAGGTTTTAACCTATAAACCCTAAATTATAACCATAAACCTTAAATTGAAATAACTATCCCTAAATTCTAACCCATGCACCTAAATCCATAAACCTTATACCCTAAAACTAAGGCACTTGTGTAAACTTTCAATTTCCACCGCCAGTGTATAAGATATTAATGCTTTGATTAATAGATAATTTAATTAATCCAAACTTAATTGATATTGTCTAAATTTAATACAAATACCAGACAAATTTAGATTTTAAAATAAAATTTGGAATTCAAAATTAAAGAAAAACTATCTTATCTATCTAAAACCCTCTCATGGGTTATGATGGCTACCACGTGTCAGTTATCGGTAGACGAGTGATGCCTTGTTGGCACGCATAGATTCATCCAAATGGAAAATATTTAATAAACTTCACGTAGAGAAAGTAGGTATATTTTTCTCATGCACTGTTAAACATTGCATTCCACCTCATAGGGAATCGTCTGTTTTTGCATTTTTTTTTCTCTTCGAAAACGTCACCATTGGCCTCGTTTGGATATAGTTTTTTATAATATATATTTTTCTTAAAGAAATAAAAAGAAAAAAAGAAACCAAGAGATGTTTGAATTAGATTTGGGGTAAAATATACCATCCATCACTTAACAATCTTTTCACTCCTATTTTGGTCACTTAACTTTTAAAAATTTTTATTTAATAACTTAACTTTATACATTGAACGTTTTTTTGCTACTTGCGAATATTTTATTATTATTTTAATATGACATGACATTAATATAAAAATAATTGAAAATAAAAACGAAAAACCAAATTGTCTAACAGCCACCATTCGCCGCCACCGCCAATGGCCGTAGATGGTGGGCGTACATGACCATATTTAACCGGTCACTTCGTCTCACTCCCATAAGTTCATATTTGACATCCATTTTGCTGAAAAGTGCTCTAAAATCCACGAAAAGGAGATCAAATTAAAGTGAAAAAATTGAAACGTTTATATCGAGATTCACGAGTTTCAGGACATTTTCCAGTGAAACAACTACCACATTCAGACTCAGCGTGTCAAAACGAGTCTCTTGGTGCAATTTGGGGTTAAACGGCCGCTGGTGGTCGATGGTGATGACAAGCGGCGGCGAATGTCTTAAATATTTTTAAATTTTAATAATAATAAAATATTACTTTATCATTTATTATTTATTTTGTATATTTAATAATATTGGAAATTTTGAAAATAATAATAAAATATTTGTAATTAACCAAAAACGTTTTATGTATAAAGTTTAGTTATTAATTACAAAATTTGAAAGTTGAGTGACCAAAATAGGAGTGAGAAGATTGTTGACCAAAATTTTAATAATTTTATTATGTTTTTTTTAGATAATTTAGTATCAGATCTACCATTTACCAAGAAATTAAGATAAATTATTATTTATATTATTTTACTTAATTTATTATTTATTTTATTACTTAATTAGTGCACAAAAGCTTTTAGTCATGCGTTTCTGATATCAAGTGATGGGTTTTATTAGTTTTATTTAGAGATTTGTAAAAGTGTAGAAAGATAATAATTCCTTTATAATAATATTTATTGCACTTTATAAAATAAAATTAATTTTATAATTTTTAATAGACACTCAAATAATCGATGACATTAAACTTAATCAAAATTTTAAATATCGGTACAGATATCTAAAAGTCAAACTTTAGTGTGGTATTTATTTACTTTAATTGAAAATTTTAAAGGCCTTCTTCCATTATTAAATGTAGGAAATTGTAAAGAAATTCTTTTTTTTGGCACCTTTTAATTTTTAATTTTTTTAAGAATTAAGGTGATGGCTTACTGAAAAGCAACTTAGGGTGGAAGTAAAAGGGATTATCACTCAGAACCAAAGTGGATTAGTGATGAGACTAGATATTAGTAACAAAGGTTTACAATTGATGTGACAATGCCCAAATTTATACTTACAAGGAATCATACAATATTATAGTATTAAAATTAAAAAAAAAAATCAACAGTACAAAAACAAATTACTTTTCTTTAATGAGGTGTTTTTGTCATTTACTCATAATATATTCTTTTTAAAATACCAATACATCAAATATATTGATAAATTAAACAAACATATTTGGCCGAGTGATCAAGCTGCTCATTTGTGTTCCCTCATTTCTCTTAGATTATAGATTCTAGATCTACCAGGAGCACTTCATTGCATCCCCTAGAGTGTCCTCCTTCTCATCCCTTCTAGGTAGAATTAAGATTTATCAAATATATATATTGACAAATTATGCCAAATCATTAAGTTTAAAATTTTTATCTATTGATTGATTAATTCAGATTGAGTATTGTAAAAGTCTATTATAAGTCATCATAATCTAATTTATTTCATTCAGAATGTCAATTGAAACAGCTGACATTATTTAAGAAATCTAACGCTTTATTTCTTTATACTATATGATAATTGATTAAATTTTACATTATAAGTCATCATAATCTAACGATTTATTTAAGGATTCTCATCTTTTCTGATCTTGTATGAGTTCGAATCCCGGTATAAAAATGTAATATCTCACTATTTAATCAATTTTTTTAAAATTTATTGTTATTTTACTCACAGCTAAATTTACTCATTTTTATATGTAGCTTTTTATTATGCCAATATTTCGAGAAATTATACTACGGGTCTGGTTTACCACATCTGTCATGATCTTATCTAATGAAAATGATCTAATTCATCTTTATTTTCCATGTCATTAATTCAATAATATAATAATTAAAAAAAACTATTTTTAAATGATTTGGAAAAAATTAGTGAAAATTCACTTGCTGGAAAAAAATGATTGGGAGAAAAGAACGGTGAAATTGTGTTTTTTTTTTGTTGAAAGATAATGGTGAAATTATAGTTTTGATTGGTTGGGATCATTACTGACGTAGTAAGTCAGACTCATAATATAATTTTTCTAATATTTCATATTATACGTCAAAGCAGATACGATAATTATCGTCCATAAATGCTTAAAGCATACAAATATTGACGTCACTTGCCGTCAAATGTTCTTAATTAAACCTCTCTCAGATTTTTTAAAAGATAATTTTAATACCAATAATTGATTAGTTTAGTGAGATAAAAAATTAATTTTTTTAATAAAATTTAAAACATGATGTTGTGAATAAAGTTAAATTATTAATTAACTAATAAATTAAACACTGAGGATTATAAAATACAATAGGCTTCAATTGATGTCCTAAGGCATGGGTTTGGAATTAGAATGGCCGAAACGTCAAATTTCACAAGTTAAATGGGCCTTCGCGGGATTTGGAGTGGCGTAGACCAACGATTAAATAAATTAATCCTATTATATATATATATGTATGTATGTAAATATGATATTAAGTTTATGATAAACTTGAACATTCCAAATTAAATGTAATAAGAATTTAAAATTAAAATAAATGTCGAACCCATTGAGTAGTTTTTGTGAGAGAAAAAAAGCCCTCATTTTTAAAATATTCGAATTCAAATAATTCATTTACATATGTATATTTTTTAAAGGACTGAAATGTAAAAAAAATAGATACATATAATCACAAAAAACATAAAAAATTAAATATAGGGTAAGTAGATACTTAGTCATCCTCATTTCAATTCTATTTATTTATATTTATATTTATATATTTTTTTTGTATTTTCACCAATTAAAAAATTGTTGACAAACATACAAGGTTTTCTTTTTTTTCTTGCTCGGAAAATAAGATTTTTTATTGAATCATAAACGCCTCAACCTATATGCGTGCCTCTTTAAAAACCTCCCTACACCTAATTGGAGGAAAAGAGTACAACACATATAGGGGATACAACAAAATCGCATAAAACCCGGGCAAAACAAAACTACCAAACACCTATAGCTCCTACTGTAACGAAGACTCCGAAAAAAAAAAACAATTATAAAATTAACCAACAGCAATAAGGTTACCCCATAAATTAATAGATTAGCCACATTAGCTTAAATTCACCCTGCCAATGAAAGTAAAAAAAGAAAATTCACCCCTGCCTTGTAGAACCTTTCACAAATCATCACATCCAAAACAAGACTTAAAACTATCATATTACACTCCCTGTCAACAAAAACCAAGTGAATATTGTTGAATATCGCCAGCAGCCTATCAATTTTCACCGACTTTTCAATCAGCTACCAAAACAGTCTCTAATGTAGTCTTGATCGCAAAACCAAGGCTTCATCCCCTGAATCATGTCTGGATTTACACAACCAACAGGGCCCTAGCGATACATACTACCACCACGCCTTGAAGAGTTTCGAACGCATCGATCCCTCCTTAGCTAAAAAATTCGCAAGGTTGTTTGACACTCTCGGAGCGTACACAAACATTATACACACTATTTTCTTAGCATTTCCATCAATCGATTCAAATACTTGCCACCAACGCCAAGGTCTTAGAGTTTTGTCGCCAAGCCAATTGAGGACTAATTTCGAGCTGGTTTTCACACTAAGTTTTGATTTTCCTGACCAGCCAGCTTCAATGAAGAGTTCCAAGGCTAACTTTATTACATACATAACAGTAAAATTCGAACTTACCGCTTCCACCGGGCTAGAGAACATAGCTGTTAGCACCCCTTTTGTCGATCTTAAAACACCCCCACATCTGGCATACTCATCCCTGAACGCACCGTCTACTCTAATGTTCATATTATCTGCAAGAGGCACGATCCAAGCGAAATTGCTTTCTTCCAATCTGATGCTGCCCCTCGAATTACTCCACCAACGTTCTTCAACAAGAAACAAGTCTGGATACATAGCTTTAATCCACAAGAAAGCTCTCATTTTCAGGATAAACAACAAGTCCTTCAAGGAGGTTGTTTTGTCTTCGAAAATTCTCTCATTTCTTGCTAGCCATAGGCTCCAAACAGCAGAAGAAGTTGAGACCAGCCAAATGAATTTGGAACTACCTGTCCAAGAAGCATTGAAACAAAACGCAAAGAAGTCTCCGATGTTCATCAATCCTGGCCAAAAAATTTCCCACCAGCTGCAAAAATTCTTCCAAAAACATATCGCGAATCTGCACTCCAAAATAAGATGGCTGGTATTTTTAATTACCCTTGCACACCATGGACATCCGATCAACTTGTCATCCAACTTCACACCCCTTGATCTAAGGAATTCTTTAGTAGGGATCCTATCCATCTTTAAGAACCAGAGAAAAGTTTTTATTTTATGCGGCACTTTCAACTTTCATAGCGTATCAAAATTAAAAGGATGGTCTTCCAACTCAACATTTACCATTAAGTCAGTTAGTTTTCCAACTGAGAAATTTCCAGCTTTGTCATGAAGCCATATAATTTTATCCGGAGACCCGGCAATCAATTTCACAGGAGAAACAAATTTTTTTACTGAAACCAGAAGCTTTTCCTCTCTACTTACAAGTGATCTTTTGAACATTTGATTCCAGTTTAAGTCATTCAAATCACACTCACCTGCCACTGCAGCAACTGAAACTCCCTTATGGATTGACAGTTTATACAATCTTGACTAGACCATGTTCAAAGGCTTGTCACCACACCATATATCTTCCCAAAATAAAGTCGAGTTTTCATCCCCAATCCACCATTTAAATGCTTTTTCATCCATCCATCTTTCAACAGCAGGTTCATTCAGGTTGTTAAGAACACCTCTCCAAATTATTGATGCATTTTTAGCCTACTTTCAGACTTTGCCATATTATGGATGCTTTTGTCATATTATGGATGCTTTTGCCATATTTAGAGCTGAGAATTTTACGCCACAACGCTTCCTTTTCTCACATAGAATCTCCATCCCACTTTGCTAGTAGAGCTTTGTTTTTTGCTTCAATATTAACTACTCCCAATCTGCCTTTTCTTGTTCATATTTGGACATTGGAGTACATTTACAAGGTTTATTAATTGATTAAAAATTATGTTCTAATTAAGTAGACATATTCAAAAGATTTCGCGTTATTATATTTGAGACTAAATTAGATTGTTTATCTACCTTCTAAACATTAAAGTATTTTTAAGTTACAAGTATAAGATACAATCACAATTATAAAACAATACTTATATGAATATACTATAATCAGAATCAATCATTGCAAATATGGACGGACCAAGAATTTTATGTTAGAGGCGAATTTATACAATATCAGAGAACATATTTATAAAGTTTCAAGGGGTGAAAAATAGATTTTTAATTAAAATAAAAAAAAGTTCTAAAAATTTCTTAAGTCATACGAATTTCAAATTTCTAAGGGAATTACCGCCCCTCGATCCATTTCTGATTGCAAAGCACAATCAGACTAATAACAATGATATTCATTTTTTAATAGAATAACGTTGATATTCTTAAAAAGAAAAAAAATTGAAAATAATCGGTACATAATTTATATATACAATTGCCAGCTCTATCAGAACTTTATAGATAAACACGGTAGATTTTCACTGCTGTAAAACCTGGCCAACAGTAATGTTTATAATGGATAATAGATAGACGTTTGATTGGTTTGGTAAGTTTATTCATATTTTCCTTTTTAGGGGTAATTGGATATATTTGAATTCAAAATATTTTATTTGAATATTAATTAATTATATAATTACTCAATTAAGAGCATTTGAGCCTAAATTAAAATATTAAAAAATTCCTGAAAATAGATAATAATAAGAATACGAATTATTATTATTATTATTATTATTATTATTATATGATTTACTGTAATGTATAAGTTTATCATTGTTAGAATGTTCATCCTAGGAGATTTAGGCTCAAATTAATAACTTTGTCTATAATGTGTGCATTTTTAAAGGATTAAGAAAAATATATGAACATATAATACATTGTAATCACCTAAGACTATTAAAAAATATTATTATTATTAGTACATAATTAGGTACATAATATTGTATGCAGTTTGTAGTAATAATATTATTTTTTAAAACAATAAATAATTAACTATAGTTAATTTGAATGAAATCTAGACATTTTTTTTCACAAATTCTAATCCTACCTAGAGTCTAGAGTGAAGGGAAATGGAAGACTCTAGGTAAAGAAAGAAGTGTTCTAGGTAGGTCTAAAATTCATGACTTAATAAAAAAACGGTAATGACCAGTTTGGTCAACCGGTTAAACCTAATTGCTCTATTCTAAACATGTATTTTAATTCTAAACCAAACAATTTCTTATCATGATTAGGCATGTTTGAGGTTAAATCAAATCATTTAAAAACACACTAAAATGGTATTCAAAAACCAGTCCATTCAAAACTAGTGAATTAACATTACCATAAATAGTCCCCTCATTTATTTCTAAAAAATCTTGACAAATTAACTTCCTTAACTTGCCAAATGCATGCATTATCCTAAAAAATCAACCTCCAAAAATTTCATTCCCCTCACTATTTAAACAAATCATTAGGTCATAAATTGAAGCAAACCCTGGTGGCATTCTCTTCTTACATATTCCATTGAAATTAGGGTTTGCCAAGCAACAAAACAATGACAAGAAAGAAGGTCACACTTGCATGGATAGACAATGACAAGGCAAGAAAGACCACTCTCAAGAAAAGGAGATTAGGGTTGGTTAAGAAAGTGAGCGAGCTAACCACATTATGTGGTACTAGAGCTTGTCTTGTAATATACAGCCCGGGCGAAAGCGAGCCCGTTGTGTGGCCGTCGCATACTGAGGTGCGACGGCAGCTCGGGGAGTATGAGAAGAAACCCGAGATGGAGAAGATGAAGAAGATGATGAACCAAGAGAGCTACCTCAATGATATGGTGTCCAAGACAGAAGAGAAGCTGAGGAAGCTGAAAAAGAGGAATCAAGAAGTCGAAATGGGTGATTTGATGCGTCGAACGGAGCTAGGGAAAGAGACTGTTGAACTCGAAAAGGACGAGCTCCTTCGGTTGATTTGGTTGGTGGAAGAGAAGATGAAAGAGATACGGAGACGTATGCATTTTTTGCAGCAAGCTCCGTTTCAATCATCTTCATCTTCATCCGACCGCCTTCATCGAGCCGAGCCGAATGTTCGGCTCGATGGTGGTGTGTCCGAGCCGGTGATGTGGGATCAATGGTTTGTCGACATGATTAACAACAATGAACCCAAATTTGCTGATGTGGGGATGTTGCCATGACCTTCATTTGGGGGCACCGTCGACATGGCGATGCCGATGCCTTTATATGGGGACTTTAGAGGAACCACCTCTGATATGGGGCAGCCGCCGTCAGGTTTCAGGCCACACGGCGGTGGTGCAACTAATATGGGATTGCCACATGGGAGTACCGTCGGAAGCACCAGTGTATTTGGTGCATTTGGGAACGGTATAGGGATGGGACAACAGTACCCTTCCGGACACATAGGAAGCAGTTGCAATGTGAGTGAGCAGGGGCTGGCTTTTTGGCCATTTGGAGGCGGCGGAGGAGGCAGCGGCGGCGCTGGCAATGATGCCGGAATGCGATTTGATGGAAAACCGCCGCCCAACAATTTCTATCCATGAAATTCAGTTTCTTTGTTGTCAAAGTTTGTGTCGTGTATATATCCACAGGCAGTCGTCATATTCGTGCACGTACGAGCGTGACCAAAACTAATTTCCCCTTTTAATATTTTGGCCAGGTCGTTATTTTGCTGTTCAGTACTAAGTATTTTCTCTTAAATTATATGATAGTAGTTTTATCGCAGAAGGGAGCAACATGAGTTTTTTTTTCAGTTTTTTTTTTCTATTTATCTTTATAGTTTTAATAAAATTTTAAGTGATAATTTTATGCATTAGTGATGAATAATATTTATTTGTTTTTTAGTCGTTTTATACGTGTCACAATTAATTTTATGTCACATGTATTATTAATAAAACATAACTAGTCAATAAAATAATAAAAAATAATTATTAATACACTTGACATAAAATCAATGGTGAACATATAAAAGGGCAGACAATTTTTTTATTAGAAAAGGAGAGTTAGCTAGGTGCATCATTAAAAACTTTCCTACACCTAAATAAATGAAAAAAGTACTCCTAGTAACTTACATAACCTAAGAGAAACAAATAGAACATAAAACAACATATTACACAACCAGTCTCATAAAATCTTTATGATACGCCGTCAAAACGCAACCAGGAGGTTGAACAAAATTTTGTTCACCCAATGACAAAAAAATGTCATATTTCGCCAAGCAATCCGCAACGGTATTAGCCTCATGCAACACTTGCCTATTATGCACTTCCCAATCTCTTTGGAGCAAGGAATCGATAAAATGTAATAACGAGATATAACAAAAGTTCCTTACCGATGAGTCTATCAAACGCTTAACATCCGAACTATCAACCTCAATTATCACACGTCGAAAATTCAGAGTCCAAGCATGTTGCAAACCCTCTATAACACTTAATTATGCTTGTATGATTTATTCATAAAATATTAAATTTATTGGTCAAAATAATTACATATATTTTTATACTATAAGGACTCAATTTTTTGAGCTTTTGCTCAAGGTCCCAAAATTTTTTGAAACAGCTTCGATGATGGTCCATGTACTCCCTTCGCTTTAAAATTAAAATAATGTTTTTAATTTTTTTCTCAATTGAGTAAATATCTTAATTTATACTAATTATCAAGTGGTCTAGTGAGATAAGATGTTATATCTCTAAAATAATAATAGAGATTCAAATCTTAACATTGTAAATAAAAAAAATAAGTTAAAAATTTTATTCTAACAATGAATTGTTATAATTATCTATTTTGAACTAATCAACCAATAAATTAAATATCGACGGCTCATTTTTCGGATCATCTGAGTTTTGCTCAACTCATCTTTATCTATTATGTTTATGACATTAAAAATTCTTAAAAACAAGAAAATAGTTAGATGCCTTTTCATCAATTGAATAAACTATTAACATCAATGATTACATTTTCATAATTAAATAAATTTATATGATATGGACATTGAACGGTACTTGAAAACTGTATGCTACCCACTTTTTCGCGGAATCTTATTTTTATATCCGAAATTTAATTAATTATTTTTAATATATATTGTTAATTCGTACAGTATTTTTTTTCTTTCAAAAGTATTATAATGTAAATTATTCACCATTTAAATTTACATGTTTGTATCGTTACTTTAATGATATAAACATTGTACTGTTTTTATCATTACAAATTTAGAGTTAGGATGCAGTTATAATAGTTTGAGCTTTGAATTATGGTCTTCAATGTAAATATTATATATATATTGTTTAATATAATGTTTATTTAATAGATTTTTTCACGCTTAAATATGAAAAATTTTAGGTCTTCGTATATATTACATCAACGATAATATCAATTAAATTAAACTCAATTGATTTTAATGTGAAATATACATTTAATTTTATCATTTTAATTATGATTATAAAAGCAAAATTTATACTGTTAATATATCAAATCAAATATAAATATAATTTATATTACTTATATATTTAAATTATTAAGATGTTTCAATCTTCATCGGGATACGGGTGGTTATTTTTGTTTTCGTTTTATTTTGTTCTTATTCGGTTTTTGTTGACCTCCTGTCGTGTTAATTATGTTGTTTCTTTTAAATTTTTCTTCCGCTACCATTGCATATACTCTTTTTTCTCATTTAGGTTAAGGCGGGTTTTTAACGTAGCACCCTATTTCTTATATAAAAAACACAAGGGTAAACTAGAAAGATCTATCCGTATCTGTCTAAAAAAACAGAATCAGAACCTTTGACTTCCAAAAACCTTCAGACAAATAAATACTCCATAAATTTAAATCTAAACATAAATTAATTATCATAAATTTCCTACTTTGGCCTGCCCTTCTCATGTTTATCTTTGATTTCCCCTCTTCCTTCTTATCATTTCCATGAAATGAGCAGCAAATTAGACTCCGACCAGGGATTATCGGGAGGCTCCGACAATGTCGGTGGCTTCGGATATGGGATCGGAGTTTCGGTCGGAATCCTATTGCTTATAATCACCATTGCATTGGCATCTTACATTTGCACCAAGGCACTTCAACAACAACAACAATCCCCACCGCCACCGAGTAGCCGAGAGCCCGACGCGGACGTTGGTTCCGAGAGCTTCGTCGTCGATGTCGAAGGCCTTGATGAGGAAACGATAAAAAGTTACCCGAAGCTGATGTACTCCGAGGCCATGCTCTTGAAGAAAGATTGTACTGATACATGCTGCTCCATATGCTTGGCTGATTACAAGGGTAATGATAGCCTTAGGCTGCTGCCCGATTGCGGACATTTGTTCCATCTCAAGTGTGTCGACCACTGGTTGCGGTTGAACCCAACGTGTCCGGTTTGCCGGACGTCTCCGATCCCGACGCTTCTTGCTGATATTCAGGTGGTTCCTTTACCAGCAGGACCAGTGGTTAATTGAAGAATATTGTTAATTGTTGCAAGGTAATGCCTGAATGGTAAAATTCAACAGCCTCTGTTTCATGCATATCTTTAGAGGCGGACAAAACTCGACTCCAAAAAATTGAATTATTCGACTTGACTCGTTGTGAAAATATTTAGCCCGTAATTTCATAAACTCGGCTCAATTCGAAAAATTTCAAACAAAGTTTGAGTTATAAAATAAAAATTCGAATAACTCAAATTTTTAGTAATTAGTGGACCGGATTTCAAGTTCGAGTCAAATGTGCGCGCGTATGTGTGTGTGAAAAATTTGAAATTTTTTAACTTACTCATTTTTCTTTAAGTTTTTATGAACTTGAATTTCATTTCTTCAAGTTTGAGAAAATTATGTTATTTCAATTTATAAGAATTTAGGCATCATATTTTATGAAGTGGATAAAGCAACATTTAGTTTCTGAAAATGACAATTGTTTCTAGCTTAGTCCTTGAATATTTTTATTCACATTAGCCTTTGAATTTGAAAACTTTTTCCAACTTGATCCCATGACATTTTTCTAGTCCACATTAGTCCAAGAGCTTGGAAAAATTTTCCAACTTGATCCACGAACTTGGGTTCCATTAAGGACTAAAATGTGGACCAAGTAAGTTGGGAAAAGTTGCCAAGTTAAGAGACTAATGTGGACCGAAAAAAGTTCAAGGACCTAGTTGAAAAAAGTTTTCAGGTTCAAGGACTAAATGTTACGAAAATTAAATAATTAGTCTAGCTGTTAGTAAAGACATGGATTTGAACTGTTGTTTGTATTTTACTAATCCCATACATATAAATCATTGAACTATTGATTTTCAAGTTAACAATTTAACGACAAAACTTAATAACGTTACAATTAACTTATCAAATTTCGTAAAGTATGAAGATCAAGTCCATGTAAATTGGATGAAATTAATAATTAGAACAAAACTATGGTCTTGGATACCTCAATTCAATCAGGGAACTGAAACATTTCAAATACTTTCTAGTTTCTCCACAATTTTGACATCTTAGAAACCATGAATGTAAGAACAAAGAGGGAAAGTGAAATCCCACAAAATGCTTGGGGACAACTCTTTTTAATGCCATATAAGAATCATGTCAAAATGGGTGGATTTGATATAATTGTATCCTAATCCGAACCCAATTTTTTTTAATTGAAAACAATCTCGTATCCAAACTCGATTCTTAAAAAGAAAGTAAAAGAAGACCCACCCCTACCAAACTAGGTAAGAATAAGATTAAAACTCGACGAGTCCGAATTATTTTACCATCTTAATAGGAGACGATATCTTTTTGCAAGTATTATTTAGTTAGATTTGTCTTAATTTCTTTCAAAGAAGCTTTTTGGGAGACAAGCCTTTTCTAGTGTCATAGTTTTCAAGTCAGATTAGTCTTGGTGTCCATTACTCAAAGGTCCTCCATCATCTTCATATCCATTTGCTTTTTTTTTTCTTTTCTTTAAATGACTTTTTGTTGTGAAGTTTCAAATTTGGACAATGCACTTTCAACTGACCTGTTGTTGTCAATTTACAATTATTTAGGTGTTTGATGTAATGAAATACTTTCTCTCCACCATAAGGAAACGCCACCTTAATTTTTCTTTTTCTTCGAAATGATATCAATTTTGATGAATTAATAAACCACAACGTTACATTATGGTCGTTATTTTTTTGACAAGTAACATCATAAAGGGTTAAAAAAATATATTAAAATTTAAGACTGTAATGACAATAGATGACGCAAAAAAGAAAGAAAACTTATTTAACAAACTATACGACTTCATTGTTCGTATTCATTTAAAGCAGGTCGATATGAAGTTCATAAGATGTGTAGGTTTTGTCTATCTCTATTTTAGAATCAAAGTGTAAATGTGACAAGTTGTGGCACCTATCCAATGGGTTTGAAATTGATGGCTAGAAATTAAAGAGAAAAGCAAGCAACCATTGCACGCTTGCTATATCATATGACCATTAATAGGCCAACCTCTTCTAATGGTTGGTGGCTCAAAATTTTCAAACCATCATCTTCATTCATTGGTTTCCACAGCACCATGACATATGTCAATTAATCTTGGGCCATCAACTTCCACAAATTTGCAAATATGGGAGGAACAAAGTTCAACTTTTGGGACTCGATCCTCTCTTGAATCAATGATTTCTTTGCACCAATTAATACATATAACATCATGTATTAATACCAACAACTAGATTATCAAATGAAATAAGACATTAAATTTTTGGTTAAACTACACTGGTAGTCATTAAACTTTTAGGGCGCTTTTAATATGGTCACCAAACTTTTAAAACTTTTATTACAGTCACTCAATTTTTAATTCGCTTTCATTAAGGTCACTGTCGTCAACCACCGTCAAAAAAGTTGACGTGTCATGTTAAATTTAAGGGTAAACTACATTGTTAGTCACTGAACTTTTAGGACGCTTTCAATATGGTTACCGAACTTTTAAAGCTTTCATTACAATCACTCAATTTTTAATTCGCTTTCATTACTGTTAAAAGAGCTGTTGTGACACGTTAAGTTTAAAAACAAACGTTTTCCCACCCTATTTTCTTTCCCCTCTTATTTTCTTCCATCCAAACATGTCTAACTTTCTTCCATATGAATCAAACTGTAATTTTTTGGTGAAGATCGTTACTTCTCTAGTAACACATCAATGAAAATATTAATGTATCTAGACATGCATGCGACAGGTGTGAGAACAAGGAAAATATTGGGAGACATCCGATGATGGAATGCTAAAAAATAACTGAAACTTTGCTCATAAAATTCCTCTTTATGCTTCAGGCCCAATCTTTACTAAGTCGTGCACTGGAAAGTGAGGAGTTCAAATGAAAATATTAATGTATCTAAAAGATAGACATGTTTGGATGGAAGAACGTTTATTTTTAAACTTAACGTGCCACATCAACTTTTTTTAACGGTAATGAAAGTGAATTAAAAGTTGAGTGATTGTAATGAAAGTTTTAAAAGTTCAGCGAACATATTGAAAGCGCCCTAAAAATTCAGTGGCTAACAATGTAGTTTACCCTTAACTTTGCCACGTTAGCTTTTTTAACAGTAGTTGACGGCAGCGACCATAATGAAAGCGAATTAAAAGTTGAGTAACTGTAATGAAAGTTTTAAAAGTTCGGTGACCATATTGAAAGCGCCCTAAAAGTTCAGTGACTACTAGTGTAGTTTACCCTAAATTTTTTAAGGTTAAGGGTTCAAATCCTGACGTTGAAGGGGGTAAATTGGATTGAGAGAATTGCCCTCATGATGGACTTTTACAATACTCAATCTAAATTAATCAACCAATAAATTAAATATCAGTGGTTATTCTAAAAAGTATATCTTACGATAATAAAATCTTAAGTACCATCTATTATTATAGAAGTATTGTGCTAGTATAGTAATGTTTGTTAAGCTTATAGGTAAGAAGTTTGATACCTTAAGAAGGATTCCGAATTCTAATTCCATGGATAGAATAATAAAACCTTGGAAAAGTCTGTCCCTTGTATAGGCTCCAATCCAAGTCAACACTGACTTAATCAAAATTTTCGTCTCACAAAAAATATTTTGGCTAATAAAATCTTAATGCATTAAATAATAATTAATTTTTCAATGTTGGCTGGAAAGAATTTGTCCTAACAGTATGTTTTATTTTTAAAAGCATTGATAATTTGGTGTCACAAGTTAACCTGATATTAAACTGAAAAATGAGTAGAAAATTACTTTTTAAAAGAGTTATTAATATTTTTATAAGATTGTTTCAGTGTCATAAAAAATTATTATTATAGATCTAAGTTAGCTTTGTTGCTTCTTTTGTTGGCATTTGATGCGTGATTATTGTGGAGTTTTACCTTTGTTTGTTTGAGGATTTATGATTTAATTAGGTATTATTATCACATGTACTCTTTTCTTCTGACTAACTTTAGGAAAATTTTTAATGAGACACATGATAATATTCTC
Organism: Hibiscus tridactylites; assembly: GCA_958450335.1. Taxonomy (NCBI): domain Eukaryota; kingdom Viridiplantae; phylum Streptophyta; class Magnoliopsida; order Malvales; family Malvaceae; genus Hibiscus; species Hibiscus tridactylites. The sequence goes on along the minus strand of OY288266.1, from coordinate 613,486 downwards.
GATGTATGATCTTTCAAGTTTTAATATCATACCCTTTTCACCAAGAAAATATTATTATAAGATTGTTTTTGTCCTATCATATTTTTATATAATTTATAAATAAAACAATTAAAATTCACTATTTAAATATCAAACATGAGATAAATCGAATATTGACTTGGTTCTTTTGGATTCTGTCCCGACTTTTGTTGTTGATTTATTACGCGAGGACTTAGTTCCTCTTAGGATGTAATCCTCATATGTTTTTAAGGAGACACGTGATAACGATACCCCATTCTTATAATATATATATCAAACATGAGATAAATGGATTTATGCGCAAATCTTCAGTTACTTTATCTATAATCATTAATCGAATAGATTTTTATACTTAATCTTTTGCATAAAACATTTTATTTCACCGACATTATCAATGGGACAAAATTTGGAAACGTTGAGCATGCGAGGACGGCTTGGTGGTCAGAGCACGCTCACCTGTTCCACTCCCTTCCCTTCAGGTCTCGGGTTCAAGACCTTTCAAGAATGTTGCTTTCACCTAAATTTTCCCCCTCCCCTCCAAGTAGAAGTAGAATAGATTTAAAAAAAAATGGAGACGTTAGTTGATGTTGGTGACCCAATTCCAATTTGGAACAACATTATCCAAATTAGACCCACAAAACACCTCTACTTCTCCCATTTCTTTTGTTTTATAAACCATTGAAGAATCTAATCCCACATATTAAGGGATAGTTATAACAACGAAGACAGGAACAATGTTGTCCTTAGTTTTTTATTTAATTTCTTGTCGTACCATAAAGTTACTAAAAACAAAATAAAAATTTACACTTTAGATATCATTAGGTAAAATTATGATTTTGGTCTCTTTATAATTATTTATATTTAAATTTAACATTTAGCCCTTATATTTTAATTTCATACAATTTAATCTCTTTTTTATAAGGTTATTAGTTAGTCCAAATAGTTAACCGTGCTAATTATTCTAGTGAAAATGTTGAGATATAGATATTTCTTAAAAAAATCCCTTTTAACACACAAAAAAGTTGGTTAGATTCTATTATTAGTACTTGTACTATGCATAAGTTGTGGATTTAGTCCATGTACTTGAATTTGGTCATTTTTAGTCCCATTACTTTTCAAATTTTGGTCATAATCCAAACAATAGTTGTGATATCCACTAAACTAAATTATGTCATTAGTTTATATATTATAGATTAGTTGTAGATTTAGTTCACATTCTCCAATTTGATAATTTAATTCATTTAATGTAGTTTTATTGTCTTTGTATTATTTGACTAGGGATTAAAATTTCAACTTTTAAACAGTACATGAAGTAAAATTGACTAATTTAGAGTACAATGACTAAATCCGCAACTTATACATAATATGTACTAAACATAAAATTTAACCAAGAAAGTTCATATCAACAAGATGAATTAGAAGTGTTTTTAAAGGAAAAAAATTGGGTCAATATCTTAATTGTAATATTGTTATTTGCTTAGACTAACTAATAACACTAAAAATAAATTAACAAATTGTGGCAAATCAAAGCACAGGAATAAATCCCCCAAATTTGATTATGATCATGGAGGGACAAAAAACATATTTTAAACCATTAATAACACTAAACAATTATACATATGTAATAGGGATAAGGATTCATTTAGTCCCCGGTTTTGGTTATTTTCCCAACATTAGTCCCCAAACTTTTTTGTCCACATTGGTCCCTGGATGTATTTTTGGGTCCATATTAGTCTCTGAGTTTGACTATTTTTCCACATTAATCCCTCCACTATTTATTGCCCTCTAAAACTGATTCATGCAATTGCTAACACTGTTGGTTGTTGAAGATTATGTGTTGTTTGCTACAGTTATTAATTGATTCTGTTATTTTATTTAGTTTTTAATTGAGGGACTAAAGTAGACCAAAAAGTAAGTTAGAGATTAATATGGACAAAAGAAACCAAAGACTAATATGGGAAAACAGCTAAATTAAGGGATTAAAAAAAACTTTAACCCAATATAATAGGAAAGTACAAGATTATGCATATTGCCAAGTTAGGGACTGAATGATGCATGTTTCTACCATTATGCCATGATGAGGCACCAAAATGTTGGTTAAGGGTCAGTGGAGTCCAATGGTGAAGGGATACCCCACTGGTTTCAGTGATGAATCAAAACTTTTAAAAGCAATCCCAACACATTGCCCCTTCCTTCATTTTTCCATCACTTTCCTGCCATTTCAAACTTTCCCTCACTTTCTCTCTTCCCAAACAGCTTTGTGTTTAAGGAGATGAAAAGCATGCAGGGAAGAAGATCAGGGTTTCTCAAGAAACTCAAATTTAGCCCTGCAAAGATCAAGACTTTGAAACCAGGCTTGGTCTTTCACCAGCAGCACACTTTCTCCAACCAGAAATGCAATACCAACAACGTTAAAGACGTCGAACATCCGTGTTTGTTGTCGGATTTCGAAGAGAAATGTCCGCCAGGCGGTGAAAACGCAGTCGTTTTCTACACGACAAGCTTGAGGGGAATCCGGAAAACATTCGAGGATTGCAGCAGCATAAGGTTTCTTTTGGACAGTTTCAAGGTGTCAGTCCACGAGAGAGATGTTTCTATGGACATGGGATTTAGGGAAGAGTTGTGGAACATACTAGGATGTCGTGTCATCCCTCCGAAGCTCTTCATCAAAGGCCGATACATCGGCGGAGCCGACGAGGTCGTCGGCCTTCACGAGCAAGGGAAGCTGAAGAAGCTGCTGGAAGAGATACCGCCGAGTGGCAATGTTTCCAACAACGTGTGCAGCTGTTGTGGGAATTTGCGGTTCTTGATTTGCTCCAGCTGCAATGGCAGCCGCAAGGTTTACGAAGAAAGAGGTGGCGATCATGGCGGCGGTGGCGACGACGACGAGGAGTTTTGCATCAAGAGATGCAATGATTGTAATGAAAATGGATTGATTAAATGCCCGCTTTGCTGCTGAAATTTGCATGCTGATTTAGTGGTATGTGGATGAACAAAATGATGAAACTTTGTATCTAATTTCCCTTCGTCGACTAATATATTAACAATGGTCTAAATTATGCCTTCTTTGTTATCTAAATATCAAGTTTTTTCTCTTCTATTCTCGTTCATATGTATAAGTGTTTGATACGAATATGTATAAATTACGCGTATTATAGATTATTTTTCAAGTTTATTTCATGTGTTTAAAGATTTTTAAAATTATATTTCGATAGTCATATATTTGACACTAATGATAAATATGTTGAATATAAGTCTTTAAACTATTTTCATGGCCAATTCCCTTGGTACTTGTATAGTATTTCTAAACTATCTATAAGCCTCGAATCTATATTTTTAATGTTATAATCAAGGACGGATTTACATGGGGTGGAGAGAAGCAATCGTGCAAAGATTTTTTTTTTAATTTTGTCCCCTTATTTAAATTTCTTTAAAATTGATTTATTTATAAATTTGTCCCTCCACTTTCAAACATTATAGTTTTCTCAATCTCAAATCCTGGCTCTGTCTCTAGTTATTAATCAAATTAGGATGTTCAATTCTTGTTCTCCCCTTCAAGTTTTTACCTTTGTTTGATTTTTTGTACTTTTAACTTTTTTGAACAATTTAATACAATATTTATACTAGTTAAATTCTTCTCCACTTAAATTGTGAAAGATGTTGAGTGTTTAAGTATATTCGATCTCACATTTTCTTATATTGTATACTAACAATAATATCAAATGAACTAAACTAAAAGAACTAATTTATTTACTTTTATTTTCTTTTGGATGTTTTAATTATTTTTTAATAGTCTTAAGTTGATTACAATGTAGTGTTTGTTTATATTTTTTTAATACTTTAATAATATACAGACTTTACAAACAATGCTACTCAAACCCAAATTTCTTACGATATTTTAATTGTTAATGATTATAAACTAAAGCAAACATTTAAATCTCTCCTCAATTTTAGGATAAAAGTTATAACAAAGTTGGTGTCAATCAAGAGGGTTAAAAACCAACTTTATTCATCTTTAAAAACAACTTTATTTATCTTTTAATTTTTTACTTTCTAGAAGAGTCAAAGAATAAAGTGGGCATCTCCAACCAATTCCTTTCACTTTTTACTCCCAAAAGTAAAAGCAAAGTGAAATAGAATACACCCAAAGTTTAATTCTATTAATTTATGGATTAATATTTGATATAATGTCAGTGTAAAAAAATTACACAAGTATGTCTATTTTCAATCTTAAATCTAAAATTTAAAATTTAAACCTTAAAACCCTAAAAATCTAACCACAAACCCTAAGCCCTAAAACCTAAATTCTAACCGTGAATCCTAAATTCTAAACCTTACAACCTAAATCTCTAACCTCTAAACCTTAAATTAAAACCATAAACCCGTATATAACCCCGCTTGTGGAAACTTTGTTTTCCACCTCCAGTGTATAGGATATTAATTCTTAATTTATTCAATCATCGTATTTGAAATTTGAATCTTAATATTTTTTATTCTTAAATTACCATATTTCAAACAAAAAAATGTCATTATCAAATGAAATAAAACAATTTAAGGCCTAAATAAATGTAATTAAGATGAAAACAACAACATTTATGAAAGTTTGATAGTGTGAAATGTACCAATTTGGAGAAGCATGGAAAAGGATATGTTAAAGGGGGAGGTTGACAATTTGAATGTTGTGTCATGGTCTAGAATGGATGAGAATTGAAATGATTATTAAGTAGGGCAATAAAGAAGGCATGCACATGGGCTCTTCCTTAAGATGTAGATAAAGTCATTGAGAGGAATCCAAAATAAAAAGGTGATGATTGTAAGGAAGATGGTGTCACCTTATAAATCAATTTTCTCGAATAGTTTCATTCGAACCTCGAATTTATTATATAAACAATAGGTTGAAACTTGATTTTATATCGGATTAATATTCTATACACTGGCGGTGAAAATCGAAAGTTTCCATAAGCGCCTTAATTTTAGGGTATAAGGAGTTAGTTTAGGGTATATGGTTTAGGGGTTTAGGTACAGGGGTGTAGAATTTAGGGATAGTTGTTTCAATTTAAGGTTTAGGGTTATAATTTAGGGTTTATAGGTTAGGGTTTAGTTTTAGGGTAATATGGTGAGAATTTAGGTTTTAACCTATAAACCCTAAATTATAACTCTAAACCTTAAATTGAAACAATTATCCCTAAATTCTAACATCCTACATCTAAACCCTTAAATCCTAAACTCTAAATTAACTTCCTATACCCTAAAACTAAGGCATTTGTGAAAATTTTCAGTTTCCACTGCTTGTGTATAGAATATTTATCATTTTACTTCAAACCCAATGTTTATGATTGAATGTCTTAAAAATTAGTATCCTGAATCTAAAATAGTTCAAACTTGAAGAGCAAAAACTCTGAATTTGTAAAGACAAGCGAATTTTAAACTGAAAATAAATTCATAACATATCTTAAAAGAAATCTATTTTCTCTATTAAATGGTGAAATAAACTCGAACCCAAAACTAAACCCGAACAGGGCATAAAAAAATCCTAGGCAGAAACTAAATTTACTCTAAAGACAGATTAAAAATCTCTTGAAAATGTTTTGTAATAATATCAATCATCAAATGAAGGACGATGGTTGTATTTTAGTTTGTTTTTGGCAAAGCATGCAAAAAGGTAAAAACCCCCCACGGCATCGGCCAATGATTTTCATACATTTTGAGCAATTTAGCTTTAGCCTAAACTCGACCATTAATCGATTCTCAATTTATCCTACTCGCAAATTATTTTAACATCGGTTATATTTCTTGGCTTCTTCGTCGTTAAATCTTTCGTAATTTTTTCGTTATATTTTTTCGCGATACTTTCTACTTACTTACTCTAAAGATTTAATTTTAAGACTTTTAAAGTGCTTATGACGCAATTTTTTCAAATAGCTACAACACGCTCGATAAGATAACTATTAAATCTATCTAATTCGCCAGTCAATTTTTTTATCTGACAACTTAAATTATACTGTCAAACCATCATAACTTATAAATTTTAGACTTGACACCCTTAACAAGAGGCCAATAATATGATCAAAGCAAACCGTCAAAAGAAAAGGTTGACTCGAAGTGTTTTTGTCAACTTTTTCTTCTTCCTCTCTCCAAATGCGCTTATCTTCACTATCATTAATATTTCTTCGTTTAAATTAAAAAGAGTGAACTGTCTGAAGGTTAAAATCACTACAATCTTTATAATTTATTGTTTAAGTTTAAAGTTTAGAGTTTAATTTTAGGATTTGAGGTTTAGTTTAGAGTTTAATCTTTATAATTTATTTTGACATTCTTTCGATTCGATCTTATTATTTTTTCCTCCTTAGTATATATTTTATACCAAATAAATTAAGGGTTTTGTCATGAAAATGTTGGATTAGCATTTTAATTGGACATGTTAAACTATTTTTGAATTTTGAACTAACTAATGACGTTGTAAAAGTAAAGTCATCAACTTATATCAAATTAAAATACATGGACTAAATCCCAATTTTAAACTTAGTAAAGAGACCAAAGCCACAATTTGACCAAATACAATTCATAACATGAACAATGCGATATAGGATTCTTTTCCGTATGTGTACACTACCGTATCCGATCCCACACGTATTCTTCATATGTTCTCGTGATCTTAAACCCCAAACACAACCAGAAAATGAATGTTTGAACCACAGCAAAAGAATAATTCAGAAGCTCGAAAAGGGCAAAAATCTGCAAAACCAGCCAATTAGCTCAACATTTGGTATAATAATTCAACTTGGTCACGAGGTTTTGGCAGAGAAAACAAGTTGAAAGAAGTAACTTTAGGAGAAAGTTACCTTTTTTGCTGTAATTGGACCATATGGTCTAAAGAATCTTTCCTTTTTCTCGGCCCCCAAACACCACCCTTGAGAAAGTTCAGCTTTGCCTTTCTGTAGGATACAGGGAAAAAGAAAAGAAAAGAAAATATGGGGTTTTAGTCAGAGAATCATAATTGTCATCAGCAATCATATGGGAAATTGGAACCCTTGAAATCATATTATTTTTACAATCAGTCAGCAGAGCTGCAAAAGTAGCTTGTGCTAAAAACGGGAGAATATTCCGATAGAGGTCCGTGTTAAAAATATATTCGTATTCGACATTCATACTCGAGTCCAAATAACATAGCCAAGACAGATTAAACTCGAAAAAACTAGAAGGGTTCCTCTTTGTTAAAATAAACTGCATTCACATCATAAGATACTCATAGCAAAAGAAAAAGAAAACAAGTTAGGGTAAATCACACTTTTCCTAGAATTTACAGTAAGTCTCTACGCAGCAACTTCGGTTAACGGGGCTTCGGTCAACAGAGGTTCGGCTTTTGCCATTTGAGTAGCGGTTGTCATTGGAGTTGCGGAAGTCTCGGGTTGTGGTTGCAAGAACTTGGTATAATGGAATTCGATCTGTAGTCGGTGATGTAATGGTGTTGATGCCATTAAACCTTTCTTGATATCTGCCTGCAATTCCCTAATAGGTATAGCAGCCAGAAAGCTCTTTATGTATTCCTTGCAAGACTCCTTTCCTCGGCAAACAACCTCCTCACTGTCCTCACTGTCTACCGATTCCTCGGATTTGGTTACTGCGGACCCTGCAACAGAACCTTCCTCCTTCCCCTTGGCCTGTTGAACCTGTGAAATTTTCAGTTCGGTCGCCGCTGTTGCAGTCTTCTCATCACCAGTTGGTTTACCATCTGATGATTGAGCTGTATTTGGTAGCTTGCGAATTATGGTATTGCTGTCGAATTTCAAGATGTAAGCTTGATCGCATCCCTCAAAAAGCCTCTCTCCCAATGTGTCGATTATGTAGTAAGCTTCAGGTTCGACCTTAAGGATAAAAAAATGGTCGTTCCAACTAACGATGTATACCTGTGGTTCACCATTCTTAAGACAGTCTTCACTGGCACGACTAACCTCATCCCAGATGTTATCAAAAGACATTGCACCATCCAAAAAGTCGAATCTTCCCTCATCCATCCCCTCTGGATGGAAAAACCCGATAAAGGACTTTCCTGGAACCACATTAAGAGGACGTATTTTCGCTTGGAGAACGGTCTCGAGGTCAAAGTGTTTGTCAGGAAACCGCTCCCTGTAGGTTTCATTCTCACATAAGTTCCTCCATTCCAATGAGCCATCTCTGATCAAACTATCGAATTGAGACTTAATTGGCATCAGATCACGGTTATTCTGAAACCAATCAGCAATGACAGCAACAAGGGCAGTACATGCACTTTCACCGGCTGCTCTCTCGCTCCGTTGATCAATAGAAGCAAAGAAGACTTGCGCTTGAAGCTTCATGTGTCCATCACGGCTTACCACTTCTTTTTGTTCCCAACTGCCGATAGCAAAATTATCATCCCCAAATTCAGAAACCGATGAACGATTTGCAGATGAATCTTCATCCGTCTTGTGCCACTGCAAAAGAAATGGTAGGTAGATTTAGAACTTCATATGCTTTAACTCAAACTACCGGAGTTTATAAAAGAATGAATTGTGTTTGAATGTAGGACATAAAACTCCTGAATCAGATACATAAACACACTTGAGAGTTGCATGAATTCATAAGAACATCACGATATGACATGGCAAAACTCAGGATTAAAATACCGATGCAAGAGCATAGATGATCAAAAGATGTAATGTGAATTGAAACTAAATTAAAAATCAAGAAATTATTCTTACCCCAAGTGCACGTGATTCATCAGAGCTAAGTTGACGGCGGTCAAAATCAATGTCATCCCCACCTTCTTCTCCATAGGATTTCTTCAACAATGGCTCCCCTTTAACTTTCAGAGATCTGAAGCTCAGCTTCCTTTTTCTCCAAGGCAAAATGCTGCGCTTCGAACTTGGCAGCAAAGATGGCTCCGACACTGATGCAGCAGAATCCTCGATGTTTGAAGAGCCAACATCAGATTTACGATTGCTGTAATACACCCAATCCTCACCTTCCTCGTTGATCTTCATGCTGGAATAAAACGATCCTCCAGCATAATTAGCATACGCCAGAGTACCGTAACTAAATGACTTCCGGACAATAGAGTCATCCTTTCCCTCATCCGATTCTCCTTCCTCGAAATCATCAAGTGAATCCGTGTCCAACGGATACTCACCATCATCACTCCTAACCGAACACCTTCCCTCACTTCCCTCATCCTCTCGACAGGCTTTTTCAGCTCTCCTGGTAGAAACATAGTCTTTAAAAATTTTCACCTTTCTAAGACCAGCTTTGATAGCAGAAACCTCATCCTTTTCCATCGAGACCGTTTCTCCAGACCGGACAGGTGATGCAGCAGGCACTAAAGCTCTTTGTACCGGCTCAGTGGTTTCTTGAGCAGTTCGTAGTTCCAACAGGCTAAGTGATATCTACACGATTAATGACAACATAAAATTAGAAAACATAAAAAACTAAACAAAACCAATGAATCAAACATACTTCAAGTCAAGGCACATACGCAAAGTTCGGGACCAGGCTCAGCAGCACCAGCGGAGACCGTGAGCGGGATGTTTAACTCAAACTCTTTCTGTTCAGCAGAAGCATATTCAGCGAGATTCAACGATGCCGTCCCCACGATGACAGGAAACTTGTTCTTAGGTCCCTGGTTCAAGCCCTGCATCAAGAAAAATCACATCGAATTAGTTCGAATAGTTAAATAGCCAACTTCTCAAAAACGAATACGACGAAAATATGAGGATAAACAAGCCCTTCAGGCTAGAATCCTGAACCCCTCAGCCTCCAGTGATCAGTTAATCAACCATTTTATCATGTAAAGCTACACCATTCAAAAAGTTCAAACAGAACACAATTGGTCCAACAAATATGTAATGAAATTATCATAATTCCAACAGAACACAAAGATTCCAATGCCATTAATTCTTACAAAACACAAAGAATCTTCATTCAAGTTTCAGACCAATCAAACAACCAAAATAACAGCTCTAGGAAAATGCAAATATACATACATACATACATACATACATACATACATACATACATACATATACATAGCATATACATATATGATGATGATGTAAAATATATATATATATAATTTTCTAAAAAAACTTACATTGAGGACAGAGAAAGCGATCTCCCATGGATGAAAGACATTGTCTTTATAAGCCGACAAGCTACAAAGGGTTTGAAACTCCTCATCCCACAAAACGACGTCGTTGGAGTCAACGCCGTCGACTTCTTTCGTGAAATTCCTCTTCACCGTTCGCCTCAAAGAACTGAGGGAAGCCTTTGGACCTTTCCATCGAATCTCAACCGTTAATTTCCCCGGCTTCTCTGCGCCTTCCCTGACCGGATCCCACCCTTCCAGCCTCCTCACGATTAACTTCACCTCGTACTTCTTCGAAACCAGTGGCGGCCATGGTCGCCACTTCATCATCTTCACCACCATTTAAAAAAAAGAACCCAGAAAATAAAAAGAAACCCAGAAATCTAATATGTTTTCTCTCCGGATCTTCTGTAATATAAACACAGAAACGAAATGAAAGAGACAATCTTGGGGCTCCTGAATCAAAAAGATGGTAGTTAAAGGATCAAAAAATGGAGATTTTCAACAGTTAGAAACGGGAATCGATTTGATTTTGAAGAACAGACAAAGAAAAAGCAGTTGTTGGGAAAGAGAGAGAGAAGGGAAACGATGGTTTTATAATGAAAGGGAAAGAGCGAGAAAAAACGGAGAGTGAACGTTGGAAGAGAAAATGAAAATAGAAGACTAAAGAAAGAGAAAAAGGGTTAAAAAGGTTAACAACTACAACTAGGGTTAAAAGAGGATAAGGGAAAATCAAGAGTTCAACAAATGGTGGATATCTCTAAGGAATATTATTGAGATAGATATATAAACTATAAAATAAATATAAAAATATTTTTAAAATAACTATCTGTTTATATTTTTTTAGTATTTTAAGTTTGTATTTTAGTTCGTTAATAAATTCACGCATATTATAGACTGCAGTACTTGAATCTGGATCACCTACGAAAAATATTTTATTTAAGAAGAATATCTCATCCTTTACTAATGGGATCACTTGTTTACTTATATTGTCTATATTAGTCTTTAATATTAGGGGAATAATATATAAGTTGTGTAAAAAATTATAATATTTTTTATTGAATGTCATTTGTCATATTTAGAATTTAAGAATAAAGTTTAGGTATATGGATTATGATATTTTTGGATTTGATTGTGCTCTTACTCTTGAAATTAAAGATAACTCAACCTTGTATATGGTTTAGAGTTCAAATAGATAGAATTTTGTAAAATATATTTTACAATATTAAATAATTATCTTATTTTTTGAGTAATTTTTTTATACACGAGCTTGGTAAAATTTTAGTTTACTCAACCATCCTTATTTAAACCATAAAACTTAAAATCATATAAAATAAATAATAAAATTTAAAATCACAAATTTCAAATACTAAACTCTAAATTAAAACCTTAAAACTTAAATTATTAAACTTTAAATCTTAGAATAAATAAAATTTATTGTGTATCAAATAATTTATTTGTATATTATATAATATTTAATTATCTTTGTATTTGTTGAAGAGGATACTTTAATCCTAAGTGTGAACATGGATGGTATTGCATCATAGTCTAATCAATTAATTTATGGGTGATTGAGGATAAATATGTATTTATTTTTATATTGGTAATGAAATGTTCATGCACTTTTGCATAATATTTAATGATATGACCTAATATGCTTATTGTTCACACTATTTATATGGTTACTATATTTACAAATAATTTGATGTTTTAATGAATCATCTATACGCTTAATAAAATTCCTTAAAGATAAAAGATGCAAGGGCTAAATATTTAAATTTAAAAATACAAGTGGTTATTAAGTATTTAAATTTAAAATTTCCGAAACAAAGTCTAATTTGTCAAATATTTAAATTTATAGGGACAAAATTTTTGAAGACATGTGCTCTAACTAATCCGGACTCGTACATGGCTTTAGTGAGTGGATCTCCTAGCAAAATTATTTTGTATACACATGACCTCAAAATCGATGCATGCTTAAACGTATTAAGCTGCTTATTGCAATAGCTCATTCTTTTTTAATTCAACACCTACTTAATTATATATTTAATACTTTTACATTTTTATATTAATATTTATTTTTTACATGGGCCAAATTATTATTAGATCAATATTAATCAAATATTTAAAATTTATAACAGGGGCCGCGACCCCAAGAGAGTTTCGTCCCTTCTTTTAGACTATTAAAAAGAAAACTTGACAACAAAATATATTAACAAATTTTTGCACCAACTATTAGTTGATCTAACATATGAGATGTTCGATTCTTTAAGCAATGTCAAAGATTCAAAACATAATTTTGTGAATGAAGTAAATTGAATTATGAGGTTCGTCTTACAATGAACTTTTAGAATATTCGATGGGATTAGTAGATAATGAGCCAAATAACAATAATTATAAAAAAAATAATAGATTTTAAAATTAGGTAAAAAGAAATTAGTGGTTCTCAAAATATTTTTTTATTTTATTTTAAGCTCGTTTGAACTTTGAATATATCACATTATCTAAATAATAATATTAAAAAAATGTGAGGGTGGTTAGCTATTGGCTAGATATTTGCCCACTTCTGAAAATTTATTAATAGTATTTATTATGCATATTTGTATTATTGAATTATAGGTCAACGTTGAAACTGATACACCCAAATATTGCTTCTTTCGCACCAAACATTTTTTTTATTAATAATATTATTCTTTGATCCTTTGACTTTCAATTACCACACGAGTTTTTTTTCTATAAAAGGCAGATATTATTCGGTTTAGGGACGAACGTAGGGTTCTATTTGGGGACGAACCTATAAAATTATAAGAGGAGCGAACTTATAATTTTGAAGAGACGAAAATAGATTTTCAATAAAAAAAATACATAGAAAATTTTTAGGGGGCGACCGCCCCACCAGTTCCCCTCGGTCCATCCACGATTTGGCTCAATTTTAAAATTTAGTTTATGAATTTTAAATATTATTTGATAATTTTTTCATAAATATTTATTAAAAATTTATTTTATAAGTAAATAAGAATAATTAATAATTCACATAATAGTATTTGTAGTTTTAAATATAATATATTTATTTAACTTTACAAATAGTTAGAATTAATTATAAATCAATTCAGTTCAATTTGAGTAACCATAATTTTTTAAAATTTATAAACAATAAATCATCTAAACACTATCATTCGGATAATTTTTAATTAGTCAATCTTTGTTGCTCAGATTTAGTTATTCATAGTGTGTGGCATAAGTCCTCTTCCTTCTCCATTTTCTCAAAAAAATATTAAAATATAATTAATTTATCTTACAAAATATTAGATTCTTTATGATTTTAAAATTTGAATATTTAATTATTAATGTTTTTAAATTTAATGTTGCACGAACCAACTTGACTCAATAGTTAAGAAAACAATTGTTGTTCCTAGAGATCACGAGTTCGGACATCAATACGTGTTTATGGTTAAAGGAATAATTACTACTTATAATCACTTTAACTTTAAAAAAATTAATATGCATATTTTTTTTTGTGATTTGTATGTTATGCTTCTTATGAGTTTTATGACACAATAAAAAGTCTTTTAAAAGTGGTGTTAATCATTTTATATTAATTAAATTTTGGATTATATGTGATTTCATATTTAATTTTGATATCTCTATCATGTGTTGAGTAAAAATGAAGACTAATTATGTTTTTTATTTAATTTTTAATTTTGATACATAAACATCGTAATTTTTTACACAAGCTTGTCTATTTAAACTCCATAATATAAAATTTAAATTTTTAATCATAATCCCTTAATCTTAAACCCTAAATAATAAACTAGACCCGCTTGTGAAAAATAAATTCTCCATCGCCAGTACACAAAATATTTTATCCTAATATAGTCATTATATCTTAGAGGTCACAGGTTCAAGCACCGACAGTTGCAGCAGGGTAATTGAGCATGCATTGTCAAATGGTTAAGAGTATATTCAGAATATATACTATTTGTAATCACCTTAACTTTAAAAAGAATATTTAAATTATGCTTCTTTTGAGTAGGTGAAATTATTTTGTTTACCAATGGAAATGGGTATTAAAAATAGAATATTAATGACATTATCAAATTTAAAAATATTTATTTATATGAACAACAATAATTATACTAATAGAAATGCCAAACTTTAGAATTTCTCACTTCCAAATTCTATCGAGAAAGACGAAATTGAGAGGTTCAAAACCAATATTCCCATGCCAATAGATGAGACACCCACAAGAATTAAAATACTTATTAATGTATGTTGAATCGAGTAATAAGAAGTTCGATGTTTCTTAAGTCATATATGAGGTTCGAGTCAACTTGATAGGAAAAGAATTAGCGTTGGAAGAGCCCAACATTCATTTTTAAGGATCCAATCTTATTCAATTCGAGATATAACTGAAGCTCATGTAACTATCGAATACCGAAATTATTTTTATTTATTTAAAAAGAGAAGACTTTGCCATTCAACCATCCATCATGGGGTGTGGGACAATTCCATTGGCTTTACAGCTTGGCTTTAGGGGAATGCTTGGTGTATTTAGAGCCTTGGAAGGTTGGGCAACTCATCACCAACTTGCATTTGCTTCAACATTTCTTAACCTCAAAAACGTTTTAAATGATTATTTTGTTGGCCAAATTTATGATAAAGTTGAGGACCATATGCTTCAGATGTGGGGTTCTATTTAGTTACTATAACTCAACATCTTAGGTCTATACACCCTTCAAATTAACAGACTTTTTGAGTTATAAATACTTGACATTAAAAAATCTTTTTAAAACTTTTAAATTCGAGAAAGTGTTTCTAGATAAATAAAGGGATCATTTATGTCCACATAAATTATTGCATAAAAGTAATATTTAAAATGGATTTTCAATTTAACTAGGTTTATATATCATATTAGTACCTAAAGTATACTAACTTTTTTATTTTAGTACCTAAAGTATTTGTTAAGTATCTAAAGTATACTTTTTGGCTAAACTAGGTACCTGAAGTATATTTTTTGGTCAAAATAGGTACTTAGAGTATTTTTCGTCAAAGTAAGTATCTAAAGTATATTTTTTGGCAAAATAGGTATCTAAACTATTTTTTAGGTTAAAATAGGTATTTAAAGTATACATATTTTTTATGGGTTTTATTTTGATGCACAAGCTGTGTAAATTTTTTTTACACAATCCTTTTATAAAATTTAAAATCTAAATCACAAACCCTAGCAACCTAAAACCTAAACCCTAAGCCCTAAACCCTAAACTCTAAATTCTAACCATAAACCTTAAATTATATACCCTACATACTAAACCCCTAAACCCTAACATAAAACCCTAAACTCTAAACCCTAAAATTAAAGGGCTTGTGTAAACTTTAGTTTACACAGCTTGTGCATCAAAGTATTTTCCATTTTTTATATAGGTTCCTAAAATTTGTCATGTGACATTAATGAATTGGATTATTATCTTATACACTAGCGGTGAATTATTTTTATTGTCACAAGTGTCTCAATTATAGGGTTTATGGTTTTAGTTTAAAGTTTAGAGTTTAGGGATTTTAGTATTAGGGTTTAGAATTTAAGGTTTATGGTTAGAATTTAGGGTTAGGTTTTGGGTAATATGGGTAGGGATTTAGGTTTTAACCTAGAAACCCTAAATTTTAACCATAAACCCAAAATTTTATTAACAACCCCTAACCCCTAAAACTAAGGTGCTTGTATAAAAAAGTTTCCACAAACGATTGTGTATAGAATAATTATCCTAATTAAAAAAATACATTATGTGCCTATGTTAACGAAAAAATGTACTGTGAATACTTATTTTGACAAAAAATATACTTTAAGTACTTACTATGATGAAAAAAATACTTTAGGTACCTACTTTGATAAAAAAAATATATACTTTAGGTACCTAATTTAACCAAAAAGTATACTTTAAGTACTTATTTTGACCAAAAGATACTTTAAGTACCAAAATAAAAAAAATTAGTATACTTTAGGTACTAATATGATATATAAGACATTTAACTATTATTCAAATTATAATATTTCTCTGGATATCCGATTTTCAATTCAGATTTAGGGTATCTTTTTTACCGACATTTAGTGGCAAAACGTCTATGGGACTAGTAGGGGACATAACCCCACAAAATATTTAAAAATTAAAATATTGTATGATAAAATTTCATTGTTAGTTCCTATTAAACTTAGAAAATTTTAAATTACCCCCTTAATAAATAATATTAAATTCTGTCATCACCTACAAAGTATGAAAGTAACATTGGTTTAGTATAATCGATGAAAACTAAATTGATTATAATATAATATTATATAAGGAGAAAAATATATACAATAATGTGCAAGCATAAATTCCAAAGGTCAAGGCTGTCACGTTATATTGTTATAAACGATCCTCTTTCAATTTGATTGGAACTAACTCCAAAATTATTATTATTTTATTATAAAAAGTAACAATTGAATATTCTGGGTAGTTCCGATAGAAAAGGAAATGATATTATTTTTAAAAGATTTGAGTTCGAACAATTTATTTGTAATTGTTTTTTATTAGATTATTTTATATGAAAGTTAATTTGATGTTTTTCAAAAGAAATTAATCAATATTTTTTTATTAAAATTTAGAATTCGATCTACAGATCGAATCCGTTTTTTTAATGATTTTGGTATTGAGCATGTTGGAATATTTATCAACATTGGAATTTTTAGGACCAATTATTCTTTAGCGTTTCTTATACATCTTTAGTTATTTAAAAACTGACTCTAAAGATACACACAACTAGGGTTGTTATTTCTAATTGTAATGATCTATGCTCATTTGTTAAGTTAAAGCATTAATATAGTATTCAATAATCAACACCAATTATACATCTAACATATAATTATATGACGTAATGTCAAAAAATGCCCCTAACATTTGACTAAATAATTGTTTTCACATATTTTTTTGAAGTAATTTAACCTTTAATGTGTCCTTTTGGGTCAAAATGACCCCTATGCGGATGAAAACTGTTAGTCAACTGACGATAAACAACTTGAAATTACTTGACAGAATGACACGTCTGAAAAAATATATATTTTATATTTATACAATTTTTTAAAATTATTGTTTGATTCATATGTCATTCTGTAAAGTCAGTATATTTGTCTATATGACACTGCTATCGCGGTGTGCACTGCCATGTAGGTTCGTAACGTAATTTCAAGCCATTTATCGTCATTTGACTAACAGTTTTCATCCGCATATGAGCCATTTTGACTGAAAATAAAACGTTGCAGGTTAAAGTGCTTTAAAAAAATATAGACTAAAATTCAGTCAAACATTAGGGGTATTTTTTTTACCTAATATTAAATTATATGTTTTATTTTTATATTTGTAAATGATTTGATAAAATAAACCTTAAACTAATTATTATAATCATTAAAATATAATAATAATAACAACAATAATGATGATAATATAACAAACATATATTATACGATCTTAGAAAAAATATGAGTGGATCTACCAATTGATTTTGCCAAGAAGAACACCAAATTAAAGATAATATATAAAAATATTTTATGTACAATTAATGTAAATTATAGTTTGCACAAACATGTTTATTTTAGGGTTTAGTTTGAGTATATATTTTATATTTTATGACTTATAATTCAAGGTTTAGTTTGGATGTAAATTCTAAATTTTAGGGTTTAATAATATAATTTAAGGATATAGATTAAAATTTATGGGTTTAGGGTTAGATATTTATAATTTAGATTTTGAATTAGCATACTTAAAAATCTAGTTTGATTGAGAAATTACTAAAATATTATTTTTATAATCAATAATTAGTATTGTTTTCGAGTATTTTTTATACTTTTATATAAGGTTAAATAAAAAGAAAAACTTAAATTCTTTAGGTAAAGATTGAACACATGATTAACGAATTTATAATATTTTTTTATTAATCCACTAATGACATTTTATTAATTGAATTTTAAAAATATATTTTTTATATAAAATATTTCATATACATTTTAAATATGATAAAATATAATAATAACTCGATCTTTATACAGTTATTTAATAAGATTGTCAATTATATGTTCTTGTTTATAAAATAAAAAAGTTCACAAAATTGAACAAACAATAGAGGACAAAATAAATAAAATTGAGAGTGAAACCAAACTATGAAGCTAGTGAAAGCCACACATATGACATTTGCTACCTCCAAAGTGCCACAAAATGTTTTGTTAAAAAATATAAATGATATTTAAAATATATTTGTGGGGAAAAAATGCAGAGTGGGCCTACAAAAAGAAAAAAAGAAAAAAACTAACTTTTGATATCTAATTTTGGTATTTAAATGTAATATGATTTTTCTTCTTCTTTACAATTGGGTATCTAATTTTTATAATGCTACAATTATATACCTAACTCTTTTGGTCTAATTAGGTACCAACTTTTATTTTTTGATATAATTAGGTATCTATTATTTTTTTGAATAGAGGTGTCTAATATTTTTATATTATATATATACTTAAAATTTTAACGCCGAACTTTTGAAGCTGTAATATATATTATCCTTTTTAATTTAACGAACAAAAATTATATGACCCTTTTTGGTGTCCCTTTCTATGCATCAACACTAAAAAATTAAATTCTAAGCCATAACCGTAAATTTTAAATCTTAAATTATAAACTCTAAAACCTAAAAAATATACCCTACCCATAATTCCCTAAACTATAACCTTAAACTTTAACCTTAAACCTATTTTTTTTAGTGTGGAGCATAGAAAGGAACATCAAAAAGAGATAAATTATATAATGGGTCATTCCCACCACGTCATTCATGAGACCAACCAATAAAATGTATGAATTTCATTTTTTTACCAAGTGAATCTTCATTCATATTTATTGTAAATCAAATTTAAAAACAGTTTTTTTACCAAGTGAATATTCACTTGGTAAAAAAATGACATGAAAAAATAATAAAATAAATATATTTTATTGATCGGTCCCATAAATAACGTGGTAAGAAGGACTCATGGTATAATTTCTTCCGAAAAGAGATAGATGATTTCTATTCTAACTAAACATTAAAATTATAAATATCAACCAATCAGAATTGAAAATGTGAAATTAAAAAAATGTTAGATACCTAATTATACTAAAAGCGTCAGAACCGAGTGCGTGAAATAGATCTATTGACTCAAATTCTAATATAATTGGTGATTATCCTGATCTTTAATCACTTTATAAAATTATTATTCCCTAAAAAATATTTTTAAATTTATTTATCTTGTCAAGCTCTTTGTCCTTGTGCTATATATATACATCAAAAGATATAGAAAAGGAAGTACCCATCATCCAAGAATATTTCCTACCTTTTTGTAAAAAAATGTGTGATTAAGACTTTGAATAACATTTACTATAATTACATAGGCTTAAAGACAAAAGTAGGACCATTACATACTAATATTACCAAATTATGATCCAAAATTTTAAATTTTACAGACTAGTACTTACAGTGAACTCGCTATAGAAGCACAGCGTGTTCCAAAAAAATTATTTTTTCGTGTTTTAATTTAATGAATCGCATTAATAGATTACTAGTCTATCCTAATTCTACTTAATTTTTTACAAGCTTAAAAAAAATAAAAAATAAATTATTAGGGAACTTTAATATTTAGCTCCATGATTTGCAAAGAAGGGTGTTAGCAATAGTTATATATAGGCCTAGCTAGAGTGTAAGCCTTTGTTTAATGTTTATTATCAATGTAGAATTTTTGAAGCTAAAATATAGTAGAAAACTCTAGGATGTTCAATTTTAATTGAAGTTCGCCGTGCATGCATGACGAGTTCCAATTAGGATAGGCTAATCACCTTTCAAGTAATTAATTAAGTTAAAATACGAACAAAATTGATTTTTTTTGGAACTTGATGTGCTTCTACCGCGAGTTAATTTTTTTATGAAAAGAATAATATTTTATCAAACTCGTCGTGCATTTACAACGAGTTCACTGTAGTGGTGCTAGTTTGAGAAATTTAGAATTTTAGGCCCTAATTTAATAATATTAGTATGTAATGGTCCTACTTTTAAGGGGTTATGGCTATGTTTAACGTAAAGCCAACAAGATAATTACGCCATCATGATTGTAATTACAAATAATATAATATTTGAATAATCAAGATGAAATTGATAGTTTTTACTAGGGATAAGATTGAATGATAGATTTTTAGAAGAGGGAAAAAACGATTTTACCATCTTATTAACTGCAAATTTGTAGTTTTTAAAATTTAAGGGACCAAAAGATATTTCTACCAAACTAGTCGAGCCAAGGCCCTTCTCGAACTCTCTAGTGTTGCCCTTACGATTAGGGGTGTAAACGAGCCGAGTCGAGCTTGTGTAGTGCTAAGATCGGCTCGTTAATATTTCGAGTCGAGTTCAAGCTTGAGTAATTTCGAACGAGCCTGAGAAATTTGAGCTCGACTCGGCTCGTTTAGAACTCGAGTCGAGCTCGAGCTTGATTCGAACCCCAATTGAGTCAAATGTTGATTGATCTTTGACTGCATTGGACCCGATTAACTCTACATCTGTCACGTCTCATTTAAAGTCCTATGGAAAAAAAATTGATACACAAGTTGTGTAAACTCAAGCTTGTTAATTTTAGGGTTTAAGGTGTTAGTTTAGGGTTTAGAGGTTTAAGTTGTTGGATTTATAATTTAGAATTTATATTAGGGTTTAATACTTATGTTTAGGGTTTATATTTAGGGTTTTAAGTTTAAGAATTTAGATTTTAAATTATAAAAAATTAGTATATTATATTTTTGAGTAGCTCGTGAGCTTTTCGAGTCGAGTATCAAGTAGCTCAGCTTGGCTCGTCAAGAACTCGAGTCCAATCGAGTCAAACTTTGACCGAAATTTGACTCAGTCGAGCTCGAGTAGCTCGCGATCTGTCTTGTCTCATTTACAACTCTACTTACGATTACAAATAATTATAATTAGAAGAGTTATTTTTGAAACATAAGCTAAAATTTACACATGTCTATTTTAAGCTTAAATCTTAAAATATAAACTCTAAATCTTAACACGTAAACATCATATTCTAAATTTTAAACCTAAATTATAAAAACAAATCATAATTTCTAAAAACCTAAAATCTTAAATAAAATCCCTAAACCTTGTAATTAACAAACTTATAAATTAAAGTTTACACAAAATGTGTATCAAAATATTTTCTATTAGTTAGTTATTATAAACATGGATGAACCCAAAACTTCAAATTAGGACCCGAAAATAGATTTTCAATAAAAAATACATAAAAATTTTAAATTATATAAAAAAATTAAATTTCTATTAATTAGTTATTACAGACATGGATGGACCCAGCCCCTCGATCAATCTATGATTACAAACACAATGAAATTACTAATAAGAATATATCTAAACTTAGATATAATAAATCTGAATATGGTCAATTAATTATTTACACAAGAATGAAATTAAAGATGAAAATAGAATTATTTTATAAGAAAAAACCAAGATAAAAATATAGATTATTACGAGCTAAAGTCTAAAATTTTAGGCTAGAATATTGAATTTAATAAAATCTTTTTTATTTACAATACAATTCCACATTATTATTCAAAGAGAATCAATGTTTCTACCTACTCTTTTGAATTCGTTCAACGTAATTCAAATTTAAAAACCTCAAAAATTTATAATTTTAATTTTTCCATTAAATTTAGATTTTGTTCACAATTTATTTAATTTTAAAAACCTTTATTCAAATTCTTCGATAGGAGTATATGCTTTAATGCTTGACGAGAAGTGCTTTCCACTGGTGGTGTGGGTTGTTGCCACGTGTTACACTCACGCTAAGTTGATTAGCTAATCATCAACTTTTTGACTGACTTTTTAAAGACTTTTTGACTAATCAAATATGATTAATTTATAGAATTTCTTTTAAACAAATTGACTAATTGAGTATTACTTTATATCTTTCCTGCCTTCAATTTTTTTTAAATCAACTAAATATAATCTAATTCATGAAAAAATTATTATAATAATTTAAAGCAAAGCTAAAAATATTAAATAAATGAATATCTTTCACAACTGTAATTAAAATGATGTCATATTTTATATAAATAATATATGATAATGTTTTGTATAAATTTACTTTGTGTATAAATAATTATTCAATTAAATTAAATTAATACTTTATTTATATTATAAAAATAAAAGAAAATAAAGTGGTGTGATGTGTTAATGCCGCCCATTTACGAAAAGCCACAAAGTCCGTCAGAAACAAAGCCTATTGGGTGTTAATTATCATCCTCATTATTAAAAACAAAAGTTTTAAATATTTTTAATATCGACAATAATATTTAAAAAAATTGCAAGAGAAATTAAGAATGAAAATAGAACTCATCTTATAAAGTAGTTTTGATTTTTTTTTTTATTTCAAATCGAAATCGAGTTTTAAAAATAAAATTCGAGCCGAGCTTCGAACCTCAATTATGCTAACCTAACAGATAACAGGCAGCCATTAGTTAGGTTACATTGTGTAGGGGAATCTCAGGAAATGGTGTCCCCCATTAAAGAGGACACTGATTTTCGTGTATTCGGATTATGTTCGTATATTTTCTCGTTTTATAATCGTGTTTAAATCTAAGTGGTTCGATCATCCCGGAAGCTTAAACATCTATCTGCAAACCAGATTTCATGCTCTAATCATCTTTCAAGTGATTGGTATTCAGCAAAATATGAATTGAAACAATGAAATGATCTAAATCATGGTGAAAGCTTGCGTTCACTTTTTAGAGCAGATTTTTGTTGTAATACAGTTTGAGCTAAAGAATGCTTACCTTCTCTGTTCAGACCATAAAAAACAGTCCGGAAATTGACGGTACTAGGAACGATCCCTGAGTTTCGCATTTCGGATAAAAGCTGCATGGCTTCCTCGGACCTACCTACTTTACAAAGACAGCTAATGAACGTTGAGTAAGTCTTAAAATCAGGCTTCAGTCCGTTTATCTTCATATGACGAAAGACGTTCCAAGCATCGGCAACCTTTCCCGTGTCCATGTAGCCACGAATCATTGCGGAATAAGTAACTACAGTTGGCAGACAACCTCCCTTTTCCATTTTTGCCAAAACCGCCAATGCACTCCCGATCTGCTTCTCCTTGAAGAAATGAACAATTAAGGATGTATAAACATGGACAGTTGGATGAATGCCGGCCTGCTTCAGTGAATTAACCTTAGCCAGTGCTTGCTCCAATCGACCCTTTCGTAGTAATGCATGGACAAGGCTTCCATAAACATACTGATCCAATGGGGACTCTTCTGTCCCGGCATTATCTAATATTTTTAAAGCTTCTTCGAGTCTCTCTGCTCGACAAAGTGCCCTAATATACAAGGAATAACTTAGTGGAGCGGAGAATCCGATCTTTCGGAGAGATTCCACACAGCTTCTGGCTTCCGTTAGCTTGTCAACTTCACATAAACAACCAAGATATGTTTCAAGTAACTCTTTGTCGGGGATAAATCCAGAACGGATCATTTCTTGGAAGATTTGAATGGCTTCATCTACCTTCCTACCTTTTCTCCCGCAGAGTGACAAGATCAAGTACTTGTAGGTACTAGCAGTTGGATTAAAACCTTCAGATTTCATCTCAGTAAAAGTCCTCAACGCAATTTCGGTTAGGCCAGTTCGACCATATTGCATTATCATGATCGCCCACACATCCGATACTAAACAACCCCTCCTTTTCATTTCATAGAAGAGTCTTCTCATATTCTTGAAATCTTTCCCGCATCCGGAGATTTTGATAGCCATGTTGTAAGTTTCTGAAGTGTGCTGATAACCAGCTTGCTTTCCTGCCCATGAAAAGAAATTTAGAGCATTTTTACCATGCAAACTGCTCTTTCGCAGTATTTCCACGACAAGTTCTGGCGTAAACTTAATGTTGCATCTCTCCAAACCTTCTTCAACAATGAACCAATCCTTTGAGGATGATAATATTCTATACACTTCTTCCAGATCCTGCTCGTTGAAGGCCTTCGAAAGGGATTGTACTTGGTTACAATCTGTCCTCTTGGGCTCTAAATGTTTATCACCCGAATCTGGGAGGAGGTCCCGTCCTTTGAAGCCATTATTGCTTACCTCATCGGTTTGAGAATGAAGTTTACTAATTCTCTGCATCTGCTTTAATTTTTCAACAATATCAGTCTCTCCATTTCTCTCCATGCTAGATATAATCCAATGGAATATCTCATCTCGTATGACTATCTTTTCCTCCTGCATTTTGCATAAAACCCGAAAAATTTCATCTGTCCTTGCAACTTTACCAAGCTCCTTAACGAATACTGAATATGCCTTCCAAGTGGGTCTAATCCCCCTATCCTCCATCGAATTGAACACTTTCCATGCTTCGGGTATACAGTTTTGGCCAACATGCCCAGCAACCATGGCCATAATAGCAACAGTATCAGGCTCAACACCTTTCTCCAGCATCTCATTGTATAAATCACAGCCTTTCTTATACTCCTTCGATCTAAAGAGGCGTTGCATTAGATCAGTGTAAGTAGAAGCCTTTGGCAAGTACCCGGATTCCTTCATGCTTTGGAAAAGATCAAGTGCCTTAGAAAGATCATTTCTTCTCAAATACCCATTGATGATAATCTCATAAACCTTCTCACTAACCAATTGTCTTCTCTTCAAAATACCAACAATCTCCATGGCATCGGCAATCCTATCAGCCCTGCATAATCCTTTGATCAGAATCTCGAAATAATGGGGATCTAAAGACAAATCTTTCTTCTTAAGATCCCGAATCAATTCTAAAGCTTCCTTGATTCTTCCAGAAATACAGAAACTCTTCAATACATAACCATAAACTTCTTGTTCTGGAATCTCAGAGACCCTCATCATGTTATCTGCAACCAAGTGAACCGCATCGTTATCCCCTGATTTCGCTACACAATTCAGTAGCATCTTGTATGAATTTAAATCAAGGCTCATTTCCCTTCCAACCATCTCCTTGTAAAACTCTAATGCTAAGTCGCCTTTTTCAGCATTGCAAAGAGCACGCACCATCATCGTATAAGTCATCGTGTCGGGTTCAAAACCATATTTCTTCATGTTTTCGAAGACTTCCAGAGCTTTGCCGATCAACTTTGACTTCCCATATTGTGAAATTAGAATTGTCCAAGTCTTTATATCTTTCCTGCAAGATTTCGCCTCCATTTCCTCCAATATATTCTCAACCAGCCCATATTCTTTAGCCTCACCACTGACATACAGCATGGTATTAAAAACCTCAGTTGTATAACGAAAACCTTCTCTAACCTTCACCCAATTGAAGAATCTAAAAGCTAAATGAGGCACCTTAAAGCACCTTTTCAACACTTTCTCAACAATATCTGGTTCAAAAGAAAACCCTGATTTATCTAATTGTTCCTCCATGGAAACCGAGGCATTTTCAGCTCTAACTATCTTAGTTATCTCATGAACCACTGGACTAACATCAAATTCAACTGAATTCCCCATCTGGGTTTCATCCAAAACCGTTTCATTCTCCTCTTTTTCTACCAATTCACTCGTCTCCTGAGCATTTTGACAAACAGCTGACCTGCCAGACAAGGATAGTTCTATAAACTCAAGCTCCCTAGCATTAGTTCGTGGGGTTATTGAAAACGCAGACGGGATTTCACCGGAGGTTACTTTAACAGCTCCAAAAATGTCATTTATTTCATTCCCCTCCTTTCCCACTAATTCACTATTCTCCTGGGCATTTTGACGAACACCCGGCCTTCTAGACAACGATTGTTCTATAAAATCAAACTCCCTGGCATTGGTTCGTGGAGTTATTGAGAACCCAGATTTGGTTTCATCTGAATTTACATTAACATCTCCTAAAATATCAGTTATTTCATGGAAGAGTGAGGGGATGCTACAAGTTTCAGCTTGGTTCTTCAAGTTAGCTTGCTGGGCTTTCTTCGTTTGTCTGGATGATTTGGAGAGCGATGAAAAATGACGAGCGAGAGGCTTATGTTTCGAAAAACAGAGGCGAATCCCAGATTGTGAATGAAAGTGATGGAATCTGACTAAGTTCCTCATATTCAAGCAAATCTTTTGATCTCCAGTGCACTACCTTTGGTGCCAATGTTTAGTTTCCTCAGAAAAATCGAACAAGTTAAACGTCTTGAAAAAGGTCAAATTTTATCATTAGTCCTTGTGCTATATATAAGTTATCGATTTAGTTCAAATACTCCAACTTGTTCAAATTTAGTCCCTGATTATTTTGAAATCTGAATTTAAGTATTTACTTAAATACCATAGGAACAATATAATTGAATTATATGGAGTTAAAATAACCAAATTAGAGAGCAAGAATTAAATCTATAGCTTACACATAATAAAAAATCTAATAGTAAATTTGACCTTTTGACCTCTATTAGAAGATATTATGTATAAGTTAGTTAAGGATTAGTTGGCAAGATTCAAGATTAGTTATATTTGTTATATAAGATAGTTAGCTTATATTATAATATTATATATATGTAAATAAACAGATATACAAAATACAATAAGGTTTACCTCTTCATTTTACCGTTTACATTATCTCTCTTCCTCTCAAATCCTCTCGATCCCCTTTTGGTTTTCTGTAAACCCTAACATCCAAATTTCCAAATTCCAAACATTTCAATTCTTTGTTTGGTTTGTCAATTTGTAATATGGTATCAGTTGATTCCGCTTCGTATTCTCCATCATCGGACAGCCGTTCTGTTAGCACCGATGATCCGTCCAGCGAATTCTACATTCATCAGAATGAGAATCTCGCTCTCGTCTTAACCTCTTCGTTGCTTACTGGAAGCAATTATCATGGATGGGCAAGGTCCATGAAGATGTCCCTCATCTCGAAGAACAAGCTTTCGTTCGTGGATGGCTCGATTAAAGAGCCACGGAAGGATGAAGACAACTATCGGGCGTGGGTCAAGTGTAACAATCTTGTTTTGTCTTAGCTTCAGCGCGCCCTCAGTCCTGAAATTGCCCAGAGTGTCATCTGGATTGACAACGCCTCTGAGCTTTGGGTCGATTTGTTCGACAGATTTAATCAAGGTGATGTTGTTCGAATCTCTGACCTTTTGCAAGAATTTTATTCCCTTCAACAGGGTAGTATGTCTGTTACTACCTATCATACGCAGTTAAAAGTTTTGTGGGATGAGATATCTAATTTGCGTCCGTTAGGTCTTTGTGATTGTAATGTCTGTTACTACCTCTCTGTAAATATTGATGATGAAACCCATGCCTACTGTAAATCAAATCTTTGCCTTTATTATTCAGCATGAAAGAACTCTAGGATCTGTTATTCCTCTCTGTGATTCAAATGTTCTTATGGCTGGTCGTTTTAGTGGTCCAACTTCTGAGAAAAATGCTGCTTATAGGGTGGATAATAATGGGAGAAAATCACCATCTAATTTCAATAAAAAACCTGTCTGTTCTCATTGTGGGATAGTTGGCCATACGGTAGATAAGTGTTATAGGAAGCATGGGTTTCCCCTGGTTATAAGACTAGGAATCAATCTAGTAAGGTCAACCAAGTTCATTCTGAGTCTTTGCCTAATGCTGATAATCAGTTCTTAGGTTTTACCAAAGAACAATATGATGGTCTTGTGAATTTGCTTCAAGAAAGAGCCTCTGGTTCAACTTCTTTACACTCCAGTGTTGAGTCTCAACAACCATCTCAAGTGAATGCCTTGACTTCTGTTTTTCATTCTGACTCTGTAACTATCCCTGAGGGTTCATGTATAATTCTTTCTTCTTTTTCTGATGGTAATTGTTCTAGTTCTAATGTTGTTAGTAATGGTTCTGTTATTTCTTGAATTGTGGACTCTGGAGCCACAGACCATATCATTAACAACATTAGTTTTTTCAAGAATTATAAAACTGTTAGTAATAAATTTGTTAGGCTTCCTAACAATGAAATTGTAAAAGTTTCTCATGTTGGGACAGTGGAATTGAATGGTTCTTTAGTTCTGCATAATGTGCTTCATATTCCTAATTTTCATTTCAACCTTATCTCTGTTTCTCAACTTGTACAAGGAAACTTATATTCTTTGGTTTTTTCTTTTGATGCTTGTTTTATACAGGATGTCAAGAGCCGGAGGACGATTGGTATAGCTAAGTAGTCTCATGGTTTATATCAGCTTGATATGTCAGTGTGTTCTTCTTTTTCAAATTCTGTTACTTGTGTTGTTTCTTTAGAGCTTTGGCATGCTAGATTAGGTCATCCCTCTTCTCAAAGGATGAAATTTTTTGCTGCCTTAGATAGTACCATTCCTTCAGGATCTTTGTATGACCGTGAGGTTTGTCATCTAGCAAAACAAAAGAGATTGCCTTTTCCCATTAGTACTACTTCTGTTGACAATGTTTTTGATCTTGTTCACATGGACATTTGGGGTCCATTTCCTGTTAAAAGTCTATATGATCATTCATACTTCTTGTCTGTTATTGATGATAAGAGTAGATATCTTTGGGTTTTTCCTATGAAAGACAAAAGTGAAGTAAGAAATCTTATTGTGCAATTTTATACCCTTATTGAAGTTCAATTTGGTAAAAGAATTAAAACTTTAAGAACTGATAATGGAAAGGAGTTTGAAATGAATCAGTTTTTAAAAGATAAAGGTATTTTGCACCAAACTTCATGTACTTATACACCTCAACAAAACAGTACTGTGGAAAGGAAACACCAACACATTTTAGCTGTTGCTAGAGCTTTAAGGTTTCATGCTGGTTTGCCCCTTAGTTTTTGGATTGATTGTATACTGCATGTTGTTTATTTGACAAATCTTACACCAACACCATTTTTGAATAATAAAACTCCTCATGAAATGTTATATAATTCTAAGCCTGATATTTCAAATCTAAAAGTGTTTGGTTGTTTAGGTTATGCATCAGTATTACCAAAACCAAAGACTAAGTTACATCCTAGATCTATTAAATGTATTTTCATTGGCTATCCTAGAAACATTAAATGTTTTAAAATGTATGACTTGGAAAGTAAAACTGTTTTTATATCTAGGGATGTTGTCTTTTCAGAATCTGTTTTTCCCTTTATTAAAACTTCAAAAGTCAATAATGACATTATTTTTCTAATTTATGAAAATGATGTTTTTCTTGAAGAAATTCAAAAAAATTCTGATAAAACTAGTTCTGCAGTAACTAAAACAACAGCATCTTTAGTTCCTGAGTGTAATAATTCTGAACCTATACAAGTTCAAGTTACAAATCCTAATCAAACTTCAAAACCTATTTTACATGATAATCCTTGTCACACTTCAGCACATCGTACCAGTGTTGATTTTCCACAGTCTTCAGTTCTTTCTTCAAGGCCTTCAAGGAACAGACAACTGCCACAAAGGTTCAAGGACTATAATGTTGATCTTCTTCAAGTAAGATCTACTCTTCATTCTATTAGTCAAGTTGTTTCCTATCATAATATCTCTTTTGCTCATGATTCTTATATTAATAATGCTGTTATCCTATCTGAACCTAAAACTTACAATCAAGCCATTAAACATGCTTGTTGGACTAAAGCTATGGAAGAAGAGATTAAAGCTTTAGAATTGAATGAAACATGGGAACTAGTCCCACTTCCTCCTGGTAAAAGTACAATTGGTTGTAAATGGGTTTTTAAAACAAAGTTAAAGTCAGATGGCACATTAGAAAGATATAAGGCAAGATTAGTAGCTAAAGGCTATACACAGCAGTCTGGAATTGATTTTTTAGAAACCTTTAGTCCTGTAGCAAAGATAAATACAATTAGGGCTCTTATGGCTGTTTCAACAGCTAAAAACTGGAATTTACATCAGTTAGACATAAATAATGCCTTTTTACATGGTTTTTTACAAGAGGAAGTTTATATGGATCCGCTACAAGGTTTTCAAACTTTTAATCCTAATTTGGTTTGTAAACTAAAAAAGAGTTTGTATGGGCTGAAGCAGGCTAGTAGAAAATGGAATGAGAGGTTAACCTCTACTCTTATATCTCTTAATTTTAAGCAAGCTTCATCTGATACTTCTTTATTTGTTAAAGGCACTGGTCCTATTTTTATTGCTTTAGCTGTGTATGTAGATGATATTATAGTTGCGAGCCCTAGTTTAAGTGAAATCTCTGCTATTAAAACCATTTTGCATGATACCTTTAAGATAAAGGATCTGGGAAACTTAAAGTTTTTTCTTGGATTGGAGATTGCTAGATCTGCTGCAGGGATTAACCTATGTCAGCGTAAGTATACTTTAGATCTTCTTCAAGACACATGTTTTTTAGGGTCCAAACCTGCTAAAACTCCTATTGTTAAAACTGTAAAGTTGAGTAAAACTGAGGGTAAGCCTCTTGTTGACATTACTGAATATAGGAGATTAATTGGGAGGTTAGTGTACTTAACTAACACTAGGCCTGATATTGCATACCCTGTTCAACAGTTGTCTCAATTTTTAGCATGTCCTACTTATGTTCACCTTACAGCATCTCATAGAGTTCTTAGATATCTCAAGGGTAGTCCAGGTCAAGGTCTTTTCTTTTCAACATCCAATAAGCTTAGTTTAAGTGCTTTTTCAGATTCTGACTGGGCTTCTTGTCCAGGTTCAAGGAGATCTATAACTGGCTTTTGTGTTTTCTTAGGGGATGCCTTGATTTCTTGGAAATCAAAGAAACAGCAAACTGTTTCCAGATCATCCACTGAGGCTGAATATAGAGCTTTAGCTGCTATTACTTGTGAACTGCAGTGGTTTAACTATCTGTTTTCTGATTTGCAGATTGATATTCCTTCTGTAAACTTGTATTGTGACAATCATTCTGCCATCCGTCTTGCTGAAAATCCGGTGCAACATGAACAGACAAAGCACATTGAGATTGATTGTCATTTAATTAGGGAGAAAATTCAGAAAGGCATCATCAAGCTTCTGCCGATCTCTTCACATCAACAACTGGCAAATTGTTTCACAAATGCTCTACCAACTACAGATTTTCTCAAGTCCATTAGCAAGTTGGGCATACAAAATTTGTATGCTCCACCTTGAGGGGGGCTATTAGAAGATATTATGTATAAGTTAGTTAAGGATTAGTTGGCAAGATTCAAGATTAGTTATATTTGTTATAT
This sequence comes from Hibiscus tridactylites, assembly GCA_958450335.1. Classification (NCBI taxonomy): domain Eukaryota; kingdom Viridiplantae; phylum Streptophyta; class Magnoliopsida; order Malvales; family Malvaceae; genus Hibiscus; species Hibiscus tridactylites. The sequence goes on along the minus strand of OY288266.1, from coordinate 582,203 downwards.
AAGATAGTTAGCTTATATTATAATATTATATATATATAAATAAACAGATATACAAAATACAATAAGGTTTACCTCTTCATTTTACCGTTTACATTCTCTCTCTTCCTCTCAAATCCTCTCGATCCCCTTTTGGTTTTCTGTAAACCCTAACATCCAAATTCCCAAATTCCAAACATTTCAATTCTTTGTTTGGTTTGTCAATTTGTAATAACCTCACCTGTGCCATATCCGAGTTCATGTCTCAATACTAGAGCCATGATTATGTTAAGCACTAGTCCAGAAAAAACAACACCAAATATTATAGACTCTAATTTTTTTCAGTTCGCGCCCATGACTTCTAAAATAATAAATTGGGACAATATAACTGAATTATAAGAATTTAAAATGATTAAATTGAATATCACGAATTAAATCTGTAGCTTACTCATAATACAAAATCTAATAATAAATTTGAGTTGATAGAATTCACGACTAGTATTTGAATTAGGATAAAAAATTTCAAAATTTGAAAGTATAGGACTAACTATGACTTAATTAGAATATAAAGACTAAATTCATAACTTACCCATAGTAAAAAGAACTAATACAAAAGATAAACCTTTAAAAATATACAAAAATGTAGATTTAAACATTCTAATTATTATTTGGTTTCAAAATGGTATTACTAGGATGAACATTCTCTTTTTTATTTGAACCACTTGTTGGAGAGAAATTATATTATAGGCATGTCCCACCACGTCATTTATGGTCCTAACCAATAAAAATCACTCATTTAATTGATTGTTTTATATAATATTTTTACTAAGTGAAGATTCACATGGTAAATAACTGTTTTTAAATTTGATTTACGATAAATATGAGTGAAGATTCACTTGGTAAAAAAGTGACATGAAAAAAATAATTAAATAGATAATTTTTATTAATTGAAACAATAAATGATATGGCGGAACGAGCCTATGATACAATAAATATAATATTTTTATTTGTTAACTAAATTCAAATCTTTAAATGTCTAATAAATGAATTAATTATAGGTTTGAATATTATTTATCTCTATTTATTACTCCATAAAACACTTTATTAAGTTGATTTCATGAGTATCCAAGCATTGATTGTATTGGAAAAGACTTAAAATATTTTTATTATTATTATAATATAAAAATATTACAATATAATATTTGTTCATATATATTCTTAACCTTTTGACAATGCACATACACTTCGTAGACACAGCGAGTTGAACCCGTATCTCCTAAAATAAACATTATCCGCTTTTCTATTGAAACACTTACTGAATTCAAATGATATTAATATTATTATAAGGGTGATTTTTTTTCATATTTATCATACTTTTATAACTCTTTGAATGAAACAATTGAAAAATCGCTATTTGAGGATAAAAACGGGATTAATGATTTATTGAGATCCTTTTATTCATAAATTAGTACAATCACGTGTATAATTATATTTTTGATCTTATAATCAATATTATTTTAAATTTAAAATCATGTAATTGCATAATTACAATTTGTACTACCAACACATGATTAGGGAATCAAAATTCGGTACAACTCTACTTTGTGCAATTACATTAGGGTATCCAAACACACCCTTAATACAAAAAATACACCCCCATCAAAAGAACTAAAATGTAAATTCATATTGCAATGTACAATAAAGACAATAATATTTTTTCAAAGGGTTTTACCTTGAAGAATCCCTTTGTACAAAACCTGCCTATTGAGAGGCATTTTAAGAACCTGTAGTCTATCAGCATCACCACCAGCTTTAACATGCTTTGCAATGGCGATGGCCACCACACTCTGATTTCTCTTCCTGTATTCTTTGTTATTCGACGACGGTTCCCTCACATCGTTGGAAAAATGAACTCTTTTCTTCACCTGACATTTCCCATTCCCTAAACCAAAAAAAAAGAAACCCGAAATTTTCATTTATTTTTGCAGTCATGTAAACGTGACATAAATAAGAACATCAAGAAATGATATGTATGCATGCATGCAGGGACGAAATCAGAATTTCATTAAACAACTCCGTCCCTGTATATGCATGCATGCATGCATGTATGTATTACCAGTGAATTCGAACTCGATCTTTTTCATGTAATCGGAGAGGAGACGTTTATGGACTTCATTTGCAATGATGGCTACACTTCCAGAAACTGCAAAGACTGCCATGAGCCCTAGCCTTAAAGATCCAGTCTCCATTTCTTTTCTTTTTCCTTAATTTTTTTTGAAAGATTTTGTGTTACTGAACGTAAGGAAGAAGGAGAGAAAGATGAAGAGAATGTGTAGGTGGATGGATGGGTTTTATATGTGAAGATTATGAAACATAGAGGATGGAAAGGATAATTATTATCTAATAATACAGAACAACTTGCCTTGTATGCTTAATTTTGACTTATCCTTGAAATAAAATCTCTAAATATTCAACTCAAATTTGGTGGCTATTTTTGGATAATACTAAAACAACATTTAAGGGTGAAAATCTAAAGCTAAAAAAATAGATATCCAAGTGAAGGATTTATTTTTAGTGACTAATTATTTATTTTTTTGACAAAGATTACGCCTACTTCTATCTAAAGGTGAGAGAAAAACTTTAAGAGAAGAAAATGTTCTTGATGAGTCTTGAATCCGGGACCTAAGGGAAAGGGAAATAACAGGTGAACAACTCTGACCAACCGACCATAATAGCATAAGAGATAATTTATTTAAAATTAAAAAAATAGCATAAGAGGTCATTAACAAACAACCTTTACTACTGAAGGCTGTATAAACTAGGGGTGGGCAAAAATACCTGACCCGAAAACCTGACGACTCAAACCTAAAATGTTAGGTAATTCCTGGAAAAAAATTACCCGACCTAGTAAATTTCCCGGGACACGGGCCGGAAGTTTCCCCTTACCGGGTACCCGACCCGATCCGATAAAAATTAATATATATTTTTATATTTAAAATTATATTTTTTTATGTTTCTTAATATTTTTACTCTAAAATTAAGTTTAAATCCCTATATTTTTTCTATGTTTGTATTATATTCTTTTAAGTTTTAAGTTTAATTTTTAAAAATATTTTTGTGTTTAACATGTAATTCTTTTTTAATTTTACAATTAAAAAAATAAAAAAATAAAACCGGGTACCTGAATTTTACGGGTACCCGGATATAATGGGGCGAGACTCGGGCCGCTTAATGAGGTACCCGGGATGAACCGGGTACCCGATTTTTCGAGTACTCGAAAACCGAGTACCCGATAATGCCCACCCCTAGTATAAACATTGTTTATAAAGCCATGAACAAAAAAAACTACTTAATGGTAAGGTTAGCATGGAAGCTTCTTAGGTCTGTCCACATCACTATAATTACATCATAAGAAAGGCTTATGAATTTTTCTGCAAAGAAAAATGTGAAAATGGTGAAACAATTAGTGATGCTTGGTTTTGGATTATGAGTAGATTTTGGTGATAATGATTTACCTTCCTCAATCATTTTATTTGGGAGTAGAATTAGGGGTGATACCGAGCCGAGCTGAGCCCGAGCCTGTCCAGGCTCGGCTCGAAATAAAAAATTTTGCTATTTTTTTATATAAAATATCTGTTAAAAATCTATTTCATAACCAACACTAAAACGAAATTCAATGACTGAAAAGAGAAAAAAAAGTGCCAACAATTCGATTAATCCAATTAATCAATAAATATTCTTATAATACAAACACATAATTAAAGAAAATACAAAATCAAACAACAATCAACTAATGAAAGAAAATACAAACACATAATTTATTTTAGTGCATATGTAGATTCTGAGACTGTTCACGAGCCGAGCTTGGGTAGGCTCGGCTCGGCTTGTTAAGGTTTCGAGCCGAAGCCAAGCCCAAGTCGAGCTCACTCGAGCCGAGCTTTGACCGAGCCGGGCCCGAGTAGCTCGCGAGCCGGCCATGCTCATTATCACCCCTAAGTAGAATGCTGAGGAATTGATGAGCTGAATGTGTTCCATTGAGTTGAGCTTAGGCTGACAAAAAAGAACATATGATTGCAGTTAATTCTGAGATTATTATGATTTATGATTTAAAAGTGTAATAGCAATTAGATAAACTACTACCTCTTTTTTCTGCATATGAATTCATGAAATACTCAAATGCCCTTCAGTAGCTATTGCACCCGTCTCTGAATATAGAAAACAAGTAAGCCATATTCATAGCTTGAATATAGAAAACACTATATATCGGTGTAAAAGTTGGCAAATTAATGAATGATTCAAAGGATAGGAAGCACCAACCTTATTCACCCTAATGTATGGGATGTGAGCAATCTTATGCCAATCGGCACCAATGTCCTTCCCGCATCTTTCCTCCAATCGGGGAATATTTTCTATATATAACTCTTCCAAAGTGGTTAGGCTACGCATCTCGTCGGGAAGCGATGTTAAATTGGGGAAATTTACGAGAGAAGGCTCTCTCAGACTTGTTAGATGTAGAAGCCACTCTGGAAGCTGCAGACATTTTGAAATATTTTCCAGATACAAATAGCGTAGTGTCACAACCTACCATTTTTTCCCGCAAATCCAAATCGAGGTTATCACCACTCCTTGGGCACCTTTGAGGCTAGCAAGCACCAATGAGGGCTCTATAAAAGCCTAGGGCGGCCATGAAGCATCTAGAGACATGCCACAGAGTTCTAGAAAGGTTTGGGACGTTCTATCCAAGTCTAGACACACCCGAGAGGACCTAGAAGGCTCAGGAAGACTCAGAAAAGCTCGAGACTACTTCAGAAGACCCTGGAGCTCTTTAGAACCTTTTGGATAGATGTAGATATGTATACACATATGTAGAATTCTCTAGAAAAGTGTAGTCCATTAGAAGATATTTTAGGAGGCAACATATGGATCGTTGGATCAAAACAATCCCAACCGTCCATTGAGGAGGTGGGAGCCTATAAATAGGGCCACCCCTTCATTTTGTACTCACTCAAGAAGTGATCTTGTGAAGCACACTTGTAAAGCTCTCTTGTAAGCTCTCTTTCTTTAGCTCAATACAAGCTACTTTACTTGTAAACTCTCTTGCCTTCTCTTGTGTTCCTTTGTTTAGCCATCACATTGCGTGAGAGTTCAAGGCTGGTTAGCATTATCGAGGCTTGGTAACGCCGCATAGATATTTTGAGAGATTAAGTTCGTGATAGTAGGCATGTATGATCTTGGAATATTTGGATGCCATATGCTGCAGATAACTCCAGCCACTTAGTTTCTTATATTAAGATATTCGGGAAGTAAGATGTTGGAAGCCAGGAAAGAGTGACCTCAATCCACTGCCATTCTCAATTTTTAATTCCTTCAATTGAACAAGATGTTGAAGCCAAAGGGGGAGAGACACCAGCTGTGAAAGATTATTAATCTTCAAATAATTGAGATTCTTAAAGAAATCCCATTACAGTTGCATGTTCTCTAAATCAAGCTCCCTACAATCTGTTATTGTTAATCTTGTGAGACCAGCCATCTGTTACAACCACCTAGATAAAGACTTGAGCCAATGGCAAGAACCAATACTCTACTCTTTAACATATTTTGCAGGCAATCTTGTAATAAGTTGTGGTCCAGTTCCTCAATATTCTCCACATTGAAGGCTTTCAATTTGGAGAGAGGAAGAGAAAAGGTTGATTTGTTATATTTATCTTAATGGTCTGCTTTAATAGCCTTGAACTCGTATTCACCAACCTTAGCTCATTATCGAGTGATGGATACAGCGGCATTAAACTCAACAAAGGGCAATCTTCAATCTATAGAAAAAAGAAAAGGAAATGCCATGATTAATGCTCCTATAACTGTTTCATTACCAATTGGTATTTTCCACCATCTCTTCATATTTGGGCATATGAGTTAACCCATCACAACCAGCACACGAAATATGGGTAACCTTCACCAATTTCTCAATCTTCTTTGGCAATTATTCAAGTCCACTACAATAGTCGAGCCTCAGCACTTGCAAATTATGTATCTTTCAAATACTCCTATGGAGGAACTTAAGACTTTCATTCCAAGATACATCAAGATACCTCAAATGTTTCAGCTTATGAATGGAGTCTGAAATTGTATTAAGATTTAAACGATCCAATTATAATACACGTAAGCATCTACAATTTGAAATTATTGAATTCCAAGCTGCATCGCTCATATTTTAAAATCTCTTATTTGAAAAACGTAACAATGTTCGCAACTTCTTTCCCTTAAACAAAAGAATTAATGAAAAATCAATCGATACATGACGACATTTTTCATATAGATCGCGAGCACTTGAATTTGAATCTAAAATACTACTCTTTCTCCCTGGTACTGATTCAGCAAGATCATGCATTAAATCGTGCATTTTACATGTTACGTCCTCATCCCCATCTTCTTCTACCTCTTGAAAGAAACTTCTTTCAACTAGACCCTTAAAATACCCAAACCCAATTTCTTCAAGAGATTAACCCGAATCTGATTGCTTTACAAAATCTTGTGCAATCCAAAATTAAACAAGTGTTTGTACATCTATTCTCCCTGCTACTATTGTTTTCACATCGAAAACATCTTAAACACATACCCACATCCTTAACTCAAAGTGATCTTTAACCATTTCATCATTATAAACAAACTGCGCCAAGGCAGTCTTGCCTAAGCCTCCAATCCCAACAATTGGAACGATAACAACATTCTCTTCACTTTCAAACTCTGTGTCTAACAAGAGTTTTAGCAGAGCTACTTTGTCATCCTCCCTCCCTATGATTTCACCTTTAGACACAAAAGAGTGCGTTTGTCGCCTCCTATTGGCCATGAAAGAGGTTTCGAGAGCATGGTCACGTTGTATCAAGTTTAACAAACTGATCTGACTTTGAATGGATGTAAACCTGGCTTTAATGGCCTTGATTCTACGTCCCATTTTAAGACTATAAGCAAACTGATTCGACCTTGAAAAGAAAACGCGTACCTCTTTCCTCAGCTTGTTCCCACTCATCAGCTTCTTCCACAAGGCTTCAGTACGGACATAATCCAACAAGTCTTCCGCATCATACATAGCATCTTTCAGCTTCGCAAGCCAATCTTGGACGAGATTGAAGGTCACAGATTTCTCTTCTGCGTCGAGAAGCTTTTGAATCATGATGGAGATATTTCCCACTATTTCCTCATGTATTATTGGGATATCAACGTCTATTTTACTTTCCCACTTCTACTCCTATAGGATGTATTGAAAATCTATTTCTGCCTCCTAAAATTTTATAAGTTCGCCTCTGACATAAAATCTTGCATTCGTCCCATGGATTAATCCTTTTCAATTCGTATGCTTTGAGTTGTGGCCATCTTTCCTGCAAATCTTGTGGTTGCTTAGCTGCTTTTGTGATGATCTTTCAAGGACTTCAAGCTTCAAGTACGGATTCAAAGTGTCCCATATGTCGAGAGGTTCGATTTTTCTTTAAAATCCAAGTATCTAGCATCCGTCTCCTACACATTTGGAAATAGGTACGGGGGATATAACCCTCATAATACCAGTATTTGGTCCGAGTACAGAGGTTTTTATAATGCAAGTAGTGCTAAATCTTCATTGAATTAAATGCTTTTTGTTCTTAATTAGTTTGTTTAATCATGCTCACACTTCATGTTCTAATACCCAAACTATGTTGGGAAAGAGTATGTGTTCGACACATATATGCTTAATTTTTAAAATGTTGTCAAGTATTCGAAAATGATATTTGCGTACCCGTACCTTAATATGTATAGGACACAAGTACTTTAAAGAAAATGAAGAATCCGAATAACATACATGGTTGTGTCTTGATTATCTCCTAATATTTAGTTTATCCTCACATGTGCGGGCTGGAGTTTATGCTAATGCAGTCAGGGTCGGACCTGGGCAGGGGCAACAAGGGCGCCCGCCCAGGGCCCATCGCTTAAAAAATTAAATAATGTATATTTTTCGAATTATATTTAAAGATTTAGTTTGTTTTAATATTTGTTATTAGGGTCTATTTTCTTAATATTTGTTAATATGTGTTAAGATTTTTCCAACATTTATTATTAAAGATCTACTCTTAATATTTAATTTTTTCTATTACTTGTTATCAGGGGCTGAGTTTTTTTCGCGATATTTATTATGAAAGATCTACTCTTAATATTCAATTTTTTTCTAGTACTTGTTACTAGGGCTCTATTTTTTCTAATATTTGTTATTATGGGTATAGTTTTAAGGCAAAATTTTGATATACAAGCTGGTAAAACTAATTTTACACAAGCCTGCATATTTACATTATAAAACTCAAATCCTAAATTCTAACGCTAACCCTAAAAACTAAACCATAAACCATATACCATAAATTCTCAACACTAATCTTAAATTCTAAACCCTACAACATAAACCCCTACACTTTAAACCCTAAATTAAAACCCTAACCCTTAAAACTAATAGGCACATGTAAACTAAAGTTTACACGGCCTGTGTATCAAAGTTTTTTAATAGTTTTAAAATTTAATTTTTTTCAATACTTGTTACGATGAACCAACTCTTAAAATTTAATTTCTTTCATTACTTGTTGTTAGGGACAAATATTTAAATAGCGGCATGCAACCACAACAACGATCGTTATATGACGGTTGTGGCATCATCTAAAACCGCGATATATGCAACCATTATGTCCACTACACGAGCTACTCTTAACATTGTCCACGATACTCACAATAAACAAAATAACATCTATTATATCAACAATCATGATAAACACACCACAACCGAAAATACGACTGTAACTATAATTACAATTCAAATCCTCAATTTAAGGCCCATTTTTTAAGTTTGCTCTGGGCCTCCAAAAACTCAGGACCGGCCCTGAATGCAGTACACATGCTAGAGGTAGATCTGCTGATTAAGAGAAGGTGGTCGCTGAAACCGAAAACTCTTATAAATTTCTTTTAAATATATTCTTGTATACTTATATTAGACACATACACACACATATATATCTCAGACTAGAACTCAATCGAGCCGAAACTTGTTTCCAGGCACAAAGATTGTTGGAAAGCAAAGGTGGTTGCAGAGCGTGTAGAGATAAGGAAGCAGTCTAAGGAGTTTTGGGAATCTCAAATCAAGTATGTTATTGGCTATTAACTTTAATTCTTCATCTTTTGTAATTGTTAAAAGGTGAAGCCAATGATGATTGTCTAGCTTTACATTAAGCAAGGAAGTTAGAGTATGTGTTTAAGAGTTTTGAACAACGATTTTTAAAAATTAGATCAATTCGATTCATTTCGATTTGTAAGAATATCTAGTGAAAGTGTGGTACGTTTGTAAGGTGTCCATCGTGTGACAAGTATTAGAACAAAACTAGCATAGATTTGTTATAACCACTTGTTCTGGTGTAAGTTGTGACTAGAGTTGTAATATATAATATGCAAAGTAGAAGGAAGAACATAAGAATGAAGACAGGTGATTGTTTACGCAGTTCGGTGTCGCACCTACTTCTGCGGAGCCTTGTCCAGAGAAAAAATTACTAGTAAACTCATAGTACAAGTTACATTTAGTTCAAACTCTTTCCAAACAACCTTTTCCGTCATACTGGCCGAGAGGCAAACCTAGCGGCGCATGTAATGGCCAAGGCTGGTCTCCAGTCACCGGAGGACTTATCTTGGATCGAAGATGCACCGCCGGCCGTTCGAGATATTGTGACAGTGGACCAGAGAAATGTTTGAACCACCGTAGAAGACCGGTGCGTTCCCGTTCTCGGAAGGGGCATCCCACATCTTTCCCCCTTTCAATCTTTACTCCCATACCCGTCTTCTTCTAGGGTTTGTGTTTGCCGGACTGTCTCCCCTTTGTTCTTTCTTTTCTGTTTGTTTTGGACACTTGCCTCTTCGCATGCCTTTACTTTCTTTTAGATCCTTTTGTTTGGACACGTGTGGGCTTTCATTTTTAATAAAGGTTTCAGCCGGTGTTTATATTAAAAAAAAAGCCTGAAACAATCCCACAAATGCATTACAAAAGAAAAACCTCTTTAATAGTAAGATTAACATTACCAATGCATGCCCTCTAAATCAAGTTCCTTACAATTTTTTATTTTTAAACATGTGAGACGGGTCATCTGTTGCGACCACCCAGATATGGTCTTTAGCCAATGGCAAGAACCAATACCCTATTTTGCAGGCAGTTTTGTAGCATGTTGGGGTCCAGTTCCTTAATATTCTCCAGATAGAATGACTTCAATTTGGAGAGAGGAAGAGAAGAAGTTGATGGTGTTATATTCATCTGAATTATCTGCTTTAATGGCCTTGAACTGGTATTCACCAATTTTAGCTCTTCGTCGACCGATGGATACAACGACATTGAACTCAAAGGGCAATCTTCGATACGTAAACGAGAAAGACAAGGAAATGTCATGGTTGATGTTACTATAACCGTTTTGTCGCCATCATTAGTATCATCATCACTCGACCTTTTCTTCCACCAACTCTTCATATTGGGCATTTAATGATTGTGAAAAATGTAAGTGAGGGGAAGAATGACTCTGGTTCTCCTTGTCCTCCACTGGGGTCATTATCATCCATGTACTCCAGCTGATCAGTTAAGCTGAATATAAACAACCGTTGAAGATGAGGCAATTGAGTAAAGGAACGCAGATATTTAAATTTACTGGGACCATATATTGTTATATCGACCAGATTTGTGAGCAAAGAAAGCCAATTTGAAAACTTAGCATCGCCCCTTCATCCAGTCACATGAAGCACATTTAGATTAGGATTGGGTTGGAGGCCTTCAAGTGACTTCTCTTCATCCTCCTCAGCGCCGCTCCTTTTTATTTCCAAAATTGAACTAAACTTTGTACATCAATTTATTATCTTTTGGGTACAAACTGCAATAAGCAAAGCAATACTTCAAATGAGAGGGGAGATTATCAAAACTTAACTTAAGTGTGGACAAATTTTCACTTTCTTTTTGGGATATTCTAGCTAGTTCATTATCTTTGGAAGAAAGCCACTCATTTTCAGTTTCTTTAAAATATAGTGTACCAGCTATTACCCTTATAACTAATGGAACTCAATTGCACCTTTTCAAAATCTGCTTTCCTATTTCTACAAAGGGTAAATTTATTGAGTCGACAGATCTTTGCTTAAACGCTGTTTCTTTAACAGCATGGTCTGACTTTGAATAGAACATAATCTGGCCTTAATGGCCTTCATTCTACGTCCCATTTTGAGACCATAATTTCACAGACTTATTTCTCTCAGACTCAATCCGTGCGGCACTAGCACTCTCGACACAATGCTAGTAAGCCTTACTCGCACAACGCTATAGCAAACACACAAGAACTTAAAAAAAGAAAGCTTTAGTAAGCTAGGAGAAAGCTTTACAAGAGAGCTTTGGAGGATTTGTGGGATGGTTTACAAATGAGAGGGGTGGCCCTATTTATAGGCTCTGACCTCCTTAATGGACGGCTAGGATCACTTTGATCCGACAGTCATTATTTCGCCTCCTAAAATATCTTACAAGGCCTAGTGATATCTAGATAATTCCATATTTATATACATATGTCTCTAGGCTTCTAGATTACTCCCTATAGTACTACACTTATCTATAGGTTTCTAGAATGTTCCGGAGATGTCCAGACGAGTCTCGAGCTGTCTCGAGCCTTCCGGAGTCTTTTAGGTCCTCCCGGTTGAGCCTAGATGAGTGTGAAATCTCCTAGAACCTTGTGGCAACATTTTGAGAGAGTTGTAGGCCTCTCTAGGCCGATCTACAACCTTCCTTGGTTCATCCTTGGCCTTAAAACGTCCAAGCCACCTCATTTTGCCTTGGTTGGCCCGAGTGCACCTAGGGGACACTCCTCGGTCGGTCCTGGCGCACATAGGGGGCACTCATCGGTCAGTCCTGGTGCACCTTGGTAGGGCATGACAATAAGTAACCTGGTTTGTGCTTGAAAAGAAAACGCGTACCTCTTTCACCAGCTTGTTCCCCCTCAGCTGATTCTTCCGCTGAGCTTCAGTATGGATATCATCCAAAAGGTCATCGACATCATAAAGTACATCTTTCAGCTTTTCAAGAAAGTCTTTGACACGATTGCTACTTGCAGATTTCTCTTCGGCGTCGAGAAGCACAACTTTAATTGCGGAGACAATAGTTTACGGGTCCTCGAGGTCGTCTTTGAGGTTCCACCACAAGCCAAGTTGCTGCAGAAGAGGGGAGCCCAATGTAGTGATGATGTCAAAAGCAATTGATTCCGCCATTGCTAGGTGTTGCTGGTTCAACGAGTTGATGCCCAAAATTTAATTTCATCCATTATTTTAGTACTTTTATTAACAACTGTAATCCTCAAAACTTATACATTCAATTAATTTGGTCTCAATCTAAAATAATTCAATAAATTTAATATTTTATATTTAATATTTAATATTTTTTGTGATATTCACAAATCAAGTGAGTCCATCAAATCAAAGCAACAATTGGATAACTGAATGTTACCATATATCAACGAGTTACTTTTAAACTTTTTATACCAAGAAGTATTATAACATTTTAATGAGAAGAATAAACAATTTAGGTGAATAACAAAATTTGATAGAATTTTTAAGTTTAGAGAGTTGTATTTATTGAATTGTTTTAAATTAGGGTCAAACTAATAGAATGTGTAGTTTTTGGTACCAACTTGAAAGAAAGTGTCTGGTTTTGGTGTCAACTTGAAAGCAAAAGTTCTTTAGGTACTAATTTAAAAAAATGTGTATGGTTTTTGTACCAACTTGGGAGCAAAAATTCTATAAGTATCAACTTGGAAGAATGTACATACTTCAAGTACCAAATGTGTATGTATATCATAATTATTTTACGCAAGTTTTTAGTTTAGATTTTATTTTTCTTTTAAGTGTTGTGATGTGTGCGCTCTATTTGGATATATTTTGATTATTAATTCGATCATACTTTATAACAATTAATCCATTGATAAAGGCTTATATGTTTCACCTAAGTGATTCAGTTTCAAACAACATAGTCTGCAGGGGTGTATAAATTTATCTAAATTTAAAATCAGATAGAAATATTATCTTGTACTCAAATAAAATAATAATAATAATCATAAATTTTTAACCACCACAAACCATTCAACTATTCAATTTGATCTACACATTTTATCAGCAGAAAATAACTGGAATTTTCTTAGAACCTGCAAAATGGACCAGACCGGTCATCGTCCACCAACTTGAAACATCGTAGGACGATAAGAGTCGACGGCGGAGCATGTCGGTGAAGGCCATGGTGGCGGTGGTTGCTTAGCCTTGAAAGACCAAGTGGGAATTTGGGGGACTTTAGGTGTATTATTCCCTTAGTAATTTTTAATATTAATAATTGAAGCACAGAGAATGACCTTTAGTAACTTTTAAAATGAATTATTGAAGCCTATGTTTTTATTAAAATAAAATATTGATTATTTTTACTACCATTAACATTAAATCCCCTATTAAAGTAAATTTCTTTAATTAACTATATGTTTCTCCAACTTGTAATCTTTAGGGTGATTTTGGGTAACGAATGTACAGTTTAAGACTTTAAGTTCAAGTACCATTTGTTTAGGTACTAAATTGGAAAAATAGTATAATTTAAGTACCAATTTGTCATTGTCCAACTTATTTCCCCCATTAATCTAGTTAAAGCCTTAGCCTTCACTCACTGCAATTTCCGATTTAAAGCTCAGATCAATAACCTCGCCGGCGAAACGCTATCGCATCTCCGACATCCAGGTAACTCTTCTTTCTCCGGTAAAAATTAGTGCTTCAGCCGTCGGTGGCGGCGGGTTTTTGCCTTTTTTGTGTGTTTTTAGGTTTTCGAATTGTCTAGAAAAAGATAATCTTATTGACATATTTCTTTATTAGGTTGATAATTGGGAAGGGGAATGTTTATGTCTCCAGTAAAGGGGAAATGCAATTAAGTTGATAATTGAACTCTTTGGTTTGGTTTGTACTGTAGAATTCCTTGGAACAAATTCTGGGCAAATTGGGTTTTTTTCCCATCAGGTTCAGGATATAATAATCATCACTTTTTTAGTGTTCTCTTGGCTACCAAGTTCTTGTTTTATTTGGAATTTGTATTGAATCTTTAAGACATTTGTCTTTAAGTGTTAGGGTGACTAGAGATGGCAACAGCTACATACCCGCCGCCGCCGCCGTATTACAGGCTCTACAAAGATTACTTAGAAAACCCTAAATCGGCACCGGAGCCTCCGCCTCCGATTGAAGGCACCTACATTTGCTTTGGTGGCAGCTACACAGTGAGTTTAATCATTTTATTTGCAAATTACTTGCTACAATTTGTAAATTTTTTATGTTGTTTCTTTTGGATGTAGACTGATGATGTGCTTCCAAGTTTGGAAGATCAAGGGGTTCGCCAACTCTACCCCAAAGGACCGAATATTGGTAATTTTTATATCTTGCTTTGATTTTGTGAAATCGTTTAATGGAGTTCATTTTAGCTTCCTTCACATGGTTGTTAGCTGGTTAATCGTTTATCTTGCTTTGATTTTGTGAAATCGTTTAATGGGAGGCAATTTTTGAGGGACTTTTTAATTCAGTTTGTACTTAATATGTTATCTTATGTCGGTTTATGTGGCTATAGGACCCTTGGATGCTCTAAATCTCTGATCGTTTTTTCTTCACTGTGCCGATATACTATTGATGAACATTCTAACCACTTCTAGATTTCAAGAAGGAACTGAGGTCACTTAACAGAGAATTGCAACTACACATTTTGGAGCTTGCGGATGTTCTTATTGAGAGACCATCACAATACGCTAGACGAGTGGAGGAGATGTCTCTTATATTCAAGAACTTGCACCACTTGCTGAACTCATTGCGTCCTCATCAGGTAAAAACACCATTGTCACATTATCCGAACAGTTTTTTCCCTGCTTGGTAGATGCTTTTGTATTCATTAGGTTCTATGGTGGTATTTTGTTGCTGCAGGCTAGAGCAACACTAATTCACATTCTAGAACTTCAGATACAGCGCCGTAAAGAGGCTCTAGAGGATATTAAGAGGTATGTTCCTAAAATATCGGAGAAACTGCTCCAAGCTAATTTTTCTGCTGAAACAGAATATTTTTTTCTTTGAGCGCGCATTTACCGAAGAGACGCTTAGAAGTATTATATGAAATATGATCATTGATGCCTATCCAAAACTCTTGCTATAATTATGAAGATTACAAGAATGCATCAGTTACATATACTTTAGATAACGGTTAATGGCCTAGGAAGAAATTGTATCTTCTCATGTGTCTTTTTTCTTTTCCTTTCCTTTTCACTCGTTCACTAGGGGCAATTTTTACTCCGAGAATGTAGAAGAATTATCCTCGTATTGTTTATCAACTTAATTGCATTCCCCTTTCACCGATGACAATGACATTTCCCGTCGGGGGTCATAAGATGTTATCAATGCCAATGCCCTCATCAAATTTCAACCTTTCCAGTTTAGGCATACGGTTGAAATTTCTTTTCATGTGATATTTACGGGAGAACTTGTTGCGTTAAAAGTCTTCCCATGATCTACCTGTACCATTAGCAAATGACAGAATATTTCTTGGTTCTGCAACTTTGTTTCATTGCTTGTTCAGGAGGCGAGAAGAAGCACAAAGACTGCTCAAGGAGTCGCTCGCGACCTTAGATGGACAGTAGTAAGCCGAGTTTGAGCTCGAATTGCGAATTGCTTCTTTCACGAGGTTGATTCCGTAAACCGAGCTTACATTTTCAATTAATTCAAGGAGTCTGAAATAGATCCAGAGTTGTAGTTAAAAGCTTAACATGCTCCCAACTTGTGGTAATTTTCTTTTTTATTAATGAGGAATCTCTGTTTATATTTGAATCACTTTGCAGACTGTAAAGTTATAGGGATTCACATAACATTTTGGTTTCCTTGAGCAGTTAATTTTGATTTGAAATCACTCTAGGAGCTGTTAAATTACCCAATGTGTTCAAGGGATCAAGTTTGGATTTTTAAGAACATATTCCAAAATAAATGTATTATAAAAAACAAAATAAACACATTTTTAAGCATAATTAAATAAAATGCTTAAATACTAAAATTATCTAAAACTTAAAGGTGTGTTATATGTATTGAGAAATTTCAATATTTAACTCAATATTTGCTCCAAAAAGTTTATCAAAATATTCATCTTTTAATTTTATAATTATTTTTTAAACATTAATAATGTATTTTATTTAAATTTATTAAAAAAATGAGATAATTTTATGATCATGAGAAAAGTAATTAAATGTTTATAATTTTGAGTTAATTACACTGATCACTCTCAAATTATGTCTGAATTTTAAATTGGCTCTCAAACTATTGAATAACATTTCAAATTAAATTGAGTCCTTTTGTCAGTTTAACAATTCACTTGAAAAGTAAACATCATATTAGATTTGGCGTGAGGCACATATTTAAGATATATGAATTAAATTTTGAACACGTGTACACATGTTACATGGACAACATGATGTACACGTTTTAGTTATGCTATGCTATAGATCTAATTTTGTCGATTAATGCCCAAACTTATGGCTAGGCAGAAAACTCTGATTGAGAAAAATAGGCTTAATACCCAAATAGGTACCTAAACTATACTCGTAGATCACTTTTGGTGTATAAATTATTTTTAGCTCTAAATAGGTGCTTAAAGTTTCAATTTTGGTCATTTTAGGTGCCTAACCATTAACTACCGTTATTTTTATTTTAAAAATAATTTTTTTATTTTATTTATTTTTTAATTTAATTTTTAACTTATTTTCTAAAAAAATCCTAAATTTCCCAAAACTCACAAAATGGCCCTAAATTCGAAATCCTTAACTTCCCCGGCCGAACCCGCCGCCAATGGTTTTGCCGCCGCCCTCATATCCGCCGCCGGACTACCAAGATCGTTTCCCCAACCACACATCGCCGGTAAACGGCGGTAGGTGTGTCGATCGGCTTCCTAACGTCAAAAGAAGCCAAAATCGTGAAAGAAAGTCGTCGGCACACCTACCGTCGGTTATCGTCGATGGGTGGTTGGGGGAAACGGTCGTGGTGGTTCGGCGAAAGTAGTGGTGACCTCTGATGAGGTAGTAAACGGCGACATCGGCGGTAATTTGGGGATTTGGGGTTTTAGGTTAGGGATTTGGGACTGTTTTGTAAAGATTTAAAACTGTTAATATTTTTAAAAAATTGAATTTTGAATTTTATTTAAAAACTAATTAAAAGAAATTAAAAATTAAAAACATGTCACTTGCCACAATTTAATTGGCTAACGGTTTTAATTAAGGTTAGGCACTTAAAATGACCAAAATTGAAACTTTAGGCACCTATTTAGAGCTAAAAATAGTTTAGGCACCAAAAGTGATCCACAAGCATAGTTTGGGCACCTATTTGGGTATTAAGCCAAAAAAATATTAATAGTTGGCGGGTTTAATTAGAATATTTAAAATTTAAGGACCAATTTAAAATCCGTGTCATAATTTGAGGACTTGTAATAAAATAACTCATTTTATACTAAAAAGATACCGTTGTAATAATAATACTCCTAGTTTAACTGTTTTTTGATTAGCTTGTATATTTAAGACGGCAACAGGCAACGGTCGTTATGGAGGGTACTGTTTTAAATAAAATGCACGGTCCCAAATTGTACGGTCACCAAACTAAGTTTCGTAGATTTTTTCTCACACTCTCTCGTTTTTCTGAGCTGCAATCTGCACGCAACACCGAATGCCTAAGAAAATCCAAAGAAAATCCAATGAAAGGAGAAGAATCAGCCAAGAATCTAATTAAGATTTGGTTTTCAATTTTTCCCAACACCATAAAAGTACCCATCGCCCCCATTACAATCTCCAAAAGTATTTGTTTTTATCTCAAGAATCTAACAAGGTTTCTGCTGTTTCTCTCATCAATTTGTTGAGTTTTTCTTTGTAAGTTCTTATCTCTTTTTTTTTTCAATTTTTTCTATAGGTTTTGTTGGGTTATATTGATTGCATTTTTTATTTGATTAGGTGTGATTTACGGAAAAGGGTGTGGATAAGAAGGCATTTTAGAGGATTTTGAATTCTGGGTTGTTGTGTTTTTTAGATATATATTTGGGTTTGATTAGGTTTTTGTTAGGTTTTTTTCTGGGTTTTTCTTAGGTTCGGGAAATTATGAGAACTTCATGGGCAGATTCTGTGGCAAACTCTGCATCTGAAACTTCTGTTTCAAACAACAATTCCGTACCTCGTCCAACTCGATCCACTTATGTCCCTCCCCACCTTCGGAGCAGTGCAGTTGCCGACGCGCCTACCCCGTCAGGTCCGCCCACTGAGAGGGCAAGTTTTGGCGGGAACGCTGGTGGTTCCCGTTGGGGCGGGGGCAGTGGGAGTAAGCCTGAATACGGGCGTCAGGGGCAGGGGAATGGTTATGCTGCAGTCGGACGAGATGGTGGCGGTAGCGGCGGCGGTAGGAATAATAGAAGTGCAGGCTGGGATAGGAGAGAGAGGGAAGTAAACCCATTTGTTAATGATGATAGAGTAGATGATGTGAAACAAGGTTTTAGTGAACAAGTGAACCCGGCCATCAATTTCGATGCATACGAAGATATTCCGGTGGAAATTAGTGGTGAAAATGTGCCACCGCCTGTAAATACATTTGCCGAGATAGATTTAGGTGAAATGATGAATCAAAACATTAGGAGGTGTAAGTATTTAAAACCTACTCCGGTTCAGCGATATGCTATCCCTATCGCATTAGCCGGAAGAGATTTGATGGCTTGTGCTCAAACCGGGTCAGGGAAGACAGCTGCATTTTGCTTTCCTATTATTAGTGGGATTATGCGAGAGCAGTATGGACAGAGAGCTCGTGGAGGACGAACCGTTTACCCTCTCGGTCTGATTCTATCTCCCACAAGGGAGCTTTCTTGTCAGGTGAGATTCTTAGAAGGTGTATTCTCTTCGAATGGTTTAATGTGGTTTTGTTCTGAATTCTGATAATCATACACTTTCAGATACATGACGAGGCCAAAAAATTCTCGTATCAAACTGGTGTCAAAGTGGTTGTTGCCTATGGCGGAGCACCGATTAACCAACAGGTTGTTATTGCATCAATTTAGGTTCTGCAAATCATTCTCACTGTGTATTATTTGATGTATTTAGCTGCTCTATTAACCTGTTATAACTATTTATCATGCTAAACTGATTCACTTTTCTATGTTATAACTATTTATACAGCAAATTTGACCTGTTATATTTTGACATTTATCATAATATTGGAATAGATTTTAGGATTTCTTTCCAAAGTTTATGGTTTTCGTTTGTTTATCTTCTCTTTTTATTTACCAATGGAACTAAGAGAGGGGGAGAGGTCTACTTATTAATATGAGGAACAATGGTGCGGATACATTGCTGATTTTGACTCAACTAGTTCTTGGTTTTTTCAAATGTATTGTAGTTTGCTGTCATTTTTGTCTAATTTTGATATCTTCATTAAGAGTGTGGAAGGAAGGAATCTGTAATGTTTCGTAAACTATTAGATGCATTCTCCGTGGAAGATGTAATTTTTCTGAATGGTGGTGATATGGATATTAGCTTGTTTAGAACTTTAGTTATTTGTTACTGGAACTTGGGTGTATTGTCAGATACGGGTATATATGTTTGAGGCGGGTATGTTTAATTTTTAAGTTTATGTCTTTATATCTGGTCATGTTGTCAGGATTTTCACTTAATGTTTTAATGGAATTTTTTCCTTCTCTTTTTTTGGTTTTGTTTACTAATATTTTGTTCCATAGTTGCGGGAGCTGGAGAGAGGGGTCGATATTCTTGTGGCAACTCCAGGACGACTGGTTGATTTGCTAGAGAGGGCCAGAGTGTCATTGCAGTCGATTAGGTACTTGGCCCTTGATGAGGCGGATCGCATGCTTGATATGGGTTTTGAGCCACAAATCAGGAAGATAGTGGAACAAATGGATATGCCTAATCGGGGTGTCAGACAAACAATGTTGTTTAGTGCTACCTTTC
Source organism: Hibiscus tridactylites (assembly GCA_958450335.1). Classification (NCBI taxonomy): domain Eukaryota; kingdom Viridiplantae; phylum Streptophyta; class Magnoliopsida; order Malvales; family Malvaceae; genus Hibiscus; species Hibiscus tridactylites. Next base: position 562,188 of record OY288266.1, on the reverse strand, counting down.
CAAGAGAGATACAGGTTGGTTATAATTGCTAAATATGGTTTCTTTGTTGGTTCATGTTTTCTGTTATTTGAGTGTTGAAGTTGTATTTTTCGACATATTCCACTCATATGTTTCACACTTATAATTGTTTCAAGTTTTTCTGCTATGTGATTTTGGTGGGGTGGGGTTGTGTTATTTCTCTTTCAAAACTTCCCAATCCGAAACGAAGTGAAAATGCTAGTTCGTCTTGCTTTGGAATATTTTTTAAATGCAATTATGATGATGGTATAGTTTTCGATAATAAAAAGAAAGACTTTCCAAATCAAACCACATAATTCTTTTGCAAATGGTTACTGTGCAGAGACTTGCTTCCGATTTTCTTTCAAGTTACATATTCTTGGCTGTTGGGAGGGTTGGCTCGAGTACAGATTTAATTGTTCAAAGGGTTGAATTTGTTCCCGAGTCTGATAAGAGAAGCCATCTCATGGATCTTCTTCAAGCACAGAGGGAAAATGGGGAGCATGGAAAGGTAATACAATACTACCATGTGTGGAGTTGCTTATGTTCCTTATCCATAAATCTTTTAATCAAATCTGGTTACCGCGTTGCTCGGTATATTTGTATGATGAATAATTTCTGTCCGGTATGATAATTAATAGCTGTGTATCTTTGACTTGGCAGCAAGCTTTGACTTTAGTTTTTGTGGAGACTAAAAAAGGAGCTGATTCATTGGAACACTGGCTGTGCATTAACGGATTCCCATCGACGACGATCCATGGTGATAGGAGTCAACAGGTAATTTATTGAGAAATAAAATTTGCTGAAGAGAAGTGAAAGAATGAGGCCTTTGTAGCTGTGTGGAATGATATGCTTGTTCTTTTAATTACTGTCTTGGTTTATATGATTAACCTTTTTTTGCCTATATTATATGCTAGTCTTGTTCCATTGAGCATTGCTTCAATTTCAGTGACTTCTAGACTATATTACTCAGACTCGAGTTTGAATGTTGGTTACGGGTATATGTCCACCATGGGATCTTTCGAGATTCGTCTCCTCCTACCCTTGTTTGGATTCACATCAGACACTGGTTACTTCAAGAATAATAAAGAGTTGGAATAACATAGATGCAGACTCGAAGAATAAGAATTTTTCTGGAGCCAGAATTAGACAAAAGATGTTGATTTTGCATTATGTTATCTATCAGATGGTCTTTGATGAGTGGTGACATTAATGTGTTCGTTCTCCCTCGTATTTCATTCATCTTGAGAGATCCATTCACCATTCGAAAAATGTCTCGGATAAGTTTTCTAGTAGTCTTGAAAAAACCGACCCTAAGCTGGTACATACAAACATTTAGCCTCTAGCCAGCTGGTTGAGCAGCCTAAGCTGTGAGAGAGTTTATAAATATTTTGCTTATCGTCCGCTTGTTGTTACACCAGTTGTTTTTAGTTAAAAGGTGTTCCGAGCCGTGTTGCAGTCTTGTGGTGATATGCTATTTACCTTCTTTTTATGTCTTTACATAAATGCCATGGGTTTGTTTGTATGCAGGAAAGGGAACTGGCATTGAGATCTTTCAAGAGCGGGAAGACCCCGATTTTAGTAGCAACTGACGTGGCTGCTCGGGGTCTCGATATACCCCATGTAGCTCATGTTGTCAACTTCGATCTTCCTAACGACATCGATGATTATGTCCACCGGATTGGTAGGACCGGGCGTGCTGGTAAAACAGGGTTGGCTACCGCATTCTTTGACGAGAGCAATTTGTCACTGGCAAGGCCACTAGCCGAGCTAATGCAAGAATCAAATCAGGAGGTACCTCCATGGCTCACCCATTATGCCTCCCGGGCTCCTTATGGTGGTAACAAGAATCGACGTTCTGGAGGGCGTTTCGGTGGTTGCGATTTCAGGCGGGAGGAGTCATTCGGTAAAAACCTGGATTACTATGGCGGAGGAAATAATGGTACTACATTCGGGGTTCCTGCCGATTATGGTGGAGGATACGCTCCTGGCGTGACAAGTGCATGGGATTAGGTCCCTACTCTATACTGGATCAATTTTCCGAGTTTCTCGAGTATGTAGGATCGGTATGGCTTGGAATGGTAACCATATAAGCCTAACGAGTCGTAGTTCGGAGGATGATGTACAAAACTAACCCGGTTAGGCTTGGGTGCATATGCGCTTTTGCATGCTCGGTTCAGTGAGAAATATAGGTAATAGACCGAACCGAGGATGCAAAAGTAATATGGAAGCAATATTTGCAACCCAAATATAAGTATAGTGATGAAAGAAAAGATGGAATCTGCAGGTCTTTACTGTGTTAATATGATTTTATGTTAATGAAAGAAGCAAAATGTGCCATAGCTTTTGTATATTAAGTATTCTGTTACTTTTCTTCATCTTCAATAATCTGCTACCAATTCCTTTTTTCTCAAATTATATAATAAGAAATTAAAATATAATTTACTTAATTTTAACGTTAATAGAAATATAAAGAGTATTTAAGAATTCTGTTTCCTTTTTATGGAGTTTCCTGCTTCACTTCAAATAGCAAAAGCTTGACCTAGTAACATTTCAACTTTCAAGACTTTAGGTTGTCTGTCCTTTCCAAAATGACAGTTTAGGTGATTGTATGATTATCGACTCTTTCGTCACATATATTTTTTAAGTGTTCGAATCGGAATAAAAATCATCTGTTCTTTTTCGATGTCCTTATTTATTCTCCTACACTAAAAATTAGATTTGGGGTTTAAGGTTAGAGTTTGTAGTTAGAGTTTAAAAAATTTAGGATATGGTGTATTTTTAAGGTATATGGTGTAAGGGGAAGGATTTAAAATTCAGGGTTAAGACTTGAAATTTAATTTTTTTATTGTTTTTTTTTTTTTTGTGTTGGGACATAAAAAGAAACATCGAAAAAGGGAAGAAAATTATTAGTATCATATACAGGGGCGGAATAGAGATAGGACTTGTGGGACCATGCCCTAGAAAATTTGGGAAATTAAAATTTAGTCCTTTCAAATTTTAAAAAAATAATTTGGCCCTTGGAAATTTTTTAGATATTCATATTAAACTCCAATTTTTTTAATATTCTTAATTAAATCTCTCGTGATTTTTAAAAGTTCTCATTAAGCCATTCAAATTTTTAAAAATTTTAGTTAGACACCATCTTTAAAATAATCTAAATTGAGTCCTTAAAATTTTTGAAAATTTTATAATAAACCTTTGCATTTTAAAAAAAAATAAGTTGTACTCCACGCCCCAATTCTCTCACCAAATTGAGTCAGTGATTATATATATAAATAATCAATTAAATTGTCATGTCATAAATCAAATTTGATATTAGTTTAGTTGGGAAAATATTGATATATATCAATATTTTAAGGGTGATTAATATTATTATAAATGGAGTATATTTTATTATTTTATAATTATATATAATCTTGTTCATTGAACTTTTAAAAATTTGTATTTTAGCCGACATTAATGACTATTAACCAGTTGATATAGTTAAATAAAATTCTCGAGTTATACAAGATAAGATTGAAGTTGTAACAGAAGATTAGACCTCCGTCAACATTAGACATTAACAAAATATTAAAAAAATGTTAAAAATGTTTATACAAAAATGATATATCACAAAAATAACATAAACACACATATATATAAAGTGATTAAAATATAAATACAATCCAAATGTACAAAAAATTACTATAATGCATACCCTTATAGGTGAAACACTTGCTTTAGAAGATTTATATTAATTATTCGTAACTCAGTTAATCTATATACTTATTTGTAAGAGGATGTTTAATAAGTTTGAAATTACAATCCCATAAATTAGACATCTAAAATAGAAAAAAAATACTAATAATGTAAAACATAAACATTATATTCAACAACAGTGTTCCCAGTCTTGAGATCATAACTCTGAGTCCTTGCTTCGGCATATCCACGAGCAAACCGGAACGTCCCGCTTCCGCCGACCACCGGCATCTCTCTAACGGCGGAAGACACCGCGTTCCGCCCCAGAACGGTAAGGCTGCTTCCATTATATTTCCCTTCCGTGAAAGCAAAGTTGTACGCCACTAACAAGCTAGAATCAGTCTGCGACGCGAAAGCATAAATCCCTTGCGCTTCTCCCACGTGTTTGGACCCTATATCGGGGCTTACCGTCAAAGGGTCATCGAACACCACCACTACACCGAACGGAGACGAGGCGGTCGTCGTGCGTGCTTGCGCAACGCGGACGGCGGTGGCGTTTTTGCCGACGACGATGTCGTGGAAGTAGAAATGGAGGTGGCTTAGTTTTTCTGGTTTGTTAAGGCCTAGGGACGATGGGGAGAGGTTCTGAGAGAAAGAGCTCGATTCTACGGTGGTGAAGGACGAAGTTAATGAGAGAACCGTGAGGAGAAAGGCGGCGGTGAAGGAGTGTTTGAGGAGGAGCTCCGCCATGGTTGAGGCAATGAAAGCTTGTGAAAATGAATGAAAACTATGGAGCAATATATAACTTTTTTTTAATTATGGGACATACATAAAAACATCGAAGCAAAGATTTTTATATTAAAAGTTGGTTGGCATTAAGAGATTTCTTAAGAAGAAATTTAACTATAAGGTGGTTTAGTCAAACAAATAAATTAATGATAATGCTTTACCAGCCAAATTTAGAATGGATAAAAATTTGATGTCTTTTTAATGTTTTTTTGTGCTGTAACACTAAGAAATAAAATTATAATTCTTAATTTTAAATTCTAAATCTTAAATCTTATACTATGCACCCTAAAATATACATCATACATTTCATATTCTAAACCCTAACCTTAAACCTTATATTTTTATAAAGAGGCATAAATAGGACATTATAAAAGGGCCGGCGATTTCTACTCACTTAGAACAACCCCAGGTCTCCTTAATTAATGTTTAAAAAATTGAAAATTAAATTAACGTCACAAATTATTATTTATTAAAATTTAATAAAATTCGAATCGAGATACATTAAATATATTATTTGAATTATTTATTACTTATTATTATACCTTACATTTGACTTTTTTTAGCAAATGATATTTTACTTGAAAGTCGTGCAACAAACATGGTCACCACTAAAGGTTTAAAAATATGATAAATACGTTTTATAATTAAATTTATATAAAATATATATTTAAAATTATTTAAGAACATATACTAGATTTAAATTTATACCATACATGATACACCCTAAACTTTACATTTGACTTTTTTTAGCAAATGACATTTTACTTGAAAGTCGTGCAACAAACATGGTCACCACTAAAGGTTTAAAAATATGATAAATACGTTTTATAATTAAATTTATATAATATATATTTAAAATTATTTAAGAACCTATACTTAGAGGTGGCAATCGGGTCATTCGGTTCGGGTTCGGTTCGGGTCGTTTCAGTTCGAGTTATTTCGGGTCTATCTAGAATCGGTTTAGATTCGGTTTGGGTCGATTCGGTTCGGGTTCGGGTCTGTGATGAGTCGGATTCGGTTCGGGTATTGGATCGGGTCAAAATCGGATCGATTGTTTTCGGATCGGGTCAATATCGGATCGGTCACTTTCGGTTCGGGTCAAAATCGGGTCGTTCGGGTCGCTTTCGGTTCGGGTCAATTTCGGGTCAGGTCAACATTTAAATTTTTGGGTCAATTTGATTTGAGTTGGGTTAAAGGTTTGAGGTTTAGTATTTATGGTTCAGTTTAGAGTTATTGGTGTATGAGATTAATTCTGATTCAACTTGGCAATCTATGCATTTGAATTTGATTAAATATTTAAATCAAAGCTTCATGTATCCATATAATTTTTTTGTATAATTATATTGAATCAAAGTTTATAATAATAATAATAATAATAATAATGTCTGAAATGAATTAATTTATTAAACTTAGGATCTAATTGAACTAACTAAAATCTAAAAGCATAAATCACGGACATAATTAAAATAATTTTAAAACTAAATGTGAAATTTCAATTAAATTAATCTAAATTGAAACTCAATTAAATCAAGAAAAATAGAAAGGCAATTGGTAAAAATAGAGAGGGAAAAAAACAAAATTTTGGAGGGAAATAAACCACCAATTTTTTAAGCTAGATTGAAAAGAAAAAAAGAAAAAGACAATTGGAAAAATAGAGAGAGAAAAGACAAAATTTTGTAGGGAAATAAGCCACCAATTTTTTAAGCTAGAGATTAATTACTTTTTAGGTCATGTTGCATTTAAAATGTTACATTTTAGTCAACTTTAAGTTTTAGTTTAATTTAATTTAGTCACAAGTATTCCCACGGTTTAGACTTCGGATATAGAAATCCCCTCCCCGTAGTGATATTTAGTCTCTAAAAATTTATTTTTAGTTGAAATTGACTAATCTTTGTAATTTAGTCTATTACTTTAATATATTGATATTTTCGTTCATTTTAATTTCAAAGATTTAATTTTTAGCCAAAATTGACCCCTATTTATTTATATGGTATAATTACAAAATTGATCATTGGACTCTCAAATTTCTCCACTTTCAAATTGTCAATTTAGTCTACAATTTCAATTTTATGTTGTATTTTATGATGAAATTATAAAATTGGTCACCGAGATCTCAAATTTCTGTACTTCATTTTATTATTTATTATATTGTTAACAATAGATATTCGGGTCAAAATCGGGTTAAAATCGGGTCGATATTCGGTTCAGCTTTCGGTTCGGGTAGCATTCGGTTCGGGTCCATTCGGTTCGGGTCTATTTCGGTTCGGGTCCATTTCGGTTCAACAAAAAATTTCGGTTCGGTTCGGTTCGATTCGGTTCGGTTCGGTTCGGGTCAACTTCGAATCATCATGTTCAGGTCAAAATCGGGTTTCTGTTCGAGTAATTCGGTTCGGGTTTCGGGTCTCGAGTCAAGTTTGCCAGGTCTACCTATATTATATTATAATCACTTAAGATTATTTAAAAAAAACTGGTCAAACAAAGCACTTGGTTCAGATTTTAAAAGTTTTAATTTTTCAGAAAATTATTTATAAAATAATATAAATTTTAATTCAAACTCGATTTAAAAAAAGATAAATGAGTTCGAATATATTCGAATTCAAGAACAACATACTTCTATCTCTTTGGCTTAAGTTTGAATTTGAACTCATATGCTACTTTTTTTATAAAAATATATTAATATTTTTAATTTTCAAACTTTTCCGAAAATATTATTTTAACCTATAAAATTATTTTTGTTTCATTTAAATTTTTGTTAATGGTCTAAAGTTGATTATAAGATAATATTTGTTCATACATATTTTTAATCATTTTGAGGATGGGCATACACCTTATAATAGTACATGTTAATATATATTTTTAACCCTTTTTAATAAAACGTATCATTTGAATTTAAATTGTTTATTTTTTTTATGAAAAAATAAAGAAGCTTAAACTAAATCGGTTATTTTTATCATTTTGTTTTTGTAATAATTTATAATAAAAAATTACAAATTTAATAAAAATGTGCAATTAAAATTTAATTAAAAAGTCAAAGGACTACTCTACTCATTTCTTCAAAAATGAAACAAAAGATTGTGAGGGTAGGTGGGTGATAGGTGACATACGACTTCGGTACTTTAATTTGTTTTTCAATTCAATATTTATATGAAAACATCGATTTTAAGACTCATCGTCAATCCGTTTTTTTCTCTTTTTGTTGATTGGAGTAATTTAACAATATGTACTCTACCAATGAGCACTTCAAAATTTCGCTATGTCGTTAGATTTAAAGAACATCGACGAAGATCTTATGAGAAGATTTAATTTTGTTATTCATGTTTGTATACTCTTTGCTTTTTTACGTTTATTTTTTAAGAGTATGCTTATTTTGCACTTCTTCTCATTATCTTAATGAAATTTAGTGTTTATTCAAAAAAAAAAACTCATCGTCAATCACGTTTATTTTTTTATATAAAAAAGTCACCTATCACGTTTATTATTTCCTCCATTCTAGTAAAGTTATTATATTTGTGTTTTAAAATTGTCTCAGTCAAAATATCACTTTAAAAATTTAACAATTTTTATAAAACACGTTTATTTTCTACTTTTTTTAATTTCTAACAAAAATAAAAGTTAACATTTCAATCTTAAGTGCTTGGAACCAACAAAATGAAACTCTTTTTTCAACAAACTACTTATATTTTTAAGACACAAATTTGATAATTAGCAGATAGTTGATAATAGGTTACATTAATTGATAACTGATTGTATTAGTTTATTTGACTAACAGATTGTTTTAGTTAATTGTATAAAAATATTTGGTAAAACTAATCGATAGCTTATAGTTGTGTTGATTATTTGAACAAGCAAAATAAATATAAAGACGTGATTATATTCAATACTTGTTTAACTATTTTATTAGTTCTTAATATTTTGTATCTATTAATATTAATTAGATTATAAAATTTATTTTTTAATATAATATAACTAAACATATTTGAAGGTTTAATTTATTATTTATAATAATAATAATAATTATTAACCGAACTGATGCTCAATTGTCATCACTACCAACATTTGACTAATGTGATTAACACTATCGATGTGCATATTTTTATCTAATATTCCGGTTACAAGCTCAAGTTCTTAGGCTTCCCTAGTTTCAAGCTCAAGACTTTGTCGTTTGCTGCAGTTTTTATCTTACGAGAGTTTCTCTATGGTTAGATCGGACGCTTTTTTATCTCAGTTAACATGATTCGCGTCGTATAACGAGGGACCCTGCCTCCGGATAGAATTCTTACTAGGATTTTGGGATAATGTCTACTTCCCATCGTCGGAAAAATCAAGCAGTTTTTATTTCTGTTTGTTTATTTTCGTTGCTCAGGTGATGTTCCTGTGTGTTAGTGTCATCAATGTCCTTTTGTTCTATGTTTCGATCATTAAACTTCTTGTGAGCATGTTTCTTGTCCACGTTGTAGGGACGTTTGTCGGTGGGCTTTGTGGGAACAAGGGTTTCGTGCTCCTTGTCGGCGTCTGCACGCTCATGCATGATTTTACGCTTGACTTTGTTTGTTGTGCTTTGAATGTACGGCCTTTTACCTTTTAAATGAATTGAATCTATCTTTGAATAAAAAAATTAATATTAAAATATGATGTGATGAAAAAGACTTATAATATAATTTATGAGAAATTAAAATTATAATTATACATCTAAAAAAACAAAAATCACTAATAATGCAAAACATAAACAGTATATTCAACAACAGCGTTGCCAGTCTTGAGATCAAATGTATGAGTCCTTGCTTCCACATATCCACGAGCAAACCGGAAAACCCCGCTGCCACCGACCACCGGCATCTCTCTTACGGCGGAAAACACCGGGTTCCGCCCCATAACGGTAAGGCTGCTCCCATTATATTTCCCTTCCATGAAAGCAAAGTTATACGCCATTAACAAGCTAGCTTCCGTCTGCGACGTCAAAGCATAAATCCCCTGCGCTCTTCCCACAAGTTTAGACCCTATATCGGGGCTGACCGTCAATGGGTCGTCTATCGCCACAACCGCACCGAACGGCGACGAATCGGACGTCGTTGGTGCTTTGGCGACGCGGACAGCGGTGGCGTTTTTGCCGGCGACGATGTCGTGGAAGTAGAAATGGAGGTGGCTTAGTTTCTCTGGTTTGTTTAGCCCCATGGACAATGGGGAGATGTATCGAGAGAATGACTTTGGCTCGACGGTGGCGAAGGACGAAGTTAACGAGAGAACCGTGAGGAGGAAGGCGGCGGCGGCGGAGAGTTTGTGGAGGAGCTCAGCCATGGTTGAGGTAATGAGAATTAATGTAGATTGTAGGCAATATATAAAGTGTTTACGTTTTGACTTGGAGATGTTGATTAGCTGTGCCTAATAAACCAATTGGTGTAAAATACTATTAATTGAGAATTTGGTAGGAAAATTTTTATATATCAACCGGTTTAGTTAGAAAAATGAACTGATGATATTATTTAATTATTTATAAATATGCATAAGGTGATGGCTTATCTCAATTTCAACTGGTTTAGGTTATTTGCCACGCAAAAGATATCAAGGATGTCCGAATAAAAATAATGGTAAAATGACAAAAGATGTCGTTAATGTTTGTATATTTTGTTATTTGGCTTCCTATTTGTTTTTGGTTCAAATATGCTTTTAATGTTTGTTTGTTTTGTCATTTGGCCTCTTATTATTTCTTTTGGTCCAAATATGCCCCCCAATGTTTCATTCATAGTCCAAATATGTCCATGTTGGATGTAAACTATCAATCAACTTACGGTCAACGGCTTATAAAAAAATTTTGACGTGGCATCAGCAGATCTTAATGCGTGGCAAGTCCAGTCAGTATCAGCTATTGAACGTCGGTTGAGTGATAGTTTCCATCTAACGGGGTATATTTGGACCAAATTGAAACATTGGGGACATATTTGGACTACGAATAAAACATTAGGGACATATTTGGACCAAAAGAAAAAATAGGGGACAAATGACAAAACAAACAAATGTTGGGCATATTTAGACCAAAAAATATAAGGGGTCAAATAACAAAACATGCAAACATTAAGGACATCTTTTATCATTTTACCAAAAATAATTGGTTTAAAGGTAATTTTGTTTTCGTAGAATTATAAATTAATAATTTTGTTAAATTTTCTAATTCTATTAATTCAGCCGTCGTAATACTCTAAAAATCATATTATCTTATATCATCAACTTAATTCTCAAATTTGATGAATTTTATCTATTATATTCACATCCTTTGATTGTTGTTGATTAACAGAGTCACTAAATTTTGAGCATGTGATCACTATTTTTTTTCCGTATAAACTATTATCAACAGTTGTCTTGTCATCTCAATGATAATTTGTCAGTTTTAATAACGTTGTAGTGTGAATAGAGATTTAAAATTATTTACCTATTTTAGAATTACAATTTCATTATAAAAAAATATGTCAAATATATTGTCACTTCATTAAAATTGTCTCGTCATCATTTTATAAGAATATATTAACTTATAAAGATAAAACACATAAACGTTCTAACTTACATATTATTTAAAGACAGCGTGTCTTATATGAAAAAAGACGACTGATGATAAGAACTTTGTTAGTCAACAAAGTCAAAGAGTGTGATTAATGCAGTTCGAACATATTGCTGATTTTGGACAACTATACTGGTTCAATGCCTCAATTGATAAATTTAAAATGGGATGTAGAATTGTTGATTTGAAATTACTATTAAGATCAAAACTACTCCTTAACTCATAATAATAATAATAATAGACTACTTAACCCTTTTATTTACAGTGAAGTTTTTATTTTTTTAATATTTTTATGTAATTTTTAATATTACCTTTATATAATTTAAAATAAAATAATTAAGGTTATTACGTACCAACCCTATAGAATTGAATATGGATTGATAAATTTGTATACAAATCATTTATGACATCATTTAAAAGAAATAAAATTACTTATACCTCAAATTAGTAAGGTGACATGAATTTTTGTAATATTTAAAAGAAATAAAATGTTAATTAGTAAGGACTCCAATAATTCTTTTAAACAAAGGTTAAAAAGGCAAAGATAACATAGGAGAGGATGATAACATTTCAATCCATATCTGTTTGAGAATAAAAGCTGAGAAATCTTTGTAAAAAAGTAAAAGCAATATCAAATGCAAAGCAGTTAAAAAAGAACTGTATGGAGCAGTTCCATTCCATGGCATTGGGATGTGATTCTGAAATCTTTCTAGGTTCCTAGTTCAGTCGTCTTCTCCTATGCGCGCGAGAGTCGCCGCTGTCGACATCGGAAACCCTCACAATGTCGTTTCTTCTCCTAGAAGATGAAGCTGAAAGCGATACCACAGAATCTATCTCGGCGGCGGTGTCCATTTGACTCTCCGGGTTTATTACAGCAGCAATGCTGGAGAATGAGTCTCTATCATCGACGACTGCTGGTGCCTGCTCCTGATTTCTTCCTGCCGAGTTGCCTCGGAAATATGCCTCAGCCATCCTTTCCGCTGAACTCAGTGTGGATGACAGAGAAGTATATCTTGCAGCTCTTCGCAAGTATGATTGTCGTTGAAGGTACAAAGAATGAATCCGGGAGGACATAACGTCGGAACCGGGTGTACTGCTAGGTGTCAGGTCAACATCATCAAGTGGCACAACTGCATTTTGCTCTCCCAGGAATTCGCGAGATGTTAAGATCCGGTTAAGTATGGAATCAGTTCTTTCTGCAGTTCCCCGAGAACCATTGGCCTCACGTGGTGGAGTAAGGTCACGAACTAAATCAAATCTGCTTCCAATCCGGCGAATCACCTCCTCCACAGGGAGACTTAGAGGAGCCCGTTGAATAGTTTGCCTCCAACTATCCACTCGCCGTCCAGTGGGCCGAGGAGGGATCTTAAAACCAGAGTCCTCATCTGGCTCGTGGATAACATTCCCACGACCAAATATTGGGGTCAGAGTTTTAATTGTCACCTCTCCTTTGCAGACGGGGCATTCATTTGCATCCGAATGCACATGCAACCATCGGTAGAGGCACGACCAACAAAACAGGTGACCGCAACAAGTTACAACAGGTTCCCGGGACAAATCCAAGCATATGTTACAATCGAAAAAACTACCATCATTGCTAACACCCTTCTCAGTATCATCCTTTCTATCTTCAGAAACCCCATCCTCCAAAAATCCATTGGTGGCTTCACATGCTTTCGGCACATCACTAGTTCTTTCCTCGGCCGCAACGCTGCCCTCACCTGCCTGCATCGTATTCACACTGCCAGAATTCCCCCTGTATTGATCGAACTCCACAGAGAGGCTCTGAGTAGCGGCAGGAATCGGAACCTGATGCCATCTCCACCGCCTCCGCCTAACCGCTTCCCGAATCCTATCGAATGGGTTATCAACTAAATCATCCAAATTTACACCTTCATTCGACAGCGATCCGGATCCGGTCTCAGTGGCGGGACCCAGATTCAAATCAAGGTTCATTGTATCAGAGGTTTCCTCAGCCATCACTAATGTTCCAAGAAACCCTTATTTTATAACCCTCCTTATAATCTTCACAAATGTAAGGTACCCAGATATAAAAACCTTAAATTTACCCTAGAATTTAAGAAACCCATATCTCAGAATCATAAAACTAAACAAAATTCATCAAAACCCCTAAATTTTCTTTTACCCTAATCAAACCCAAATCCAAAAAGCCCTTCTTTATTACAAATTTATCAAACCCAACAAGTAAAACCCTAATTTCTTCACAAATTTCATGAAACCCAGATCTAAAACCCAAATTAACAACCTCCCGAATTGGAAGAAAAAACCCTAGCTTTATGTCATCAAGCTGAAGACTTTAAATACGAGAACAGATAAACATTGAAAAATTATGGTAAAATATAACTTATTGAAGAAAAAAGAAAGACCTGGCCTTAATAGCCGACGATCGTGACCAGCAAACTCGGAGCTTTTCAAATGCTCTGAATCACTGAGTTCGATGGAGGGAGCTGTTATCTGAGTTCAGCTTGACTCGCCATGGATTGGGTCAGCGATCTTTCATCTTGTTTAGAGAGCAGAGGGAAGAAAAGTAAAAAAGGAAAAATTAGGAATTAAGAAGAAAATTTGTAGAGAATTCAAGGAAGCCGAAGGGGGAGAGAGAAAGAGGAGAGAGGAATGATTCTCTGTATGTGTGCTCATTTTATATAACCCATGATTTGGGTACTAATCAACGGTGATGATAATTAGAGTGAGAATTAGATGAAGACGTGGCTAAATTATAGGTGTGGGGTCAAGTGGGAAAAATTATAAGATAGACCCGACTAACTATATTATATTATCTGTGGTCTAAGTTAATAAAATTCATTCATCTCATGCTTTTTTAAGATGAATTTTTATTTTTTTTTACATGTGAAAAATGAATAATTATTTAAAAATTAAAATAAAATTAATAAATTTTATTAATTGAGATCACAAATGACGTAACAAGGTGGATTTATATAATAATTTCTGGTCAAGTGGAGATTATATTAGCTGTCAAATGAGGTATTGTAACCCAGGTTACTGCAGTGCACATAGACGATTTTTCTTCTTTAAAATTTAGGTAAATTACACTAGTAGTCAATGGATATCGAGGGTGTTTTAATATTAGTCATTTGAAATTGAAATATTTTCATTAAAGTCACTAATATTTTAATTTGTTTTTATTATAATTATTAAACTTTTAATTCTCTTTCATTATGATCATTTTCATTAAAAATATTGGTGTACTATATTAAAATCTTCTGACCCAAAAATACCTTAAATTTTTAAATTTAGAATCGTCATTAAGGTCAAATTTATTATTAACTAAATTGTTCTTTGTCAATCTCAACAGTGAGAATGATCCATATGGTCAGAAGATTAATATAGTTTAGTTTTAAGTTAATATGATGATTAACAATGACAGATCAAAAGGTTTAATTTTTAATTTTGAACGAAATATTCAGTTTTGATTGATTGCTTTTAACCTTCAAATCAACTTGAAACTAAACTATGATAATTTTCTAATAAAATATATATTTTCTATTGTCGGAGTAATTGACGATCGGTTCATTCATCATATTTTTAGCATTAATAATGATTGTAAAATTAGAAATTGAGGTTATTTTTTTGAAAAAGATTTTAACATGACATGTTTGTATTTTCGGTGACAAACTCACCTTGGTATATTGGGAGGGGCTCTTGCCTCCCACGCAACAATATTTTAACTTTTAGTTATATTTTTAAAAAATTAGATAAATTATGAATATGTTAACTTTTAGATTTAATTTATTATTTTTTTAATTTATTTGACTACCTATCATAAAAAATTAAGAAATTGAACACATTAAACGTTTAAAATTGGAAATTCACAAAATTATTTTAACAAGAGTAACGAGATATGCAAATATAAAAAATATATCTAATTTTTTAATCTAATAATTATATTAATAATATGATAAATATATAATTTTTACAAATTTTAGATAACATAACAAAAATAGTATGATAATTTGGTAAATTTTACTTTTAAGTAATCTTATATTTCTCCAACCAAACACAGTAATCTTACATTCTTGTCAAATAAGATAATGTAACACTCCCAAGGTAATACTACTTTTCAGGAATTTTATTCCAAATGTAATCTTACATTCTATGAACCAAACGCACCCTGAGAAACTGCTATGGTACCTTCTTATGGTTATAGTGGAATTTTAAGTCCTTTACTTGCTAATGTATGTCTTAATTGAGTTCGGCTTGAGGTTGGATAATTCTAAACTCGAGATTGACCACATTAGTGGAGGAATTCAATTCTTGGATCATATAAGCTGCTAAGGTAATCTTACAACATCACGCCCAAATACTATGATTTTTTGTGGATGAGACTCGTTGACGCGATTGTACTCCTCCAAGACCATGTAGCTCCGCCACTGGATGCTATCGAAGGTGTTCGGTTCTCACACACACATTTGATTCCATCTTGTGATTACACCCCGTCTCTTAGAAATTGGATACCGGACCGCAAGCATCGTTAGCGAATGAAGATTGTTCGATCAATATAGTTCGGGTTAAGGTTGGATAGTTATAAACTGGAGATTGAACACATTAGTAGATGAATTCAATTCTCGGACCATATAATCTGCTTCAAGTGATCTACGCCTGAATACTCCGACCTTCTGAGGACGAGACTCGTTGACGCGAATGAAGGTGTTCGGTTCTCATACATGTCGTTGATTCCATCTTCTGAGGATTGATTTTTTTCGAATACGAAAAATCCATCTATGCAATGAGCATGGGATGTAATGTCTGAATCATTGCTCTGTTTCTCAACTTCATTTGTTCACTGCAAAAGTTGCACTCACACATGGATGGAGGCCTTTTTAGTTCTAAAGGATTTGCATAAAAGAATGAAAGTGGTATGCTAAATAGATTAAATTTAGTTCGATTAAAGTATACATGAACTTCACTCAAATGAGACCAATCCGAACAACATTCAGACTGTTCAAATTTATCAAACTCAAAATTTTATAACTCGAACTTAAATAGACTAAACTCAAATGTCTCATTATTTGAATTCAGATCAACTACGAGAGCAAGTAAAGTTGAAAGCTTGAGCCAGTTTTTTTAGCGTTCAACAAGGTCAATGATGAGGACAATACAAGGAAAAGGCTCAAAATGTTCACATTCAAAACACAGCTAAAATGAAGTCACGGCAAACGGCAAAATCACAAATCCTTAAAGGTAACATAACAAACTAACACCATTCTCCTACACAAACACAACCGCCAAAGGCAACCGCGTCGCTAATTTAGAGCTTGTTCTTGAACCAATATACACCTTTGCTGCTCTGCTCCCCTTCATCTGGTTCCACGAAAATACACTCCTTTGCCTCTCTAAATATCGCCTTGTAAACCGGCATACCATCGAACGAATAATACTCTCCCAATATTGGCTTGATTGCCTTGGTTGCCTCCATTGCGTGGTAATGTGGCATCGTCGAGAACAAATGGTGAGCAACATGAGTGTCGGTTATGTTGTGGAATACCTTGTTCAATATCCCATAGTCACGGTCCACTGTCGCAAGTGCTCCCCGTAACCAGTCCCACTCCGACGAGTCGTAGTGCGGCAATGCTGGGTGAGTGTGCTGCAAGTAAGTGATCATGACAAGGAAGGCGTTGACAATGAGCAATGGGACACCATAAACACAAACAACCCAAGCCAATCCTTTGGCCAAGATGAGACGGTACAGCCCATAGGTGACAGCAAGGACACCAACATCAGATACGTAGATTTGCAGCCGTTCGCGGTCGTTGTAAATGGGGCCGTAAGGATTGTAGTGGCATGCAAATCCATCATAAGGCCTACCTGCTACGTTGAACATTAAGTAAAGAGGCCAGCCAATGGTGAGTTGGATTGTGACAGAGAAGAATCGACCCGGTGGATTGTTGAGGTATTTGGCCCACCATCTAATAGAGCTACGTTTCTTCGGGACGAACACTTCGTCACGTTCAAGAGAACCGGTGTTGGAATGGTGACGACGGTGGCTGTATTTCCATGAGAAGTACGGGACAAGTAGGGCCGAGTGGAAGATGAGACCAACCGTGTCATCAACCCATTGGTAGTCGCTGAAAGCATGATGGCCACACTCATGGGCGATGACCCAAACACCGGTCATGACCGAGCCTTGGACAGCCCAGTAAACGGCCCAGGCAACGAAAGAAAGAGGTTGTGGAAGGTAATGGATGTAAGTGGTGGCTACGTAATAGAAGATAGAGATCAAGATCATGTCGTAAATGAGATAGGAGAATGAACGGACAAGTGAGCGCTTGAAACAGTGCGGGGGGATGGCTTTTTTGATTTCGCTGAGAGTGAAGGGTGGTTTGGATATTGGGACTCTCTTCATTGAGCCAGATTCTGGCTTCCTTTGAGATGGGGGAACCGACATTCTGCCACCTGCACCCATTGTTCCACAACCTGGAGAAAGATCAAAGAAGGAACATGGTTAAAAACAAATATAACTGCAAACAGTTCGAAACATAATCTCAAAAACATCTAATTATATTTAAGTTAAATACAATCACATAATTAAATATTCCGATCCGAATCTGAGTAACATAAGAAACCCAGATCAAAACATTAAGAAGACAAATGATCCACCTTCCAAGTTGAAAAGAAAATAGGCTTCATATTCTCTAGTGACAGCTAATTATCTAGGGGTCAACAGAATAGTCAATCTTGACATAAACTAAACTAGATTTTAATCTTTAAAATCATAGATTTGGGATTTCTTTTTTCATTAAACAGCTAGGCCCCTTCTATCACACCTACTTAAATATAGTAGTTACTATTTATTAAAACATTGATAAAATTACAATTTAGCCTTAAAAAATGTTTTTTTCATAATTCAATCTAAGCATCTAACACAAAATCCTAGTGGATTATACATTCTAGGTATTGAAGCATAAAAGCAATAAGGCCAAACTTATCAATCAACTTGCAATGCAAGGACTCTACCACTTTAAACAGTCTAACAGACAGGCAAAAAAACATGGCAGAGCCACTGCACAGAAAGACAGGCATATTTAACTGTTAATATAATATAAAAGATGAAACATGTCGGCAGACAAGTTAGAGTGGTGAACTTGTGAATAAAGGAATAATCTATGGATGAAAATAAGTTGCCACTAGTTAAAGATGCGTTGACGAGATATTTTCAGGAGTGGTACTAATATGACTAAATCTCCTACATAAAGGAGCAACCTATTCCCTGTTTGTCACCAACAAAAGTACAGTAAAAGTAACCAATGAATTGAAAGCCCTACTATACCAATATACCAGCTTAATTTTCCACTTTATTGACTTTACCTTTTCTAAATTTACACGCAAGGCTCAGCATTAATATGCTTTAATATTAAGCTAATGACTACAATTCCCACTAACCTGGTCAATACCAACCATCCTGTTTAACTCAGTCAAGAATCGTCCTTCCTCGTTTGTTAAGTTAATTTAAAAATATTTAATATGTACCCAACTCAAAAAAAATCATTATTAACACTTTTTTTCGATTCAAGTTCTTGTATTGTTAAAACAATAGCCTACCCCATGACATTAAGGAAAAGCATGGGAAACTTTTACATGAGCAAAAACTAAAACATACATGTGGGGTTCAACCGTGTTGCCACGTAATTAAAACTTTTCCTTGCATGAACGGTTCAACTAAATACATCAAATAATAAACAAAGACTATTAGGAAATTGAATAAATGTAGATCCCACACCAAGCAAATCAGTGCCAACAGGCTGGAAAAAAATATCACGTGACAGCTTTGTCACTGGCTGAATTTATATGAGAACCTTTTTGAAAAATCAAGTGGTCATCACGTGATGATAGACAATGAATGGATGATTTATGGGAAGTGCCATAAATCGCTTTCATTTCCTACCCATAACAGTGTATCCATCACTTGTTCCCATATTAAGCTTAATCAAACTAATTTCGCTAATAAAATCGAATAAATCTATAAAATTGGTGTTGACTCACAAATGAAACTAATTAAACAGTACGATTTATTTTTAATTAACCAAAATCAAATAATAAACAAATCAACCACCAGAAGAGAAGGACAAATCGCCACTACTTTGTTCCCTAATTTAACGTATAATTTGTGTCGTTTTGTGATTGAAAAATAATTCATGAGCAGCCCACATTCAAATTGAAATTAGAGAAATCTTATAGTTCTTTATATTAAAATACAAAGAAGAAAACTGCAAAAGAGAATTCCATAAAGGCCGCCGAAACCCTAAAAACTCAAGACGGCGCCTTAAACCGTGTCTCGGTGTCAACAAGCTCAGAGTGAATCCATTAGCTAGCATATGTTCTTTCTTCCATTGAAGAATAAAATAACAAAAAAGCAAACACGATTCTTCATTCATCACTAATCAAAATATCTTACAATCTCTAACCAAATCATGCATGCATGAATACATATACATGTATTACATAGCACAAAGAGAAGAAAACAAGAAATCTAAAACAAAGAGAGGACATGAAAGATCTACGGCTTTACAGTACCGGTAATCAGCCGGCGGCAGCTTAAATCAAAATGAAAAACATGATAAGATCCGATAATTAAGGCGTTCATTGTTCAACACTCACTACAACTTCAGATCCAAACACAGAGAGACACAAACGACGAAAAAACAAAAGAAAATTTAACAAAAAAACATTCAAATCTGAGCTTCAAAACGCCAGAGATCTAAAAAAATTCAAAAAAATAATCAAATACAGCTAACAATCAAAAGAACATCAAAAATAAGGGCAAATTAACCGGAAAAAAAAAACAGGGGAAATGGAGAGAAATAGAAGTACCTGAAAATGCAGATAGAAAGTAAAAAATATCTTTAAATATTCGTTTTCCTTGGCCCTTCTGGTTTCCAAATACGGCCTCTTCTGATTTCTGGTGGCCGGGTGCCCTTTGTGAGCAACTCGAGGCCTGGTATTTAAGCTTTTTTGTTTTCAGCTTTCCCTCGTCGGATGGGTGGACCTATTTCCGTAATTTCGCACCACCACTAGTTCCTATTTCTCTTTCCTCCACGTGGCGTAACCTGGTTGGTCTTATCTCTTCCGGTTAACTAAGAGCCGTATACCGGTTGATTTCGCAGATTATATACCTTCTACTCCTCAGAAATATCTAACACGAAATTTTTATTTTTATTTATTTTTAATGGTTTCTGTTGTTTTTGACGGAAATACCCTTCAGGTCATCTTGGAAACGCCCCCGCTTTATTCTCCTTTAGATTCGTTTTTTAATTAAAAGGAATCGATGTTTTGATTTGATATAAATCTTAAAATATCACTCTTCGATTGTACCTTTATAATTATAAAGGATAACTACATATTTAGTACTTTACTTATTCTTGTGTTTTTATTTTAGTACCTCACATTTTTTTGGTAAAATAATATTTAACGTTACGTTTTTGTTCTGTTTTGGTAACTTGACCGTTAAAAATAAACGAAAATGATGATGTGATTTATTTTTAATTGGGATTATCGCAACTTTAGTCCTTAAAATTTATACATTTCTATTAATTTGATTCAAACTCTATCAATTTAATAATTATATTAAATATTTGGGATAAAACTATAGGAAAATGCACAAATAATTACCAAATAATCTAATTTTAGTCTAAAAATCACTCAAAGCAATAAATTTGGTTAAAACCCAAACCACAATCATTTAGTTCAATTCTATTAAAATTGTAGGAAAATACAAAACATTAGTTAATTAACAAGAGAACCTCATTTACAGTAAACATCAACTTTCTTTCTAACAATATCATCGAGGGCTTGTTCCACTTATGGGGCTTTAGAGTTTTAAAGATTATAATCGAATTTTTTAGCCTTGATGGACAACAATTCTTCGTACTTTATCTCTTTAGCGGGGTTGTTGATATAGATATCGCTTCTACTAGTTTTAGAACCTTCGATGACAATAGCAGTGTCGAGGGAATTTCTAACCATCATTGACTATCTTTTTCTTCTTGTGTCTTCTCTTTTGTTTGTCAATTGATTTGCGAGTGGCTAAGCTTCCTCTTTTTCTAGAGTATATACGAAAATTTTTGTTCCTTGATTGATGGTCTTCAACAATCTGAAAGATTTGGAAGATAACAAAATTGGAGAAAAGAGGAGATAGGTATTTAGGGGAGAAGAAAGAAAAAAATAAAAATTTACAGTTTTAACTTAAAATATTTAAGATTGTGATTAAATTAATAGAAACGTGTAAATTTTTTCCTTTTTTGTTTAGATATTTGTTTGCTAAGCTTAAGAATTGTGGGTTAGGGATTTTTGGAAGAAGAAATAAAATGATGAATTTATAGTTTTAACCTAAATATTTAAGATGATTATTAAATTGATAGAGTTTAGACCAAATTAATAGAAATGTATAAGTTTTGGGAGTAAATCTGTGATTATCCTAATTAAAAAAATCACACCATTATTGCCAAAAAATAGGTGAGGTACTAAAATAGGATAATACGAATAGGTGAGGTACTAAATATGTAGTTATCCCTAATTATAATTTCGTCGAACTCATTTAATGGTCTAATAGTAAAAGAGGAAATTGTTCTTTTTAAATTGTTCGGTACGAACAATAAAATTTTCTAGTGCACACGAGTTTTATCTAAACTTAATATCGGACTAAGATATTACTTTATATAATTAAATTGAAATGTTCAAAAGGATATAATATTTATTGTATCCCACTAAATTTGTCACTTGATATTAACTTTTCAAAAAGGAAATTGAACTTTTGACTTACTGTTACTTTAAATTTATAATTGATAAAAATGTGAAAAATATGTTCTAAAAAAATTCGATCGGATAATTTTTAATAGTATTCAAGTGTACTTAAGTTTTGTCAAACTTAAAATCAAACTAAGATATTATCTACTTGTAACTAAATTTGAATGCTAAAAATTAATGCATTCTATCGAGTAGGGGTGAGCAAAGATAGACTCGAATTGAAAAGGTCGAAACTTTTCGATTGAGCTCAACTAGAAAAGATTTTATATAAATTTTGAGTTACAAGACATAATTTGTTAACCGGACTAACTCAAACTTTTATACTCGAATCGATTGAATCGAATAACTCGTACTTTATATATAATTAATATATATATATAATTGACCTATCAATTACTTTTCAACTAATCTCATTGGATTGGTAGATTTAATTTAACAGTTTTAGGTAAAGCTAACTTACAATTACAAAGTACAAAATAGTAATCACAATGCTTTGAACCCCAAAAAAAATCAGAATGGGGAAGTAACTTCCAAGAAATAGTACCCATCTTTTTCCACGTAGATAAAGTATTGACAAATTTTTCATAAGATATTCCTTTAGAATATATTTTGTTCTTTTTTATAAGAGTGTAAATGTATGACCATTAATTTTTTATTTATTTGAATATTTAAATTAAATCGAGTATTTTAAATATTTAATAAAAATATATAATTTAAAAGAAAAAAAATTAATTTAAAATATTTTTAAATTGAGTAATTAATTTAAAAATATTTTTATTAAAAATATTTAATTTAAATACTCGATTTTAAAAATTATTAGATTTAAAATATTCGATTTAAAATACTCGATTTAATTTAAGTAAACGATTTAAAAGAAAATAAATTCGATTTAAAATATTTGAATATTTAATAAAAATATTTGATTTTAAAAAATATTCGATTTAATTTCAATTAAATATGAAAAAAGGAAAAAAAAGAAAATATTTTAAATCGAATTACTTTTCTTTTAAATCGAATAATTTTTAAAATCAAATATTTAATAATTTTCGGGTTTAAATTAAATCGAATGTTTATGTGATTATACACATCCTAAGTGATCTAAGTTCGAGTCCCCTTTCAACCATTTTTATTTTTTTATTTTCTAGCATTTAGTGTTATATATATATATATATATATATATTAAATGGTGCAATTAATTACATTAAAGGTGAGTTGAAGCAATGACAAACACATGGGGTTTTAACATGAAGGTTGTAGGTTCAATCATCGTCGAACTCATCCTTCCTCTTCACCTTTATTCATGATTGGATAATTAATTTTAGTTAATTAAATTAAAATTTAGACCAAATTGATATAATAAGTAAATAATATGGATTAAATGTGTAATTTTATAAATTTTCGTTAACTGCCACGTCACGACTCCGTTAATTTTTTAACGATAATGGTCAAAATATGTTAATTTAATAAGTTTAGTAATTTGATTGACGAGTTCAATAGTTTGGTGGTTAAAATAATACCGCCGCTAAAATTTGATGATCATTGGAGTAGTTTACATTTAATGTTTTTTTTAAAATAAGTCGGCTGATATTAAATGAAGCAAACAAAACATGAGTTGCAAAAAGAGAAAAGGGAAAAGACAAAAAAAAGTAAGGTAAAAAATTAAACTCAGAAAGGAAAGGGAAACTCAAATGCAAATAAAAGAAAAAGGGGTAAAACACGAAGGCAGTCCGGCTGAGCAATTTTCGACCAAAACAAGAGGATTTGATGAACATGCAATGAATTGGATAAGCTTTTCATAGTGATGGGGAGAAGATGAGAAGAGCCCCGGTCAAAATTAGAAGAAAAAGCAACGAGCTAAGGCTGTTCAAAAGCATTCTTGTCCGCCTCGATGATAGGAATTACCGTTGATGGAGTTTTCTCGAACCAAAACTTGTCCTCCGAATCAGGTAAGCCCTCTTTTGCCATAGAGTGTACGGCTCTGTTAGCGTTGCGATGAGTGAACCGGAAAATGCATTTAGTGAATAATGTTTTACCATCGCTGATGTAGGAGCTAATTTCGAAAAAATTTAAAAAAAGAGACTTGGAGTCTATGGATAATCGAATGAACATCTCGTTCAAGAATGATTGAAGTAAAACCAAGGCCCAAAGTAAATTTTAAACCCGAAACAACAGCCAAAGCTTCTGCCGCAAAAGGAGATGAGACATAAAGATGATATGGTAACAAGCTCCTAAAATTTTCCCAACTTCATTTTTTATGATAATTCTTGAGCAAGATTTATTTGCACTCCCCTTAAAACTAGCATCGAAATTAACTTTAACCAATGGTGCAGTGGGAGGGAGCCAAATAACAGTTTTACCGGGAGAGATAAAAGGTAAACTTATGGAAATAGCATACAATTTACGACAGTAACCGCGCACAAAGGTAAAAACTTCAAAAGTAGATTGCATTTTGGCATTATCAAACATTATTAGTTACACGTTTTGGCATTCTTTATCAAACATTATTAGTTTGTATTTTCAAAGATAAGAATGCAAATATTGGAAAGTAGTGACAAAGGTGACGATCTACTTTGGGCACACATGCTTAACCTATACCCCATGTTTGTCCGTTTCAAATTTACATTTTTAGAGTGAAGAAACTCCAAATCTCCACGTTACCAAAAACAATTGAAGCAACTTTTGGAGTGAAGAAAATGAGATTTAATCAATTTAGTTCGATCCGGTCACCTATCTTTTTCATCTGCTGCAATATGTTATCTTCATACGTGAGATAATGAGATAGGTAGGGTACATGAATCACGATCCAAAATAATCTTAATCGATATATTTGAGAACCATAATTAGTATTAACATAACAATGAGAATTTGTTAAAAAAATATTAACATAATAATGTAAAGTCGGATCGGGCCTACACAAGGTGGAACAAGAAATTATGTATGACTGAATCTATTTAGGTGGGTCAGATTCGAGCAACGTAGTTTACAAGTGTATGATCTAAATGTGAAACCCAACTAAGGCGCTGCCTTGTAATTGAATAGAATATTGACAAAGGTTAATTGCTTTGTTGAACCATTTGAGTGGTTTGGTGATAAAGTGTGAAATATTCCCCTAAATAATCCTAGTTCGAGTAACGTAGTATGCAAGTATGCATGAATTTATTTAAATATGAAATTAAACTAAAGTATTATTTTGTAATTATGTTAGAATGTTAAAAAAGAAATTATGTATGCATAAATTTATGGATAAATATTATATACACAGGCGGTAGAAACTGAAAGTTTTTACAAACGCCTTAGTTTTAGGGTATATGGAGTTAATTTAGGGTATATGGTTTAGAGGTTTAGGTGTAAGCAAGGGCGGATCTAGAAATTTAAACTTGGTAGTTCACTCACCGATAATAAATACAATCATATATAAGTAAGATAAGAGTAGATTGAATAAGTCATCAAAAATTACTTAAAATGTTCATAACTGACATGACAAAGAACCATTCAATCACACCTAAATACATATGTAAGGGGTCCACTATGATTTAGTTACTAACTTTCTTTAATAAAACATGTATAGAGCAATTCACACTAGTCTATACAAATTTTTTCTCTAATCAAATTATTCTAAAACATCATTTTTACAACTAATGTTCTGAACACAAAACATTTTATATTACTTGTAAGTAACTTAAACCATCTAAAATGACTTCCCGCACTTTTATATGAATAATCACTAATCTCTATCATCAAATCTTTATCAACTTCACTTTTTAAATGAAAATACACAAACTTGCTAAGAATTTAAGAAATTTGTTAAATAATAAAAAATTCAGTAACTTAATAAGTTTAATTATTAATTTGTTTTAAAATAAAAAGGAAATAATGAAGTCGTTTAAAAATATATGAAATTATTAAGAAAATTATATAATAATACGAAAACTTTAACTTTTGTAGAAAATTACGAGGTATCAATAACTAAAGTAGAAGGTTTTCATAAATAATTTTAAATAAATTTCAATGAATTTAATTCTAATGTAGATACTAATTATAGATCTAACGTTGAAAATAATTATAAATATATTTACATTTATAAATTTGTGTACTAGATTAATTAATGGTTTTAAATGAAGTACTCTAGTGTTAACGGAGGTATACATGTGATTTGGAGAAGAAAATGACTAAATTGATGTCTTTTGTAAGTATTAATGGTTAAATTTTTTGAATTAATTTGAATTAGGATTAAACTGATAGAATATATAAGTTTTGAGGACTGAAATTATCATTATACCAAACCTTGTTAGATGTTCATTTATATTTTAACGGAGGAGTGATCTGAGCATAACTAAAACTTGAATTAAGTGACTTAATTGTAACTTTTAATAATTAAATAACTTAATTAAAACTTTATAAATAATTAAATGGCATCTAAAGTAGTTTATCCATTTTTTATGGTAGGTAGATACGCCCATGGGTGTAGGAGTTTATAATGTAGGGATAGTTGTTTCAATTTAAGGTTTATGGTTATAATTTAGGGTTTATAGGTTAAAACATAATTCCTCATCATGTTACCCTAAAAACTAAACTCTAACTTATAAACCCTAAATTATAACCCTAAACCTTAAATTGAAACAACTATCCATAAATTCTAAACTCATACACCTAAAGCCCTAAATCATGTACCTTAAACTAACTCACTATACCATAAAACTAAGGCTTTTCCACCGCCAATGTATAAAATATTAAATTATTAATCCTAAATTTATATATGATAGGACTTGAACTATCATAAGATCTCAACCTTACAATGAAGCCTTCACTGACGTATAATTCCTGTGTCGATTTCAAAGCAATTGAAACTGTATGTCTTATCATAACATAATTATATTTAAAGTATTTTTTATTTATATAAATATTAAGAATTATTATTAATATATTGTTTTTTTTTTTAGTAAAATTTTGATAAACAGGTTGTGTAAAATTAACTTTACACAAGTTTACCTATTTATATTGTAAATTTTAAATTTCTAACTCAAACCCTAAAAAACTAAACACCTTTAAACTTTAAACCCTAAACTAAAACCTCATATGTAAAAAAATTCTTTATTTTTTTTAACTCTATAAAAGATTAAAAAATCGTCGTTTGTCTTAATTGTAAAAAATCAACTTAATAACAACAATAAAAGAAATATAAAGTAACCAAACAATTAAATAAATCATATTCCAAATTTAAGTATTACATAATGACAATGACTATAATGACCGTACATTAAAATTTTATGTGAAAAATCTTTTCGAAAAAAATTATGGGTAGAAAAGAAAATTCACTAATAATGAAACAAATAAAATTATAAAAGATTTACGGAATCAACTTAATGAGGCTCGTAATTTAGCAAATCCTAAATTTCAATAAAGTATCCATTCAAAAAAAAACCCCTTAACTACAAAGGAAATTAGTGTAGCAATAACTTCAATAAAAGAAACATTCAATAAAAGAAACATACTCTAAAATTTTCACCCTAAATCAAATCTTAATTGAATTCGGGTCACAAATTCTAACATCAAATTTTGATATATTTTTTTTTGTAATAAACTGATATTAAGTACGATTGACAAAAGATAACAAGTTAATCAACAATATATTAACATAATAAGATAAAATATTAGACCATTTAAATAAAATTAACGATTTAAAATCTGATAACGTGAACGAAATAAACTAAATTAAAAAATTTGTCTCTTATATTGTACATTTATTATATTTAAATTAAATTAATATGTTAATGAATGAAATATGAGTGATTATAAAAAAATAGCTGATGTCGTAGGTATAGGATAACAACACAATGCACTCATATAGCGGTGGTTCAAAGATTTAAAGAGCCATGTGCAATTTATTAAAACTTGACCCTTAATTTATAATAAAAAAAATATGATTTTTTTTTCAAATAAAGTTTCTTTAATAAAAAAAAATCTCTTAAGTAACATAAAAATGACTTACAAACATCTAAAAGTCGAACATTTTACTTAAAAGAGATGTTATTCTTGCATATTTTGAAGTAAAATCGTCTATAATGCTTTCAATATCAACTTTTACCGAGACATCAGTCTTGATTATCATCAGAACAAGTCTATTTAGTATTTCTTGTGACATAATTCTCTGTAAGTATGAGTTCACAAACTTCAACTTTAAAAAATTTCATTATGCAAAAGCAACAGTAACAAGAATAATCAATAAAACTTTATATACAACAATAATAAGAATGTTATTATTTCGAAGCCCTCATTTTTCAAGAATCTTGTGCAGTCGCACATATCACACATAACCAGAATCACCTATGCGATCAAATCACATGCTTTGCTTTTGTCATATACGACCAATCAAATTATTCTGTTAAACTTTTTTCTTATATAATTCTTTATATTGTTTTGTGGCCAACTTTTTTTCACAAAAAAAGTAAAGGGAAAAAATGGAATAATTGCAGTTTGTGGGTCATTTTGCTCTGTCTCCATTCACATTTCCCAGTTGCGTGCCTTTATTATATTGCAAACAATATGAAGCTCATGGCCACTACTCCAACCGGCAATTTCTGGGAAACAATGACATGTCTTATGTCATCGGATTTCCATTTGGGATGAAGTCAAGAATTTTATCTTTAAAATCGAGATAATATCGAAAAAATCAAGGGTTAAAAATTAAATAATTAATTGTTGGAAGGAAAAAAATATGATTTCCACTTAATTAAGAGGTTGATAGTGATTATTGATAAATGATCAATAGTATTATAATTAATTTTAAGATATTTATATTTAAATAAGAAAATAACTTTAAGAAACCTATATACAAATACTTATTTTAAAAGAAAATCAATAAACAAAACCGACGCATTAGATGTTGAGCTGCAAATAAAGAGCGTGCGAGCGGCCCACCCACTCATCCGAGCCTTCATTTTATCCAAGATAAAATCATAAGTCAGTGGGAGCGGCCCACCCAATTTTTTTTTTTAAAAAAATTGAAGGTTTAACTAAAAATTTTAATAATTTTGAGTGATTTAGAAAAATAAAAAAAAGGAAATTTAATTATACATTTTTAAAAATTTTGAAAGGGTCGAATTAAAATTTTCAAAAATTTTAAAAGTAAAATTAAATTTTTCAAAATTTGGGGCCGTGGCCCCACCAATCCCTTAAAGCATCGACCCCTGAGTATTGGGCGAGAAATAAATCTGAGATTTTCGATAACTAGGTGGCCAGAAAATTTGCCAAGATAGAGTGAGAAGTAATAGTTTTTTTTGAAAGGTGAATTTTTATTGATCTTCAAGAAAAACCGAGCCCGTCGACTTAAGCCTCATTAAAAACCCCCTAAGCCTAATTGGGGAAAAAGAGTGCCCAAGTCGACGGGAAACCAAAGACAGCCTTACTTACTGCACCTCCGAATACAAAATTACATCCACAAATTGACCCGATATACGCTTAAAACACTAGCAGTACAATGCGTTAAAAAAACTTCAGACTGTCGAAGAAGCGCTATACCAGCATAAATCCGATGTTCTATTTATACCCGCCTTTGCTAATTTGTCGGCTGAGGCATTTGCTTCCCTGGGTATAATATTAATGGACACTGACAAACACGAACACATATCAACACACTCATCAACCAACCTTCTGAAAAATTGATGGAGCCGTCCAAGGAGCAACAAACCATTTGGCTGCTAAAACACAATCGCTTTCCAACAGTAATTTATGGGACTTCGACCATTTTGACTTGGCGAACATGAAGCAAGCCTCCTTCATCGCCAGTAGTTCTGCCGACATGGCATCGACCACGCCCACAAACTTGGAAAAATAATCAGTGATACGTTATTTGAGTTTCTAAGTATTCCGCCTATACCTCCCTTCCCAAAACCTTTCACCGTTGCCCCATCAAAATTGAATTTCAGCGTGTCCATAGGAGGTTTCATCCATTTACAACAATCTTTAGCAGAGCCAATCTGGATTTTCGCATTCAACAGTACCGGGTTATAAACGATACCCGCAACGGAAACGAAAACCCCGGACCATTTTGCCACACACCACCACCCAATTCTGGTTGTTGCAATGTCAAACATTTGATTCATATCAACTTTAGACCCCTTGAAAACCACCTCATTTCTGAAGATCCAAATAGTCCAAGCCAGGCAATAAAACCATAACTTCCAAATATCAAAAGAATTCAGATTAGATTGCATCAAGCACCAATAAAGGAAGAAAGATTTTAAGGTACCTGGCATTATCATTTTCGCACCCCACATATCACATCATCAGCACCATAGAGCCCAACTGACATCACAATGGCAGAACAGATGAATGATGGACTCCTCCTCTTTGTTACACAGTGGGCACATAAGCAAGTTTTGTGACCGCAAGCCTCTCTTAAAAAACTTCACTTTCGTTGGTAATCTGCCGTGCAGCAGCTTCCAGACAAAAGCCTCCACATTAGGCGGAGCAAGGTTTGACCAAACCAATTTCCATCCTTCATTGACCGGGCAACGATCCGCATAGGCCATCTTGCAGTAAGACTTGGAAGAATAAAGTCCTGCAGCTGAAACAGACCACCGGAGGCTGTCATGGGTGAACTGACCCGGCGCAAAATCATGCAAGATAGACATGAAATCGACCCACACTTCCTTCTCCCAATCAAATAACTCTCGTCTAAGGGTGATAACCCACATCCAAATACCCTCCTCAAAATGGCCATATCGACCTTAGTGTAAAATATAAAATTATCCGTAAAAAATAAATAGTAAACTACACCGCATACCACTCAATTATGAGCGTTGATTCGAAAATGTCACTAAATTTTGAAAAAGTTCAAAACTAATATTGAACTTTAATTTGTGACTCGAAAATACCTCTTTGTCGTTAACTTTTAACACCCCGTTGACTCGAAATAATAATTTTTTATTTTACACATGACAAGGTCTCTCGTATACTATAAAAAATACCTATATTCACATATATTCTTCAACATCTTCTAAATTTTAAATATTTACTTTATCTATTGAACTTGTATACATTGTAGTTATATAGTTGTATAATTATGCCACGCGTCCTATTTATTTGCCTTTAATATTCAGTCACATTGTCACACCTAAGCATGTGCCTATGATTGGAAACCAAGCCTGAGCTCACAGAATCTCAATCCAACGGCGGAAATTCCAGTGTACTAAACCAAAGTCAAAGCCACACTCACCGTACACGTGTCAGTCAAACCAAAACCCAAAACCCACAGTCAATCTTGAGATAAATGATCTAAAAAAAAAAGCACACAAATTCACAGATTCTTCTTAGCAGTAAGCAAAGCCTCTGATTTTAGCTCATTTTTTTGTTAAAATTTTGCCATTTGTTCTTAGCATTTCTCTTGAAAAACCCAACTTTTTTTCTTGGAGGATTTGCACAATGAGATTCTGAAAAATGGGTTTTGTTTCAAAGATGCAAAAATGTTGATATGTGTTTCAAGGTCAGCTTCATTTCTTTATGGGTGAATCGCTTTAAGAGGAGTTAATGCTCTGTTTGGTGGTGTAATTATAGTAAACGTTTGCTTTACTCAATCTTTGATTACAATGAGATGGAAGCTTTGAAATTAAGGCTTTTGTATGGATTTGGAGTTTCCCTCTAATTGGTAGTTGGTTACTGAAAATTGAAGATTGCATTTTTTGTTGTTGTTGTTGTTGTTCTATTTAATCGATTTATGTTTCTTGTGAACTCTCCGAATCGAGTGTTTTGTTATGATTTGATATTTTCCTGGAAAATGTAGGAAACAATAAGAGAAATTAGAGGAAAACCTGCTCTTGGATGAACCATCTAGGGATTTCTGTTCTCGTTTAGGTGAGTGTTTGTTGGCATGATAGGCATTTTGCTTGATCTTTCATTTGATTCTGAAAATGGGGTTTTTAATTTCGATTTTTCGGACTCAATTTTATGTTTTTGTCTTTGCAGAAGGATTGTCTAGTTGTTCAAAATTGTCTCTTTGAAGTGGTTAACTTGTACCATGAGAAGAGGTAGAGGGAAAGTAATTAAGCAGGCTGTTGTTTTGTCTGGTGAAGATCTCGGAAGCGGCGACGAAGAAAAAGTTCCGGCGAATAACAGAAGAGGAAGGCTGCAAATGCAATTGAAGGATGATATCGAGGAAGATGAAACGGAGAAGATGGAAGAAGACGGTGAGGATCCTATCAAGGAGATGAAAAATCTGGCTGCCAAGGAGAACGGAAGGAAGCGGAATAGGTCTACGCAGGCGAAAGAAAACGGGATTGCAACGAAGTTAAGCACCGGTGGTGAGTCGATGAAGTCGGAAGGATATCGACAACATGGTAGCAGGCGTAAAAACAAGCCTCGACGAGCTGCTGAAGCTGTTGTTGAGTGCAATTGATGAGGTTCCGGATGACCATCTCATTGTATTTTACCTTTTATTTGCATACCAAAAGTAATTCTTGTTTGCTCTTCTTGTATGGATGTAGTTGTTTCCTTTTGTCACACTTGATTTGTTTGTTGTAGTGTCGGAATTCGGTTTCGCAAACAGATGATTTCGGATCCGAGTTTCGTGATAAGTTTACTGTGCTTGCTTGTAACGTTCCATGGATTTGGAAATCTGAAGATGTTACTAATGTATGCCTGATAAGTTTACAGTTCGTGCTTGTAACAATGCTGGTTTCTTTTGAACTTGCTGTGGATCGTGGCGGGGCTCCTGAACCCGGGCTTCGACTCTCAGGGTAAATGACACGATCAACACCTAAGGTCGTTGTCTCTGTGTTCGAATGCCTCATTGGATTTAACCGGAACCTTGGAGCCTGTTGATGCTCCACATTTCGGCAAGCTCGAGTTGCTTCAGCAAAACAGGAGGCAATGCATAGAAATTGAGCAGCAATCAAGGTTCGTATGACTCCTCCACGCCACATATTCACCGGTCGCTCTCGTTCCGTTTCTCTTTCCGTGCACGTCGGCTGGTTTTCGTGTTTCGGATACCGAAATTTATGTTTTAATCAAATAAACCCAAACCATCACCTGAATTAGTGAGTCAGATAGGACTACATAATGTTTTGGTATTTAGTTATGAAGACCTTAATCCGCTTATAAATTAGAGTAACCCTCGATAAATTATGAACAAAATTATTCGAATTTAGATCACCTAAAATTAACATCATCATTTTTTTTACTCGGACCACTCGTTTGATTTTTAAAGGCTCTTAAAATCAAGGTCTGCAAAAAAGAGCCCAAACCTTAAAAAGCCCATTTCCACTCAACACATGACCTCTAAACCCTAATATTGAAGTTTCAATATATTTGCTCCAGTGTTAATTATCGGGCGCCATTGGAAGAGCAGGAGCGAGCAGTGCAAAGGAAAAATGGCGGCGAAACGAAAAACCCCAATCAAAACCCGAAACCCAGATCTTATCCGTGGCGTGGGCAAGTATTCAAGGTCTAAAATGTACCACAAGCGTGGACTTTGGGCAATCAAAGCCAAAAACGGCGGCGTTTTCCCCCGCCACGATCCACAGCCCAAAGCCCCCTCCGCCGCGGAGAAACCCCCCAAGTTTTACCCCGCCGATGATGTCAAGAAGCCGCTTCTTAATAAGCGCAAGCCCAAACCCACCAAGCTCAGGTATTTTCCTTCAAATTTAATACTTTATTTCTCATTTTTATATATATCTGAAGATATGATTCTTAATTCTGGGTTTTTTGTTTGTGTTTAGGGCGAGCATTTCTCCCGGTACGGTGTTGATTCTGTTGGCCGGTAGATTTATGGGGAAGAGAGTTGTTTTCTTGAAGCAACTCACTTCTGGGCTCCTTTTGGTTACTGGTACTGTTTTCAATTCCCGCCATTGGTTTCAATTCATAGTAATTTTGTTTGTATTTTCCAGCATTTGTTTTAGAACACACTTTATTGCAATTACTTGTTTGATGAAAAGGAATCAGTGTAATTTTAAAGCAATTGAAGTTCATTGTTAGGAATTAATTAAATGTCAGGATTTGTGTGATTCAAATACCAATTCGAACACATGACAATGGTATTAAAAACTTCATATTAATTTTTCCAGTATTGCTTTCTCACTGTCTATGTGTGCTATGTTGCTTCGAACCTTAATCTTTTCTTGAAGAATACATGACCCGGGTCTTCGAATATATGCAGAAGCTTAGGGAAAAAATCAAATACCATCATGTTTGACATTTGTCTGTTTGATACTTGGACTAATCCAACTAACATAGACGTGTAGCATGGATTCTTAAATAACCCGAGACACTAGCTCGATGGTTTTACATGTATTGTATTCGACATGTTATCCAAATTTGTACATAGTGACTTAGTGTGGCTAGGTTATCCTTATTTGTTGGCTGTTCATCGTGAAGTTGGCTTTTGCTTTTATGTTTCGTTGTTTGATATTTCTTTCTTTGCATGAATTTGGGAATTCCTTTTCCTTGCAGGACCATTTAAGATTAACGGTGTCCCACTAAGGCGTGTGAACCAATCATACGTCATTGCCACTTCCACCAAGATCGACATCACTGGAGTTAACGCAGACAAGTTTGACGATAAGTACTTCACCAAGGAATTGGTTAAGAAGAAGAAGAAGAACGAAGGAGAGTTTTTCGAAGCTGAAAAGGAGGTTAGTACTTTTGCATTTGTTATATTTCAAGCCATCCGAATTCCATTAATCTAATTTGATTTCCTGGTGGATGTCCATCTCTTGTAGGATAAGAAGAAACTGCCCGAAGACAAGAAAGAAGACCAGAAAGCGGTCGATGCCTCGTTACTAAAGTCAATCGAGGGAGTCCCGGACTTGAAGGCCTATCTCGCCGCTAGATTTTCTCTGAAGTCTGGCATGAAACCTCATGAACTTGTTTTCTAGAGGGGATTTTCCGTTTAGCTTGGTTGTTAGAGGATCTATGGTTTTATTAATAGATGTTATACGGGGAAAAACCTAACATTTTGTGGTATCATCTTTTGTTTTTTTTTAATGCAGAAAACCTCAAATTTTCTTACATGAATTGTGTTTCGTTCTTAATCAGATTGAATATTTATTCTATTTTCAAAGAGATTTGGAAATAAATTGTGCATGTATGCATGTAAATCAAATCAAACATTAAAAAAAAATCATCTAAAAAAGGCTTTTTCAAGATTTTGGAATTTTTAAAATTTTGGTGTGTAGTTATATTAAACTAGTTCCATTAAGCAATCTCAGTAGTTTGAGAGATCTGGACATAGGAGGGTCATCCTCGTAATTGGTTTTTGCAGTATTTATTTTGAATTATTCAACCAATTGATACTTATGGTTAAACTAAAAAAATAATGTTGTCTATTCGAACAATATGCTATGTCGTATTTATGTTGTTTTTATATGAGTCACCTTCTTACTTTCAATCTTAACCATTTAATTAGCAAAATTTTCATCCCTCCACATTTCTATCCTTTATACCGAGCAAATTTTTAATCCAGCCATAAATCAGAGTATAATATCCGTTTAAATGTATTTGAACTCACATCCTCCTAATTCGAAAACATTTAATTATAGATTTGAATATTATAATAATTATTTTATTTGTATAATTGGTTGATTTTTAAAGGCTTTTAAATCAAAGTCTGCAAAAGGCCCAAACCTTTAAAACCCATTTGATACTAAAAGCTTGACCTCTAAACCCTAATATTGAAGTTTCAATATATTTGCTCCAGTGTTATCATCGGACGCCATTGGAAGAGCAGGACCGAGCGGTGCAAAGGAAAAATGGCGGCGAAACGGAAAACCCCAATCAAAACCCGAAACCCAGATCTGATCCGTGGCGTGGGAAAGTATTCAAGGTCTAAAATGTACCACAAGCGTGGCCTTTGGGCAATCAAAGCCAAAAATGGCGGCGTTTTCCCCCGCCACGATCCCCAGCCCAAGGTCACCGCCGCCGTCGAGAAGCCTCCCAAGTTTTACCCCGCCGATGATGTCAAGAGGCCGCTTCTCAATAAGCGCAAGCCCAAACCCACCAAGCTCAGGTCTTTTCCTTAAATGTTAATACTTTATTTATCATTTGTAGATTTCTGAAGGTATGATTCTTAATGCTGGGTTTTTTGTTTGTGTTTAGGGCGAGCATTACTCCTGGTACGGTGTTGATTCTGTTGGCTGGTAGATTCATGGGGAAAAGAGTTGTTTTCTTGAAGCAACTCACTTCTGGGCTCCTTTTGGTTACCGGTATTGTTTTCAATTCATAGTAATTTTGTTTGTATTTTCCAGCATTTGTTTTAGAACATATTTTCCTGCAATTACTTGTTCTTGTTTTGCCTAATGTTTGTTTGGAAATTTAACTAAATGTAAGAATTTGTGATTCGAATACCAATTCGAATACATGACAATGGTATTAAAAACTTCATATTAATTTTCCCAGTATTGCTTTCTCACTGTCTGTGTTCTATGTTGCTTCGAATCTTTTTTTTTTTGAAGAATACCACCCGACCAATATAAGTATCGGTTAAGACCGAGGTCCTTCGAATATATGCAGAAGCTTAGGAAATAAATCGAATACTTCCATTTTCGACAGTAGTCTGTATTTGATACTTTAAATAACACGTATTTGATACTTTCAATAACCCGAGAGACCAGCTCGATTGTTTTATGTGTTTCGTATTCGACATGTTATCCAAATTTATACGTAGTGGCTTAGTGTGGCTAGGTTATCCTTATTTGTTGGTTGTTCATCTTGAACTTGGCTTTTGCTTTTATGTTTAATATCCTTCATTGTTCGATATTTCTTTCTTTGCATGAATTTGGGAATTCCTTTTCCTTGCAGGACCATTTAAGATTAACGGTGTCCCTCTAAGGCGTGTGAACCAATCATACGTCATTGCTACTTCCACCAAGATCGACATCTCTGGGGTTAACGTAGACAAGTTTGACGACAAGTACTTCACCAAGGAAGTGGTGAAGAAGAAGAAGAAAAATGAGGGGGAGTTTTTCGAAGCTGAAAAGGAGGTTAGTACTTTTGCATTTGTTATAAACTTATAATACAAGCCATCCGAATTCCATTAATCTAATTTGATTTCCTGGTTGTCCATCTCTTATAGGATAAGAAGAATCTTCCCGAAGACAAGAAAGAAGACCAGAAAGCCGTCGATGCCTCGTTACTTAAGTCCATCGAGGGAGTCCCGGACTTGAAGGCCTACCTCGCCGCTAGATTTTCTCTGAAGTCTGGCATGAAACCTCATGAGCTTGTTTTCTAGAGGGGATTTTCCATTTAGCTTGGTTGTTAAGAGGATCAAAGGTTTTATTAACATATGTTATACGGGAAAAACCTAAATTTGTGGTGTCATCTTTTGTTTTGTTATGCAGAAAACTTCAAAATTTTCTTTCAGGAACTTTGTTTTGTTCTTAATCTGATTGAATATTTATTCTAATTATGGATTTAGGCTTCGGTTTTTGGCTGCTAGGGCGGCTAACTGCCGGTGGGGGCTGAATGCCCGTTGCCAGAAGCTGGAAAATCCAGTTGTGGGCAAGGGCCGTTTGGGCGAAGAATATGTTGGGCAAACGTTCATCAGGTGCGTAACCGGCACCTGTTCGGCAGCGGAAAGACGGCGGCAACGGGCAGCCAGCCAGTTTATGAAACTCTGGATACCTTGTAAATATATGAAATATAGAGATTTGAAAATAAATTCTGTTTGTATACAATTAATTTCAACATGAAAAAAAATCAACTAATAAGGCTTTGAAAGATTTTAGAATTTCCAAGAGTTAGATGCGTGGTTATATATAAACAAGATTGAATTAACCAAAAATGTGGAGTTTTCCTTTGGCGTGGTATGGTAAATTAATAGTGTTGTTTATTTGAATAATACATTGTATTTATTTTATTTTTATGAGTTTTATTTTAATATTTAAATTGTATAAAAATTTCAAACTTTTTAATTTAAATTATAAATTTTAAAATTCAAATTGTTAGTTCTAAACAATAAAATCTAAACTTAAATTATACAATTTAAACTCTTAAATCCTAAACTAAATCTATAAATTATAAATTCACAGATTTTTTTTAATATTATGTCGGAATTTTATTATATTTTTAAATAGAAAAATAGTTCCAAAAAAAATTGTAGCAGAAAAATAAAAATACAATATATCTAAATTAAAAAAAAAATAGAAAACGAAACTTCAGACCAGTGAGCTGCAAAACAGCGATAAAGAAGAAACACAGAAGAAATACAGGCAAAGAACAAAACTTTTTGTCTTTATTCACCTACATGCTTCATGCTTGAAGTACGAGTGATGTGCAAAATCAACAATTATGGAGGCTGCTTTGTAAACAAATCTTACCGCATCGGTAAATGAACCACAAAAGGGGATGAATCTAGTAAAAATTACTGACAATTCGCAAATCAGAGTCAAATTGCCGTGAAAAACATATCCACAAACGCAAATCTACCACAATGGTAGACGATAACGTGCCAAAAGGTAGAAAAAAAAGCATACCAAAATGCAGAGAAAAATTAAAAAAAAACAAAATATAAAAGA
Organism: Hibiscus tridactylites; assembly: GCA_958450335.1. NCBI lineage: Eukaryota > Viridiplantae > Streptophyta > Magnoliopsida > Malvales > Malvaceae > Hibiscus > Hibiscus tridactylites. The sequence continues at coordinate 523,887 of OY288266.1, read as the reverse complement.
AAAACAAAAAATTAATATAAAAAATAAGAGAAAAAGACTACCAATAGTAACGACCAACATTAAAACTGACGTCACTGTCGATGAATCAAGAACTAAGAAAAAAATTGAATTATAATTAAGAGCGGCGCTTAAATTTCAAAATTGACAAATTTATATAAACTTTAACTTACACGATTTTGCATATCATTTTTTTCTTTTTACATTATATCATGTTTAAAATATTTAGTTTATAGAATTCAAAATAAATTCAATTCAAAAACGACATTTCAATATTCACAACGTCATTAACGATAAACAATTCGTATAGTGGATGATTCACTAAATCTTTTAATTAAAGTTAAAAGTTTGAATATTAACATTTTAAATTTATAAACTAATTTAAATTTAGAAAATTGTCCTCAAGAATGAACTTATATAATAACCTGAATTAATCACTCAATAAATTAATTATCAATGGTTATAAAAAATATTTACAGACATCTCTAGCTATTGCTAAATTATGATACCTATCATACTAATTTTTTATATTTATTTGAAATTTAAAACTTCTACAATTTATATTATATAAATTTGAACATTTTTATATTTTTATGGGGTATAATTATGGATTATTATCTTATATATAGGCGGTGAAAACTTTTTGTTTCTACAAACGCCTTAATATTAGAGTTTTGTGTTTTAGATTGCAGTTTAGAGTTTATGAGTTTAGAATTTATGGTTTAAAGTTTAGATTTTAGGGTAATATGGTTGGAAATTTAGGTATTAATCCTATAAACACTAAAAATTAACCATATACCTGAAATTCTATTAATATCTCATAAATTCAAATCTACTACATTTAAACCCCTAAACCTTAAACAAAACCCCTAAACTATAAAACTAAGACGCTTGTGGAAACAAACGCTTGTGCATGAAAAAATCACACATATATTTATATTGTGTATTGATATTATTTTTCGTATTTTCACATAATTGTGTTGTATTTAAAATTATTGATTTTATTGATTTTAAAATATAATAATTGTAGTAGCTCTGGTGTCAATAGACTTGATATGTCTGGCCTCCAAATATTAGAAATGACATAAATACAGCTTGCTAATTTATGTTTTCCAATCATTCAAGGAAGTGAAAGGTTATATATTCGAATCCAGTCCAATTAAATTTAATCGTAAAAAGTTAATATCTTGACATATATTGAATTTGAATTCAGACTGATACAATCTGAAAAAATTAATTTAATTTCGAATCGATTTGAATCTTAAATGATCGGTGCAAATAATTTGATATTGAAGCGAACAAAATCTACAATGACCCAACCCAAAAATATTGAGCTTCAAATCTGAATGATCCAAAATCCTAAAAAAAACTCAAATCCAAAGTGATAAAACTTGAAATAACTCGAATTTTAATATTTATGGTTAAATTTTAAGGTTTGAGAATATTATTTTTACGGTTTAATGTTTAAAATTTAAGGATTAGAGTTTAAAAGTCTTAAAAGAGATACATAAAATTTTTAGATATCCGCTTATTAATTTTTTTCAATGTATCAAATAATTACTTTCTATAAAAATTTATAAGAATAACCTTATAAGTTAATAACAAATCACCACTTAATTTAAATAGCCTGGAGAAAGAAATTACTTAATCCAAAAAAAATTAAGCTCAATTGTTTTTTTAATTAAAAATTAAGCCCAATTTGAAATTGATTATTTTAATTCCAATTATAAGTGTTAAATAGTCACTACCCATTATACCCCTTCAATTAATTTTTTCCTTCTGCTTAGGTAGCATTTAAATTAACCCGTCTCAACTCAAAATCCAGCCATTATATTGTTTTAGGGGACAACTTTTGTAGTACACATAGACATTAAGGGTAAAGGATTTTTTTTAATATATTAGTGTGATTATATGGTTGTATATGTTCATATTTTTTTTAAATTTTTTCACAGCGCACACGTACATTGCACACATATGTGCTCGAATCCAGATCTCCTAAAATAAACTTTATCATTTTCTTCACTGGAACCCTATTTGAATTCGATAAAGTATAAATTTATCGTTGTTTTAACTTTAAATTTCATTCTCTTTTAAAAGGTAAAAAATCACATTTTCCTTCATTAAAAGGAGCTAAAGCTACAACCTACCCTTAGAAAACTTAAAACATACTACAAAATATTTTGAGACACAAATTAATTTAATATCAATTGATTCGATCTAAAATCAATCCGATTCATCTAATCGACTAAATTACATACGAATTTAGATAAAAAAAATCAATTTTACAGAATTAAATAACTTGGCTCTTGGTAGGGTCATAGCTAAATTGGACCCCAAATGTGAGAGTTAAGTTGCAGTCAGGTCTAAGTAGATGAGCCAGTTGGAAAAAAAAAAAAAACCAATGAATTGAATACTTTGACCCCACTTGGAATCATTTGCCTTTAGGCCTGATTTAGCCTTCAATTATAAAACCTATGATCCACATAAATCATAGGGTTTAAAGTTCTATTATACAATTTTTTTATTTTTATTTTTGGACCGACTCGAATTTCATAATTTCGGCTAATTTAAGGCTAACCCACCATGTCAGTGAGAGTACCCAACCGGATTGATTATTAGGGTTTCAATCTGTCTTTACAAATATCCTTTCTCCTCATCATTGCTTTTTATGTTGTACAACTCTTTGTTAAATTAGTGACGAATCCAGAAATATATTTGAGGGTGGGCACATATAAAATTTTAAAATTTCAGGGTGAGCACAAATCACAAATATTACAAAAAATTAAAGATTAATTAAAAAAATTAAAAAATTGAAAGTAAATGTGTGAACTTTAAAAATTTCAGGGTGGACATGGGTCCACCCTATGTTATATGTACATCTGCCACTGTGTTAAACCCTCCTTTTCTTCTTTGTCGAGTTTTACTTTCTCTATCCTAGCCATTCATCTCATTGTTGATGTTCACTCAATGAAAAATGAAACTTGCTTTAGATTTAAATACGATATCGAATTCACACGAATCAGATTTAACTGAGTTGATTCATACAATTAATTTTTGAATATGAATACGTCAATTTTATTAATAAAAAAATTCAAGATAAAAGCTTACAATAAACATAATTCATACAACCCGTTTTAAAAAGTCACATTCAGAATTCAAATTCAAATTAAAACACTTTGAGTCCCTTCCGTTTAATTCTAGTTTTGAACTTTTTTATCATGCTTAAACTTATGATTAAATCCTTGTTAGTCGATTTTATATATTTTGAGTCTTTTACTTCTGTAATATTATTAGTTAGTCGAAATAGTTAATGCTATTAATAATTTCACATGGTTTTTTTTAAATTCTTTCTAACAAAATTAAATGATGTCAACATTACTAATGACATTTTCTTGAGGGAAGTCTAACACATTCAAAAGAAATATATAAAATGTTGTTCGTTGAGTAATCGATGGAGCTCTCAACAAATTTAATATTATCTCTGTAGAGTTTTGTTTTCTGATTCTATCCATGAAAAAGTTTGTATAGTGTTGCCAAAGTCCTAGTGCGATCATGGAATGAGAGTTTTAGTTTCCCTAGAAAAGTGATTTTGTACATGAGATTCGAATCGACGTTCTATAACATATAACACATTTAAGGATTGGTCCACAATCTTATCGAAACTCTGACAACATTTTATAGTCTACGATCCTACAGAACTCTGACGACATTTTATAAATTTCTCCCTAAGTAAAAAATAAATGTAAAAGAACAAAAAATCACAATTTGGTCAAAGAAAATAAGAAAAACTCTAGATAATTTTAGGCAAAAATAGTGCAATCCAGAAAGAGAGAGAAAGAAAAAGAAAGAGTGTGTAAAAGAGCATACGAAGCAGGGTCGGATGCATGTAGCTCTCATAAGTAATAGTGAGCGGCTCCATACCCATTGTTTATAAAGTAAGTTTAAGTGTTAATTTTTAACGTAAAGTTCACAAATGGTCACTAAACTTTGGTTAATTATTTAATTCGGTAACCAAACTTTCAATTACTTCAATGTTACCATTAAACTTTGTGATTTGCATCAATTTGGTCATTGAGCTCTTAACGGACGATAATAAAGTGATGTGTCAGTTAACAAATTTTGTATAATAACACATTTAGTCCTCCACATAAAAAATAATAATAAATTTAACCATCGATATTTACACATTTAGCTCTTAATGAACTAAATGTGTTATTATACAAAATTTGTTATTTGACATGTCACTTTCTTAACGTACGTTAAAAGCTCAGTGGCCAAATTGAAGCAAATCACAAAGTATAATGGTAACATTGAAACAATTGAAAGTTTGATTACCAAATTGAATAATTAATAAAAGTTTAGTGATTATTTGTGAACTTTACCTATTTTTGAAAAGAATAATTTAATTTAGCGTGTAAAGAAAAAATATATATATATACCTATTTAAAAAATAGTCTTTAAATTTTAAATTTTTAGATCCGTCACTAATACGAATCACATATAGGAGTTGAGACATAAGTTAAGAGATTGTCTAGGGAATTGGCCACAAAAGGAATCGATTGATAAGGTGGGGATATTGTACTATGAACGTCGCTGCAAACTGATTGATCTCTGCAAGTGTTGCCTATACTTGATTGGTCTGCTGCATGGCTTTAATGCCCAAAAAACAAAAACACCCTTACCACTTTAATGCCAATGGCTAAATCTAGGGTACTGGAGTCTGGAGGCCACTCTCTGTGCCTTGCTCTTTCCTAAAGGAAGGTCATGGTTTAATTCAAGGGGTAGGGTGCCCCAAAGATGTAAACTCCCATTAATGAATATCTACACTGAACACTACACTAAACTTGCTATATAGCGGTACTTTTAGCGACGTTTTAGAGGTAAACGCTACTAATTTTTAACAGATCGCGGCGTTTATAGATAAAACGCCACAAATAATAAATTTTTAACCGTAGTTCGAACTACTGTGGGGCCAATCTTAAAAAAAACAAGACCAAAGGTTGAATCGATTAAGTTTTCGAATTTTTTAAGTGTGTTTTACAAAAATCATCACTGAACTTTATTATCTGACTTATTTTGATCGTTAAACTTTCAAAACGATCAATTTACTAATTAAACTCTGTACATTAACCTATTTTGGTCACTCAATATTATTTTATTAATATTTTGGTAGGGTTGAAGAAAGGTTTTATTAAAGAAGAAGACAAAATGGGTTTGAGTTTTATTTTTACATTTAATAATAAATAAAATACAATTTATTTTTATTTTAAATTATTTTTTATATTTAATAATAATAAAATAGGCTAAGTCATACCAAAATATTAGTAAAATAATATTGAGTGACCAAAATAGGTTAATGTACAAAGTTCAGTGAGCAAATTAATCGTTTTGAAAATTTAGTGAGCAAAATAAGTCAGATAGTAAAATTGAGTGATGATTTTTGTAATTTACCTTTTTTTAAATAGTTGAACTTGAATCATCTGTATTTTACATAATTAAAGTAGTTCGTAAATAAAAAAAATCATATCAATAACGTAGAAGAATAATATGATTAAAACCTATTTCAAAAAAAGAATAATATGATTAAAACCTATTTCAAAAAAAGAAAGAATAATATGATTAAAATCACGTATTCACTCGATTTATTACATGATTTTGTGCCAACAAAAAATCACAAGTAGCAATAAGCTTACTAATATAAGTAAATGCATTCATTTACTATATATATATATATAGGGACGAAATTACATAGAGAGCGAAAAGAATTATTGTCCCTCTAAAAAATTTTGGTCGAATAATATTTTGAGTCCTATCAATTTAAATTTAAGTTAAATTAAAATTTTGTCCCCTTTAATTTTTTAAATCCTTAATATTTTGAACATAGACAATCCCTCTCTCCAAATATTTAATCATAACTTTGTCCTATATATATATGGGTCAAGATCGTTTAAATTTTTTATATTAAGAATAACCCATTTACTTTTTATTTTATAAAAATCTATTTTTTATTGTTAATCTTAATTATCTTTTTTATTTATCAAATAATTTAATTAAATATAAAACTTTTAAGTTTTACATTGTATCAACAGATTTTATCTCGTCTGTATATATCCAAGATGCTCTATGGGACCCTACTTTATGATAGGTCTCCTACAATGAGGGTATGAATAAGGGTTAAAAAAAAGAAGTGGAAAAGGAAAAAGAGGCCCCCGCCAAGTATGAGCCATTCATGGTGACCATCGATAACGATACCATATGTCAACCACCAATCCATCATGTTTTCATATTCACCCAAACTTTTTAACTCTTTTATTTTACATTTATTTTTCCGAACATCGAATTATTTGTCTAAATTCGAAGCTTTATTCGATATTTGAGAGAATTTAGAAAAATATCTCATGAATTGGCATTGAAAAAAGTTTTTACAAGCTTCTTAGTTTTAATGTATAAGAATTTAATTTACGGTTTAAGGTTTAAGTGTATGAGTTTAGAATTTAGTGTCTATAGTTAGAATTTAAGATATATTGTTAGAATTTAGAGTTTATGTTCGAGGTAACATGGTTAGGGGTTAAAACTCAATAAATGCTAGATTTTAACCATAAAACCTAAATTCTAACCACACCCATTAAATTCAAAACTCGTACGCTTAAACTCCTAAACACTAGACCCTAAATAAAATTCATAAACCCTAAAACTAAGGTGCTTGTGCATGAAATAATTACCCAATAAAATATTGTACAAATTTGAAAAAAAAATTATTCACAGATGACGTGATTTAAAATTTAAGGTTTAGGATTAAAGTTTGGATTATAATGTTTATATTTAAAATTTGTGACTATTTTTATAATAATATAGTCTTTCATATATAAAACGAGATTAATACATCTTAACAATATACTTCACTTTTATTATTTTGTTAGAATACACATTCATTTTTATATTTCTTTTACTGAAAAAATTGTATATATAAACTAGACAAATATCATAGACAAAAGGACCTAAGCATAGTGCTCCCACCTAAGAAAGTTTCACACTAGACAATACCCAACCGAATTTGGTAGATGATCCATTATTATTTGGTTTATACATTTGATGGCAAATTGGAATCATATTTCACATCATTTTCTTAGCTTAATGGTCAAATTGGCCTCAACAAAAAAATAAAAAATTAATTAAGCTTTTATGAAAATTTGTACCTAATTTAGCCTTCATATTTTAAATTACACTTAATTTGGCCCCTCCGTTAGTTTGACTGTATTGACCGTCAATGCCCTATAACGGTCAAAATATAGATGGACACGTGGCACGCTCTGAGTGTGCTATGTCATCAAAATCATTTTTTTATAAAAAAATCTTTAAAAATCTACAGAATTATAAAAGAATTAAAAAATCATAAAAATTGTAAAAATTAAAATTATAAAAATACTAAATTAATTTATTTTTCTTTATTTTTATAAAAACATAAAATAATATATATATATATATATTTCTAAAAAATCCTAAAGTTTCATTTCTTTAAAAAAGAAAAGAAAATAGAGTTCAAAACTCGCGTTTTGCAAAACGTGAGTTTGCCCTATATAGCCTGAATGTGGTATATTTTCAAATATTATTTAAAAGGGGTGTTTTTTTTAATAAAATCTCAAAAGAGAATATTCAACCAAATGTACCAGAAATAATACTAATTTTTTTTTTATAAAAAAACACCATTTTAGTGCTCAAATAATATAAAATATATAGAATCATACGAATAACCCGACCTTTGAACCAATATTTTTAAAATGCTCCAAAATCAGGGTAAAATCTCAGAACTCTTACTCTGCAATTCATTGAATTAAAAATTTATTACTCACTATATGCACAAAATTCTGATCACTATTCTCTTTTGACAAATAAGTTATTGCAATAATTATAGTGAAATAACGTTGCAGTAAAGGTCGGTGAAATTATAAATTTTTTTGGGTCGTACTCTCGATTTTTTGAGCTTTGTCCTAATTAATTTGAATTGACCCGCATCACACACCTAATTTTAATGGGTGAGTTTCTCAGTAGGAATTTCTGCATACACAAGGCCTCAAACTCAAAATTTGATTAAGCGTTATCAAATTACTTACCACTTGAACAATCCCGTTAATAAAATTATAAACTTTACTAATATATTACAACTTTGTTTTTTCAGTACTTAACGCATATCAGTGTCGCACGAACTAATTTGCCTCAGTGGTTAAGGGAACGATTGTTGTTCTTAGAGGACGCGGGTTCGAACACCAGCAGCTGCAACAGGGTGATTGAGCGTTCATTGTCAAATGGTTGAGAGTGTATTTAGAACATATACTACTTGTAATCACCTTAGTTTTCATAAAAAACCGCATATCAGTGTCAAAATAAAGCAACTTTACACAATTTCACAATCCTTTTATAGGATCAATATTTTAACAATTCAACCGTTATATTTCATATTTTTTCGAAAGCTAACGTAATTACAAGTAATATCTGTTCTGAATATACTTTCAACCATTTGACAATGCATGCTCAATCACCCTACTACTGCTGGTGCTTAAACCCGTAACCTTTAGAAACAATAACCGTTTCCTTAATCACTGAGGCAAGTTGGTATAAACTCCAATAAAAAAACTTTTTATGTACATAAAAAATATAATTATATTGATCAATTCAATAGTTCGGATCATCCAAATACTGAAGGTATAAAAAGATTATGAAAATGTTTATATATATATATATGTGTGTGTCAATTATTATGAATAAATGTAAGAAAATGATGGGTCATAAACAACAACAGTGTCGGGGCTTGGTTTGTGGGCGGTCCCCGCCCTATGGGACCGAGCCAGTGTCTTAAGCCCCACGGCTCGTCCTTCCGGTTCCCCTTCCCCCACATATCTTTTAGATTTTTCTATTTTCTTTTAATTAATTAATTAATTAATTAATTAACTAACTAATTAATTATAAAGATATATATATATATATTATAATGTACACTGTTGAAAGTTTCACTTAAAAAATGTTCTTAAGCTATTCATTGCTTCATAGTCTCCATTGGGATTCATTATTGTATTAACTGTAATTAATGTTACTAAAAGGATTAATATTTACCTTAATTTAGAGAGTATTTTTTTTTGGGAGTTGTGAGGCAAATATGATGAATGTAGAAGGATACATATATTATGTAAAATTTATAATGACAGAACTGTAATGTGCACGTGGTATTAATATTTCAAGAGGAAAATTTAAAAAAAAAATTATGGTCAAATTTGACTAAAAAACTTAGTTATTCAATTTATTATTTCGGAGGCTTAAGTGAGTAGAAAAAATGTTTATAGACTTAATTATTTTTTTTCTTCAAAATTTCAAGAGTTTATGATATCATTGGCATTGAGCCATTATTTTTAAAAGAGTAAACTACATAAATGGCCATCATACTATATGAAAAGTTGTGATTTGATTATTTTTTTTGAAGCAATTAAACCATCATACTATTAAATTGGGTGCAATTTGACCACCAACTGTTAGAGGTTAACGGTAATGCAACGTGACAGTTAAAAAATAGTGGTATAATTGCACATTTGGTCCTTACTATACACATTTTTTCAATTTTGTCTTAATTTTAAACTAATAAAATAAACTTATTTTCCTCTTCCAATCAGGTGGTGACACGTGTCACCACCTATTTAGAGGAGAAAAACAAAATTTATCCAACATGCCCTTGGGGGATTTGATCCAAGGTATTGGGAGGGTATAAGTAGTGGCTTAGCCACTACACCAAGCACGTGTTTGTGCATAAAAAGTCATTACAACGTTAAAAAGGCTCGTTAGTCATCGTCGTCGATCTAAAACTACCGATAACTATTTAACGACGACAATAGTTCAGAAAAGTTATGGTGCGGATTTGCATAAAAAACTAATCTTTCCTTTAGACTGAGATTGTTGGGAAAACCCCCATCCTCCTTCCCCAGAACATATAAATTTAAAACTTTATTTCTTTTTAGGACCCAAATTGCATATTCATTCAACCAACTTTTCAATTTCAGAAATTTGCATTGAAAATAAGAATTCCTTCTCTTTTTCAAGTTTTTGAAAAGCTTTGGATAATAATGGACATAGAGATTGAAAGTATTCCAAGTAAGTTTTTGAAAAACTTTCATCCTTTAATGAATTGAATTTTTGTTGTTTTTCAGTGTAGTGGCTAAGCCATTGCTTCTTTCTTAGTTATTGAAAAATTAATAATTTTTGATTTAATGTTTTGAAAAATTCTACAACGGGCGACGAACACTGCTGAACACCGATGAACATCATTAATTTTTTTAAAAAAATAAATTTAATAGTTATTTTATAATATTTTTAATAGGTTAGAATCAAATATACCCAATTCTCCTAAACTCTAACAAAATCAATCTCTTAAAAAAATAGTTATTTTATAATATTTTTAATAGGTTAGAATCAAATATACCCAATTCTCCTAAACTCTAACAAAATCAATCTCTTAAAAAAATAGAAATTAGTTTATAATTTTTTAATAGATTATAATCAAATATACCCAACTTTACTAAACTTATATCCTAACATGAAACATTTTCCATACATATTCTAAATGCTTTGTCAATACGCACACAATTTATAGATAAAAAAGATTTTGAACTTGATTCTTATGTCATAATTTTTTTTACGAAAATTACTTGAGTTTAATTAACTATTCCGATACGAGTTTAATAACATTGTATATAATGCAATAATTATTTTATCATCATATTAAATCGAACCGTACACAATAAACTTTCTTTTAATCTCAACGAACTGTACAGTTGGAGCTGTACAATTTTAATAATTTAGTTCGAGACTGAGACCCCACTCTCGTCTTTCTCTTTCATTCTCTCTAAATTTAGAAATCGAAAAACAAAAACATTTTAAAAATAATTTTCCCTGTTTATTATTAAACCAGACAATCCCAGCGACGTTGCTTTCCTTATACTTCAAATGGCTGACAACTTAATCTCTCAATGACAATTAACTCATTCTTTGTTTGCTTGACCCGACCGCCATTGATGAACCAAATCAAAGCTTGAAAAAATTTGGAAGCTGTTGAGACTTAAATTTGGGTTGAATCAACCAAGTGGGTACTTGTTATTTTCAAGGAATTGAACTGGGTGTTTTTCAGAATTTCGAATTTGGGTCGTTTTGTTGTTGTTGTTGTTCTTCATTCTGCTATGGAGTTAAACGCGGGGACGGGTGGAAATGGATCTCGTAAAACGGCGTCGGAGAGGGACGAAGTGGCGGTGCTCGAATCGCTCCAATTTACCGATGAAATCCGCTGTTTGATGTCGGCCCCGGGGGCCGATAATGCGAGTTCCTTCACGGCTCTGCTTGAACTTCCGGCTACCCAAGCCGTTCAACTCATTCACTCTCCGGACTCGGCTAAGCTTATTGCTGCTCCGGCTCCGGCTCCGAACGTTGATGATTTCAAAGGCAGCTTTCAGTTTCCTTTTAATAGTGGGTTAATTGAACGAGCGGCGAGGTTCTCTGTGTTCGCCGGAGATGGTAACGTCAACAGCAATAACAAGAGCAACTCGCCTGAGCCGACGTCGTACAATTCAAGCGCGAGTCTCCAGAAACCGGTAAAGAGTGAGCCGGCGGAGACCGAGTCATCTCAGCCGTTGGTTTCTGATCCAACGGTGGAGAACCTGAGTATCAAGAGAAAAGGCCGAGAAAAGGTGAAAATTCTGATATTGGATTTTTTTTGGTGTTTCCAATTTTGGTAAATTTTGATCAAATTAGTTGATACATTTGTTTTTGAGCTTTTTAGGTGAAAGGGTCGGCGAAGAAAAGCAAAACTGCGCTGAAAGAGAGCTCCGACGATGCCGAGCAGCTGCCTTATGTTCACGTTCGAGCTCGCCGGGGACAAGCCACGGATAGCCATAGCTTAGCTGAGAGAGTAATTCACTAATTTTGATGATTGAGTCCTTAATCAGTTTGCTTAGCATTAGCTAATTTGTCTTTACTAAGTTAATAATCTTTGTTTTTAGGCAAGAAGAGAGAAGATTAATGCACGTATGAAGCTCCTACAGGAGTTGGTACCAGGATGCAGTAAGGTCAGTTCAATTGGATTATTAGGTTGATTAATGATTTGACTGTGATTATGACTATGATTATGTGATTAAGCTAAGAATATCTGTCTAAATGGGTACAAAAAAGTGGGATTACATCTTTAGATTATATTTCTTTAGCAACGGTTTTTGTACTTTGTCACCTTTTGCACAAAAGTGGGTTACTTTTTGCAACAACAAAAAAGCTAAGCTGGTGTGCCATGGCACTTTGATAATTTTAATGTTCTAGCCTTTCTTCCTTTGTTGGGTGAGTTTGTTAGGAGTCATTTTTGAGGTTAACGTCGTCTTTTCGAATAGAAACCACAATTTTATTTGCTGTTTTAGACTTCTAGTGTAGGGAGTAAATGAAAGAAAGCTAGATTATAGTTCTAATCTAATCTTCCGAATTGATGTTTCGGATGTTGAATTATCTTTGGAAAGGATACGTATTGGTAAAATGACAATTCTAGCCTTTGACGACAACGGAAGGAAATTTTTAGTCATGTGGAATGCTAGCTGGAGATTACCATGAAGTGCTCTATGAACTTGTGTAGTGGCTTGTTAGATTAGATGTCATTATGGGGTCCCATTTCATTGATGTAGAATAGTTGCCAACTTCTCTTACAAGTTAGGCATCCATACTCTTATGGGATAACAAGATAAAAGATCAGAAAAGAAAATGCCTTTTATATGCCAAATGGCTGCCTAACTATATGGGGACATGATGTGATAGTGCACGGGAAATTAGTTTAATTGTTCGAAACTTAATCTTGATTATGCCTTAATAGTTCAGAAAACGTTTTCGACAATTGAAAAGGGGGTGTAAGTCGTTTTCTTCAAGATGTGACCACAATTCAGTGTAAATTAGATGACCAAACATGTAAACAACCTCTCTTTTCTAGGACCACATGTCATGATCTCCTCAAAATTTGTAAGGATTGGAGATGCCTAACCGTTAAAAAGAATATTGTTGATGTTAATGACTTGTAGACAGTCAATCCCTTGAGAGACCGGAAGTCTTTTGCTCCTGGATAGGTTTATGTTTCTGTTTTGAGGAAATCACTGTGGAATTCATCTATCTGCATGCCATGAATATGCTTATATGGCATGCCATTATCTTTGGTATTTTCTTGCATGTCACAAAATACATTTTATAACGGGTATCAAGAGCTTTGGTGACTATGCTTTTGTGCTCAAAGATATTAGGTTCGAAAAGTTGACTTGTGGTTTGAATTTCATTATAGGATCATTGAATTCACATAGGACCTTTTTCTGATTTGTGAAATACCATTTGCTGCAGATTTCGGGCACAGCGTTAGTGTTGGATGAAATCATCAATCATGTGCAGTCCCTTCAGCGTCAAGTGGAGGTGAGATATTTGTCTCGAGTATCATTTGGTTTGAACTTGTAAAAAGTTTATGAATTCGTGATGCATTCTTAAGCATTGCAAGTGGATGGCCCCCATATTCAAAATACCCAAAATTTGTAAATAATTCTTTATCATGTATGGTTTTTTAATTTTTTTAGGGTCTTAGATGTCGAGATGGCCCGAGTTTAATCATCTTAAATATTTGCCAAGTGTTACTTTGTAGTAGGGGTCTTGTTATGGAGATTTTCCATATTCTGCAACCCTCTAATAGGCTGGCATGTTTCATTTTGTGCTTTATGCTTTGGTTTCGATATAGTATCTTCCATCTCCTTGGTCTAGTATAGTTATCATGTTTCTTTGGTTGCAGTTCTTATCAATGAGACTCGCCGCAGTTAACCCGAGAATTGATTTCAACCTTGATAGCGTATTCACAGCTGAAGTAAGTATCGGATACCTTGTCATATGTTTCTAGTCCGGAGTCGGAAATTGAAATAAATCTCTTTTCAGAAACCTCCCATTTCAAGTGACAAATAGCTCAGCAAAGCTATGTTGCTCTACCTCTTCACTTTCTTGAATAGATTATGTTGTATATAAGCACCTATATGATGCCCCCATTTATACGGTTGTCCATCGAGTTTCTCTTCTGAGGGCAAGAATAATTATTGGTTTCCATTACTTGAAGACTTGAATTGACATGTTTGATCATCTTTCAATATGTGTAGAGCGGATCTTTAATGGACGGTAACTTCTCTGGTATGGTCATGCCTGTGATTTGTCCCGAGGTTCAACTCAACGGAAACAGACAACAGTTTCCACAGCAATTGCATTCTGATGCATTTCAACAGCCTGTTTGGGGAAGAGAGGAAGTCTGCAATAATTACATAACTCCGGAGAACTCGCTTTTAAGGTACGACTCCTCGGGAAATTCAGGTAGAAAAGAAACAAAGTTTATTTGCTTCATAAACCATCATAATTCATAAACATGCCAAGTAAATTGTGTACGAGACTTAACTTTATATCACAGTTTTGTTGCAGCATCGTTGCACTCGAACCAATTGAAAATGGAGCTATGAAGTGCGAAAGAAGTTCGAAACGGTTAGATTTTATGAAAAATATTGTTCTAGTGATAGCTAGTATTGTATGTATATATAATATATATCGAATATTAGAAATTAGTAGGAAGTAGAGGAGAGGCCTCACCATATAATCTTCTGGTTTCCATGCGGTTTGTCTAGCCGAGTCAGACGGAAACCTCCGATTTCTCAGGACCGGAGACAAGAAATGTCGGTATGCTGCTACTATATATATGCTAACTTGGAGTCATTCAATCGAATACTTGGTTCGAGATTGATTGATTCGTATTGTAAAATCATAGGACGAACTATGATGATTCAAACTATTATGGAAATATGCCTTCTTTTGTTCTATGTTTTATCATTTTTTTTCTTAGCTGAATAAATATTTTTATTAATAAATGTAAAACCACTTAACAGTGGATTATCGACACTTTGTTTTCAGTAAGAGTGTTCCCCTATTTATAGACATTACAACCCATGTTTAACAAATCAATCACCTTAAGTAAACATAAGAATATCAATTAAATTGAATTTTAATACCATGGTGCTAAGGTCGGGCCATAGCCTTTAGAGTTTAGACTCGTTCAATTGAATTGAATTCTTTTCCGATTTTGAGTCAGAGTTAAAAAATTTAATTTTCAAGTTGAATCGTACTTTGCTCTCGTAAGTGTGAATCGTACTTTGCTCTCGTAAGTGAGAAGGGTGATGATTTGAGTAGGAGTGCTTATCGAGTGAGTCGTACACGAGTTGAGTAGTGTTCGAATCAACTCGAAAACTATTCGAATCGTGATAAACTCAATACTCGATAAAGCTCGATAAAATTTTGCTCGAGTTGTGCTCGTTAAGTTCACCGGAATTTTTAACTTGTTTTTTTTTTTAAATATATGCAAGATCTAGTAATACAGAGAACCTAATTTAAACATAATTTAATAAATTTAGCAAAAAAATATTAAAATAATGTGCGAAACAATTTTAAAGTAACAATCTACAAATATATTAAATCAATATGCTTAAGTAAAATTAACAAGCTGCTCACGAACTTATTGAGTTGAGTTGAATGTTACTAAACTCAACTTGTTTAGGTCTCAAGTCAAGCTCAAATTCGAATTAATTCGAGTTGAGTGAGATGCTCAACTCAGCTTGGAGTTGGCTTGCTACGTCACAAGCTTCGTCACAATCGTCATCCTTGGTGTTGGACTCAATGCCAAGCCCGGTCTCAATATCTAAACTTGGGCTCACCAAAAAGCCCTCGAAAAACTCGCCGCCGAGTCACCGTCTTCTTCCGATGACTGAGATGGGTAAACTTCAGCCGGAAACTGATTGGTACGGATCTTTGCGAACTCTTTTGGTTTTCTATTGATAGAATGTGTAGCTCTAATAGAAACGATGGTTTTGTTATAAGTGATTGAAGGGTTTGTAGTTGTTGAAAATTTATGCGGTTTACACTTTTTAAATGATGATGAAGCCATTGGTTTATTTGACATCACAATTCAATGAATGTTGAAAAGAATTTGGAAATAAATAGGAATTAGCAAAAGAGATGAATTCAGTCATAGAATCAATGTTCAAACACTTGTTCAAATCTGGAATCTGGATTGCGCAAGGGTTTGTAAAGCAATCAGATCCTAGTCAATCACTTGAAGAGATTGGGTTGGATTATTTTAAAGGCTTAGTTGAAAGAAGCTTGTTTCAGGAGGTAGAAGATGATGACTTGTGTGTAACATGTAAAATGCATGATTTAATACATGATCTTGCTGAATCAATAGCAGGGAAAGAAAGCGGTATTTTAGATTCGAATTCAAGTAAAGTAGACGTTGATATACTATTACTATGTCTTATATTTATATAACACCACCCTTTCATCTTCTTCAAATCATTCCCACTCTTCCTTTTGCAGCAATTGATCCATTCCAGTTCCAAACACTTTGCCTTCATTTCTGTTTCAACCAGCAATGGCCGAACAGCTTGCGTTCGACATCGCCAAAGGGCTCCTTTCTCAATTGAGTTCCCCTGTTCTGGAGCAACTGGGCTTGTGGTGGAATTTCAAAGATGACCTCGACGACCTGAAAAGCATTGTCTCTGCAATCTCAGCTGTGCTTCTGGACGCAGAAGAGAAATCCGTGACCTCCAATCTTGTTGAAGATTGGCTTGCGAAGCTGAAAGATGCTCTGTATGATGCCGAAGACTTGCTGGATGATGTCTGTATTGAGGCCTCGCGGAAGAAACTGATGAGTGGAACAAGCTAATGAAAGAGGTACGCGTTTTCTTTTCAAGATAGAACCAGTTTGCTTATGGTCTTAGAATGGGACGTAGAATCAAGGCCATTAAAGCCAGGTTTACATCCATTCAAAGTCAGATCAGTTTGTTAAACTTGATACAACGTGACCATGGTCTCGAAACCTCTTTCATGGCCAATAGGAGGAGACAGACGCACTCTTTTGTGTCTAAAGGTGAAATCATAGGGAGGGAGGATGACAAAGCAGCTCTTCTAAAACTCTTGTTAGGCACAGAGTTTGAAAGTGAAGAGAATGTTGTTATCGTTCCAATTGTTGGGATTGGAGGCTTAGGCAAGACTGCCTTGGCGCAGTTTGTTTATAATGATGAAATGGTTAAAGATCACTTTGAGTTAAGGATGTGGGTATGTGTTTCAGATGTTTTCGATGTGAAAATAATAGTAGCAAACATTATCAAATCCATGTCTAATCAACATCTCGAAATGGATCAATTGCAAAAACAACTTCGGGATAAAATTGGTGGGAAAAAATATTTGCTTGTCTTGGATGACATTTGGAATGAGGAGAGGGAACAATGGTTTAGCTTAAAGAAGTTATTGACGGGTGGGGCTAAAGGAAGCAGGATAGTAGTAACTACTCGTTCTGGGAGGGTAGCTATGATTACGGGTAAATGTCAAACCTATGAATTGAAAGGATTATCCGATGATGATGCATGGTCTTTGTTCAAAGAAATAGCATTTGAGCAAAGATGTGCAGATTCAACAAATTCAGCCTTTGTGGAAATAGGAAAGCAGATTCAACGAATGGCTTTCTTTCAAAGATAATGAACTTTCTAGGATATCTCAAAATGGGGATGAAATTTTGCCTACGCTTAAGTTGAGTTATGACCATCTTCCATC
This sequence comes from Hibiscus tridactylites, assembly GCA_958450335.1. Taxonomy (NCBI): domain Eukaryota; kingdom Viridiplantae; phylum Streptophyta; class Magnoliopsida; order Malvales; family Malvaceae; genus Hibiscus; species Hibiscus tridactylites. The sequence goes on along the minus strand of OY288266.1, from coordinate 506,220 downwards.
CCATTTGAAGCATTGCTTTGCTTATTGTAGACTGTACCCAAAAGATCACTTTATCGATGTACAAAAACTTGTTCAGTTTTGGATTGCACAAGGTTTTGTAAAGCAGCCAAATATGGGGCAATCTCTTGAAGAGATTGGGTTTGGGTATTTTAAAGGTCTAGTTGAAAGAAGTTTCTTTCAAGAGGTAGAAGAATATCGGAGAGATAGTAGAATATGGATCGGAAAAATAGGATGTAAAATGCATGATTTAATGCATGATCTTGCTGAATCAGTAGCAGGGAGAGAGAGTAGTATTTTAGATTCAAATTCAAGTGTTCGCGAGCTAGATGAAAAATGCCGTCATGTATCGGTCAATTTCTCATTAGTTCCTTTGTTTAAGGGAAAGAAGTTGCGAACTCTGCTACGTTCTCCAACTAAGGTATTTCAAAATATGAGCGATGCAACATGGAATTCAATAATTTCAAATTGTAGATGCTTACGTGTATTAGAATTGGATGCTTTAAATCTTAATACAGTTTCAAACTTCATTTATAAGCTGAAACATTTGAGGTAGGGGTGAGCAAAACTCGACTCGACTCGAAAAAATCGATATTTTTTTCAATTTCGAGTTATTCGAGTCGAGTTATTCGAGTCAACTCGAAAAAATTTCGATTTCGAGTCGGTTTGGAATTTGCCCAACTCGAAAAATTGAAAAATCGAAAAACCGAATTTTACAGTTTTACAATTTAGTCACTGATTTCATTTTTCTTCAATTCCTCCTTCATTTTAAGTTCATTTTGACCAAATTTGAATCACATATTCCTAAACCAGCGTAGAATACATATTTATCTTCAATTTATATTTTTAAAATAAATTTCATATTTTTTCAATTCAGCCCCTTAACTTTGTATGATTTCCTCATTTCTTTAATATCTCCTTCGTTTTAAGTCAATTTTGACCAAAATTGAACCACATGCTCCTAAACCAATGTAGAAACTAGAATACCTATTTAGCTTCAATTCATATTTTTAAATTAAATTTTCTACTTTTGTAATTTAGCCCCTCAACTTTGAATGTTTCCCATTTCTTTAATTTCTCTTTCGTTTTAAGTCTAATTTTTACCAAAATTAAACCACATGATTCACTAACACTATATAATATATATATAACTTCAATTCATATTTTTAACAAATTTATTCTTTTTTTAATTTAGCCTTTTAACTTTATATTTTATTCAATTTGATCATTCAACCGATTTTTTTGTAATTTTTTTCTTTACATCAATTCATTGACTCATTTATACCCCCATCAGTACTTTATCCTTAAAAGTTCCTTATTTAAAAATAATATTATAAATATATTTTAGAAGTTTAGATGATATTTTTTTTATTAAATAACATTACAAATCTTACTTATGCATGTGAAAAATAATATGAAGATATATATATATATATATGCATATCTTATATGAATAGAGAAAGTCGTTTAAATTAGAATCAAATCGTACTATAACATGGTAAATAATTATAATTAAATTTGTATAGAAACTCGAAAACTCGACAATATAATTCGGAACTCGAAAAAAGTTTGTTGCAATTCTCTTTTTTGAACTACTCTTATGTTTTTGTTTTTATTGGTTTGTATCTTTTGACATGTGATGTTGGATTTTCTAAACTCTACTGTGTTATTTGCTTTAGTTATTAATATATTTTAGGGTACTATTTTCCTCCTTCCGCTATCTTTGGTCTCGTCTTGGCGTTACCTAGATAAGAAGGTTTTTAACGAGGCCCGTAGTTTATAATGGAAGGTTGAGTTTTCTTTTTGTTGGTTTGATTGTTACAATTGAAATTTGGACAGGTTTACCTTGTTTGATGAAAAATGTGTTCTTATTTTTGTGCTTTTAGAATCATTGTATTGTTTTCATAAGTCAATTTATATGTATGTAGATATAATTCAAAATCTTTTTTTACACATGTGAAAAATAATATGAAGATATATATATGTAGATATAAATAGAAAAATGTTTAAATTAAAACCAAACTCGAAAAATCGAATCGACTCGAACTCGACTCGAACTCGCTAAAATCGACTCGAATCGAAAAAATTTCAATTTAAGTTCAAGTTGTAAAATATGACGATTGAACTCGAATAACTCGAATTTTTTTGACTCGACTCGACTCGCTCGAACGCTCACCCCTAATTTGAGGTACCTTGATCTTTCTAACAATGAAAATCTTAAGTTCCTCCCTGGGAATATTTGCAAGATACAAAATTTGCAAGTGCTGAAACTCGACCACTGTTGGGAGCTTGAAGAATTGCCAGAGAAGATTGAAAAATTGGTGAATCTTACCAATCTTCCGTGTGATGATTGTCGGAGCTTAACTCATATGCCGCGTGGGATAGGGAACCTGACTTCGCTTCAGACGTTAAGCATGTTTGTTGTGGATAAGAACAGTTCCCATGGTGCTGCTGCTGCTGATCTAAGTGAACTGAGTCGGCTTAACAACTTAAGGGGAAGGCTAGAAATAACTAATTTGGGATTCGTGAAAAATGCAAAAGAGGAGTTTAGGGCTGCTAATTTGAAAGACAAACAACATTTGCAATCATTGTTGTTATTATGGGGCGGTGATTCTTTTAACGATGATGATGATGATAAGTCCGGTGGTGATGAAGAGAAGTCGCTTAAAGACCTGCAGCCACATCCTAATCTAAAGGAGCTCCAAGTGAGAGGATGGAGGGGTGATGCCAAGTTCCCAACTTGGCTTTCTTTGCTCACAAATCTCACTTCTATTGAAATAAGTGGTCCCAGTAAATTTAAACATCTCCCTTCCTTTGCTCAATTGCCTCATCTTCAACGGTTGTGGATTTTTGAGTTAACTGAGCTGGAGTACATGGAGGATAATGTCCCCAATGGAGGAAAAGGAGAAGCAGAATCATTCTTTCCATCGCTTACATCTCTCACACTCGTTGAATGCCCAAATATGAAGAGTTGGTGGAAAAATCCGGTTGATAATAATAAGGATGAAACAGTTATAGGAGCATCAACCATGGCATTTCCTTGTCTTTCCAGTTTAAGTGTTGTAGATTGCCCTCTGTTGAGTTCAATGCCGCTGTATCCATCACTCGATGAAGAGCTAAGGTTGGTGAATACCCATTCAAGGCCGTTAAAGCAGACGATTCAGATGAATATAACAACATCAACCTCTTATCTTCCTCTCTCCAAATTGGAATCATTCCATGTGGAGAACATTGAGGACCTGGACCCCAACATGCTACAAGAGTGCCTGCAAAATTTGACTTCCCTTAAAGAGTGGGGTATTGGTTCTTGCCATTGGCTCAAGTCTTTATCTGGGTGGTTGCAACAGATGACCGGTCTCAAAAGATTAAAAATAAAAGACTGCAGGGAGCTTGATTTAGAGTGCATGCAATGGGAACCCCTTAAGAATCTCTCTCATTTGGAGATTGATAATCTCCCACAGCTGGTTTGTCTCCCCCCTTGGCTTCAACATCTTGTTCAACTGAAATCATTAGATATTGAGAATTGCAGTGGATTGAGGTCACTCTTTCCTGTGTTCCAACATCTCACTTCCCTTGAATATCTTTATATAATGAACTGCAAGGAGCTGGAGTTATCTGCTGCAGATGGCATCCAAATATTCCAAGATCATACAAGCCTACGTGTTCTATATCTGAGAAATATTCCAAAATGTCTGCAGCTTCCAGAGTGGCTTCAACATCTAACAAATCTAGAAATGCTTGATCTCGCGAATTTGCCTAATTTAACTTCGCTTCCCGACGAGATGTGTAGCCTAACCACTTTGGAACAGTTATATATAGACGATATTCCCAAGTTGGAAGAAAGATGCAGGAAGGACATTGGTGCCGATTGGCATAAGATTGCTCACATCCCATACATTAGGGTGAATGGGGTTGGTGCTTCCTATCCTTTGAATCATTCATTAATTTACCCACTTTTACAACAATACATTCTGTTTTCTACTTTCAAGCTCTGAATATGGCTTACTTGTATTCTTTCTTCAGACACGGCTGCAATAGCTACAGAAGGGCATTTGAGTATTTCAAGAATTCATATACAGAAAAAGAGGTGGTAGTTTATCTAATTGCTTTTACACTTTTGAACCATAAATCGTAATAATCTCACAATTAGCTGCAATCGTCTAATAATGAATGTTCCTTTTTGTCAGCCCGAGTTCAATGGAACACATACATTCTTCAACAGCTCATCCATTCCTCAGCATTCTACTTCTGTTACTGAAGCAAAATTTAGAAGCCTTTCTGAGTTCAATGGAAAACTACTTTGAAGTTATGAGATTACCAAGCAAATAGCACACTTTAAGTTGTATTCCAGCTTTATCGAATGTGAAAGCATCAATGTCATCACCGCAAAGGCACTTGTGAAAACTTTTAGTTTCCACTATCGGTGTATCAAATAATTATCCTTAATCTTTCATCCAATCAGATTATGACACCACCTGCTTGGAAGAAAACAGAAAAAAATACCTTTTATGCTATTATTGTTTATTGAGTTTATATGATCAATGATCATAAGTAGGTGACATCAATCCAGTCGAGAAAATTATAAACTCGAATTAAAATAATGAGATAAAGATATCTAATTTTTTTTAATTTTAAATAAATAATTAGTCACTAAAAATAAATCCTTCACTTAGAAATCTATTTTTTTAGCTTTAGATTTTCACCCTTAAATGTTGTTTTAGTATTATCCAAAAATAGCCATCAAATTTGAGTTGAATATTTAGAGAATTTATTTCAAGGATAAGTCAAAATTAAGCATACAAGGCAAGTTGTTCTGTATTATTAGATACCCTAATGTAATTGCACAAAGTAGAGTTGTACCGAATTTTGATTCTCTAATCATGTGTTGGTAGTACAAATTGTAATTATGCAATTACATATTTTAAATTTAAAATAGTATTGATTATAATATAAAAAATGTAATTATGCACATAATTGTACTAGTTTATGAAAAAAATCTCAATAAATTATTAATTCCGTGTTTGATCCTCAAATAGTGATTTTTCAATTGTTACATTCAAGGTTTTATAAAAGCATGAAAAATATGAAAAAAATCAAATAAAACACGCTTATAATAATATTAATATCATTTAAAAATGATTTTAAGTCTTTTCTCAATTGAATCAATGCTCGGATACCCATGAAATCAACTTAATAAAGTGTTTTATGGAGTAATAAATAGAGATGAATAATATTCAAACCTAATAATTATTTCATTTATTAGACATTTAAATATTTGAATTTAGTTAACAAATAAAATCAATCGTGGATTTATACTCAACAATGAGTAATTATATCACAGGTCCGTCCCGTCCCGTCATTCATGGTTACAACCAATAAAAATTATTTATTTAATTAATTTTTATGTCGTCTTTTTACCGAGTGAATCTTCACTCATATTTACCGTAAATCAAATTTAAAAAACAATTTTTGCCATGCGAATCTTCACTAGGTAAAAAATGAAATGAAAAAAAAATTAAATAAATGATTTTTATTGATTGAGACCATAAATGTCGTGACGAGACGGGCCTATAATATATTTTTTCACCAACAAGTGGTTCAAATGAAAAAAAAAAAAAGATGTTGATGCTAGTATTACCATTTTGAAATCAAATAATAATTAGAATGTTTAAATCTACATTTTTGTATCATTTTTAAAGGTTGAATTTTTGTATTAGTTCTTTTTACTATTGGTAAGTTATGAATTTAGTCTTTATATTCTAATTTAGTCATAGTTAGTCCTATACTTTCAAATTTTGAAATTCTGATCCTAATCCAAATACTAGTCGTGAATTCTATTAACTCAAATTTATTATTAGATTTTGTATTATACGTAAGTTGCAGATTTAATTCATGCTCTTCATTTTAAATTCCTATAATTCAATTATATTGTCACAATGTTGTTATTTAAGTAAATATTGAAATTTCAGATTTCAAAAATTGCGGGGACTAAATTTGAACTAAATCCATTACGTATATATATAGTACATGGAGTAGTGATAAAATTTGACCTTTTTCAAGACCTTCTAACTTGTTCGATTTTTCCATCACTTTCATTCACAATCTGGGATTCATCATTTTTCATCCAAACAAACGAAGAAAGCCCAACAAAACGAACAAACAAACATTCTGCATAGTTAGTAGTTGTTCATTCAGTTGACTGTTTTTGTTAGTTCATTTTATTTCTCTTATTTGATTATCTGGTTTAACTCTTTCGATGCAATTATATTTTTTAGATTTTAGTAAAAATTTTAAATAAGTCTTGACTAAGGGACGAGAGTGAAAGTTAGAACATACTTAAGAACAAGTATCGAATAAATGAGGAGAATTTTGATAAGTGTAAAATATTGTATATTTTTAATGTTAATTATTTCTCATTCTTTTACTTAGGTACTGCTAATTTGTCATTTTTTGGGCTTGTTTTGGATAAGAGCTTCATTGGGCCATGTCAGCTCAAAACTAATAAATGAAGGTAGAATTTAGATATTCACTAGATGTCATGGCAAGAGTTGTGGGCACAACCTGACGACGATGCAGCCTGAGCCCGAAGAGCAATAAATTTAGACGGTCCAGTTAGCAACTTCTAAAATGTATATCGCTATTATTCTAAAGTTAAAATTCAGGATAATCTTAAGAATAAATGTATGAGAGATAAATAAGAGATTATCTAGAAGATAAAACAGAATTCAGGATAATCTTTTGTGATAGATCATTGATTTAAAAGTGGGTCGCTAGTTTAAAATATTTATCCCTTATTTTATCTTTGATTTAAGAGATTTGTTATTTTATCTCTTTAAAATCTGTGTATAAATACATCCTAGGCTAGTTTATTCAGCAAATTGAAAATTTGTAATTCCTTTGTTAATTTCTATTGACGCGTGATCTAATACATACTTAGCTAAATTTCTACGTAACATAAAGTTTTGCGATGACTCAATTTTGTGAGGGAATTGACAGCTTTAACTCAACAATTTTTTTAAATATATTAATGTGATTACATGATAATATATGTTCATACTTTTTAAAAAAAATGAAGAATTAAAGTTAATAGTCGACCACATATTTGGTTTGGGATTCCCATAAGTCCTTAGACTGTTTCACCATCTCTGCGCGCTCTTTCCAATAATCTTTGTGCCTGTAATCAAGTTTCGGCTCGAGTGAGTCTAGCATGTGGGAATTGGAGGGTTAGGGGAGACTGAATTTAGGAGTTATTCAAATTGAGCTTTGTTAATTTCAAATTGTAAACGCTTGCGTGTGTTGGAATTGGGTGATTAAAATGTTTTTATGATCTCATGCTCCATTCATAAGTTGAAACATTTGAGGTACCTTGATGTCTCTTGAAATCCCCATATTAAGTTCCTCTCAAAGAGTGATTACAAGATACAAAAATTGCAAGTGCTGAAACTTGACCTTTATGTAATATAAATAGTCTAAAGTTTAGGAACTAAAAATTAATTTTTCCATTGATAATTTCAACACTTACCGCTGGAGCATTAATTTACAGTTCTATTTTCTTCTCATTTACTACACCTAAATTTGACAAATCGCATGGGGCAAATTGTTTAATATTAGAACGATTAAGAGCTTAAAAAGTCATTAAATTTATACAACCTTGAGTAGTGAAGGTTGTTTACCCTTTACTATTATTTATGAGTAATTTTCACTCGTAGTCTCTTTTATTTAAGATTTGTTCTATTTTTGTCACTTGAATTCAAAAAAATTATTCTTGTCTCTTACATGTTGAATCGTGTCTGTTTTAGTCCGTTGACCATTAATTTTCGTTACTTAAAAGATAATTTTATAATTTTGGAGAAAGGTGGTGAAAATAAAGCTTTAAAAATTTGGGGTTAGGCGAAGATTATCCATTATTTATTTATCACTCAATTACAGCGATGGACATTTGACTTTTCAACTATTGCGTGGAGGAGGGTCCACCAGATGTACATTTCAACTATTCAATTCATATAATATCATTGCATAATTATTTATATCAATAAAGATTAAATGTCAATGGTTAATATTATTGAGTTAGAAAAAATAAAATTGTAAAAATACAAAATAGAAAAAATGGGTTAAAATATAAATAGACCATTAGATTAATGGTTGTTTGAAAAAATAAAATCGAACTAAATTCAAATGACAATAATAAATGAAAAATAAAATATTATTTTAATGATGATTATATAATATTACGATATTTATATTTCAATGATATTTTTAATTTAGTTTTTTTCTCAAATATTTTTATTAATAATTTACCTTTGATTCAAAGATATTTTCTTTGAATAAGTATATATGATATGGCAGCTGTTTGCCAATTATACAAAATAATTACAATAAAGAAATGCATTAGGTGGCTGGAATGTGACGTGCCACATAGTATATTGTTACAAGCAAACGACTTGTATTCAAAATTTATATAACTTGACATATTATATGGTATAAAATATAATTTCGCCAGCAAGTGTCAACTTATATTAGGATGGGCGGTGTTTGGTTTAGATCAGGTGCACTTCAAACGAGTTATTCTACCGTTTATAAAAGCGAGGTCTTTTAATTTATAATCGCGAAGATATATAAGAATTTTTAAAAGTTTTCCATGTATGGTGCAATTTATAAAAGCGTTGTCTTTTAATTTATAATCTCAAAAGTATATAAATTAAGTTTTTTAAAAGATATTTTTATCTTAATAAAAATATTTTTAAAACATATTTTTATCATAGTCAAAAATATATTATGAGGCCCTCTTTAAAGTCATGTTTTTTCCCTTGTAATTTATTAAACTAAAATATTTTGTTTTATCCCTATAGATATTTAATTCAACTCATTTGTGTCCATTCTTTTCTTAGGGTTGTACGATAGCTCATTTCGCACATGTCCAAAACTCCACTAGTTTTAATGATATTGAAAACAACAGTGATAGCGATATTGGTTATTATAATGGTAAAATTAAACCAACAGCAGAATATGTGATTGGATACAATTAAAACGAGAGAAAATATTTCATGCATCGGTGGTGTAATTTGTTTTCGCAAATACTTTGAATTTAGAGTTCAAAATATTATATTTTGAGAATTAGATTATTATTAAAATTTAAAATTTAGGTTTTAAAATGAAGTTAGACACGTTTGTGAATTTGTTTTTCAATATCATGGAATATTAATTATTGTAGCGATAGATGAAAGTATAAAATAACTATTAAAGATAAGTGATCCTATAGGAGAAGGAAGTGTTATTCTTCTTAAATGACCTAATTTTGATTAATTTATATATAATATGTGTGTCTTTTAAAGGCAAAAAAAAAAAGTAAATAATATATATTATCATGTAATTATTAAATAGTATCTCAAGCGTGTATGAGGTGTGATGAAAGAGAGCCTTAATTTTTTGGATAAAATATTATATTACATCCAAAGAACTAGTCCAAAATCTATTACCTTTTACAGAAAATCAGTTCGGGGATAACAATCAAAAGCCCCAAACTGAACAAAGCCAAGAATTTACATGAGCATTGCTATCTAACATCTTAACTTAAAGAAATAATTGTTTTAGACTTTTAACATTTCTCGTTTTGTTTTATTTTTATATTTTTTTTTCTCAAATTAACTAAATAAAAAATAACAGTTTGTCAGCAATTTCTATAGCAAATGATTAAAGCTCTAAGTTGACACTCCCTTCCCCTAGATTGTGGGTTTAAGACCCAGCAAGAGCAAAAATTCCCTTCTCCTTCTCCCTAAGTATAAATTGTTCAAAAAAAAAATAATGGCTTTTTATAATCCTTGTATTAGTTTCTTTAAAATCTTCATATATATATATATATATATATTAATTTCTATAGCTTTATGTATATTTTTGGTATACCATAGGTATCCAACATATTGGTTGACTAATCCGAATCGAGAATTGAAGAGGCTTATTATGATCCTCACAGTCCAGTTGCTTCATTCACAACGCCAATATTCATACTCTTAACCTTTCTTAAAGGATCTAGAGTCTCATCCCGCTAAGCGCTAGATCAATTAATTGTTTGTTGTAACTTTATATTTTTATTAAGATTAAAAAAAATATTGGTATACCCTAGTATGCTTCCCGCTGTAGGAAACCCTAGCGTGCTGTTTGTCTCAAGTTTGATTGAAAACCCCTGCGACCGGCCATCGGATGGTGCCCCGTCAGTCCCGCTGGTTCCGGCACGAGAGAGGTCGGCTTCTCCAACTCAACTATATGTGAATCGCACAATTAAGATAGGATGAAGTGAGGATGTAGGTGACAGTAGGGATGGTGATTTTGCGATGGAAGCGGGTGATGGGGATGTAGCCGAGCATGGATAGGTTACTGGTCTACCGGTGAATGAAGCTAGTACTGGTATCGAGGATGGTTCTGCGCAAGATGTTAGTAAAGGAACTTATGCTAGTAAGATCTCTAACGGTAAGCAAGCTATTGAAGGCGCAGGCGCGGCTGGTAGTTGCATGGATAAGGAATTTATAATCATGCCAAAATATATCATTTTGAATAGTAAGAGTGACATTCCTTCTATTCAGTTCTCGAATCTAGTCCATGGTCAAATTGATTATAATATGTGTAATGCGTTAATAGTACGACTTCTTGGGCAAACGATTGGTTATAAGGCGTTGGTGTCAAGGATTAATGTTCTCTGGAAACTGGTGGAGCAAATTCAAGTGATTGATCTGGATAACAATGACTTCAATGTGTGTTTCTCTGATGAGCGTGATTACACGAAAGTCCTCACGCAAGGTCCGTGGATTATATACGGGAGTTATTTAACTGTGCAACCATGGAGTAGGGCGTTTACGACCTCTGAGAAACATCCTACGCAGGTGATAGTTTAGGTACGTCTCCCTAGTTTACCGTATAGGTATTATACCAAGGCTTTGTTTATACATATCGCGATGTTGATAGGTAGAGTAGTACGTATTGATTATAACACGGATGATGGTGGTCGTGGAAAATTTGCTAGATTAGCGATTCTTGTGGACTTGAACAAGCACTTATCATCATCCGTATTGATGCCATAGATTCTTGTGGACTGTTTCATAACAATATTAATGTTTATGATACTGGTGGGGTGTTTAAGTTCCCGGTAACTACGGTGTACGCTAGCCCGACCTTTTCGAAGAGAAAGCTTCTATGGCATCAACTTGAGCAAATTAATTTGGGCGAGAATGTTCTGTGAATTATAGGTGGGGACTTTAATGTTCTCTTAATGGCTGATGAGTGTGTGGGTGGTGTTGACCAGAATGCAGTTGGTAGTCATGCGTTTGCAGAGTTTATAGCTAATATGGGTATGTCTGATCTAGGTTTTCAGGGTCCGCCGTTTACTTAGTCTCGTGGAAATATGTATTAACGTCTCGATCGATGTATTGTGAATGCGCAGTGGTGTATGTCTTTTGTTGATGCCCATGTTACGCATTTAGATAGACTTGGTTATGACCATCGGCCCCTCCTTGTGGCGCTTGGTGAGGATGATAACCTTTCTTGTAACCGACCGTTTTGATTTATTGATGCTTGGCAATCTCATTCACAATTTCAAGATTTTTGGACTCGGTTTGGACATCTGATGGTGATTTTGATACTCGTGCGCTAATTGGGTGTTGCACGATGAACTTGCGTTAATGGCTTGGGAATTTTATAGTAAATTGTTCGCGAGTGACACGAATACTCAACCGAGAGCTTTGTGCAAGGGTCTATTTTGACATGTGGCGCAAGCCGAGTTGGATGGGGTTGGTATGCAGATTTCTCGAGAGGAGATCAAACGGGCCATATTTGGTATTGGGGCATCGAAGGCACCGGGTATTGATGGGTTTAGCACGGATTTTTTCAGCAAAATTGGCATGTGGTAGGAGATTCTATCAGTGATTTTATTCCAAATGTTTTTAATTTTGGATGTATACTCGAGCATATTAATCGTACTTTGTTGGTTCTCTTACCTAAGGTTTCAGTGCCTGAGTTTATGAGTCAATTCCGACCTATTAGCCTGTGTACGATAGTGTATAAAGCTATCTCGAAGATTCTGGTAAATCGACTTAAGCCTCTATTGCCTTCTTGGGTGTCGGTGAATCAAACTAGCTTCATCCCAGGTAGGTCGATCACTGATAACATTGTGATTATTCAGTAAGTGATCCATTCAATGCGTAAGAAGTCTGGCAAGCGAGGGTGGATGGCATTGAAAATTGATTTGGAAAAGGCGTATGACCGGTTAGAATGAGAATTTATTGATGATACGCTCGTTGATATTGGTATTCCAGGGGCTATGCGTTTATTAATTATGTAGCGCGTTTTTACAGTTTCAACTCAGGTGTTGTGGAATAGAGCCGTTACAAATGTCTTTAAACCCTCGCGTGGTATTCGTCAGTGTAACCCCCTCGTCCCGGTCTGGCCGGATGACCGGTCCGAGTGGGCCACACGGGGAAAACCGAAGCGAAACCCGTTAAGGTTCCCCCTCGGTTAACAACCCTATTTTTTTTCTTTAACTTAATCTTTTCTAAAAGTTCATTCAAGTCTCATGTGATCAAAAAGCGGAATACAATACATGAGATAATCATTCGAACCCAAAACAACATTTGAACAACCGAATTTTAATCTTTTATACAGGCCGTTTCGAAACACCCTTGAGGCATATCGAAACGCCTTGACCAGGTCAACTGCCCCAGAGCCCTTATAAGGGGCCGTATCGAAACGGGGGTCAACCGTTCCGAAACGCCCTCAACGGTCAACTTCTCGTGGTCAACGAGATTTTGACCGTTTCGAAACCCTCAGACCCGATTTGAAATGCCTTCATCTCGCCATTTTCTCAGAATTCCAGTAGCCAAAACGTTCCGAAACCCGTATCGGAACAAGGGCTCTCAGAGGCCAAACCGTATCGAAACGTGTTCCAATACGGGGTCCCTGAAGCCTACCTGTTCCGAAACGACCCAGCCCGTTTTGAAACGCGGGCTGCCTGCAACCTTTGAAAATCAGACTTAGGTGAATTCTAACAAGTCTAAAGGTCCCATAGGACCCCCTAAAGGCACACAACACCAACAAACAAAGTCTAGAGGCATACATCCTAGGTTTAGCATACTCAAACACCCACAAGACATGAATTTAAACAATCTTTCATACATGGCAAATACACATTAAAGACATATCATAAAATGCATGCTTGAAGACTTTAATAGACAAAAGATACCAAATCATCACATATAGGTTTACATGCCATCAAGCAATCTTAAGCATCCATAAGACATACATCATTCAAGCATTTGGCAAGATATATCATGCTTACAAACCAAGTCAAGCCATAGACATCAAAATCATATATGAGTCTTACAAAGCTCATTCAAACACACCCTTGCCACATTGCTAAACTACTACATAATTAATAACCGTACTTGAGCAACAAAAACTTGGAAGCCCTTCTTGCCTTGCTCCGAGCTAACACCACGCTAATGATCTGCATTGTTGAAAATGAGAGCGTAAGCTATAAGCTTAGTGAGGATGCTCTAAAACCGAAAATATCAACAATGCAGGGTTCAAGCATGTATTCCCTAATTCTCATTTCTATCAAGCATAGGTAATATGACAAGTAGACCTAGCTAGTCTTTCAAAAGGCATAATATGGCATCTTACATCACACTAAGCTCAAACATCACATATCATTGTCATGCATCACAAGTATAAGAACGAGTTCAATTGGCCACTATTAGTTTACCTGGATGTGCGGATTTAATCTTAACATTCACATTACCTTGGTGGGATTACACTCATCACCGGACCTTGCATAGGCGGGATTCCACTCATCACCACATGCCCTACGGATGAGATTCCACTCATCATCCCGTAGAATATATAAAAGCTTCCGGTGGAATATTACATCACCGTACTCCTCCTTGATGACTTAACGCCATTAAGGCCATGTACGTTTTGACTCAATTTGTGTGCACACTAATCCTAATGATCGATCATTTACACCCGGTAAGTTAATTAGTGCCAATTTACATTTACCACATCACATATCCATCCATCATATCTCATGCTCATCACATACACATATCATGGTACACATGTACAAATTAACCCACATTTCACAAGAGCATAAATAGGCAACCACAATAGCATTTAATGGAAATCAATAGCTAAATTAACAACTTGAATTCACATAGAAATGGCCTACCAAGCACATTTCAACTCACACACTACACACACTCGAACCAAACTTTAAAACATGTTTAAAGTCACTCACCACCCTTCCTTAGCAACCAAAGTAAGCCTCCTACAAGCCCGGATTTGATCCCAATGTTCCTTCGACGTCTCCTCTTGCTTTGAAAAATGACCTTAGGTTGATGTAGAAATCAATGAAATAGTGTTTAGGGCTTTAGAGAGGTTTTTGAAAGCTTTCCAACGTTTGAAAAGGGGAGAAGGGGGACAAAGATGATACCTTTTTTTTTTGTTCCCTTTTTGTCTCCAAAAAAAAGTTGTCTTCCTTTTAAAACTTTTGGGGTTAAATCACCACATTGGTCCCTCCCCTTTTTATTAAATTTCAATTAACTCATGTCATGGCCAAAAAGATTTAATTTAATTTTACCGACTCAAACCACTAACCCGACTAACTCCTAACCCCAAAACACGAGTGTTACAGTCAGGGAGACCCTTTGTTACTGTATTTGTTCATTTTGTGTAGGGAGAGGCTTGAGCAGGGTATCCAATATGCTATTGAGCATGGGAGATGGAAATCGTTTCGTGTCACGGCATCGGGACCTGAGATTTCTCATATGTTCTTTGCTGATGAAAACTTATATACTCTATCAATTTAGTCTAAAGTTCTATCAATTTAAACAATATTATTTAAATGTTTGGATCAAAATTGTAAATTTCTCATTTTTCTTCTACTTCTTCTTCCAGTCGAGCACTTTTTTTTGGTTTTGGGTTTAAAAACACGCTAAGGACAATCAAAACTTTAGAATTTGGGAATCAATGGGGGGCTAATGTGGGGTCTATTGGAGGATCCAAACACCACGATCGAGAAACTGGCGAGAATACGAGGGGTGGGAAAGGGATAGGAAAAAATGGGATCGAAGCTTGCAAATCTCTCTCAGCGAGAATATATATAAGTGTTTTGGACTAAAATGATAATATATATATAAGTGTTTTGGACTAAAACTGTGATTATACCAAGCCACGCCATTATCTCCGTTAGTTTTAATGGCCAAAGTACCAAAACAGAACAAAAATGTAGCGTTAGGTACTATTTTACCAAAAATAATAGTTGAAGTACCAAAATAGTAACACGAGAATATGTAAGGTACTATTAATGTAGTTTACCCTAAAAACAATTACAACATTGATTAAGACGCATTATAAAACAAATAATAAATAACTTAAAAATTAAAGGGAGAAACACCGAATCAAACCATCAAATACAATAGCCTACATGTTTTAACAACATAGCATTTTCTTCAAATCATTTCCAATCTTTCTTCTGCAGCAACTAAACAATCACTTCCAAACACCTTGCCTTTTTGTTTCTGTTTTCAGCAGCAGCAAAAAGCAATGGCAGAAGCAATGGCTTTTAACGTTATTGCTAGATTGAGCTCCCCTTTTCTGCAGCAACTTGGCTTGTGGTGGAATTTCAAAGACGACCTCCAGGACCTGAAAAGCATCGTCTCCGCAATCAAAGCTGTGCTTCTTGACGCCGAAGAGCGATCTGCGAGTAGCAATCTTGTCAAAGACTGTCTCGAAAAGCTGAAAGATGCACTTTATGATGCTGATGACCTTTTGGATGATATCCATACTGAAGCTCAGCGGAAAGATTTGCTGAGGGGGAACAAGCTGACGAAAGAGGTACGCCTTTTCTTCTCAAGCTCAAACCAGTTTGTCTATGGTCTCAAAATGGGACGTAAAATCAAGGCCATTATGGCTACATTAAGTTCCATTCAAAGTGAGACTAAGATGTTAAAGTTAGTAGAGCGTGACCATCCTGAGGAAACACCTTTTATAGCTAAAAGGCGGCAGCAGACACACTCTTTTGTGCGTAAAGATGAAATAATAGGCAGGGACGATGACATAGCAGCTCTTCTAAAACTCTTGTTAGACAAAGATCAGTTTCAAAGTGAGGAGGATGTTGTTATCGTTCCAATTGTGGGGTTTGGAGGCATAGGCAAGACTGCGTTGGCGCAGGCGGTCTATAATGATGAAATGGTCAAAGATCACTTTAACTCTAGGATGTGGGTCTGTGTTTCTGATGTTTTTGATGTGAAAATAATTGTGGAAAACACTATCAAATCTGTGACTAATCAAACACTCGATCAAAACCTCGAAATGGATCATTTACAAAGAAAACTCCGAGATGAAATTGATGGGAAAAAATTTCTACTTATTTTAGATGATGTTTGGAACGAGGAGAGGGGAGAATGGTCTAGCTTAAAGAAATTGTTGATGGGTGGGGCTAAAGGAAGTAGGATAATAGTAACTACTCGTTCTCTAAGGGTAGCAAAGCTTACTAGTAAATGTGAGCCCTATGTTTTGAAATGTTTGTCTGATGAGTATGCTTGGTCTTTGTTCGAACAAATAGCATTTGAGCAAAGATCTGCAGAGTCGACAAATTCGACATTTGTGGAAATAGGAAAGAAGATTTTGGAAAGGTGTGGTGGAGTTCCTTTAGTCATAAGGACGATAGCAGGTGTATTATCTTTTAAAGAAACTGAAAATGAGTGGCTTTCTTTCAAGGATAATGAACTTGCTACAATATCCCAAATAGAAGGTGAAATTTTGCCTACACTTAAGTTGAGTTATGACCATCTTCCGTCCCATTTGAAGCATTGCTTTGCTTATTGTAGACTGTACCCAAAAGATCACATAATTGTTGTACAAACACTTGTTCAATTTTGGATTGCACAAGGTTTTGTAAAGCAATTAAATCCGAGTCAATCTCTTGAAAAGATTGGATTTGGGTATTTTAAAGGTCTAGTTGAAAGAGGCTTCTTTCAAGATGTAGAAGATGATTATTTCTGGGGAATGACATGTAAAATGCATGATCTTGCTCAATCAGTAGCTGGAAGAGAGAGCGTTAGTATAAATTCAAATTCAAGTGCAAGTGAGATTGATGAGAAATGTCGTCACGTATCGATTGATTTTTCATTAATTCATTTGCTGAAGAGAAAGAAGTTACGAACTTTGTTGCATTTCTCAAAGAAGAGAGTTAATATGAGTGATGCGATTTGGGATTTAAAATTTTCAAGGTGTTTGCGTGTATTAAAATTGGATGATTTAAATCTTAATACAGTTTCAGGCTCCATTCATAAGCTGAAACATCTGAGGTACCTTGATCTTTCTGAGAATGAAAGTCTTAAGATCCTACCAAAGAGTATTTGCAAAATACAAAATTTGCAAGTGCTGAAACTAGACTGGTGTGCGGGGCTTGAAGAATTGCCAATGGAGATTGAAAAATTTGTGAATCTTACCCATCTTTCCTGTCTTGGTTGTTATGGGTTAACTCATATGCCACGTGGAATAGGGAAGTTGACTTGGCTTCAGACGTTAAGCATGTTTGTTGTGGATAAAGATGGTTCCCATGGTGCTGCTGCTGCTGATCTAAGTGAACTGGGTGGCCTTAACAACTTAAGGGGAAGGCTAGAAATAACAAATCTGGGATTCGTCAAAAATGCAAAACATGAGTTTAGGGCTGCTAATTTGAAAGAGAAGCAACACTTGCAAAGATTGGATTTACGATGGAGGGATGCTACTCTTGACGCTAATGATGACAAGTCCGATGATGAAGAGAAGTCACTCGAAGACCTCCAGCCCCATCCTAATCTGAAGGAGCTCCACGTGATAGGATGGAGGGGTGATGCCAAGTTCCCAAGTTGGCTTTCTTCGCTCACCAATCTCACTCATATTGTAATATCCGGTCCTAGTAAATTTAAACATCTCCCGTCCTTTGCTCAATTGCCTCATCTTCAATGGTTGTTGATTTTTGAGTTAATTGAGTTGGAGTACATGGACAATAATGGCCCCAATGGAGGAGAAGGAGGACCAGAATCATTCTTCCCCTCGCTTACGTGTCTTTACCTCTATAAATGCCCAAATATGAAGAGTTGGTGGAAAACAACAGTTATAGGAGCATCAACCATGGCCTTTCCTTGTCTGTCCCGTTTATGTATTGAAGATTGCCCTTTGTTGAGTTCAATGCCGCTGTATCCGTCACTTGATGAAGAGCTAACGTTGGTGAATACGAGTTCAAGGCCGTTAAAGCAGACCATTCAGATGAATATAGCGCCATCAACCTCTTCTCTTCCTCTCTCCAAATTAAAATCCTTTCATGTGGAAAATATTAAGGAACTGGACCCCGACATGCTACAAGAGTGCCTACAAAATATGACTTCCCTTAAAAAGTGGGGTATTGGTTCTTGCCATTGGCTCAAGTCTTTATCTGGGTGGTTGCAACAGATGAAGGGCCTCACAAGTTTAAAAATAACAGATTGCAAGGAGCTTGATTTAGACGGCATGCATCTGCAATGGGAACCCCTTAAGAATCTCTCTCGTTTGGAGATTGATAATCTTCCACAGCTGGTGTCTCTTCCTCTTTGGCTTCGGCATCTTGTTCAACTAAAAAGATTATTTATCCAGAATTGCAGTGGATTGAGGTCACTCTTTCCTGTGTTCCAACACCTCACTTCTCTTGAATATCTTAATATAAGGAACTGCAAGGAGCTGGAGTTATCTGCAGATGGCATCCATATACTTCAAGTTTATACAACCCTACGCTTTCTATGGCTGGAAAATATTCCAAAGTGTCGGCATCTTCCGGAGTGGCTTCAACATCTATCAAATCTGAAAAAGCTCCGTCTCGTGGATTTTCCCAATTTAACATCACTTCCGGACGAGATGCGTTGCTTAACCAGTCTGGAAGAGTTAGACATATCACAAATTCCCCAGTTGGAGGAAAGATGTGAGAAGAACATTGGTGCCGATTGGCATAAGATTGCTCACATCCCAGTCATTGAGGTGAATGAGGTTGGTGCTTCGTATCCTTTTAATCATTCATTAATTTACCCACTTTTACAACAATATATTGTGTTTTCTATTTCCAAGCTCTTAATATTGCTTACTTGTTTTCTGTGTTCAGAGACGGGTGCAATAGCTCTTAATATGAAATTGTTGAGATCTGTCGGCTTTACAAGAGCTGGTAGTAAGAAAGGCTGCATTGCAATCCTCCATGAAGGTCACAAACTTGGAACGTCAAATCTACTCAAAGGAAGTTTTTCATGAGCTTCAGAGGCATCAAATCTACTCACCAAGGAGTTTTCTCTTCTGATGCATTTGTGGGATTGTCTCTTTCTTTGTATATAGTGTTTATACAGTCTCTAGTAGGAAAGGTTGTTAAGGGAGAACCCATGCTATATGTATCTTGCACCGAAAAGGGACAGAAGATTTCTATTCAAATCCATGGTTATCTGCACGAGGACATGCTTGCCTCAAATAATAGTGAAGAATCAATAAACATTTGTAAAAGGCAAAAATATCACTGATAACATACTTCTAGGTCATGAGTTTTGATACCATAAATGAGTTTCGGTTTTAACATGGACCGAGAAAACGGATCAAATATTATGGAATATCTAGTTTTCATGAAGTAAACAGCTCTGCCTTCATTTCAGTTTCAACCAGCAATTGCCAAGCAAATAATGTATGCTCAACAGCAATAGCTCCTCCAATTAAGGGTCAGCGTTCGATCGAGTCGAGTAAAAAAATTTAAATTATTTGAGTTGATGTGTTATATTTTAAAACTCAAATTTTATTTGAAATTTTGTTGATTCGATTTTATGGAATTCGAGTCAAGTTCAAGTTCTTATATAAATTTAATTGTAACTATTTATCATGTATATATATACATATATCTTCGTATTTTTCCATATGCGACATATTTTTTCATATTATATATATATATCAGGAAAAATTGAGGGATTTGACTTGAACTTAAAAATAAATCCACAAATTATTAAAAATTCTGAGTTATTCGAATTTTCATTTTACAACTCAATTTTTATTTGAAATTTTTTCGAGTCGAGTTTTTTTTTTGCCACGAGTTGAGTTGAAAATTTTGTTTTTTCGAGTCGAATTTTTGAGAATCTCTTATAACTATAAGTGCATCCAACCATATACCCTGAAACTCAATTCCGGTTTCTTTATTGGAGGAGCTAATCTTTGAGGAGCTTTGGAGATTTTCCTTTGGAGTTCAATGATTCATGTTAAGTTATATCTCGTGAACCAATTTCCCATTTATATAGAGGGGGGCTCACACGATGACACGAATGCTTTTCATTTCTTTAATCCCCTTTCCATCAAACTACGTCCACCTTTTTATTTCTTTCTACTTTTTTCAAACAAAACCGATCTACTTTTTCTATTTTTGATTGTCTTTTTTATTTTTCAAGGATTTGTTATGACTAAACTAGATCGATTTGAATTTCACGCCTAATTTTGGTGAATGAGTCTTAGTAAGGATTTTATGCATATACAAGGCTTCGGACTCGTGACTTGTTTAAACAATATCAAATTGCTTACCACTTAGACTAACTATTATTGGGTTTTTTTCCATTTAGGTAAATACATATTTTGGCATCTAAACTTAATTTCGAGGTTTAATTTATTATATAATTTTTTTGTCCTATTAGGCACTTGAACTTTGTTTTAAGGCTTACTTTGTCATCTAATTTTTTGGCCAATTGGATACATAAACTTGATTTGTTGGTTCAAATTAGTATTTGAACTTCAATTTTTTTTGTTTATATTTACATTACTCGATTTATATACCCCTTAAGAATCTCTCTCATTTGGAGATTGATAATCTCCCACAGCTGGTTTGTCTCCCCCCTTGGCTTCAACATCTTGTTCAACTGAAATCATTAGATATCGAGAATTGCAGTGGATTGAGGTCACTCTTTCCCGTGTTCCAACATCCACTTCCCTTGAATATCTTTATATAAAGAACTGCAAGGAGCTGGAGTTATCTGCTGCAGATGGCATCCAAATATTCCAAGATCATACAAGCCTACGTGTTCTATATCTGAGAAATATTCTAAAATGTCTGCAGCTTCCAGAGTGACTTCAACATCTAACAAATCTAGAAATGCTTGATCTCGCGAATTTGCCTAATTTAACTTCGCTTCCCGACGAGATGCGTAGCCTAACCACTTTGGAACAGTTATATATAGACGATATTCCCAAGTTGGAAGAAAGATGCAGGAAGGACATTGGTGCCTATTGGCATAAGATTGCTCACATCCCATACATTAGGGTGAATGAGGTTGGTGCTTCCTATCCTTTGAATCATTCATTAATTTACCCACTTTTACAACAATACATTCTGTTTTCCACTTTCAAGCTCTGAACATGGCTTACTTGTATTCTTTCTTCAGACACGTCTGCAATAACTACGGAAGGGCATTTGAGTATTTCAAGAATTCATATACAGAAAAAGAGGTGGTAGTTTATCTAATTGCTTTTACACTTTTGAATCATAAATCGTAATAATCTCAGAATTAGCTGCAATCATCTAATAATGAATGTTCCTTTTTGTCAGCCTGAGTTCAATGGAACACATGCATTCTTCAACAGCTCATCCATTCCTCAGCATTCTACATCTGTTACTGAAGCAAAATTTAGAAGCCTTTCTGAGTTCAATGGAAAACTACTTTGAAGTTATGAGATTACCAAGCAAATAACACACTTTAAGTTGTATTCCAGCTTTATCGAATGTGGAAGCATCAATGTCATCATTACTGCTAAGGCGCTTGTGGAAACTTTTAGTTTCCACCGTCGTCGGTGTATCAAATAATTATCCTTAATCTTTCATCCAATCAAATTATGACACCACCTGCTTGGAAGAAAACAGAAAGAAAAAAAATTACCTTTTATGCTATTATTGTTTATTGAGTTTATATGATCAATGGTCATAAGTAGGTGACATCAATCCTAAAGATATCTAAATCTTTTTTTATTTTAAATAAATAATTAGTCACTAAAAATAAATCCTTCACTTAGAAATCTATTTTTTTTAGCTTTAGATTTTCACCCTTAAATGTTGTTTTAGTATTATCCAAAAATAACCACCAAATTTGAGTTGAATGTTTAGAGAATTTATTTCAAGGATAAGTCAAAATTAAGCATACAAGGCAAGTTGTTCTGTATTATTAGATAATAATTATCCTTTCCATCCTCCTTGTTTCATAATCTTCACATATAAAACTCATCCATCCACCTACTCATTCTCTTCATCTTTCTCTCCTTCTTCCTTATGTTTAGTAACACAAAATCTTTCAAAAAAAATTAAGGAAAAAGAAAAGAAATGGAGACTGGATCTTTAAGGCTAGGGCTCATGGCAGTCTTTGCAGTTTCTGGAAGTGTAGTCTTCATTGCAAATGAAGTCCATAAACGTCTCCTCTCCGATTACATGAAAAAGATCGAGTTCGAATTCACTGGTAATACATACATACATGCATTCATACAGGGACAGAGTTGTTTAATGAAATTCTGATTCCGTCCCTGCATGCATGCATTCATACAGAGATGGAGCTGTTTAATGAAATTCTGATTCTATCCCTGCATGCATGCATACATATCATTTCTTGATGTTTTTCTTTATGTCACGTTTACATGACTGCAAAAATGAATGAAATTCTGAATTCTTTTTTTTTTGTTTAGGGAATGAAAAATGTCAAGTGAAGAAAAAGGTTCATTTTTCGGACGATGTGAGGGAACCGTCGTCGAATAACAAAGAATACAGGAAGAGAAATCACAGTGTGGTGGCCATCGCCATTGCAAAGCAGGTTAAAGCTGGTGGTGATGCTGATAGACTACAGGTTCTTAAAATGCCTCTCAATAGGCAGGTTTTGTACAAAGGGATTCTTCAAGGTAAAACCCTTTGAAAAAAATTACTCTTTATTGTACATTGCAATCTGAAATTACATTTTAGTTCTTTTGATGGGGGTGTATTTTTTGTATTAAGGGTGTGTTTGGATACCCTAATGTAATTGCACAAAGTAGAGTTGTACCGAATTTTGATTCCCTAATCATGTCTGACTCACATGGTATAATCATGTGTTGGTAGTACAAATTGTAATTATTCAATTACATGATTTTAAATTTAAAATAATATTGATTATAAGATAAAAAATGTAATTATGCACATAATTGTACTAGTTTATGAAAAAAAATCTTAATAAATCATTAATTCTGTGTTTGATCCTCAAATTGTGATTTTTCAATTGTTACATACAAAGTTTTATAAAAGCATGAAAATATGAAAAAAATCAAATAAAACACACTTATAATAAACCTTAAACCTAATTTTTAATATGAAGACATACATAGGAGCACCGAAAAAGGTAGAGAATTTTTATTCTCCAATATACTATCCATGCATGCATGCACTAGCACCATTTAACTTTAAGTACTAAGACTAACCACAGAACTAGAAATTTATAAGGGTAAAATAAAATATTTTATATTTTTTGGATAGTTTAGTGATTATTTGTGTATTTTGCCCTATTTATAAAATGAAGAAGTAGAATGAGATTCGAATTTTTGAAGTCCATAATAAAATTTTAAA
Organism: Hibiscus tridactylites; assembly: GCA_958450335.1. Classification (NCBI taxonomy): domain Eukaryota; kingdom Viridiplantae; phylum Streptophyta; class Magnoliopsida; order Malvales; family Malvaceae; genus Hibiscus; species Hibiscus tridactylites. The sequence continues at coordinate 482,579 of OY288266.1, read as the reverse complement.
AAAATTAAAAGATTATAAAATTAATTTTAGTTTTTAAAAGAAATAGTGTACTATTACTGTTGAAGAAAAGAGTTGACAGGAGGATTGTAACTTTTCTTGAATTTTCTACTTCTCACCTAATACACGAAACTTTGCTCCTAACCCCACGCGCCATCTAAACTACTCCTTTCTTTAAAATTTTTGATCCTCGATTGGCTCTTTGATCTTCCTACTCCAGTTATCTTGTTTGGTGCTCCTTCCAAAGGCTGTCAGTTACCGACGTTACGGAGGACGATTTTAGTTTGTGGTTTGATCCAGGATTATGGAGCGGGCTTGGTTTGGATCGCACCGCGGGAAGTTGTTCATAGGCGTGGCTCAAATTTGTTAACGTTGCCGCGAATCGTTCTCTGCCGGAGATCTGTTTCGAACAATGACGTCGCTGATAGGCAGGAGAGGCATGAGTTTCGAGGGTACTGTTTTTTAGAAAGTCTTTACTGGTCTTCAAGGGGCGTTGCAGGATCTGCGATACGTCCAAGCTGCTGGAAAATTACTCAGGTGTGGCCACCCCTTCGCCGAAGATGGAGGGGTAATTTGGTCTTTCTCCTATGACTTTAGTTTCCTTTTCGGGCTAAACTGGGCTTGGTTACATGGCATACGTTTTTCCCGTTTTAGTTATTACATCTTGGGTAAGGTTTCTGAAATTCTTTCTAAAGTCAACTCTTCCTTGTGAGTTTTGGTTACATGGGGCCCACCCTTTACCTCCTTTTTGCAAACCTTGGAGGATGAAAATCTTAAAAGCAACCATAAAAATCTTCCCTTCCCGGTGTACAAACCAGTTTTTTTGATCCCGGCCCCACTTTTATATCGTGCTCTACCTTTTTAGATTTTTGGGCCTTTAGTTCGAACCCTTCCCTGGATGTGCAGGTTTTTGCGGATGAGAGTTATCCGCAAACCGAATGATCGCTTGAGGTTCTGCTATTTTCCGGGGGAAGGCCGGGAGGATAGCGGGAATCTTATTTCTTTCCTCTTGGATCATATCGTTGGGGCATGTGTGAAATGATCCAAGGATCCTTATGATTTTGTCGTCTCTGATGTGCCCTTTCTGGCTCGGTTTTTATCTCCGATGATTTTTAGCTTTCAACTTCTCCAGCTACGAATGGAAGGCAATGTTTGATGCTGGTTTTCTTACCCTGGTTAGGTCAATCTTAAAGTATGATCTTTCGATCAAAGCAGCCTAGTTGACAAGACCCTTGTCCTCTAACAGGAGAGCCTGCCTCCGGATGGAACTCTCACTCGGATGCCGCGATCAAGACTCAAGACCGACTCCAAGATTGGCAAGGGTTTATGTGTTGGTTTTCTCTTCCTTTCTCTGGTTAGGGATATCCCTAGGTTATGGGAACACCCTTGTTTGTTTTTGGCCTGTGTGCCAAGTCTCTGGCTTTGCTTGTTTTTTTTCGCCAGATGTTCTGTTCCTCAGGGGCAATCCCTGCTGTGTTTTAACCTTTGCTGTTTTTTCGGGTTGCCTCCTCCTGCAAGCTTTTTGGTTGTTGTACGCAGGATTTGTGTTGTGGCTTTGTTCTGTCTTTTTCTATTAATGCATTTCCTCTTCTTTTCGATCAAAAAAAAACTTTGCCCCGTAAGCCCCTACGATATTCCACCCAAAGTGTTTTTAGAAAGTTGAAGGATAAGAAAAATATATACAAGATTTTGAATTTTGGGAGGTACGGTCATGTTCTACAATGGCGGAATATAATGGTGACCCCTATTTTAAAAAATTAAATAAAACCCATCATTTAAAAAAATTTAGTTTAAACCTTTAAATTTAAAAAAAAAATTAAATTAGCTTTCACAAACTCTTTTTTGTCAAATTCCGTCACTAGTATTCTAGCATTTTTTTTTATCTATCTTTGATTAAAATTCAAATACATATGTGTATGTATAATATCGAGATAAACGTTTGAATAGTATTAAAATTAATAAATTTGGGCTGTGAGTTATTTTTCAAATAAAAAATTCGAAAGAAACAAGATAACGACTATGGAGACTCAATCAGTACAACGCCACCCAAAATTGATAAACTTTTCTACTCTTTCTATGTTCCTTCCTTTTGGAATGCAATCGTACTCTAGCATTTTTTTGTTTTATTCCTCATTAAAATTAAAATAAATATATGTATATAAAACATGCAGAGACAAACATTTGGGGTATCATTTACTTTTCAAATGAAAATTTCTAGAGAAAGAAGACAACGACTCTATTTCAACGCCAACCAAAATTGATAACATTTTCTACTATTTCTAAGTAACTTTTTCTTGAATTTCTACAAAAAAATAAAAGATGTAAATATTGAAGTTTAAATGTATTATTATATTAATCATTTATCGGTCACGTCATACTTTCATGATAAGTTAACTGCTCCGTGAATAGAATAATAAAAAACATTTGTCATGTGTTGGAAATATTTTTCTTTTAACTTGAGTTATAGAAATGTATTTTTACTAATAGTATGATGACTATAGGTGTAGTTTAATATTAATAAAATAACAATTTCATGTTTCTAGTTTATAGTTTTTGGTATAAAGTTTAATGGTTAGGGTTTAAGGTTTAGTGTTTTAGGTTTTGAGTTAGGGTTTACTGTTTAAGGCTTAGGGTTTATGACTTACGGTTTATGGTTTTATGTTTAGGTTTTAGGTTTCGGGTTTAGGTTAATAATTTAGAACTCAAGGTTTTGGGTTTTTATTTTTTAATGACTAAGGTTGGTTTTTTATTCAATTATTTTTTTTTTAAAATAAAAATATTATATATAGAGAAAATAATTTAATTAATATTTTATTTTAATTAATTTATAATTATATGTTTAAATACTTTATAATTATATATTAAGTCTCTTAAATTTTTAATCTTTATAAATTAATTTAATGTGCTCAGTTATGCTCATTATTAATTAATGGTGTTCAATCATGCTCATTATTAGTAGTGGTCATCGGTACTCTTCGAACATCGTAGAAATTTCCTTAAAATTGAATATAAAAAATATAGTCTTATGGATAGTCTCGTGATTGTGGGTATAGTTACCCAAAGTGAAATAACAATTCGATAGCCAACCAAAAATGAAAAGTTGGCACAACTTCATTGATTTTCAGAAACTATGTGCGATATGCATAACTATTGGCTTACAAATCCATGGAAAGCTTTTATGTCGTCTTCTAAGGCTACAAGGCCTACTTGCATAAGTAGTGGGTGAAGCGCCACTTGCAGTGGAATATCTATATATTCTATGTATATATGGACAGCTGCATTGCATCTTCTTCAAATCACTTCCAATTTACAAACACTTTGCCTTTAGTTTTCAGCTTGAAGCAGCAACACCAAGCAATGGCAGAATCAATTGCTTTTGACATCATCACTACATTGGGCTCCCCTCTTCTGCAGCAACTTGGCTTGTGGTGGAACCTCAAAGACGACCTCCAGGACCTCAAAAGCATCGTCTCCGCAATCAAAGCTGTGCTTCTCGACGCCGAAGAGAAATCTGCGAGCAGCAATCGTGTCAAAGACTTCCTTGAAAAGCTGAAAGATGTACTCTATGATGCCGATGACCTTTTGGATGATATCCGTACTGAAGCTCAGCGGAAAGATCTGATGAGTGGGAACAAGCTGACCAAAGAGGTACGTGTTTTCCTTTCTAGCACAAACCAGGTTGCTTATGGTCTCAAAATGGGACGTGAAATCAAGGCCATTATGGCTAGATTAAGTTCTATTCAAAGTGAGGCCAACACGTTCAATTTCGTAGAGCGTGAGCATCTTGTGGAAACGCCTTTTATGGCAAGAAGGAGGCAGCAGACGCACTCTTTCGTGCGTAAAGATGAAATAATAGGGAGGGAGGATGACAAAGCAGCTCTGCTTAAACTCTTGTTAGACACAGAGTTTGAAAGTGAAGAGAAGGTTTTTGTCATTCCAATTGTGGGGATCGGAGGCTTAGGCAAGACTGCTTTGGCGCAGTTCGTTTATAATCATGATACGGTGAAAGAGCAGTTTGAGCCTACGATGATGTGGGTCTGTGTGTCTGATATTTTTGATGTGAGAATAATTGTAGAAAACATTATCAAATCTGTGACCAATCAACAACTTAATCAAAATCTCGGAATGGATCAACTGCAAAAACAACTCCGAGATAAAATTGATGGGAAAAAGTATTTACTTGTTCTTGATGACATTTGGAATGAGGATAGAGAATTGTGGTTTAGCTTAAAGAAATTATTGATGGGCGGGGCTAGAGGAAGTAGGATAATAGTAACTACTCGTTCTCACAAGGTAGCAAAGATAACTAGTAGGTGTCAACCCCATGTTTTGAGAGGCTTGTCCGATGACGACGCTTGGTCTTTGTTCAAAGAAATAGCATTTGAACAAAGATCCGTCGACTCGACAAATTCAGCCTTTGTTGAAATAGGAAAGCAGGTTTTGGAAAGGTGCGGTGGAGTTCCCTTGGTTATAAGGGCAATAGCTGGTACATTATCTTTTAAAGAAACTAAAGACGAGTGGCTTTCTTTTAAAGATAACGAACTTGCTAGAATTTTCCAAAATGATGATAAAGTTTTGTCTACACTGAAGTTGAGTTTCGATCATCTCCCATCTTATCTGAAGCATTGTTTTGCTTATTGCGCAATATACCTAAAAGATCATGAAATTGTTGTACAAAATCTAGTTCAATTTTGGATTGCGCAAGGCTTTGTAAAGCAATCGGATTCGAGTCAATCACTTGAAGAGATTGGGTTTGGGTATTTTAAAAGTCTAGTTGAAAGAAATATCTTTCAAGAGGTAACAGTGGATGAAGATGGGGAAATAGCATGTAAAATGCATGATTTAATTCACGATCTTGCTGAATCGGTAGCTGGGAGAGAGGTTAGTATTTTAGATTCAAGTAGACGTGAACTTGATGAAAAATGTCGTCACATATCTTTTGATTTTTCATCAATTTCTCTACTTAAGGGAAATAAGTTGCGAACTTTGTTGAAATTCTCAAAAAAGAAAGTTGAATTTATGAGTTATGCAAATTGGGCTTTGTTAATTTCAAATTGTAAACGCTTGCGTGTGTTGGAATTGGGTGATTTAAGTCTTTATATGGTCCCACGCTCTATTCATAAGTTGAAATATTTGAGGTATCTTGATTTCTCTTGGAGTCCTCATATTAAGTTCCTCCCAAAGAGTATTTGCAAGATACAAAATTTGCAAGTGCTGAAACTTGACTTCTGTATAATGGTTGAAGAATTGCCAAAGAAGATTGCCAAATTGGTTAATCTTACTCATCTTGGGCTAGAAGATTGTTGGAGCTTAACTCACATGCCACGGGGAATAGGAAAGCTGACTTCGCTTCAGAGGCTAAGCATGTTTGTTGTGGATAAAGACAGTTCGCATGGTGCTGCTGCTGCAGATCTGAGTGAATTGAGTGGACTCAATAACTTGAGGGGAGAACTAAGAATAACAAATTTGGGATTTGTGAAAAATGCAGAAAAGAAGTTTAAGGCTGCTAATTTGAAAGAGAAGCAACATTTGCAATCATTGGTTTTACTATGGAGTGGTGACAGGGATGTTGATGATGATGACTACGAGGACGAAAAGAAGTCACTTGAGGACCTCGAGCCCCATTGTAATTTGAATAAGCTCTCGGTGGTAGGATGGAGGGGCAATGCCAAGTTCCCAGGCTGGCTTTCTTCGCTCACAAATCTGGTGGATATTGGAATCAAGGGTCCGAGCAAATTCAAACATCTCCCTTCCTTTGCTCGATTGCCTCATCTTCAGCGGCTGAACATCTCTAAGTTGACTGAGCTGGAGTACATGGACGATATTAGTGACCCCAGTGCCAGTGGAGGACAAGGAGATTCAGAATCATTCTTCCCATCGCTTACATCTCTCACGCTCAGCCAGTGCCCAAATATGCAGAGTTGGTGGAGGAAAAGACCGTTAAATGGTGAAGACGAGGACAGAAAGGTTATAGGAACACCAACCATAGCATTTCCTTGTCTTTCCTTTTTACATATCGAAGATTGCCCTTTGAGTTCAATGCCGCTGTATCCATCGGTCGACGATGAGCTAAGGTTGGTGAATACCAGTTCAAGGCCATTAAAGCAAACCATTCAGATGAGCGGCACCATGAAAACACCATCAACCTCTTCTCCTCCTCTCTCCAAATTGAAATCTTTCGAAGTGGAGAATATTGAAGAACTGGACTTGGACCTGCTAAATGAGTGCCTGCAGAATATGACTTCCCTTAAACAGTGGGCTATTGGCTCTTGCCACTGGCTCAAGTCTTTATCCGGGTGGTTACAACAGCTGACCGGTCTCAAAATATTAAAAATAAAAGATTGCGGAGAGCTTGATTTAGAGGGCATGCAATGGGAACTCCTTAAGAATCTCTCTCATTTGGAGATGGATAATCTCCCGCAGCTGGTCTCTCTCCCCACTTGGCTTCAACATCTTGTTCAACTGAAATCATTAGAGATTAAGAAGTGCAGTGGGTTGAGGTCACTCTTTCCTGTGTTCCAACATCTCACTTCCCTTGAATCGCTTCAAATATTCGATTGCGAAGAACTGGAGTTATCTGCAGATGGCATCCAAACATTCCAAGACGATACGAGAAGCCTAAGTTATATATGTCTGGAAAACATTCCAAAGTGTCGGCATCTGCCGGAGTGGCTTCATCATTTAACAAGTCTGAGGGTGCTCCATCTCCATGATTTGCCCAATTTAGCATCGTTTCCAGACGAGATGCACTGCCTAACCAGTTTGGAACTGTTAGATCTGCGATTCCTTCCAGAGTTGCCCAATTGGAATAAGATCGCTCACATTCCACACATTTGGGTGAATGCTGTAAGTGCCCTCTATCCTTTGAATCATTCACTTATCCACTTTTGCAACAATACATTGTCTTTTACATATCCAAGCTTGTTTTGTATCTTCAGGTTCCGGTGCAATAGATATTGAAGCATGTACCCCATGGAAGACATACATTCTTCAGCATTCTACTCCCAATCTGTTAAGTCTAATTCTGTCACCGAAGCATAGTCCCTCTGTTTTATATTGAAATGCCAGTCTAAGTCTATACCAAATCAAATGATTGTGGAAGGTAAATCATTATAACCCAATTCTTTACTACTCTCAATCCAAAACCAAGTTTCTTCACCATGTTCACATTTTCTCTGCAGAAAAAAAAACGACAAGGCTTGCTTATGATGCGGACAGACCTAAGATGTTTGCATGCTAATCTTCGGGATTGCTGATTTGGAACATGTTTCTACTTCATGCTCTGCTTAGGCGAGTGATGCATTTATGGATTGTTTATTTCTTTGTAAACAATGTTTATACAGCCTTGAATAGTGAAGGTTGTCTGGAGAGACTTCGTACTAAATGTAACTTGTACTATAAGTTTAGTAGTAAATTTTTGTCTGGGCAAGGCCCCGCAGATGTAGGTGTGACACCGAACTGCGTAAACACTTTCTGGTGTTCATTGTCATGTTCTTCCTTAATCCTTCTATTTTGCATGTTACTTGTTACAACTCTTCACAACTTACATTAAAACAAGTAATTACGACAAATCATTGCTGCTCTTGTTCTAATCCTTGTCACACAATTAATTACAATTTACAACCTATGATATTGACAAGCATAGTAATTTGTCAAATAATTTAAGCCTTTAATCTCATATAAATATAAAAATAGCATAGTATAAAGAAAAGAAAAGTTCGATTCGCAGGGATTTCGAAGCTTCTATATCTAAAGGTTTTGATTATGACTAGTATGAAAATAAAATAATGGGGTTTTGATTGAGTAGAAAAAGATAAAACAACTAATTTGAAGAGAATGGCGAAGATAAATATTTTTTAGAAGATAATTGATAAAATTAATTAGCCTCGAGTTTTTGTTCCGCTTCAATTCAAAATGATCATTGAAAAGGAATTTTCACTTCGGTTACAGTCTACACTAACCACGACTATTGTCGATCTAAATTTCAGAAAAATTGAGAATGTAAAACAGAATTTATTAAGTATTTTTTAGTTCTCACAAAATGAATTGAGGGTCGCTTTAAGCCTTCGGCTAACTAAAAAATAAAACTTTTATTAAAATAAAATTTCTTTGTAACACCGAGCTAAAATAATAATAAAAGGTTGATCTGCGTTATGGGGGACTCGAACCCGTGCCTTTGGCATAGAAGTGGAGGACCTAACCATTTGAGCCAAGTACTCGTTTCTGTCAAGTATTGCTTTGAGCTGGTTTTAAATTAGGTTGAGAAGTTTATTAAATCAGATTTAATAAACCACATGACCTTTCACCTACCCATTTCATACCTTATTCGAATAAAAAAAAGGAGAGAAAATCCCCTCACCTAACCCCGTCGGCTACTCCCCCAACCGCCTCACCGCCACTCCATGGCGTACACCGCCACCATCATCATGCACGTCGTCCGACTCCGAACCACCAGCCACCTACACGCGCGTATTAGAGCCACCGCCGACGGCAGAAGCTTGTTCGAAGCTTTGTCGGAAACCTTGAGTTTCCAGCTTCGATTCCGGCCGCTCCTGGTGTTCGATCGTCGCGCCGATCTTGCCAGCGTGCTCGGTGTGATGTGGAGACCAAAACCCAACCGGTGGATCGTCCGTTCAACATCGGTAGCAACTTCGCCGGAGAAGCCAAGCACCATATGTTTTATGCATTTTCCGGTTACCTCCGGCGTCCCTTGGTCGCACCACCGTCAGATCCGGGCTCCCGACGTGACGACAAACAAAACCCTACCGGCCAATCTTAGTTCTGACATCGAGAGGGGCATCATCGGAAAACTTCGATTTTCCGGCAAGGTTGAACCTTTAAGGTTAGATCCGGCCTACTTTCCGGCAAGTTTCGCAGTTAATGAGTTAGATTCGAGTTGATTTAACTGAAACTCTTTATTTTCAGGTGAATCGGGCAAATTTTGATGTTTCCGGCATGATTCCGGTCACCGTCCGGTGAACGAAATAATTTTGGCGAGTGAACCGGCTAGACCGGATGAACCGGTCGGTCCAACAACCCAAATCCGACCCGTCCGACCCATCCGACCCGACCCGACCCGTCTGCCCGAGTTGACTTAGTGAGTCAGTTCACCCGAGTTGACTCAATGAGTCAAACCAGTTGACCTGTGACGTCAGCATGACGTTAGCGTTGACTTGGTCACTGACGTCAGCGTTGACTTTGACCCGTTGACCAAAAAGTCAAATTTTCCGAAAACTCATATTTTATGTTTTTCGACGTCCTGAGTCCGTTTTTGAAGGCAGTGTGATTAAGGATTAACTGTGGATTTTGTTTAATTGAAGGTCATATCCGCGTGGTTGTGGGATGTTGAATCCGAGTTCGAGGGTATTCGAATGTCGTATCTTGAATCGACTGTTGTAGCTCGGAGTTAAGGTAATACACTACTACCCCTTGTATGCTTTATGAACATGTTGATATTCGGTTAACGCATGCATGCTTGATGACGTATATTGTAATTCTGCTTAAATTGAATTAGATTCGAGCAATAAGTATGGATATTAATAAGACCAAATTATTCGAATAAGATTACTAATGGGCTAACAATATCAAAAGTTCTAATAATTAAATTCAGTTAATCCGCAACTCAATCATCAGTGCGTAAGAATCGAGACCCAGGATACGGAGTGAGAGATATTAATTATGAAATTACGAAAATGCCCTTGGAGCATAAGTATGACTAAACTACCTCTCTAATAAAGGAAATGACCTAAAATCTGCATTCGACCCGATTATGCAAATTACACTACCCAAGATGTATGTTCTTTTCGAAAAGACTTCGGCATCATTATTCAAATGTGTGTGATACTAAAAGAAACTTGAATTTCCTCCAAGCTCTGTATAACACATGAAGGTATAACGCCTAAAGGTGAAATTACTGGAATTATTGTTGTATTCTTAAGCTGATCCGTACGACAGTAAGGAATGAATTAATCGAAATGATCATAATGGCCAAGAAGATTGTAGTGCCTTCGAGCACCGAATTTCTTAATTAATCAGAATAGAAATTTTACCCTTAAGTTCTAAAATGAGTAAACCGTCTGTAAGGGCCGAAGGAATTAAAATGACTTAATCTTTACCGAGTACGTAAACGATAGAGGTGCTAAATAGTAAGATTTGACAAAAACGGTGAATTTATCCCGATTTCCAAAATGACTGAAATGCTCTCTTGAGTAAAATATACAATTATGCATTTGATGAAACTCAGAGAATTCTAAAGAGACTTTAAGGGCTAAACTACCCCTAAGTGTTAGGAAGCACGCTCATGTCTGTTAATCATTCCTGATATTAATATAAGAGTTGGTTAGTACTGCAAGGTAGGAATACGTTAGTTCGAACAGTTGGAGGCTTGAAAAACTTCTGGAAATATTAACTATCGTAAATCGTCATTTTATCATTACTGGGCTAAACTATAAATCACCTCTGATAGTTAAATGACCAAAACGCCCTTGTTGGCCATTGTAACCAGAACAACCCGGTATGTATTTGATATCGCAAAAGATCTTATCATAAAAATCTCTGAATGCATGACTGGAAAAGTGATGAGTAAATAGAATTTCCTGAGCGACTGTTTATGTCTCGTTGGTATAAATTACCAAAACGCCCATGTATGATAAAATGACCATAATGCCCTTGTAAGCTTAAATGACTAAAGTACTCATGATATATCCAAACTTTCTAAGATCTTGATGTACCAATTCTTGAATACATAATATGAAACGTTTCACGAACCCTTTTCTAATAGGAACCTCGTTCTGGAAATTCGTCTAAATTGTCAAAAGTTTAATGCGTCCCTTTCTGTAAATGCCGAGCATCTTCAGGAAATAAAATATTTCATCTAGTGTGTTCTATGTGTGATATATTCTGTTGAATGAATTGTATAATTATTTGATCATGAATAATATTATGTTTGATGAACTTGATATATGATGACATTCTCTGCCTACCTAATATATGTCTGCTCGATCTGTATACTTGGTATGTGATTGTTTGTTCTGTGATGATATTGTCTGACTGTTTGATGAATTTGTTAGTATGGTATGTTAGGTTGACCTATGATGGTACAATCTGTTTGCATGATGAATGTTGTAAATGTCTGCTCTGCTCGATAGTATGCCCATTTATCTGTCAAAAGCATGAACTTCTGTTTCTGATACTCTGAATAGAATATGTCTGTTACATGTATTATGTTACTCATGTCTGAAATCTGATTTCCGATTGTCATCTGGGGTATACTGTTGGGTTATGATATGAAGTTTCTGTCGGTACAGCCCTGATCAAGCTGGTAAATCCTTATGGACTCAAGGTCTCCCCTTGAGTGGCACCTACGCCCATCGGGCCTAGGGTAAGTCCTTATGGACCTAAGGCATCCCCTTAGGTGGCACCTATGCCCATCGGGCCTAGGGTAAGTCCTTATGGACTCAAGGTCTCCCCTTGAGTGGCACCTACGCCCATCGGGCCTAGGGTAAGTCCTTATGGACCTAAGGCATCCCCTTAGGTGGCATCTATGCCCATCGGGCCTAGGGTAAGTCCTTATGGATGCAGTTTTGGGGGACTGCATATTGGTGTAAGGTTGGAGGGTAGTTCTTGTAAACTTCTGTATGATCATTTAACATTTGCATTTAATCTGTTATGTGCTCATATGATATGATGTTAAGTACTTATGTATGTTGATCTGCACTTATTGGAACACACTAGACGCCAAACTCTCTGATTCCTACCTCGTATGTTACCTGCCTATATTATTTTCGTCCAATTCTCAAGGTCTGATTAAAGAACAAATATCATTATTCTTGAGTATGATGAAACCTCGAAATAGTATAATAGAAATAGAAGACTATCACTGCTTGAAACATCATGAAAATGTTATGTCTGCCATATATCTGCATGAGCTTATAGCATCTTTTGGTAGTTCTGTATTACTGAGTTTTTCCAAGCTCACGTTGTTTTTACCATCGCAGGTTAAAAGGTTATAGCTTGGTATAATGTTGAAATCAGTGTTCGGAGTTCCCTCGGCGTTACCTCTGGAGTACGGTACTGTATAGTTAGTGGGCATGTGTGTCATGTATGTCACGTATGGTTTAGTGATCGAGTCTGTAAAGTACTTTCTGAAATTTCTTGTTATTTATTTAAATGATTTTCTGAAATAGTATTTTAAACAGAAGTTGATTTTACAGTTTAATAAGTGTTTTGAGAAAGAAAAAAAAAAGTTTTCATGTGTATTTTACTGTGGGTCGCTCTTGTGACCCTAATGTGACTTCTTAGGATCCGTTGTAACGCATAGGCGGGTCTAGGGGGTTACATTCTTAAGAACAAATAAAAGTTAAGAAATGAGAGATGATCTTATAGCTTACCCCAATTAGTATTTATATTATTCTAAAACCCTAAAAATCTCCTAAAATGATAAAAAAAATCTTAAAAATATTTAAAATTAAATTCTAAATACAAAAGATAATTCCCAAGTTTGAATTTAAAATCTCAGATGATAAGCTACTGATTCGCGGCTGATAAGCTATGTAACGCTGCTGAGGTCATCTTCTAGAAATTGCTGATGTGGCACCACGTAAGCTTTAATGCCTAGATTCTTGTCCACTAATCCAACCTTGACTCTAGAAAAAAAAAACTGCATAATTTCGCCCTTTTAGTACAGTTTCTGGAATCCAATGTCTTGCAAGAAAATAAGAAAAAATACCCAAATTAGCAACATAAACCGCCAAACAAGGAGTAATTAATAACAAAATAATAACAATTTAAATCAGATATGACAACTTACTAACAAATCGACAATTCACAAAATTTCCTTAATTAACTAAGAAAATACAATGTTGTTGTCCACATTTTTTTCCCGAAAATCTCAACGTCTTATTGTATCAAGATTTTAAAGGAAGAGAATATCTCGAGTTGAGTAAATATTTGGCTTTGCCGCACGATTCATAAACACTTATAACAAAAGTAAGTGTTTGGTTGGTTTTCCACTAAGGATTGACTCTGAACATCATTTTGCGTTACAAATGAAAGATGAGGGTGAAAAGCATCCTATACAGCGCATATAAAAGTTTGCATTCTAATTTTGGTCGGTTTTATTTTATATACTTTTAAAATTTTAGAATTTCAATTATGATTTAAATAATATGAAGGTAATATGATTAAATTGTATGGACTTCAAATAATTAAATTGGACGATAGGAATTAAATCTGCAATATACACATAACATATAGGCTAACAGTAAAATATAATTTAAGAAATTTTATGATTATTGTTTCAGTCAAGATCGTAATTTTAAATTTTAAAAAGTGTAAAATTAAAAATAACCAAATCAAAATACATGGAATAAATTTTCAATTCACGTATCGCACATCATTTTAAACATTGTAATGTCTTTTATATATATATATATATATATATATATATATATATATATATATATATATATATATATATATATATATATATATATATATATATATATATATATATGAAAAAAAACTTTGATACCGAGTTATGTAAAACTAAAGTTTATACATATTTTTGTTAAATTTGGTGTTTAGGATATTAGTTTAAGGTTTAAAGTTTAGAGTTTAGAAATTTAGATTGTAGGGTTTAGAATTTAGAGTTCAGTATTAAGGGTTAGAGTTTTAAGTTTAGACAGTTAAGTTTTAGATTTTAAAAAAAGTTGTATAATATATATTTTTCAAAGGGGGGGGGGGGGGGTTAACAAGGTTTTTTAACCCTATATTTCTTGTTAATTTGTCCTTCAATAATGGGGTTTTTAACTAGACACTTTATATATATATATATATATATTTTTAAATGTAACCCTATATATAAAGAATGTTACAATTAAGAAAGCCCTAATATTTTTATGGAAAATTGAAATTGCAAAGAAAAAATACAAATTAAAACAATACAAAAGAAGGATAACACAAACGATGGAGACCAACCCTTTGAGATATGTGTATCCTTTTAAAGGTGTGGTTTACATGTATTTGTCCATCTAATGAAAAACCCATCCAATTCTCCATCATATATTAAATACTTTTCATATATTAATTATTATGCATAGAGAGTAACTTATGGAAAAATAAAATACTTTTACCTTTTACTCCGATAACATTATTAATAATTCAACTATTGGTTTTGATCGTATAAACATAAAGTTCTGAATTTATTTATTATTCCTATTATATCTGTGAAAAATATCATATTTATCAACATATTTTATAGTTCAAAGTTTATGCAGGTAGAATATTTTCTATGTACTGAAAATAAAAGTTTTACAAATGTTTAGTTATTAGGGTTTGGTTAAAGTTTTAAGATTTAAGAGTAATTTTATAGTTTAAGAATTAGAACTTAAAAATTAAGATTTATAACCCTTAAAAAGATACATATCAACTTTAAAAGTCCGTTTAGGAGGAAAAAAGTTTTAACACGGTACGTTAAATAATTACCTAATATTTATTATAAAAAGTTACTTTAAATATTTAAGTTTGTAATATTGATTTATTTTACTCGTGAACTTTTTTCGTGCGGATGGAATTTATATGCCCCTTAAGTATGCCCTCATTTGTGCCTGCACTTTAAAATAGTGAGTTTAGGGTTTGAGGTTTAAGGTTGAGGCTTAAGGTTAAGGTTAAGGAGTAGGGAATTAAGAATATGGTGTATTTTTTAGAATTTAGGGTTTAAAATATAAAAATTAAAGTTATGTGGTATGATTTAATTTTTAACTATTTTTTAAGTAGAAATATGAAAGTAGGCATAATTAGGGTCAGAAAATTTTTACCCGTGCTAGTGATGTATAAAATTACAAGATATTCAAAAACCCAACTTCCCACATTAAAATTAAACAAACCAACTTCACGCTTAGCATATGGGTGAAAAGGAGTGCGGCGACCATCGCAAAGCCCGCCGGGATTCTTCCCGGCGAGTTATCGCTTGCATTCTGGTCTTCGTCCTCATCGTTCTCATCACAATCTTTCTCATTTGGGTAATCCTTCGTCCGAGCAAGCCTGGCTTCACTCTCCTCGACACCACCGTCTACGCCTTCAACACCTCCGCCGCCAGCTTCCTCACTTCCAACTTTCAGATCACGATCCGTTCACAAAACCCAAACGACAATATCGGGATCTACTACGACCGCCTCGACGTCTACGCCGAGTTCTGGAACCAAGAAATCACCCTCCGGTGCCGACTCCCTCAAACGTACCAAGGTCACAATGAGGTCAGCATTTGGTCGCCTATCATGTACGGTAACATGGTCCCGATTGCGCCGGAATACTCCCCCGCTTTGGGCGCTGAACAGGCGGCCGGCTCGGTTTTATTGATGATCAAGATTGACGGACGGTTGAGATGGAAAGTTGGGACTTTCGTCACCGGGAGATATCATATTCACGTTAGATGCCCGGCTTATCTTAAGTTCGAGAGCCAAACCGACGGTTCTTCGGTCGGAGAAAACGCTGCTAAGTTTCAGTTCGTAAGCGGATGTAGTGTTAGCTTGTGAGGAGGAGGAAGAAGAAGAAGAAGCAATTCACGCCGTTAAGTATATCGTTTGTTTTTCTCTGTTTTAACTAGTTTCCCTCGTTTTTATTTGACGCTGTTAATATTTTTATTATTTTCTTTTATAGTTTTGCATGTAGTAAATGGAGAAAAATAGTAAATTTGGCAATAAATATGCGAAGAAAATGTAGAATTTATTAATTTCTAAAATCACGTGGTAGATAAATATGTAAATATATTATATTTACATATATTATTGTTAAGCTTATACCCAAACGGCCAAACTCAACTTCTAAGTTTAACCCAAATAGAAAAATCCTAAATATCTAACAAAATTAACAAAACAAACCCTAAAAAGGTAAAAAAAAATAAACATTCAGGCGTTCTTTCACTTTCAATCTTTCGACTTTCAGAATCATCTTTGTAAAATTGTGTTTGAGTGACTATTGAGCTCGAATCTTTCACTTTATCGAATCATTTCTACAGTTTTAGTCTTAATCATTCATCGAAGCTCTATCGTGAGCCGTTTTGATGTTTATAAAGGTTGGTTTTATGATTTATATCTTATGTTATATTTTTTATATAATTTTGCTTAGTGAGCTCGAATCCTCCAATGGTTTTTCTTGTGTAATAATTTTGATTAGAAAAATAATTTTTTTTTGGTTAATTTAAAAACGGTCGAATTAACTGAAATTTATTTGGTTTGGTTAATATATTTCAAAAAAAATTCAATTAATTTGTTTTAGGGTAATTCGATTTAGCTACCGACCGAATTAACCGTTTGAACACCCCTAGTATTTCGCCCTAGTTCATTACGACTATGAGACAACTTTTCCAATCTTGTTTTAATTTCTACTTACTATGTTAAAACTCAAATATTTAATATTACTTAAAAAAATTTACCATCTCACATCGTTAGACTAACTAGCAGGTTGATATAATATTTTTCTAAACATTTTTTCTTAATATATTTTATCTAATAAAAAAGTGCTAAAACAACCTAAATATAAAAGATTAATTAAGATGGTGGGATGACTTAAAATTGGTGGTCTAAATCAAGTTATAGATATGAACTAAGAATATAGGGATAGGATCAAATTACACTGTGTAAAACTTTTTAAGTTTTACACCTTTTTTAGATCGTTGGATGAGTGAAACGGATGGATGAGATTAACAGTCAATTATGTGAAGATTATCACTTGGGAATTAAAAACACAGAGTTAATCTCAACCATTCATTTCCCCCATCCAACGATCCAAAAAAGGTGTAAAACTTAAAGAGTTTTACACAGTGTAACTTGATCCTAACCCAAGAATATATATATAGGTTAGGACCAACTTACACAATGTAAAACACTTTAAGTTTTACACGTTTTTTGGATCGTTGAATGGGGGAAATGGATGGCTGAGATTAACTCCTTATTATTTTTCCCAAGTGATAATCTCCACATATTCTACTATGAATCTCATGATTCCGTTTCACTCATCCAACGATCCAAAAACGTGTAAAACTTAAAGAGTTTTACACTGTGTAACTGGATCATATCCCTATATATGTATATATTTACAACAAAAATATTTTGTTTCTACAAGCGTCTTAATTTTAGGGTTAGAGATTTTGTTTAGGGGTTTAAGTTTAGAGATTTAGATTTTAAAGCGTGTTATTTGAATTTAGGGTTTAAAGGTTAGGGGTTAGAGTTTATATTTTAGTGTAATATGTTAGGAATTTAAGTTTTCGCCTGACCCTTAAATTCTAACTCAAAATTCAAACTACTATACCTATATTTAAAGCACATAAACCTAAACTCCTAAACTATATACCCTAAATTAAGTTTCCAACCTCTAAAAGTAGGGACTTATAAAAACAAAGTATTTCTATAGTAAATGCATGGTATAATTACCCATATATATCGTGCGTGCGTGACATAAATAATTACCGAATAAAATGATATTATGCTGTTATTTTTAATAAATATATTAGTAACTTTGTGGAAACTCTACTAAAAAAATGCTATAGTATATTTAAGGCAAAATGTCAAAAATAGCCTCCAACGTTTCACTGTTTGGTCATTTTAGCTCTGTCTTTTTTTGGTACAAACAACCACCTAACGTTTTATTTTTCGTTCAAATTTCACCGTTGTTGGATGAAAACTGTTAATCAACTAACGGTCAACGCCTGAGACTGACGTGGCATGTTTGCAATGCATAGGGAAATGACGTGGCACTACCATGTGGCATTTTTGTTGACATGACATTTTTAAAAATTTAAAAAATTAATTAATTGTTTTTTTTAAAAATATTTTAAATATTTTTAACCAATCGTCATGTTAGCAAAAATGCCACGTGACAGTGTCACATCATCTCCTCATGCCCTGCAGACATGCCACGCTAGTCTCAGGCGTTGATCGTTAGTTGACTAACGGTTTTCATCCAACAATGGTAAAATTTGAATGAAAAATAAAACGGTAGGTGGTTGTTTGCACAAAAAAGATAGCAAAAAGGTGAAACGTTGGGGGCTATTTTTGACCTTCTACCTATAATTAATTGTTATTTGTTTTAAAATGATAATATATCAGATCCTTTAAACAAAAGTTAAAGATTCAAATCATATGTTATGAATGATACAAATTAAGCTGGGAGGTCGTCCATAATGTATATTGTACATCTACAATATAGTGACCAAACACAATTTATTTGTTGAGATGGTCATTTAAAAATTTCTAAATTTATGAGATCCATGATTGACTTAGTGGCCAAGGTTGCTCATATTATCTTATCTTGTATGAGTTCGAATCTTAATATAAAAATATAATTCTTATTTTAATAAAAAATTCTAAATTTATGAGTCATTGTTGTGTTTTGCCCATGCTATTACCTAATTAAATTATTTAATCAATAATTAAATACTATAATATGTAAATTGGGCTAGTTTTAATAGGGTTTGCGTTCAATAATTTATTGAGCTAATTTGTGCTTTTTAAATAAAATTATTTTAAGCTCCATTTGTTTAAAATATATAAATATATTCATATTCATAAACATGTTCATAAATCATAATAATAGAATTACATATTTTTAGGAAAAAATATTTTTTATTAAAAATAAACAACTCGTATTCAAGTTATTTTAACCAATAAATTTCCAATATTCTTTTGGGACAAGATTGAACAAATTGAAAAGTAGGAGTTCAGAAAGGTAAAAGCAAAATAATTTAATACGTTAATTGTAATTGTATACAAAATGCTTCCCTCCACATTTATCCGAAACATGATATTCCCTCCCTTTTCCCTCGTTTTCTACTTTCTATCTCTAACGTCTAAACCCTCACTTTCTCTCTCTTCCCCTTTTTCCCCAATTCGAATTCCACCCCCGCCTCCATGTCCGGCGGCGCCCGAGCCCCCGATGGTCCCGCCCTGCCGTATCCTCCTCCTCCTACGGCTTCAGCCGCACCTTCATCGACGGCTGCATCAGTTGTTCCGCCGATACGTCGACACCTGGCCTTCGCCTCGACGAAGCCGCCATTTGTTCATCCCGACGATTATCACAGATTTTCCTCTACTGCAGTAAATACTCGTGGACTCATCGCCGATCAAGAAGTTGAAGCAATTGTTGTGAGATCTCCAGTGAGTTCAATTTTTCGTTTTTCGAAATGGCGGTTGCAGCGTAATTAGTTACAGCAGTTCAATTTTGATCAGAATTATACTCTTACTTAACATTTAGTGTCATGTGCTTAATTTATTTGCGGATTTTATTTTGATCTGTTCTTAAAGAGAACCTACATGTTGATTAGTTTTCTCAGGGGGTAAATTATGAATAGCATTGTTTGCCATGTGAACTTTTCGTGGGAAATTTATGTATTTGAAATTTAATGAATGCTGGCCTCATCCAATGTCTAAAACCCGATGACTTATAAATTTTTATGCCTTAATTTGAGAAGGCCAAGTTTTAGTAATAGTGCTATAATTTGTTCTGAGTTCTGACATGCTGATGAGGCAAAGATAGTAGTGATTGAGTTTTGGGTTTTGATGTTTTGGATTTCAAGCATAAATGCAAAGATAGTAGTGTTTAAAGCCGGACACATTCAATGTCGTTCCCTATATGAACAAAGCTTGATTTCTGTTAATTCTTTTGAAGTTGTAGCTTTGATGGATGTTCAAGAAATGATTTAGTTGATACTCTTAATGTCTAGGACCTTATAATTTCCCCTTTCTGTATCATATGAGTTCTAGTTTTTTCGTGCAAACTTATGTTCATATATGATATTCCCTTTTCTTATTGTCATCCACATAATAACAATTAGCAAGTGAATCACTAGTTTTTTTTACTTGATTTTTTCTCGCCATTGGTTTCTCTCTATATCTGCATTTGTTAGACTTGCTCTCTTTTTATTGTTTTTTTTCCCCAATGGGTTGTTAATGTAAATATAACAATGTGCAAATACTGAGTAAACTTGTAATTTAGCCTGCCATTGGCACTGCTTTGAAGTGCTGCTGTCATGTTCTCAGCAATTAAAAAGGAAGAGCGCGGTGGATAAAAATGAAGTTGAGTCTAGCCAATGGACTAACAGTTCAGGAGTTACCAGCATGCCCAACAGTCCCTTCCAGACTCCTGTATCTGCTAAAGGAAGGGTAAATAATAGATCAAAGACCTCAAATGTCAATAAATCAACACCTCAAACACCTGTGTCAAATGCTGGTGAGGAAACTGCCTCCTACTAGCATAGTCCATAGAAGGAAACTTATAATCAGTCCACAATCTATTATCAATACAGTAATGTTTGAATAAAAAGAGAGATATCACGTGGAAGAGGAATTACTGACATCATATGTGGAAATTGGCAGGTTCTCCATGTCCTCTTACACCAGCTGGCAACGGCCGGTATGACAGTTCCTTAGGTAATCTTACGACTGTCCTTTTTCTTTTAACATCATTTTTGTCTCCTCAATCTTCCATTGATGGTGAGAACTGCCACAATTTGATCATGATTTTTAGGTCTGTTGACAAAAAAGTT
This sequence comes from Hibiscus tridactylites, assembly GCA_958450335.1. Taxonomy (NCBI): domain Eukaryota; kingdom Viridiplantae; phylum Streptophyta; class Magnoliopsida; order Malvales; family Malvaceae; genus Hibiscus; species Hibiscus tridactylites. Next base: position 462,043 of record OY288266.1, on the reverse strand, counting down.
TGTTAATCTGATAAAGCATGCTGAAGATGGTATCCTTGACCTAAATAAGGCTGCAGAAACATTGGAGGTAATGATATACGACTAGTGGGTTTTGTATAGTTGGGTGTTTAGCTAATGTTTTCTCATGTTACTTAAAGGGTTCTTTTGTTTTTTCCCCTTTAAATGTTGTAACAGGTGCAGAAGAGGAGGATATATGATATAACAAATGTCTTGGAAGGCATTGATCTTATTGAAAAGAAGGTCAAAAACAGAATACGCTGGAAGTAATTATTGATACTGTTATACATTTTTCTAGAACTCCATGTCTTAATTTGGTTTGTCATTCTGGTTAACCTTCAAAAAAATTGGGACTTATTTGAGGATTAATCAAATTTACTAGGGGTGTTGGTGCTTCAAGGCCAGGAGAAACAGATGGTGATGTGTCTGTATTACAGGTACATGAAAATAATATCAAATTTCTTTTTCTTTGATATCGAGGCAACAGATATTCCTCTTGTTGTGCATTAGAATTTTTCTCTAGTTCTTTATGTTGACTAATTACTTTCAAAAGATCTTCAGTAAGTGCTGTTTTACCAATTTGTGGTTTATTTCCGATGCATATGGGCTTGATTTCTTATCTTTTATGCAGGGAGAAATTGAGAACCTTTCCATGGAAGAACGCAGATTAGATGATCAAATAAGGTTGTATATGGCTAATTCTCGTGTTGGAGTAGTAAGTGTTACTGCCTCAAACCTGTTAGGAATGCTGATTGCTTCTAAAATATTGCAGAGAAATGCAGGAAAGGTTAAGGGATTTGAGTGAGAATGAGACCAATCAGAGGTAAGATTTTCTTGCCTGCCTTGCACTGGAATCCAATTACTTGAAGCTACTGCTAATTATTTGCAAAAAGAATTTATATATCTTAAATTTGTTTCAGGTGGCTATTTGTGACCGAAGAAGACATCAAGGGTATACCTTGTTTTCAGGTTTGTTGATTTCATGCGACTAAACTAACACTTTTTCCAATCATCTTCTGCATTTGACACTACTCCAAGACATCTTGGTTTTACTATAGCTAAATTTTCCATGTTGCTTTTGGCAGAATGAAACCCTGATAGCAATTAAAGCTCCACATGGAACCACACTAGAAGTACCTGAACCTGATGAGGTAAGATCACAAGAAAACTTTAATGAGTTAATACAATGTTCCACTTTCATGACTTGAAGGCATAATGGGGTTGCTCCTATATATTCCAGGATGTTGACTATCGACAAAGGAGATACAGGATAATCCTTAGAAGCACAATGGGTCCCATTGATGTTTACCTAGTCAGGTGTTCCTTCTTCTATATGCTGATCCATTTATCTATACATGTTTATGAACCATCTTTCTTTCGAAATAAAACTAATTGATTATGAGAGAAGAGAGGTTGTTTTAATTTTTTTTCTTGTTTGTCTTCCTTCTTCAAATTGTTGTTTCCTCAGCCAATTTGAGGAGAAGTTTGAAGAGATGAATGGCGTTAACCCACCACTGAGTGTCCCACATGCTTCGATTTCTGGCTCTAATGAAAACCAAGTTGAGTTGGTCAATACGGTGGGCACCCAAGATGAGATTGAACCACAGGCACAGCAAAATCATCAAATCGGTCCTGATGTTAATGCTTCACAGGAGTCTGTCGGGGGAATGATGAGAATTGTTCCGTCAGATATTGATGTAAGTGCCTTTTTTCTTGAACAGTTGTTACTCTAGCCAAAGCCTTACAAACATATAATATATGGAGCATGGACAGTGGTTCATGACACGTGAAAGATTATTTATGAATTTGTAATATTGACTAAAACTTTTCTTGTCTTGTTTTCAGAATGATGCAGATTATTGGCTTCTATCAGATGTCGATGTTAGCATTACAGATATGTGGAATACAGACTGTATCCTTCTTTTTTTAGCCTAATCAATCTGCTGAACCTGCCAAAGGCGGGAAAAAGCATGTGCACAAACTTTTTATACACTCTAGCAGTAGAGCTTTGTAACCTTTAACTCCAAGAATAGCAGGTGTTGAATGGAGCGGAGCTGATATGCTTCATCCAGACTTCGTAATGGCTGATGCCGGTACCCCAAGGCCAGAAACTCCACCTTCCAGAATGATTGAAGTGCCATCTTCCGATTTTAACTCAACTCAATAGGTAAAATCAATTTTCCTAACCAAGTTGTGCAAAAAGAATGGCAGCAGCAACCCCCTATGTTTAGTTTACATGGATGATGCATAAAGGGGTTATTGCAAATTACTGCAGGGTTTGAGCTATTTATCTATACTATGGTTTTAGTTATAGAAATAAATGTAGATGTGTAGAATTGGTGCATTGAGAAGATAATGATTGGAATGGATCCATCCGTTGTTTTTATGATATCGAATATCGATCCATTTGTATATGGAGATTGTGACCATGACATCCATAACTAGCATATGATTATAGAAATCCAGTAATTTTTCTTCTGCAATTGCTCCCTCAACCTCTTCACTGTGGTTGATTTTGAGTTATTGTGTTAGCATTCATGGTTGAGATTTTTTTGTTTTGTTTTTGCTAATGTAAGTTGTACTGGGTTTTTCAATATATTTGATATATATATTGTTGGGTAAACTACAAAGGTCACTCAATTATGGGTAAGGTTACATTTAGGTCACCCAATTATTAAAAGTTACATTTAGGTCACTTAGTTATGGGTAATGTTACATTCGGGTCATCTAATTATTAAAAGCTACACTTGGGTCACTCAATTATGGGTAAGGTTACATTTGGGTCACCCTTTATATTTAAAAAAAGTATATCAATTTATGTATTCGATTAATTAATAATTTTAAATGAAGTACTCTAGTGTTAACAAGGGTATACACGTGATTTGAAAGAGAAAAAATGATGAAATTAATTTATTTTTAAATATGAAGGGTGACCCAAATGTAACCTTACCCATAATTGAGTGACCCAAATGTAACTTTTTAACAATTGGGTGACTCAAATGTAACATTATCCATAATTGAGTGACCCAAATGTAACTTTTAATAATTGAGTGACCTAGATGTAATCTTACCCATAATTAAGTGACTTCCGCTATAATTTACCCTATATTCTTTTAAGGTAATTATACTATGCACTGACAATGCACAATAATTTTAGAGGCTAGAGATTCAATTCATGATAAAAAGAATACGTTAGCATCAGATAAATGACATGTGATGTTATATTAAAAATAATTAATAATTTATATAAAAATAGATTATTTTAACTAAAACCCCCTCTCTCATCTTCTTCTTCGACCTTCTCACAAAATATACATGATATTATGTTCAATATTGTGGGTGTTAAAACTTAAAAGGATTAAAACCTCTAAGGAATAATAAAGTATGAGACCAAGTCAAAATCTTTAACGAACATTTCCTTTTCACACGAACCAGATAAATTTATACAAAGATTCAATTCTATGCTTTAAGACGCGTGCTTTTACTAAAGAATATTCAGCTCAGTCCACTCTTCTAATATAAAACCAATTAATGAAGATTAATCAATAAAAGGTAATACTAGAGGTGATTACGAATTGAGTCCAAGCTTGAGCCGGTTTGGTTCAAAAATAGTATTAATAGATTTGGCTCGAGTTTAAATTTTCAAGTTAGGCTCGTAACTCTTTTAAGTGGCAAGTTGGAAGTAACATTATATTTCCTAATTTGTTTTAGTGCTTTTTTTGCTAAGCATATTGCTTTAGTGCATATAAAGGGTGTATTTATAATTATTTTGAGCTTGTTCACGAGCTTTTCGAGTCGAATTCGACTCGGCTTGTTATGGTCTTGAGTTGAACATGAGCTCAAGTTAAACTCACTTAAGTCAAGCTTGAGTAGCTTGCGAGCTGGTCATGCTCACTATCACCCTTATTTAATATCATATCTATTTATAAACAACCGCGTTTTATCTTCTTCAAATCATTAAGAATTTAGTATTTATTTATGCTTGTCGTAATATTAGGCTAATCGGGTATCCGACCTGACTCGGAAAAAGTTTTTAATTATTATTTTTATTATTTTAGATTAAAATTTAATTTTAGAATTTAGTATTTATTTACTTGTAATTAAAAATATGGAGTAAAAATAATTTGGATTATTAAACAAATAAAAAACTAAGGTGCTAGAATAATTATTTAAAAATTCACAAATTTAGTTTTTAATATATTTTCTGAACTACAAGTTCGACCAAGTAGGACTTCGATCGGAGATTTTAAAATTTTAACATCACAATCTAAATAAATAGACATGTTCGCATAAAACTGATGAAAATGTGTATTTATATTTAATATGTTATCGACACATAAATCTAAACATTGACATTGAACTCTTGTAATAATACTTGTTAAAAATTTTAATTATTTTATTTGCTTATATATCATGGGCGAAACTAACAAGAGACTAGGGGTCATGTCCCCTCCAAATTTTGGAAAATTAGATTTTAACCCTCTAACTTTTTAAAAAGTTTAATTTGGCCCCCTCATTTAAAAAATCATATTAAGCTTCAATTTTCTTAATATTTTTAATTAAGTATTCTCTTATTATATTTAAAAGTTCTTATTAAATCTCTCAAAATCATTAAAAAATTTAATTAACCCCTCAAAAAATTTAAAAAATTTAGTTTAAGCCTCCAAATTAAAAAAAAATAGCCCTCAAACTCTTACCCCAAGTTCCGCACTTGTTTTATATGCCACCCAATTTCTTATTTTTTAAAATATATTTTTTAAAATTTTTATTCTTGAACACCCTACTTTTCATTCCCAAATAATTAGACCGTAACATTCAAAATCCCTAATTAACGAAGTTTGATTAAATTAAAAAATGAATCCCAAATTAATGATTTAATCAATTAATGATCATACTAAAAATTTGAGTTTGAAATAGCATGGATTAAGTTTTGTTTTGATTAGATGATATTTCTTTTTGGGAAAACTACACCGGTGGTACCCTAACTATGCTTATTTTCCTACTTTGGTCCCAAAACTATGTTTTTCGGCAAAAGAGTCCCTTCCGTTACATAGTTCTCCATTTTTGGTCCCCCGACGTTAAATAACTAACGGTTTTGCTGATGTGGCATTTTTAAATATTTTTTAAGGCTGACGTGGCATTTTTTAAATAATTTTTTAATCATTTCTCTCTCCTCTTATATATTATTTTTATTTAATTTTATTCACCCAATCATGTTGTGACACGTGTCACTACACTATTAGGTGAAAAACCCCCCAAAAATCCTAAAAATCAAATTTGGTGCCGCTGGGATTCAAACCCAGGACACTAGCGCACCAAACATGCGCTTGAACCAACTAAGCTAGGTTGGATACTTGATTCAAATCTACAAACACTTATATTTAAGCTGAACAAATTAACCCAAAAAAACCTAAAAACATAATTGGTGACGCTGGGAATCGAACCCAAGACCACCAATGCATAATGCATGCGCATGAACCAACTATGCTAGGCTAGTTAACTGATTCAAATCTACTAACATTTATATTTAAGCTGTACAAATTAACCCAAAAAAACCTAAAAACATATTTATTTATTATAAAATTAATATTTATTAATAATATAAGAGGAGAGAAATAATCAAAAAATATTAAACTAATGATATTTATTAATATTAATAATTGTTAAATTTTTACTTTACTATTACTGCAAGTATTTTTATTTATTTTATAATAATATTTATTAATAATATAAGAGGAGAGAAATAATAAAAAAATATTTAACTAATGGTATTTATTGTTAAATTTTTAAGATATACTATACAAATTATCACTAAACTAAGTAAAAATGTTCTTTTTAGAACACTGTTGTTTTAATAGTTACAAAATAGTTATTAAAATTATAGAACTATTGTAAAATGACCACTGCACATTATAAAATGGTGATAAATTTTAATAAGTTTAAGGACTTTTTTTAATAGTTCGATGTGATCATTTTGTAATAATTTGAATCATTTTATAATAGTTCAACAAATTTAATTATCATTTCACATTTTTGGGACTTCCGTGGAAAGAAATCGTTTTTACTTAGTTCAATTACTATTTGTGCATTTTACCCAAATATTTAAAAACACAAATCAGCCTAAACTTATTAGGTTTAATCAAATTGGCCCTAAAATTTGTTTGATCAAACTACTTGTAGAAGTTAAAAACGTGACACAAAATGGTCCTTGAGATTAATGACGTTACTTTTTTTTAATATTATTATTATTAAAGTACAAAGACTTGTTTGACCAAACTTGTCAAATATTTTTAAAATTTAAATATTATTATAAAATAAATAAAAATACTTGCAGTAATAGTAAAGTAAAAAATTTAACAATTAATATTTTGCAGTAACAATTAATATCAATAAATATAATTAGTTTAATATTTTTTGATTATTTCTCTCCTCTTATATTATTAATAAATATTAATTTTATAATAAATAAATATGTTTTTAGGTTTTTTTGGGTTAATTTGTACAGCTTAAATATAAATGTTAGTAAATTTGAATCAGTTAACCAACCTAGCATAGTTGGTTCACGCGCATGCATTATGCACTGGTGGTCCTGGGTTAGATTCCCAGCGTCACCAATTATGTTTTTAGGTTTTTTGGGTTAATTTGTACAGCTTAAATATAAGTGTTTGTAGATTTGAATCAAGTATCCAGCCTAGCCTAGTTGGTTCAAGCGCATGTTTGGTGCGCTGGTGTCCTGGGTTTGAATCCTAGCCGCACCAAGTTTGATTTTTAGGATTTTTTTTTTTTTTGGGGGGGGGTTCACCTAATAGTGTAGTGACACGTGTCACAACATGATTGGGTGAATAAAATTAAATAAAAATAATATATAAGAGGAGAGAGAAATGATTAAAAAATGCCACGTCAGCCTTAAAAAATATTTAAAAATGCCACATCAGCAAAACCGTTAGTTATTTAACGTCGGGGACCAAAACAGGAGAACTATGTAACGGAAGGGACTCTTTTGCCGAAAAACATAGTTTTGGGACCAAAGTAGGAAAACATGCATAGTTAGGGTACCACCGGTGTAGTTTTCCCTTTCTTTTTCTTTAGTTTTGACTAATATGTTTGGAATATATAATGTAAAAGTTTATAGTTGTATTCGAATTGTTTTAATTGTATGATTTTTTTTTTAAATTTGTCCCAAGTACCCAACGGGTCAACTTATATGTACCCGTTGTGTACTCGATTAGTGGATACCTGAAATTTTGGGTACCCAAAAATACGAGTACTTGATTATAAACACCTCTAATTTTGATACATAAGTTATATAAAAATAATTTAAGCAACCATTTATTAAAATCTAAATATCTTGCCTCTAAATCCTAAAACCTTAAAATTTAAAATCTAAAATGATATTTCAACAATAATAAAATAAAACTTTTATAATAAAAAGTTGGCACAACTTTATTGATTTTAATTAACTATGCTGCACGTGCTTAATAAATAATGGCATTTTCTTATGGACCGTGTAATCAACAATGTAACTTGGAATGGTCACGAGCTTTTCTATATAAAAAAAGACCCGCGCAATTTACATTTGCTTTAACCATGGAAAACTTTTGATATATTTATATATCTGTGTTGCGTTCTTACATCGCAAATAAAACATACCATAAAAATAATATATTTCCTGTACTCTCAAAATCTGTCAGAAAAGTCGCGATGATCCTGCAAAATGTTGTATTAATACGGATACTGGTATGAGAATAGAAACAAGAACGAGAATAAACAATTTTTAAAATTATAGGGTACCGATGCGACAAAGATACAATAAGTATAAAATAAATTTTAATTTTTAAACAAATATTAAAATAAAAAGTCATAAAATCCATATGAGCAAGGTGCCACACATGGTGGCAGATCTATGTATATGGTTGGGTGAACTTGTGTCCATCCTGAACTTTTTAAAATTCACGCATTTGACTTCAATTTTCTTAATTTTTATAAAGTAGTTTTTCGATTTTTTATGACTTGTGCTCACTTGAGATTTTGAGATTTTATGTACACTCAAAAAATATTTATGGATTCGCCATTGATCACACATTATATACTTAATTATTTTTTCAAAAATATTTAAACTTTCAATTTATTCTCAGTTTATTCAAAAATGATTTATCAACCTATTAAACATCATGATAAAATTATTGGCTTGAGAACACCTTGGTTAGATTTATCATCAAGATTTATTTTCAATTTTTTACATGAATAAACTTTATTGGTTAGGACCACGGATAACGTGGAACAATGTTGAAAGTGGAAGGGGCATAGTTCCAAACTTTTATAGTTCAATTGATTTTTTTTAAGTTCAAGGATATTTTACACTTAAGTTAAAAATAAAAATTCAAGATCAAATGATGAAATTATCTTAAATATTAACTTTTTAAGGTCGTAAATGCAAAAGAAATTATTATTTTAAGAACCTTGTTAATTCCTTAAACAATTCTCATACAATTGTGTTCCTTATGCTTTAGTTCCGCCGTAGCTTATGGAAGCTAAAAGGTTTTGGCATTTCCTTATGGACCCTTTAATCAACAATGTAATATATTAGGAACTAGGAAGTAATTTGGAATGGCCATGAGTTTTTAGGGTAATATGGTGAGGATTTAGGTTTTAACCTATAAATCCTCACCATATTACCCTAAAAATTAAACCCTAAACCTTAAATTTAAACAACTATCCTTAAATTCTAAACCCCTAAACCCTATACCCTAAACTAAGTCCTTATGCCCTAAAACTATGGCGCTTGCGAAAACTTTTAGTTTCCACCGCTAGTGTATAGGATATTTATCATTTTCAAAAATATTTAAACTTTCAATTTATTCTCAGTTTATTCATAATGAATTATCAACTTATTAAACATCATGATAAAATCAATTTACTCTAAAATTGAAAATTCAAAAGGTCCAGAACATCCTATTATTAAGCGATTATAGAGGTCAAAATAGAACATCCTATTATTAAGCGATTATAGAGGTACATTCAAAAGGTCAATTTATTCTCAGTTGGTTGTATTTATTGATTTTTGCAATAATAGCTTGGTCTACCACTGGATTAACAACATTTTATATGTTTCAGATCTATTTACTTACTTTTAAAGGACATTTAAACAGACTTAACGAATTTGACACCGAATTTAGTTAGGCTAATAAAGGAGTTAGCTAAGTGTCCGTAGTCCGAGCTTGCTAGGCTAAAAAGAGGGTAATTTTGGGTGAAAAACCCCTTTTTAATTATTATCTTTAAAAATGGCTCCCAAAAACTTTTATTTGGCAAAATGACCCCCTTTCTTGCTAGGTCGGCAGACCTCGCGTTTTGTAGGACGCGAGGTACGATATCGCGTTCTGCAGAACGCGATTTTCGTCGACGTGGCGTTGCAGTCCGTCTTAACGGTTTAACAGTACCTCGCGTTCTGCAGAACACGAGGTCCCCGAGAAATTGAAAAGGCGGCTGGAATATATCGCACAGACCTCGCGTTCTGTAGGACGCGAGGTCTGTGCATTTCCAGCCAGAACCACAAGCAAAAACATGCGTAAGTAGGCATGTTCGAACCCAATTTCGAGCGTGTAAATGGTATATTTTTAGCGATCATCGAGTTTGGGGTCGTAGTACTGAAAATTGTCTATCGTATGATACCAACATGGTTAATTTCTGTCCATTCTACAATAGTTTAAAATGGCTTTGAAAACCCTATACTAACATACTTTTATTGATTGAAGTTGTATTTCAACTAATGTCGATAAGCATGTTCGAGCAGAATTTCATACGTATAAATTTTAAATTTTTAGGTAACATCGAGTTTGGGGTTGTAGTACTGGAAATTCTCTATCGTATGACACTGACACGGTCAATTTTCGTCCATTGTACACTGTATAAATAGAAGTAAACTGACTTTATTGATTCGATTGTAATGGGCGAACTCACATATACAAATTAAAAACAATTAATTAATACGAGGGGCTGAGCGATTAGGACACTTAGGAGCTGTGTGCCCAAGATTTCGACATATAGAACAATGCTTCTTTTGTCCGGTTTTCTCTCGATGTTCGACCAAATCCTCGGCACAATATATTCTTGTAGAAGGTGGACGTCCTTTGGCTCGTAGTAGTGCTGGATCTGGGCGTATGATCGGTTCATTGTCCACAGCATTTGGATCAACCTCATTTCCGATGGGAGGAAACTCTTTTTCGTAAACTTTAAGCACCGTTTTGAGTAAGTATACCGGATCAACCATATGCATGTATTCTATTCGTTGGTTAGTGCAAGCAGCAATGGCGTGTGCGCAAGGGTATTTGAAAGTTTGGAATATCCCGCACTCGTAGGTTTTTGCCCTCAGATCTACAACGTAAGCGTTGTGCTGAATGCCTTCTATCCGCCTGGAAAATTCCGCAACACGAAACAAGTGTCCTTCTCGCGAGAAGAGAGTTGCTTGCACCTGTCTTGATTGGGCCAATTGAATATGCAGTCTTGAGCGGAAATCTGGATGGACTTGGTGTCCACCTGCCATGTACTCAGTTGCTTGCCTGCCCAAGGTCGCAAAAAGGGTAGCTAAACGATAATAGGTGGCTTTGACAATGGAAGTGATAGGCAACTGCCGAACTCCCTTCAGTGATGAGTTCACTGCCTCAGCCAAGTTCGTTGTCATGTGACCAAAACGTTTACCCTCGTCATACGATCGAAGCCATTTTTCCTTTGGGATATTTTCAAGGTATTCAGCGCCCTTTTTGTTTCTCACTTTCAGTTCCTCGAGCAGTTCAGCCACCTCTTGTTTGTAGTGCGAGTTGCCTACGGGATGACAGTTGAATAGTTATGGTCGAAAAACACATGAAAAAAAGTCGTAAATTGAAGCGAGTAACAAGTAATATAGTAAATGAAAATGACATAAATGACGTACCCATATCGAGCACCATTTGCCGTTCATCACGATTCTTATATTTCAGCAGGTAGTTTGCGGCTATGTGCCGCAAGCAAAAACGGTGGTGAATGTATGGAGGCTTCCAATAATTACCCAAATTTTGTATCGCCCACAGCAGCGCTGTGCCTCTGTCAGAAATAACACACACCCCTTCATCCCTTCTTCTTCGTATTACAGGATCAAGGACATATTTTCGTAGGTTCGTAAGGAAGAACGTCCAAGACTCCATATCCTTCTTCGGGACGATTGCGAATGCAACAGGAACGCATTTGCGATTGCCATCCTGTGCTATAGCTAGAAGTAGGATCTGTGTATATTTTCCGTACAACCATGTGCCGTCGATTTGGACCATCGGTTTGTAGTGCTTGAATGCGTTGATGCACTGGGGGAAAGTCCAAAATAACCGGTGGAATTGACAAACACCTCGGACGACACGATCATTTTCGTATGCCAGAACCGTATCAAGTTTGACAACCATTCTGGGGATGTGTTTCTGCAGGAGATTAAGCCACGGGTGCAACTCTATGTAAGATTCCTCCCATCGGCCATACAATTTCTCTTTGGCCTTTTTCCTTGCATACCATGCTTTCGAATAACCTGGACGGAAGCCGGTGACAGCTTGAGCTGCAGCCTGACATGTGGGGACCGACACAGTGGGATTTGTTTTCACCAGTGTGGAAAAGATGTCCGCGAGGTACTTTGCATCCAGGTTCTTGTGATCCTGGTTGAGGCTAGAAACGGTGCATGTATGGGGCCCCTCAAGTTTTGTTATTTTCCAACGGTTGCCTGCCCTCTTCAACTCTGATATACGGATTTTCCATTTACAGCCTTGATCCTTTTGGACGCAGTGAGCCTTGTAGTATTTGGCTTGGGTTTTCTTAACCGTCGTCTCAACATTATGACGAAGGTTGTACTGCTTAACTGCCGCCACCGCAATTTACTTCTTCGCGAACGCCATACCAATTCTTAGTTCACCATCATAACGGTGGACTCGGCCATCTATTGTGTCGTCATGGAGAAAATCAGGGACGTCCATTGCATCCATATCAACCGTTGTGAAGTGGGATGGTGGCTGGAACATAGAAATTGGTCTTACGTCTACAGGAAAGTTGGTCGCAGTCGGTTCTTCGTCCAAATCTGGTGGTGGAACGATAGTGTCTTCTGGGTCTTCTGGTAACTCTGTCAAGTCTTCTGGTTCGGGATAGAATGGCCCCAGCTCGTCTCCGTCTGGCCCGGGTTCTCTAATCGGTTCTTCGTCAGAAGCATCCTCCGGGAGCTGGAATAGTAGAGCTTCTGGAATCACTACCCTTTGAGGCGAGGATTGGGGTCGAGGAGCGGGAGACCTCTCACGAGATCGCTCAGGAACCTCATTTCCAAGACCAAAATCAAGATCACCATAAGAAGAATGTATTCACATTGATGGTTGAACGTACTCTGTGCTAGGGACATACGTTGAGTGTCGTCCATATGATGAATCATGGTCGTGCATAGCGTAAGAAGACGACGCTCCCTCACCCCCAAAAGAAGAATGTCTCCCCATAGATGGTTGACCGTAGTCGGTGCCAGAGACATACATTGAGTGCCGGCCATATGATGCTTCATGGTCGTGCATAACGTAAGAAGCCGACGTTCCCTCCCCCCCAAAACTATAAGGATTGTATGGATTGTACGATGCATTTGTTGGTGCATCGAATTCATCGTTTGGGGGTTGGTTCAGGTCGAACCCGATACTAGCTACGCATGACTGCCTTGGAGGAGCAGATGACGATGCACCAACTTCGTTGTCTCGACAGAGTAGGCCAAAATCACGTCGTAGACCTGCGGTCGGGCTATCAACGTTGGCATTCGGATCGAAGTCGAAATTCGCCCGGCCCCAGCTTGGTATTTCGACAACTGGATGAGACTCGGAGAACGATACATATAGCTCAAGGGCCCCCCCGATTGAATACTCGAAGTGAGCTTCCATCATCATTTGCACATCAGCATTTGTCGCAATTTGGCATACAGTGTAGCGTAAAGGGTCTATACATATTGGCACCCGATACTTCACGTCGGACAAACGATGATTATTGAAATGAGGAACTTTTGCCTCCAGTTCCTTGACCAACTTCTTGAACGATAATCTCCTCGGAAGCTTTATCGTTACTGGATCTTCGCAGTAAAAAAGGACGCCGAGTTCGGTACCCTCGAATATCTGCCCATCGTAGTAAACTTTCGTAGTAACGCCTCGTCTAGCCATTTGAATATTTTGAAAGACTTTTGAAATTTTGATACTTAGAAAATTCTAGGAATTGATTGCCAATTGAAACTTATATTTTCGTTTTATGGTTAGGGTTCATATATAGGCAAAATTATTGGCCCTTGCAATCCAGGAGAATCTGGTTGTGTAAGGCAAATAATGGTTCACAGAGGTTACTTTGCTTGTCCATTACCTAAAACCGATAAGCAGGTAAGTGATAGATTTGATGGGAGGCAGGAATGGCGTGTGTGTGCCTGGGAGGCAGTCCCCTTACTTTCGACAAGTAAGGGATAGATTTAATGGGAGGCAAGGTAAACCAGTACATCGCGTTCTATAGAACGCGAGGTCACTTTAAATGCTTTGTTTCAGATATTCCGTCAGAAGTTATAATAACCGTACTATTTACTATTTGTTTGTTTGTGTAATTGAGAATATGTTCGAGAATTTGAGACAATTGTAGTCTTGTAATTGAATACTACTACTGGTGCCTATAATGTAATTGAGTACTAGTAGTTTTACATAACTTGAAGTTCGTTTAACATTCATAAAGGATGAAATAAGACGTCATATAACATAATTGGAAGATCATTTCATAAGTTAATGGTTAATCTGAATCATCGTAGTCAGTGGACACGTCTGAACTTAGGTTTAGTTCTTCGATCATCTGTTGTTTTCTTTGTCTACGTCTGTACATAAAAAGTTGCAGCTCCTCCACAGCCGCATCAACATCCGGTGAAGATGGTGCGTGTTCAGTGTTCGGAGCAGGTTCTACGGGTGCAGACGTACTACCTTCGCCGGCATTGACAAACTTAACATTGAAATCGACGTCTCTAGCTCCGACGGCATTGAGCCGGTCATACATGTTACGAACGTCTGTTTCGTTCGTAAGCTTCATAACGTAGTGCGTTTCATTAGCTGACGGTGTTGGGATTCAACATTCCATGGCCGCAATTTGTTTGTCGGTGTGTTTACTAACCTCGATTGTTGTCAACTGTATTAAATCTTTCAGTAACATTTTGCCGGTGATTGTTGACTCAAAATAAGTATCGAGAAAATAAAATGTTGCCTTAAATTTTGCCATAAGGTGAGCAAGGATTGAGTGTTTAGAGAGAATTTGGAATGAGTAAATGATGGTGGAATTCGTGGGTATTTATAGGAAAGGAAAAACACCACATAAATAAATTTAAGTCGAATTTCATTTAACAAAACTTTCAACATGTATTCTTTAATAAGTAAATTGAGACAACTACATAAATTATCTATAAAATTCGAAACAATAAATTCAGTAGCTCCGGCGGGCAAATTTGATCGGAGGTCCCGACTAAAAGAAGCAGAGAGCGAAATCCAGATGTAAATGTTGACTGCCACGCCACATCTGAAATGAGTAAATGGTAGCAGCTTTGATCCACATTAACAAATGTAATCGACACCCGCCGCATCTGAAAATGTCGATCTGAATCCGCCCCCGCTTCCTAAAAGTCCTTTCTTTTCAAAACTGTAGCCGGGGATCCTCTCGACGGCGGCTACAGAAGCAGCCATCGAAGCCACTACTGCAGCATACAACCTCCAAAATATTGCGATATGTCGGTAAATATTAAGGTATGTACCCCCGATGAACACAAATCTTTAATTGAACTCCAACTATCATAAAGGAACAATATTTCGGACATAAAAATTGCAACGGAAAAAAACTCAGCATTACACGAACTCATATTCAACTGACCTAAACTAAACTTAACTGCTTACAAAAGTCCATCTCCCTGCATATATATATATATATATATATATATATATATATACAAACATCTCATAGACCTCGCGTTCTGTACAACGCGATGTAAGAGTGACCTCGCGTCCTACAGAACGCGAGGTTGCCACGTCATCATATTCACCTCTATAAATAGCAAACTCTTGGAGTGGCAAGGAGCACCGAGATAGATTTTTTTCTGTATTCACGTACGCAGTTTTCGCTTGAAGCTACTAATGGCAACATAGCGCATATTTTGGAAGTTTTGTTTTAATTTAACTTCCAAAATATTGCGCTATGTCGTTATTTTTAGTTACTACTGAAAATATAACGCGTATTTAGTATGATTCATTGTTGTTATTATTATTATTGTTCTTATTATTATTGTTATTATTATTACTATCATACTAATAATTTTTATTGTTATTATTATAAATCAAAATTGTAAAATTAAATATTATTAAATGAGTTTCCCGCTTTAAAAACTCTAATATTATTGTTCTTAATATTATTGTTGTTATTATTATTATTATTAATATTATTATTATTTTAATTATAATTTTTATTTTTATTGTTATTGTAAATAAAATTTGTTATTATTGTATATTAAATGAGTTTCCCGCTTTAAAAACTCAAATTTAAAAAACCTCACGACCTCGCGTTCTGTAGAACGCGATGTCTTTAGAACCTCGCGTTCTATAGGACGCGATGTCTTTAGAACCTCGCGTTCTATAGGACGCGATGTCCTTTCTGACCGTTCAGTTCACGCGTCTGATCACTGACGCGCCTTTTCAGTGAACCTCGCGGTCTGTAGAACGCGAGGTACATGAACCTCGCGGTCTGTAGAACGCGAGGTTCATTAACCTCGCCTCCCAAACGACGCGAGGTCTTCTATAAATTGGAGGGTTTTTTTTTCTAAAAACCTCCACAGAACGCGAGTTCTATAGAAATTTTACAAAATATTGTCAGCAATTTTTATATATCGTTCGATCACATGGAGCCCTTGCTACGCAACCAAGCGAGTCACTGCAGTGAATATTGGCGAAATAGTCAACAGGTATTATTTTTTTCCCTATTAATTTCTAAAAAAAATTGTTTAATTAATTTTTTTATTTGACTAACTATTATATATTTTTTTTTCAGGGATACGAACGTAACTTACAATGTTACCTTAATCGTATCACCGTCGAACCCGTTCCTGCTGTTATGCGTATGATTGAGCGCGCTGGTTTTGGGCACATAGCTCGCTATATAGGGGGGTGAAAGTTAGACCGTCGTTGATCAGCGCGCTGATAGAACGGTGGAGACCCGAGACGCACACGTTCCATCTTCCATTTGGCGAGGCAACAATTACGTTGGAGGATGTTGGCTACATTCTCGGGTTGCCTATAAATGGCAGCGTTATTACTGGTATAGCGATGGCGGATTGGCGACACCTATTTGCTAATCAATTGGGCGTGATGCCCCCTGATAGAGCGTGGGACGGAGGGAAAATTTCTCTATCGTACTTGGAGGACGAGTTTGGAAACCCTCCACCCGATGCGGATGAAGTTACACTTCAGGTATTTTTTTATTATATTTAGTATGCTATTATTACATTTATTATTAAATTAAAATTATTTATTTGCACATTAGGCTGCTTTATGAATTTTTTATGATGAATTCAGACAATATTTAGGATCTTTTTAATAAATATTTCGGATGAATTATAAATATGTAGGATAAATTTTTAGGATGAATTCAGTAACTATTTAGGATACTTTATTAAATATTTAGGTTGCCTACATTAAAAAATTTCTTTGCACATTAGGCTGCTTTATGAATTTTTTATGATAAATTCAGACAATATTTAGCATCTTTTTAATAAATATTTCGGATGAATTATAAATATGTAGGATGAACTTACAATTTTTTTATTTAGGATGAACTTACAATTTTTTTAATTAGGATGCCTTTATTAATTTATATTTTCACAGCGGTGTGCGCGAGCCCACATCTTGCGCATTATTGGCGGGATATTAATGCCCGACAAAACTCGCAACAAAGTGCACGTTATGTGGCTTCGTCATCTGACAAATTTAGACGAGTCTGGACGAAAATCTTGGGGGTCAGCTGTCTTGGCGTTTCTTATCAGAGACCTCTGCAGAAACGTTGACGCCTCCAAAGCATCGATGGGAGGATGCTGTTTATTCCTGCAGGCTTGGGTTTGGCTTCGGATCCCTACTTTGGCACCACAGCTTAGGATTCCCAGTCCTCTGTCATTTCCGCTTCTACGGAGGTACTACATAATCTACTATATTTTTATTTAATTATTTTATTTAATGATCTTTTTCATTATTTAAAGGTGGAGCACCCCAGTAACCCACGTCGGCCTACCGGACTCCCAGAAAGCATACAGACATAAATTCGATGCCTTGACGGAGGACAAGGTGATTCAACAATTATTTTGGTTTTTTCCATACTATTTTTTCCAATAATATTTCATATAGAAATTTTACTAACTTTTTCATTCTTTTTAGTTCGTGTGGAGGCCCTACGATTCAGAGGAGATTCGCATCATTACTCCAACAGATATTGTGCAAGAGCGAGACCTCTGGATTTCCGTCGTACCGTTGCTGAACTACGAAATTTACGTGTGGCATTCTGCGGATAGGGTACTCCGACAGTTCGGGTACGTCTAAAATGTTCCACGTCCTCCGCAAAATATGGACGAGTTCCACAATCTTACGCGTCAGGGGAAGACAGAGATTGACTGGGCCGAGCACCACGCTAGCTGGATAGCGCTTTGGGGTCAACGATTTCTCAGACGCCCAGAGTTTTTCCAACCAATTATGGTAGGGGGTCCTTTGGTCACTTTCAATTATGAGCAGTGGTATAGGGACAATGGGATGCCACATATCCTTACTCCGGCCGAGCTCGAAGAAGGGCTTCCCCAGCGACCCCAAAACCGCCCACGCGGGAGCGGGCGAGCGAGCCAGACCCAGAGCCAGTCCCAGACCCAGAGGCAGACCTAGAGGCAGTCGACGCAGCGCGGTCCGAGACCACGATATGACACTCCAGGGGCATCATCTTCTGCCCCACCATTGCATAGCGGTCCATCGACTTTCGAGCAGACGATGCCTCCACCCCAGTTCGGCTCCACTGATGCCTATAGCCCCAAACGCCCACGACTGACCTTCTACTTATCGATTATCCACCTCAGCATGAGTTTCCGATGGTTGAGAATACGCCGATAGGTAGTTTGTTTTACTCCCCGCCTAGGCCCAGCACAGGTCCGCAGATCGCGCACGATGGTCAGGATGATAGGGACCAGGGACCACCACACGATGGACCGAGGAGGAATCCGGATCGCCAGTGTCATCCACCCGACTGCGGAACCGGTGGACATAGGCATTTTTAGTTTTTTTTTTGTTGTTTTTTACTTATGTTTTTAATATTTATGTAAAACACTTTTAAATTTTATAATGTCGTATTCTAATTTTGTTTATGAATTATAATTTTGTTTGCATATTATAATTAAACTTTATAATGTTTATTTAATTTTTGTTTTTACTAAATTTAATAGGATTAAAAACAGAAAATCGACATTAGTTGAAATACAACTTCAATCAAAAAAAGTATGCTAGCATAGGGTTTTCGAAGCCATTTTAAACTATTGTAGAATGGACGGAAATTAATCATGTTGGTATCATACGATAGACAATTTTCAGTACTACAACCCCAAACTCGATGAACGCTAAAAATATACCATTTACACGCTCGAAATTGGGTTCGAACAGACCTACTTACGCATGTTTTTGCTTGTGGTTCTGGCTGGAAATGCATAGACCTCGCGTCCTACAGAACGCGAGGTCCGTCCGATATATTCCAGCCGCCTTTTCAATTTCTCGGGGACCTCGCGTTCTGCAGAACGCGAGGTACTGTTAAACCGTTAAGATGGACTGCAACGCCACGTCGACGAAAACCGCGTTCTGCAGAACGCGATTTCGTACCTCGCGTCCTACAAAACGCGAGGTCTGCCGACCTGACAAGAAAGGGGTCATTTTGCCAAATAAAAGTTTTTAAGAGCCATTTTTTAAGATAATAATTAAAAAGGGGTTTTTCACCCAAAATTGCCTAAAAAGAGGGCGACTAAGCTTAAAAAGCGCTAGACGACACTGTTGACGAATTATTTTCTCAAGAGAAAACAGACGATTCTCAGTATCTATCTTATATCTACTAAAAAAAGAAAAGAGCCTTTAGGAAGCAACTTTACCATTTTATAGTTCTCTTCTTATTGTCCTATGCGCACTTAAAGTTAAGTTAGTCTTCTATAACATAAGTTTGCAATTTAAAAGTTTATAAAAGTTAAAAACATTTTTTTAAAAAAGAAAAATATATGATGTATTGGCGGTGAAAATAAAATGTTTCTATAAATGCTCTAATTTTAGGGCTTATGAATCTACTTTAGGGTTTTAGTTTTAAGGGTTTGAAATTTAGAGTTTGTGGTTAGAATTTAAGGTTTAGGGTTTAGAGGTTAGGTTTTATGTTTCTATAATGTTTATCTACGTAAATCTGAATTTGAGCAGCTTTATCGGTAAAGTGTGTATGTCTTATTAAATAGTTAAGAAAAAATGTAAACAAATATTATCTTATAACTATTCAAAAATAAAATATTATTTATTATTAGTATAATATTATTAATGTATCAAAAAATATATTTAATTATTTAACATATGAGCAAGTATATTTGACCGATTGATCATGTTGTTCATATTCTTTTAAGTCATGAGTTCTAGACCCAGTACTATAAGTACCCATTCCTTCTTTTAGAGTCTTTTTTTCTATTCCCTCTAGTGATGATTAAAATTATAAACAAGATTTGTCAAAAAAATATTTCACATATTACTAAGTCTTATTTTAGTGAATTTAAGCTTTTGGCTTATATTTTTAACAGGTTTGTAATGAATTAATATAAAATTAAAATAATTCCAGTGAAGATCAAACATGGCTTAGATTATAGATCTATAATCGATCGGTTTTGGAAAAGTTTTCAAATGCTTACCTAGGACGAACCACTTTTTATTTTTTTTCTACTCAAAGTTGGAATAGAAAGAAATTATAATAAAACATCAATGTGCACACGGTAAGATATAATAAGACTTAATAATATAAAGTTGGAAA
Source organism: Hibiscus tridactylites (assembly GCA_958450335.1). Taxonomy (NCBI): domain Eukaryota; kingdom Viridiplantae; phylum Streptophyta; class Magnoliopsida; order Malvales; family Malvaceae; genus Hibiscus; species Hibiscus tridactylites. Next base: position 441,949 of record OY288266.1, on the reverse strand, counting down.
TTTTAATCAACTTTTTGGCATGTTCTTAACTAACCTTTTGTTTTTTTGGCTCGGCGAAAGTTTCATTTTATTGATAAATTTGGAATATATTTTCACATTGCCGGGGTCGAAAACTTTCTTGCAGCGCTATTTCCACAGCATCCAGCAAATAATGGAATATATTTTCTTTTTATAAGAAGTTCATTTGTTAGTTTTCGATTAGGGCCACGAAAATGTCTGAAACAGCACCTCAAAACCTACTACATTCAACAGGGCACAATTAATGTACTTGATGTAAGCTTGAGAGAGTATAACTTGGAAAGGTCATGAGCTTCTCTAAGAAAAGAAGAAGAAGAAACGCGCAATTCACATTTGCTTTAACCATTGAAAACTTTTCCTAGTTGTACTTTGTTTTAACAATTACAAGTGGGAGAAACATGTTCCCTAGGTGGTGGGGTCATGGCTTCAAATCAAATCTATAAATTACTACGTATTAACTTCAGCATTTCACACCTTCTTCAAACCATTTCCCCTCTTCCTTTTTTCAGTAATTAATCACTCTCTCGTCGCTTGGTCCTTCTTCAAATCTATAAATTTATATGTCTTCTCTTTTACTAATGCATTTGCTCGAGACTGGATTTTAGAGAGTGGTCCATGGCACATTGAAAACAAGTCATTGAGTCTTAGAAAATGGGAACCAAATCTAAAGAAGCTTGATTTCGATTTGTGTGGGTTGAGCTTTATAACGTTCCACTAGAGCTTTATTCTAAGAAAGGATTAAGTTACATTGGCAGTGCTCTAGGATTGCCTTTATACATGGATTCCATAACTGCTTTGAAGGAGAGATTAGAATTTGCAAAGGTTTGCCTTGAAATTGAAGCTGGAGCTAAACTTCCTGAATCTGTTGAAGTACTCCTGCGAGATGGTTCTGTTGCTGTTATTCATGTTAGTGTACCGTGGTTGCCTCCATTTTGTGATGCTAAATGTAAGCCTGCTGAGAAGCTTACTCAAAATATAGAAGATGAATCTGTTGCTGTTATGGATTCTGATGTTTTAGCTGCTAAAGAGCTTCAACTTGAAACTCCTATTCCTATGTAGGTGCCAGAGCACAGAGCTTGATCATTCAGATCATACTGCGTACCCTTTTTTTTATATTATTATTTTAATGCATGCATGGCCATGGGTTTCATTCGTGTAATTTGGATGCAAAGGATTTTCTGATTGCCAACTTTTGATGAATGTATGATTTACGACGTGAGGTCTGGTTTTTTCTTGTTTATCGCACTATCCACATGGCATGATATGGTAATCAAAAGAAAGAATAATCTCTACAGTAATCAAGTGTGTTATGCTTTATATAGATTTAGAGGCATTTATAATTCTTGTTATATATATTTTGATATATTTATATGTGAAAAAATTTGATACACATGCCGTGTAAACTTTAGTTTAAACGTGCTTTTTAATTTTAGGGGTTAGAGTTTTAGTTTAGAGTTTAAAGTCTAGATATTTAGGTTTTAGAATTTAAGGTTAGTATTTAGAACTTAACGTATAGGGTTTAAGGTTTAATTTTTTAGAGTTAAGGTTAGAAAATTAATTTTACACAGACTGCATATCAAAATTAGGATTCAAGTCCCAAGGTGCTAGAGCACAAAGAACGATCATTCTGCTCATATTGCGTAGCTTTTTTCCTGTACTCTCAAAATCTGTTAGAAAAGTCAAGACGACTTTACGAAATGTTGTATTGATACGGATACCAGTACGAGTATAAAAATAAGAACGAGAAAATATAATTTTTAAAATTACAGGGTACGAATATAATAAGTACTATAAAATAAATTTTAATTTCTAAAAGATGTAAAAATAAAAAAGTCATGTGAGCATATTGTCACGGGGCTAGGTCTAGGCCGGTCTAGCCTCATGTGGCCTTGGTCGCGAAGCACTCGGAATGGGCTTGGAAAGCGGCCAAGTCAGCCTTACTCACTAAGCTCGGAAGGCTTAGTCTCGGATTGCAGAAGCTCTCTTGGATATGAGAAGGGTGATGGCTCACAAAGTAAAGCAAGGAAGGGGATGCACACTCGTTTAAGAAAGCTAAGGCCTCGTTAAAAACTCCCCCTAAGCCTAGATGGGGAGAAAAGAGTACCAAAGCTTCTTTATTAACAAAGAAGGGAAAAAGCTTACAAAAGATGAAATGGTGAAAAGTGGAATGTGGAATGACTAAGATGGATGGAGGAGGGCTCTATTTATAGCCTAATCCCCCTCGATCCAATGGCTAGCAATGACTCTATCCAAGGGCCATGGATGAGTCTCACAATAGAATCTCTTATTCAAGGCAAGCTTGTCATACTCATATTGACTTGCCTTGATTACAAACACTATTGCCCTAAATACATAGCATATGACATCATTGCATGGTTGTCTTGGAATACTTTCTCCATGGATGGCTAGCTTTCCATAAGTATTTCTCCAAGGATGACAACTTGGCAAAGGATTTGGATGCTTGGGCGGATTGGGCTTCTCATGGTCCAATCTTGGTGTCCAAAGTCCCCTCTCTTGGATGCCTTTGGCTGAATCGGGCCCTAGGGGTGTGGGCAACTCGGATGGGCAACCCCTAGGCCTGTGGGCGCGCACATCGGGTGCGGGCTCGGCTCCTTGGGCGTGCACGTCGGGTGCAGGCTCGGGCTCCATGCCTTGGGCGGCATGGACGGGGTAAGGCAAGGCCCCCTCGCGTGTGTACTCGGCCTTGATGCGCACGTCGGGTGCGGGCTCGGGCTCCATGCCTTGTCCGGCATGGAGGGTGCATGGCAAAGGCCCCTCGGGTGCTTGTGTTGGGCCCTCGGGTGCAAGACTCATGGGCAGCACATGGGGTGCTGGACAAGGCCCCATGGTGCAGACGAACTGGCCCAGGTCGGATCTCTTGGGCGCGGACACCACCAAGGGCGTTGGGCATGACCCCTTGGTGTGTTAACTCGGCAACTACATGGGCCGCTCGGTCGGGTGGGAGGCATGGTGCGCAAGGGTCCGCACCTATGGGTGCGGCTGGCTCGGTCGCAAAAAGTTCCCATGTGACATTCTCCCCCACTAAATCTATCGACGCCCTCGTCGATAGGCATTGAAGAGACTCGGTCGTCTTGCTCTCGAACGACCTCGGCTCGTCATCGTGTTCCCTCTTGACTAAGGAAACTCTCGCACAATGTTCAAGGCTCTCATGCCTTGACTGTTGATGCTCTTCAACGGATGGCTCATCATGTTTCCACTTGGCATCGGGAAACAACCTCCAAAGTTCAAGGCTCTCATGCCTTGGTCTACGATCAACCTCGAGTGGTGGCTTCTCGTCTCTAGTGATGTTTGCCATGCTTGGTGCGTGGCTAGCCTCGAACCACTCTTGACCATACTCGTATAACGGCTTGGGGACGAAGTTGTGGTCCACTTGATCGCTTGTTGGCAAACTCAACTCGTAGGCATCTTTGCCTACTTGCGCCTGTATCGATTCACTACTCGAACTCATGGGCAACCTGCGCAAGGAATCAAAGCAAGTTAGTCCAAAATTATCACACAAATTTGACATTCTTACCTTGGACGCAAGGTCCCCTTTGGAAGGTGTCACGATGCCTTGTCGATACTCAAGACATGTGATGATGGCAGGGTCTTGGAAAAGTCCCTCTTCGGTGCACTCTTGCACTCTCTCGGATGGTAACCCATCTTGGTAGGCCGTCGTGCCTACTTGCTCCATGGATTGGCTTTGTTCTTCGCACGCTCTCGTCGGCAACCTATGAACAAAACCAAAGTGAGTTAGTCCCAAATTAGATTGAAAAATGGACTCACTTACCTCGGACATAAAGTCCTCATCGTCTCGACCCACTTTGCCTTGTCGATACCCAAGGCAAGTGTTGGCATGGTTAGGCCCCTCATCAATCGGCTTGGGCACCTCGGTGCTTTGACTCGCTTCCATGGACTCATGCCACTCGTCCATGGAATTCGACCATTCGTCGAACTCGGCTTGCAACTCTTTGTAGAAGATTGCTAGATCCTCTCCATCGGCTTGATCTACTTCACCAAACTCGGATGGCTCTTGAAACTCTTCATCAAACTCGGATGGCTTGGATGGGTTCTCCATCTCTTGAACCATCTCGCTCTTTGGTGCCTTTGGCAGCTCCAAAGACTTCTCCTCGTCTTTGATCTCTTCAAAGACTCGTCCCATTGCGGTGGAACTTTCCATGGACTCTCCCATGGGTTCTTCATCATTGGTTACCTCGGACTCTCACACTTGTTCGCCTTCATCTTGGCTTGACAACTCGTCGTTGCTTTGTTGCAAACCTGCATCATACTCACCCTCGGCCTCTAGCAAAGCAAGTGCGTTAATCTGTTCTAAGCAAGAATAACCAATAATGATATCTTCATCAAGACAATGTTCAGAAATTACCTTGATGTTGGTTGTGTCGCACCATTCTCCGATGCGAACTCTCATGTTCCATGCAACTCCATCGATGTACTCTTCGTTGAAGTTGATGAACTCGGTCTCATCATGAACCTTCTCCACTTCAAGGTTCAACCAATCAGCAATTTGATCGGAAATGACCAACGATGTTGCACTAGAGTCCACTAGCGCCTCAAACTCAATGTTGGCAATCACGATCTTAGCAAACTCGCGCTCTTCCTCGTCTCGGCCACTCTTGGCTTGAGTTGGGCGGATTTGCTCCTTGGTCATCTCGGATTCAAGCACTCCTTCATGGATGCTTGTCGGTGCCTCGATCTTGTCGCTTAACGCCTCATCGTCTTGTCGGTGTTGATCTGCAACACACCTATCCTCGGCTTCTGACAAGACAAGCGCATCAATTTGTTCCAAACAAGATGCACCAATAACAATCTTATATACATCAAGAAATTCACAAGAAATTACCTTGATGTTTGTTGTGCCTCGGAATTCGCCGATTTGATGGAACACATCCTTCGCGATTCCCACAACTCTCTCATCATTGAATTTGGCTGTCACAACTTGTCGTTTAACCTTCCTAATTTGAAGGTTTAACTGCTCGGCTGTTTGCTTGGACACGAGCACTCCTTGTGCACTTGGATCAACTAGTGCACTTAACGTCGCCTCGCGAAACACTATGTTGACATACATAGGCTCCTCTTCCTCGTAGTCGCTCTCGACTACACTTGACTCCCATGACTCGTCATCGTCGCTGGAATACCCCACATAACCTGGCTTCTCCCACGATTGTGTGGCCTCGTTGCCCCTTGGCAACCTTTCCTCTATCAAAGCTTCACTCTTGAAGTTTGACGCCCCAACCATCATCCTCGCTGATGATTGTTCCACAAACAAGGAAGCAAGCTTCACGGCCTCGGTCTCATCGGGCAAGCTTCGCTCCTCGAACGCCTCTACCATCCTCACTGGTAGCACAGTGCACCTCGCATCAAGCTTCGAAGCCTCGGTCTCGTCGGGCTCGTCCTGTACCTTGGACTGCTTGAAATGGTGCGGGCATCGGAAAGACTCGTGTGTCTCTCCACACTTCCAGCACTTTGACGGTCTCCTCTTTGGGCAGTCATCGTGATATTCACTACAACGAAAACAAAACAACGGTTTTGTAATAAGAATATCACTAAACTCAGATTCGCTCACCTCGCTTTTATACGAGACGCCTTGTGATTCCACTCTCTTCTTTGCTGCAACGTTCCTTCTTCTTTGTGCCATCTCTCGACTCGATAGGATGCGGAAAATAGCTCTGATACCACTTGTCACGGGGCTAGGTCTAGGCCGGTATAGCCTCGTGCGGCCTTGGTCGCGAAGCACTCGGGATGGGCTTGGAAAGCGACCAAGTCAGCCTTACTCACTAAGCTCGGAAGGCTTAGTCTCGGATTGCGGAAGCTCTCTTGGATATGGAAAGGGTGATGGCTCACAAAGTAAAGCAAGGAAGGGGATGCACACTCGTTTAAGAAATCTAAGGCCTCGTTAAAAACTCCCCCTAAGCCTAGATGGGGAGAAAAGAGTACCAAAGCTTCTTTATTAACAAAGAAGGGAAAAAGCTTACAAAAGATGAAATGGTGAAAAGTGGAATGTGGAATGACTAAGATGGATGGAGGAGGGCTCTATTTATAGCCTAATCCCCCTCGATCCAATGGCTAGCAATGACTCTATCCAAGGGCCATGGATGAGTCTCACAATAGAATCTCCTATTCAAGGCAAGCTTGTCATACTCATATTGACTTGCCTTGATTACAAACACTATTGCCCTAAATACATAGCCTATGACATCATTGCATGGTTGTCTTGGAATACTTTCTCCATGGATGGCTAGCTTTCCATAAGTATTTCTCCAAGGATGACAACTTGGCAAAGGATTTGGATGCTTGGGCGGATTGGGCTTCTCATGGTCCAATCTTGGTGTCCAAAGTCCCCTCTCTTGGATGCCTTTGGCTGAATCGGGCCCTAGGGGTGTGGGCAACTCGGATGGGCAACCCCTAGGCCTGTGGGCGCGCACATCGGGTGCGGGCTCGGCTCCTTGGGCGTGCACGTCGGGTGCAGGCTCGGGCTCCATGCCTTGGGCGGCATGGACGGGGCAAGGCAAGGCCCCCTCGCGTGTGTACTCGGCCTTGATGCGCACGTCGGGTGCGGGCTCGGGCTCCATGCCTTGGCCGGCATGGAGGGTGCATGGCAAAGGCCCCTCGGGTGCTTGTGTTGGGCCCCCTCGGGTGCAAGACTCATGGGCAGCACATGGGGTGCTGGACAAGGCCCCATGGTGCGGACAAACTGGCCCAGGTCGGATCTCTTGGGCGCGGACACCACCAAGGGCGTTGGGCATGGCCCCTTGGTGTGTTAACTCGGCAACTACATGGGCCGCTCGGTCGGGTGGGAGGCATGGTGCGCAAGGGTCCGCACCTATGGGTGCGGCTGGCTCGGTCGCAAAAAGTTCCCCTGTGACAATATCATCAACACAATGGGAATCTATATGTATGGTTGGGTGGGCTTGTGTCCTTTAACTTTTTAAAATTCATATAATTGACTTCAGTTCTTTTCATTTTTATGAATTAATTCTTAGATTTTTTTTAATTTCTATGACTTGTGTTCACTCTAAGATTTTAAAATTTTATGTACCCTAAAAAAATATTTTTGGATCTACCATTGATCACACATACTTACATATTTAATTTTCTTCAAAAATATTTAAATTTTCAATTTATTCTCAATTTATTCAAAATGAATTATCAACTTATTAGACATCATGATAAAATTAATTGTACCCTAAAATTGAAAAATCAAAAAGGTCAAAATAGAACATTAAGTGAAGTCCAAGTATTTGGAGAGAAAAAAAAACCTAAATGAGGTATGAGATTCTAGAATATAATGTTCCGACTCCGTATAATGGGCTGGGCCATATGAAATGGAATGAAAATGTCCAAAAAGAAGTATAAGCCTTATTATAAAATTTTCTTTCATGGGATTTTAATTTCTTAAATCATTTTTCTTTTTGTTTGTTATTGGTTGAACTGAGGAATTATCGTATAGTGCGATTGATTTTTGAGGTTCTTGGATAAATAAACTACCATTTATTTAGAGAAAAAAACCCTTAACCCTTCCTATGTTCCACATTTATTATTATAAAACATGTTCGATTATTCAAATAAAACATATATAATATGACTTCAAATAAATAAACAATTGAAAAAATTACAAATTCTAGTTTTAAGCCTTACTAGAAGGGAAGGAGAGGAACGAGAACTCTAAAAGAAGAAGGGGGTATTCTTAATACGTCTAGAATTTATGGTACAAGAGAATATTAGAAAACAAAAATGAACAGTTTAACTAACCGACATGGTCAATCTCAGACTTTAAGTGGTCCAAGGTGAATCTACAATTGGGCTCTAAGTCATAGATTCAAATTGGGATCGCGGTTGTATTTACAACTGTGTTGCATTTATCATAATCGTGATCATTACATATGCTATTTAGGTTATTGTGAACTTCGGGGTTGTGAAATATTTTCATAACATATACTATTGTAGACATAACGGTTGTAGGTATAAAAGTTTTACATGGTACCGCTACTATCCTATAATGATCGTTGTTGTGATTGCATACGGCTATTTAAATGCATGTCCCTATTAGTAAGTAATAAATTTTTAAAAGAATAAGTCCATAATAACAAGTATTGTAAAAATTGGCCCCCTAATAATAAAAATTGAAAAAATATTAAAAATATTTCTATAATAAATATTAGGAAAAAAATCAACTCTAATAAAAAGTATTAAATTTTTTTTAAAAAATAGACCTTTAATAATAAATATTAGAAAAAAATAGTCTCTTATTACAAACATGTAATATCTCAGAGCATGGGCCCTGGGCGAGTGCCTTTATTACCGTAATAGCGGCGCTACATAATAGTAGTGTACCGTCCGAAATTGTTATTGTAAAAATTTACGCTCCACAATAACTACAATAGATTCTTTATTGTTCACATCCGTGAGATAACACCGCGACTGAAAATGTAGTTGCAACCGTAATTTTTTTTGTGTTACGTTTATTACAGTTGCGAACATAACAGATGCTATTACAATCAACTGCGAGTATTATTATAACAAATGCTATTGCGAATGTCACGGTTTTGGATGGTTCCTTTACCTCTTGGCCGCTGTTTATATCACTGATTTCATGATCTAAAATCTCCAAATTTTCAGGAAATGCAAATAGCAAGAAACGGGTTACATCAAATCCTTCAGGCATGCTAATGCTAATGTTCACAGTTCTGATTACAAATTTGATTTCATGACCTAAATCTCTCTCTAACTTGGCTTTTCAGAAGCTGGAGGAGGAAGAAAGAAGCGAGCTTGAACCAATGTTCGTTAATACTACGGTATGTTCAACTTTTTTTTGAATACGGATTCATTTCTAAGAAAAACCTCTAATTTAGATAAAAATAATAATAAAATATAATTTGATTAATTAATTTTCCACCATTTGTATTTAGGTCATAATATTTAATTTACACGATTTATATCAAAATATTTTCAATATTATTTATACCTCAATTACAGCGATGGACAATTGACTTTTCAACTATTGGGTGGAGGAGTGTCCACTAGATTATAAAAAAGATTACAATAAAAATGTATTAGGTAGGTGGACTGTGACATGTTATATAGTTTATTGATTTTTTTACTAAAAATCAATCAAAGTATATTGTTACAAGAAAACGACTAGTATTCAAAATTTATATAATATAACTTGACATATTATACGGTATAAATTATAATATAACTTGTATTAGGATGGATGGATGGTGCGTTTACTTTAGATGAAATTGAACATAGCGGGTGACAATTAGGGGTGTTCAAAATTACTTGATTTGGAGTACTCGACCCGACTACCCGAACATAAATAATCGGGTATTTATTCAAAAAAAAATTTACCCGGGTCGAGTCTGGGTCAAAAAATATGATTTTTTCGGGTACCCGGTTCCTATTTTTATTTTATTTTATTTTATTAGATTACTTAATATTTTTACTTTAGAACTATATTTAAATCCTTAAATTCATTCTATATTTGTATTATATGTTTTCATGTTTTAATTTTTTTTAAATATTAATTTGTGAATATGTAAGATTCGATATGAAACAAACATCAATATTTCTCTATTGCATTTATGCATTATTAGGTTTCTTTAAAAAATATGAGATTCGAAAAAAATCACGATCGAGATTAATATTTTTAATGTCTTTCTTATGGTTATAAACTTTAAATCATTATTATTTTTTTGTTTGGATCATGTGTTATAAACTTTTAAGGTTTTTTTAATTTAAAAAAATGAGAACCGGGTACCCGAGTTTAACATATGCCTGATGATCGGGTACCCGATATTTACGGGTCGGGACACGGGCCGACAAACTTAATACCCAAATTTGAACACCCCTAGTGACAATAAGATTTGAAACCGTAATTGGTGAAAATTTATTAGATCTATTTGACTCACTACTCATTTGTAGTCACAGTTAATAAGATTTATTTACTTTTTACATGCAAATTAAGAATAAGTGGTTATTTGAAAATTACTTTGAAATAGTTGAATCTCTTTGGTTGAAAATACGGATGACGTAGTGAACCAGACCCGTCTAATAATTTCTCATAGTGATGAGACTAAAATTAATTATAAAATATATGTTTAGATTTATTGGCAGAGAGGACTGTAAAATAAAAATATAAAGTTATTATTAAGCACATCATATTATAATATTTTTATTGGTTATATTTTGATACACAAGTTGTGTAAAAAAATTACACAACCCTTCGTATTTAACTATAAAATCTAGAACCTAAATCTTTAAACCTAGCACCCTAAAACTTAAACCTTAAACTCTAAATTCTAACAATAAACCTTAAATTTTACCCTCTATACATTAAACCCCTAAATCTTAAACCCCTAACCTAAATTCTTAAACTCTAAAATTAAAAGGCTTGTATGGTCCTTGTATGATCTAAAGTAACTAATTTTAGGAAAATATCTAAAATATGTATTTAATTTACAATGATAATTGTAATTCATTATTGTAATTTTAAGTATTTTCTCATTTAATAAAATTTATCCACTTTTATTAAAAAAATTAAGAACTTACATATCAAAGTGTTTTCCTATTTTTATACACTTCACCAAATATTTTAAATTAAACCAAAAATTGCCGGAGCTTCTCAACATGTTCTTCATGCTCGGTAGAAAGATCTCTAGTTTATGAATAATTCCAAACTCACCGCAGATAATGAATTCTTTCTTCCCGCAACATTATTCGAACAATTTTATCAATCACTTTATTAATAAATAACTAAAATTTATAAAAGTATTTTAAATTGTGTGTTTCATTTATTTTGTTATTAGCCGCGTAGTATTATATTTATGGTTTATATAAATCTTGTAATAAAATCTATACATTTATATAAACAAAATTATAATAATACAAATAAATTATGCAAATAGGTTTATTTTTAATTTAAAAAAGTCCAAATAATTGGAGAAGCTTCCGATTTATTTCTCATTTGAGCAAAGAAAGTGGGATTGAAGGATGGAAATCCTCTACTCTTTTTTGGTGCTTCTACATATGCCTCATGTTCAAAATTAACTTTAAGGTTTAGGGTTTAAGGTTTTAGGTTATGAGTTGTGGTTAGGGTTTAAAAAATTTAAGGTAGGGTATATTTTTTAGGGTATAAAATGTAAGGTTTAGGATTTAAAATTTAAGATTATAGCTTAGAATTTAATTTTGTAGTATTTTTTAGTGTTGAGACATAGGTAGAGATATTGAAAAGAGACAGACGAATTTTATCCGGGATTGGAGGAGGTGATTTGAATTTTAGCTAGCATGGTTTTAATATCTAACTTTTTTTTTTCAATTCAACCGATGAAAAAAAATAACCATTTTTCAATAACTTTAACAATATTAAAATTATAAAAAGCATATGAAGGATGAAAGGTAGAAAAGTAAAATAATAACAATATTGATTAAGAGTTAAGACGTATGATAAAAAAGTAATAACAAATTTTAAAAAGAAAGGGAGAAACACCGAATGAAATCTATATAATACAATAGCCTCTATGCATTAACATCAACATTACATCTTCTTCAAATCATTTCCGATCTTCCTTTTGCTGTGATTGATCATTTCTAAACACCCAGCAATGGCAGAATCAATTGCTTATGACATCATTACTAAATTGAGCTCCCCTCTTCTTCAGCAACTTGGCTTGTGGTGGAATCTCAAAGACGACCTCCAGGACCTCAAAAGCATCGTCTCCGCAATCAAAGCTGTGCTTCTTGACGCCGAGGACCGATCTGTGAGTAGCAATCTCGTCAAAGAATGTCTCGAAAAGCTGAAGGATGCACTTTATGATGCTGATGACCTTTTGGATGATATCCACACTGAAGCTCAGCGGAAAGATCTGCTGAGTGGGAGCAAGCTGACCAAAGAGGTACGCGATTTCTTTTCAAGCTCAAACCAGGTTGCTTATGGTCTCAAAATGGGTGGTAAAATCAAGGCCATTAAGGCCAGATTATGTTCCATTCAAAGTGAAACCAAGATGTTAAATTTGGTAGAGCGTGAGCATCCTATAGAAACGCCTTTCATGGCCAGGAGGAGGCAGCAGACGCACTCTTTCGTGCGTAAAGATGAAATAATAGGGATGGAAGATGATAAAGCAGCTCTTCTAAGACTCTTGTTAGAGTTTGAAAGTGAAGAGAATGTTTTTACCATTCCAATTGTGGGGATAGGAGGGTTAGGGAAGACTGCATTGGCTCAATTGGTCTATAATGATGAAATGGTCAAAGATCAATTTGAGTTGAAGATGTGGGTTTGTGTCTCTGATGTTTTTGATGTGAAAACAATAGTAGGAAATATTATCAAATCTGTGAGGAAAAAAACACCCGATCAAAATCTCGAATTAGATCAATTGCAAGAACAAGTTCGAGATGAAATTGATGGGAAAAAATATTTGCTTGTTTTGGATGACATTTGGAATGAGGAGAGGGAACTGTGGTTTAGCTTAAAGAGGTTACTTAAGGGTGGGGCTAGAGGAAGTAGGATAATAGTAACCACTCGGTCACACAAGGTAGCAAAGATAACTAGTAAGTGTCAACCCCATGTTTTGAAAGGCTTATCTGATCATGACGCTTGGTCTTTGTTCAAAGATATTGCATTTGAGCAAAGATCTGCGGACTCAACAAATTCAGCATTTGTGAATATAGGAAAGCAAATTTTAAAAAAGTGTGGTGGAGTTCCTTTAGTCATAAGGACGATAGCCGGTACCTTGTCTTTCAAAGAAACTGTAGACGAATGGCTTTCTTTCAAAGATAATGAACTTTCTAGGATATCTCAAAATGGAGGTGAAATTTTACCTACTCTTAAGTTGAGTTATGACCATCTTCCATCCCATTTGAAGCATTGCTTTGCTTATTGTAGACTATACCCAAAAGATCATGAAATTCATGTACAAACACTTGTTCAATTTTGGATTGTTCATGGTTTTGTAAAGCAATCGAATTCGAGTGAAACACTTGAAGAGATCGGATTTGGTTATTTTAAAGGTCTAGTTGAAAGAAGTTTCTTTCAAGAGGTAGAAGAAGATGTATTCTGGGGATTAAGATGCAAAATGCATGATTTTATGCATGATCTTGCTGAATTGGTAGCAGGGAGAGAGAGTGGTATTTTAGATTCAAATTCAAGTGCAAGTGAGGTTGATGAGAAATGTCGTCACTTGACCACTAACTTTTCATTAATTCATTTGTTTAAAGGGAAAAAATTGCGAACTTTGTTATGTTCTCCAAACAGTAAAGGTCAGATGAGTGATGCAACTTGGGATTTAATAATTTCAAATTGTAGATGCTTGCGTGTTTTAGAAATGTGTGATTTAGATGTTAATACAGTTCCAGGCTCCATTCATAAGCTAAAACATTTGAGGTACCTTGATCTCTCTTTCAATGCCCATCTTAAGTTCCTGCCTAAGAGTATTTGCAAGACACAAAATCTGCAAGTGCTGAAACTTGTCTTTTGTTTTCAACTTGAAGAATTGCCAAAGAAGATTGAAAAATTGGTGAATCTTACCCATCTTCCGTGTGAAGGTTGTGTGAGGTTAACTCATATGCCACGTGGAATAGGGAAGCTGACTTCGCTTCAGACGTTGAGCATGTTTGTTGTGGATAAAGACGGTTCCCATGGTGATGCTGCTGCTGATCTAAGTGAATTGAGTCGGCTTAATAACTTAAGGGGGAAGCTGACAATAAAAAATCTAGGATTCGTGAGAAATGCAAAAGAGGAGTTCAGGGCTGCTAATTTGAAACAGAAGAAATATTTGCGATCATTGTTTTTAAAATGGAGCGGTGATAATGATGATGAAGAGAAGTCACTTGAAGACCTGCAACCCCATCCTAATCTGAAGGAGCTCTTCATGGAGGGATGGAGGGGCGATGCCAAGTTCCCAACTTGGCTTTCTTTGCTCACAAATCTCACTGACATTGTAATACGGGGTCCCAGTAAATTTAAACATCTCCCTTCCTTTGCTCAATTGCCTCATTTGAAAATACTGTGTATTTTTGAGTTAACTGAGCTGGAGTACATGAACAATATTAGTGAGCCCATTGGAGGACAAGTAGAACCAGGACCATTCTTCCCTTCCCTTACATCTCTCACACTCTATCGGTGCCCAAATATGAAGAGTTGGTGGAAAAGACCGGTTGATAATGATAAGGATGAAACAGTTATAGGATTAGGAGCATATGAAGGATGAAAGGTAGAAAAGTAAAATAATAACAATATTGATTAAGAGTTAAGACGTATGATAAAAAAGTAATAACAAATTTTAAAAAGAAAGGGAGAAACACCGAATGAAATCTATATAATACAATAGCCTCTATGCATTAACATCAACATTACATCTTCTTCAAATCATTTCCGATCTTCCTTTTGCTGTGATTGATCATTTCTAAACACCCAGCAATGGCAGAATCAATTGCTTATGACATCATTACTAAATTGAGCTCCCCTCTTCTTCAGCAACTTGGCTTGTGGTGGAATCTCAAAGACGACCTCCAGGACCTCAAAAGCATCGTCTCCGCAATCAAAGCTGTGCTTCTTGACGCCGAGGACCGATCTGTGAGTAGCAATCTCGTCAAAGAATGTCTCGAAAAGCTGAAGGATGCACTTTATGATGCTGATGACCTTTTGGATGATATCCACACTGAAGCTCAGCGGAAAGATCTGCTGAGTGGGAGCAAGCTGACCAAAGAGGTACGCGATTTCTTTTCAAGCTCAAACCAGGTTGCTTATGGTCTCAAAATGGGTGGTAAAATCAAGGCCATTAAGGCCAGATTATGTTCCATTCAAAGTGAAACCAAGATGTTAAATTTGGTAGAGCGTGAGCATCCTATAGAAACGCCTTTCATGGCCAGGAGGAGGCAGCAGACGCACTCTTTCGTGCGTAAAGATGAAATAATAGGGATGGAAGATGATAAAGCAGCTCTTCTAAGACTCTTGTTAGAGTTTGAAAGTGAAGAGAATGTTTTTACCATTCCAATTGTGGGGATAGGAGGGTTAGGGAAGACTGCATTGGCTCAATTGGTCTATAATGATGAAATGGTCAAAGATCAATTTGAGTTGAAGATGTGGGTTTGTGTCTCTGATGTTTTTGATGTGAAAACAATAGTAGGAAATATTATCAAATCTGTGAGGAAAAAAACACCCGATCAAAATCTCGAATTAGATCAATTGCAAGAACAAGTTCGAGATGAAATTGATGGGAAAAAATATTTGCTTGTTTTGGATGACATTTGGAATGAGGAGAGGGAACTGTGGTTTAGCTTAAAGAGGTTACTTAAGGGTGGGGCTAGAGGAAGTAGGATAATAGTAACCACTCGGTCACACAAGGTAGCAAAGATAACTAGTAAGTGTCAACCCCATGTTTTGAAAGGCTTATCTGATCATGACGCTTGGTCTTTGTTCAAAGATATTGCATTTGAGCAAAGATCTGCGGACTCAACAAATTCAGCATTTGTGAATATAGGAAAGCAAATTTTAAAAAAGTGTGGTGGAGTTCCTTTAGTCATAAGGACGATAGCCGGTACCTTGTCTTTCAAAGAAACTGTAGACGAATGGCTTTCTTTCAAAGATAATGAACTTTCTAGGATATCTCAAAATGGAGGTGAAATTTTACCTACACTTAATTTGAGTTATGACCATCTTCCGTCCTATTTGAAGCATTGCTTTGCTTATTGTAGACTATACCCAAAAGATCACAGAATAGATGTAGAAACACTTGTTAAACGGTCGATTTACCGGGTTAAGTGGGAAACTTTATGCCTACCTAAAGAAGCTGGGGGGTGTAAATGGTTATGGCGGTATGGTTCTAAACCAAACTCTCAAACTCTTTGTGGCGCAAAATTCTGGCTGCTATTTATGAACATGACTAATGCCATTTTACCTGAAAATTTCAAGCCATCAAACAAGTCACGGGTTTGGAGAAGCATCACACGCCCTTAGCAAATCGAGACATCATATTCTTGAAAATTATTCACTTCAGTGTTGGTAATGGGAAGCGCATAAAGTTTTGGTCAGATATGTGGATCGGTAATGCCCCGTTAAAAGCTTTATATCCTAGGATGTTCGCGCTTGCTATAAATAAATCAGGATTCATCGCTGATTTTGGACATTTCGAAGATGGGAATTGGAAATAGAAGATCATTTTTCGAAGAAGAATATTTGACTGGGAAAAAGAAATTTGAGATTCATTTATCAACTTTATTAATGGTTGTAATTTATACCAAGACATTCCAGATAGTGTTAGATGGAAAGCTGATACAAATGGTCTATTTAGTGTGAAGTCTTATTGCAATATTGTAATTGGCAGAGCTGATGCAACAATTGCATAACTGTGGGCAATCAAAGAGGCAATGGCCTTATTTAGCAAATCAAAATGGCGCGATTCATACAAACTTGAGATCAAAAGTGACAGCAAATTGGCATTTTAATATGTTAATCTATTTGAACCCAACAAGTGTAGAAAAGCGGATGATGTTCATTTTAGAAGACACAGATTCATAGCTATTCAAAAATGTTAATCTATTTAATTACGGTCGTATTACACCAGCATTCCATCTTCTTCAAATCACTTCCAGTCTTCCTTTTGCAGTAAACGATATACGTGGAAGCTAAACATGCGCAATTCATGGCATTTTCTTAGGAACCGTGTAGTCAACAATGTAAACCGGAGAGAGTATTAACTCGGAATGGTCATGAGCTTTTCTATAAAGAAAAAAGTAAAGAGCCGCGCTTTTCACATTTGCTTTAACCATTGAAAACTTTTCCTAGTTGTACTTTGTTTTTAACAATTACTAGTGGGAGAAACAGCACTCAACATGTTCCCTATAAATTACTACGTATAAACTTCAGCATTTCACACCTTCAAATCATTTTCCATCTTCCTTTTGCAGTAAGTAATCACTCTTTCATCGCTTCGTCCTTCTCCGGCCACTGATGGCAGGAGCTTTAATCGAACGAGCTATGTCATTGGAATTAGCAATCGAAGAGGTATGGAGATGCATCGTGAACGATGATGTGGGGATCGTTGGCTTCTATTGCTCACCCGGCGTTGAAAATTCAAGACTCAAGACCGAAATGAACAACATTTTCGAGGCCATGCCTCATGGTTTTGATGTCGTAATTTGGACGTCTGCGTCTAGAAATTTTGATGTTGGGATGATTCAAGATGAAATAGGTGGAAAAATTGGTTTTGCAGATGAGTCATGGAGGAGTAAAACGGTTGACCAGAAAGCTACAGATATCCGTGGAGTCTTGTCCAACAATAGATTTGTTGTGTTGTTGGATAATTTATGGGAGAGGGTGGACTTGAACCAAGTCGGGATTCCAGAACCAAGCCATGAGAATGGTTCCAAACTTATTTTCATTACTCGATCTATGGATGTGAGTCGCGAAATGGAAGATCGAGGGGGAATCGATGTGGTGCGCTTCGAACCAGAAAATGTTTGGGGATTGTTCCACGAGAGGTTTGGAGGCAATGGCATGGGAGGTGGTTCAAGACGAAAGGTTAGAACTGAATATTACAAAACTGATTCTTTTTATTTTTAGGTGCAAACAAGGCTGCACTTTTCTTGTATAGCTGCATGATTCAACTATTCTAAATCATAAAACCAAATACTCCTGCATGTCTTGGATGAGACATGGCAACTAACACTCAACTAATTATCACATTCTGGAACTACAATTTAGATATTTAGTGAAAATTTTCAGTTTTCACAAGCGTTTTAGTTTTAGGATATAAGGAGTTAATTTAGATTATAGGTTTTACAGGTTTAAGGGTTTAGGTGTAAGGGTTAGAATTTATGGATAATTGTTTCAATTTAAGGTTTAGAGTTATAATTTAGGGTTTATAGGTTAAAACCTACATACTCACTATATTACCTAAAAACTAAACCCTAACTTATAAACCCTAAACCTTAAATTGAAACAACTATCCTTAAATTCTAAACCCCTACACCTAAATCTCTAAATCATATACCCTAAACTAACTTCATATACCCTAAAACCTAGGTGGTTGTAGAAACTTTCAGTTTCCACCGCCTGTGTATAGGATATTAATCCATTTAGATTTAAGTTTTCTAACTACTCAACTCTGCCTTTTCTGTGTGTGTTTTGTGTTCATGTTCAATGGATAGATATGGAGCTGGAATTGGATCGTTCTCATTGCCAACATTGTGATAGAGATTATATCGGCAGTTCTAGATCAGCTTGCTTCTGTGCGTAAGCCGGGGTTTGCTTTGGCAGCAATGATAATGGCACTCTTAGGTTTGCTCGGATGCATGATCGAGCTAGTTTATAAGGCTAGAATGCAAAGGGCCGAATGGAGAAGGGATCAGGGGATACCATGGTTTTATTGTCCAGCAACTATTCCAGGAACTTACAGGCGTTTCAGTAGCTTCGCTGACATAGTTGGATCGGTATGTGCCGTACTTCAAAGTATTACGGCAATTGTGGCTTATGTCTATTATAGTCGGCATTCAGAGAATCCCATCAAGGTTTCCCTTTTGCCAATTGTTTTTGCAATTGGTCAATTATTCTCTAAACTTCAAGAGGATCGACGTCGGAGGGAGCAAGAGCCCATGGGATTTATTGATCACCAACGTTTGATGAATGAAGAATGATTGACGACCTGATTATAATGAGGTTTACGTTCAAAACCCCATTTCTATGCTTTTGTTTTGTTTGAATTCACTATGCAAAGCTATCAGGCGCGGCTACTGTCGTTTATCCTGGGAAGAGAACATGAAGTTTACGTTTTGGCCTGCTCCATCATCATCCAGATTTAGTCGTTTTAGAAACACGTTCCACGGTTATGCCGATAGAAGTGAGTTTCTGGGCTGTCCCAGTTTTCTTTTCGGATTGGTTGTACTTGTTTTCAGCGTGGCCCTGCGTGGTCCTTAGGTCGTTTTGGTTGTTCTTGTCCAAGGTCTTTGTTGTTGATGTTTCGTCTAGGTTCTTCCTGTTCGTTTTGTGGCCCTGCGTGGCCCTGTGTCTGTTTTTGACTTTCATTTGTATGTTTCCTGCGTTTGATGGGTTCAAAGAACGTTCTCGTTTGTATGTTTTCCGTGATTAATAAAATTTCTTTTATGATAAAAAAAACCCTCACCCACTGTTCACATGGTATGATGGTAATCTTTACAGTAATCAAGTGTTATGCTTTATTTAGATTTCGAGGCATTTATAATTCGTGTTATAAAAATTTTAATATATCTATATATTTTTGTCGCATTCTTACGTCGTAAATGAAACATACCATAAAAATAATGTGTCCCCTGCACTCTCAAAATCTATTAAAAAAAGCCATGATGGTCCTACAAAACTTACGGTCACAAATAACTTTCAACAACTAATTGAGTTAGTGAGATAAAATATTAAATCTCTAAGATAAGTTCAGAACTCGAATTTTAGAGTTGAGAATAAAAAAGTTGAATTTAGTGCATGTTTGGCTTTGTGTTTGGGGTACAAAAATCTCGATTGAACGGGAAAATATGTCTCGGTCATCGTGCCAACACGTTTGGATCTAAAAATTCAAACGTGATTTTGAATCCCAAACTTGATTTTGAGAAAAGCAAGGTAGAAGGAGCTTTTGCGTTTTGTCGTGATTTTTACATTGTATTTTTACACAATCATGATTTTTAAGAAAAAAACTCATAAACATAAATCACGTTACTTTAAAATCAATTCTATAAAATCACGATGGTCCAAAATCAATTCTACCACCGCAAAACCAAACACACACGAGTCGCCCATGATAAAACTCCGCAAACCATGATCTAAATTAGTTAACTAGTATGTCGAAAACTTGTGGTTAAACAAACAAGTTTTATTCCGATTGGTCCTTAATTTGTTTTTTTAAAAAATATTTAAATTATGACATAAAGTCAAAAAATGCCTCAACGTTTAACTGAATAGTCACTTTGGTCTCTATTTCTTTTTGGGAGCAATTCAACCCTCAACATTTTATTTTGGGTCAAAATGACCCCTATGCAGAAGAAAACTATCAGTCAACTCACGGTAAATGGCTTGAAATGACGGAACAAATCTATATGACAATGCAGATTAACATGATAGTATCATATAGACAAATGTGTTGACCTGAAAAAACGTTACATCGGTCAAAAAATAATTTTATAAAATATAAATTTTTTCTGTTGACTTATCATTCTGTCAAGTCATTTCAAACTGTTTACCGTCAGTTTTCTAACAATTTTCATCCTCAGATGAGTTATTTTGACCCAAATGAAATGTTGAGGGTAGAATTGCTCCAAAAAAAGAATAGGGGCCAAAGTGACTATTCAGTCAAACGTTATGAGTATTTTTTCACTTTATGCCTTAAACTATCAAATTATTCTCAGTTTATTCAAAAAGAATTATCAACTTTTTAGACATTATGATGAAATTAATTTTTACCCTAAAATTAAAATATCAATGCTCGCCAATGGATTGGATTCGCCTTCGTAATGGGCCTCTGCATTACTCGGTCTGAATTAATCAACTAATGGATTGAATACTGGTCCTTAAACAAAAAAATATCAATGGTCAAAATAAAACATCTTATATTTAAGTGACTATAGATGTAGATTACCCTAAAATAATTTTCTTAATTGTCAATGAAACCTCAATTAAAGTGAAAAAAATTGCTATTCGTTGATATTGTATACCAAAAGTGTTGTGCCATCCATCCCCTTGAATTTGAGATGATAAAAATAATAAGAATAGTTATATTTTTACACTCAAATTTGGTTTCAAAGTGTAATTTAGTATTTGTGGTGTTTTTTTAATCTAAATTAGTGCATAAATTTATCTTGTAGCACACATTTTTGACGCTTGAAGTTAATGTTGTCATACAAATTTGGTTTCAAAGTGTAATTTAGTATTTATGGTGTTTTTTTAATCTAAATTAGTGCATAAATTTATCTTGTAGCACACATTTTTGACGCTTGAAGTTAATGTTGTCATACATTTTGATACGTTCAATTGTAGACAATGAATACACGTTTAAGTACCTAAATGTGTAAATTTAACTACCAATTCGGACAAAAAAAAGTAAAAATTCTAAATTGGATATTTTAGAAAAGTCCAAGTATTTAGAGGGAGAAAAAAAAACTAAATCCCAAATTGAGGTATGAAATTCTAGAATATCATGTTCAACTTCGTATATTGGGCTGGCCTATACGAATAGTATGAGGTCCATTTTGGGTATCATATTCAACTTTCCACCATATAAATAATAAAAGGCAAAACATCTCATTTTAAATCACAACCCAATTGGATAATTAGGCCCATATTAATATTTAAGCTTCAATTTCTTTGTTTGGGATTTGTGATTATATCTAGTAATTGGTGTGTATTTGGGGATTGATATTTATATTACAAAAACAATGGTCCCTTGCTCTTTAGGACACCTTAAAAATACCTTTAACACACTATAATTATGTTAAATTTATCTCAGATTATTTTATTTATCTCTTAAACTCTCGAAATCATGTCATACAACTTTTTCGTATTATCGTATGAATTATCATCGACATATTTTATCTTCTCACAAGGACCAAATCACATGGGAGGTGGAAGGGGTAATGCCTCCAAACTTTTATGGTTCACTTATATTTCAAGTATAGTTTTGAAATCACTAAAATTAAACACAATGCTAAAAAAATGTTTTTAATGTTTAACTGAATAGTTGTTTTGGTCTTTATTTTTCAATATATCATATGAATTATTGTCAACATCTTTTACCTCGTCGCGATGGATGATCTTTGTTGAGGTAGGGGTCATAAGTTTCAAACTTTTATGTGCGGGAGGTCTTTGCTGGGCGTCTGATGGAGGAGGCGATCAACCGTACTATCTTAGTTCTTATACCGAAGGTTGTTGCGCCTGAGTCTATGAGTCAGTTTCGCTCGATTAGCCTTTGCAAGGTGTTGTATAACGTGGTCACGAAGCTCATTGTTAATAAACTTAAGTCGTTTTTACCTGATTGGATATCGCCTAGTCAGGCTAGCTTTGTTCCGGGGAGATCGTTTAATGACAACATCGTTATCGCTCAGGAAGTTGTTCATTCTATGTGTAGGAAAAAAGGCAAGAAAGGTTGGATGGCGATCAAGGTTGATCTGGAGAAAGCGTATGACAAGCTTGAGTGGGGCTTCATTGATGATACGCTTTGTGATCTTGGCATTCCAGGTGGTTTACGTAGTTTGATTATGCAGTGTGTTTCCTCGGTGTCTACTCAGGTGCTTTGGAACGGAAATTTGACTGATACCTTTCGACCTACTAGAGGTATTAGACAAGGCGATCCTTTATCGCCATATCTGTTTGTGCTATGCATGGAGCGATTGGCTCAGGCTATTCATGGTGAGGTGCAGTGTAATAAGTGGAAGGCGATTAAACTTGTTCGCCAAGGTCCGTGTATTTCACACCTCTTTTTCGCGGATGATATGGTTCTATTTGCTGAAGCTTCTCTTTCCCAGTCAGATGTTCTCAATCGTGTTATGGGGAGATTCTGTGAGGTATCTGGGCACAAGGTGAGTATTGAGAAGACTAGTATTTGTTTTTTTAGAAATGTGGATGATGGCTTGAGAAATCATATTAGTGGTCAGTTTAGTTTCACTGAGGTTATGGATATTGGTTAATATCTGGGGGTACCGCTTCTGCATAAGAGGGTTACAAAGGATTCTTATCAGTATGTGGTCCAAAAGGTCAAAGATCGTCTGACTGGGTGGAAGGCGAAGACGTTATCATTGGCAGGTAGGGTAACTCTCGCTAAGGCAGTTCTAACTACTATTCCAAACTATGTTATGCAGACCAATGTTCTTCGCAAGAGCACGTGTGAGGAGATCGAACAATGCATTAGGAGATTTATATGGGGCCGAAATGACAACAAGGAAGGTATGCATTTAGTTAAGTGGGATGAAGTATGTTGTCTGGTAACGAAGGGTGGTTTGGGGTTTCGTCATATTGTGGATCAGAATGAGGCTTTCATGATGAAGATGGCTTTTCAGGTTATATGCAAGACTGATCAGCTGTGGGTTCAGGTTCTACACACGAAGTACAAATGGGAAGGGCGGCTTTCGGTTTCGATTGCGAGGCGGAATTGCTCTCGCTTGTGGAAAGGTTTGAGTGTGGTGTGAAATGATGTGCGTAACGGAACAATTTGTAATATTGGAAACGACATTAATATTGATTTTTGGCGAGATCGTTAGATACATGACATGGAACCGTTAATTACCTATGTTTCACCGGCAATAGCGGTAAGCTTACCTTATGTTTCGGTTGCTGGTATGGTTGATCCTTTGGGGTAGTGGCTTTGGTCGGAGTTTGAGAACAAACTACTGTATCAAATTATCCTTAAAATTGTTGCGATAATGCCGCCGTGTGTTAGTAATTGTGAGGATGGGTTTGGTTGGGAAGGGAGTGAAAGGCGGCTTTTTACATTAAAGGTCGCGTATGCAAGTAGACAATCGTCTTTGGGCCATTGAATCAACTTTGGGGAGCTATCGCCGGGTATAAAGGTAGTCCGCGAGTTAGAATGTTCTTGTGGCTTGTGGCTCATGGGCGTATTTTAACAAACAAAGAGAGAGTGAGACGTCATATGGCAAGTGACATGAGTTGTGATATTTGTGGTGCTGAAGTGGAATCTCTGGATCATATATTTCGATGGTGTCCAAAGGCGATTGACGTTTGGATGGGGTTGGTTAAGCAAGAGCGTTGGGTGGAATTTTTCTCTTTAAATTTTTGGGATTGGTTTCGGAAGAATATACTTTATCCTGCTCATTTTGCAAGAAATGAGGTTGAGGGCTATGTGAGCTTTGTTGTCGCGCCGTGGGTGTTGTGGACGTCGAGGAATAGGGCGATTTTCGATCCAATGCTTGTTGCGCGGGAAACGAGAGGAGAGTTGTGTGCTCGCATGATCGCTGAAGCAGTAGGCACTGCTGCTGTGCGTGCTAGTTTGGGCAGTGTGGCCTAGGGCGTACAAGCTGGTGTGGGCACTGCAGCAGGGGGCGATGATGTTGTGCGCGCTGGAGCTGGCAGTGGTGCTTGGTGTGTACGCAGGATTGCAGGGTCGAATGCGCGTCGAGCAGCAGGGGTGATGGACGGTGTGGAGCGTCGATGGCAGCCTCTTGCAGCTGGTTATGTGGCGTTCAGCGTGGATGGTGTTGTTGCACAACCGGAGGCCTTTGCGTCGTGTGGTGGTGTTATTAGGAATAACGAAGGTGTGTGAGAATTTGGGTTTGCTAAGTCGATTGGGATGTGTTCGGTTATGGAAGCGAAGTTGTGGGGAGGGTATGAGGGGTTGCGACATGCTTGGCATCTTGGTTTTCGACGGGTTCGGGTTGATATGAATAATTTGGAGGCGGATCGTCTTTTAAATAATAAGGATGATGGCGGCGCGTATGGACCATTGTGGTATAAAATTATGGAGCAACTTCGGTGGGGTTGGGATGTTCAGATTAGGCATATTTATCGGGACGCGAATAGGGTGGCGGATTGGTTGGCTAAACTTATGCGAGATGGCTCTTTGGATTATCGGGAATTTCTGAGGATGCCGGTGGATCTTGTGCGGTTGTGCCGTGAGGATATGGCTCATGTTGGTTCGTAATTTTGATTTTTATCGATCATTGTGCCTTGTAGCCCTTTTGTTGTTATTTTCATGTGTACTCTTTTCCTCCAACTAGGTTTAGGGGGTTTTTAATGAGACACATGAAAATATTTCTCGTATGTTTTTATCCTTAATGAAAGCATACAATTTGATCAAAATAAACCCGTGATAATATTGAACCCATTAAAATTAAATCATTTCAAAATGCTTTTTTAATTGTTATTAAGACTATGCTAATTTTATTTTAAAATTAAAGAAATTAACCTTATCCCCTAACTTTTCTAATTCATTTACCTTCTTGAATAGGTCAGTTTTGGAATTAGTAAAAATAAGCTTTAACCTTTAATTTTATAGTTTAATTATGTTTTAGGACTATGTTAATTTTAAAATTAAACAACTTGACACTGTAATTTTATCATGGTTTCGTCTCCGCCTTCTCACATATCAACATAAATATATTCATATTATATAAAAATAAGAATATATATATATATATATAATACAAATACAATGGTCCCTTGCTCCATAGGCACCACTCTTTCTCCCCTTCATATGCAAATGGCAGCAAAGACATTCTTTCGTAACTTTAACAACTACAGAATATATGTATTTCTTGTTTTTTCTTACAACATTTACTCCCAATTTTGAATTTACACAAAGTTAAATAATATGGTAGCTTTCATAAATTAGCCCCCACAACTTTTATTTCTTACTTTTTCTCTCGGAAAAAGGAAATTACCTTTTTTTTAATTCACTTTATCTGGATTTCATTTTGTATGTTATTAGAAAGCTGATTTACATGCAGGAATATTTGTTTCCATTCAGAAATTTGAACATCCAATTTTTCTATTTATTTTTATCAATTTATAGATATTTTTAGTATAACCATTGGTATATTGTTTTTTTAAGCTAAATGATTACGAGTAGTATCTGTTCTAAATATACTCTCAATCATTTGACAATGCATGCTCAATCACCCCACTGCAGCTGCTAGTGCTTAAACTCGTGACTTTTAGAAACAACAATTGTTTCCTTAACCATTGAGGCAAGTTGATTCGTGCAACCATTGGTATATTGTTCTATTAGTCGACTAATCAGAATCAAATAGAAGTCTACTATGGACTCAACCCTCCCAACCTAATTTGTTCAATTCACAACGCATTGTTAAAAAAACATAACACCTCATTATGCTCAACCGACCGGTAATTAATTATATGTACTGATAAACTATATTTATAGTTGATCATTATAATTATTTTTTTAATAAAAATAGAACTTTAATTAAAATAATTTATTTTGCTTGAAGATAAGAGATTTTTTAATATTACAAGTATAATATTTTCTATGGGTTTAAAACTTTGGGATATTTTGACACAAGTTAATAATTAGGTTTTATTATTATGCCCATAGTTTATGCACTCTTTGAATTTTATATTTTTTAATTTTAGGAATTTAATTTTTCTAGTTGTTTGAATTAAAAATTAAAATCTAATTGATAATTATGTTCAGCATAAATTATGCATATTATTAACCCTTTTGACAATGCACAAATATTTTATAGACAAAACGATTAAATTTAAATTTTTTAAAATAAATATTATCTATTTTTTCACCAGAACGACTTGGGTTCAAAAATTAAAATAAAAATCTCCAATTTCTGTTAATAATATAGGGCAAAGCCAAAGTCCTGGCTGGAATTGTACTCATCGGATGATAATGACAATCCAGTTAAAAATCAACGGCTGTGATCTCTCTCCATCGTACGTCAGAATTTCCTAGGCAGAACAGTACAAGGCGAAATAAATCCAATGGGTTAAATATTCAGTAAATGCATGTAAATAATCCTTTTATTAATTACACACGTTGGCATGCAAATTGCGTTGGAAACCTGTTTGGCAACTAGGAAAGAGAGGGAAAATGAATAAACAAAGAACATGAAGGAAACCAAACAAATAAATAAACAAAGAACAGTATATTCATTTCTGAAAATTAGTTGTATACACAATATATATATATATATATAAACCTAACTTGAACAAGAAGAAACACCATCATCTTTAATGATCTCCTCTTCATTATTATTATCATCAGATTTTAATGAAGACTCACATGCAGTTGCAGAAGTCGAAGTATGTTCAGACAAAGACGAAGAAGAAGAAGTGTAAAACGACAATGGCGAACAAGGACTTGAAGATGAAACGACAACCTTTTTCAAAAGCAAATCAACGAAAGCTCCAAGGATATATCCATGGCTGCTTTTTCCATTAGCTTTCAAGTACCACGCCAAGAGTTCTTCAAGGCTTTCCCAGTCTTTTAATCCCTGAGCTGCCACCATTTCCTCCATGGATTCTCTGAAATCGGCGACCGGATTCAAAGACTCCATTGACAAAACCGTCGTCTCCTTGAAAGGTGCTAACTCGGTGATATTATTAGTCCCTAACTTGGCTTCACTCGGCTCGAAAAACAGCCGCTCCGATCGTAATCTTAGCCCTTTGATTACGGTCTCGACCGAGTCGACGGCTGCCATGGTCGCGGACTCGTCGGAGGCAGTCGAGAAGCTCGGTGACTCCGACGAGTTCGAGAACCAGGACTCGGGCGTTTCGTCTGTTCGGAAAGAGTGAGTTCTGGGTTGGTGACAAGATGGCCATGGCCATGAGGTGTTCTTGGAGAAGAAATTAGGGAGCTTGGTTTTCTTCCCCATGTGAGAGTTGGTTTTGGTTTTGGTTTGGTTTTTATCACTTTGATTTATATGATAAAATACAAACACTTTGGGTCCGGTTTATATGTTTCAAAAGGTTAAATGTTTTTGAAAATTAAAGTGAATCCTTTTGTGTGGCCATTAATGGGTGAGTCTAGTATCTAGTAATTTGGTTAAACATTAAGATTTTTTAAATAAAATTTTGATTTTAAATTTTATAAATAAAAAATAAGACTTACAAAATCTGTCATATAATTTAATTTTAAATTTGACATATAAGGCCTAATTTGATAATTTTAAATTGGTGTTTTTTCTTTTCTTTAAATTGTGGGTTAACACTTATCGTGAGTATTTTTTCTCTATGTAAAAATTGTACAAAATATGTGTATTAGTATCATATTAATGCTATTTTATATATCAAAATTTATTTAAAATAACATCTAAGGATACATAAACCCTAATCCTCAAATTAAAAAAGTTGAATCAATTAAGAATATTTTTGATTAATTTTGACTGTTAAAACCTTAACGGTTGTTTTCTATGGTATTATTGTTGTCTGATATATTTTGATTCTGTCACATTGAATTAGTAGATCTTTTCAAAATAAATATTAAAATACTTTTAAAATTTTTAAAAAATTATTAAAATTTAATAAATTTCTAAAATATGACTTAAAAACATTGCAATGTAACATGTGACACCAATTGATAAAAAATTGTTAAATTTATTGGGTGAATTGATACAATTTCAAAGTACATAAATTTTAATTAGGTGGAAATATTTAGGGGTTTAATTATTTTTTTAAAAAAAGTGTGATAACTTTGGACACACTTAAGCCTTGAAATAATATATCTATATAAATTTTGACATATATTGTATAATATAAATTTTATATACTTTTATCATTTTTTGGAAAAAAATTATCTGAGGGAAATTTTGTTTTTACTAGTTCTTGAACCTACAACTTAAAAAAAATGTCAATTGAAAATTTTAACCACTTACTCGGAAATATTGTTGACTATCATATTTATATATTTTCCATTTCGTAGAATTGAAATAAAACTTTCATTTCGCTCTTTATTGTTAGGTGAATTAATTATATCAGCTTTAAAATTTACTACTACTTTATTGTTTCTGTTGAATTCATTTATTACTACTTTTATGGTACTCCTAGTATTTATTTTGTTTGCTTCAAAAGTACTTCATGGTATATTAATTTTGCATAACCCTAAAGCTAACTAAGAAAATCAATATGTTAGAGTTTATTTTTTTAATATTCCATTTTCAATCCTATTTGTATTTAAAAATAAATAATATTACGGGTTTAAGTTCATTCAAATCATAACTTAAAAAATATTATGAGTTTAAATCTTCACAAATTTAATTTTAACTTAAAATGCACGCTACAAATTTAATTTCTCTCAAATTTATAACTTTTCAAATCAAGCACACTTAAGCATGTATTATCCTATGATTTTATAGATATGACAAAGTCAGAATAATTTAGACATTATTTTAAAAAAAATAACTTTCAAAAATTTATCAAACCTGTAACCACATTTATGTATTTATATGCATTAAAGGGGTGCATAAATTATGGGTAATAAATTAATCCCAACTAAACCTAAATTCAAAAAAAATTATGTTAAAATAAAATAGAAAAATAATTACAATGAAAATATATAAGCAATTGTTTGTGAATAATTTTTTTATGTATATGTATATTCATAAAATTTAATCACACAAATGATCATAAGCGGAATGGTGAGTAATTTGTGTACAAATCAATCAATTTCATGTTTAATCTTTAATCACGCAAATGATCATAAGTGGATGAGTGATTAATTTGTATACAAATCAATTAATCTCGTGTTTAATCTATAAATAACATTTTTCAGTTGTTTTGTTTAAAAAATATATAAAATTTGTATATGAAAAGACAAAAGCACGAATAAAAAAGATTTATAGTTAGTTAATCGTACCGTTTAACCTAAAAAAATATTCATATTATTTGATATTTAATGGGTTGAAACCCGGCTGCCTTAGAAATGCAATATATCTCTAAAAAAAATAACAAAATATTTTTTTGAATATAAAATAACAAAATATTAAGTGTGAAGTGATGAAACATGTACCAAATGTTTGACCATTTTAAAACTCACACTACAATATAAATATATAGCATTTGAAAAGTAGGATAGCAAACGGTCCATTTTTTAGAAAGCTTGTTAGAGAATTAATATGTAATGTGTGCCCATCATACTTTAAAAAAATACCTTAATTTTTTTAAATGTAGAAATTTACTAATAAATCAAGTGATTTGCTTTATTTTCTAATCGATAATCAAAGGCTTAAATATATATTTGGTATTTGAACTAGACATATTCTCCTAAGTTGGTACATAAAGAAAATTTACTCATTAGTTGGTACCTAAATTAGACACATTCTCTCAAGTTGGTACCTAAAGAAATTTTGTTCTCAAGTTGGTACCGAACTTTAAATCCATCCATTATTTTGGTACTTTTATTAATAGTTTTACTCCTCAAAACTATATATTCTACCAATTCAGTCTTAATTCGAAACAATTCAATAAATGTAACCCCTTCATATTTAAAAATTCTATCAATTTAGTCATTTTTTGTGATACTGTGAAACCAAGTGAGTCTATTGGATCAAAGCAACAGTTGGATAACAATATTCTACCACAAACAATAAGTTACGGTTTAACTTTTATTATACCATGAAAATAATATAACATTTGTAGAAGAGAAAAACAATTTAGGAGAATAACAAAGAGTAAATTGATTAAAAAAATTAAATATACAAGGTTAAATTTATTAAATTGTTTCAAATTAGAACCATATTGATAGAATGTATAAGTTCTTATTTCAATTTGAGAGAAAGTGCATAGTTCAAGTGCCTACGTGGAGAAAAAAATCTTTAAATACTAACTTGGGAGAAAATGTATAATTCAGGTACCAATTCTTGAGCAAAATTTCTTTAGGTACCAACATGAAAGAAAATGTCTAGTCTAAGTACTATATATATATTTAAACTATACCAAACAATTAAATTCTAAATTCTAAACTTATTTATGAGGAAAAAAGTTTGAGTGGGAACAAAGCTAACATGATGAAAGGCCATAAATTTCTTTGCAAACTTTGGGGTTGAGAGCTTCAATGCACTGTAAAAATGTGAACTGTTCTTTCATTGCTGTTCTTAATTGAGTGTACATTTATTAGTAATTTTGGAGGGAAAAAGAAATTGAAAACCCAAGTTGAAACAATAAGAAACAAAAATAATAAAAATATGGTGGCCTATGGGGATGAGAAATCATGTGCTTTCCATCTGATTTCCAGTGAAGAGATTGGGGACCCTTTCGAGAGAGACAATTTTGCATATTTTTCCTTTCATATATCTTTTTATATTTATAATTTTTAAATTACACGGTTAATGTATCAAATAATTATATTATCTATTACAAGTCGAGGGTTTTTAACAAAACTAAACACTTTTAGTTGGATTATAAATCTGTAAGATGACTTTTTTTAATGGTCTAAAAGTGATTATAAGATAGTATTTGTTCATACATATTCTTGACCCTTTGACAATGCGTATACACCATGTAGACAAAGCGATTTAAACCCGTATCTCTTAAGATAAACATCATCCACTTTTCCACTAGAACACTTGCTAGATTCAAGATGAGCTAATAATATAGGAGGAAATGTTGTGATATTAAATATTATATATGATTAATTATGGGATGTGTTGAAATAAAATAAAATAAAAAATCATAAACAAAATTAAGGCGAATTAAGCAAAAACGTATAACATTTTTAGGATTTCACTTGGTTGTCGACCGTCAGTAATTTTTTTTTAATTTTTAAATTTATTCTCTATGTATATATATATATATATATATATATATTGAAAAGGGGTATATTCTCTATTTAATATTGTTGATGGTCCACTAATTCCCAAACATTATCCATTCAAAATCTAAAACTGAAATAATATATTTTGTTTTTTTAATAGTATGAAGGTGATTATATGGTAGTATCTGTTCATAGATATTTTTAACTCTTTAATAATGCATATACACCTTGTAGAAAAAATAATTTAAATATGTATTTCCTAAAATAAACATCATCCGCTTTTTCATTAGGACACTTGTTTGATTTCTGATGTATTTTGCTTTTTTTACCCCCACTCCACCCTGCATCACATAAAATTCTTGTGGCAATCCCATTACATTACATTACATCTAATTTTAATTTGAAATCAATTATTATACTCCGCAATTACGTCAAAATTTCAGTTTTGGTCCCTTTAATTTTAAAGTTCCAAGTTAAAACAAGGGTGAAATTGTATTGTGACCCCATAAATTATATTTC
Organism: Hibiscus tridactylites; assembly: GCA_958450335.1. Classification (NCBI taxonomy): domain Eukaryota; kingdom Viridiplantae; phylum Streptophyta; class Magnoliopsida; order Malvales; family Malvaceae; genus Hibiscus; species Hibiscus tridactylites. Next base: position 410,213 of record OY288266.1, on the reverse strand, counting down.
AATTATTCATTTAAAAATTACAAATTATAAGTTAAAGCAGTGATATAATTATATTCTAATTCACTAAAAATTCATAATTCCCTTTTAGCCTTCTAAGAAAAATTTCCGACTTCGTTCCTGAAATGTCTCGTGTTTATCCATGTTATGGTAGTTTGGATTTTGTTCTCCCTTGTGTATGGAATGAAGAATATAGAAGGAGTTTGATTAAATATTTTTTTTTGTTATTTATACAAATAATCATTTATAGATATATACATCTCTATATATAATATTTCTATTTTTGAATGAAAGAGATGTGTCGAAATATGAAGTCCGTTTGAGTAGAAAAAAATCATCTAAAAACTTTTATTTAGGCCACATGGCCATGAAATATATGTAATGTTGGCATTTAGGAATTATTGGGTATAATTCCAACATGAGATGATCGTTTTCATGGACAAAGATGTGTCATTATGTACCTTGTTTCACATATTTGTTGGGGACCATACCTAATTCTTACCTTATTTTTCTATCTTGCAAAATAATAATACTTTTCAAAAAATCATCTGATATTTTACACCATCTTTTTATTGTTTTATTTTTTAAAAAATATCGATTAAAGATATGTGACAAATTGACAATTTCTTAAAATCGATTATGACATTAAGAAACTCGATCATATGTTTACTGTCTAATTCGGATCAAGTTTTGCAGAGACTCATTATAAGACGACCCTCTAAATCTGTTTTTTTCCAGTTATAACAGTAAGATTTAAATTGTTAATATTGCTTAAGAAACCTAACATCTCATCCCACTAGACCAATTATTTTTTGATTTTAATGAACATAAATTAAGCTTTAAATAAGTCATTTGAGATGCCAATTAATATAATTCTCTCTCCTTTTGCTTTGCTTTTCATCGCTCATTTGTCATATTATGCACAAAAATCATTTTCACAAGGTTGTTTGTTAAGGGTACAAATACATGTGCCAGTCACCATTCATAAAGCATAATTTGGCCATAAGCTATCCCTGCATCATTTGGACAATCTAAGTGTCGTTTTAAATTATTTCATATCATATTCGTGTTTATTGATCGTATAATATTCAAAATTATTGTCCGGTCTTTAGGTTAATGAAAGAACAACCCTTTTCTAAGAGAAACGATTCGGTCCACGTTGATTACATTGTTTTTTAAAAGACCAACAATTAATTGGTCTAGATGGATAAAATGTTAAATTCTTTGAACAAGGTCAATGAGTCAATTTTCGATATTGTAAATGGAGCAACTGGAATAGATGAGTCACTCTCATAATAGATCTAGGCAATACTCGATGTGAATTAGTCAACTAATGAAGTTGGACCATATGTCACCATCTTAGGGCACCCAAATTGGTAGGCATTTGACCTGCAATGGAAAAAGATTCCAATCCAAGGCTCAATTTTTATGGTTTCTCATTTGTTCATGGAGTTATTATATATGTGAACCATGTTCACCAATGTGGCCAGTTGGGAGACACCTTGATGGCTAAACTTCATGGTCCAAATAGTTGCCAAATATCTAATTCCAAAATTAGTAAGTGAGAGAAACTCAGATTCGAAACTCGAAAGTGAGTGTGGACGTGAACAGAGATCTGATTAAATAAATGTTTATCATTAAAAAAATTTCATATATTTAAAGGACTATATTTCAATACCCATTTTTATACATTTGATATTAAAAAGTATGTATTAAAATTAGGTAAAACTTCGCAATAAAACTACAAATTCAGCCAAAAACACCCAACAAAAAATAAATATAAAAATATAGAGGACATGCATTAGAAAATAAATAAAAGCAAACAATTCATAGATGAATGATTGAAATGTGGATAGATTTTGCAATGTTCATGAATTCCTCCGTTGCCGTTTACCTCTTGTTTCTTATTCTTTCAAATCAACATGACACATAACTAGGTTAGAGTTAGAATCTAACACTATCCCATCAAATCATGTGATTCATTCCACAATGATATTGCCATCATTTCTTAAGGTTAAGGAAAATAATTTAAAAAAATTAATTTAAATATAGATGAGTCTGAAACTAGCGACGCACACTGTTACACACTATTTTTTTAAATTTAGATATGAATAAGTTTAGAATGTGTAAATAATGAAGACAAAAACCATATTAAATTAGACTACTTGTTTAACTTGAATTGTGTTGAATCAAGTTATTAAATTGATAATATTGAAGATGGATTGTCTTAATTTCCGTTGATAGCAGTGACTAACCTTTTGTCGCGTGTGCTTTCATTAAAAGATAAATGAATAAATAATTAACAATGAATCGAACCCTTAACTCCATAGTTAAGAGATGAGGTGAGCAACTTTCACATATTTAAATATTAATCTACATATATTTTTTATATTTATCATTTCAGGAATAGTAAAATGGGATATATATGGGCTGGCCCGACTCTACTAGAAGTTCAAGACTTGTCCGACCCAATCTATAAATATCTCTAATCTTATGTGTTTAAAACAAATTGATTTATGTGTTGGCCATGCATTTATAAATATTTTTTGAATATATTAGTCTAATTACATGATAGTATATGTTCATATTTTTTTCTTTATTATTTGACAATTCATACACACTCATGGGCGGATGTAGCATATTAAGTGGGGGTGCAATCAGGGGCGGAGCCAGAAAATTATTTAAAGGGTGTCATTTTTTCAACAATATTTAAGGAGGGTTAATTATTTATAAAGAGATGTCATTTTATTTAAAAGGGGTGTCATTTGTCTATATTTTTAATTTTTTATAAAAAATTATATAGAAAAAATAAGTTTCTAAAAAATTTTGGGGTGTCATGAGACACCCTATTCCAAAGGGTGGCTCTGCCCATGGGTGCAATTGACCCCACTTGATTTTTTCGGTATGAGATTTTTAATGTGGTAATATAGAATTATTCATAAGAAATATTAGATTTGACCCCACTTAATTTGTTAGGGTATAAGTCAACGATACTTATTGTAGTGGTATCAGTATGGGAATCTTCCATACCTCATACTTTACTCCTGACACCACTAGATGAAGATCTTGGCTCCGTCACTGCATACATTGCACACAAATACTCGAATCTAGATCTCTAGGATTAACATCTTCTTCTTTTCCACTGGAATTACTCTTTGAATACAATAAATTATAATTATTTAGATTCGAATTTTAAACTTTGATTTTAAATGAATAGTTCATAGTTCATACGGTGAAAATAAGATTTATTTACTAATTATCGTTGGCTATTTCATGTGCTTTGCATCCCTCATTATTGATTGATGTCTTCCTAATTCCCACATTCCTTTCCTTTATAGCCCCATTTATGAGCTGCCTGTTATAATTTTCTGAGGTCGGCCCATAGACGTGGTATGTTAGATTCGATAAATTTAAATATCAACTTAATTAAGACTTAATCAATTTTCATTTTAAACTTTCGCAAATGGAACAATCGAATACATTCCATTATTATAATCAAACTTCAACCGAAATCGATATAAACAAAAATAAATATCAAGCCAAAATCAATTTAAAAGTTTTTTTATATAAAAATTTATCTTGGAACGTGCTTTCACCATTATTTTTCTGTGACAATGAATTTAAGAGAGCGAAGTGAATTGTCATGTTTTACATTTCCAAGGCTACTAGTACAATACTCAATAAGAGCTGGGAAAATAGAGAAAAAAATTAATGTAAAGTAACATAAAGCTGTTATTTTGTGTATTTAAATCCTATGTTTATTATTTTTATATGGATAATATCACACTTGATACTTGTATTTTAACAAAATATTCAATATGGCACCTATACTTAGATAAAATGTTTAATACGGTTCTCGTAATTCGATAAATGTCCAATGTGACATCTATACTTCGTCAAATTGTCTAATATGATACTTGAATAATCATTTCATGTATTATTATGGTACTTGAGATAACATTGTTAGTAAGTGTTATACCTGAACTATTTTTTTTATAGGAAATTATACCTGAACTATTATTTCGTGTATTATTATTATTTTACATGGTTAACACTCAGTAAAGGCCAAGTCAGTAAATGAAAGTTCACAAAAACTAATAATATACAAAATAATAGTTCAAGTGTCACATTAGATATTTTATCAAAGTACAAGCACACTATTGGATATTTCATAATTGTAAAAGATAATTAACATGTTTTTAATTAAAATATGATATTAATTATTTTTTAGAAAAATAAGTGTCTTTTTAGAAAGTTGCAATTACTTCTAAAAAACAATAAACTAATAAAAAACAAAAATGGTGATATTCGAACATGAAATCTAAAAATTCCTATGAAATTAATCTTACTATTATATGTATGTTATTTGTTATATGAATTTTGACATTTTTGATGTTGTATTATATATTTTTTTATTGTAGGCTTAGTTGACAAATTGTTACTTAAAATTTATATTTTTTCTAATCTGGTACTAAATGTTTTTTTTTGTCAAAAGCAGTATCTAAATTATGTTTTATATTCTTGACATGTGACAATGCTTCATTTGCTTTTTTATTCCACGTGGCACTTTCCGGATGGTTAAAAGTTGTTTTTTCTTACACAACTCATCTTTGGGATGATTCGTAAAGAAAAATAAAATTTAGATTCCATTTTTTTACATAAAAATGTACCAAGATGGAAAAACAGTATAATTTAGGTGCCAATTTATCAAATAAACCTTTAATTATTATATTTATTTGTTTTTAAATTTATTTTTATTAATGCCGTATAAATTACCCAAAATAGACAATTGTCAGCAAAAAGTTGGCATTTAGTGATTGATGAAAAGGGTGCAAGTGAATAGAAAATAAATAAAATTTTGAGGAATTAAATTTATATTTATCACCATATGTTAGTATCCCTCATTATTCTCAACTGTCTCAATTACTCTTGCATTTATTTGTTTTTAATGGTCTTTGAATCCAATATTTACTTGCATTTTCTTTAAATGCTCAAACCACCCAACTTTCTTTATTTACATTATTGCCCTTTTCTTCTTTCATTTTTTTGTTTGTTTAATGTACTATTTCTAGTTTTAAGTTTGTGCAAAGTACTCCAAGAATGTTCTTCAACAATCCTTTGTGTCAGTCAAATAAAGTTTTTTATTTGGTACAAAGTGGTCCTAATTTGAGAACAAAAAAGGGTAAAACTTGTTTGAAATTATCGCTTACGAGTATGTTTATGATACAATATATTTAGTTGATTCAGATGCTTTGATTTCTCCCTCGAAATCGTATTTCCATTCTAAACGACAATTAATGGTGTTATCATCTTCGAAAAGAAAATAATAGCATTATCAATTTAAACATACTAATAAGATTATAAACGTAGGGAGTTAAATCATGTCAAAAAAAAAAAGTGGATGGATTAAATTATAACATTTATCATAGTGTAAGGACCTTATTTATAATTTTATCTTATCAAATTGCAACAAACGCTAGCTGACAACAAACTCACCAGGCAACACCAATCATATCATGGTGGCCCAAAAGCCTATCATTCTATTAAGGAGGATTAGATACTAGGAGCGGTAAAATTATTTAATTTTAATATATATATATATATATATAATAAAGGAGGATTTGATAATATGAACGGTAAAAATATTAATTTATATAGAGGATTATTGTTTTATATATGGATGTGGAAAAATATTTTTATTAGGGGTTATTTGTGGGATGAAAATCGTCTACCCCTAACTATGTCTCGGACTTTATTGATGTCTCTATTTTAAAATAACGGGTCTATGGTTTATGGTTTAGGATTTAAGGTTAGGACTTTGGGTTATGATGTAGGAAATTAGGGATAGTGTGTATTTTTTAGGGTTTAGGGTTTAAGGTTAAGATTTTGGGTCATGATGTAGGAAATTAGAGATATTGTGTATTTTTTAGGGTTTAAGGTTTAAAGTTGGGTTTGAGTTATGATGTAGGGAATTAGGGGTATAGTGTATTTTTAAGGGTTTAGGATATGAAAATTAGGGTTATACTAGAATTTAATTTTTTAGTGTTTTTAGTATGGGGCATATAAGGAGGCATGATTAAGGGGCATAAGATTTTTACTCGTTATTTGAGTGTTTATATCGTAGATTTAAAATTTAGGATTAATTGTTAGGGTTTTAAAGTTTTAGGATTAAAAATTTTAATTCTAGTTTAAAAATAGACATGTTTGTGTAAAAAATTTACATCCGACAATATATCAAAGAATTCAAAATATGGTGAACACAACTTAATTTGATGAATATTCACATTAGCATAAATTAAAATATATAGAATATCAACATAATTTTATGACATGACGGTAACAATAGTATTAAACGAGTTAAGATTTATTCGATGTGATAAAATACATGCTGTTCAAGTCAAAAATAAATAAAAGTAAAATGGAATACGATCAAAATAAGGTCAATACATGACAGAACATGTTCGGGAATTTGACACAAAATCAAACAGAGACTAAGCATTAGGGGTGGACAAGACCGGATATTCGACCAATTTGTCTAGAATTAATTCTGGTTCTGATAATTACTAGTTTCTGAAAATTAGAACCAAGTTTGGTCCTGGTTAAAATGGATCTAAACTTTTAAGAACCGGTCCTGATATTAGTGAAAATTGGTACCAATACTGGGTACTCGGTCAATTAGTCTATTATTAATAAAATTTGAGCAGTAGCGAAAAAAATTCTAACTATCAATAATAATATTAAATAACAAAGTCAAAATATTGTACCCTTGAAGGTTGAAGTCTTAAAACGAGTTATACTCATAATATTCATAGATAAAGAGAAATTAAAGGAGCGCTTTCAGTTGTTTCCAACTTCTTCAACGACATTCGGTACCAGACCAGTACTCAGGTACTTGGTACTAGTCTCGGTCCCATTGGGTACCTACCGGGTACCGGGTTCAAAAAATTAGGATCCAGTCCTAGTTGCAACCGAGACCTAAATTTTGGATCCAGTCCCGATTCCACCGAAACTAATTTCGGGTAAAAATTCACTAGATTCGATCGGGTCCGAAACCAAGACTAAGTAATCGAGTTATTTGCCCACCCTATTAAGCATCATCGTGATATTGTTAAAATGATTGGTTTTATTTTTACTTTGGCATAATGTTAAAAAGTACCTTACGGTTTGATTCAAGAGTTACTTACTTACTTTGGTATTTTTTTTTGAAGCAATTTAGCTCTCAACGTTTTATTTTGGATCAAAATAGCCTATCTGTAAATGAAAACGGTTAGTCAACTGGCGATAAATAGCTTGCAACGACTCGACAAAATGACACGTCATGAGAAAAAATATTTTATATTTTATATAATTTTATAAAATTATTTTTTAACTAAGTGTCATTCTGTAAAGTCAGCTTATTTTCTTATATGATACTGCTATCGCAGTGTACACTGTCGTTATTTCAAGCTATTTATTGTTAGTTGACTAACAATTTTTATCTATAAATGGATCATTTTGACCCAAAATGAAACGTTGATGGATAAATTACTTCAAAAAAGAATAGAGATCAAAATGACTATCCAGTATTATTATTATGCTTGAATTAATTTATAAAAATTATTGCATCGTCGTATTTGTATCGTGTCGGTACTTTTTAGCCTGAAAGTAAACCAAATCTTAAGACTTAAATTATGTAAAAATTCCAGTGAATCATTCTCTTGTCTCTCAGTTTAACTGAGCAACCGATATTCCAGTTTCCGAGAAGCCAAATAAAAACTAGAATGTATTGAAATGACATGCAAATTTTACTGGAAAATACACACATACATTCATACATATATGTATATATGTATTCTCATAAGAAAATCTGGGCATTAATTTGGATCTATATCTTCAACTCTTTCTGGTTTTAACGGTGGTTGCCGTTGCAATATCATGGAGGAAATCGAGCAAAACGGTGCTCTTGCATTGGGGGCATTTAGGGTCATTTTCTGAGTCCGACAGCATCACGTACATAAGGCACCTTGGGCAGCCAACGAGCAACATCGAAGTCGTTACCGTTACCGTCTCCGTCTCCGCCGCATTGGGGCTAGTACTACTGGACTCGACTTCCTGCAGGAGGTTCATCTCCGATGACACGCATGAACTCGGAGGAGATGTCGCCACCGTCGGCGACTCCACTCCTGGGTTAACCCTTGGTGGTGATAGGTTCAACTTCAACTCTCGATGACTCATTTTCTTCTCTAGGTTTATGTATAAAAAATCAACCCTGAAATATATATATATATATATATATATATATGAAAACAAACAAAATCAAACAATAAAAAATTAAATGTACTTTACATAAAATTTCGAGCTCAACAATACTAAATTCTTCTAAAATAAAATTTGATCAGACCAAACTCGAAATTTAATTAGAGTCTTATGGCTAGTTTTATCATTTATGTATAAAATCAAACTTGAAATGAAACATGTAAGAAAACCCAGGAAAAATTCAGAAGAAAAAAACAAGTTATTTTAACATGTATATATATACATACATATATATGTATATGTAAAGAGTGGCAGAAAAAATATGCTTGGGACCATTTTTTCTGCAGCTAGTTTTTCTCCAGTTTTACGTACAAAACAAACCTGAAATGAAACATGTAGAAATCCCAGGAAAACCCCAGAAAAATAAAAGTTATTTTAACATGTATATATACATGCAGATATATATATATATATATATGTACATGTAAAGAGTGACAGAAAAAACAAGAATGAGACCATTTTTTCTGCTAGTTTTCTCTAGTTTTACGTGCAAAAACAAACCTGAAATGAAACATGCAAGAAAACCCAGAAAAAAAAATTGACACTCAAAGAAACAAATACTGAATGTAAGGTACCTTGAAGGTGAAGGAAAGGCTGAAACAGTGAAGAACTTGAGATCAAAGTAGGGGGTTTTGAAGAAGAAGAAGAAAGGCAAAATTTATAAAGGGGGAGAGATGGGTTCCCATTTAAAGCTTTTCAATTAAATGGAGTTGAAAGATTGGTTGAATTTAAAGGCTGTAAGTAATAATAATGGCTTGAAAAAACACTTAAGAAATGTGCTGGAAATGGTAAATGGCAGTAAATACTTTGTATCATGAAGAAGGAAAAAGATTCATTCATTGCTTTCTATTACAGTCATTTGGATCTTTTGGGGGAGTGTAATGTAATGTACAAGATGGAAAGTTAATTATTTGAAACCCTAATGGCTTTTATGGACTAAAACTCGGATTTAGATTTTAACCTATCAAACCTCGAAATGAAATTATCTATTTTTTGTGCCTTTATTTATGCTTTAACATTAAAAAAATAAGATTTAGGATTTAAGATATATGATTTAGTTTGCAAGGTTTAGGGTTTAGAATCTAAGATTTAGAACTTAGGTTAAAGTGTAGGGTTTAGTTTTTTAGTGCTAGCCATAGATAGGAGCACAAAATAGGATAGAAAATTTTTGTTCATCAAACCTCGATGAAGTTGGTCGAGTCCGAATGTAGTTTTATTGTTGTATTAACTTATAATTTTAAAAGGACTAAACCGAATATTTTTAGGGCCAAAATACAATTTTACTTTTAAAACTTAACAAATCACCTACATTGGAAATTCTCCATTTTGGAAGCAAGCCCCGGAGTTTATTCCAATTGATTCAAATGGATTTAAAGTTTGAATCTTAATGTTTATAATTTTTCTTCATTACTTAATTACGACCATTTAGATAAATTAAGATTCACTAATCGACTGAGTGACGAAGGATCCTCATATTGTTCCATTTTGGAAGCATGCCATGGAGTTTATTCCAATCGATTCAAATGGATTTAAAGTTTGAATCCTAACATTTATAATTTTTTCTTCATTGCTTAATTACGACCATTTAAATAAAGGGTAAACTACATAAATAGTTCTCCGACTATGGTCCAATTATCTTTTGCGTCCCCCGACTATCAAATGTTACAAATTGGTCCCTTAACTAAAATTTACAAACAAAATGGTCCCATTCCGTTAAAAATTAACGGACGTCTTACGTGGACGTTAATACGCTGACTAGGTTCGGATAAAATTATTTTTTTATTATACTAAATTTCCATGTCATTAAAAATATTAGTTAAAAACATCCCCTTTAAAAAGCCCTAATCAGACCAAATCCCACAAAACTCAGTCTCATTTTTCTTCTTCTTCTAAACTTTAGCTAGGAAAGAAGGAAGCCAATCTGAAAGATGGACTCAAGAAGAGAGATTCCGAAATGTGATTGTGAACTAGAAGCTGATCTCAGAACATCATGGAGTAATGCTAACCCGGGTAGGAGATTTTTCGGCTTCTCCAAGTATGGTGTTGGTCGTAATTGTAAATTTTTTCTGTGGTGTGATTCAGAAATTGGAAATCGAGAAAGAATTGTTATTGTTGGATTGTTGAAGAAAATCAGAAAAGTCGAAGAGGGAAGAAAAAAAAACGAATGATTTGGATTGCTGCTATGTGCGTACTGATAATATAGTTTTTTATGTAGGTTTGATTAGGGTTCTGGATTTTCATTTTGGGGGTTTTGTGGGGATTAAAGGTTCTAACAGTTAAAAATCTTGTGGGGAAACTTTTTGTAATTGTTGTAGTAATAAAAATCTTGTGGGGAAATTTTTTGTAATGAAAACTTATGTTAAAGTAATGAAAATTTAAGGGTTTGACTTTATCTGTGAATTTTTTGTATTTACATTTGGCTATGAAACATAATTTGCAGCATACAGCATATAATGCATTTGGCATATGAAACATAATTTCCAATGCATTTGGCTATGAAAATTTCTGTTAAAGTAATAAAGACTTTCATTTCCATATAATGCTTGTACAAAATAATAAAGCATTAACGTTTCTACAAAATGAGATGTGGCCGACAAAGTATTAAAACATCAATGTTTCTACAAATTGAGATATGCCCAACAAAAAGATTTGTGCCTATTCAAAAGAGTTAATTGGCCATTAAACTAATACTTGACATTTTTCAAAAGAGTTACTTGGCATTAAACTAACACTAGTCCACCCTAGTGTTTGTAACATTGCTTCTGGTTGTGTCTGAGGTTGTACCAGCACTATCTTGAGTGTTCGTTGACATCCATCTAACTGTGAATGCATTTGACTGCCTTGTATGTTTTTTTCTTGAATCTTGCTAGACTGTAAGTTTCTTCCTCTTTATAGGTAGCTTCTGCCTTAACATCTGGGTTGCTGGGTTGCTGTTTGAGATTGCTGAGTTGGAGGTTGACAAGTTGGAGGTTGAACTGATGAAGGTTGAACAGATGGAGGTTGTTTCCTTGTTGTGAGAACCTATAAAACACAGGAAACAAGCTCTAATGTTATGAAGAAAACAAAATAAATACATAACTAAGAAGTAAGCAAAAATACATTACCCTTCGAGCATTTTTTTTATTCCCACCCACTTCACCCTTGCAAGTTCTGATGTTATGACCAGGTTTGCCACACTTAGTACACTTCAATTTCACATATTTTCGACTCAGCTTTGTGGAAGTAGTGGCAGTTTCATCAGCTTCTTTTTTCTTAATTTACGAGGTCTTTCAGGTGGTCTTCTCAATGGTGGGGGCAATATAGGTTGACAATCAATTTGAGGAGTCCACTGATTTGGTCCTCTAATTGGGTTGATGAAGTTCGAATAAATTCTTCCTTGTGTTGTCTTGGTATAACATTCATCAACATGTGATTCTGGCCTAACTCCAATTAACAACATCACTGACACGACATTATATCATGGGATACCAGTTAACTCCCATCTTCTACATGTAAAAGTCAATGCTTGCATGTTGACAACATGGTGGTTGCCATATCCACATTCAACTTGATATTGTTCACCACCAGCATTTCTAGGCCAGCACCTACATTATTTTTGAAGTAAGCAAATGACATACAAATTTTAGGTAAGTAAACTAAAGATTAAATGAAATCAGTTTTGATTACCTATTGGATAGTTCAATTGTAAGCTCCAACTTCTTCTGAATTTTGGGACAGAGAAGCCCAACATATTTTTTAGCTTGTGATTGTTTCTTTGCAATCCTTTGCATGATCAAAGTCCTTATGATTTCCATCATGGTAAGGATAGGCTTGTCCCTTGCTTCGAGTATAAACTTAATAAATAAAAAAAATAAAATGTTAGTATATATCAATTATTAGTTCAAACATTATTTAAGAAATAATACATACCTTGTTAAAATATTCACATAGGTTATTCAACAACATGTCAGTTTTGGTGTTACTTGTGAAAAATGCCTTACACCATTGGTCAGGATTGATCTTGACCAACCAATCATAAGACTTCGATGACACAGATTTAATTTCTTCCAAAGTGTTTTTGAACTCTTTAACAGTAGTTGATCTTGCAGCTTTTCAAAAAAGATCCTTCAAATGTTTTCCCTTGTTGCAATCTTCTGACTTGAAGTTCATATACAAATGTCTAACACATGTCCTGTGTTGAGAATGTGGAAAAAGTTCTGCAATAACATCCACAAGCCCCTGTAAACTCCAACCAAATTTGTTTGTTAGTCATACAAACATGCAAATAAGAAATAAAAATTGAAAATATTATATTATGTACATTTTGTCTGTCAGACATGAAAGAGATGTGATAAGAGTTGGTAATATTCACATCATCCTTCAAAATGTCCAAGAACCATGCCCAGGAGTCACCACACTCACTTTCCACACATGCATATGTAATAGGATAGATGCAGTCATCAGCATCTATCCCAATTACTGCCAAAATATGCCCATCATAATATCCTTTTAAATGGCATCCAACAAGACAAATAATTGGTCTGCATCAAGCCTTGAATCCATCTTTGCATGCTTGCGTGCAAACATACATTCTCTGAAAGAGACACTCATTTAAGTAGCATATGGTAGTGGTCCCTCGATTGGTATGCCTTAGGTCAGCAAGAAAGTCATATATCTTCAAATACTGTTGCTTTTGACTTTCCATTATCTGCTCAAGGGCATAATCTCTGGCCCTCAGACATTTAGTGAGAGACACACGAGCAATGTGGTCCTTGTAAACATCCTTCATTAAACATGTGGGTGGATAATTGCAATCTTCCAAAAACTTATAAAAATACTCTTTTGCAATCCATTTAGCTGTCACATGCTTATTCTTAAGGTCTCTAGCACATCTATGTTGAGGAATATAAGTTTTAATCTGCCATGATGTGTCTACTGGGTCACTTGGGTTCATTGGTGAAGCCCTTACTGTCCATGGACATCCTGGTTTGCATGCTGCCACTAACCTTCTTTTATCATTTTTCTTGAATTTCACATTATACTTATTTATCCTTCCATATTGACAAATGGCTTCTTTCAAAATCTTTTTATCATCAAAAACTAAACCAGTTTCAAACTTAGGGTTAGTCATATCAGCAGTACTGTTGAATTCAGGAAACCTATGATCATCAGAGTCTGACTCATGCACACTGTTTAGTGAGTCAGATTTTTGACTATCACTATCACTCATCACTTTAGATCCAATTTTTAAATCAGATAACCATATACCAAAATACTCTCTCTCAACTCCATTTGCTACATTCTCAATACATGTTTCTTCCTCACCAACACCATTATCAAAATCCACAAACTCAGAATCAGAATTGTTTGAACTAGAATCATAATCAGCAGACTCAACATACACAGAATCAGAATCAAAATCATTATCAGACTCAGCAAATACATTCTCAGTATGTCCTAAATTAGGTTCCTCACCAATCTCAAATTCATCATTCAAGTCATGCTGCCCTAACTCAGATTCATCATTCAAGTCATGCTGCCCTAACTCAGATTTATCATTTGAGTCATTATGCACTAAGTCAGGTCCATATACAATGGATTCTTCCACTACGTACACATTTAGGTAGTGGTCCCTAGGCATATTGTTTATCAAACTCAGGACATCTTGATCAGTATTTAATTGCCTGATTGATTCTCTAGTTAGATTATCTGTCATTTTCCAATATAATTTGACTGGACACCTATATTCTAATATAAATACCATATCAGCAAACTCAAACATGTTCATTCCATCAATTCTACACCAATCATAATGAGCAATAAATTTTCCAGTGTACCTAAATGCAGGATCCTCAACAAAACAACCCCATGATGCATAATTGTTGTGCATAACTCTGAATCTGTCTCTGAAAAACAATAAAAAAATGTGCACATTAAACTATTGAATCATCATGTGAACAAAACTTTAAAAGCAATGCACATTTAACTATTATATCAAACTTAAACTATTGAATCATCATGTGAATCATCATGTGAACAAAACTTCAAAAGCAGTGCACATTAAACTATTATATCAAACTTAAACTATTGAATCATCATGTGAACAAAACTTTAAAAGCAGTGCACATTAAACTATTATATCAGACATACACATTAAACTAAACTAAACTAAAATAATCCACAAAACTAATGCACAAAAGTCAGTTTCATACCATTAAAGTACTAAACTAAACAATAATTTAAACCTAAACTAAAGTACATAGTAACAGAACAAAACTAATGCACAAGAATTTAAACAATAATTTAAACCTAAACTAATCCAAACTTAAACAAGAATTTCTCATTAAAGTGCACAGTAACAGAACAAAATTAAAATACTAAACTAAACAATAATTTCAACCTAAACTAATGCACAAAAGTCAGTTTCATATCATTAAAGCACAAAATTAAATAATAATTTAAACATAAACTAGTCCACTGTTAGTTTTGTATCACTAAAGCACAAAAACTAAGTCAATTTCAGTAAAATATTCAAAGTCAGTTTTATCAGAATATTCAAAGTCCTCAAGATATTCAAAGTTAGTTTTATACCACTAAAACCCTAAACTAAACAATAAGTTAAACCCTAAACAACATTCAAAGTTATTAGAATATTTACAAACTAAACATATATTTCTCATAAATATAGAAATTCACTAATTAGAAACACAAATTCGTTGGCACATGATAAATAGCTATGCAAAGAACAGATTCAGCACAATCCAATAACAGTCCAGAGAGGTTAATATTATCAAAAGCGTCAAATATGCAAAAACTAATAAACAAAAGTAAATTCAAGACACGAACCTTAGTAGTCAACAAAAACCCTAAATCAATTGAACTTACAAAAACCCTAAATCGCAAAAATTAAACACAAAGTCAATCGAATCAAACAAATGCAAACTTAATATCTTACCATAGCGAACAACTCCTTGCCCTTTCGATCGAAGCTTGCGATAATACATCCTTAACCTTAATCTATGTTGAAGAACTCACAAAAACCCTCAATTAATTGAACCCAATTTCACAACACTCTAAAGCATTTTCTCTGAGAGAAATTTTCTTTCGTTTTCAATTTTTTTTTTGTGTGTTTTAGGGCTAATTTGGTGATGGAGGATAATGAACCGTTGTTTAAGTGTTTAATCAAAACACACCGTTTTGAGGAGGCAACGTTAGCATCCTAGTCAGCGTATTAACGTCGACGTAAGACGTCCGTTAATTTTTTAACGGAATGGGACCATTTTGTTTGTAAATTTTAGTTAAGGGACCAATTTGTAACATTTGATAGTCGGGGGACGCAAAAGATAATTGGACCATAGTCGGGGGACTATTTATGTAGTTTACCCTTAAATAAATTAAAACTCACTAATCGGCTAAGTGGTCAAGAATCCTCGTAATATTTAATCTTGTATGTGTTCGAATCATGACATTTACATTGAAAATGTAATTATCTCTATAGTTAATAAAAAATAGATAAATAAAAATAGACAAACATAAATGTATTAATGGTAATAGCACCAAAATTGTATAGGAAATAAATTTTGTGAAAACTTTTTTCAGATAATTAAATTCAATCCTCCAATTTTCAAGGATCCCCATACTTTTCACTTCCCTTGCTTCACTGTTTCGCCAAGTTTTCCAAACAAAGCGAGAGGTCCATTCTTTGATTAAAACAACCGTTTTTTTTTCAATTCAATCGAATATTATCCGACATTTATATTAGAAATTTAAATATTGTTCTATTGTACCAAAAAGATACATATGACAACAAAGTGTTTTTAAAACGTTTTTTATTAATCACCATATTATTTATAGTAATGATATTATACTATTAACATCTTAACATTAAAATGTTATTAAAGCTCTCAGTTGACATCTCCGCTATCTTTTAAATTGTAGGTTTTAAACTCATTAAATGTAATTTTTCCCTTCCCACTCCTAAGTAGAAATGGTTCAAAAAAATGGGTACGGTTGATTATCTTTTAAGAGGATAGGCACATAAATCCCTAAGCAAATTATTTAAGGGTCCATTTAATAGACATAATGTTTATACACACTAATATTTAATTATTCATTTTCTTCTATCCAATATATTTTAATATTTTATTGAAAATTTAAATAAATAATTATATTTCTCGATTGTTATTCCCATTTGTATTAAATATAGAAAATTTTGAATTCATGAAAAAAAATTGCCACTTGGTTGATATATTATGCTGGATTGAGTTTATGCAATAATTGGTATAATAAAGGGGTTTTATTAGAGCCACCAAAAGCCGAAATTTCTAATGATATTCTTAATTATTATAGATGTTATTTTTAAACCAACTATATGCTGTACTTTGGTTTTTGCAAAAAAAAAAACTATGCTGTATTTAAATCATATCCAATAATTTATATGTCATGCCCAAAACTATAGTCAAGTTTCAAGTTCACCGATCAGATTTTTTTCGATTAATAAGAGAAAAAAGCATCTAACACATGTCTCATTAAAAAATTTCTTTAAGTCTAATGAAAGAAAAATAGTGCATATGATAGAGCTACATTAAACACAGAAAAACAGAAACTCAAGAAATCAAAGCTCACAAAGTACCCCCTAGCCAATGCCGACAGGTTGTTCGCTCCTCCCGCATGGCCTTTGCAAGCCAATCCGCAACACAGTTGGATTCACGGCTAACATACTCAATCGACATCTCCCGTTGTCATTGCAACATCTCATCTATCGCCACCACCAAAGCATTTGTTGTTCACTCCTTAGAACCGTTGACAATATAGCCAATCGCCTCACGACTATCCGACTCAAGCTTAATCTGTCGATAACCGTACCGCCAACCATAATTAAGACCATCCAAAATGGCTTAAAGTTCAGCAAACAAAATTGAACATCATCCAATCCTTCTACTAAGACCAAATAACCATCCCCTGTATCCGATCGGCAAATTCCTCCTATCGAAGCCGCACTTGTCAACAAGTTCACAGCTCCGTCTACATTAAATTTCACCCACTGACTAGGCGAGCAAATCCATTGATGTACTCGTGGCGTCGCGCAAGTATGGTTACCATTAACCAAGGACAGCTTAAAATTGGCCGCAACCATCTCCTCCATGTAACATCTACTCGCAATCACCATATCCTCGTGTTCCATAAATTTAAGATAAAAATTTTGTTGTTTCCACGTTGCCAAAGTTTCCAGCAAAGAATAGAGAAAAAGACATCCCAATGTGGTCCAAAACCAGCGAAATTTCCATCCTTTCTAAGGTTGGCAGCAAACCAGTCCTGCAGCTGTAAAAAAATAAATTAAAAAAAACAATTCATTTAAAAAAATGTTTAACTTTGACGTTAACATTCAAGGCTCAAGTTCTACCCAGCGCGATTCAATTTTAAAATAAATTAGTCTTCTTTTACTTATATATATTTTGTAATTTATATCTTAAGAAAATTAAATATATGATATTATAATGCAAATATTTAAAATATATTTATGTTTAAGATATTAATAAAAGATAATAACTAGGTCAAATTTAGTGAAGTAATGCAATTGAAAAAAAGAATTAAGAAAATAGGACATCTAGGAATTTATTTAGGGATCTACGGTAAGTGCCACGGTACAAAGCGAACTCATCGTGTAGTCCCGACTAGGGGTTTTTATTTTCGGATATCAGATTCGATCCCAAAATTTTGGATATTCAAAAAATTCATATCATCTAAATAGCGATCCATATCCGTTCTGAAAATTTTAATTTTCATGTATAACAAGTAAAAATATTGAATATAACAAGATACATACCTATAAAAATTGAATTCTCGGATTTCGGATAATCGGATATCTGATCGGAATGTGAAATAACTATATGTATCCGATCCAAATTATCCAAAAAATAAAAACGGTTCGGATATCTGAAATTTCGAAACGGATCAACGAATAATCAGATCGAATTTTTTGCACACTCCTAGTTCCGATGAGTTGTATTTAAAAATATTTTTTTACGATACTCGTCGTGTGTTCTTGACGAGTTCTATTGATATTTTCTTTTTAAAATTCATGGGACTCGTCAAGAAAGCATATAAAAAAAATCATCAAAGAATAAGTCAGAAAACATATTAAAAAAACCACCTTAATATCCCCATTCCTACTCTTCCTGTCTTTATATCTATGAACCAGCTTTTGCCTTAATCTTGCACAATTTACAATTAACATAGTATTTGACAGGTTCAATGTCCATGAGTGAAACCAAACTTAAAGTTGGTTGGGTAGTCCAAAGTTCTAGCTTTTTACATAAATATTCCTTATATTTTCTAAAATTTTAATCATAACATGAGATTAAGACATAAAGGTTTGGAATGCCATCCGTAAGAAAAAAAAAGAACGGAATCAAGATCGAACATTGAAAGGGATTAAATTACAGAATTTTAAAAATATAAGGGTTTATTGAGTGTTTAAACTCAAAAATGGGGTACAAGACCTAATCTATCTAATATTTAAATTTACGAGGCCTAAATTATTATTAGACCAAAAATTTTGAAGTTCAAATTAATTTTTTATCGTATTTAATTAAAAAATATACAAAAAATTAATTATTAATATAAATTTCTAAAAATTTAAAGGGATAAACTAATTTTTGAAAAAATTAAAAAATTTATTATGAAAATTTTCAAATTCTTGACTGCTAAAGTTCCTCTATGTCTTTTTTTTATGTTCTGTAGATGACATATATTCAATACACTATAGTAGAAACTAAAAGTCATCATAAACGTCTTAGTTTTAAAGTTTATATTTATTTTAAGATTTAGAGTTTGATTTAAGTTTAGGGGTTTAATATTTAGGGATAGTGATTAGAATTTAAATATGATTGTGATGGTAGAAAACAACACGAATAGAACTCGAAGAGTGGTCTCAATAGAAAAGGTATTTTCAGAGAATATAAGGTATTTTCATTTTTATTTTTTTGGAAAATAAAAAATGTTGAAGAAAACATGTTTGGTTGCAAAAATTGAAAATGATATTTAGAAAATGAAAACAAAAATAGTGAAAATTTGAAAACATAAAAAATATGTTTTCACCATTTTCATTGAAAATGTTTTAGAAAAATGAAAAACATGAAAACAAGGGTTTTTTTAATTTTAACTCTATTTAACCCGAGTTCGAATCTTTCTAATGCCAATTTTAGAACTTTGGTTTATTTAATCACATTTTATTTTTATTATTATAATATTTTTAATAATTATACTTTAATTTAATTATTTAATAAGTAATTATTTGTTTATTTTTATTTGGCTTAAAGATCAAATTAGTCCCCAACGAAAAAAATCAATTAATCTATTTTTGATTTTTTTCACCCAATTTAACTCTTATTAGTCAAAACACAATCAATTTAGTCCTTTCGTAATGGTTGGTCAAATTTTGACCATTAACTCACTAAAAATTAATAAATGATAATGCGTGACACACTCTGAAATGTTACGTCATTAAACCGTAAAAAATCTAAAAAATATTTAAAAATTCTAAAAAACATAAGATTTTAAAAATATTTTCTAATTTGGCATTTACTGATTTTTTATTTCAAAACAGTCATAGTTTTGTTTTATTTTTCAATTTTATTTTTATTAAATTTTTTAATTCAATTCTCAAATTCCATTGTTATCATTACTATGAGAACTAGCATAGATGGTAGATCATCTATCTAATCTTCCTCCAATCCATGCCAATCAAATTTTTCATTGAGATTTTACTAATTCGTAGGAAACAAACAATCATTAACAAACTACGTGTTTTAAGAAGAAAAGGGATGTTGAAACCTGGAGATGTCAGATCCAACCCATGCAAACTCCATAGCATTTCATTGGATCAAAGTGAAAACGGTAGTTGTTGAGGGGAGCTAATTAGCAAACTATTTTAAGTTGGGAAGTTGTGGAGGGGTTAATTTTAAATATGTTTTTTAAATTTTTTTAATATTTTTAGGTGTACTACGTGTCACTATCTTAATGATTGTTTGTAAGTTAACAATCAACATGATGAGAGGGTTAAATTGATCGCAATTTGAATTATGAGGATCTGATTGATTGTAATTTGAATTATGAGGGCTAAATTGAGTAAAAAATTCACAAGGGCTTAACTAATTTTTTATTTTTCCGTTAAGAGCTAATTTGACCTTTAAGCCTTCTTATTTTAAAAAACTAGATACCAAACATATTTTCACTATTTTCATTTTTGAAAATAATTTTTCATTTCTATCAACCAAACATGTTTTTTAATATTTAAAAAACAGGATATGAAAACTATTTTCTGAAAATGAAAATGAAAAACAAAAATAGAAAATATTTTCTAGAACCAAACGAACCCTTATAATCTCAGAAATTTAAGTTCAAATAAATAAATACTGCCATAATTTCACACTAGATATTATCATAATTCAACGCCGCCGCCGCTACGTCCTCCGCCTCCAAAACCTTCCCTTTCAAGTTCCCCGCTTCCGAAACTAAGCTTTCCATCACTTCTTTCTCCATCCCTACGTCTTTTGTTAACAACGGCGTCGCCACCCCATACGGCGAACTGCAGTTGACCCTAATCCCATATTGCCTCATCTCGACACACAGATTCTTAGCCAAACCCACCACGGCATGCTTCGACGCCACGCACGAGTGATCGGAGAAACTGCCCAGCACCGACAAAACACTAGCGGTGAAAAGAATGCAGCCTCTCTTCGCCGGAATCATAACCCTGGCCGCATGTTTGGCGCCTAAGAATCCTCCGTACAAATTGATATCCATAACTTTCTTGAAATCTACATTGCTTGAATCAACTATACTGGTCCCCATGTTTCCTACTCCGGCATTGTTGAACATGATGTCGAACTTCCCGTACTTTGAAACAGCTAACTCCACGACGTTCCGAACATCGGAATCACTGGTAACATTACAATTTAGTCCAAATATGTATTATACTTACTAAGAATTAGAATACTCTAATACTTATCTCCAAAAAAAAAAAGAATAATACTTCAACGATCAAATTACAAATCCTATGAGATGAAAAGTAAATATGTCCCTCCATTCAAAAAGTCAACAATTTAGTCCATGTTCATTTAATTTTGAAGCAATTATAGGTCAATTTTAAAGACAAGCATAAAAAATGGACTTTTCTTTTCTCCACGATAAAGAATTTAAAAGAAAGGTGATGCAAGAAGCAAACAACTAAATATGTTCACTATGATAAAATTATTATTAAGATTGTAAAATAAGTGTCTGAATTATTTTTTATTTAGATATTTAAAGTTTTTTTTGCCAATATAAGCACATAAAGTTTATTTTGATATTATTTTCA
The DNA here is from genome assembly GCA_958450335.1 of Hibiscus tridactylites. Lineage (NCBI taxonomy): Eukaryota > Viridiplantae > Streptophyta > Magnoliopsida > Malvales > Malvaceae > Hibiscus > Hibiscus tridactylites. The sequence continues at coordinate 388,582 of OY288266.1, read as the reverse complement.
GATAAAGACCGCTAAAAAAAGCACCTAAAAAAATAACATAGTTTAGGTATTTATTTTAAAAAAAATGCACCTAAAAAAATATAGTTTGAACACTTATTTTTTAACATACGTTACCTAGAAACGGTCACAAAGTAAACTTTAAGCACCTACTTTGACAAGAAAAAAACATTAGGTACTTAAAATAAATAAGTGATATAGTTTGAACACTTATTTTGTAGTCAAGTCTTATTGTTACTAACACTTATTTTGTAGTCAAGTCTTATTGTTACTAACATTATTTTGACTGGAGTGTCTCATTAAAAACTCTTTTAATATTATCACCTATCAGTTGGTCTAGGCGCTAGATCTCATGAACAAGGTTAAGAGTTCGAATCATGTCGTTGTGAATAAAACAAACTGAATTGGGAGAGTTTTCCCATAATAAATCTCTGCAATATCCAATCTAGATTAGTCAACTAATAAATTAGATATTGGTGATTATTAAAAAAAAACTCTTCACAAATGTATGTGTTGATACTATTGTCCATAGTCTAATTATCGACGAAAACGAAACCATCGGTAAATCTTCTTATATTGAGGTGATTAAGTCCCACAAAGTCTATACCAACAGAGAAAGATATTCTATTAGTATCAACACATTTTTTAGCGAATAAAAATATTATAATACTTTCACTGTCACTGAAAACCTATGAAGTTTAATCACAAAATGTTTTAGTGACGATAGTATATCAAAGTTCCGCCGGTTAGAATAAATACCGACGAATTTTTGGATATACACCGTCGGACATTTCACCGTCGATATTTATTGAGAATTGAGAAAACGAAACTAGTATTAACGGGGACAGAGCCATTAAGGCTTCGGGAGGGGCAATCGCCCCCTCCCCCACCCCCGAATTTTTTTTTCACCTTTGTCTCCTTATTTAAATTTTTTTTTAATTTTGGTTTATTTATAAATTTGTCCCCCAATTTTAAATATTTATAGTTTGACCCCAATCCCAAATTCTGACTTCGTCCCTAGAAGTATAGTTTTACCTTTTTACGTTGAAAACCACCAAAGAACTGGAACTCATCTTTGCCCTAAAAAATGTTGTTAGAAAATCAAGTTAAAACCTTGATTTTTGTTGCAGCAATTGCCTTGTGGCTGTTATTTTTAAGACAATGAATCGGAAAAGGGGTCTCCCGAGGCCGAGGTTCACCGATCTGAGACGCTACATGTTTGAGAAAACACGTTTATTGATCGGAAAAGGACTCGTCGTGTCGGTCGAAGAAGAAAGTACGATGGAAAAGCGACCAGACGTGCAAACTTTAAATTATTTGATACATGCATTTCCCTGGACGTGGACAGATGATGCTTGGGAAGCTGTACAATAAAATCAGAATTCATGTGAACCATTAAAAATAAAAATACAAATAGAGGGTTCAATCGATTAAATTGATTTTATTTTTTATATTTTTTTTAAAATTATTTAACATTGATACCCTCAACGTTGGTATGTTTTGTCATTTGACTCCCTATTTTTTTGTTCAAATATGCCCTCAACGTTTGTTTGTTTTGTCATTTAGCCTCATATTCTTTCTTTTGGTCCAAATATGCCCCAACGTTTCATTCATAGTCCAAATATGCCTCTGTTGGATGTAAACTATCAATCAACTGACGGTCAACGGCTTATAAAAAATTTTTGACGTGGCATCAGCAGATCTTAACACATGACATTATGGCAAGTCCAGTCAACAACAGCTGTTAAACGTCAATTGGGCATATTTGGACCAAATTAAATCGTTGGGGGCATATTTGAACTACAAATGAAACGTTAGGAGCATATTTGGACCAAATTAAAACCTTGGGGGCATATTTAGACTACGAATGAAACGTTAGGAGCATATTTGGACCAAAAAAAAGAATAGAGGGCAAATGACAAAATATGCAAACGTTAGGGGCATCTTTTGTCATTTTGCTTAGTTTAATCAACAAAAGTTATCTTGTGATAAAGGTCACGACGTAATTTCATAAACTCGACTCGAAAATATTTAAATAAAATTATATTATAAAACAAAATTAAAATAACTCAAAATTTTTAGTAATTAGTAGATTATATTTCAAGTTTAAGTCAAATCTCTCAACTCTATCTAATATACGCATAGTACACACATATATATACATATATATCGTAAATGGTTATAGAAAGTCGCTTAAATTGAATCCAATCAGTATCATAACATTATAAATATTTACAATTAAATTTAAACAAAAACTCGGACCACTTGACTCAACAAAATTTCAAGTAAAGATTGAGTCATAAAAATAAGACTTGTTAACTCAATTAACTCATAATTTTTTATCTTTGACTCTCTACATGTAAGTCAAATTTGATCATACAAATATTCAGACCAACAGTATGAACTATGAACCTAATGTTTCATCTAAGGAGCTTACACATTTCATGTTAAGCATTTAAAGAGAGGAAATAGAAAAGAAAATGCTAAATATATTCATACAGTTTACAGTCCAAAAAGAAAAGATATAAAGAAGTTAAAACCAACCTTTAAGTTCCCAGTACTTCTGAAAGATGGAAATAGCTTACAGCAGCAACTTTACACTGACAATACTAATCACCAAATTGATCCTCAAACTCTGTTTCAATGTCCATTGCACACCTCCAACTTGTACCATGTTAAATTATGAATTAGGTCCTCTACAACTGACTCGATCAACGAAAAACCATAGCAAATTAGAGTTAATAAAACACATGTCGTAAACTTGTTGACCGTTGACTGAACCGACCGCAGTAATTATTCCCCTTATAACCCACTCCCGCAGCTGCCGCAATCGGCCACCCTAATATGATGCACATCTCAGGAAGGGGGGAGAACACACTCCAAATACCAATGACAAAGGATCTCTCCCTCCTGAAGGTGAGACTAAACGGTGCAGAGAGAATGGTGATAGGAGGAGAAAGCTGGGGTTTAAGAGACTTCGACTCTTATTCTCTTTCTTTTCTCAACACTATAAATTAAGTTCTGTTGATGCATGTCTGCAGCCTTTTTTTTCCATGTCGGCGAACATGAATCACATTCTTTTTTTATGCATCAACGCCTTGTCCTCCATAAACAATTGGTGCGTAAGATCGAATCAAGGGTCAAAGTTTAGATAGCAAATTGAAGAAAATAAAAAAGAATAAGGTGCACGTTGAACATAAAAATGAAGTTTTTGAGGATCGACTCTAGGGTGCTCACGTGTGATGCACCTTTTGCAATGCCTGATAGAACATGTCAATGAATTGATCATCCTAGCATAAAATAAAACAAAGAGCCAATAATTAGAAGCGAATTCGAAGCATTCACCATGAGTAGGATTTGCAAAATATGCATCATTGATTGACCCGCTATATTTATCTTTTGGCCAAATACTAGTTAGTCATCATACTTTTGAGCCCATGTGAGCTGATATGAATTAACATTCCAAGTGAAAAATGGACGAAAATATATAAATACCTGAACAAGCATTAGTAGTGCATCACGGACTTTATCCCTGCTGATCAGAGATCCATTGTGCAAAGTAGGTGGTGCACCGGGAGTGAGAGATGCAGGTGGAGTAGGTGGTGGAAAGGGTTGAAGCATTGGAGTGCCATAAGGACGTTGTGGATTGATGGGTGGATGAAGAGCAGAAACGGTTGGATTTGATGAAGAGGGAGGTGGCATCATCAATGAGGATGAGGAAGGGGGTACAAAAAATGAAGAAGGTTTTACAAGATTAGTTACTCGGTTCCCGCTACCTACTGAATCAAGCGAAGGTTGAGCAGAAAGGGGAAGGGATGACACTGATGGAGCAAGTGTAGGAGTAGATATGGCAGATGGTGCTTGAGAAGAAAGCGGGGCGGTCAAGATAGAATGGTAAGGCTGTGCTGGTTTTGTAGTATTTGGAGCATTACTTCCAAGATTCATAGCAGCCTGAAATTAGTAAAGCCAAATAACCTTGAAATCAGAGACGACAAATATCAGGCCTTGAAAATCGAAAATGTAAGTGTCAGCAGTCAACGTACACTAAAGAAGTTAACAAATGATGAATCTTGAGGAGCATCAGTAGCAGGAGAGGCAGTTGCCGGTGGCTCCAAGGGGCCTTCGATTACAGACATGCTAGGAACTGCTTCTAGTTCCTCAAATTCACTACACAACAATAACACAAAAGCTTAGGACACTTGGACAGAATAGCAAGACAGAAATTAAGGCAGTAGTTAATACCAGGTAGAGCAAGATAGTCTAGTACAAAGATTGTGGACCTCCAAGAATCGATACCAAAATCATCAAATTCCATGATAATCATTTTCGAACACCACATGGATGCTTTTTTGGGGGGGTAAGCATTATACAAATACCAATATGACTCGTAATAGGTCTTGAAAGTTTTCTATTGAATTGGATGAACCTTATAACCTATAGATATGGGAGTTTAGGCAAATTGTTATAAGAATAAATTTTGAATATAAGCTCCTGTCTCACTCACCAACTCCCAGCATATATTACCAGTTCCAATTCTACAGTTCCTACGTTTTCCCTTCACTTTCACCGATTTTCTTGAACTGCCACAAGATATGGCACCCCACTATCCACTCTAGTCCAACTCTAAACCACCTTTGATTCAATCCTTCACTTGTTTGAGATGCTGCCTCACTCACACCAAAAGCACTCTCTACACACGCTACACGGGAAATTGACAAGACATCGTTTTGTTCAAAATGGCATAATGTACCAATTAGAAACATCCCACAGGTTGCATGGGAAAATTTAACAGTTAACTATGTCCTAAGGCTTCACAAAAGCACTAACTTCCTTATAGATGCGTCATCAAAGTAATTACCTTGCGCTTGAAGGTGCTTTTGGCTTTGTAGGAACTTTTGAGTATGCATTAAGTATTCTGTGAAAAAGACAACAAATACACTGTTAGGATTTAAAACCACCAAAAGAAACAGACCAAGAACCTCTCTTATCAAAACAATGTCTCGAAAAACACACTTGTATAAAATCAAATTGAGTGCTTTCATGGTTTTCTCAAACAAAGAAGTTTAAAGGTAGCTGCAATGCAAGGAAGATTTTCTTTCAGATATTGTGATCAACTGTCAAGTTACATGCAACATACCATATTGCATATCATTCACAAGTTCACCACTTGATAGTTGTAGAACTAAAACCACACACTCTCCGTTCGACAGATTAAAATGTATTGAACCCACTTATCTAGAATCTTGTTGGCACATTTATGATTACTTAAAACTTCAATGACAGTAAGATTGTAGTCAAATCGAAAGTCGAAACTACATCTCAAAGGAAGGCCTTCAACTACTGAACCCTTCCTCTTGGGAAAAATAACTGTAAGAAATAAAGCAGAACATATATAAGATATAAAAGATCTAAACCTCCATGTTCAAATTCACTTGGGATGACCATGTGTCCATGTCCATGTTCAAACTTAAAGTTGATAATTGGAGGTTAGATAAATGGACAAAAACAAGATGCTATACCTACTAAAGAGGTTTGCAACTTCCTCACATTCACGGGGATTATAGAACCAAATGCCATTAACTTCTTGTGCTGCATTTCGATACAACAAGTACGGACCTTGAACCTCGTACTCAAAATCTCCCAATAGATTCTCCACTAAATTATCTGTTTGATAAAAACAACTTTCATACCAAATCAGGCTAAAAGGGGAGAAAAAGGTGTGCACTCTTTCAGTAAAATTAAGAATTTCTACCTGTGTTACGCCGATTCATTACAATGAACTGGAACCGAGGTTGAGTACTCCTATAAACCAAGTTAAATTAGCAATCAATTGAATGAGCTAAACCAATTCCCTAAGTTAATCACTTGCTTCTAACTTCAAAAACGTCAATGCTAGAAATAAAAGACTAAAAAATATATTAACTTATTTTACCTCTTAACAACAAAGAGAGATCCTTCAACATCTTTTCGACTCTAAAAAATTAAAAAAAAAAAAAAAAACTTTAAACCAAATCAAGAACAAAAAATTAAGATTCAAAAAACTTAAGAACAGATTTGTGAGAAAGCGAACCCATTGACTGCTATCGATATTGAATTCGTAGAAGGTGACGTGAGCAGCAGTGATCAAGATCTCCTCTACGAAAGCATCAATTCTTTGGAGAACAGTGAGATTGAGCATCTTCGTGCTCTGCTGATCGAGATTCGGCATCAATTTCCCAGTCTGAGACATTTTCCGATCCAAATAATCTCAATCTCTAAACCCTAAATCCCAATTTTCTTAGTGATTTTCCCGGGAAATTTCACCTTTAGTTTTGGGGATTTAGCATTACAATCTTCCATCAATTTCTCTAAATATTCGGCAGTAAATTGTTCACTTTACTGATTTCGCAAATGACTAAAATAACCTCCTGAATTTTGGGACAAATATAATAAGTTCACGTAATATTTTTTAAAATCCTCCGTAGTTTAAATATTGAACATGAGATGACGATTTGGTGGTCAGAGCACGCTCACCTGCTCCACTCTCTTTCCTTTAGGTTTCGAGTTTAAGAACCCTCGGGAGCATTGCCTTCACCTGTCCGGTCGAACTAATTTAAAATTTTCATAAATTAAATGAAATATTGATGTTATAAATTTAGTCCATTATGACAACATACCATACCTAATGTGTAAAAGTTGAAGATAGAATTCCATTTTCATAAGGTTGGTTTTAGGCAATTATCCATTTTGGTATTGTTGGATTTGGGGAGGTAAGTTGGGTTTTAGTTGACTCCTCTTTAACATATATTAAAATAGAACACCTTTTTTGGTATTTTCTCTCGTTTTTCATTTTTCTAACATTTTGGTCCCTAAAGTTGTATCTCATTATCATTTTAGTATCCAAAGAAAATAAACAAGAAAATTGGATCCTTAGAAAACACGAGGAATCAAATGAGGTTGTTTTGTTTCATTAAATTTTGTGAGTTCATAGGAAAGACATTCATACATGGAAAACTACAATATACCACTAAGTTCTTAATCATGCCAACCAACAATGCCACTATCAAAACCAGTAAAAAGAGAATCGCAATGCTAAACCAAAACAATAACTGCCCTCTTAATATACAGACCAGGGCTGAATTTCTACAGTTCCTCGAGTCCGGGTTGCGAAAACTATATTCGGTAGCCAATAGAATCATCTTTTCCAAATCTTGCTATTCTTCTGAAACCAGCACGATAAAATCGAACTTTACAGACTTCCACCAGCACTCTCTCCCAAAAGATACGAATACTATTCAAGACTATTCAAGACAATAGGGTGTCGCGAAGCATGATAGTGTACCTTACAGGAGGATTGTACCCCAAGAAGGTACGGAACACGCCACCGGAAGTGCTACCAATGCATCAGAAACTTAGATGTCAGCTCAGCTTGTCTGGATTTGTAGTCTGATTCGATAGATTCCCATTCTCTTCGGTAGTGAGATTCAAAGTAGGTGACGGGATCTGATTAAATCCATTAGACTTGACTGATCCAAAGGAGGTGTCAGTTGAGGTTGTGGTTTTTTCTGGTTCGACGGTTTTGACAGTTAACTCGTCTGCTACATCTTGTTTTTGTAGCATTTCCATATACCGTAAAGATGGGACATCACCCTTACAATACCTGCGCCACATGTTCCGATATGTTGCCTCTAAACCGCTGATAAAGTTTTGTCCATCGCAGACAGGTGACTTAGACATAAGATCTCGAAGATTCATTCTCAAGTTCTGGAGGGCAGTGACGTCTGACGCTAGTTGTAGTGCCAGTTGGACATATTCATCTTCATTTCGAGCTATCAGATGTTGTAACCCTACATTGCAAGTACCCGAATGCTATATAATTAACCATAAAAAATATATAAACAGATAGTTAATTGGAAGTCCAAAGGACATTAAGAGAAGTCGGACAAAAATTAATAAATGAATAATAGATATCAACAAGAAAAAATGAAGCTCCTTACCAACTTTGCTGAGAAGACTAACACCGACATTGTGAGCATGAACCGAACCAGCCATCGTAACACATGGGACCCCCATGTATAGAGATTCACATGTCGTCGTTGTTCCGGCATATGGAAAGGTATCCAAACTACATAAAGATATGTAGCAAACATTAGAAAGTCTTGAAAGGAGCAGAAAACATGGATTTATTTTTCAGTGAAACACTCAGTAAACTTAACCCAAAGGACAGGTCACACAAAGCACTCGGTAAACAGTCTACTTATAAGAGCTGACGGGTCAAACATCTAGACTACATTCAAATATCAAAACACGATTTTTTAAGAAAATAATGAAAAGTTCTACCTGATGTCCATAAGAGAATAAGCTTGCATATGATCATGGTTAAAAAGAATTAGAGGGAGAAGATCTACACGGAGTGATTCTAATCCCAACTGCTCTAATGTTGTTAGAAATTTCTGCCGAACACTGTCACAACAAAATGGCTTGCATTTTACCACGAGACGGGAGTTTGGAACAGCACATAATATCCTCGCCCAAACTTGCAATACATTGGGTGTTATCTGACAAAAAGTTCAGATAATAGGTTAACTATAAATGACATAACAAATAAAAACTACTGAATATCATTACAGTCATCGAACAGTACCTTTGCCAGATTATTAAAGCTGCCGAATGTAATAAACCCGTTGGCAAGAGCAGGAGTTGGTGAAACAGGTCCGGCCTCGAGGGAAGGAGTATAACAAAGGAAGCATTCCGGCAGTCGAACCAACTCTTCAACATGCCTGCAATTAGGTATGATTATTGTCTGAGAAGAATCATTTTCATATCTCATTGAACACACTAATTCAAATTTAAAACGTGGATGACTAAAGTAGAAACAGGACATACTTCTGCTTTGTATCAGGAGGATCAGCAAATGAATCGGTGATTCGATAATCAATGGTAGGCAAACCAGTAGTATTGGGATAGCCAATCCAAGTTACCTACAGTAGAAGACATTAAAGAAATCAAAGAGAGCTAGGAAATTACTGGTCTACCAAATCCAGCTTACTGCAAAAGCAAAATCACCATTCATAAACCGAACACCACTCTAACAGATTTCTTCTATGCTGAAATATTCTTTTACTGCCATCAATGACAGAAAATTTTAACAGGAAATAGTTTTAAAAAAAAAAACATTGGACCCTAAGAATACCTGAACAGGTGCGGGTCTACATGCCATTGTTCCCAATTTGTTGTTGGCTGTATGACCAGTGAGTTCTACCAAGATGTCGATTTTATCATCTCTAACCATGCTTGCAACCTTCTTTTCATCAATACCATATATATCCCTCCATATCCCACCCTTTTTCAAGACTTTTTCCCTGAATCTAATTGTTTTTGCATCAGCCTGCAAAATCATAAGAATGTTGGTGAGAAAATAATTCTAATGAAGGGTTTTTGCACAGCCGAACCAGCATCGGGTGTAATCGTAGAGATTACTTTCAATGAATGGTGAGGATCGGGGTAAATTAAGATTTAAGGGAGTGATAACAATCTCAATACATCCTTGATGCCACAGATGGTATTGAAATATCATTTGAATTCATTTGGAGCTACAAAAGGAGAAAATAAAGCACATGTGGAGTTACTCAACTAAACAAGCAAACAAATATGCTGATATCTGTAGGATTGCTGACGATGGAAGCTATGGAAAATCACTATGCAACTGACATAAATATATCTGACGATTTAGTACCTTCACTACCGCAGAATAAACAACCACCTGGTAGTTCCCATAGTTGTGATAAATCAGAGGGGCTTCAATGAAATACGACACGGAATGAGTGAAATAATCTGGAGAAATATATCCAATCACAAGAGGTCGTTCTGGATCTTTCGGGTTGTCCCATGAATTGAATTGCGGATATAACCTCATAAATCGCCTTCCCCAGTCCCTGTTTTTTTAAAAATCCAAAGTAGACAGCCTTAAGAAATTAAGCTTAATGTTAGTCAATGATACTTGAAATCACCAAGTTTTAAGATGATGCTATTGTCATACATTCAGTGAAGAAATGTATAATTGGTCAAACAGGCCATAGAATCAAAACACGGGTTGAGAGAAAGTAAAATAAAATGGGATCATCATTCATCAATATCTTTTCTTTGGCATCTGTTAAGAGCATACATAGCAGGGTATCGAAGATATCATCACTGCACTTGAGATCAAATTCTCAAAGTAGCTTATTGTTTTCATCATCCATTTCTTTCTAAATTTCTATTTCGGTTTAGGCCTTTGAAGATGCATTTAACTTGTCAGCACAAAATAACAAGGAAATTAGAAAAGATGTTGCCATTATGGCTTAAAGGATGCATTTGTGAGTTGCATGGAAACAAGAACCATGTGAGATAGAAGGCTTCAATATTATAGTATCACATTAAAAAATTCATATAGTCGTTCTTAGATGCTCTCGCAAAAATAACAAATTGTTTGTAATGACAACCAAATAGCAAAATGATACTACTAGAAAATTGACATTAAAATGCAAGTTAGGGAGATACGGATTCAATTAAACCTGTGAGTGTCAAAAAGTTTATCATCTCCTTCATTTATGTAGTTCATTGCCAACAGCCGATTCTGCAAAAAGATTGAAATATAATACAAACAAATAGAATCAATCAAAAAAAAAGGAGAGCTGAAACATTAAGACCACTCTTTTAAGGATAATAGACGTCTAAAGTGACTACTTATCATATTTGTTCTTTTTTTCTGGTTCATTTTTTTAATTAATGTAATGGTACCTGTCCAGCGTTACGAGAATCAGGATCTATCTTAAGGCACTGCTCATAAGCTGTAATAGCCATGGATATATTGCCAGCATCTCTATATAGAACCCCTGAACAAAAAAGATAAAAAGAATAAATTAAATACATGAAAAGAAAAGAAATTACTTCCCAATAATATAGATTTGGAAACAACATGAGATGAAAGGGAAAAACCTAAATTATTATATGCTTCGGCATATGTGGGACAGGCAATGATGGCTTTCTCGATCATGCTAGCAGCAGCATCCATTTTACCCTGCCAATTACGAGCACATAGTCAATCACTGTTTCAGACACGGTCAAGTCTAAAAGTTTGATCTGTTATCCACTTCAAACCTGAACTGTGTAGACGACACCAAGGTTGTTCAATGACTGAGAGAAGTTCGGTTTAATTGACAAAGCCAACTGCAAGAAGATATTATGACAAGAAATGAAGATCATGGAAAGCAGTAGAGAATGAAAGCTTAAGCCTTAAAATGTTATACGAGAACAAATAATTACCTGATAACACTCTACAGCTTTATCAAGGTTGTCTCTATCTTTGTATATTACTCCTAAATTGTTGCAAGCTTCGGCACATTGAGGGTTGAAGTGGAAAGCAAGTTCATAGTAGACAATTGCCTAAACAAACAGAAATTGCTAGTTAAATTGCTATATGACGGAATCATTGCAAAACCTACAAATAAAGTATGTACACAACATGATTTTACCATCAGTTACAATCAGAATTCCAGTTCCTTGAAGAAAATTACGAACTTCCATGGAAATACATCTTAAATGATTACTTACCATATCGAACTTCAGCATTTCACCATAAGCAACCCCGAGATTATACATGGCATCAGCATAGTGCCAATTATAAGATAAGGCTTTCTTGTAATATGCCACACCTTGGTTAATGTCTCCCTCCAACTTAACCTGAAGAGACATATCACTGAATGCAAAATCAGGGATAAAAAAACTGAGTATTTACTTATTACAAAGAAAACACACAGTGACTTCCACGAACAATACAAGTCGATAAGAGATGCTCGTGAAGAAAAATAAAAAGTATATTTATCTAATAAAAGCATTGTGTTGGTTAAAAAATGAATGGGGATTCAAAAGTTATAAGCCAAAACCAATGTGATTGTTGATTGTAGGTGCAGATACCAATTATTACAAGGGCTCGAATGAAATCTGCTGATGTACAGTCCATCTGTTATTCCAATACAAGTTGTCTCTGAATATAGGACCATTGTTTAAATGTTTCTGATACATAGATTATCAAATAAGAAAGAAATGGCAGAAGATAATCTAATTTGTTCTGAACAACAGAAACAGAAACACAAATATGTAATGGTGCATCCCCATTCTAAGCTCTAAGAAGTTTTATGGACAAATACCACCCTATTGTCCAAACCATAGATCATGATGAAAATTAGCAAAATCAATAGTATCATATAACTTTCATGGGAAACATGCAATATCCCCCTCCTTTTCAGAACAAGGAGCTAAATTCTCTCTATAAAGGTCCGTGCAAGACTAGGACATACATGGATACTCATACAACCACAACTCAATTTTCAACAAGATAAGCATCCTCTAAACTATAGGCTAACGGTCATCAAATACCGTCCGAAACAAACTAGGAAAGGAAAGGGAAAAATAGATGTTGCTGCTTAAAACAAAGAGGGATAGGAAGCACCTTTGTTCCCAAATCTGTCAAGGCAATTGCCATATTATTTTTTGCAATCTCAAAGTTAGGGGATACCGCTAGACACCTGGTTATACAATAGTGAAGCAAATAGAGCATTAGTAGAGATGGAGGCACCAATACAGAAACTATAATTGAAGCCCAACAGGTAACAGTGTTAAGCAAACAGCAGCATAAAACCTCTCATAACAGGCAATGGCAGATTCCAAGTCACCACGGTTTTTATAAATGACACCCATGTTGCAATATGCTTCAGCATACATAGGTCTCTCTACTGCAGCCTTCTCATAGCAACTAAGGGCCGTGTCATATTGCATCATCTCAGAATAGACAACACCAAGGTTATAGTATGCAGGCTGTACAAATGAGGTATAAGGATATAAACATAAATTCAACATGAAAAAGGAAGACTAATAATGAGAAAAGGGAATTAGAATGACCAAGACTGCATGTATAAATATTAATTACAACAAAATTTAACATGGAGGATGAGAGAGAATAGATTACAGCATAGTGTGGATCTATTTTAAGAGCTTCGTAATACTTCTGAATTCCCTCCTGTGTATTGCCAGCAAGCTTTAAGCTAGTTCCGAGATCAGTTAAAACAATGGCTAGGCATTCTGCAGCTGGTTTGTATGAAGGGTCTGCACTCAAAGCTTTTTGATAAGACTGCACATGTAAACAAGTGAAGACCGAAGACTCAAAATATAAGTACCACAAACAAGCTAAACAAAAACTAATGGTTAAAAACTTAATGAGAATACCTCAGCTGCTTCTACCAAACGACCTTCGTCTTTGTACAGTATACCACAGTGAGTGAGGGCACAAGCATTCAGAGGGTCCAACTTAATGGCTTCTGTAAAGCTCTCCAAAGCAGCCCTTCCCATGTTCTGAACCTGCTGGCATATCCCTTTTCCAATGTGGGCTTCAACACACCCACTTTCCTTCTCCAAGACATTGTTATATAGGGAAAGAGCATCGGCGAACTTGTTCCTTGACCGAAGAATGTTAGCATAAGAAAGAGAATCTTTCCCTTCAAATGCCTTTTGAGCTGGAGGCCCATCAGCTGATGAAATACTTGGACAAGGAGCCAACTCTGATTCTTTTACGAAACCATTTTCTACGACCAGGTCCCCCTCTCTCTCATTTACATCATTCTCAGTCAGGGCCATCTAGGAAGAGCTATATTCTCACGTTTCTAAACAAATATAATAAAAAAAACAGCAAAAAAATAATCTTCAAAAGGTGACATTTTTAGTTTTGAACTTCAAACCAGTAATGTGAAAGACTTCAAGTCTTCAACTAGCATTGTATATAACTTCATAATGCTTACTCTGAAGCTGATCATTTCAAACAAATATAACAATAACAAGTCGCTTTACAATCAATGTTTATAATAATTTAAAGGGAGAAATGAGACTGAAACTTTATAATCACTTCAAGAACAAAGATTGAAACCCTAGGTAAATAAAAATGATCCAGGCAGCCATTCCATTCTACCAAAATGATCAAATACCCTTAAAACCCTAATAAATAAAGTAAAGAAATCCACTTAAAACCCCTAAAACATTGAACATTTAATCAAACAAACAAAAAAGCTATTTTCTGATTTTAAGAAAATGAACTTTAGAAACCCAACAAACAAAACAAAAATATTAGGGATTCAACACTTACTATGAAGCAAACCAAGCTTTTCCCACAAGCTAAAACTGCGTATCCAATGTCAAAAACTGCTCAAAAGGGAATGGTGGGTGTAGGATAAGGGGAAAAGGTGGTGCAGTTTAGGAATAAGACTGGGTTAGTCGAGTTTAGGGAGGAAAGGGGGAAAAGGGGAATAAGCTTTAGATTAAGAAAGGAGGATGCTTTTCATGGTGTATTCAAAAGAAGGTAAAAAAAAGATGGGAGTTTTAATGGCGGGGCACCCTCTCTTTTCTCAGACAGAAGTGGGGGAAGTGATGTTGGCGCTGGAGGGTGTTTCGATGTCTCCCAAACACGGAGGGCAAGCCCATGCTGATGTGTAAAATGAGTTAAGTCGGGTCGGGTCGGGTGGGTGAGATTTCAAGTTTTAAATTAATTATTAAATTCATGAGAAAAATTTAGATACATAGGTTATTAGTTTGTTTTTTTAAGTATAAGTAAATTTTTGTTTACACAATTTTTATATTTTTTTTAACAAGGGACCAGCTAGTATTTAAACACAAAAATAAAAAACAATATCACAAATGAAGAACGGTTACTAATGAACCGAAGAAATAAGAGATCGAAGAACATAATATATCAGAACATAAACACAGTCCAAAACAGGGGACTAAACATGGACAACAAATAGAAAATAATAAAACCAACAACCAATCAAAGCCAACAAATGCAGAGACTCCATCAACAGAAAAAAGATGAGAACAACAAAACAATAACAACAAGCTCATCGGTCGAGCCGAGGAAGCACAACGTCAACAAATCTAGTGATCACCGGCTGCATGTTTATTTCGGGGGTCACCAGATAGTAGAAGCGTTTGAAGGTGATGTAGAGTGAGTCGCCCAACATAACGTCACATCATATATGTGGTCGCCAACGTTTGGAGGAGAAGCAAAAGCACAACCATAAACTTTCATCGATGAAAACGGAACGAAAATAGATCTCGAAAAATCACTAAAATCGATTCCAGTCCGAGATCATCACTACAAAAAAAAAACATAACAAAAAAAGACAAAATAACATAGCAAACCAGTAACCAAGAGCTAGAGACAAAAACACCAGTAGGGGAGCCGTCGTCTAGACTTCAAAACATACGGCGAGCGCGACCACCCAAAGACGAACACCGAAAACACTACTCCATGAAGGAGTTGTTCCTCTCAAAACCCAATATAAGGAGTGGAGAAAAGGACCTCGAGGCGATCCTATTAATCGTCGAAAGAGTCCAATAACTCATCAGAGACAGAAGATACTTATTTTTTCGGAGGGGAACTTGAACTTGACCACCGACGGTTAGTGGCCGGTGATAGAGCGACATTGAGCTAGTTTTTTTTTAGTTTTAGAAATTAGGAGTTTATTTTAAGGTTTATAGTTTAAGAGTGTATGTTTAGGGTTTAAAAATCAAGGTTTATAGTTTAGAGTTTAATTTTTAAGGTTCAAAATTTACATAGCCTGTATATTAAATTTAAACCCTAAATTAATATAATTCTTATAGAATAAGACACTATATCTATTAAGTAAAACTAGAAATTTCAAGTTTTTTTTGATAAAATGTGTAAATTTTATTTATTCAAGAAGCAGCAAAGCTGCTACAAGCAAAAACACTATAAGGTAGAAGGATCTCTGCCAACTATACAACTATAGAATCCCACACTCTACACATAAACGTTCATTTACAATATCAGTTCTATCTATACGCCTATTTTCAATTTTATACAAATTACAACCTTTAAATTTTGTACCAAATCTGCAACATTACGACAAGAATTCCTATGTAAACGGCAATTCCTCTCCCTCCATATATTATATATAAACTCACACCAAGCCAGCTTAAGCACCAAAACAATAAAAGTCTTCTCTGTTTTCATATCCCATTGCAAGCTCTTCTGCCAATTTGCAGGCACTCTATCCAAATCACAAAGTTGTAATATAGCAGCCCAAACCACCCTAGAGAAAGAACAATTCGAGAAGAGATGATCTCTAGTCTCAATAGCATATTGACAGAGCAAACACATAGCAGATTGAACAATACCAAAATTCATCAATCTTGATCTAGTAAGAAGTCTATCCAAAACAGCAAGCCAAGCAATAAACAAGTGTTTAGCGACATGAGACGGATACCAGATAAGTTTTTGCCATGGCATTTGCTGCCCTTTCACCCTGATTCTATCCCAAATTCATGCAACTGTCACAGTAGCCCAATCCTGAATCCCAGCAAACAGCCTGCCAGCAATTTCTCAGAGCTTCAAAAGCTTCTTTACAATTTAACTATGATGCGTTTTAGCATCAATGGTCCAAAAATTTCCTCCCTTGAATACATACTCCTTCAGCCAGGCAACCCAAAGAGATCCCTGTTTAGCTAAGATGTTTCGAATCAAGTACAAGAGACAAGCATCACTCCAGCATTTCAAGTTTTTCAAGCTCAAGCCACCTTCAGATTTTAAGGTGCATATCTGACTCCAATTAACCCGGGCACACTTTACAGGATCATCACCACTTGTCCAAAGAAAACGCATGCAAATCTGTTCAATTTTGCAAATAACAGCTTTAGGTAGAACAAGCTGCTTGCACCAGTAATGTGATATACTGAACAAAACAGCTCGAATGAGTTGGGTTCTTCATGCAAAGCTTAGTTTCTTTCTACTCCAAACATTCAACTTGCCTCTCAGCTTATCAGTCAACGCATGGCAATCTGTCTCTTTCAGTTTCTTAGTCACCAGGGGAACACCCAAATACCGTACTGGTAGATCACCAATTTTAAAATCAATAACACTTTGAATTATAGCCAAATTTTGTCTAGTAATACCACAATAAAAAAATTCAGTATTGGAAGCATTCAATTTTAGACCAAACATGAAATAAAATTTTTCCAAAACACTCAGAACACCAGCAATAGAAGCAACATTACCTTTGCAAAATACAAGCAGATCATCTGCAAAGCATAAGTGTGTGAGAGAAATTCTTTTGCACTTAGGATGAAACCTAAAAATACCCCTGGCAGCAACAATATTCAACATAGCAGAAAGGACATTCATTATCATCACAAATATACAGGGAAAAATAGGATCTCCTTGCCTCACTCCTCTCTCCCCCTTGAAAAACCCTACAAGACTTCCATTAAAGGAAACTGAGAACCTAGAAGATGCAATACAAGCCATGATCCAGCCTATAAATCTCTCTAGTAATCCCATAGCATGAAGAACATGAAGGATAAACTCCAAATACAGAGAATCGAAAGCCTTCTGTAGATCTATCTTAAGAGCACATATGGGAGAGAAACCTTTTCTTGAATATCCACATACTAATTCTTGAGCAAGAAGGGTATTATCAATGATACTTCTTTCTTTTGTAAAAGCAGTTTGATTTATTGATATCGTATCAGGAAAGTAACCAGCAAGTTTGTTAACCAAGATTTTGGTAATCGTTTTATAAATCACGGTACAACATGAAAATGGGCCTATACTCCTTAGCAAAGTAAGCATTTGGAATTTTTGGGACTAAGACTATGATTGTAGCATTGAACGCAGGCAACAAATTAGAAGTCTGAAAAAAGAATCTAACAACAGCAATGAAATCAACCTTAATAATCGCCCATGAATCCTTAAAAAACCAAGCTGTGAAGCCATCCGGACCTGGACTTTTGTCATTCCCTTGACAGAAAAGAGACTCATGAATCTCCTTTTCAATGATCTCTGCACAAAGCCTCTCACTAGCTCCCATCGGCAAAGAATAACCAAGCAATTCTTCCAAGACTTCCACAGAGCAGCCTTGAACATTAACATCTTTCTTCTCAATCAAATTTGAGAAAAAGGGACACCATTTTAGCTGGCATAGAATCAAAGTCCTTCAGCATGTTCCCATGTTCGTCATGCAGGACTCTAATAGTATTCACATTATAAATGAAACAAAATAAATCAAGATTACTCTCATAATGAATCACAACAATATTAAACTCGAATTAAATTTTAATCAATCGATGTATAATTCACATTCCCCATGATTTCTTTTTAATCCATGCAAGGCCCTGTATAGTCCACGGCCCAGCCCAACCAGCTGAGCAGTAGCCCTAAATCTCACAAAAACAATATTGGCTATAAATATCCTCCTCCTACTATTAGCCTTCACCGATCCATGGCGTTTTCCAATCTAGAAATAGGGTTTCCTCTACTTCTCTCATTTCATTGCTTCCTTCACTGAAACTTTGGGCAAATTTTGAAAAAAAAATTCCGAAAGCGCAGCCCCTTAAGATCGCCTTCCATTTTGAATCCGTGGAAGCGTTTCGAGTCATAGCCGCGCAATAACAAAGATTTCAGGGTATCGCTTGAGGGTTTTCCTCTTGAGATTTCCCCATTTTTCCCACCTGGGTTTTTGTTCCTGAGGCATCTCTTGCATTTGGATTTGTGTATATTTTTTTCTCTCGTATTCTGGGTTCAATCAGATATGGGAAAATAAAAAGAACTCAAATTCTAACTCAGGTTTAAGATGTTCTCAACATTTTTCAGGTGGGAGACATTTTTATTGATTTGATTTTTTTATTTTTATTTTAGCGACTTTTGTTAGTTTTGAATGGCAAGAGTGATGAATCAATTAGATGCGTGAATGGGGATTGAATGTTCATTTTAATTTCCCATCTTGAACTCAAACCATTGAGGCATTAATTTGTCTGACTTGCCATTGTTTATTTCATTTTGAACTTTAAAAATCCCCTATTTGATTTGGTTAAGTTTCTTTGGAGTTGAATTTATTTAATAAGCTAGAAAAACAACGAATGAGGATTGATTTGATTTTTTATTTTTTATTTTACAAAGTTTTGTTAGTTTTGAATGGCAAGAGTGATGAATCAATTAGATGCGTGAATGGGGATTGAATATTCATTTTAATTTCCCATCTTGAACTCAAACCATGGAGGCATTAATTTGTCTGACTTGCCATTGTTTATTTCATTTTGAACTTTAAAAATCCCCCATTTGATTTAGCTATGTTTCTTTGGAGTTGGATTTCTTTGTTATTACCTTGTGATTCTTTTTGTTCAAAAAAAGTAGTTGAAATGAGTAAATGGTTAATATAATATGAATCTTATATTTTTGATATTTTTAATAAAAATATTAAATAAAGATGATAAAGAAGAGAATTGCAATGCTAAACCAAAACAATAGCCATGGCTCCTCAAAGATTTTGAAGTTATATTTTAATACTTACTTAATTTTACACATTGAACATATTTGGTGACTTTTCTGTTAACTTGCTGCATTATAATGTGTATTATTTATTATTATGTAATAAATTTATTAATATTTTTGTAAGTATAATTTTAAATTTTTTTCTAAAATACCCAGATCTTAATCCCTACGCTGGATTTACTTCCCAAACGGAAATTTATTTGATGCTCTCAAATGAAGAATATCCCTCTGGAGAGTTGGTAATGGAATGGAAGAACATATCTAATGGAATGGAAGAACATATCTATATGGGAAGACAAGTGGTTTCTAAATCTTCCATGTTTTAAAGTCCGGACCAATTTAACAGCTAATGACCTTTGCTCTTTAGTCAGCAGCATTATGAATTTTGATTACAGATCTTGGGATTATTCAAAAATTGATTAGTTGTTCTCGCCGGGTGAATTAGAAGTGATTAGATATCTATTCCAATTGGAGAACTTGATATTAAGGACTCTATGGTTTGGGCGGGTGTTAAGAATGGAGATTATTCGGCCAAGTTGGGCTATAAATTCCTGGAGGAAAAACCTAAAATCCCTCAAGATCCATCTTCAAGCGAAAATCATGGAAGAAACAAAGCTTTGTGGAATTCAATCTGGAGCCTTAAGGTGCTGTCCAAAATCTGATCCTTTCTCTAGAAGCTCTGTTATAACATCATTCCTATCAAAGGAAATCTTGTTTCACGCTTCTATGGTAGATTCAGAGGCACAAAGTGTTGCCCGAGATGTGGAAGTGAAAGAGAGATGATTGGAAACCTTTTTTTTCTGCTCTTTTGCGCAAGTTGTTTGGAGAGCATCATGCTCCAGTTATTCCCCATCACTTGCAGGATTCTCATCCTTTACGAAGTGGTGGACCGCAATAAACGAACTAGGAGGTTTGGGCAACAATACAGACGGCGATAACCTCATTGCTTTCTTGGAACTTGCGCGAGCCCCCCTGGGAAGTATGGCTAAGAGCGGACAAGGCTTTCTTGAAATTTAATTAGGTTTCATCCTTTCCCCCTAAGGAGAAATCTCATCAGCGGAACGAAGAACCCAAATGGAAGTCACCCCCACTGGGTTACTTTAAAATTAACTGTGACGCCGCTTTTGACCGCAAAATCGGTAGAGTCACGGTGGCTGCCATTGTACGAGACTGTTCCAAAGATATTTTACAATGAATCAAGCCCCTTTTCTTCGCACCCTTTGCGGTAACGGGAGAAGCATTGGCCATTAGACTTGGTCTCTCTTTAGCCTCGTCTCTTAATTTGACGTTTTTAATTGTCGAATTGGATTGCCAAATCATTACTAACAGTCTGCTCTCAAGTTCCAGCGCTGACTGGATCTATTCAACTATCATTGAAGACATTTGAAATCAGACGAATTTCTTTGTCTCTTGCTCTTTCCTTTTCGTCCCTAGGAAATGTAATCATGCAGCTGATAAATTAGCTTTTCACGCCAAAGATCTGAGCTTTTTTACATGTTGGGGTCCTTCAAACCTCGCATCTTTATGTATTCCTTGATGTCTTTTTAATGAAATCTCTCTTTGGATCAAAAAAAATCTTAATCCCAATTTATAATACCCGAATCTCAATCTCAATCTCTTCAACCTGTGAAAATATTTAAATCCCAATCTCAATCTTTTTAACATGTGAAAACAGATTATATTTCGGCTCATCTCGTTAATTTCACTATTGCACCTTGTTTTTGGGGTTTTTCTTTCAAAATTTTTGTTTAAAAAGTTGTCAATTTCAACTAACTCTTCTTAGATACATTGTGCAACCCCCTCGTCCCGGTCTGGCCGGATGACCGGTCCGAGTAGGCCACACGAAGAAAACTGAAGCGAAACCCGTTAAGGTTCCCCCTCGGTTAGCAACCCTAAATTTTTTTAAATTAATCTTCTCTAAAGGCACATTTAAATCCTATGTGATCACATCAGCGAAAGAGTTTGAGAAAGACACGCAACAGAACTCAAACCGACAAATAAACAGTTCAATTTTAAACATTTGGGCAGGCCGTCTCGAAACACCAATTAGGCGTATCGAAACGCCTTGACCTGGTCAACTGCCCCCAAGCTCACGCGAGAAGGTCGTATCAGAACGGAGGTCAACCGTTCCGAAACACCTTCAACGGTCAACTTCTCGTGGTCAACGAGATATTGACTGTTCCGAAACCCTTAGACCTGTTCTGAAACGCCTTCATCTCGGCAATTTCTCAGATTTCCAGTAGCCAAAGTGTTCCGAAACTCGTATCGGAACAGGGGCTCACAGTGGCCAAACCGTATCGAAACGCGTTCCGATACGGGGTCCCTAAAGCCTTACCCGTTCCGAAACGGCTCAGCCCATTTCGAAACACTTACTGTCTGCAACCTTCAAAAACCAGATTTAAACATTTCTCCACAACTTTAAAGGCCTTAAACGACCTCAATGAGCACTCAAAACATACAAGCATGATCTAGAGGCATGGTCCCTATGTCAAACATGCTCAAACACACAAGGCATAAGATGAAACTTCCATCCATGACATTTACACAAAAGGCAACATTGCATATAAAGGGCATGCTAAAGGACTCGAAAGCCAAATGGCACAATTCATCACAATAAGGTTTACATGGCATCTTAAAGCAACTTAAACATTCATAAGGCATGTCATCACACAAGCATTCAACATGACATAACAAGTTTTACAATCAAAGTCAATTCATGAACACCAATCACATATTTGAGTCATACATCGTTTATACAAAACACATTCTTGTCGCAATGCTAAACTACCACATTAATTGCTAAACCGTACTTGAGCAACAAAAACTTGAAAAACCCCTTTCGCCTTGCTTCGTGCTAACACCACGCTAATGATCTGCATTGTTGAAAATGAGAGCGTAAGCTAGAAGCTTAGTGAGGATGCTCTAAAATCGAAAACATCAACAATGCAGGGTTCAAGCATGCAATCCCTTAATCTCACATACAACATACATAGGTAATCAACAAGTCAACCTAGCTAGTCTTTCAAGAACCATAATATGACATCTCACATCATACAAAGCTCAAACATCATATATCAACATCATACCATCATAATTATAAGAACAAGTCCAATTGGCCACTATTAGTTTACCCGGATGTGCGGATTTAATCTCAACAACAACATTACCTCGGTGGGATTACACTCATCACCGGACCTTGCATGGGCGGGATTCCACTCATCACCATATGCCCTACGGATGAGATTCCACTCATCATCACGTAGAATATAAATAAACTTCCGGTGGAATATTACATCACCGTACTCCTCCTTGATGACTCAACGCCATCAAGGCCACGTACGTTTTGACTCAATTTGTGTGCACACTAATCCTAATGATCGATCATTTACATACGGTAAGTTAATTAGTGCCAATTTCTTTAACCACATCACATATCCATCATTTATATCACATACACATATAGCATGGTACACACATACAAATCAATCCACATTTTCTCACGATCAATTAGGCAAGCCATAAATAGCATTCGATAGAAATCAATGAGCTAAGTTACCAATTTAACTCCACATAGGAATGGCCTACCAAGCACATTCCAACGCATACACTACACACACTTGAACCACTTTAAAACATATTTAAAGTTACTCACCACCCTTCCTTAGCCACCAAAGCAAGCAAGCAAGCTTGCCTCCTAAATGCCCAGATTCGGTCCCGATGTTTCTCCAAAGCCTCCTCTTGCTTCTAGCCAATCAAAACACATCCATTACTCACAATCAATGCTAAATTTCAGTCACCATTTCAACCCATAAACACAAGCCACACTTCAACAATCTCAAACCCAACAATCACCCAAAATGTCCATTTTCGAGCTCCCTTAAAACCCAGCTGAAAACCATGTTTTCAAGCACCCAAAGGACATCTAAATGGTCCCAAAACACTTTCCTAACATCCCTAAACCATCAGCTCTTCAACCCAACCCTAAAACTGTAACCCCCTCATCCCGGTCTGGCCGGATGACCGGTCCGAGTGGGCCACACGGGGAAAACCGAAGCGAAACCCCAAGGATTCCCCCTCGGTTAGCAACCCTATTTTCTTTTTTTTTTTTTAAATATTGCCTAGATGAATGTTAAGTCCTATGTGATTCACGACAGCGGAAACGTTCAAGGAAAAACACATTCGAATCGCAACTACGCATAAACAACCAATTTTTAGCTTATAAAGCAGACGGTATCGATACCCTAATCAGGGGTATCGATACCCTCCTTCTAGGTCAACCCAAGAAGTCAACACGAGAAGGCCGTATCGATACCCTTACCGGGAGTATCGATACCCTCTTCCTTGGTCAACAGATTTGATCCGTATCGATACTCGGGACCCCGTATCGATACGCTCCTATCTAAAACCCCAAACCCAGATTACAGAAACTTTGGACGGTATCGATACCCTAAGGGTATCGATACCCTAGGCAAAATCTGAGGCATTTGGGCAAGAGAGTATCGATACCCTTACCAGGGGTATCGATACCCCCTGCACTGTAACTCCTCAAACTCAACTAAAACGACCCCAACCGACTCTAAATGCATTCCTCGACTCACCTAAGCGTATACCAACATGCAAGCACACATATTTAAGCCATAGGTATCAATCAAACATGAATTCAAGCTTTCATACATAGCATTTGATTCAAGAAGCAAAATAGGCAATATTAAGCATACATAAAGACTCAAAAGGATCTTAAGGCCACAAGTCATTCAAAGAGGTTTGCACCCAGCATAAGACAACCTAAAGCATCCTAGAGCGTACCATTAAACACACCAACATTCATCAAGTATTGCATGCTTACAAACCATGATCAAACTCAACAACATCAACAATCAAATGAGTCATACAAGCTCATACAAAGACCTTTGCCACATTGCTAGCTATTACAAAATCGATGACCATACTTGAGCTACAAACTTGGATGCCCTTCTTGCCTTGCTTCGAGCTAACACCACGCTAATGATCTGCATTGTTGAACATTGAGAGCGTAAGCTATAAGCTTAGTGAGGGTGCTCTAAAACGAAAATCAACAACAATGCAGGGTTCAAACATGTAATCCTAGTCTTACACATATCAAGCATTGCAAATAAACAAGTAGACTTAGCTAGTCTTTCAAGTGGCATATATGGTCTCTCAATCCTAGCAAGATTTCACATCATTATCAATTATCAAATACAATACCATATATCAAAACACATATCACCATCATATGTCACATTACATGAACAAGTTTAATTGGCCACTTTAATTACCCCGATTGTGCGGATTAAAACCTTGACAACACTTTACCTCGGTGGGATTCCACTCATCACCGGACCTTGCATGTGCGGGATCTCACTCATCGCCACATGCCCTACGGATGGGATTCCACTCATCATCCCGTAGAAATATAACAAGCTTTCGGTGGAATGCTACATCACCGTACTCCTCCTTGATGACTTAACGCCATCAAGGCCACGTACGTTTTGACTCAATTGTGTGCACACTATCCTAATGATCGATCATTTACAACCGGTAATTTTTAGTGCCAATTATTATAACCACAACATGTATCACCAACCACATATCATCAACACATTCATGCTCAACACATATATCCACAACATGATATACATATACATGCACCATCTAATCACAAGCATTTGAGCATAGTCATCAAGCATATATCATTCAAGGAAAATTAGACTAAGTTAACTACTTGGATTAAAGGAAGTGGCCTACCAAGCACACTTGCACACACACACACTACTCATGTTCGAACCAACTTGAAAACAAGTTTAGACCACTCACCGCCCTTCCTTAGCAAAATCGAACAATCCTCCTACGCACCCGGATTCGATCCCAAAGCTCCTTCAACGCTTCCCCTTGCTTCTAGCCAAGCAAAACACACTTGTTACACCTCAAATCAATGCTAAAGCTCAACTATCAATTTACTTCACAACATAACCCACAATTCACAATTTCCCCAAATCACAAAACCTCCCAAACTCAATTTTCGTGCTTCCCAAAACTCTTGCTGAAAAACCCACTTCCAAACACCCAAATGGTTTCCAAAGCATCCCAAAACACTCTCATACCATAGGTAAACCAACAGCCCACCAATTTTAACACAAAATCCACCAAAAACTCAAGTTTTTCAACCTTAAATCTAGCCTTAAGACATCTCCACGAATTTCTATCAAAATTCAACCAAATTTAAGTATGTGGTGTATTTTAGCATGCTTAAACAAACCCCCAACATAATTTAACAAAACAAATTAAAAATCCCCATCAAAATCCCCAATTTCCACATGAACCCTAATTTTCAAAATACCATTTTTCTGAAATCTACAACAATGGTTGAGTAGGGAATAAAGAGGAGAGTTGGAAAACGCATTTACCTTTGAGAAACACCTTTAATTGAAGGAGATAATGGATGGAATAGTAACTTGATATTTTTGAGAGGGTTTGGGGAGGGAAGATGGTTTTCACGTGAAAAGGGGGAGTGGGGAGAGAGGGAAGAGAATTTTTCAGCTTTCAAATAAAAGTTGTCTAGCTTTTAAAAGGTTTTTGGTAAAATTGCAACATTGGTCCCTCCCCTTTCAAATGAAGCTTAATTAGGTCACTACTTGAAGTTGAATTATTTTAATTAAATTTTATTGACTCGAATTAAAACCCGGTTAACTCCTAAGCCCAAAACACGGGTGTTACAAAAACTCACAAAAATCCAAGTTTTAGACACTTCAAAAATGGCCACAAGGACCCATTTCGAGTTTTCACCCAAACTTACCTATTTTAACATATTATGTGTATTTTTTTTTTGCTCTTCTTTCACAAAAGTGTAGATATGTAATTACCTTTGAAAATGACCTTGAATTGAAGAAGAAATCAAATGGAATAGTGATTAGGGTATTAGAGAGGGTTTTGCTCTTCTTTCACGTGAAATTTGGGGGAAAAGGGAGATGAGGGTTTTATTTTTTTTGTTTCTTTTTGATTCAAAAGTTGTCTACCTTTTTAAATTGTTTTGGGTTAAATCACCAAAATGATCCCTCCTTTTTATTTAAAACTCAATTAGCTCAAGCCAAGGTCAAATTGATTAAAATTAATTTTACCGACTCGGACCAACTAACCCGACTAACTCCTAACCCCAAAACGCGGGTGTTACACATTGTTCCGATAGAATATCAGTTTTGGTGATTTGAGGGGCTGATTTTGTTCGAACGTACATTTTGTACGCTAAAAAAACACATAAACAATGTTTTTAGGCTTGACAACCTCAATAATTAATATGACTCATCGTTGAAGAAAGTTAAAAAAATTGAACATGAATATTCTAATATCAAAAAATGGCATTTTGGTGGTCACTCAAATACGACGGATATTAGGTACACCATGAAAAACTTCAACTCTTATATTCACAACAACATTATCAATCTGCAAATATTCTAATCTCAAACTGGTAATCGTCTGAGTCTTTTCCAGTTTTGTTTACGGTTTGAATGATAAGGTCCCTTTTTTCGAAGTCGACGGTGGAGTAGAAAATGTTAGAGAAAATTTTGACGGTGAAAATTGAGGCAGAGGTGTCGGTGTGTCGATATGAGGTTGGGATTTAGTTATTTTAATCCGAATAACCAATAAATATTCTTACAACACAAATACATAATAAACAAAAATACAAAATCAAACAACAATCAAAGAAAATGTCCAATATATTTTAGTTAATTTGTTTTTAGTGGATTTTTCCTAATTTATTTTATTAATTTTCTTTTACTAAACAAATTACTTTCGTTGCATATGTAGACAAAGTTTGAATTTTGTTTATTTGCTGTCCTTTTAGAGCTATAATGAAATTCTGAGAGGTTAATTTTTTTTGAATATTTTAAGAGGTTAAATTTGAAATTTACATTGAATATTTTATTTAATTTTAATATTTTAAATTAAATATTAAAAAATAATATAATATAAACAAATAAAAGGTTACTCAAATCTAAATTTTAATTTTATTTTGAAATGTGATTAATTGTATATCTAATTATTGAAAATTTTAATAATTATTTAAAGACAATAAAAACTCAATAATATACAACGGTGTATAGCGTTAGTGGCTGATAACGGTGTGTGCCACCCTTTTTAAAATTTTCCATACTCAAAACCATAATTAATGTGTACTAATGAAGGAGGGATTGTCATTTGATATATCATTAATGTTGAAAAATAGAGTTATACATATATATATATATATATATACTAACAATATGTCAAATAATAATTTTAAAAAAATGTAAAATAATATATGTTCTAATAAACTTTGGAAGATTTTAAACTCTATATTTTAATATATATTTCATTTAATTAAGTTAAAGTTTATTTATTTTAAATAAAACTTTCTTTTTTTTTCTATTTTTATTAATAAAAATAATAAATTAAAAAAAAATAAAAGCTTATCGGCTTTAGCAGGATGTCACAACTCACAATCCAACAGTCTATGATCGAAATGGTCGCCCACCTAGTGGCCCAAGTAAACACATCACATGCTGACCAACACTAATGGGTCAAGTCTAGCACTAGTCATGCACACTAAGGAGCGAGTTAGATGCCAGCACCATCCAAGCACGTCAGGGGACCGAGTCCAACAAACTACAAGTAGTCTAAAGAGAGTTTGTCCAATCTCTTGGGCCTATTCGAGTCCAATCAGTCCAAATTTGCCTACACTTTGGAGAATACCCATCTAGTTGATCGAGCTAATCATGGAAAGGGACCAAGCCAATTCATTTGCCCGATTTATGGAGATTCTCTTCCCATCACACAAGGAAAACATCTATGTAAATCTAGGGATGAACATTTTACTCGACCCGGTCGAGTACCGACCTAACCCGACCCAATAGGGTCGGATTTTTTTAATGAAAAATTGGGTTTGGGTTGGGTTGGTTTTTAATAAGGGTAAAGTCGAGTCGGGTTTGAGTTTATGGTGAAAAATACCCGACCCGAGACTAATTGTATAAATTTGCCCTAATTTTTAGGGATATTTATAATAATACTCTCTCTTTATATATATTTTTTTATAATTAGGTCTTTAAAATTAATTTTTTATTTACAATTTAGTCATTAAATTTATATATTTTACAATTAGGTCCCTAAAAATTATTATTTTTTCTATAGGTCGGGGTCAGGTTTAATGTATTTATTTTGGGGTCGGATTTAAAAAAAAATATGTTCGAGTCAAGTGCGAGTATAGGGTATTTATTTTCGAGTCGGATTCAGGTGGGTCAAAAACCCGAACCTTCCCCATCTCTATGCAAATCCCTTGTGATCTAAACTATTAAGGAATGTTATTAGGATATTATTTCCTTTATTAGATAGTTAGAATAGAATAATCTTGACCATTGATGTATTCAATTGTAATCGTCAGATATATGGGTATTCGCCTATAAATAGATGCTCATCCCAACCTTGTTTATACATCCATTATTTTCTTGAGTAATAAGGAGAGCATTCACTCACTCTTTGCATTCTTTTCCTTGTTTTTGCTTACGCGCTTAACCAAGTTCTTTACTTGATTTTTCAGGCTGACCTAACTGTTCATTTAAAGTTTCACGTTTAGGACCGCATAGATCAACTAGTCAGAGTCTAGTCTCGTGATAAAGAGCTATGGACATAATTGAAGAGAAGAAATCGTCACTATTGTCAAATAAAATTTCAAATTTTGAAAACGAAATCAATAAATAATTTGCTATAAAAATTAGGACTACTCTCAGCTTGTTCCTCACGTATATAAAAGTTCAGTTTTCTCTTTCTTGCCTCCAAAAAATCAAATAAAAATTTAATTTTAGAACGAAAATTTCTCTACACATAACCTCGATCGGAGCATTGTAACCGTCGTCATTCGGAAATGGTCTCTCAAAAAATCAAATTTTCGCCGAACAAAATTTTGAAACTTACCACTCAGACACAAGAGTTTAAACTCTATTCTACCAAAAGCAATTTAAATGATTTAAAACTTCAACAACATCAAACCAAAATGTTTTAAGAACAAGAAAAGTTTCATTTTCTTTAACAAGATAAAAAAAACAAGCCCATAGAAGAAAAATAGATTTCGTTCACTAAAAAATACAAAGAAAGATATATAGCAACAACCTTCAGAGTTCAAAGATGGCGTTTTAAATTTTAGCACATTTAATAACAACATTATGGTCATTAATTCCTTCTTCTCCTCAACGAGGTAGTCGACGTAGTCGTTTTTCTCCCCCACACAGTCACAACATATTAAAAGGGAAAGAAAGAAAGAAACCAGAGCAAAGCTAAACGAAATAAAACAACTCAAAAAATAGAATAGAACTCACTCACTCTCAGTCATGGTAGTTCTCGACGATCGGAGCCCTCAACGGACGATCCTAATGGTGAAGGTGAAGCCCGAGCAAGAAAGAACAACACAACTCATTTCGATTTTGTCTAACGGCGAGAACGAGAGATCGAAAAAAGTTGTTACTTTCGATTAGGTTTCGTTTTTAAGATATTTGGATTATTTTTGAAAAATCCAAATGGATAGAGAGAAAAGGAAAGTTTTGGCGGTTCTTTTTCGGTAAGATAAGCCAGAGCAACAATAGTGGTTGTAGTTGAAAAGCAACGACAAAAAAAAGATTTCACACCCTGTTCTACTGAAGGAGAAGAAACATGATGCCTATTTATTTTCTATTTTATTTAATGTTTTGTCTTAAAATATTATTTTATTATTATTTTTTATTTTTACGTCATAACAATGTTGGAAATTTAACAATAAAATAGCCAAAATAAGTTAATGTTTAAAGTTCAGTGTTAAAATTAAACATTTTAAAAGTCGAATGACCAAAATAAGTCACATAGTAAAGTTAAGTGATAATTTAAATATTTTACCCTTTAAAACATGTCATTTTTCTGTTTCTGTTTTTGTTTTTAAATATAATTTCTAAAGGACTCATTATACCCCGCTGCTGAGTACTATTAAACTAATACTTCGAGGTCCTTTTCGTCATTTGCGGAGTTATCAATTTCAAAACCCTAAGTATAAATTGATAATAATTGGACTTTCTCGCCTCAATTCGATAGCTAGAATCGTCCTCAGCAAAACCGCTCTCGGAAAACCCTAGTTTTACAAGCCATGGTAAGTATCTCTTTGCATCTATTCCGATCCTTTTTCGTAATCTAAATCTTTGTTTGGTAGCTGTGAAAAAGTTATAGGTATTTAGTACATTAAATTGAACGAAAAAGTTGAATTTTCCAGTTTCAAAGTAGTAGTGCAATGAACTCTGTGATATTTTTCTTCCTTTCAATGTTCTATGCTTGAAAGAAAAAATGAATCTAAAAGAACAAAGAATAGAAATGTGCGATGCTCTGTCTTAGTCTTAAACGGGAAATTTCAAATTGGATAGTTTCACTATCTAAATTAGACTAGATTTAATCTTATTTTCCGTGCGGAAGTTATTTTCTTAGGTTGAATTGTAACATTGGGGCCCTTTTGTTGAGTTTTTATTGGTAAAAGATAGATTTATTGATTTACTTAGGTTTTATCAGTATATCCGAGGAATTCATAGATTTATGGTATTTTGTAGTCGAGGAGAAAGGTTAGAGAGCCCAAGGAGGAGAATACTACCCTTGGACCTGCCGTACGAGAAGGCGAACATGTTTTTGGCGTGGCTCATATTTTCGCTTCATTTAACGACACATTTATTGTAAGGGATCTGGCTCTGTTTATGTTGCTCTCTTATTTCCCCCCTTGTTCATTCTGTTTAAAGTGTTATAAATTTGCAGCATGTGACTGATTTGTCTGGAAGGGAAACAATGGTTCGCATCACAGGTATGGTTTAAACTTGCCTTAGGAAACATTTCTTTTTCTATCTTGGGATTTTAGTGTCATCGTCATCATTTAAACTGCCTAGCATCGAAGGATTTTCCGAAAGTACACTGACTAGTAATTTAAAAGGCATTCAGAACTTTATAATTGAATTCATCAATTAAACAATGCGATATGCTTTGATAATCATGTCTTGATTTTGAGTTATTTTTACAAAGAGTAATTTTTTAACCTATTCCTTTTATAGGTGGTATGAAGGTGAAGGCCGACAGGGACGAGTCTTCCCCTTATGCTGCCATGCTTGCAGCTCAAGATGTTTCTCAACGCTGCAAGGTCTTATTAGCTTACCCTCGTAATTGTGGCGTAATAAACTGTTCTATGCAGTGAACTTATTTGTATTCCTGTATGTTTTCTACAGGAATTGGGCATTACTGCCCTTCATATAAAGCTCCGAGCTACTGGAGGGAACAAGACCAAAACACCTGGTCCTGGTGCCCAGTCTGCTCTTAGAGCTCTCGCTCGTTCTGGCATGAAAATCGGTCGCATAGGTATATTTCTTTCATCTTATTTCTCTCGGTTTTATCATTTCGATTCATTTCAACTCTTGTAAACTGATGTGTAATGTTTTCTTTACCGTAGAGGATGTTACCCCGATTCCCACAGACAGTACCCGAAGAAAGGGTGGCAGACGTGGAAGACGGCTGTGAATCTTTGCTTCATATCTATATTACTTGGCAGCTGTAATGCTCGGAGTTCTCTTTCTTTGTTGAACAATTTTGATTTGAGATTCAAGCTTGTTGCACATTTATAGTTTGGTAATGGATTTTGATTTTTAATTGACACTTAAAAAAACTTGTGGAACTCTCGAATCCATTGTTGAAACTAAGTTTTTATTTTTATGGAGTTATATTGTGGTTGATGGGCAGATAAGAACGTTCTGATTTTGTTTGATTGAGGTGGGATTCCATTTAGTTTAAACGAAGTAGTTGTGGCTTTCGAGTCCTAAGCTATTCGGTTTGGTTTCAAAAAAGATAATTTTGTTCGGTCATTATGGAGTCTATCTTCTTCACCTGTTGCGTTGAGGCCAAAGAAGAAGATCATGAAAACTGCGAGTCTGGTGGTTATTTCATCTTCTAAAGGTTATTGTTTCTTGTAGCCAATGTGTTTTCATGCAAGATGTAAGCATTATAGCTAATTTGGTTATATTTGTTGTCCGACTTGTTTTGGGGGAGGTCTCTTTGTCAAAAATAAATAAATATTTGAGAACGATTTGAAAAGGAACAAGTCAGTCAAGTTAGCCTTATTACAAGTCAGCTTTATTCGTGTCCATGTCCAAGGACTTTACTCGGAAGCGTCGTCTCATGATCTATCAGGCAACACGCCTATCCAATATCGTATCCTGTAGGGCCTAGCGAATGCTAGTAGCCAACCCACAGGTTCCAGACATGGCGCGATATGGGGCCCTTTGACCCCAAACCGTCCTTAGGGCATCACCCTAGAGAGACATTGTGTCAGCTTCTTGACCCCACTGCCTGTACACTTAGGCCCCACTCAAGCCTAGGAGAAGGTCACTTACACCAAGACCGCTCGGTTGCTATCACATGGCGAGGGAAAAGTGTCCCTTTGGAGAAATGAAAATTTATGAACATTTATTCTTTGATTGTAAGGACATTCTTGATGAGGATGTTATGGACTTGGAACAAGAATTACATTCGTTGTCAAAAGATGAAGAATATTTATGAACATATACTATATTATAATTAACTTTAAATTATTTGTTATATACTCTGCCAATATTTGTTTATATATGGATTAAAATATACTAGATTGATTCGTGAGTAGTGAGATACATTGATACTTTATGATTACATGGAATTATGCATCTTTAGATAATAAAACAATATTTGTTAAAAAGAGAAAAACCAAGCAAAGAAAACCATCAAATTAGTATTTGAAGATCAAACGTCAGAACATGTTCATTGCTAACCTCAATTGTTACTATGTCTTGTTGAAGCTTACAACAATTTTTAAATAGGTTTAAATATTATAATACAAGACCGGTAGAGCAGCAGGGTGCTTGGTCTAGTGGTATGATTCTCGCTTCGGGTGCGAGAGGTCCCGAGTTCGATTCTCGGAGCACCCCTTTTTTTGCTCTTTACTTGGCTAATTATTTCTTTAGTCCTTTGGAATTTAATCCCTTCAATTGGACATTAATTCTCAAACCAATATTTGAATGCTATACACTCAAATTTAGAGAGAAGTCCATTAAACGGCGAACAGAGATTGTCGTTTGAACCGGCCGTGCAATTCTCTCACACTGTTCTTCCCTCCAAAATTTCATTTTCCCGCTATCAGGACCTCACGCTTGCTTTTAAGGACTTGTTCAATTTCTTATATAAACCCTAAATCCTTAAAAATAAAACAAAAAGGTAGACGATTCCTCTTGGCGCTCAATCAGGTAATTTTTCTAGACTATATTTGTTTCCTGAGAAAAACAATTGAATCTCTTCTGAAATTTCCTTTTTCTTTCAGATCTTTCAGCAATTAACTGTTCAACGTCACCAGCTCTCACTAAACCTCACTACTAGTTTGATTTGGTACGTTCTATATCACAAACCTTTTGTTTCCTTTTTTTCTTAATGATTTTCACCACGAAGAGTAAAAAGTGTTCTCAGATTCGGATGAATTTGTGAATGAGTAGATCCGACCGAATTAACGCACTGTCGATTAGTATTTATTTAATTTTCATTTCCTGGAAATAACTTTGTGAAATTAGTAGATCCGACTTAACTAACGTTCTGCTAATTCCTTTGACCTTCAATAAACTTACGGGCTATTTTTGTTTATATTTGCTAATGGTTATAATGTGACAGGAGGGTAGATTGTTGATTATGCTTGGATTTCCCCATTAGGTTTGAATTCTGATTTAATTAGTAATAATGATTTGGCCAAACTCCATTCTCCATTGAAAATCTGTGTTTAGCTTCTTTTTCTTTTCGAATAAATTGCATTTAGCTTTTGGTTTAGGTAAAAATTGCTTCTTCTTCTTTTCTAATTTAGTGGCATGATTGTTATTAGAAATTACTTTTGATATTGGTAATGGTAAAATGAATTTATTTTTTGATGTTTTCCTATTTGTTATGCTAGATATGGATATTTCAAGCCCTGCAGCTTTCGTTAATGGAGGATTGCTCCGCATGCACGTCGGGCGAAAGGTGCGAACCGTGCTTCAGGTTACCCGGTCCGATATTGCATCCGTGATGGGAAAGTCTACCGATGGATTCCAAGTTGTTGCAAAAGGCTCTCCCCCTGTTCCTCTTACAAGTTATGTTGAGGTTATTGGTGTTGCCGAGAATGAAAATACCATCCGAGCTGAATTGTGGACCAACTTTGGTGACACATTTGGTATGCTTTTCTACTCCATATGAAAATCATGATCCTTTTGGCCAATGCAAATGTGATTGCTTTTACACATATCCTATACATTGGCGGCGAAAACTTAAAGTTTCTACAAGTGCGTAATTTTAGGGTATAGAGAGTTAGTTTAGGGTATAAGCTTTAGGGATTTAGGTGTAGAGGTTTAGAATTTAGGTATAGTTGTTTCAATTTAAAATTTAGGGTTATAATTAGGGTTTATAGGTTAGAGTTTAGTTTTTAGGGTAATATGGTGATGATTTAGGTTTTAACCTATAAACCTTAAATTCTAACCCTAAATCTTAAATTGAAACAACTGTCCCTAAATTCTAACCCCATACACCTAAGCCCCTAAACTCTAAACTAACTCCATATACCTTAAAACTAAGGCACTTGTGTAAATTTTCATTTTCACCGCCTGTGTATAAAATATTTATCCTTTAGTACATTTAATTTTGATTTTAGGACAAGCTCTTCTACATGTTTTAATAGACAGTTTGTTGGGGTAGCTGAATCCTGTTTTCCCAATGTTGATGGGTTTATTTAACTATTTAAGCAATAAGATGAACGAAGTGGTAAACTTGTACTGAATATACGTGCTTACTGATTAACATGAAAATGTGTCATGACCTGCTGACTGGCAAGTTGCTTCAAGGTTGTCACCTGAAAGTGTGTCACCCGAATATCCTAAAAATACTAACTCGTGTTCATGATGCCGGCACAATGCAGCTTCGTGAACTGAGAGTATCTTGCCGCCGGTCATTTGGTTGCGACAAAAATGAGTTTCAGCTGTTGTGCTGAACTGTTTATTGCATGATTCCAGTGTTTATTTAATCTGTTTTAATCGTGTCTGAGAAATCTTTCCTTGATGGCAGATGGTTCCAGCTATGATCAACTCTGTCGGCTAGCAAATGGAGAGTTCAAACACCTATTCCTCTAGTTGTCTTCAAATTTCTTGATCAAAAGAAAGCTTCTGGGTAAACAATGTATGTCCATAAAAATACGCAGAATTTATATGATTGAACTTGCTCATTCCGGTTGTTTGATGCTTCATGTGGATGTTTCCTTATATTATTTGTTTTCGGGTAGCTGTATTTGACATTTTTTATATACTCGTATTTGACGTGAAAATATCCATTGGTTCAATAACGTTTATTGTTTATGATACGGCCTCAAGCTTTCCTCGAATATGATTTAAAAGTTTAAATTTACAAATAATTTAGAGCAAAGATGTTGTTTTAAGGATTCAGAGAATGAGAGTTTTGAATGTGTGAAAGGCTTGAATTGGTTTTTTTTTTTGAATTGTAAAGTAATTATAAGGTAGTGTATTTGTTTATAGTTATTTTTAATTTTTGATAAAATATATATTTTATAGACATTATGATTGAATTTGAGTCTTTAACATGAATATTATTTGTTTTTCACAGAGATTACTTATTAGGTTTCATTGGGTCAAAGAATTAAAATCTTAACCATATAATTTTTTTTGATATTAAAATAAAATATCATTTATTAATTTCATTGTCAAAAGCAATAAATAAGAGAAAATATTAAAGAGTAAGATTCATATGAACACTATTACTAATAATTAGGGAACACTATTACTAATAATTAGGAGTATTCATGCTTAACTAATATACTACAACGATTAATTTATAAATTTGTTCTTAATGTAATTAGAATATCATGTTTAAAAATAATGTGTTTATTTTATTATTTAATTAAAAAAATTAACCATAAATACCTCTACGGATAATAGATTCCATTTGAGAAAATCTTTACAAATAAAATATATTTTTTGAATTTTTTTTTATTCTGACTATAATTTTTATTGAACGGAACTAAACCAGGCTAAACCAAAGTATTATTAATATTAATCTCAATACAAGAAAAATTTCAAAAAAAGACCGCTTAAAAAGTGGTTGTACACAATTCTTTATAAAAATCGTATAATGTAAGGATTATGTATAATGTACACAAATACTTATTAATTTTGTAAAAATTTATGTATGTACACAAAAATGATAAACATTTATTTATGTATATAAATTTTTACCATTTTTTAAAAAATTCGATACATTTATACAAATCTATACCATTTTTTATAAAATTTTATATACACGCCTCTTTTAGCCCGTCAATCAACATTTAATTAGTTGGTTCAAATTAATGTGGAATTTAATGAAATGAATCGGTGGGATCGGTGCATTCACAGTCCCCAATCCAAAAACCCAAACCTTTTCTCACAGAAAAACAAGTCAATTCTCCCACCTCCACAAATCTCTGATCAAACAAAGAAAACAACTTTAATTTAATCAAAACCCAAAGCTATGGCTGGAGTCCTTAACATCCCCAAGCTCCCTCGTGTCTCACCACTTACCTTTCGTAAACACTCAAAACCACCTTCCATTTCCATTTCAGCTTCTTCACAAACCTCAGACCCCCAACCCAATACTCCTTCTATCAGTACCAAGGAAGTTCAGAATCCAAGCTTTGCTTCTTCTTCTTCCACAACAGCAGCAGCTTTATCCTTTGCTCCTCCTCCAAATTTCAAGCCACCAGAGCCAAAGAGGTTTGGCATTAGACCTGATAAGATTTGGGATATCATTGGAGCTTGCCTTGCCTTGTTCTTCCGCTTGGGAACTGGTATTTTTGTTTCTGGGTATGTAATTCCCCCTTTTCTTTTCATCTTTTGTTTAGCTTGGTTGCTTTTCATGTGAAAATTGAAGGGTTTATATTGAATTTAATGAAATTTTAGTTATGAGGTAACTAGGATGATATTTGGTATTTTTGGCTCTGGTAAATGGCTTTGAGTTTGCTATGAAAAATTAAAGCATGAACATGGGAATCAAGTTGGATTCTTTAGCTTGATATTTTGGTTATATGCATCTCTGGGAATTTTGTTAAATTATACTTAGTCCTGCCTTGCTGGCCTTTCAGTTAATTAAAAAAAAGAAGCCTTTTACTACAATCCTATAGGCTATATTCGTGGCATTCAGTTGATGGTTCATGGTAATGTCATTGGATTTTCTATGTTTCTTCTAATACTAGTGTTTCTTTTTGTTTCGTGGCAGCTATTCCGCGTCTCTTGTTTCCAAGGATGAGATTCCACCTGACCACTATAGTTTAGAAATAGGAGGTATGGGGTCAATCCGTGTCATTTACTTTCAGAGTTGAGCTTCTCTTTGTCTAAATAGTATTGAAATTTCACAGTTAAATGTTGATTGGATACCATTTTTAACAGGTTATAAGCTGAAAGAGACATCAAAGATCGGCCCTCGTCCAGAGAAGCCTATTGAGATATATGAGTTTGAAAGGTACCCAACTTCTCTTTTCTTTTTCCCTTGTTTAATGTCTTTTATAATTGTCAGCTTTCTTTATCCTTCAATCTATGTGTATGGCCTTTGTTGTCGTATTTTTCCCTGTAGTTTTTCATGTTTCATTTGTGATGATGAAAAGATTGACTCTGTATGCTTCATTTTCTGCCTTCAAATTATGATAACGGTGGACCTCATGCAACTCCAGCTGTCCATTCTGTCGAAAGGTAGTATATAATTCCCATCAATATACACTTTGTTACTACTATATCATTCAATAATCAGGTTTTCTTTATGGAAGATTAATGTGATGGAGCAATTGTCCCATTGGATACTATCTTACACTAACTTGACATGACATGAACGGTACGCAGGTTAGGGAAATTGTTTCAATTTTGGATCTTGATGTTCTGTTTTATCCCTGCCCCAAAAATGGTCCGACTTTTCGTCCCAAGGTTACTGAGATGGGTGGGAAGCAGCAGTTCCCGTACATGGTTAGATATTATTTTAATCCAAAATTTGGTAGTAAATAATTCACATCTATTAACACTTTGTTTTAAGGACATTAAAAAAGAATGATGTTGGGAGTTCGACTTCATGATTTGTTTCTGGTTTCAGGTGGATCCAAATACAGGAGTTGCTCTGTATGAATCGGATGAAATAATAAAGTATCTGGTTCGAAATTATGGTACATGTAGTTGCATCAACATACTATTGCTATCTTTCTTTGGATTGGTGTTTAATTTTTTTTTATCTCCGTATCATATTTGTGGATATTCAATACTAGACACATACATTTAATCTTCAATTTTCATATTCGTGTTTCATTACTTTTCCTAGGTTAAGAGCTACCTTTGTAACTTGTCTTGCTTACTAATACTACCTCCTCTAGGCTGATGCGTATTTAAGATACCTTTTGCTACCGACGACCATCAGCCTACTCATCTAGTTGTTCTATCTTGTTTTAGGTGATGGAAGAGTCCCTTTCATGCTATCACTTGGTCCGCTGACGGTTAGTGTTTTTTTTTTTCCATGGCTAAGTATTTTTCTCGCTTTCTTTGAAATGTTCCTAAAACCTTCTTGTATTGCAGACATTGACTGAAGCCTTTGCCATGATTGCTCGCTTGGGAAAGGTAAAACAGACGGAATTCTTATTTTATTAGTCTCAAAGTATCCATGAGAAGCTCTTTTTATGCTTTATTAACTTGTTTATGATGTTGCTCCTTCTCTTTATTTTTCTTAAGAGTATTTGTGTTTGACAACTTGTCCAACACGTAGGTATAAAAGATATGACCTTTCTATTACATGGAAAACTTTAGAAATAAAAATATTGAACATTTCCATGTTAGATATATACGCATATCAACACTCAAGTCGCACCGTGTCCAAGTAATCTTGCTTGTTTATAACCTAAAGCAATTATGCTGAATTTTATTCCATACATTTGCCTTCCGGAAAATGCTACGAGGACCCTAACATAAACCTTATGAATTATGATGTTCCATGCAGGGAACTTATTACACTCCATCAAAATTGCCTCCCAAACCACTTGAGATATGGTCATTTGAGGTAGTACAATATTAAAATTCTCAAAATTTTAAGATATTGATGTTCAGCAATTTAGGCTCCTTTCAAAATCCGAGGCAACGATAATTTCTCAATGATATGTGTAGAAGTATTGCTATGGTTTTTATATATACACTCGTACACACAAGTTTTGCCCTTAAAATGTTTTGACTTTCCTTTTAGGGATCCCCATTCTGCAAGATTGCTCGAGAAGTGCTGGTGGAATTAGAGTTGCCACACATTCAACGCAGGTAAAAGTCTAAATAATCACTCCGCTTGATTAGGGAAATTTGTTGAATATTCAAATTCTATCTAGCTTCATAGACCCTAGTTTGAGCCATTTGTTCAATTAACGCTCCGGGTAAAAAAAATTCCGTGTGAATTTGAATCGTGATCATCATCATACTTATTGTAGACTATTTGCATTTGCATGTGCACTGAAAGTTGTGAACAAGGTTAAGATATATCAGGCCTTGAACCTTGATCATTCACATCCTTAAGATTTCAATCATTTTGGCGTATCATTGTTGGTATTCATTTACTTGTTCGAGTTTCAAGGGGTTCACCAAGACAATTTTATCAACTATAGTTATCCGTTTTTTTCTTCCTTTCTATTAGTTGTCCACGAGGTAGCCCGAAACGGAATATCCTATACGAGAAAGCTGGGCATTTTCAGGTACATTAGAACTTCTGTTAACATGTTTTCGACTTTCACAAAGTTCATAAATGGCGTTTTCTAAAAAATGGTTGACAATTACAGGTACCTTATCTAGAAGATCCAAACACTGGGGTGCAGATGTTTGAAAGTGCAGAGATAGCAGATTACTTGAGAGCTACATATGCTCAATACTAATAGAAACCTCTTCCCATATATGTTATCCATCATGTATTGTGTTATTATAGGTTCCCCATGCCCATATTGGCGTCCGAAACTCTCATATACGAAGCATGTAGGGTTAAGTTTAGTTTGTACATGTTACCTGAACTCGAAGATAAATAATGTGGAATAATGGCAACTTTTTACGTATATTTGAAGGATCTTATCAGTGATCACCATAGAAATAATCTCATCTTTGATTTTTCATCAAATTCACTCTATACAAGCTTCTTAGGTTTTATTTTAAGCATTGCACTTGAAAACATTTTCTAACCGAAACGGAAGAAAAACACTATGCAGAGGGGTATTCAAGCTCCAGGATAGCGCGATCGTCCTTTCTTCTTCAGGAACTCTGGGATGTCGAATGAACCGCCTTCGTTGAAAGGTCGCCTATTGATTCCAAGGCCAGTATCTCCCTGTGCTACATGACCTGCCTGCGGTTTTCAATGGGAGTTCAGTATACATTGGCGTATGAAAGAGAGATGAAGAAAGAGAGTTGACGCGTACCTGAAGGGGCCTTCCTTCGCTTTCTTCTTGGCGTTTGAATCCCGTTGCGATTAGGGTTATAC
This sequence comes from Hibiscus tridactylites, assembly GCA_958450335.1. Lineage (NCBI taxonomy): Eukaryota > Viridiplantae > Streptophyta > Magnoliopsida > Malvales > Malvaceae > Hibiscus > Hibiscus tridactylites. The sequence goes on along the minus strand of OY288266.1, from coordinate 347,640 downwards.
TTACCTATATAAAGACCCGAAAATGGTGTTTGTCAACAAGCTAATGATTCATCATGAAGTTTGCAGTAGAAGGTTTTGCTGGTCTATGAAACATAACCTTGTTTATTTACCTAAATGAAACAAACAAAAGAGAATACCAGCATATAAAGACTCGGCATATTCATGTAGGACACAGACTGCACCCGACACATCTTCCATTAGCGCAATTCAACAGCAGCATCTAAATCTGGCCTAATTCTACAGACCTTCGAATATTTTATCTATTTTGAGAACTTGATAACAACAAATAAGCCTTTAGGGAGCAGAGATGCAATACCGTTGTCAATCTCATTGCTAGATAAGGCTGAGATAAACAGAAACTAGATATAGGAGAACTATCTACTGACATGAATGCAAAGGCATCTCGAATCGAACCAACATGCGGTCTACAGAGTAAAGTTCATTCTTTATTGCAGGTTTTATTCCTACTTCTCGGAGTGGTTAAATCATAGAATATGCTTTATTAAGACTACAGTTAGACATCAGACGCCTGCTCAAAGTATAGTGACAATAGAGGTATGCAGATGACTGTTTGCGAGTCTAAACTTCGGCACGAGTATGTATGATGTGTTGACAAGCATTAACTTACTTGGCCACTAAGTGATGGATCAATCACTGCTCCAAATATTAGATTGGCAGTTGGATCTACAAGATCATATATAACCTCGGCCGCAGTATTAACCTACAGAAAGTCATCCAATGTCAAATCATGCATATCAACAGAGAAATAAAACATGAAGCCATATTCTAAAACAAGTGGAAAATTCAAGATAATCAAGGTCTCGGGCGTATAGTATTCCAGTCACTATGTAGTATTCATTACTATACTAGTATTTCTAATTATTCTCTCGTCCGATACTGCCCATATCAGATATGGTGGGCTTGCTCAAGCTTAAATAAATCTTCTCTTACCTTGAAGGGCTCCACTGCCATATGACTAAGAATTTTGCGCCAGAAAAAAAAAGGCAGATATATAGTGCAGTGAGATAATACATTAAGGGTCAAATCCCTCTCCCACAGTCTGCCACGAAACACACACAGACAGAGGGTTACCTCAAACAAAGTTAAATCACTTCCACCGGTTATGTTCCAAACAATTCCGGTAGCCCTTTCTATGCCAAGATCCAACAAAGGCGATTGAATAGCATTTAGTGCAGCATCTCTTGCCCGTGTTTTCCCTACAAACCAGAAAGAAACAATTAGAACATAACGACCTATTCAAACCAAGTGAGTTGTCAACTTTCCAATCTGAAAAACTAATTTATCATTTCACAAACCAAAACATCATGATGGGAAGAGATTAAAGGAAAATAAGACATGTAAAAATTTGTTTCTTTCAAGATAAAACATCGATGCATACTGCCAATGAAAGGAAAGAAAGGATAGAAACTAGACAGACTAAAATCACTTCTACTTCTAGGGGGGAGGGGGAACTGAGGTAGAAACTTTATGCATTCAAAATCAAAGATGCTAAAGATCTTTACCAGTTGCCGTTCCTATCCCCATCAGAGAAGAACCTGCATTCGCCATTATAGTTCGCACATCTGCAAAATCCACATTCACTAGCCCTGGAATCTGCAATAAGGAAACACAACCAATTAGAGAGTGCAGAAGTATGGTTCAAACCCTGAAGTATGCTTCAAGGTTTTTTCTGCCTGAGACGTCACACATATGAATGGGAAGTCAAGCTGATATGCTTATTTTTACAGGCTCCAAGGTTCTATTCCAGAGTTTGGGAAATCAATAGATTTAGCAGTACCGATGTGTATGACCAAAGTTATCCAGACTAAAAAACACACAAAGACACTACCGCTGCATTCTGATAACATATAGACCCAAGAAAATAATGAGCCTTAAAATAAATAGCATGTTTGATAATGAATCACAATTACTATTTACTAGAAAAGAAAGTGAGATGTTTCATCAAAAAGTGTACTCCGCAAGTATTATATGGATAAAGAGCATACCAGTTTTACCACCCCAAAGCCTATGACTACAAACTTCATATTGAAAAGGGAAAAGAGAGATGGAAAGAACGTCACCAAACTATTAGTTCATCCTTTCCATCTAACAGACCAGAGAAGTAAACCATTTTTAGCCAAAAAATAAAGGTGCGTGGATTTTTCACCTATTGATCAAAATATATCATAAGAATATTCCCATGTGGTCATCAACAACATTGGAAGGACAGCCTCAATTTTCAAGGACTATGTGAGGAGAAAGAAAGAAAGAAAGAAAGAAAGAAAGAAAGAAAGAAAGAAAGAAAGAAAGAAAATGGCATTACAATTCTGTTTCCTTTATCTAAATATTTGGGTTTCATCTCTATCACGAGATTATACAGATAGATTAGGAGGTTGTCAATAGTTTCTGGAAGCATTCCATACCGTAATTATATCGGAGATACCACGCACACCTTGACGAAGAATATCATCAGCTAGATTAAATGCTTCTGTTACTGGAGTAGACGGTGAAACTGCAGTCAACAACTTGTCATTCGGGATAACGATTAGTGTGTCAACATTTTCTCTAAGTGCTGCAATTCCTTCCTGTGCTTGAACAGCTCTCCTTCTTCCCTCAAAAGAAAAAGGGGTAGTCACAATACCAATAGTTAATATACCCATTGACTTTGCAACCCCTGCAATTACAGGAGCTCCACCAGTTCCAGTCCCTCCACCCATTCCGGCCTGCAAATGCAAGCTTGAAATCCTAGGTAAAAACGTTAAAGGGAGATACTAGAAGACGGAGGAAAGGTAAGACCTTATGTTCTCATACTAATTTTTGACTCGGAAAATATCAATCTATGAAAACACCACTTGCAATAGTACCAGAACAAGAGGTTCCACAAATGGCAATTTAAAAGACCAAAGTATCAGGAGCACAAATGAATCTTGAACAAAATTAGTTAATGAACCACCAAAATACAAGAAAAATCAAACTGTAGGAAAAAGTATGATTGGATATACGATGTTTAACTTAAATGGCTATAGACAAGCATCTGATGCTTAGAATGTATAACAACTTTGCAGTTGCAGAAATAAAACGTCACTCTTACCAGTCGGCGTTATAGACTTTGTACATTACTCATTAACCATTCAGTTGACTGAATAAGTTTCATAAAACAAGAAATCGCATCAGTAGCCAGATTAGTTGTGTTTATAATATGACTGATGAATATTCTCTCTAAATATGAAGCTTGAAATATTTTCTTTGAAAAATATCCTTGACTAGTCTCCAAGAGGGGTCTAGTTAATAGAAAGTTCTAAAAAAAAGCCTAAAACAGAGGAAATTCATATCAAAGCCACTCATAAAATCATATTAGTAATAGTACTAGTAATAATATAAAAAATCTACCTAAATGGTCAAGGATAGGAACTTACAGTTACAAAAACCATATCAGCACCATAAAGAGCCTCTTCTATTGACTCCTTGCTTTCTTTGGCAGCATTCATCCCAATCTCAGGGTTTCCACCGGCACCAAGACCCCGAGTCAGCTCCTGACCAATTTGCAAACGATTTCTGGGAAAGATAGGTGACAATTTCAGGGCTTGAACATCAGTGTTAACAATCCAGAACTCAACACCCTTCAATGAGCTCTCTATCATGCGATTAACAGCATTTGATCCACCGCCTCCAACACCAATGACTTTGATCTTAGCTTCATTGTAGTTACTTGAATCAGACACATCTCCTAACCTCTCCGGACTAGAGCTATCCTTTCCCGGGTTGGTTATTATAGGGTTCCCTTCACCTCTAAGCATTGAAACTTCCGTGTGCATATTCAGAAAATGGTCCTTATTCTGATACGGACTGACGCTATGAGAGTTGGAGGAACATCTAAAATGAGACACAGTAGGCCTTTGGCTCGAAATCGAGGACCCACTTTTCCCATCACACATTTTAAGGCAGCTAAGTTTCCCTAAAGGATTCTCCTTTAACACCCTCCCCCCAAGAACATTAAGTACCCCCATTGATCTAGTATCCGAAGGCCTAAAATACGGCGATATCGATATAGCATTCGCCATTTTACCGCCAGCACTAAGAAATCAGATTTCACTTCAACTATGACACAAACCAGAAAACTTAAAAGACTCCCAAATAGCTTAAATTTCAAGTTTCACAAACAAATTCTCTCTTAACACCTGCATAAAACACACAATAAAATCAAAACTACATTAAACAAAGATTCAGAAATTAACCCATTAGCTCAAGCACGATTGTTACTCATTTAGCAGCAGCACCTTAAAAGTAAAAATAAAAATAAACCTCAAACCCAAAGCTAAATGCTTGAAAGACTATACTTTTCTAAATTGAAGAGCACAATGAGCTTCAAAATGTAAAGTATAACATCAAACAAATTGCAACTAAAACCCAGAACCATAATTAGAAGAGAGAAAAACAAGTGTATAAATTACAAAAAGAAAATGCAAATGGAATTAAAAAAACAAAATGGAATCTGGGTTTTGAAGAGGAAAAGAAAAGAAACCTGAAAGAGATGCAGAGTCCAGATAACAGAAACAACCAAAGGTCGGGCTGGAAATTAGAGGAATGGAAAAAGGGGCTCTTTTTGGATTTAGCTATGAGAATTCGTTTGTCAGGTTGTAGTCGAGAAGGAAAAAACAAATAAAAAAAAGGAGAGTGGTAAAATACTAAAATCTCAAGACATGAATTTATGAATCGTTTCCAGGGTTTTAACATCGATGTGAATTTATGGTCTTTAAATTTCAAAAAAAAAAAAATCGGTTTATTCCCGTTATTTTAAAACGAAATGTTGATTTTAGGAAAATTGGGTTTGAATAGTTTTTTTATACTATAAGATATGCGCATTTAAATTTTTACTAATATTTTTTGAATTTTATTTTTAATATTTTTATATTTTATAGTTTATGCTGTTTTTTTATTTTATATTTTTACCTATTTTTAAAAACTTTAAGAGCATTTTATTTTTAGTAATTATATTTTATAGCCCAAATTTTATGGGCTAATTATGTTTTAAGCTTAATAATTTTAAAATCATTACAATTAAATCTTTGTCCATTCATTGCTTTTCCCAAAAATTTTATGGTTTATTATTATTTAGAGCCATATAATTTAAAATTAATAAAATTAAAAAATGATAATTACTATTTTTACGAATACGGTATGTATATTTCTTATTGTTTTTATTAACAATGTAGTTGTATCATTTCCCAGATAATATTACATTATAATTGTATTCCTTTTTTATTAACTAGATAGATATTACAATCTTAAAGCAAATGTCGAGATTCAAACTCATACGATAATAATAATAATGAGTCTATTCCATTAGTTCTTCAATTGTCTAGTAGTACTCTGACTGTGTATGTTGAGTTATCACATATATTGATTGTTGAATTGATGGACAATAGCATGGAGTGTGGTAATAGTTGGAGGGTGTGTCATAAAAGTATAGTGTCAAAATTTTTAAATATAAATGATTAAATTTATCAAATTGTTTCGAATTAAGATCAAATTAATAAAATACATAAGTTTTAGGATTAAATAAGACGTGTGTGCAGTTTCGTTCGCGCTTTAGCTGGGAATTTAAGTTTGCACATAGAGAATTGAACAATGTAGCTCATGGCTTTGCAGTAAAGGGGGTTAGCAGGTGGAGAACTGGATGTGGGCGTGTCAACCAGGCTAATACCCAGTGTCACGAGGTGCAAGGTCGGTCAAAGGAAACTGTCATTTGACCGGGGCTTTGGCGGCAGGTGCTGGAAATCTTGGTTACGATGTTGGGGGATTGTAGGTTTCTTTGATACGGTTCGATTTTTTGTATGTAATTTGTTAAATATTTGATGACTTTGTAACTTGGTTTTAATTCGAATTATCAATATATTGAGTCACTCTTTTCTCCCATTAGGTTGTAGGGAGTTTTTAATGAGGCCTCCTTTTCTTTTCAAAAAAAAAAGTTTTAGGACTAAATTTGTTATTATATCAAGCTCTTGTTTCAATTTTAACGACAAAGTGACTTGTTTGCCACAAAATTTCAATTAAGTAGCCTATTTATTCTTAAACCTATAATTGAGTGACTGAATTATTAATTTTAAAAGAATAATGAAATATTTGTTCCTAAATTTAAAATTAATTAACTCAATTGTTATTTTAAAAGAAAAATAATGATTGAATTCTTACTTTTAAAATAATTAAAGACCTCCGATAAGGTGGTGACATGTGTCACCACCTTATTGAATGATTAATTTATTTTATTAGATTAAAATTAGGACTAAATTAATATATTGTATAAATATATAGAACCAAATGTGTAATTATACCAATTTTTTAATCAACTTTTTTGTTTTTTAACACCGGGTGGCTTAATTGGAACCATTTAAATAGTTAAGTGGTATATTTGATAAAATTAAAAATATAGTGATCAAATCGACACCAACCCTATAATTTGGTGGTCACTGATGTAGTTTACCCTAAAAAATATTGAATTCTTACCTTTTAAAAAAGGAGTGATATATTTGTTACCAAACCTATAACTAAGTGACCTCTAGTGTAATTTACCCTTAAAAAAATCAACTCTTTCTCTAAGGCTGGCACTCGCTCTCCATGCTTGCGGTAGCATATTTCGCGCGAGTTTGGCTTCAATTCATAATCATGTACGACTTCAAAGTAAAATGCCTTTGTCGCTCCAAATTTACATAGACGACTTTCAATCTCGAGTTTTCTCTAATGGCACCTGCCCTTCTTTTCAATTAAATCTCCGTCGATGAATTACTTCATTTCTTTCGCCTTGCTCTCCGGCAGCCTCCCCTTCTCTCTTCTCTTCACCGCCGTAGACGAATCAAAACAGTAAGTACTGCCGAATTTACTAGTAATTCATTGTCAAATCTTACTTTGATTTTGTAAGTTTCCTTTAATTACTTGAGTTGAATTTCGTTTCGTTGCTTTACAGTTTTATCTCCGTTGTGGAGAAGACTTTCCGGTGAAGTTGACTTGCTTCGTCTTTCTGTTGTTGTTCTGAATCGGGAGAAATCGTTAGCGATTTTGATTGTTTTTCGATTTAACGATTTGATTAGTTCTGAGTTAAATTGGTCTGAGTCCGTTCAAGATGATCAACGGAGACAGTGTTTTCGGCGATATTTTAGAACTTCCTCTTACCACCAGCTGGGAATTTGGTATCGAGTCTACGCTAGGAGAGCTTGAGAGCTCGAATGAAAATGAAAGCAAGAAAAGAGACTGTGCATTAGTTTCCGATCACTTACCGGAAAATAAGAGGGAAGACACGAAGAAACAGAGCCGGCGCCGGCGAACCTTTTATTTCGGTGGATGGTCAAATCCCCAGCAACAACCAGAAACGACAACAGAAGCGGAGCGTTCGAGAGAGCAGGGGAAGAAAGATGTGGCAAAAGGTGCAAAGCTTTTAGTGGATCGAATCGACAGACGAATAAAGACCGTAAAGTCTCTTAATCCAACTTATTCAAATTCAATTTTAGCAATTCAAAAATATTTTCAGCGAATTCATATTCAATTCTCATCATGGCTATTTAGTAAATACATATGCTGATTGTACGCATAATTTTAGGTCAGAAGTGCGAGCTGTTATAGTTATATTAGAAGTTTATGAGGGTAAGAACTTAGATTATGAATAGAAATATATGAGTTAGATCAACTTATACAGTGTAAAATTCTTTTAAGTTTTATATGTTTTTTGGGTCGTTAGATGAGAGAAATTGATGGCTGAGATCAACTTTTTACTTTTTTTTTCGATTGGTATTCTTCACATAATCTACTGTTAATTTCAGTGATCCGTTTCACTCATCCAACGATAAAAAAAATTAGTAAAAGTTGAAGAGTTTTACACTGTATAACTGGATTCTAACCCATAAGAATTAGATCAACTTACACTATAAAACTCTTTTAAGTTTTACACGTTTCTTGAGTCGATGAAGGAAGGAAATTGATGGCTGAGATTAATTTCTTATTCTTACTTTTTTTAGAAGTGCCACTGCCGTGATACCCCTAGTTTATACTTATTGCACCAACTGACTGTGTGTTGTTTGTTAACACTTGTTGTGTGTATATTTGGTGACATGAAGCGCAAGAGTGCAGATATGGAGTCTAAGATATTGGCATATAAGACAATTGCCATGAAAGCCTCTCATCTCTCACCAGAATTCCATGACTCTCTCGAGCAAGTAGAAAAGCAATGGACGCCGGGACCTGATCTCCAAAAACTTAAGCAATATATCAAGAAAATCGAGGTCGATTTCAAGGAAGATCGCTTAACAGAAGTCGAGGTAACTCAGGAATTTCTAGAAGTGGAAAAGGAGTTAAAACAATTAGATCAACAGCAAGAGGTATGCCGATCTTCATAGTTCTAATTCTAAACTTGATTTAAATGCTAAATCTCCCATTTAACTTTCTAACTTGGGTTTTCAGGACTTGAAAAAGACAAGGGAGCCTGATGCAACCTTCACAAAAAATACGGTATGATTCTTTCTTTATCATTGATATTATTTCTTGTTTATATACCTAATAAAAAGCCATTTTCAGTTAAATTACTTGTATAGGATGTGAGTGTCAAATACGGAGTTTATGCCGGACACAAGTATGCTTAACTTTTTTAAGTTTCTTTCATTGAATTATTGGATGAATGTAAATTAATTGTCAAGATTAAACATTTCTTTTTTTTTCTCTTAAAATTTTTCACATTTCAAACTATTAATCTCACCTATTAATTTATATTCATCCAATAATCCTAAATTAGTGTAAAACTAAAAAAAATTCATATAATGTAAAAAATCCTTTTATATATACATATGGCCTCCTAGATGTTGCAACAATAATAATACCAACTTGAAGCTAAGACTTACCTGATTATCAAGAAAAATCATAAATGATCATAATTAAACCTATATCCAAATATGTGTACATCGATAGATTTACCAGATGGGTTGGGATGTATCCCCTTCCCAATTTTTTACTATAAAATATAATGAAGCTTTTTACTTATTTAAGTCTCTAATTTTTAATTATAGTGTGTGTTTTTACAAATTCTAATTTTAATTATAATCCTATCTAAAAGGGAGGGGAGATGAGACTTTAAGGGAAGGAAGAAGATGTTTCTAATACATCTAGAACCTATAACTAAATAAAATATAAGGTAACAAATTAGATGAGCAGCTTGGCCAACCGACCAAACGTGCTTAATTAATTATTATAATATTTTGTTTATTATATTTGTTTAGAAATCTCATTTAAACCTATAATATGATGAACACATATAATGTATCATTCTCAAATCCATAGATTCATTTAATAATGTGGCTTAGTATTGAATTTCGAAATCCATGCGTTTTTTTACCTTTTTAATGTATAATCAAATTAAATCTCAACTAAATAGTTTTATATTAATCTATAGTCATTTGATGAATATGATGGAAGGATGAGATTAAAAATTAAAAAATAAGGTGAGAAAAAATAAAAAATTTTAATCTCATCCATCTATTATATTCATCCAATAGTCATAAATTACTGTAACACTATGTGAGTTTTACACCACCTAACTTGATATATATATGAAAATAATTTGATACAAAAGCTTGTGTGAACTTCAATTTTAGGGTTGATAGTTTATGGTTTAAAGCTTTAGTGTGTAAGGCGTAGAATTTAAGGTTTATGGTTAGAATTTAGAGTTTAGGGTTTAAGGTACTAAGGATTGGGATTTAGATTTTAAATTTTATAGAAGAGTTGTGTAAATTTTTTTACACAGCTTGTGTATCAAAATATAACCTTTATATATATGGGTTAGGATCCACTTATACTATGTAAAACTCAATTAGTTTTACACCTTTTTCGACCTTGGATGAAGGTAATAAATGACTAAGATTATTTCCATATTTTTTTACTGTGATAATTTTCACATTATTTACTGTTAATCTCATCCATCCTATAACAGATGAATCTAAATTTAAATCTTCAAAATTCATAATTCCAAACATAATGCTACTATCAAATTATGACTTGCCTTGTATGTTTATTGTTTTAGTTTCCTTCATCTCATCATCAATTGATTATTACTGGTGATCAAAATCATGGAAGCTTGCCTGAAAACTTAGAATCTAAAGTTAATTATTTGAGAAGTCAACTTTATGACAAAGACAACAACAAAGTGGAATACAAAGAATTTCAAGGTTTAGGAGAGGCATTGAAGAATACAGCCTGGGGGAAAACTCCAGACTACCTCCAACCGATTGCGCTTCGAATCGAAACGGCTCGCGGAAAAGCTACCGAGGTTGCCCATATCGCGATTCAAGTTCCGGTCTGCGCCGCAATCAAAGAGATGGAGGATTTCGCCGTCGAGGATTTGGACTGGGATACGTTGAAGAAGTGGGGTGCGACACTCAACAGGGCAGAGGAACTTGGTTTTCATGTGGCATTTGCTGATAACCTGTTGAAGAAAAACTTGCTCGCATTTGCTTATTCTACAACCATTGGTCGAGACTGAACTTTAGATTAATTTCTATATTTATTTTTCTCCATTTGGAACTTGTTTTTGGAATGGTGTTTGTACTCGTAAATCTACACTGGAATACATACATGGTTTGGTATATGAACTATATCTGAGATTGTGTTTGTGTATTTTGTGTACTTAATTTGTTTTGTTATGTTCAACGAAGTATAAGATTCATAACAAAATCTCACGAACCGAAACGGTTGTTGTTTCTAGAAGTTACGGGTTCGAACACCAACAACTGCAACATAGTGATTGAACATGTATATATTCAAAACAGATACTACTTGTAATCACCTTAACTTTCAAAAAAATATCGTAACAAAATCTTTGAAAAAGACTTCACGTTCTATATATAAATTATAGGTTTAATCTTATGTGTTTTAATTTGTTTCCTTTTTAATTTTGTACTTTTGATTTTTGAATTTTCAGTCTTGACTCAGACGATATAAAGATGATTGTATTAATTTATCGGAATATAAAATGATCAATGGTAGAACTTAATGAAAGAGTTTGAGGCATGTTAAAATCTTTAAAAAAAATTAGAGGCTTGGATTAAATTTTAAAAAATTAATGGCTTAATTTATATATTTCAAATAATTTGGGGTATAACTAAAAAATTTAATAATTTTGAGAGGTTTGAGGAAAAAATTTAAAAATTATGAGAAGGAATTTAATTAAAAATATTCAAAAATTTAAAGCTCAATAAGAAATTTTAAAAATTTTGAGGGGTCAAATTAAAATTTTAAAAATATTCAAATATTCAAAGATTATACTTCACAACATTCCCACAATATAGGGACTAATCAAAGATTTTGACTTTTTTTTCCCTGCAAAACTCGCGCACGGTTCACTGTAACTTCGCGCGCGCACTCGAGCTCTTGGCCTTGTTTCTTGTTAATTAAATCCCCATCCGAATCCCTTCGTTTCTCCCCTTTGGTCTTCTCTCTTCTCTACGATGCAGGAAGCAAATCAAAACAGTAAGTGCTACTGAATTTACTAGTTCATGATCAAATCTTGCTTTGATTTCTTTAATTACTTGAGGGAATTTCGTTCCATTTTTGTTTGTTTGTAATTCTATATCAACATTTCGGTGTCGTTGACTTGCTTGTTCTTTCGATTTCCGTTCTGAATTGTGAAAAATCCGTTTGTGCTTTGGTTGTTGTTTTCGGTTTAATGATTTCGCCTGATCTGAGTTAAATTTTCTCAGACCTGTGCAAGATGGCTGAATGCGAATTGAGCATTTCACAAGATATGCAGGCCTCTTTTCTCTTAATGCGAGCTCTCAGTTCTCTGTGTTCTGCTTTCCAAGACATTGAAGAGCTCCTGGAAATCGCGGGCAAGCACGAGGAAATGGAGCAACTATCGCAGTTTCACCAATGTTCATATTTACTAGATTGTTCTCAAGGCCTTTGCTGGGACATTGATATTGAAGCACAATATGAATGCAGAATCCAGACGATGCCCGATATTTTCCATTGGAAACCGTGGATCTCGATGTTGAGTGGAAGCAGGAAAAGAAAGAGGGATTTAGTTCCCAATATCTTATCGGAGGCAGAAATGGTGAAAGTTTGCAAAAAGAAGGTAAGTCTCTTAATTGAACTTAGTAATTCATATTCAATTCACATTTTTTCTGTTTATTAAGTATTATACATATAAGTTGAATGTAAAAAGATCCCACATCGACAACAACGACGACACTGTAAGGCCGGTCTCGGCAAGTAAAATAAAGGGAAAAACCTTAGAGAACCTTAGAGAATAAGTTGTTACCTCCAAAACAGTGGAAATACTTGCATTGATAATGTCTTTGTGTTGTTTCTTAGTACTTCTTTTGTGTGTTTATTAGCTGAATAAGGACAATATGGAAGATATGGAGCTCACAACTTTCCTAGCCCGTAATATGATGAGTATGAAAGCCTCTCATCTTTTACCACAAGTTATCGGCCCCGCCAAGCAAATCAACATTCATCGGCTAGTTTTGTCTAACCTCATAAAGCTGCGTGTCCTCCGAATTGAGGGCAAGTGCATGGAAGCTAGTTTAGAAACAGACGGGGTGAAGTCGTTATTACTCAAACTAAGAGAGCTAAACAAATTAAATCAGCCACGGCTAAAGGTATGTTAATATTTACAAATTTAATTATTGAGTTTAGTTTTATGATCCAAACATCTACTTGAAAAAACTTGGGAATCTTAATGCACTCTTCCTGATAATATGGTATTCACATTAATATAATTATAATGTTATGTCCCGACAATTCGGGTTTATGTGTTGGGTTTGGATTCATGCCAGAACAAATATGTTCTGCTTTTTTCTAAGTTTTCTCATGTTTTGGTGGAAGCTTGGATGGTCATATCTGATACCTTTATCTGAATATGTGTTGGTACATTACTCATCTATTAATCACATCACAATATAATGCCTTTTCTCATGCAGTAGACTCTTTTTTAGACCTAGCAAAACACTATTTTCAACTATGTTAGTTGGATTCAGTTTAAGTTTCGGATGTGGTTTGCATTTAATTCTAAATTTTTCATGTATTTCGAGGAACCCTTTTTTGTTTTTTGGCCAGAATTTCAAGGAACCTTGCTTTTAGGATTCTCTCTCTGGTGCTCCAGTGTTGCATGCCCTGTTGCATTGAAAATAATACTTAGTGTTGAAACTTTCTAAGCATTGAAAATACTATATATGGTTGAAACTATAAACTTGAAACCGAAAAAAAACAAAATGCATATCGTACTTGATTAATTTGTTCTCTATCTATATCTATCGTCCCTCTCTGTGTTTTTTTTTTTCCTTTTCCCCTTCTTTCTTTTGGTTCTGTATATTATCAGGTCTTAATGTCTTAAATTTCAGGAAGTTGGCTTCTGGACTATGAAAAAAGAGGTATGATTTATACACAAACACATGATATTGGTTGGCCATGAATTGTAGCAATCTCTCCAAGTTGCATGTGAAAACTTGAAGAGACTTGCCATCGTTGATTGCTCCTCTCTGTTTGTTTTTTTTAATATTTCCTTCTTTCTCTTAAATTTCAGGAAGTTGGCTTCTGGATTATGAAAAAAAAGGTATGATTTATACACAAACACATATGATATTGGTAGGCCATGAATTGTAGCAATCTCTCCAAGTTGCATGTGAAAACTTGAATTTTGAAAGTAGTATTTACATGTGTAACTATCTCTTAAATCCATGAATTTATTATCAAAATGTTATTTAAAACTGAATTAAAAAAATGCTATGTTTTTATATTTTTCAAATGCATGATCATACATCTTATATCAGTTGATTTCTACATAATCATATATACAACATTCTCACAATTTATGTAGTAAATGAAATCTAAATCCAAAACTTCAACATACATGTTTCCAAAAGTAGCACTGATATATCATTGCTCTGAAATTATGACTTGTTTTCCATGTTTGTTGTTTCAGTTTTATTCTCCAAGGCCATTTCTGTTTCATGAAGATTTATGGTTTGGTATAAGAAATTTCGAAAACCGATTTTTTGGCAAAGCCAAATACAGAATGGAGTATAAAATCTTCCAAGGCTTGGAACAGGCGTTAAAGAACACTGCTTGGGGGAAAACTCCAAACTACCTCAAATCTATTGCAAATCGAATCGAAAAGGCTCGAGGAAAAGCTACGGAGGTTTTTCATATCCCTGTTCAAGTCCTGGTCTGCGCCGCAATCAAAGAGATGGAAGATTTGCCAGTCGAGAATTTGGACTGGGATACGTTGGAAAAATGGGGGGCAACGCTCAAGTATGCTGAGGAATTTGGCTTTCAAGTGGGATTTGCTGATAATCTGTTGAAGACGAATTTGCTTGCCTACTTGGCTTACTCAACAATGGGTTGATGAGTTCATGGTTTCAGTCTGGTTTCTATATTTACTTTTCTCTATTTGAACCATTATGGTTTATGGTTTACGACATCTAAACTCGAATCATTGTGTGTGTATTTTGTGTTGTTTGTTGTGTTATAACCGTATTTATGTTTCTTCTGGTATCGAATATTATTATATTTGAACTTTTTCAGTATCCGAACTTCTGAGTCTGTAATGTCTTCGTGCATGTAATATATTTGGGTGTTTATTGGCAGTGCAGTGGCGGATCCAGAAATATATTTGAGGGTAGGCATTGATAAAATCTCGAAATTTCATGGTGGGCACAAGCTTTGAATATTACAAAATTTTAAGGATTAATTTATAAAAATTAAAAAATTGAGGTCAAATGTGTAAATATTAATATACAAGATTGTTTGGATGTGGATATGGATATTATTCGGATTAAGGCATGATTACCGAATATATGTTAGAATCTTGCTGAAATGTGATGTTTAGGAAGTGAAGAAAATTTGTTAAATTCGGGCTTGAAATGATTTAAAATTTAAATCTGTAATAACTCGACTCATAAATTTGAGCATCAAATCGAATGACTCGAACCGGACCTGAATGACTTGAAATTTTTAAATTTCAATTGATTCTATTCAAATTCATCCGGCCTAAAATTAACCGATGTAACTAACAATAATGATATTACTACTAGCCATGTAAAACATTAAATCAGATCAGTTATACTGAAGCCCTAAAGCTTAAACTGATCGTATAATATAATTAGATGCCAGAAATCCCATCAGCATTAGCGCTGTTCGACGTAGATTGCGATGTAGTTGATGCAAGGCCACTGGGACTCCGGCATGCCGCAGGCGATGTAGGGGTCCGTGGTGTTCTTGGAGACAAGAATGGTAAAGGGGTTTGAGATCTTGGAGATAGGTTGACGAACTCTAATGCTTGTTGTCTAAGTTCCACGGGGTAGTCCGCGACGCACCCGATCCTCGGTCCTGCTCCGGTCGACCATTTGTGGGACAGTTGATGTCCTAATTGGTACGATTTTGCTGCCTTCTTGGAGTTGATCCTTTTCAATATGGCTTTTTCGGGCACATCGGCTCTCGGGCTCTGAAGACCACCGGATAGAGACCTTTTGTAAGTGCTTGTGGTCTTGGTTTGATTCGTTTCGGATGGTTCGGATGACAAGTTCTTCTCTGCCTCATCGATTCCGGGTTCAGTTGGCACCGAGCTTACCGAAAATTCGACCGATTTCCCAATACTGTTGGCTTTTCCGTCATCATAGATATCGGAATCATCAGTTGCCCGGCGTATCTGAACACGAAACAAAATGTCAAATGGGACCAAAGGCTCACGGTAATAAGTAATAACCGGAAAGTATAAGAAACAATTGCCAATTTGCCATTTCAGAGAGCACTTGTACAACACAATCATCACTTCCCTCGACCAATCATCGAAACATCGAAATTTCAGTTCGACTATTGCCAAATAGAGAATGGATAGATCGAAAGGTTACCTCAACTTCATCGAGGTCCACTCCGTTCTCCTTCAAAAACGATAAGAAACTATCGAGACTATCATCCGTCGGCCGGTAATGTCCACTATATGCTGAAATGGACTGAAAAATGAACAACATTGCCAATTAGCTTCAATTATGAACTATGAACACAAAATTGAACAACTATCCATTCATTCAAACGAAACCGATAACGAACCAATACCTTAAGAACTCCATGCTCTGCCACCAGCCTACCGGCTGCTAACGTTGCTCCACCGGCCAAGAAACTCGAATGGTGAAACATTCCTTTCTTCTTCTGCAAGGTAGAACAAAAAGACTGTTTTTAAGTTTTCCAATGTATTCAACAAAACAGCACAAACATTTTCCGTTCGGATTCAAAATGCTTACCTTGCCGGCATACAGTTTCTTCGAGGTGCTCATAACGAATATCCATTTCCCCTCTTTCAATCCGTCGATTGTATCGAGTTCATTTCCGGTTATCTTATGGATGATCTTTCCTTCAACAACAATGTACTCATAATTTACCCTCTCTTGCTGTTTCCCGCACCAGGACAAGAGAAAACACATCAGAACTAACAATTCCATACATCTTATCATAAAATATAGATCGAATCGAACAATACGAAGGAACATACAGGTCCGAGGTACGTGATGCATTGCTGTCGAAGCTTCGATCTCGGGCACTCGTCGAGATTAATATCTTTGCCATCCCCTACATCCAACCTATAAAGAAACACAAGAAACAAAAGCTCCATGAGCAATTTTCAAGGGTCAAATTAATATTTGCGAAAATCCTAAGGGGCCTTATAACATTTTCCCAAAATGTTGGGGGGCGGGGGCAAGGCCCTTAGGTTAGGTATTCACTATGTTTTGTCCCTGCTTATATGATACTCGTATACAACGCGTGTTCAATACATTTCGTACGCGTAAATTTATCAGACAATCACCCGAATTCGAGTAACATAGTTATGTGACATTAAAATTAGACTTACCAATAGAAAAATGGTTGGCCAGCATCAGTTTTACACCACTCTTCGTAGTATATGTGCAAATTATGCCCGTACCGATGGCGGGGATCAATCTACAGTTTAGCATGAAACAAAAATAAATAAACTTTCATTAAAAATAAAATATTAAAATGATTTTTGTTTATAATTTAAGAGAAATTACAGCTTCAATCCAATGTTGAAAAGCCAATTTCAGTGCTTTAGCGTCTTCGGACAATCCCTTCCCGATCTGAAAAAAAAAAGAAATAAAATCCAGATTTTGATTATTTATGAAAAAATCAAAATTATTTATTATTATTGTTGTTTTTTAATTACCTTAGAGGCATTTAAGAGAATACGATTCCACCTTGAAGCAGCAGTTTCAGGTTTCGAATCATCAAAAAACGAAATTGTGCTGCGCTCAAGCCTTGCATAATCTAATACCTGCCACCTGAATATTTATTTAAATCATTAATTAATAATTATTATCAATAATTGCTACCAATAAATTAAAAATAATAATAAATTTGTTTTTATTTTTTAAAAAAGACAAAGATTCTCTGTATTTACCAGAGCTCTTCAGCGACAACAGCGGAGTCTGCTAACCTACGCCGTGTCCGGTAACTCCTATACACCTTCTGAACCTTAACCGCCGCTTTCGTTTGCGAAGAAGCCCCGTCGCCGTCGCCGCCGCCGCCGCCGTGCGCGTGGTTCCCAACCGAAGAATCTCCACCGTCGATCGACGACGACGGCATTTCAAATCCACCTCCATTGTTATTCATATTCCCCGACGCAGAATCCGATTCGCTTGCTTCTTTCGGACTATCCATGGAGAAAAAACCGGAGCGCTCGGATCCCAGAGAAGACATGTTATAGAACGGAGACTTGGAGTTGAGATCGAAATTTGAAACAGCTGTTTCAGCTTCGATCACTTCCATTGTTTTCGTTTTGTGGTTTTGAAAACCCAGAGTTGTTGATTCAGTCAAAGAGAAAAAAAATTAAGCCAAACAAAGACTTGGGTTTTTTTTTTCTCGGAAAATTATGTAAAAAGGAAAATCTTTGATCGTTTGGTGACGAAAGAAGTGAGAGCAGAGAGTATAAATAGGAGAGAGAGTTGAAGGTTTTAGAAAATCCCCGGGAAACTCACCAGTCAATTTCCTCGTATCCCACTCGGTATTTTTTTAGTTAAGTGCGTGGTTCACGCGCTATAGTTGAAAGTGGAGTTCATTTTGGTCCGGAAAACAACAAAAACAACCTCATTTCTATGTTTAATATTTCATCTTGTTCAAAAAAATATTTCATTATTTCATACAATAAATTTATAAGGTTAGACTTATGCATTAATGGAAAATATTTTTATCATTTATATTTATTGTAAAATCATGACTGAATTGGTATTATATATTAGGTATAATGCTAAAAAAAAATCTAATATTTATTGAATAGTAATTTTGATCCTTATTTTTTAATAAAACATTTATCGGAGTGATAATTTCGTTATTCTCAAAAGAATTAGTGGACATTTAGAGAAAAAAAATTGTAATACGTTACAGGTTAATATGTAACCGAACCGTTAAGTAGCGATAAATCGCTATAACGGTTAATTGTTTAAAAATTTATTGGTTAGATTACAGTTTATTAACCGCTATAACAGTTAATCAACCGTTAATGTTAAATGATACAATTAACCTATCATAAACGCTCTTAATTTATGGTACTTGAATATTTATTTGGTCAACTCGGTTACTATTTACCATGAATAAAAATGGAAAATATGTGCATCACGTGGTTAAATATATTGTTTTTTATTATTACTAGACTTTGAATCTCGCAGTGAAATCGAAAGTAAATGGGAAAAGATGGAAGTTTTCGAGACTCTTTCTGAGTTTTCTTTTTTTAATTTTTAATTTTCCGGAAAAGTGTGGAGAATATGCCCTAAAAGAAAAGCAATGGAAAATTTTGATTGTGTCGGCGACAAAACCTTCAAGATTTCATTATATACTTTGTTGTTCTTTCAAGGTTTTTGTTTTATTTTTAATCTGAAGAGAATCATGGAATTTTAATGGAATACCGAAAGTGTTTTAGTTTAAATTCTGTTGTGTTTTTTTAGATTCATGAATCATGGGGGTTCATTGTTTTGGTTTTTTATAAAATACGATTATAAATATTTTTATATATTTTTTCATTGAGTCGCCGAAGTTAATACTAATATATACACGTTGTCGTATCTGACTTATATTTATGTTTGTGTTCGTGTTAACACGCTTAAATATGCATTTTCATTTAAACATTGTTCTCATAATTTTTATCAAAAAAATTATATACAATACAAAGTTATTTTTTATATACATAAACATTATAAAAAATTTACATAACTCTTTATATTTAAACTATAATAATTTACTTTAAAAAATTATAACAATCCAAATTTATAACCTAAAACCCTAAGTATTAAAATCTAAATCCTAAATTATAAACGTATAGCCTAAATTTTAAATTATAAAACATAAATTTCATAGATTCAAAGCCCCAGAGGCCAGAATAGATAAAACTTTTATAAACTTTTTTCGGTGAAAAGCTTTTATAAACTTTATGTTACTTGTATATCAAATATTTTTTTTGCCTAATTATAAACACAATTATAATATAAACCATTAAAAGTATTAAGTTAATGGTTTTTTTCTAAGCATTTGTGCTTTTAGGGCATAATATTCTCTCATTTCCTTTAGGGTTTTTGCAGTCCTTTCATACATCTAGCGCTGCATAATTTTTTTCTATTTAATCGGCGGTGACACTAATTTTTATGTTAGTTGTCGACAATCGGATTTGTTTTTATTTTTTAGTTTTTAATAAAAATAATTATATTTTTATTATACGTTTTTTCTGTCTTTTTAGCACGTTTATCTATGTCTTTTGGCATATTTTTTTTTCTTTCTTAATCGTTTGACCGTTCTTTATTTTATGTTTTTTAAGGTTAGATTTGACGACGTCGCGACTGATCAAAATGACACTTATTTATAATCATGTTGATCTTTCCTGTTCTGGACACTCGAATTGAATTTAAATACGCGATTTGCGCTCGTGGATAGTTTCTCACGACGCTCATCTCTGATTCGGGATTCTCGGTGGTCTTTCAATATCTTAATCTCATTTTGTTGTTCGTTTGCCGATGCAGTCAAATTTTTTCGTATCTATTTTTCGTTTGAGTCTTGTATGATCTAAGGTAGCTAATTTTATGAAAAATTTTAAATTATGTATTTAGTTTACTATAATAGTTATAAATTTTATTGTAATTTTAGATATTTTCTCGTTTAATAAAACTAGCTGCTTTTATTAAAAAAATTAATGTTTTTTCTCTCTAAAAAACTATGTATACTTGACTTATATACACTGCAGAATGGACCCTTTTTCCTTCTAAATTCTCAATTTTCCCACCTTCTATAATGTATAATTGACTTTAATATCCCACATTTAACACACTTTCCATTTTTTGCATGGTTCATGCACTCTCAATAATTTCCAATAGATTAATAAATATCGGAAATTGACTATTCATTGTGGGACAATACAATAAAAAAACATTAAATTTTCTCTTTATTTTGGTAGGGCTTTTATATCCAAAGAAATCATAACTATATTTGGATTAACTTAAACGGTGTAAAGAGGCATGCAAATATTAAAGGATTTTTTTAATAATTTTAAAATAATTACAAGTCAGTATATGTTCATATATATTCTTAATCCTTTGACAATTCACACGCCTTGAGACAAAACAAATTGAACTTGTGTCTCTTGTGATGAACATCATGACATGACTCTTTCAATTCAATTTGTTTCATTCACACTGTTAAAATTTAAACATTAACCTTACTCAATGGAATTAGCGTCTCGTGTCGATAAATCAACTAATAATCGACTAGATATAGTCGATTATTAATTCATCAATTTGTATAAGCCATTGCCACAATTAATTGAACATAATTCACGTAAAAATAAACAAATGCAAAATCCAAGCAAGTCCTCATAACAATTTATATTAATGATATTTACCTATTTTAAAATTGTGATATAATTTTATGACTGTTTTTTTTTTTGGACCAGACATGATTTTAATGTTTGTTATGTGATAATTAATAGTAAGTCAAAGAAATTGAAATTGAAGGTACCAAATATTGAATTTGTAAGTCTTAAATAGATTGTGATTCATCTAACTTTATAAAGCTGAGTTGACCGACGTACTTGATTTGATTTTTTTGGAAATTTAATTACATTTTGTATAGCTTATGCTTTTTTTTTCTCTCCTTGCACGAAATGGATTAAAATAAATATCAATCCAAAATAAAATAATACTTTACAAGACGAATAATATTATTAGGATGAATTATATCATGTGACTCAACTATTAGTAAGATTATGAATAGACAATATAATTTTAAAATTTTGCAAACGAATCACATAATTAAATGTCGGTTACAACCAATTTATTGGGTCATTAAAATGAAAGGCGCCACTAGGAAACTTCCTTTTAATGATTTTGTCATCCAATTATTAGTAATATTATAAATGGGTCACCTAATTATTAGTATAATTGTAAATATATGATTCAATTTTAAAAAGTTACAAACAAATTACTCAATTATTTAAAAAAAAAAACTATTTCGGTTATTGGCTTCTCAAATACTTGGGCTCCATTTGACGATTCAAACAATGGAAAGGTTGTTGTTGGTGAGATGAATAACATATCTCGAGACAATTGTCATGTAATGATTGATAATGTAGATTGGGGTTCAAGAAGTTTAAAAATTTTGCGTGATTTTATGGCTTTCAAGGGAGTTTCTCGTAAATCTAATTTGATGAATTGAACAAGGAGATCAGTGTAAATCTTTCAGTGAGATTTCAGGTTCATCGACCATTGTATACAACAGTCGACACGACACCACAAGGTATATTTGTCATAGTAAACTAATTAGGTGATTTGATTGTTATAATCAACTAATTGAGTGATTTAATTATAATACTTTGTTATATTTTTATTTTTCATGCATAAAATATTACAAATGGTAGAAAGGCTTCTAATATATAACGGTCCATTGATATGTATGTAATAATTGAGTGACATATATAGTTGTTGTTAGTGTTATTGTTATTATTATTATTAGTCAACTTGTACATATTTATACTCACTCGAATCTTTTATATAATAATGTAAACGTAATTTCTAAATTAATTAATCAGCCGTGAAGCATGAGTACATTTCTTCAATTATCTTTATATTTAGTGTTTGTTGTTTTTATCATGTGCACTTATTTATTGTTTTTTTCAATTATGACAAGTAAAATTATTATTTTTTGCTATAATTAATATATTTCAAATAACAATTATATCCGTAACGAAACTATATCATAATATAAACTATAACAAACCTGGATAAAACACATATAATTAAAATAAATAAATATGAAATGGCTGTACACATAATTTACACAAATATAAGACACGAACTCTAATATCTCGAAAGTGAAGAAATAGTTCATATAGTATAAATCTTTTAAAGAAATTAGCACCAGTCTTATTTTTTCATACATAAAATATAAATTAACGATAATTAAAACTTTTAAATAGGTAATTACATATGAATCCAAAATTAGTTAATTTAGTAAGATGAGATACTAGATTCTTTGAACAATGTCATAATTTTAAATTATGATATACTTGTGAATGAAATAAATTGGATTAAAAAAATCGTCCCATAATAATTTTCTGCAGTATTTGATTCGAATGATTCCAATACTTTTTCCATTTTTAAAAAAGAAAATTCCAATTGGTTTGTCCTCAGAGTATATTTTTAGTCGGTCTGCTGAGTGCTTTTACTTGCTATATGTGCGACCTGCTAGTCAGCGCTGAAACAGACGCGCTGACAATGAGTGTTGAAAATGTAGTGGAACTAAATATTAATTACCTCATAATTTTAATTATGATGTGATTATAAAATATACAATAATAAAACATAAATGTTAAGGTGATATATA
The DNA here is from genome assembly GCA_958450335.1 of Hibiscus tridactylites. NCBI lineage: Eukaryota > Viridiplantae > Streptophyta > Magnoliopsida > Malvales > Malvaceae > Hibiscus > Hibiscus tridactylites. Next base: position 324,738 of record OY288266.1, on the reverse strand, counting down.
AATATATAAAACTTATATATCATACATATTTAAACATACTCGAACTCACACTTTCCAACGATAACAATATTGAACGTATTAAATTTAAATCCGCGATAATTTTTAATATGTTGAAATATTATTTTTAGGAATAATATATGAAAATACAAACAAATAAAACACGGGAGTTGGTAGATCAATTACGTATTTACGTTGAACCTTTTCTACCTATAGTTCGCGTCCCTCCCACGCGCGAATTTGGCAGCCGACAACTACTGTGTTTTTTAAGTGTCAGCAAAGCTGGATTTAGCTTTGGAATTTTAATTAATTAATTAATTAATTGCAATTAAGAAAGACTTTGGCTATTCAAAGTACAACTCCAATCCACTTCTGGTTCAGTCAGACTTGGACCAAATCCACTTTAGCAGTTCACTTTAAGGCTTAATATGTAATTTAACCCCTAGACTTTTTTTCATTTTGGTACCTAAAACTTTTTTATCCATTTTGGTACATAAATTACATTTTATTTCCATTTACTCCCTTAACTGACAAAATCAACAAATTAAACCATAACACATGACAAATGATTCGATCTGACATGTATAGGAAAAATGTAGTGTGTTGTTATTAGTCGACATAGCACCCTTTTTTAAAATGTTGTTAACTTTTTTGGATTACACTGAAAAAAATAATAGTTTTAAGTGCTAGAGTGAACAAGAAAAAGTTAAGTACCAAAGCAGGAATATAAGTGTACTTCGAGGGCTAAACGATGTCATGGGCAAGTAGAGGCTGGTCCCTTAAAATGGTAAAAATTCTATGACATCCCTTCAAAATTTGAAAAATTATAAATTGTTATAATGGTACAATTGCTTCTTTTACCCCTCAAAATTTTATTATTCAATTTTAGTCTCTGAAAAATTGTATAGCTCCATCTTAATAAATACATAATCACTTTTTTTATAAAGGTGTATAGATTGTTCGAAACTTAAATTTGGTGTAAATATTATTATTAGGCCAATTTCTTCTATAACTTATGGATAATACAAGGACATCAAGGACATATAAAAGAAATTGACCTTATTATTATTATTATTAGGTCAATTTCTTGTTACATATGTCATGCACTTTAATTAATATATATTTATATACATTTAAAAAACTACTAAAATCGTTGTCATTATCTTATCTCAACAACTAGTTTATATAGTAAAAGAAATACAACAACAACAAAAAAAAACAAAGTCAACAAAAAAAAGGAAAAAAAAAACTTAGTTTTCCATCGTTATGGAACCTCTAATTTTAAATAAAAAACAGATTAAATTAGATTAGACTAGTTGCTTATTCAGATACATTAATTAGTAGCTGTTAACATGTGCAATCTTTAAAAATAAATTGATGAAATTAGAATTAAATATTAATAGACGTTAAATTGTTTCTTCAATAGAAATAATACATTAAGTATTGAGATTAAAAATAGAGGAATAAGATTTAAATTGATTAAAATTTAAATCAATAGGACTGAAAAAGCCAGTAGACCATAAACGTTAAGTTGTAATCTATTTCCATTAATAAACCTAAAAATGTATTTCTCCATAAATTCCAAAATTTCTAAATTAAACCTAACGTCTCCCTCAATCATTTATAATGTGAAAACCTACCACTAACAACCAACCACCAGCTTTCTAGCTACCATCAAATCTCATGCTTGTCAAAACAAATTAAAAACCTGAATTAGGGTGAGTCTAAAATAAGGTGGATTTATATAAATTATTAATACAAGTCCTTATAATCTACACAAATTTTTATCCAAATGATCAGAATTTTAAGTTATAATATAAGAATTTGACACAAATTCTTACCTAGGGCAAAATCTGTACAAATTCTTACTAAGTTGATAAGAATTTATGTAATTTAGTTCAATCCGGCTAGACTATCGGTTTTTGATTGCCCACTCATCGGTGGGCGACCGCTGCAGATGATACTGAAAGCAAAAAGATAGGCTAGTATCAGCATGATAACCAAAGAAGCAAGCAATTCTCAGTGCGTTTGCACATATAAATGCATTTGCATGTGTTTCACTTGGACACTTTATGATTCAAACACCCATATATATAATATATCTTCTATAAATACTCGAATCCATGCATATTGCGCAATTTCGCTAGCATATTGGACGCAAAGGAATGTGAAACGAACACGACCTATCACAAAAAATGGGAAATCTAATTAACTTGGTTGCTTAGGGTGATAGACTGATACTTGACAACATAGCAAGAGGCAAATCTAGGGGAGCACGATGTTTTTCTCCCCTTCATGATGTTTCTAGCATCGCCGTGGACATAAAATCAATGAGGTCAAGGTTGAAGATAGTCAAGCAGATAGAGAGTTCTTTTAACCAACTTGTATACTAATTACGACAACAAATGTCTCCAAAAACCAAAAAAACAGGGGTGAATGATGACTAAGAATGAAGCTAAAGTGGCTAAATTGCAATGAGTATTTTATAGATTCGAAAAACTTGCCTGATCCATGGAGAAATCAAAACGCTGACCGAAGTAATGGACGATGACTTGAGATGGTCAGCTAGAGCATAGGCTTGAAACCCCACATAAACAAATCCAACCACATTTGCTGATAGACAATACCTGTAAAAATACACATTTAACAAAACAGGGTAATGTAATTCATTCAAAGGTTTTGCTGATGAGACACGGTTTAAGATTAGTTTTACCACTAAAAAATGTCCATCCCCTCATAATTTCTCCCTAAATCCAGAAATCTCTTCTTCTTCTTCTTGCATTTGAGCAAACTTATAAAGCTTTTCATTGAAAACCACCAGTGGATCCTTATCGATTAAATTACCATTGTCATTGTACCCATCCTTCAAAAACACTGCCCAATTCATCTCCGTCCCCGCCAAATAGAACGTCCGAGGCTGTTTCTTGAGCATCTCGTAAGTTTGCCTAGTCAAACTAAACTCTTCCTTGAACTCTACAATATGATGTATCAAAGCTCTCTTCTCCAGAGTCAAGCTCAAAAACTCATGTATAATTCCAACCCTATATTTTTCTGCTTCCAAACTCCACAAGTCCAGCTTCCACCCATCGGAATAAGGCGAAACCAGCGGTAACGTGTTTAACAAGTTAAGCTTCTTCACATCATTTTCCTCCAACCCTAAATCTTTCCCATACTTAACCGGGAACTTGAAAGCTTTCTTAACCTTATCTTCATTCACTAAAAACTCCCTCTCCAATGCACTAACAGCTAAACTCGGATCCCAATTTACTAACTCAAGTACTTGTTTCCCATCATCTTCAACCACAAGACGAAAATAATCCGGGTATTTCCGGATTCTGTCCCTGAAATCCTCAGGAATTCCAAATATAAGACGTTTATGATATATCTTGCTTAGCGGAATCCGTTTATTCTTCGACATCATTAACAATTTACGGACTCTCATGACTCGATCTTCTTCCATCACTTCCATTATTGATCTCTCTTCGAGGAGTAATTTGTCCATAAGATCGGTAAACCCAAGCCAGATTTTGTTGTCGGAGTGACGGTAGGTGGAGAAGAGGAGCGGGTGGCGGGAAATAGATTTGGTGACTTTGCGGCCGCGGGGGAAACCAAGTTCCCGATAGAGTTTTCCGGCGTCATCGAGACGGAGGATCTGTTCGGGTTGTTTGGATAGGAATTCTTTGGTTTTGGTGAGAAATCGGAAGTTGGCGTCACGGGTGAGGAGCGATTCGAAGTGGGGGATTTTGTTGGAGTCGGGCGTGACGGATCGGGTACGTGGAGAGTCGGGTTTGGGGCGTTTAGGTTTGTGCTTCTTTGGGGTTTTGGTTATGAGGAAAGAGGTGGAGAAGGAACGTGGATTTGGGAAGTTAGGGTTTAAGAGGGGTTTTGCGAGGAAGAAGATCCTGCAACCCATTTGCGGAATTTTTTAACTGTAGTTACAGATTCAAGAAAAATAACACAAAGATAACGATGAACAAGCTAAGCTCAAATCAAATTCAAGAAGAAAAAAACAATTGGATCGGTAAACAACGTAAATTCAAAACAAAATCAAGAAAAACGATAACACTCCAGAATAGTAAATTGAAAGCGATTAGAGTGAGCTTACAGCAGCAAATACCGCCGCCGCCGAAGATCATCGCCTACTTGAAATGCTTCTCCGTCATTGATGCTTGAATATAGATGGGCGGACTGCTGGTGAGTTGGACTAGAATGTGATTTAAGCCCAATTTTGGGGAGAAACATTTGAAATGTTTACGTTGTTTTCTATAATGGCAGCAAGCCCAATCTAGTACAATTTTCATTTGAAACATTTGGGGAGAAACATTTGAAAAATGAACCGAGCTTGAACGAACAAACTTATGTTCGTGTTTGTTATTTAATTTTAAAGGTGTTCATGTTCAGTTCGTGTTCGTTTAAATTTTTAATATTGTGTCCGTGTTCGTTTATTTATTTTTGAAGGTGTTCGTGTTCGTTTGTTTAGTGTTCACGAACGTGTTCGCAGACATGTTCATTTAAGTGTTCGCGGACGTGTTCGTTTAAGTGTTCACAAACGAGTTCATTTAAGTGTTCGCGAACGTGTTCGTTTAAGTGTTCACGAACGTGCTCATTTATTCGTTCGCGAACATGTTTGTTTATATTTTAAGAAATGTTAACTAAATTAACAATAAATAAATAAATAAAAAGCAACAAATTAAAACTTACATTTAAACATGAACTTAATATAATATCCTTAGCAACAACAAAAAGTATACATCCACAAACATTTTCATTCTATAAACGAGCTTATAAATGAAACGAGACTATAATCAAGCTTATAAATGAGCTTATAAACGAGTTTGTTCGTGAACATAAACGAGCCGAACACACATTTGTTCGTGTTCGTTCATTTATTAAACGAACATAAATTTTTTGTTCATACTCGTTTATTTAGCTTAATAAACGAACGTTATACGAACGGTTCGTCGAACACTCTGTTCATTTACACCCCTATGTTTACGTAGTTTTCTATAATACCACATAGTCTCAACACCATTGTCTAAGTGTTACTCGGCTTCCACCTCTAAAATCCCTCGCAAGCACAGGTCAAGATCCGCGACAACCAACGCCATCACAAGTAGAGGAGACTCCAAGTAAGTCGACGCAGTAAGACTTCATCTCGACTCAAGGACGCAAGTTTATCGGCAACACCATTAATAACATGGACTGATTATATAAAAAATGATAATGTGGATATTTCTAGTGATTGAGATCATTAGTAACGTGGTTAAAAGGGGCGATATTTTCTTGGAATAAGTAAAAATATTATATTTTTATAATATAATTTGAACTTATATAAAATAAAGTAAAATAAATTTAATAATATGAGAGTGACAGCTGTGAAAACAATATATAATATTGTCTGAAAATTTCAGGATGCGGGGCAACGACACGGTGTCTAGTATAACACCACGTGTCATGTTATAAGAGAGTAACAGCTGCCAATAAACTTGGATCCAGTAGACAAACATGCAAATTTGAAAATGTCAAAATAAATAATAGTAATAAATAGCATACAAGAACGTTGAATTTTGTGCCTAATCGTGAATCATACAATTAAATGTTATTTTTATTAACCGATTTGATTCGAATCCAATATATAAAAATTTATTTTTCCAAAAAAATACTATAAACTTTTATTATGATTTGATTTTTTTAAATCAATTTACATCACTTATAATATCAAAACCTAAATTTCTAACCTTGCTAAGATAATTTAATGCCTCATTTTACACAAATATTATTTTAATTTAAGATTTGACACTATTATTTAAGGGTAATCTTCATCAAAGGTCACTTTTGTTTCGGGTTTTTTCTGTTTTAGTCACTCGATTTGAAAAAAGATTAAAATGATCACTTATGTTTTCGATCGTTACTGTTTTGGTCACCCGACCGTTAACCTCCGTTAATAAAAAATGTTAATTTTAATTTTTAGCCCCCCAACTTTTGAAAGTTTATTATTGTCACCCCTATAAAAAACCTCGTCGAGAACCACAAGCTCTACTCTGAATCAACAAAAATTGACTTCCACTTTGAATCTTTCTCACGCCGGATCTCCACCGTCCATTGCCGACTCTAGTCAAGTGAACCACCGGATGAATCCTTTTCTACTCCTCTTCTTCTTTCTCGGTATGACCTCACCAGGAACGGATCTGGATGCCTCGAAACAAGACCGAACACTCTCACGTTTTAGGGTTTTGATTTGACGCCATTCACCGCCAATCTTCACAAAATTAAAATATGTCTCTCATTTCGTCGAATGAGGGTCGTTCATCGTTGGGATCTGTCTGGTGTGCTCTGTTCGTTGAAATCACCACGATCGAGAATGGGTAAGGATTCTTTCTTTCCTCTCTACGTTTTTTTTTCTTTTGGTCTAAATCTATGTTGTTTCTTTTGGTTTTGGTACTAGTTATTTGTTGGTTTACTGTTTATTGAAGGAAATGTTGGATGGGTAACAAGAAGGTGGCTTAAGGTGGTTTCAGTTAGGGGAGGTGTAGAGGAGGGAGGTTCGGTGAGAGGTTGTGATTTCAATTAGGAGTAATAGTGGTGATGAGGTTGAAGGGTGAAAGAGTGAAAGGGATGAGTCAGCTGCTTGATTTAGGGGCATATTTGATGTAGGTGTGGGCTGAGAGATTTGTGGTGAATGGTTGTGTTGGCCGAGTGGTAGTGTTGTTTATGGGGATGGAGATGGTGATAAGTAATGTTTTTTGTTTGTAAAGGTGAAAATAATAAACTTTCAAAAGTTGGGGGGCTAAAAATTAAAATTAACATTTTTATTAACGGAGGTTAACGGTCGAGTGACCAAAACAGTAACGATCGAAAACATAAGTGGTCATTTTAATCTTTTTTCAAATCGGGTGACTAAAACATAACAAACCCCAAACAAAAGTGACATTTGATGAAGATTACCCATTATTTAAACATGTTTTGAAATTCAATTTCTTTATTAAAAAAAGTTAAAGTAGTGAAATTGATTTCAAAATTTGTAAATGTTTGTTTTATTTTTTAAATTCATATCATTGTCTTGAGTTCTCGCCATTATTAACATATAAATACTCTAAACTCACACGAGGGTTATACAAAACGCCACACGCAAATAGTATTTTAAGCTTGACATTATCCTTTTCAACCTATTACACTAAATATTTTTCGTTTGGACCTATTATTATATAGTTTTTTATTTAATTTATATAAAAAAATTGATGGTTTGTATTTTTAGGAATATTTATAATTGCGGGGCAGGAGTTTAAGAGCTGAGAGGAGCATTGGATTCCTTGTTTGAATAATATAATAACATGTTTAGTCCCCTTAAGCCTTAATAAGTCAATTTAATCCCATTTAATCCCGTTTAATAATTCAATTTGAGCCATTTTAACACAAAATTTATAACTTTGCTCCCTCAATTATTTCATTTTAATTTGGCCCCAACACAGTTGTGAACTTGATAGTTGTTTAGTATTTTGCTTAAAATTAAGTGTTGTATATAGTTAGATTATTTGATAAATGTAAATTTAAAAATAATACACTTAAAATATATATATAAAAAAGATAAGATCCGTTTACACAGTGTAAAACTCTTTAAGTTTTACACATTTTTTGGACCGTTGGATGAGTGAAACGAATGTATGAGATTAACAGTAAATATGTGAAAATTATCACTTGAAAAAAAAGTAAGAAGTTAATCTAAACCATTCATTCCCCTAATCTAACGATCCAGAAAACGTATCGTGTACGTTGATCATAAATCTATAAAAAATAATACATATATTATTCATCAAGTGATAAGTAGGTCATTATCTACTTATATTTTTAATATTTCTAATACCAAAAAAAATATTAGACAATTTTATTTTGAATTATCAAACGCATTTAAAAAATCAATTGATTTTTTCAACGGTTTATCCAACAATGCTTAAATCATAATTTATAAATTGTTTATATTATTTTAGTTTTTAAAATAATTAATGAAAATAAATGTGTAGTCATTTCCATGTCAACATCAAAGGCAAAGTTGATTATAAATTTATAGTACTCTATAATTTTTGGATATTAGTACTACACAGTGTAACATCAGTAGGGCATATATGGGCATGGGCGCATGGCCCCTCCAAGACATTGCTTTATTTATGTCTCCTTTGTTTGAGCATAGCATTGCATTTGCACCATTAGATTCCTTATGGTATTTCTTTATATGAAACCATATATCTTAGTTCAAATTCAATGTATTTTTTCACATCTATAAATGAATTATTGGGTATATTCAAGTGAATTTTAAAATTTTCTCTAACAATGGAAGTATGAAGATTTTGAGTATTTAGATTCGAGTTTTATTGTAAATTTATGTACGTGATCAACTAAAAAAACCATTTCAACATAAGTTCTTTTCTAAAAGTTTGGTTGAAATTTTTCTCATATAACAGATGTTAATGCGTCGATAGGCATGTTTTAAAAAATAGTTACGATTGTTGTTTAGTTCCTCTCATATTGTGTTTTGTGTGTGTTTTTTTTGCTTCTGTTTTGTTTGTATACGTTTATATTTTTATTTGGTGCTTCTGTTGAAGTTGTTGTTTCTATGTGTGTGCTGTTGTTTAGTCTCGATGGGTTGTATTCCTCCTTTCATTCTCTTCGTATTGTTTTTTCCCGCTATACTTATTTTTTTAAAAACTTGAAATAGCGAATCAAGTCATATCGAACCTAGTCCAATAACAAGTCTATTCTATAATCGATAACAAATATAAAATAATTAGATTTTTTTTTCTGTAAATTAATTTTTTATTTTATTTTTGAATTTTGCACATTAAAGTCTTATACAGTTTTAAGGCAATGACAAATAACAACCATCCTTTGTTATGGAAGTGGACATTTACATGTGAGAATATGATGGTTCCACTACTTTTTTCGAAAAAAAAAAATTATTTGTGGTCCAATAAGGTCTTTTACAATATTTATTTATTTTCCACACACTTCTATATTTTTGTTTTCTTATATTTTAAATAATATATTTATTAGTTTTACCATACTAAAAAGAAGTGAAAATAATTACTTTTGAAAATTCTGTTATATTCGCTTTAGATTATCATGATTTGCATAGCCATACAAGAAATGACCAATTTAAATAAAATGGATTAAACTAATATATATTTTTACATATTGTATGGACTAGTAGAAGAATTTTACATTTTTTATTACGAAAGAAGGAATCATTTTTAGCACGAATGTGTATATCTTACAATTATAAATCCAAAACATATTTTTAAAAATAATTTTAATGTAATATAAATTATTGAATATTTTAAAAATACGAGAATAATAAAATATATGTACTAAACCGAAGAGTTAATTATGTTAGTTATGTATAAATAAATCATATTATATTTTTTTTGAATATGCGGGTGCGATGCAAGGGTAGCATCTGTTCAACTTTCTTAGTCTTTTCAAAGACGACACACACAGCATGGCATAACTGGTGCTCGAACCCGGGTCCTAAGGGATGATAAATATCTACCTTTGCCACCAGGACACAAGGTGATGAGCAATCATATTATATTTATGAAAATGTGTAATATTTATAGTGTATTTAAAAGTATTAAATCTAAAATCTATATAATACATATATATATATATATATATATATATCTCAAAATTTAACAATCAGTACGGCTATTCACATATTATGATGCTGATTTGAATTTTGGACATTAAATATATTTAAATAATTTATGTGGTTGGATCAAGAAAGCAGCCAAAAGGAAATTAGTTCTCAGTACTGTGGAAAATGTGAATCCAAAAATGCTTTTCGGCCAGCTCTGACATTGTATTTTTCTCCCAATTATTGAAATGGCAATTCCCTAATATATGAGTATTTTAATTTTTAAAATTTAATATATAAAAATAATAAAATTTAGGGTTAACTATCTAAGTAATCTATTTTTTTTAAATTAGCTTTCCGTTTAAATTTAACAGCAACAAACGGCCGAGTGACAAAAAGTTTACGCTCCGAAAACGTAAGCGACCTTACTGGTCGTTTTTAAAATCGGTGACCAACTTTGTACTGCGTAAAAACATAAGTGTCTATCCCAATAATTAAGCTTAGAATTTAATTTCATTGAGATTATAATAATATGATAATGAAAGTTTAGGATATAATTTCTCCACTTTAATAAAAGGTGGTGGGTTCATTTGTATAATCAAAGTGCTTATGGGGAAACAACATACTGTTCTGGGTACTCTCTCTGCCCATTCTGTTTTTGATTTTTTTTGCCAGACTTTTTAATCTCTGAATCATCTGTTTGTAAATTTTTATCATTTCATACATTTCTGGTCCCCAAAGATCTTTTTCACCAATGCCAGTTCTCTCTTCTTCCTTAAGGTACAACTTCTGCCTTTTCTTTATTCCTTTTTCTGTTTGGATTTGGATCTTTTTCTCTTTGGTTTTGTGTTAGATTTGATCCATGGAAGGAAATTTTATGCAGGTTTGAGCTTCCAATTTCTGGGTTTGTTTTCATTTTGAGTTTTGTGTTTCCTTTTCAGTGTTAGGCTTTGGTTTGAGCTGCTCAGATCGAATGGATTTAAGGAAATCTACTTAGGTACTTGTTGTAATTCCTGATATTGGATGATTTTCTCTGAATCTGTAAATTTACTGGGAATATATGTATGTATGTGTGTATGTATGTATGTATGTATGTGTGTACGTATGTATGTATATGTGTATGTTAGTATGTATGTATGTATGTATGTATGTATGTATGTATACATCCAAGTTGTTCTTTTTGGCTTTTTTGGTACTTATGGTTTGAATGGTTTTCTAATTTGGTTGCAATGTTTAGGGTCTTGGAATATTCAAGCTTTTGAATTGATTTGATAATGGGAAGTTCACAAGTCTCTGTTGATTCGAATATTTGAAGTTGGTTAATACGAAAACATGAATACATACTAATACGGAGGCTGAGCTTGGTATTGTACCGTTTCTTTAGGATACGGCTGAGAGATTTTTGTACTCTGTAGCAGTTAGAATGGGTTCATATGCTGGTACTAGTGAAATCGTTGAGGTGGGCAAAGAGTTGAAACCGGTACAACAATCTACCGGGGCATCCCGACCACATTCAGGATCGGGTTTAGGTGACAGAGATCGGAAGCCGCCTGCATTGAAGCTGGGATACAAGGATTCTCTTGAAGGTGATATTAATCGGCTTTTCGAGTCTATCAACCTTAAAGGTCCAAAAGGTTTGAGTGTTTCGTACCAAGGAGGTGCAAGCTCAAGCTCCTTGAAGAAAAATGCATTGAAGAAGCCGATTACGGTGGGGATGCCCCAGTCCCCGAGAATAGGTGGCACGGAGCCGTTGTCACTGAAACAGGCATTAAGGGATCTTTGTATTTCCAAGGCATCAGAAATGGCTGCTATTAAAAGGAAATCGATGTCAGTTAGTTCCCCCAGGGTATCTGAAGCTGGAAGGATACAAAATTTGTTCAAATCAGTTGTAGTTGAATCTGCCAGCGGGTCTAGTTGTCCCGGAGGTGAAGGTAACCGGGGTGTGATTGAAATATCTTTGGTGGCTGAAGAAAGAAAATCAGCTTCTTCTCAAGCTACCAAGGTAAAGCCATTGAGCCAAAGTACTAATTCTTCACCTCGATTTGCTCATGCAACGACACAAATTAGCACCGAAGCTTCTACATCGAGTCAAACTGATGTTTCTGCATTGAGAAAAGCTGGAACTAACGCATCAAAGGCTGAGATTCATCTGAAAGAGAAGCACACTTCTGCATTTTCGACATCTAGTTCTTATGCCGATAATAATACAGTAGAACCTGACAAAACTGTGCCTGCTTCAACCAAGTTACCAAAACGAGCATCAACACCAAAGTCGGGACGAAAGGTCCGGCTGCATGCTGTTGCTTCTTCTAGATCAATGAATGGCAGCAAGGTAAGCAGGATTACGAGAAATGCTCCCCGGGTGGCCAAAACTGTTGTCCGGAACAAGAGTTTGGTGAAGAAGAAAATAAAGCCGGGTTCCTCTTCTGCCACTAGCACTGTTAATACTTCCAATGGAGTTAACTGCAGCTTGGATTCCACTACGAGTCAATTTGTTTGTCAGAGATGCCAATGCTCTCTAAAGAGTTCAAGTAACGAGTCCAATCAAGATTCCAAGAAGTCGCTTGCATCCGTGATTGGTGATGAAGTTAACTCAAGTAACGTGAATTTCGATGTGTGCAGGCCAACCTTGGCTGAAAACAATTCTAACAAAAGCCGAGCCTCAATTCCGAGGGCTAACAAGAGCCCAAAATCAAGACACAAGGGAGACTTCTCCCAAAGTCCGAGTAGCCTTGGTGATAGCAGCAGCACAAGCATCAGTGATGACAGCAATTTAAGTCGTTCGAGCTGTGGGAATAGACCTCACATGTCAAAGGATGTAAGGTGGGAAGCCATCCGACACATTAAAATGCGGGATGGAATCGTGGGGTTGAGACATTTCAATCTTTTGAAGAAGCTCGGTTGTGGGGATATCGGGACGGTATATCTTGCTGAGCTTATTGGTACAAACTTCTTGTTCGCATTAAAGATCATGGACAACGAATATTTGGCAGGAAGGAAAAAAATTACTAGGGCTCAGACTGAGAGAGAAATATTAAGGATGCTTGATCATCCTTTTCTACCTACATTATTTACACAATTCACATCAGATAACTTGTCATGTTTGGTTATGGAGTACTGTCCGGGTGGGGACCTGCATGTCCTTCGGCAAAGGCAACCTGGGAGATGTTTCTCTGAGCCTGCAGCTAGGTAAGATGCTTAGATGATAAAATGTGAATTTGAATTCATATTTCATTCTAGTAGTTTGAATTATGTTTGATTTTGCATATTTTGGGTCACTCATTCAGTTTGAACATCTAAAGTACATATGTTCCGATATCTGAGCTGATTATATTTATATCATTTTATATGTAGGTTTTATGTAGCTGAGGTCCTTCTTGCTTTGGAGTACTTGCACATGCTTGGAGTTATTTACCGCGATTTGAAACCAGAAAACATTCTTGTCCGAGAAGATGGCCACATAATGCTCACGGATTTCGACCTTTCGCTTAGATGCACGGTTAGTCCAACTCTCTTGAAATCTTCATCCATTTTGGATCCTGCAAGGATATCCGGCCCGTGTGGAGGATCTGGTTGCACCGAACCCTTCTGCATTCAACACTCGTGTCAAATCCGATGCTTCAGTCCTAAGTTATTGCCTGCTGCTCCAAAAACAAAGACGACGGGGCTGAACTTTGCTTCCCGTGTCAGATCATTGCCACAGCTCGTGGCTGAGCCTACCGACGCAAGATCCAATTCCTTTGTCGGAACCCACGAGTACTTAGCTCCTGAGATCATTAAAGGAGAGGGTCATGGAGCGGCCGTTGATTGGTGGACCTATGGTGTCTTCCTTTACGAGCTTCTCTATGGAAAGACACCGTTTAAAGGTGCAGAGAACGATGAAACGCTGGCTAATGTCCTGCTACAAACCCTCAAGTTCCCGGACAGCCCTCTTGTTAGTTTCCAAGCAAGGGAACTCATCCGAGGGCTGTTGGTAAAGGAACCCGAGAATCGTCTGGGATCAGAAAAAGGAGCTGCTGAGATCAAGCAACACCCTTTCTTTGAAGGCTTGAATTGGGCTCTGATACGATGCGCTGTTCCACCGGAACTACCCGAGCTATATGAATTCGGGGTTCCGGCCGGGATGTCCCCGGAAACAAAGAGCAATTATTTGGAATGTAAAGCTACTGGAAAGCACCTTGAATTTGAGTTATTTTGATGAAAAACATGTAATTACAAAGAGACTTCATCCTTGAAGCTGCTTCAAAGGTAAACATGCTGGTTTGTATTTTCCTTTGTTCAACTTTTTTACGGACTCGAGTCTAGTACCTAATACAGATTGGTTACCTTACTACAGATGCTAATGCTTCGGCAAGTATCGCTCGATGCAAGTCGACAAGTTGCAACGTAGGCTCCATTTCTGCAGAGACTTATAGAAAACCAATGCATAGGGAGACAATAGGACTGGTATGGAACAGAACAGATGTTGTTAGAACAGTCGTGGAGGAAAGGCTGTAAATAGCCTTTGGATGGACTGAATTGCCAGGATCGGCATCGGCATGAGACAAATACGAAGGTCGAGTGGTTTCGGGTCAGAATCACATCAGTTGTTTTTATCGGATATAGAATCGTTTTCATATTCAACACTGGTATATCTATTGAAGTAAATTGTGTTCTTGAACTGGACTTGAAAAGAATTTGGAATTCAATTATTATTAATAATGCAAATGTATGCATAATAATTTTAAAAATGTTTTATTGATTTTAATATTGAAAAAGGCCTAATTCCATTATTAATGCAAACATATATATATATATATATTATAAAACTAGAGAGTCAAATTATGCCAATTTATCAAATTAAAATATAGGGATTAAATTTTAAATTCAAGTATAGTAGAATGACAAAAAAAAAAAAAAAACAATTTTACCAATTTGAAGAAAACATAATACATAATTTTGTTGAGAGTGGGATTTGAACCCACGCCCTTTCGGACCAGAACCTTAATCTGGCGCCTTAGACCAACTCGGCCATCTCAACTTCCTTGCAAAGGAATTGTCTTTTAATATTTTATTAATATGACCTAAAATTCAAAACTCCAAGTTCTCCAAAATATAAATAGAAGGTAACAAAATCGGTAAAATTGAGGAAATAGAGTAGTTTGAATTTTTATTTAAGAGATAGGGGTTGTTCGGGGAAAATTTTAGATAATATGTACCACGCATGTGGAGGTGGCGAGGTGCAAGTAAAATTAAAAAAAAACTCAGCTTTTGTAAAGTTTGCTGGCGTGCAATACACAAGACCTCACCACCTCTACATGACGAGGTCCAAAGACCTTATTTCTCCCAAACACTATAAATTTTAGTTTAATTCTAAAATTTCTCTCAAACAACTTCCATCCCTTAAATAAAAGTCTAAACTACCTTATTTCCCTAAATTTGCCAACAAAATCACATCCAAAGGTAATCTCAAGTGGCCTTACACCAATTTTAATAAGTACTATGGACATCCAAGATTATTTATTATCATTATTATATTAAATTACTTTAGTGGTGTTCGTATTATATATCACATAAATCGAGAAAATAATTATGATAGGAATGCAAAAGTGCTATATAAATATTCAACAACTTTGTATGCTTGTGTTGTCTATAAAGAGACTTGCTCTCTTGTTAAATACCTACATTATCTTTTGGATTATGATCGCATACATAACGGTGATTTTTTTTTTATTTCCACAAGTTGCTTAATTTCAGGCTTTAATAGTTTCAATATATATGTTTAAAATTTAGGGTTTAAGGTTATAATTTATGATTTATGATTACTGTTTAGAGTTTAGGGTAATATGGTTAGAGATGTAGGTTTTAACCTACAAATCTTAAATTTTAACCTGAACCCCGAAATTCTAGCAACAATCCTTAAATTCAAAACTATGACACTTAAACCCCTAAATAGAAGACTCTTGTGCAAAAAAAGTTTCCACAAGCGCTTGTACACGAAATAATTACCCTTATCTTTTTTGCATAGGTTATAGGATTTATATCCAATACATTGACGATGGAAACGAAAAGTTTTCACAAGCGCATTAATTTTAGGGCTTAAGGATGTAGTTTAGAGTTTAGGGGTTTATAACTTGGGGGTAATGGTTAGAATTTAGGGATTAGTATTAGGATTTAAGGTTTAGAGGTTAAGGTTTTAGGGCAATTTGTTGACGATTTAGGTTTTTAACCTATAAACCCTAAAGTTTAACTTTAAACTCCAAATTCTATTCACAATCACTAAATTCTAAACTACCACACATAAACTCCTAAATCCTACATTCTAAACTGAGTCCCTAAATCCTAAAACAAATACTCTTGTGGAAACTAAAAGTTTCCACCGCCAATGTATCAAATAATTTTCTTAAATTTTTTTTTATCAAAAAGAAGGACGTCATTCATAAAAGTCAACCGAAGTACAAAAGTGTCACGTACGTGGAAGACATTCCATGCAAATCATGCAGGAAAAACGACGCAAAGCCAAGAACAAGAAACCCAGCAAAGGAAGGCAACCTTTGCTTGAGAAAGAAAACCCGCCCAGCCACAACCAAGGACAAGCAAGCCATAACTGGGAACAAAGCCACAAGCAACAAAGGGACATCATCCTAGTGCGTTAAAACAAGGTCATGTGAGAGCTCCACTCGGAGACAAACTCATTTATCTATATATATATTTTGTCATAGAGAGCCTTAATTTATCTATATAATGGATTGGGCATGTGTATTCAAAGGAATGTCAACCAACTGGGAGATGTAAAGTTCAAATACAAACGTCTGCGGTCTGTCCGGCTGGGAAAAGAAATTTGCAGGCTGTGGGGTTCGAACCCACGCGCACTTATGTGCAGAAGATCTTAAGTCTTCCCCCTTAACCACTCGGGCAAACCTGCTTGTTGATTAAAGTCTCTATAAAATAAATTTATATTTTATTATATTTTCAAATACAGAGTGGTTACCTTGCTACAGATGCTAATGCTTCGGCAAGTATCGCTCGATGCAAGTCGAGAAGATGCAACGTATGCTCCATTTCTGCGGAGACTCGTAGAAAACCATTGCATAGAGACACTAGTACTGGTATGGAGCAGCACAATTGTTGTTAGAACAGTCGTGGAGGAAAGGCTGTAGTAGCCTTTGAATGTGGACTGAATCGTCACGATCGGCATCGCCATGAGACAAATACGAAGGTCGAGTGGTTTCGGGTTGTTTTTAATTCAAATGTTAATGCAAACATATACTACATTTTTATAAAAGTAGACAGTCCAATAATGCCAATTTGTCAAATTAAAATATAGGGATTAAATCTTAATCAGGTATAGTAGAATGACAAAAAAAAATATACCAAATTGAAGAAAATAAAAAACTAAATGTTGACAGTGCAATAATGCCAATTTGTCAAATTAATAGTTGCAATACATAAGTGCCTTGGATTATGCATAAAAATGTCGAAGGTAGACGAATTTGTAGCTCACAAAATTAAAAATCCGAATTAATAGTTACAAATTATTTTCAAAAAAAATTAATAGTTACAATTAAAAAAGAGAGAAACAAACTTTCACCCAAACGAGAAACTGATGATGCTTTCTTTTATTATTTTAATCCGTACTATAAAAATTTAATAGACGAGTGGGGATGATGCAGGCATTAAAAATTCAAATTAATAGTTACCATTAAGAAAAGAGAAAAAACTCTACCCAAACAAGAAATTGATGATGTGGTGGAGATGAGTCAGATATAAAGACATATTCACCCCTTGTTCACCAGCCACAACAAATTTAATTTTTATCTTTAACACTGCCCCATAACGTGTGAAATTTGCAATAATCCCTGCCCTATTGAATACGAAGTGAGATGAATTCCCGCAAAACTCGCCCTCCCTACTTAGTACTTATGGCTTAGAGTTGCAAGCTTTCAAAGTTGGACTTTAATTCAGTTGGTTCATGTAATCGTTTTTAAGAGGCGATATCCGAGAGAGTTGCAAGCTTTCAGAGTTTGACTTTAATTCAGTTGGTTCATGTAATCGTTTTTAAGAGGCGATATCCAAGAGCACCATATTGAGAATGAGAGAAAGTGAGGAACTTAGAATCATGGTATGCATATACTTTCAGATCACTGATTCGAAGTGTCGGGTATGTGTATTCTGACCATTAACAATTTTTTCGGGGGCATTGGATTCTTACTCATGTTTTCCATCTTCTTGCTTCAAAAGCTCCTATATAATCCGAAAGGTGAACCATTCTCCGTCATCCTTCACGATACGCACCGGATTCCACCATTTTCGACCTTCCTGTCAAGAACACAAGTTCATAATACATAGAAAATGGAAGCATTTCAGAATGACTCAAAAACACAGAGCATAGACTTGTTTTAACGGCATCGGTCAGAGTTCTTACCTATGTTGCTCCGACACGTAAATCTCGAAATAAACAATGATCAAAATTTTCAGCAATGTGAGAAATGCATCTTCAAATTTGCAAATAATAAAATTCCGGATACATGTCGAACAATAGTAAGTTTCAGATTATGACAACTTCCTACTTCTACTTCTACTTCTACTTCTAATTCTAATTCTAATCTAGAGTATTATCAGGGAACTAGAAAATCTCTCAGTATCACTTTGTCTTCTTATGAATCGGTACTGGTACATTGCAATTTGCAGCAATCATCTTCCACAGCTGATGTTTCAATAAGTTGATACTATTTCTTATGCATTTAAATACAATAAATATGGCCACCATCCGAAATTACGGATTTTCGATAAAGTTGGCATTGCATGCTAAAAATAAAACCTGGCCTCCAGATGTTACAGCAACAGCATCTTCGGGTCAAGAATCAATCAAAGGCTCAGTTGTAGAAACACGGCAGCTGAACTACCACGTAACACTAGTTGTTACTAGAGTACATTAACCGTATCGGACTTATCACAGCAACGGGAGAAGCATCGGATCAGCTTATCCTTCCAGTTTGATCAATCAACGTGCCAACTTGATCTCCACATAATGCTTTCGAGATGTTTCCAGGCTGAAGAAGATTAAAGACCACAACTGTGCCAAAGTAAATTGATTTAATTCGTAGGGGATCAATTGTCTGGCAATGAAGAACGATACGTAACCTTGGATTTAAAAGACGTATTTCGGCAGCTATTCATAAAAATTCAGAACATGGAATACAAACATGAAGAGTGATTTCTACAAGAATACCAACCAGGAATGCAATTTTCTTCACAGAAGGTCAATGCCATCATGTCCATGGCTGTGGCACCTCTTGAGACTAAATCTCGAAATGAGATGTGCTCAAATGTAGCATTGTTGTCCTGAGAATGGCAGTCGTAAACACCGTCAACATTTGTACCTTTAACAACTGCCTCGGCTTGAACTGAAGAGAAAGCAGCAGACGGTCAAATGTAGAGAACCCCAAGAAAAAGGAAAGAAAAACGTGTCAATAGAAAAGAGTGCCATATAGTTCAAGTGTTCCATGTCACAGATGGAAGGGGAACAAAGAAACGAGTGCCATATAGTTCAAGAGATTGAATTTTAGAAAACCAGAAGAGAGACGGCCATACTTTCTGAAGCTCGAAGCGCTGCAGCTGTGTCAGTAGAAAAGAGTGGATTTCCAGTGCCAGCGCCAATGCCACCAAATATTACAACTCTACCTTTTTCAAGATGACGTATGGCACGTTGCCGACTGTATGGTTCGGCAACCTCTTGCACAGAAAATGATGTTTGCACACGGGTCTGAACTCCCATTTTCTCCAACGATGATTGCAGTAATATAGAATTCATCACGGACGCCATCATGCTGCAGTATATTGCAGGATCATGGTTTTGATTAGTTTCATAATCAGATATGAAGATATATGTTTTAGTGCATGAAGATCGAAAGTTCACATAACAAGCAGATACATTAGCTAAGATCTTTTCTTGTGACCCCGTCGTTTTATTCTGATTATCGGATATCATATGCCAATGTTACTCTGACTGTTTATCTTTCCTAAACTACCCATTTCTAACACCTATGTCCAACACATACTCAGACACGGGTATGGGAATATGATTGTCCAAGGACCCTCCAAATACATGAAAGTCTTGGAAAGAATTAAGCATACCTGTGTGAGACCCATACTCATTTCCGATACTTACACCTGAATCTAAGCAACATGGAACTTACAAGCAGAGATATTACATATACCATCCAACTTAAGTCATTACTGAAAACAGCCAAAAAAGTATTGGCTTATGATCATAACCCGAGAACTATAAAACTATCAAAGAGAGTTGTTTCAACATACAATTTTAAAAACAGCCATATATGAGCAAGCTTAGTCTTACAAGTCTGACCCAAGTTTAAGCTTTATACTCTTCTATTATACAAGTCAAGATTAAATCAAATTTGGTATGTAATCATCCATCATGAGTCAAGAAGTGAACGCGTTACCCAATTTGATATGCAGTACTTCTATCTAAACCTGTTGCAGTAACCCATGTGTCCCCACAAAAGAAATTGCGACCTCCAACAACGATTGCTACCTGGAATATCACCAAAAAGTATTGCATCTTAACATGATTGCAAACATCCGAAATCATAAGAGATAAAGGCATTAATGATTACCTCTACACCGAGGCGGCACGCAATTGCAACTTCCCTTGCAATCAACATTGCTACCTGATAATGAGAAAGAAACCACATTTATGCAAATTGACAACAATATTATCCGAGTTTCAAAGTTTTTACAACAAACTCATGGTGAACCTTAGGGTCGATATTGAGAGGACCAGTGCAAGCAAGAGCTGCACCACTGATTTTGAATACCACTCTGCGCCATTTAGGACTTTTGGATTTCATGGTAATCGGTCCTACAGGGCTTGGCGTAGCTAAAGCATATCTGCCAATCAAACAACCACGAAGGCATCTCTATAGTTATATAAAGAACAAAATACACTAAACATGACTTTTACAAACTAGGGCATCAACATCATTTAGAAGCCAGAGTAAAGAACTATCAAAAGATAGAACACTTCAAATCCGAATTTAGTACAACAAAGCGATGAAATCAAATAAAGACTCAAATTTTAGTATTTTATTGAAACAACTAGAGAATATCATCATTTCCAAATGAACACAATAAAAGAGTCTAGCAGTTGTTGGCAAAGTCGCAAAGATTCCCGAAACAAGTGCAGATTTGAACCTATGGAATTTGGATATCCAATTATCAGAATCTACATTACTTATGCAGATAACATACCAAAATTATGCATTCGAATCAGCTTTACTTTAGCGGATAACAAATATGAATATAAAAACAATCATTTCTGAAGTTATTCCCTGGCTACATTTGAACCTAGTGAAACATTAGCAAATGATAACCAGAAATGGAATGGTAAGAAAATCTACCTTTTGGATTGTCTAACGGCAACGGCAGTTCCCGGAGAAGTGCCGCCCTTTTCTTCATCAGCCACCGCCTTCGCCGGCAGAGAATTTCCAACAATCTCTTCCATTTTCTTAAACCAAGGCCAATGACTCGCCGTGATGCCGCCATCACTCATCCTATGCCTCTCCAGCTTATACCTTTTCTTCAAATTATCAACCTTGTTCTTGCACTGCTCCACACTCTTGCTCTGCTTCTCGCACCGCTCGCTGACCGCGGCCGCCACCTCTTCCCAATCTCTCCCTCTCAGATTCCCTCTGTTCAGCTGCGTCAACTTCTCCATATACGCCTCCAACAAACACCCGATCGCGGCATCGCTCCATTCTTCCCTGTCTTTCCGGTACTCCGTCGATGACGACTGCTTCGATCTCTTCAAAACTCCGTCGTTTATCTCTTCTTGATCTCTCCTCTTCTCGATCCGCACATCAGATGACGCAGCGGTACTACTGTTGTTGTTGGTGGTACCGAAATTGGCTCCGGGAAAGGCAGAATCGGAGTCGTCGTCGGCGTTGTGATTATCGGGAGGTGGCGCGTGGACCTGCGCGTAAGAAGGATGGTAGTGGTGGTGGTGACCGGGGTTAGTTTCGTCGTCGATGAGAGAGAACTCGTCGTCAACGGAAGAAGCCATAGGCGGACGTTAGGGTTAAGGGGGAAAGGGGAACGGTTTCGAACGGAAGACGTTAGGGGGTAGGAGGAGAGACGTTGAGGAGAGAGTTTTGACGGAATAAGATGGGCCGTGACGGGTAGAGACGGTTCCGTTAAGTAATGAGGGAAAGTAGGAAACGAATCGGCAGGTGGGTGGGACCCGTTTTCCGTATGGGTCGACATCCGGTTAGATTCGATTTTTACGAATTTGGGTTTCTCTTTGGGGACATGAAATAAAATGGGCTTTCGCATGGGACACCTTCATTGAAATTTCGACCCAATTTTTTTCTTAAAAAAATCAATTTTGACTAATGGTTTTTTACTATACATAAATTGTAAATATAATATTTTTTTTGTTTTTAAAATTTTAAATTTTAACTTAGTTGATGGTAGAACTTAAGAGATGGTTTCCGTAAAACTGGGAGTATTATTCTTAAATGATTTAAATTCGAGTGGTTATATTCACAAAATCTGTACAAATTTATTCATAATTATAAAAAAAATAAATACTGTCATGGAATTATATTATAATGCTAAAAAAAGCGATAATTTAATCCCATATTTTAATAATTATTGTTTTGGATAAAAACTAACATAATTTGGCTTTAAAATTTTAAGTTTGGAATAAACAACAAATAGTAAAAATTTAGATTTTGTGATTTAAATTATATATAAATTACTTTTCAAATTATTGGTATTCAATATTCATTATTGTATTTTATTAAAAATTTAAATAGGCGTGACTATTTCTCTAGCCGCACTCTCACTTAATAGCTGCCCATAAAATGTATTTCATTATCATTAGTAGGAATCAAACTCTTAACATCATAGTTAAAAGATGAGGTAAATAACCACCACACCACATCTCATGGTTATTAATTAATTCTAATTTAAACTTTTTATAATATTGTACAATATATATATATATATATATTTCATATGGAATATACATATATTAAGCAAGAGGTGAAACACAACTAATTTTATTTAATTTTTTTGAATCAAATTAAGTTTATAAAACTACAATTCAAAGACAAGAATTTTTTTAAATTTTTTCAGATCAAGTTTTACTCATGTAGTTAAACAAATTAAGACTGACATAATATTTTAAAATAAATGTTCAACATATTATTCAAATACTGGCTGAGATTTATTTATTATAATGTATTTTTAAAGAAAATTCTCAAAATCAATATAAGCACAACTATTAAACAGACTTTAGAACAAAAACTATAAATTAAAGAAATAAACCATAGAATTACTTGGCAACTTCACTTCAACATTGAGTAGACGGTACATAAGCATAAAAGCAAAAACATAACCAAGGCAAAAATTCATACCATACAATAATGTCAATATGAAAATACAGCCTATTTCTCAGGGTAGGGAAAAGCAACTCAACGCTTTCCACCACCACCACCAAGCTTGGGACCTTTCGGTGCGCCACCCTTCGGAACATTACCCTTTCCCTGTGTCTTCTGCTGCTTCGCTGCTACTTCGGCTTTCTTGGCTTTCTTTTCATCCTTAGTTTTCTTGATCCTTTCCTTGATTTCTCTGTACATAAAGGTGAATATTTGGAAACGGCAAACACGAAAGAACAGATGAAACCTACATGTCAAATGAAAAAAAAAACACATACCGGAGTGCAGCTTCCCGAGCAGCATCACGAACTTCGGGTTTCTCGCTCCTCTTCTTCTGGATAACCTCTAAGGTGGCACCGACAATGGATCTGGAGTAAGGCTTCTTCGTGGCACGTCTCCTCTTCTTAACAGCCTCTTGAGCAATATCCTACATGCATGTACACAACAGCAAAATTAATACAAGAGCATGCTAAAACTATAAAATTCACAAGGAAACTATTTTTAATCCAGTAAAACTTTCATCAGTAGATGATATAAATAAAATGAGAATCCCAAAATTGATATTACTTCAAATCTCATCGGCAATCAAATTGAAAAGAAACACAAACTTCTGAAATGAAATTGCGTTCACTAATCTGAACACTCACCTTCTTATGTTGCTTCCTATACATGGCTGTCCATGTAAGTTTCGATGGCTTCAGACGATTATGGAAATACCTCTTGCATTTCGAATTCAAAAAGAGGAAGACCTAAGCAAATTGATGCAGAACACATTTTGTTAACCAGTGTAAATAATATCAACCATTTTCCCCAGAATTGGATGAAACTCTACCTGAGAATCAGAACGAATAAATCTGATGCCTCTCCCCGGGTATATCTTGGCACCACTAAACCGACAAAGCTCAGTCCTAACACGCAAACATAGAAAAAATAAGTGCAAGGTTTGGGAACTTCAAATTACAAACTTCAAATTAATTGATTGCCTTAGCATCCTTAAAATGTTCAATAAACCAAATTACAACAGGGATTAAAACTCTTATTTTCGCTTATTCAGAGCTATTAACTTCAATAAACTAGCCGAATCCAATACCGCAGATATCCGATTCAAATGAAAAACTTCAACGGCGAAATTTCATCACAAATCTGATTAACATTGAAATTAACATGTAAATACATCCTAACAAGAGCAAGGGGGAAAAGATGTAGAAAACTGAAATATAAGAAAAGAAAATGAAATGAAAGGAACATACTTGAGAACCATGGCTGCTGCTCTGCGATTTGTTCTTTTCACCAAGAAACCCTAGAAACACTAGCGACGTTGGCATTTATATATATATACCTCGAGGGTTAGGTATTGGATTTTCTTATATTGTTAAAAATTACGAAACCAATTAATAAACGGGCCTTAAATTAGATTGTTTCGGGCCGTATAAATGTTGGCCTAGTAGCACGGGTATCTCGTTAATCGTTATTTCGTAGGGTGAAAAAAAAAAATAGTGGTGAGCATTTGATATAGAGTCAAATAAAAAAAAGTTAGTCGAGTTTATGAGTCTTATTTTATAACTCAAATTTTATTTGATTTTTTCTAATATATTTTGTGAATTTCGAAACTAGTAGTTCGAGTTTCTATTCAAATATAATTGTAGATATTTATAATGTTATGATAGTAATTGATTCCAATTTAAACAACATTTTATAACCATATACAATATACATATACATATATATATATATCATATTTTTTTCGTACGTAATATACATATACCAGGTAAAGTTAAAGAACTTAACAATTAGAGTAAAATTAAATTAAATTAAAAATTTTAATTTTTTTCGAGTCGAATTTTACTCATTAAAAATCCTTAAATTTAGTAGAAGAAAAAGAGTATAATGATTATAATTACAGTCAATGAACTAAAACATCCTCACTAAGTATAGGTAAGACCTCTAAAGAAAAAATACCGACTATGCTCCAATATCCAGGGCAATACAAATTGATTTATCAAATACTAATCCAAAGAAAAAATACCCAATTTCTATTTTAACCCACATTCAAATTCATAATCAATGTCAAGGAAAAACAATGTTCAAAGGACCTATAAAGAAAAACTAACATAAAAAGAGTAGTTTTGGGGCAATTTGTTAGTTTCAATTGACAGCAACTCCAGCAGAAAGGAAATTGGGATGAAGGGTATCTTGGGCTGTCACTTTAGCAGTTGAGAGCTTGAGAACCTCCACGGCTTCCTCCACTTTGGCTGCCAATCTTTCTGGTGATTCTAATAGAAGCAGCACTTCAGAGTTGTCCATCTCTAGAAGCATTCCAGTGATCTTCGGAACCAGATCAGGCTATACACAAAACAACACAGAAACATGTTAGTTTCGGAAGTATTCGTGTTCGATAATCGTATCTGGATATAGGTGCCAAGAGTTGAGGAGGTCTATGCAACATGTTCGAATATGCAATGGACACGAATGCAATGAAGAATGCAATGGACACGAGAGCTCGACATAAACAACGAAGAGTTGGAATAACATCAGTTGTAGTGAGTATCATTCATCAAGTACATATATGCTCATGTCGGATCGTGTCTAAAATTCGAGTAACTGTCTATAAGACATTCCTGAAGTGTTCTAGGCTGTGGAAATCACCTGGTGCTTCTGAACAAGGGGATAAAGTCGTTCACCAAGTATTGTTTTTTGCTGCTCGGGTGAAGCTGCAGCAAGCATGCTACTCAGCATCTCAGTCCCTTGTGTCAAAGCTGAAACAGAGTTCGAACCAGCTGGTGTGGCATCAGAGCCTTTGTTCACCTCCCGAGCTTGCATAAGAGTACGACCGTTCATCCGAGCCCGGTTTGGCCTGGTATGTCTTGGAGCAGTAGGTAACTAAGACATAACATAAAAAAGTACTCGTATACTCGTATTCACATAATAGTTTGCACCTCTAATGTACTTGTATAGGAACCTAGGATGAATATTTCCTCGAACTGATTACGCAATATTTGCTCGCGTTCCGCTTTCTTTTGTGCCCTTGCTACATATAGAACCTTTGAACCTAAAGAACACAAGTATACAACCATACATCAAACTAAGAGAATTAGGCCTCATATGGATTGGAAATTATGCCATCAATGAAGGCAAAGAGAGTTGACAAAAACATAGTAAAAGAAATCCTACCGAGGTGTGATCCATTCACCGACTCCATTGCCCGCTTGGCATCATCGGGACATTCGAAATTCACAAAGCCGAAACCTCTCGAGGCACCATTTTCATCCCTTGCTACAACCATGCAGGCAATTTTGCCAAACTCAGAAAATTTTTCCTGCAAAATCTCTTCAGTGATACCTGGATCCAAATTCTTCACATACAGATTTGTATTTTTAACATCAGGACTTGGCAAAACCCTGTCACACTTTTTCATGAATTTCCCAACATATCTGGGGACCAAAAAGGAAAGAATTAAACTTCTGAAATCATCCATTTCAATAGAGGAAAGTAAAATGAAAATTATTACACTTTCTTATCACCAATCATGGTGTTATCAAGCTTCTCAATAGCAGAAATTGCAGATTCCTCAGATTCAAATTGAACAAATCCATAACCTTTGCTTTTCCCATCTTCAAATGTTGCAACTTTGCATGATATTACATTCCCAAACTTCTGAAACAATTCTTGCAACCCCAAACTATCAATCGATTCACTTAGATTCTGGAAAGGGAAATCCAACAAATCCAATGCATTTCAGATTCAAAATTCCACTAAATATATCAGTTAAAAGAAGAACAAAAAGGGTATTTTTGTACCTTGACAAACACATTTCCAACTCCACTTTTTCTTGCATCAGAATCTCGAAGTGACCATGCCACCCTTATCATTTTCCCATTAACCAAACGGTGATTCATTTTCTCCATTGCATAATGTGCTAATGATAGAAAATTTAGTCTTTTTTAGTTGGGAAAATGAAATCAAAACACAGAAATAATAAGAAACGAAAATCAGTGAAAAATATTCACCATCCTCAAGAGAACTGAAGTTAACATAGCCATAACAAAGAGACTTTCCCGTGGATGAATCTCTGCAAACACGAACAGAGGTTATTCCTTTGAACTGATTAAAAGCATCGAAGAGTGACCCGTCGTCGATATCGGGATGCAAATCCCCGACGTACAACGAAACTGTCGACGCTGGCAACGTAGCCGCCGTTGGAACCGCCATTGATCCTCTCAGTACTCTACTACCTCAGCAAAGAAAGATTCACTGAATTCAAAACAGACAAGGCCAACAGTTTTCAATGGAAATTTTGAGACTGGCGTTATGATTTTGGAATCTGATTTCTGTTTTGCGTTATTTAGAGAGTGTGATTAATGAATAGAAAGTTTGGATTTTTACTGTTTTTGAGAGACGATATTAAAGAGTAGAGTGTTCTCTTGCATGGAACGTTCAAACTATGAGAATGCAAATAATAACAGCCAGGTTCCGTTACCTTACGCGCCTTTTCAGAGCGTTACCACTGCTTTCATTTTTGAAATTTCACAAATTATATTCACAGTTAATATTTCAATTGAAATTTTTACTTATGTCTATTTAAATTTTATAATATAAAATTTAATTTCTTAGACATGAACCTTCAAATTATAGATCATAAATCTTAAAGTATAAGCATTAAATTCTAACATTAGACCATAACTTTTTTTTATTAACATAGGCCATAATTTTGAAACCACAAGAACTTAAAAATTTAAGTTTAAATAAACATATAAAACTTAAATTAAATTCATATATAAAAATAAAATTTTTACTTGTATAAAAGAGATTGGCTATATTAAACTCTCTAGCAAATGTATAGACAGGACGCAATCATCTTTGCAATCGGGGACGGACGCAAAACTTTATTTTAGGGGGCGAACCTATAAAATTCTAGGAGGGACGAACTTAAACAATTTTTAGAGGGCGAAAATAGATTTTCAATAAAAAATATATAAAAAAAATTCTAAATTTTTTTTAAATCATATAGCAATTTCAAAAAACTGAAGAAACACTATGTTCTTGTGAGAAATCATTTATTTTATTCCCTTTGTTTAGATTTTTCCACACTTTTGCACTATAGTCTATATAGCTTGTCCTAGAGAAACTGGAGAGCTTGAAATAGAAGCGAAGCTAGCAGTACTCCCCAAATTACCATCTTTCAAGAATGGATATGAACTCGTTTTATCCGATGATGACGGCGAGGACGAGAACGAATGCACAAAAGCTTCAAATTCATCGGCGCCCCCGTCAAATCCAGATGGCGGCCTCAAATTTTCCGGTAACTCGGCCTCACCATCAAGATACCTTACTATCTGCCTCATGCTGGGCCGTGCCGCAGGCACGTCATTTGAACAAATTAGGCCTAATTTAAGCACCATCATCGTCTCACCTTCATCATATTGGCCATCAAGCCTAGTGTCCACAACATCAAGGACCTTCCCTTCACTAAACTTCTCCCATACCCGATCAACCAGCACAGCTTCCTCGGGCAATGCATCGGGATCAATTGGCCTGCGCCCACAAACAACCTCGAGCAAGAATGCACCGAAAGCATAGACATCGGTGCTTGTTGTGGCCTTTCCTGTCTTGGGCAGCTCTGGTGCTATATATCCCATTGTGCCAACAATTCGACTTGTCCCTGGATTCGTACCGTGTTCATACAATCTGGCAAGGCCGAAATCGCCTAACCGTGCATTTAGCTCATCGTCTAATAGTACATTACTGGCCTTAACATCCCTATGAATCGCAATTTGTTCATATCCTTCATGTAAATAGAGAAGACCAGAAGCAACATCCTTTATAATCCTGAACCTCTGGTCCCAATTCAGGGTGGTTTTAGGTTCATCAAACAAAAACTTGTCTAGACTGCCATTAGCCATGAAATCGTAAACGAGAAGAAGATCGCCTCTTTTCCTGCACCATCCCAATAGCTGAACCAGATTCCGATGTCGAAGCCTACCGATACTAGAAATTTCCGAAACAAATTCACTCAAACCTTGCTTTGATTCATGGGAAACTCGCTTGACAGCAACTAGAGTGTTTGGATTTCCGAGTGTTCCTTTGTAAACTCGACCGAAACCGCCCTGACCAAGTAAAGTTTTGTCGCTGAAACTGTTGGTTGCTTGCTTGAGTTCTCGGTAAGAGTATCTATGTGGTCCAATCTCTAGTTCCCAATCTTCAACTACGTCTGCGTTCTTGGTTTTGATCACGAAATAAATTGCAACGGAAAGAGCAATTACGACAACGGCAGATGAAACCGAGACACCAACTATTAACGTTGTATGTTGTTTCGGTTGTCCAGGGAGTGAAGGCAGAGACGACAGATCAAGAGCCTGAGCTTGTCCATTGATCTTAAAGCTCCACCCTAAAATATAATGAGAGCTAGCAAGCACATTACCTGTTGAAGCAGAGAAACCAACGTACATAAACTCCTGAAGAAACGGCGAAAGATCTACATGAAAAGACAAGATCGGAGACGTCGGTCTATTAGAAGTGGGTGCAATCGTTACGTTCATGACGTTTTCGACTGAATCATAATCGATCCAAGCTTGGATCAGTTTCCCACTCTTGAGAGTAAGGTTCTGCTTTGTCGAGCCGCCACGGGTGTAGTAAGCTGCAGGAACCGAAGCATTCGAGCGCAAGGTGTTTATGTCAATACCGACATGGTTGTCATCCATGTCTCGAAACTCAAAATCCTGAACCGTGTCGAACTCAACCGCAACGAGATGGTTCGAGAAGTTCCCCATTTCGGTAGCGTTGAGGATTCCTAGATACTGATTTGGAGGTGCTCTGCGGTCTACAGAAGTAGTGAGCGTGAAAGCAAGGCCGTGGCCACCAAACCCCTGAAACACGGGAACCATGGCGAAAACAAACGAGGTCGAAAACGAAAAAGCTGGGCCATTAGTAGAGTTCTTGAATCTAAAAGGAGAGCTATAAAAAGCTTTACCTACAAAACGAGGGGTGGCATTTGTTAAGCGTAGAATGCCGTTTTGTTCAATCTGTGACACCCCTGTTAATGTTAAGTTATCTGGCTCGGTTAAGCGTTCGAATCCGGGGAAGAAGAACTCGGCGGGTTGTGAAGAACAAGGCGAGAGTACGAGGAAGAAGAGAGCTGAGAGAAGTGAAGGGAAATAAGCCATGTCAATGCAGGCTGTGTTGGATCAACAAAAGGTAGAGTTAAAAATAAAGAGTTCAACTCTGATATTATTATTATGTAGTAAGAAAATGAGAGAGGAGACATTTCAACTAACCGCTGGATTGTACGGAGGATATTCTGAGCAGGGTCACAATTCTGCAGCCCCCGGCATTGACAATTGATGTTTAAACTATGAACATGAAAGCAAAGTCAAAGAGTTATCCTGTAAATTTCTGCATCAGAATGACAGATTGCTGACATCAGAAATGGACTGAACTTGAATTGTGAATCACCTGGAGCACATGGCAGATGTGTTTACTTGGACTTGTCAAAGTAGACGCTGGATTCTATGGAGGATGCTCTCAGCAGGGTCACAATCATGGAACCCCACATTTGACAATTATTGCTTAGATTATTAACCGATTCTAGACAAGTTTGAAACCATAGGAACAATTTCACATTGGTCTCAAGACCAGAGAGAACGAGCTTTCCCACCACACATCTTCACATGAGATAGCAACAAAAAGGTAGAAGGGAAAGGTTCTTTATAGGGTGATCTCTCCGCTCCAAGCGTCTAACTAGCAGAAAGAACCTGCAACGGCCCATCAAAATCCGGTGAAGAGATAGATTTTCTCATATCACAACGCATGATTTTATATATGTATGCATTAGGACTCGAGTTCATGTTCAATCCATTCATATACAATCTTTTTTTTCAGTAATTGAAAGAACCTAGCTCACATGTTTTTGTTACAAGAAAGAAAGAGAAGAAACTACTCATCCATCGGCCCTTATTGTCTCAAGCGATGCCACCAGACGATGCTAATCTCATAGCAGCTTGAAAAGCACCATCCGTATGAAGCTCGACTATTCCACTTGCAGCAGTCTACTACCTAGTTACGCAACGCACGTTTGGAGCCTTGAGAGAAGCCTGAATGTGTAGCACCCATCGACCAAACCTTGCCCTTGAAGGCAAAAAGGTTCCTTTGTTTCCACAGCTTCCATATAAGTGTTCCAAATAAATGTCTCCATTCACAATCACTTCGAGATATTCTAATAGAGTATTGAAAATAAATAACCTAAAAGTATTGAAAATGTGAATAAGATTGAACGTACCTAATGCTTCTTCCAAATCCTTCTGAGACAATACTCGAACCCCCCATTTCTTCACCTTAACATCATTTGGAATATCTTCTTCACAAAGGTTACAGTCCCTTCGTTTCAGTTTTGTGGCAGCAAGTGCAACTGAAGTCATGACTACAACAGGAATGGCGGACTTTATTATGTGGCAAGTTCTCGCCATCGCCGTTGTTTATAGTTTCTCATAATTCATCATGTTTGAATTTAACTTCGACTTCTTCATCTATTTTCAGGAAGAGATATGATGTTTCCTTGAGTTTTAGAGGCGAAGGCACCCTTAAGAACTCCATTGATCATCTCCACTATGCTCTAAAACGGACTAGAGTCGTCACTCTAAGGGATGATCCAAAGATGGAGGCGGGCAACGAGATCGCACCAGAACTCTTCAAAGCCATTCAACAACAAATGGTGCTCAGTAATCGTTTTCTCGGAATCGTATGCCTCCTCAGGTTGGTGCATAGACGAGCACGCTGCGGTTGTTAAAAAACTGAGGGACAAAGTATATCCAATTTTCTATGATGTTGAGCAGTCGGATTTAATAAAACAGAAGGAGAAAGTTAAAGAAGCCTTTTCCGAACATGAAGAGAGATACAAGGAGAAAGTTTAGGGAGCAGATGTTAACTCTTTCAGGTTGGCTGCAAATGAGATTTGAGGAAAGCAAATGACAAGAAAATGCATCCACCTGAATGAAGTTTACCGCTACCATAGCAACAATGGATGAGAACTTGCCATGTAATAAAGTCCATGAATCCGGTTGTAGCCATGACTTCAGTTGCACCTGCTGCCACAAAGACTAGGGCGAATGGTATGTCGGAATCGAGAATACTTGGATCTGATGAAGCCTGCAACAGTTTATATGAAACAGAACTTAGTTTCTCGGGAAAAGACTCGAAGAGTACATAAATCATTATGTTAACTCCTAGCTCATCGATAAATTTGATCTTCCACATATTAGAATCTTCCCAGCGGGAGTCAGACCAGAGAAGAAGGCACTAATCCTCAATGCATTCGTAGACAATTTTTTATTATTATTTGAAAGAAACTAACTCATGCTAATATATATGTTAAGTACAATTATTTAAAGGGGACCATTAATTATTGATCTTTCTACGGCGGAGTCTTCAGTGATATCTTCCAAATCTTTCTGATACACTATTCGAATCCCACATTTCTTCACCTTGACACTTCTGTGGGCATCATCGGATGTGATTGAAACCTGAAGTTCATCGAATTCCTGATATGAGCAACCTGATGTTGATGAATTATCGGTTTCACTTTCCCCACACTTATCCTCTAAGAACAACGGATATAATCTGTCGGGCGTCAAATAACATAAATAAATGTGGTCCTTTATTACAGGCTGATCACAATCTTTAGAAAAAATCCAGCCGCTCCCTGTGACACGTCTAGGATTTCTACCCTGAAAAACAAATCCATCAGAATTCCTATGCCAGATAACAGCTTCACATGTGAGTTCCTCATCCCTCGAAGCATCATCATTGACAAAAATGCAGCAGAAAGCAACTCCCATCCATCGACCATCATTCCGAATATTGCTAGGCAGTGGTATCTTGATAGAAGAGTCAACTGTTTGATGGCTGAACCATTTGGGTATTTCATCTCCGGGTACAACAACATCAAAACTTTTTCTTAAATATGCAACTCGCTGCAAAATAAAACTTATGTTGTTTGGTAACTAATAATATAATTCTTCAAGAATGAGATTCTGTAAATACGAAAGAATGATAAATCCACCTTTTTCAGTACTAGAGAGGCACCAGGATCTGTCAACGTTTTAAACTCCCTGCTATTTGACAATCCAAGATATTGAAGCCTGGGATTTTCAGTAATAGGCACAGGTAAGCCGATGAAATTGTTACCGCCAAGCTCAAGTTTTTCCAGAGAGGATAAACAAGAAATATCACTAGGAATATCTCCTTCACCAAGATTGCAGTTCCTTAGTTTCAGCTCCCTTAAAGAACTCAAGCCTGACAATGAATGTAACACCAGAGGCACCGACTCCATCCTTCCTCTTCGGAATACCCGGAAAAGAGAAGGTAGGTTTGGTCCCAACTTAGATGATGGTCCCTTGAGCCTATTCAAAGACAAAACTTTAAGATCTTTAAGTTGAAAAATGAAGGATGGCGGTTTTGCTATGGCTGTTTCACTTAAATCAAGCTCTTCCAACAACTCTACTTGCTGCAAATTCTCCGGCAAATTTTCAACTTTATAACAACCAGAAAGATCAAGCATTTTTAAACATTTACACCCACCTATGGTGCTTGGGAGACTAGTAAGGTTTCTGCAATCTTTTAGGATTAATGTTTCAAGAGATACTATTCCAATTTTGGTTGGAAGGTTCCTAAGACTTTTGCAGCTTCTTAAATTCAAAAGTTTAAGCCTCGAAAGAACTCCGATGGATGGATGAACATGTACAATTCTTATACAACCCTCCAATATCAAAATTTCCAGATTTGGGGCTGTTGTAAAGTCCGGTGTCTTGATCAGGTTTTCGGACCCTTTGAGGTTGAGCACTTTCAACTTATACAGGGGCTGTTGAAAACAATCAGAAATTAGAGAAGATTTAGTTAATCTTCTTAAACTAAGCTAGAAAACAAGGATCAGATGAATTAGTTCTTACCATATTTCCCTTCCATAGTTGTTCAATGCGACTGTGTGGTAACAGAAGTGCAACAAGGTTGTCTGGTTGGAAGCTTGGAGGTAAGAATCTTAAAGGATATCCCATCCAATCTAAAAGCCGTAGCTCATTAGGAAGATATTTGAGTTCATCACAATTTGCGAGGCAATGGACTTTGAGCAATCTCAACTTTTTCATCTTCGAGATGGCATCGACATTCAAATTGAGCATCTTGTTCGATTCCCTGATAACCATGCCTTCAATCACATTGGTAGCCTGAAAGCATTCAAGAATAAGACATAAGAAAACACAAAATAAAAGGGTTAATTGAATTCCTATGATAAAAACTGAGTAGATATTGTAAATAATCTGCATTTTTTGTGGAATGACTTACAGTGTTATTGGTTAGCACATGATAGACATCTTTTTCCTCCCACAATCTACAACGTTTTCCAGGTTCCTCAAAATATTTTTCCCGGACAATTTTTCTTCCCATTTCTTGGAGCAAGTTATGCATCCACAATTTGTTGTTTTCATTAACGGTTAGCAGAGACTTCTTAATGAGAACATCAATTCCAATATCCGGAAAAAATTCACAACCGTCCAATACTTTGATTACAAAATCTTTCTCGTCCCCATTGAAGAAGCATGCTATATCCAGAAATATATTCTTCTCCGTTTCTTCCAATCCATCAAAGCTGATACGAAGTCTATCAAGAATTTCTTTGTTAGAATCCTTTTCAAGTCTTTTGATTGCACTTCTCCATTGAGCTGCATCTCTACCGCAAAAAAAC
Organism: Hibiscus tridactylites; assembly: GCA_958450335.1. Classification (NCBI taxonomy): domain Eukaryota; kingdom Viridiplantae; phylum Streptophyta; class Magnoliopsida; order Malvales; family Malvaceae; genus Hibiscus; species Hibiscus tridactylites. The sequence goes on along the minus strand of OY288266.1, from coordinate 289,946 downwards.
GAACCCAGAACTTCAAGAGCTAAGGGGAGACCGCCAGCGTAACGTACAACATGTTTAGAAAGCTTCATCAAATCATCTTCTGCCACTATTTCACTACCGAAAGCTTTCAAATTGAAAAGATGGAATGCATCATCAGGACTCAATGTTGTTGTTATATACACATCATCCACTTGGTAGGATCGCAACAAATGCTCGTCTCTAGTTGTTATAATAATTCTACTCCCTAAACCAAACCAATCATGCCTTCCAACCAAGCACTTCAAATGTTGTAAATTATCAACATCATCAATAACAACAAGGACCTTTTTGTGAGACAACCTATGGCTAAGTATGGCATTCCCTTCATGAACATTGAAAAATTCGAAGCCTTCACCAGACAAGATCTGGAACAGAAGTTGTTTCTGTAGAGAAACAAGTCCAAATTTGTCTGAAACTTCCCGAACGTCAGCAATGAAGCATTTACCTTCAAAATGAGATGACATTTGGTCGTATACAACTCTTGCAAGAGTTGTTTTACCGATGCCACCCATTCCGGAAATTCCTATAATGCGGATGTCATCTTCCCCGATATCTATTTTCGAATACAACTCCTCCAAGCGCGAACTAATTCCAACCAACTCATCATGAAAAACCGGATATGTTTGACATAGTTTTGCTGATATTTTTCTAACAATGTCTCCAATAAATCCCGATTCATGCCTACAAAGAAATAAAATTTAAATATTCTGTCGATATCATTTGAATGAGATATTGTTTTAGCATACTTTGGAAGCAAACAAAAAGCATGAATAAGAAGGCAAGATGTGTTACAGCATCAAAATACACAATTTAGAATGATTTACCTGTTATTTAGATGCCATCCTTTGATGTTAGCCACTTGAGTCAAAGCATTTCGCCACCTTAGAATCTTTTCTTTGTCTTCCTTGTGTCGTTCTTCGTGTTTGGAAAATGCTTCTTCGAATTTTTCCTTCTGTTTTCTTAAATCGGAGGGATCCACATCGTAGAAAATTGGAAATACTTTATGTCCTTTCTCGTTTCTCTGTTTGACAATCTCGGCAAGCTCCTCCAAGCACCAACTTGAAACGGCATAGGTTCGCGAACAAACGATTACCGAGCACCACGATTGTTGAATGGCTCTGAAGAGCTGTGGTGGGATCTCTTCGCCGGAGTCCAGCTTTGGATCATCCCGGAAAGTGACAATTCCACTTCGTTTTAGAGCATCGTAGAGATGATCTGTGAAGTTATTGCGGGTATCTTCACCTCTAAAACTCAAGAAAACATCGTATTTCTTTCTAGAAATAGATGATGAAGTTGAAGGTAATGAGGACATTGTGAAGTATGAGAAGGAAAATATATCTGAATCTGGTGTTGGAAATCAGAAAATAGATCTCCCAAAACCCAGAAAGAAACTGTAAACAATCAAAGTATAGGAGCAAAAGAGATCAAATTTCCAAGGACACAAATTAGGGGTGATAGAGCAGAAATGATGTATTTGAGAAGGCTTTGTTTGTACATAAACAAGAGGTAGAGATCAAAATAAATACTTCTCCAACTCTCATATTATCCTATTCCTATTGCTTTAGTTAGACTTAGATGCGTTTGCGTGGAATTGTCAAGTAAACGCTTGATTCTATGGAGAATAGCCCAATATTTGAAAATTATTGCTTAACTGGTTGGTGGGGTTGATTCTAATCTTAATTTAATAAAATAAATTGATTAATTTATGGTGGGGTTGGTGACACGTGTCACCACCTAATTGAATAATTATTTTATTTTATTAAATTAAAATTATGACCAAATTAATAAATTATGTAAATAATAAAGATCAAATGTGTAATTATACCATAGAGGAGATATTTCAACTAAACGTTGGATTCTATAGTGTATACTCTCAACAGGTCACAATTAGGGAGCCCCCAATTTATTGAACTTGTAAATATAAGACTAAATGCGTTGTACAAATTTAATAACTATTTTGTAATATTTGAAAATTAGAAGATCAAAATGAACATTTTAAAAATTTTAAGTGACTGTTTGTGAATTTTATCCAATTTAAAAATAATAATTTTTTGTACAAGAAAACAATAGAGGAGACTCCGTCACCCTTGACAAATATTTTAAATTCAAGGATAATTCTTCTTCTTTTGAAGTCTTGGTCTTCCAACAAACACATTTCAAATTCATGGTAGAAGATTAGAATGGAAGTGGCCCCTCGTATGTCAAAGAAATTAACTCATATTCTAAAAGGATAAATATCCTAATGGTGGAAACTAAAAGTTTCCACAAGCGCCTTAATTGTAGGGTATAGAGACTTAATTTAGGGTATAGAGTTTAGGGGTTTAGAATTTAAGGATAGTTGTTTAAATTTAAGGTTTAGGGTTATAATTTAGAGTTCAGTTTTTAGAGTAATATGGTGAGGATTTAGGTTTTAACCTATAAACCCTAAATTACAACCCTAAATCTTAAATTTAAACAACTATCCCTAAATTCTAAACCACTACAACTAAACCCCTAAACTCTATACCCTAAACTAAATCACTATACCCTACAACTAAGGCACTGAAAGTTTCCACCGCTTGTGTATAGAATATTTATCCATTCTAAAATACATGTTAAGTACAATTATTTAAAATAAATATCCTAAAAAATGTGAGAATAAAATTGACTTACACTAATGCTTCTTCCCCGGTCGGCCCATCATAAAGTTGAAAAACTTCTCCATTCTTTTTTGTTGTGGCAAGGCCTCCATCTCTTCCAAAATATCACGTTTTCGTTTTATAAAGGGACCATTAATTATTGATCTTTCTGCGGCGGAGTCTTCATTCATATCTTCCAAATCTTTCTGATACACAATTCGAATCCCACATTTCTTCACCTTGACACTTCTGTGGGCATCATCGGATGTGATCCAAACCTGAAGTTCATCGAATTCCTGATATGTTGATGAATTATCGGTTTCACTTTCACCACACTTATCCTCTAAGAACAATGGATATAATCTGTCACTCGACAAATAAAAATAATAAAGGTGGTCCTTTATAACGGGCTGATCACAATCTTTAGAAAAAATCCAGCTGCCCCCCGTGACACGTCTAGGATTTCTACCCAGAAAAACAGATCCATCCGAACCAGCTTGTCCAGAATTCCTATGGATATGATGGATGGCAACTTCCTCATCCCTGGAAGCATCATCATTGACAAAAATGCAGCAGAAAGCAACTCCCATCCATCGACAATCATTCCGAATATTGTTAGGCAGAGGTATCTTGATAGAAGACTCAACTGTTTGATGGCTGAACCATTTGAGTATTTCACTTCCAGGTACAACAGAATCAAAACTTTTTCTTGAATATGCAACTGCCTGCAAAATAGAACTCATGTTGCTTGGTAACTAATACTAAAAATTCTTTAAGCATGATATTCTGTAAGTGATAAAGAAGGATTAATCGACCTTAAGATGTCTTTTTAGCAATGTTAATGCACTGGAATTTTCAACAATTCTATAGCAGTGAAGACCACTAAACCGTACCCAATCCACTGCATTGCAAACCTTTGATGGATTTGCAAATAATTCTATAGAAGCCCCAAGATCAGGCAACGATTTAAGCTCCCTGCAATTTGACAATCCAAGATATTGAAGCCTGTAAAGTCCAGCACAAAACACAGGTATGCTGATGAAATTGTTACCGCCAAGCTCAAGTTTTTCCAGGGAGAATAAACAAGAAATATCACTGGGAATATCTCCTTCACAAAGATTGCAGTCCCTTAGTTTCAGATCTCTTAAAAAACTTAAACCTGAAAATGAATGTAACATCAGAGGCACAGACTCGATCCTTCCCCTTTGGAATATCTGGAAAAGAGAAGGTAGATTTGGTGCTAGCTTGGATGATGATGATGGTCCCTTGAGCCTATTCAAAGACAAAACTTTAAGATTTTTAAGTTGAAAAATGAAGGATGGCGGTTTTGCCATGGCTGTTTCACTCAAGTCAAGCTCTTCCAACAACTCTACTAGCTGCAAATTCTCCGGCAAATTTTCAACTTTATAACAACCAGAAAGATCAAGAGTTTTTAGACATGTACACCCACCTATGCTGCTTGGGAGACTACCAAGGTTTCTGCAATCTTTCAGGATTAATTTTTCAAGAGATTCTATTCCAATTTTGGTCGGAAGATTCCTAAGACTTGTGCAGCTTCTTAAATTCAAAAGTTTAAGCCTCGAAAGAACTCCGATGGATGGATGAACATCTACTATTCTTATACAACCCTCCAATATCAAAATTTCCAGATTTAGGGCTGTCGTAAAGTCCGGTGTCTTGATCAGGTTTTCGGACCCTTTGAGGTTGAGCACTTTCAACTTATACAGGGGCTGTCGAAAACAATAATAATTAGAGAAAATTTGGTTAATCTGCTTAAAGCAAGCTAGAAAACAAGGATAGGAAGAACTAGTTCTTACTATATTTCCTTTCCATAGTTGTTCAATGCGACTGTATGGCAACAGAAGTGCAACAAGGTTGTCTGGTTGGAAGCTTGGAGGTAAGAATCTTAAAGGATATCCCATCCAATCTAAAAGCCGAAGCTCATTAGGAAGATATTTGAGTTCGTCACAATTTGAGAGGCAAAGGACTTTGAGCAATCTTAATTTTTTCATCTTCGAGATGGCATCAACATTGATATTGAGCATCTTGTTCGATTCCCTGGTTGCCATGGGAAAAACAACCAAAATTCACATCAATATATACCAAAACATTTGATACATAGAAGCAAGGCTGCTCCAACACTTAATTATCTATTTCTGTCAAGCACCCGTCAATATAACAAAACTTTAAGTCTCACTTTTCTCCAAAAATATTTCAGGGGCCAAATTGCTGATCAAGCCGATAAGAAACAATAACAATATGAATATTATACATCAGCACATGTGTATCAGTGTATGTATGTTTTCATACCTTTTATTGTCAATGATCATGCCTTCAATCACTTTGGTAGCCTAAAAACATTCAAGAATAAGACATTAGGAAACAAAAAATAAAAGGGGCAATTTATATGATAAAACTTGTGAAAATTTGCATTATGTTTATCATTCTCGTCTTTAACATTAAACATAGTTGACAAAGCAATTTCAACACTGTTAAATAATATGCAATTTATGTGGAATAACTTACAGTGTTTTTGGATAGCACACGATAAACATCTTCATCCTCCCACAATCTACAACGTTTTCCAGGTTCTTCGATAGATTTTTCCCTAACAATCTTTCTTCCCATTTCTTGTATCAAGTTATGCATCCACATCTTGTTGTTTTTGTCAACTGTTAGCAGAGACTTCTTAATGAGAACATCAATTCCAATATCCGGGAAAAATCCACAACCATCAAATACTTTCATTACAAAATCTTTCTCCTCCCCATTGAAAAAGCATGCTATATCTAGGAATATATTCTTCTCCGTTTTTTCCAAACCATCAAAGCTGATTCGAAGCTTGTCGATAATTTCTTTGTTAGAGTCTTTTTCAAGTCTTTGGATTGCACTTCTCCACTGAGCTACATCTCTACCGCACAAAAAAGAAGCCAAGACTTCAAGAGCTAAGGGGAGACCACTGGCATATTTTGCAACATGTTGAGACAGTTCAATGAAAGCATCATCTGGTACTGTCTCACTATCAAAAGCCTTCAAATTGAAAAGTCGAAGTGCATCATTGTCATTCAGTGTTGAAGGCTTATACACATCATCAACCCAGTAAGATTGGAGCAAATGTTCATCTCTTGTTGTTACAATGATTCTACTCCCTAAACCAAACCAATCATGCCTTCCAACCAAGCATTTCAAGTGTTGTAAATTATCCACATCATCAATAACAACAAGGACCTTTTTGTGAGATAACCTATGGCTAATTATGGCATTCCCTTCATGAACATTGAAAAATTCAAAGACATCACCAGACAAGATCTGGAAAAGAAGTTGTTTCTGTAGAGAAACGAGTCCAAATTTGTCTGAAACTTCTCGAACGTCAGCAATGAAGCATTTACCTTCAAAATGAGATGACATTTGGTCGTAAACAACTCTTGCAAGAGTTGTTTTACCGATGCCACCCATTCCACAAATTCCTATAATTCGGACGTCATCTTCTCCAATCTCTATTTTCGAATGCAACTCCTCCAAGCGTGAACTAATTCCAACCAACTCATCATGGAAAATTGGATACGCCTGACATAATTTTGCTGATATTTTTCTAACAATGTCTCCAATAAATTCTGATTCATGCCTACAAAGAAATAAAATTTAGTTCTATAGGCTAAATGTTTTGCTTACATCTTTTGAATGAGGTTTTTTTTCCAGTTCAATGAATCATGAAACATAATATAGTCTGGGAACAAACAAAAAGCAAAGAATAAGAAGGCAAGATCTGTTACAGCATCAGAATACACAACGTGCCCTTTAGTTGAAATATGGAACTTCAGAATTAAACACATAAGATTACCAAAACTTTTAAATCAATAAATTAATTAAACTAGAAAGAAGATAAGAAAAGAATGATTTACCTGTTACTTAGATGCCATCCTTTGATGTTAGCAACTTGAGTCAAAGCATTTCGCCATCTTAGGATCTTGTCTCTATCTTCCTTGTATCTCTCTTCGTGTTTGGCAAAGGCTTCTTCAATTTTATCTTTCTGTTTTCTTAAATCGGAAGGATCCACATCGTAGAAAATAGGAAAAACTTTATGTCCATTCTCGTGTTTTTGTTTAACAATCTCGGCAAGCTCCTCCAAGCACCAACCTGAAAAGGCATAGGTTTCTGAAAAAACAATTACCGAGCACCACGATTGTTGAATGGCTCTCAAGAGTTGTGGTGCAATCTCTTCGCCCACCTCCAGCTTTGGGTCATCCTTGAAAGTGACTATTCCACTCCGTTTTAGAGCGTCATAGAGATGATCTATGAAGTTTTTGCGGGTATCTTCACCTCTAAAACTCAAGAAAACATCGTATTTCTTTCTAGAAATAGATGATGAAGTTGAAGGCAGCGGTGGCATGATGAAGTATGATAACAAATTTGAGGTTATAGATTTAAGATTGATTTGTAATGGAGAACCGAGAAGGCTTTGTTCATCAACAAGAAATATAAAATAAATGGTTCTCAAACTCTGATATTATCCTATTCTATCTCCTGTCTATTGGTCCAAGTTTTCAGATTTTGAAAGTCATGTGGCTACGATTTGCATGGGCCATGCTTTAGTTCATTGCTTCTACGTGCGGTTAGCTTCCATGATAGATTTTTTCCATAACCAAGTTATATCATACTTGTTCTACTTTCCCACTACTTCCTACATTTCCCATTTATCAATCTATATATTCAGAGAACATTAATTTCTTGTATAAGAAAATGATAGAGGGGGACTTGTCAAGTAAACATTAATTATGGAGCCCCGCATTTGATAATTATTGCTTATATCATCAAATTGAAGTTAAGAGTTACCCTGTAATTTCTTTATGGAAAAAAAAAGTAAACTTGGATTTCCAAAGTCATCCGAGTAACTGCAGCTGGAGGATGAGAAGGAAAAATATATCTGAATATGCTGTCGAAAATCAGGAAATAGATCTCCCAATACCCAGAAAGAAATTATAAACAATCAAAGTACAGGAGCATAAGAAAAGAGCAAAAGAGATCAAATTTCCAAGGAAACAAATTTGGGGTTATAGACCAGAAATGATGTATTTGAGCAAAGCAAGTGACAAGAAAATTTATCCACCTGAATGAAGTTTACCGCTACCATAGCAACAATGGTGACGATGAGAACTTGCCATGTAATAAAGTCCATGATTCCGGTTGTAGCCGTGACTTCAGTTGCACCTGCTGCCACATAGACTAGGGAGTCAAATGGTATGCCGGATTCAAGAATACTCGGATCTGATGAAGCCTGCAAGAGATTTTATGAAACAGAATTTAGTTTCTCGGGAAAAGAATCAAAGCCGGGTACATAAAACGTTATGTTAACTCCTAGTTCTAGCTCATCGATAAATTTGATCTTACACTGGTTAGAATCCTCCCAACAGGCAGTGTAAACGCCTATCAACATGCTGTTGGTGCAAGCAATTTCGGTGTTTTACTTGGCAGAAATATTGACAAAGGATGATAATTTTCCAAACATCACAAAATCATTTCACCCTCTTACTTGTTTCATCATGGTGCAAACTCCAACTTTGTGAACAAAGTTCAGAGTTGCCCAGAAATTTCTTTATGAACAAAAGTAAAGTTTGATTTGCAAACGCACCTGAGTAACTGCAGATAGTGCCGGGACCAACCAGTACCTACAGCTGAAATGAAGAACTAAACCTTCAAAATGGTCGAAATTCAAATCGGATTTGCACTTAAATTTTGAAACTACTCCACAACAACTCAATGCCTAGAAATCGGAAATGAAAGATGCCTAGCGTCTACCCTGGTTTCCCTTATAATACAATGATTGTGAATCGCAAAAAAAGTAAGCAAATCTAATTAGTTTTAACTTGATATTAGGAATAATGATTCGATTCCTGCTTCTTTCCAGAAATTGTCGAATATCGTAGATTTAAAAACAATAATGTATTGCCAATTTGCCATACCTACACTCTCGCTGCTATCAATTACCATCGTCTTCTGCTTTGCTCCCACTGAAACATATGCCGAAACATCATCATAATCGGGCTTTTACTGAAAATGAATCTAAGGATTTTTTGATCAAAAAAAAAGAATCTAAGGATTTGAATTTTTTTTCTTGAATACTGATTTTAGTTGAATTTAGTTTTTTTTTTTTAAATTAGGATAGAATATAGTTAAATTACAGCATATATCACTCAATTATTAATAAGTTTACAACTGAGCTGTCCAATTTTAAGCATTTATAAACTAATCATACAATTAACCATTGTTACAAACAAGTCACTAGACAATTAAATATTAGATCACTTTTTGACAAACTTTTTCATTAAAAATATTACATTTCATTATAATCAAATCAATTAATTAATTGTTGCAATCAAGATATCAAACTAATTTATTATAACAATCAGGTCATATATCATTACATTGAACGCTCATTTGTTGTCACATACGATAATTGATGAATCCTAAAGTTCAGCATAAATTTCTTCTTGATCTCTTCGTTCGATTTAACATATTAAATTCTATCTCAAGAGCCATGAAATCATAAAAGAAAATTATTTTTCTTGAGCTTGATCTATGATGTTCATCATCATATGCCCTTCGTCTCAATATATGTTCATCTCATCAACAACAACATTTTAACTATTCAAATAATCAACTGAAGCCCTTAATATTTGAAAATCTCAAAACCTTAAGTCCTTAACCCTTATTTCATTCCTTCCTTACTTTGCCTTGAAAGCTAACTATCAGCAAAAGTTGGGTGGCAAAGGAGAATCTCCCCATTTTGTCAATTTCAAGATTTCGGTGATATCAATGTCTATTGGGAGAGAATGGATTTTTCTCTGAATTTTTCTCTGAGGCGGTTATTTTCTTCTCACCAAATTTTTTCGATTGTTTTCGATTGTTTTGTGATTAGAACTGAATTTCTTCGTAATGAAAGTTGCATGTATCAAATCCGATATGTATGCAATGGATTTCAACAATCATGGATCACTACAATTCAATTTGTAGTGTTAGACGGTTTATGGGAAAATGGTGTTCTTGAAGTTCATGATTTTCCTTACGCATTTGGCCTGGATTATGGACAATTTCACTTGTTTTTGGATGAATCTACATCAAAGGAATTGCTTCTAAACAGTTCCGAGCATGATTATCAACTTGTTTGGATAATCAAAGGTAGTTACCTTGGTAACCGCCTCTTGAAGGTAGTTACCTTCTTCGTGGATGATGCAAATTTCCAGATTTTGAAGGCTGGAGACTTAAACACTTCATGGATGCTGGAATTATATGGTGATTATCATGTTGTTATGGATTCTATCACAAAATTATATTCAGGGAATTCAATTCACAATATTGGATGGTGGTATTGGACAGTTTCTTGGCGGTTATTTTCTTTCTTTTCTTCAAGCTTCGTGTGGCGAGGAACACGTCTCTTTGAATTTCTGGAAATTATAATTAAGAAAATTGTGGACGAATCCTTAGAGATTCATGAGATTTTCAACTTTATTTTTCAGACTTCAGCATGCTTCGTGAGGCAACGCTCGCGTCTTTGGAATTTAATTTTAAATTCTATAACAATTGTGGACAGTTCATATATGAACATTGAGATTGTTAAGGAATTAAATTATTTTCCCAGATTTTTAATATTGCTTTTGATCCGAATTGATGATGGAATTCTGGATTTTGGTGTTGCTATGGATTTACAACCATTGGATCAACCGTGGTTGAAAGGAAGATGGTTGCACCGTTGGATGGGTGGTTCTAGCGGTTACGGACAGTTTCATTGCACATGGTTGAACCGGATTGACCTTAGGGTTCATTGGCTGGTGGGAGCATGGTTAACTTCGACGGGAAATGTATGGACCTGGGTGCAGAACATGCGAGCCTGGGTCCAATTTGGTCTAGTCAATGTGGCGGTTAATAGCAGTTTAAGGCAGTTTCATGGTGTACGGGCTGATTCAAAGACGGTTACCATCGAGCCATATCGGATGGCTACGCCCGTTAGTACGCATCACCGAATGGTCCTTGGTGGATTCGATCACACATCTCCTTGTGTGACCGACATAGGGAAGGTATCCATGGGAATCGATCTCGTGTCCTATGGTTCATCTACCGTTTCTGCTGTCTCTACTTGGATGGCATCTCTTGGATTCGATCCCGGGTCTGGGTGGTCCCTTCAACCTAATCATCTTCATAGGTTGGGTTGGAAGTGGATTGATCCCGGGACCTTTGTCTCAATCCATGTGATGAGTTACTTGTGGCCGTCGGATGTGATTGAGGAAAGCTTAACAGTTAATTGGGACTGTCCGATTAACTATTGTGTTTGTTTGTATTTCTATAATACAAACCGGGGAGGAATTTTATATGTGATAAGCACAGCAGCTTATCTTCATTTCAGATTTTTTGGGCGGTTACCCCTTAATTGCCATGTTCTCCATGGTTGTGCTAGTGGACGGTTTCCACTATGCTATGTGTGGGCTCTTCAACCGCCGGTTGCTTTTGGCTATATAAGTGATGAGACAACTTCATTTGGTCCTTTTATTTCCACTGATTTTCCTCTCAAATTCTCTGAATTATATACTATCAAGATGGCTTCTAATTTACATGCTATGATAGCAAACCTCCGGTTAACTGAGAGTTGCCCTTCCGATGATGTTTCTATGGCTGCGGACGTTAAGTTCGGATTAGTTGGAAAGGTTATCACTCCGAGGCTGATTAATGCTAACACTTTCATTAGAGTGTTCTCAAGTGTGATGGCGGATGAACATGTAGAGATCATGTCATTGAAGCCGGGTATCTTCCTCTTCAAGGTCCCTACCGAAGCTAACCTTGAAAGCCTTATCAAGCGTGGGCCTTGGATTTATGATGGTGAGCCGATTGCTATGAAGATTTTTCAACCATCCTTGTCCTTAGATGAATATCGGTTTGAAACTATGGCTTGGTGGATTCGTGTATACGACTTACCGTTGGATAAGATGACAATGACGATGGCTCGCAAGATTGGTGCTTGCTTTGGTGAATTGGACCATGTGGACTGTCGCCAAATTAATGGGAACTTGGGTGAGCATTTCCGCGTCAAAGTGGAGTTAAATATCACTCAACCACTTTTGAGGATGGTAATGTTACCAAATGGTGATGGAGGCCCTAGAATTTGTCCTATTCAGTATGAGAAGCTTCAAAAGTTCTGTTACTTTTGTGGAATGCTTGGACATGAAGTTGATCTATGTCCGCAAGAGGTGCCAAAGAATGAAACCCTACCATATGGCCCTTGGTTGAGCGTTCCGGTAGAGACGAGGATGCCAAGATCTAGGGCGAGGAGAGGCATTGTTGCTGCTAGGGAGATTGCCTTACCGAGGGTTCCAAGCGGACCTATGTTACCAGCCCCGGATGCTCCATCTTCGAGTACTATGGCTCCAGCACCGTCGGGTGCCACTTCGTTGAATGCTACTGCTCCAGCACTTTTGGGTGCATCACATTCGGGTGCTAATGCTTCAGCACCGTTGGGTGTGCCCCCCTCGAGTGTGGTTGTTCCAGCACCATTGGGTGCTACACCTTCGAGTGCAGCTGTTCCAGCACCTACGGGTGCTAATGTGTTTGCCCCAGCGGTTCCTACACATGATGCGGGTAATAGGTTGCTGTTGGGTGCTAGTGAGGAAGGAATGACAATGGGGGAACTTGAGGCCCTCGATATTGACCTCCCAGCTTTGGGAGATGACCCGGTGAAAACAGCGGAAATAATTTCCGAGTTACTTGGTGACGATGAGACTTCGTTGTCCGTTAGGGAGGGGGCTGCTCCTCCTATTGCTGCTGATGTGAGTGTGAATGATGGTAATGGTAAGGCTACTCTATCCGAACCATGTGTGAAAGAAATGGAGGGCAAGGCTGCCCATGTTGATCCGATTGAAAAAGATGTTGGCAAGGCTGTCCAAGCCGAGCCAATTGCGAAAGCTGCTGTTGGCAAGGCTGTCTATGCCGAGCCAAAGGATGATGTACCATGACCGTCTATGGCAAAGGCAATACCGTATGATGCTGTTAAGTTAAAGACAAGCCGTCCGAGTGATCGTGCGGATGAGGGTGCTGCCAAAGGTAAGACAAAAGCTCCGATTGATCGTGCGGATCAAGGAAAGATGAAAGTCGCTTCGGCCGAGGGGCTAGACAAGGTGGCGGCCCGCTCTTTGGCCGAGGACAATGTGCCTATTGGACAGATCCTACGCATCCGAGAGGGCTCGAATACAAAGGGGTCTTATGACTCCTTAGTGGCCGCGAAAGTAGCGGGAGAGAAGCTTGCACATGCCGGGGACACGCTCGAGGGTGCGGGGCAGCGCACTCCGGGCACATTTAGGCGCAAGTCCTTGCCGGGGCGTGTTGAGCCCAATATTGCTGTTGTTGCCGAGATGAATGCGGATGAGATTAGTCACGGTGCTGGCCGTGACCGTTTTGAGCTGGTGCGCAGGCCTAAGCGCAAGGATCACTCCAAGCACCGCCCAAGCTCCCATGCCAAGCGCTCGAGGTCCGGGGCTGATTTGTGCACTTCCGATGCTACCGTTTCCACAACCGAATCGGCGGAGGCTGTTGGACAGCCCCGCCCAGCAAATTGAGGGGGTTAATATGGAATTGTCAAGGGCTTGGGAACCCTTGCACAATTCGTGCGCTTAAGCGCTTTGTGGAACTTCAAGCTCCCGACTTTATTTTTCTTTGTGAAACTAGGTTGAAGAAATCCCGCATTGATCATGTTAGGCGGGTATTAGGATTTGAAGCTTTTCTTTCTGTTGATAATGGCCAATCGTGTACCGGGTTGGCCCTACTATGGTGTAATAAAATCAGTTGTGTGCTTTCATCGTATTCGAATCTCCACATCGATGTTTCCATCATAAGCAATGGATCTACTTTCCGTTTCACTGGTTTCCATGGTTCTTGCACAAACAAACAACAAACTTGGAATCTTATTTCCCGGTTGCATGCAACATCAAACATGCCTTGGCTTCTAGGAGGGGACTTCAATGAAATCCTCCTAGACAATGAAAAACAAGGCGGGCGTAGACGACCGAGAGGTGATATCCAGCAGTTTCGGGATGTCCTTGACGCCTCGAACCTTTTTGATATACGACCTTCTCGAGGTTGGTTCACTTGGCACAAAAGTGCACCTGCCATGTGTGAGAGGTTGGACAGATTTGTTGCATCTTCAGATTGGTTGGCAAACTATGGTAATCATCGTGTAATTACAGAGTTTTCTGAAGCTTCTGATCATTGTTTCTTGGTCCTTGATACGGATCCGGTTGTGCACTTGCCTGCTAGTAATCACAGTGATTATTTTAAATTCGATGCTTGTTGGGCATCGGAGGATGCTTGCCGAGAGCAGGTTGTCCGTGGATGGGTGGGTCCTGATGGATCAACCCTTTCTAAAATTCAGCAGGTTGGGTGTACTCTCAACTCGTGGCAACAAGACAGAAGACAACAGTCACAGGGGCGTATTAAGGCCCTACGGAAAAACATTGCAGAGATTCTCGCACATGCTAATGGTGATGCTGATTTATCATCTTTATCTACTGCAAAAGCTGAATTAAAGGCTTTGCTTGATAAGGATGAGGCTTATTGGCTTCAGAGATCACGTGTTCAGTGGTTGAGAGATGGAGACCGTAACACCAAATTTTTCCACGCTCGTGCTACCGGGCGGAAAAAAAAGAATTTGGTGCGAGGTCTAACAGGTGATGATGGCCAATGGTACGACCGACGGGCTGATATGCTTGGCATTGCCGAGGACTATTTTCAATTGTTATACCGGTCGGATAGGTGTTCTCCATCCTCGGAGATCTTGGAGTGCATTGCACCCACTATTACATCATCGATGAATGATGTATTACTTGCCCCGTTCACTAAAGAAGAGGTTCACCAGGCTATTATGCAGATTCACCCCTCCAAGGCACCAGGAATAGATGGCTTGCCATCGAGCTTTTACAGGAAATATTGGGACATCGTCGGGGATGATGTTCTCAACCTTTGCCTTGACATTTTATATGACAGAGTTAGCATGTCTGATGTTAACAAGACTATCCTTGTCCTGATTCCGAAAGTTGATGATCCGGCATACATGCGGCAATTTCGCCCGATTAGCTTATGTACCGTTGTGTACAAAGCTGTCTCCAAAGTTTTTGTCAACCGCTTGAGACCGCTGATGCCTATCTGCATTGATGAGGAACAAGCTGCTTTTGTTCCGGGAAACATATTTCTGACAATATTCTTATTGCTCACGAGATCTTCCACTATATGCAATCATCAAAAAATGGCCCTAATAAGGGTGCTGCACTGAAGCTGGACATAGAAAAAGCATATGATCGCGTTGAGTGGTCATTCTTGGAGGCTGTTATGCTTCGCCTTGGGTTCGCCCCTCAGTGGGTGTCCATCATCATGAGATGCATTACGACAGTGTCCTATCAGGTCCGACTTAATGGGGTTTTATCAGAGGTAATTGTTCCGAGCCGTGGTATTCGACAGGGGGATCCTTTATCCCCCTTTCTTTTCCTCTTTTGTACACAGGGGTTATCAGCTCTTTTGCATCATGCAAAGCAACAGGGTACAATACGAGGCATACGTACTAGTATGCATGGTCCGAGTATTACTCATCTTCTCTATGCCGATGACAGCCTGTTGTTTGTAAAGAACTCAGTGAAGGAAATTGTTCGTGTGAAGGAAATACTTGATCTTTATTCTGAGTCTTCTGGGCAGAAAATCAACTACTCAAAGTCCATGATTTATTTCAGTCCATCTACTACACAGCAGAGTAGAAACAAATTTTAGGAAGCCTTTCCCATTACTGAAGTTGATGATCCAGGTCACTACCTCGGGATGCCCCTAATCATTGGCAAAAATAAGTCAGTGAAATTGGGGTTTCTCCTAGATCGGGTGGCAAAGCGTGTTCGTGGTTGGACGAAGAACCTTCTTTCCTATGGTGGTAGGGAGGTTTTCCTTAAAGTCGTTGCTCAAGCTTTGCCGACATATGTGATGACTTGTTACTTGTTACCTGACTGCTTGATCACTCAAATAGTAAGCGTTATGCGAAACTATTGGTGGTCGGGTAGGATGACGGGTCGTGGGTGGCCGATGATTGCTTGGCAGAAACTATGCACACCTAAGAGAGCTGGTGGATTGGCGTTTCGGGATCTTCACCAGTTTAACCTTGCTTTGTTGGGTAAACAGGTTTGGAGGCTGTTGACCGACCCCCAGTGTCTTGTTTCACGTGTTTTGTCATGCAAATATTATTCAGGAAAATCTGTGTTGGATGCGAGACTTGGTGACAAACCATCCTATGCTTGGAGATCTATTTTCACTGCTTTACAGAAGCTCCGCGAGGGTTTCTTTTGGCAGGTTGGGATGGATAGCTCTGTCCCTATCTTATCTGCTCCTTGGGGTGGTGCACAGAAAGTTACCTTATCCGATGCATATGTGGACAGCATGGTTTCCCCTATCACTTGCGGAGAGTTTATGATTCCATCCTTCAACGGATGGGATGCTACCAAGGTGAGACAGGTCTTTAGTGCGGATGATGCTTCTGAAATACTAGCATGTCCTATTGCTAATAGGTCTAGAGATATCCTTGTTTGGGGTAATCACTCTAGTGGTACTTATTCCACTAGATCAGGATATGCTTGGCTTATGCAGGAATTTCATGGACCGGACGTTCCATCCAAGCTTTGGCATAAGTTGTCGAGGCTTAAAGTTCTTCCGAAGATCCGTATTTTTATATGGAGAGTTGCACATGAGGCGTTACCTGTGTATGGACGTATTGGGGTGCTTAGCTCTTCGGATGGCATATGTCCTCTTTGCCAATCCGATATTGAGACCGTTTTGCATGCATTACGGGATTGTCCTATGACCAAAGAAGTGTTGCATTTGATTAATCTTTCTGGTCGTCTCATTATGGATAGATCTCAGTCTTCGATTGATTGGCTTGAGCATTGTGAGTCAATTCTTCCGGTTGAAAAGTTCGCTGAGTTTGTTATTTTGCTATGGAACGTGTGGAACAGGAGGAATACTCTTGTACATGACCGGAAACTTCAGCCCGCGTTCCTTATAGTTGAAGATGCACAGCATCTGCACCGTGAGTTTAATGGGGCTACTATTACTGCTATTCCTTCTGGTTTTCCAAGTTAGCCGACGAGAGCAAATTGGATGAAACCGACCGCAGGTATGATCTCTATTACTGTTGACGGTATGTTCCAGGTGCAATCCAAATCTGGAGCTTTTGGTTTCCTTGCTCGTGATCACCATGGACTAGTGCTTGGCGGTTGTGCACGCATGCTGCCGAGAGCAGAGTCAGCTGAGATGGTAGAGAGCCATGCCTTCTATGCAGCCATGCTTTTTGCTATAGACCAAGGTTGGACGAGTGTTCGCATAGAGGGAGATGCAGCCAATGTGGTCAACCAGCTAGCTAGTCGTGATGATGGAAGATCCTTACTAGCTCAGAGCTTGGCGGAGGCTAGACAGACGTTGCACGCAAACCCCCATCTTAGGGTCGCATTCATTCCCCGATCGGCAAATGAAGCGGCTCACACCTTGGCGCATTGGGCATTTACTGAAAATCATTGTATTTACTTTTATGATGAATGTCCTAATTGTATTGAAAGCATTGTAATTCTTGACGCTATTAATGGATAACGGGGGGTAGGTACTCTTTTCCTCCTTAGGATTTAGAGGAGGTTTTTAACGAGGCCTACTTACTTTTTTCTTTAAATAAAAAACAAGATTTCGGTGATGCTTTATTTATATATAGAATAACTTCTTAGCTTTTTTTCTAGTACCAAAATGAAATATATTTTCGTGTATTTATAAATTAAATTGTTCGAAATTCAAGTCATTTGAACGAGATAAATCATTCTTTGTCACTTAATCACTCCTTAGGTTGAAGTCTAAATTGAAAATTCAACACTAATTAAGAGTAACTAAAATTCTTATTAAAAATCAAACATTAAAATACACGAATTTGGAGAAGATGCTAAGGTAAGGCACCTTAGGGTGCGGCTAAAATGTGGTCCTACACAAATTATTAATATTTTGATAATAATTTATGTAGAATTGGATAATAGTTTAGGTAGAACCGAAATCCTTACTAACTGAGAAAAAATTTGTATAACTATACAAATTCTTATATTATAACCTAAATTCTTACCATTTGTGTAGATCGTAAGAATTTGTCCAATTATACAACTTCTTACTAATCAAATAAAAAATTGTTTAGAATCATCTTATTTTAGCTGCACCCTAGGATGTCTTGCCCTAAAACTACCCCAAATTTAACCGATTTAATCTTTCTGGCACGAAAATGCCCTTTCACCATACGGTTGGATCCTCAGAAACACACGTCACTGTTCCCGCATTCCACGTCGGCACTATTCTAACTGTAGGACCCTCCCACAATTCATGGTACGAAGTCCCCAATATCTCGCCAAAACGACGAAACTCAATGAGATAAATTGGTCCTTAAATTATACTCTTATTCTCATTACGTACTTAATTTCTTGTCATAACGGGTACTTACATTATTTTTTTTCAGTTCATCCCAAAAGGTTAACAAGATAGAAAAAGATTAGCAATTTTATTGCAACCAATAAAACGTAACACATTTTAGTGACAACATCCATAGCATGTACATATATGCAAACACATACCATATTATTATTATTTGATGTTGTCGCTATTTACTGGAGCGAATCTAATAATTACTCTTACGTGTTTTGTTGACCTATATAATAGTAGACGTTGATATTCATGATGAAAATTGATAATTAAAAAAAAGTTAAATAGTATAGGAATTCGGGAATAGTTTAGGGTCAATTCGCGAATAAAACCATGAAAAGACAAAATTTGAAAAAGAAAAGAATAACGTTGGTGTCAGGTGTTCCTCGGTTATCCGTTTTCCCTTAGCTTCTCTCTCAAACAATACTTTGATTCTCTTTCTTTCTTCTTTTTCCTTTATATATTTTCATTATAATTTCTTTTTCATTGTACTTTCGACAAAAACAAGCCATTCATTTCATACCCCCAAAGATTTTTTTTTCAAAATCGTTCATCATTGATCACACAACAGAAACTTTGAGAGAAAAGGAGACAAAAAGGAAGGTTTTTTAGTGGAAATCGAGATGGGATCATCTACGGGACAGAGTAGTGGAAACTATGATCTTTCGTTCAAGATCTTGTTGATCGGAGACTCGGGTGTGGGCAAAAGTAGTTTGCTTGTTAGCTTCATTTCAGCCGCTTCAGATGATTTAGCTCCCACCATTGGTTCAATTTCTCTACTTTTTTTTTACTTTACTTTTTGAGTTCTGGGTATTTTGAATTTTTGATATTTTGCTTCATTGGTGAAATTTTTTTATTTGGGTTTTTGTTTTTCTGTTTTGAATCTTTGTTTATAGGTGTGGATTTTAAGATCAAGTTGTTAACAGTTGGCGGCAGGAGGTTAAAGCTTACTATTTGGGACACTGGTATGTATGTGTTTATACATATATACATATATGAAATTTGTACCATTATCTTCTTGTTCTTTGTTGTTTGTCCTTCAGGTTTTAGATTTTGATTCTTTGTCTATCTATGTCTGTTTTAGTTTTATTGAATTCAATTGTCTATGCTTGTAATTGCCTTCATTAGCTTGCATGGTAGAGACTAGAGAATACGGTTCATGCTCATGAATTACTCGAGTTCGGTTCAGAAATAATCGAGCTCGAGATTCAAGTAGCTTGTGAGCCTTGTATGTATTTTGTTGTTTGAGCTCGAAGATCTCGATTTGAACTCGAGCTTGAGCAAATATAACAGTCTCTAAAGTTGAGTATGAGAATCTAGCTCATTATTTACTAGGTAAACGAGTATAATCAAGTCTGCTTAAACTTTAAAAGTGAAACTCGATCGAGCTACAACATGAGTTTTGATCTATTAAACTATTAGCATTGCAAATAATCGAGTTCGGTTCAGAAATAATGGAGCTCAATCTTCAGTAGCTTGTGAGCCTCATATGTATTCTTGTTGTTTGAGTTCGAAATTTGAACTCGAGCTTGAGCAAATATAACAGTCTCTAAAGTTGAGCATGAGAATCTAGCTCATTTTTTACTAGGTAAACGAGTCTAATCAAGTCGGCTTAAACTTTAAAAGTGAAACTCGATCGAGCTACAACATGAGTTTTGATCTATTAAACTATTAGCAACGCAAATAATCGAGTTCGGTTCAGAAATAATGGAGCTCGATCTTCAGTAGCTTGTGAGCCTCATATGTATTCTTGTTGTTTGAGTTCGAAAATCTCGATTTGAATCCGAGCTTGAGCAAAAGTAATCGCCTCTTAACATGAGCGTGAGAATCTAGCTCATTTTTTACTAGGTGAACAAGTCTAATCAAGAAATTCGATTGAGCTACAACATGAATTTCGATCTATTAAACTGTTAGCATTGCCAATTTTGTCAAAATTTTCTCATGTAAGCCATTCAACACAGACATAACATGTTTTCCTTCATGTAATCTGTTTATATTTCACCAATTCTGCACCCTGCAGCATCAAGCTTTGAAATCAAATTCTCGGGAAAAAATCTATAAAATCATATGCTTTGAAAACATATTCATATTTGATGTTATATTAATCAGTTGAAATGAGTTCCGGGTTTTGATTTTGTTGTTACTAATGCTAACTTGACCCAATTAACTCGATTTTGGTACTTCAATCTTCGATTGTATGATTGACATTTGGATCGATAATGCTTATGGTAGCTGGACAGGAAAGGTTTCGAACATTAACAAGCTCATATTACAGAGGCGCCCAAGGGATCATACTTGGTAAGTTCATCATTCTGGTGAAAGTTTCAAATTCTTAAAATGTTACTCCGTTATGAGTATATATACGTGTCTCGATATGAGTATGTTTTGATTTTCTATAATTTTTTTATGTATTCGGAAGATGATCGGAGGGTTATGTCTCCATTTCATAATTTGTGTCAGATATGAATACTTTGAGTACACATAATGAGATTACGAGCCGGCTCTCATGTACTATAAGTACACAATCATGAATATTGGACTTGCATAATGTTAAAGTGAGGGCAAATTGTAGTTGTTCGATTCTATGTTACTCCGACATGAATGTCCGGATAAGACCGTGCAAGTATCTTTCAAATACATGGAAAAAACTCCTTACACCCGAGTCCAAGTCAATCATGATGAAATTGTTGGATTACATATATTGTTTGCAAATGATTCGAAATTTCCCAAATGGTTTGAAATAGCTCTTGGCTTGTGGTTGTAGTTTATGATGTAACACGGCGAGAAACGTTCACAAATTTGTCCGAAGTTTGGGCCAAAGAAGTGGAGCTATATTCTACCAATCAAGACTGTGTCAAGATGCTTGTAGGAAACAAAGTCGACCGAGTAAGTCTAATCTTTCGTGATATTAATCTATGTTACTCTGACTCTGCATTTTGTTCAAAGTATCCTCTAAATTTTATATATGTGTGTATATTTTAATAACACAAGCGAAATTAAGAAACCGTCACGTGTCAGGATTCCGAAAGGGGCGTAAGTAGAGAAGAAGGGATGGCGCTTGCAAAAGAGCTTGGATGTACATTCATTGAATGCAGTGCTAAAACAAGAGAAAACGTGGATCAATGCTTTGAAGAGCTTGCACTAAAGGTACATCCTCTGTTAATTTGACTCTTGGCTTTTTCTCGAATTACCCGTATCGGATATTCGTGTCAAACTCTGACCGGGAACTGGACTGTCGTAACAGATAATGGAAGTTCCTAGTCTTTTGGACGAAGGGTCGGCTGTCGGGAAAAGGAACATCTTAAAGCAAGAGTACCAGTCGCCTCCTGCCGGAGGCTGTTGTTCTTAAATTACAGCAATACAGAGGCTTAAACATTAAAGGATGACTATATATATATATATAGTTTGTTGTTACTTATGGTTGAAAATAAACCAGATTTATCGAATCGCTTTTCAGCATGTGTGTGTATGTATATGTATCGGCACAAAAGAAGCTTGCAGCTTGAGAATTGAGAATGGTCTTTCGGATGTCATCCAAGGGCAAATTTAAAAAGAAAAAAAAAATTGAGGTCAGAAGTAAATTATAAATTTGTAAAGGGTTAACACATAATTGTATTGTTGTTTTAGTTTATAATTTTTAATGGGATTAAATTGAAATTTCACTATTTATAAGGTCATAATATAATTTTATCATTGAGCTAAGCATAAAACTTTAAATGTTAAAAGAAACTAAAAGTGAATTTTTATTTTTTTAGTCAATGACATCTGAATTCAATAAAAAAACAAAAGAATGAATCACAAAGAAAAAAAAATAGAGAATAAGTACACTAAAAAATTCATACAAAAGAACATATAAACTAAAAGTACAATTTGGAAACGAACACTTCCATTGAGAATGATGTTCATCAGCAAAGAACCTAAAACCTTCAAGAATTTACTTTGTTCCAGTCCACACGAGACGCTTGACAAGGTTAAAAAATAAATGATGAGCGAATTAAACTATCCGTCAGATTGCTCCGTTATCTAGATATGATTACATCGGCAAGCAACCATCAAGGAAAACAAACTTTTTATTTTCAACCGACAAACTCATATAAAAAAATAAGAGTCGTGAGGATATATGTACGAGCACCAAACGACCGCAAATATATGCGAAACCGTGCCAAACGGCAGAGGAAGCGTGTCACAAAAACAAAAACAAAAACGTACTATAAAGACAAAGAAAAACGTGTCACAAGACCCAAAAAAATTATTAAAATAAATAAAAACTTGAGAAAAAAAATTAAAAATATAACAAAAATAATGAACACCGAAAATTAACCACCAACATCTAAATAATTGTCGATTAAACTTTAACCATTTTAAGGGCATCTCTTAGGCATAATTTTTTTTCCTGAATATGTTGGTGTGATGCAAGAATCTCTTAGGCATAGTTATATGAACTATATTAAATTTAATAAATTTATTTTACTCGAAGAACAAAAATAATATATAAAAACATATAATTTGACTTTTATATTAATTTATAATTTTAAAAGAGAAATTAAAATAAGATTTGCCGCAATTCATTAAAAACTTGCATCAAATTTGCGGTAAAATCTTTTCTAGACTTGGACAAAGTCTTCTCAACAATGATCACCAAACTTGAACCCAATTACAATTAATAATAAGAAATTATATATATATATAAGGAAAATACTTTGATGCATAAAGTTTACACAAGCTCTTTAATTTTAGGGTTTAGGGTTTAGGGTTTTAGGTTAGGGTTTAGGGGTTTAGTATGTAGGGTATATAATTTAAGGTTTATGGGTAGAATTTAGAATTTAGAGTTTAGGATTTAGGGCTTAGGTTTTAGGTTGCTAGGGTTTGTGATTTAGATTTTAAATTTTATAAAAGGAATGTGTAAAAAAAATTTACACAGCTTGTGCATCAAAATAAAACCCTATATATAATAGTTAATAAATTTAAAAATATTTTGACAAAGTCTTAACACAATAAAATGAATGGTGTAACACAATAAATTAAATTTTGTCCTTATTTATTATAAAGTGGGGCAGTTTTACTTTTTTTCATTGTTTGAACCTAATTTCGTATCTAATCATTAAGCTTAAACTTTACCAACTATTACTTGCAAATTGGCATAATATAAGGTTGTGGAATATGCTGAGGATAAACAAATCTAAGATTCTTTGTTTGTTCAATTAGGCCTTTTTTAATAAGAATGGAATAAAATTTGCATTTTAGGTAGCCCTTTGTCCTTATATTAAAACTAAAGTCTTGTAAATTATATATACAAATAGTGTTTTCAAATGGGACATCTTTAGTAAGACATTGCAATTGAAAATATATTAATGGACTTTTTGATATAATATTAATTTTTTATAAATTAGTATTTAATGTATCGATTGGTTAATTTGAATTCAGATACTAATAAAGCTTCTTTCATTTACAAAATTGTGATTTTTTATAAATATACTGGTGTGATGCAAGGGTAGTATTTGTTCAACTTTTTTAGTCTTTTAAAAAATGGCACACACAACATGCATTACTAACGCTTGAACTTGAATCTCAAGGCATGATGAACATCTACCTTTGTCAACAGGACATAAAGGGATGAACACAAAATTGTGATTTAAAACCTAAATATTGTTGAGGGGTATATCTCCTAATATCACTAGACAAACCAACAATCAATACTATAATACTAAATTTAGTATTGTTGTAATGAATTAAATTGAAATAATTCATTCAATAAATAAATTAGAGAATTAAGAGTAAGAGTAATTTTTATACACATCTTGTGTGTGAAAGTTATACAATTATGCATACTCTTATTAAAAATTAAATTAAATTTTAAACTCTATAATTCATATCTTTAAACTCTAAACTAAATATTTAACCTAAAAAAACAAAATAGAATTATGTAATTTAAAAACTACACAATATATGTATATGAAATATTTCTTTATAAATTTAGAATGAGTGTAGAATCGGCGACCTACAGAGCTACACATCACTAGCGTTATACAATATTAATTTTTAAATAAATATTTAGTCTTGTATAACAGTGTGCATCTCTCGTTCTAGTACCTTATACTGCTTTACAC
The DNA here is from genome assembly GCA_958450335.1 of Hibiscus tridactylites. Lineage (NCBI taxonomy): Eukaryota > Viridiplantae > Streptophyta > Magnoliopsida > Malvales > Malvaceae > Hibiscus > Hibiscus tridactylites. The sequence continues at coordinate 265,693 of OY288266.1, read as the reverse complement.
TTAATGACAAAGTTTTTTTAAAAAAATAATCATTGAAAACACTTTGTCTTAATTTAAACAATCATTATTGATTAAGTACCGAAAAAGTCGCATCATTTAAAATATTCAAATGTTAATTAATTTCCCCCTACGAAAATGACAATTTGGGTTTAACTAATTTATAAGTTAATTTCATTATCATAAAAAAGAAGATAATATTCTTTAATTATAAAAATATACTGGAGTGGAGCGGCTAGCAAGTCAGGTACTTCCAAGTTTGGTTTGGTTGTCCTTGAAAATGAATTTGAATTTGATATATTAAAAGATTAAATTATGGTTCAATTTTTAAATGTTTTTAAATTTTCATAATATTAATATCATATCAATCAAATTTTCATTAATTAAGTTATTATACTGTATGATTAACTTGAATTTGATATATTAAAAGAAAAAAATAACCCTCCTACCTTAATATTATTGTCTATTTTTAACACATCAGAGCTAAGCTATTTGTATGATAATTATGTAAGTGTTCAAATTTTGATTCATGTGATTTAAATGTGTCCGTGCTAGATCTGAGCTACCATTAAACGTTCAAGTTGCCATTAAGCTGATGAAATAACATGGTTGATACGATATTAATACAATAAAAATTTATTAGAACATTTTGAATTTTAAAAACTAACATAAAATATATGTCATAGTTTTTGTGATGATTGATATAATTAATTCTAAAATGATATATCAGTTGAATGATATATACAATTCAGATAATAGTAATAGATTAAATGTGATCCGTGTTCGATTCAGCTTGCCTTTAACGCTTAAGCTGATATAAACTTGATGAAAAATCTAATTAATAAAACACTAAAAATTTGAAAATTTTAATAAAATAATTTGAAGTTTAGGGATGAATCTAAAATGTTGCCATAGTTAGCTGCTTCCACTGCAATTAACCCTATTATATGCGAGTTTAGACTTTAGAGTGGCATAAAGCTATGAGTTGGAAACCCAACATTTTTCGGTCGTTGGATATAGCCAACTACTAGCACTATCCACGTGTCACAATCGCATGGCGTAAAGACAAGAACCTGTTATGAGGCTTACAGTCAGAAAACTTATCCTCCTTTTCTATTCTCACGCCGCACATTACGTGGCTCTTATCCAACACCAAACACGTGTCATTTGTTTATTCATTTGACGCTGTCGCGCTTAGCTGTCTTAGCGGGAATGACCGGCTGCTCGGCTATACCAATTTCCAACAAATACTCCATAAATAATTTTAAACAAAAAATGAAACTCGATTTATTAATTTCGGTCGATAAATAATTTGATATTTATTTTCTAAAATAAATAATTATAAATAAAATTTTGAAACTCCTTTGCTCCAATTGTAGTTTAGTCTATTTATTGTGATTAAATTCTAAAATTTAATTAGTATATTTTTATATTACTATTAGATAGTTGGCAAAAAGATAAAAGATACTCCATATTTTGTTATTTGGTCTCATATTTTTTTTGAATAAACAAACCTTCCAACGTTTTAATTTGGTACAAATATATCCATGTTGGATGAAAACTGACGATCAACAGTTGATTCTGACTGAATTTGTCACGAGTTAAGATCGACTAACGTGGCATATGCTACGTCATATTTTATAAAAAAATAATTTGTTATTCCCTTCTTTATGGTAACACGTGGTTGAGTATCATGCTGACACGTTGCCGAACCATATGGTGACACGTGGTGAATATGATGCTAACACGTTAGTAAATCTTTATACGTGGCAAGTCCAACCAACATTAGTCGTTGACCGTAAGTTAACTGGTAATTTTCATCCAATATAAATATATTTGAACCAAATTAAAACGTTGATATTATTTACTAAAAAAAAAAGAATAGAGGGCCAAATGACAAAACATGCAAACGTTGGGCATATTTTGTCATCTTGCCTAGATAAAAAATATTTAAACTAATATAAACCGGGAACCGATTAATACCGGTAACCGTGGTCCAACTCTTTTCATGTATAAGACACGGTGCTTATAAGTGGATATCACCAGACCATACCAGCACTCACTCACACAATACTCCGATCTTCATTCTCCACTCCCAACCGCTTGATTTCAATCAGACGTTAACCATGCCGATCAGAAACGTAGCCGTGGGCGGACCGGAAGAGGTGACTCACCCGGACGCGCTAAAAGCAGCTTTGGCTGAGTTCTTCTCGACGCTGATCTTTGTTTTCGCCGGGTCCGGCTCGGGCATGGCCTTTAACAAGCTGACCGACAACGGAGCAACCACTCCAGCGGGACTCATTTCCGCCTCTATAGCTCACGGCTTCGCCCTTTTCGTCGCTGTCTCCGTCGGCGCCAACATCTCCGGAGGCCACGTCAACCCCGCCGTCACGTTCGGCGCTTTCGTCGGCGGAAACATCTCTCTGTTGCGTGGCATCCTTTATTGGATCGCACAACTCCTTGGCTCGACCGTCGCTTGCCTCTTGCTTCAGTTCTCTACCGGCTACCTGGTAACTAACTACCGAAAACCATGGGGTCTAATTCTAGTTTTAGTCCCTTTATTATATTATACTTTAGAACTCAATCCTTCTACTTTAATCGGGTCTAATTTTGTTTTGTAGGCCGTGCCAGCTTTTGGACTGTCGGCGGGAGTAGGAGTGTGGAACGCTGTCGTTTTCGAGATCGTGATGACTTTCGGATTGGTCTACACCGTCTACGCTACCGCCGTTGATCCTAAAAAAGGAAACATCGGAATAATTGCTCCGTTGGCGATTGGTTTAATCGTAGGAGCTAATATCCTAGCCGGAGGTGCCTTCGATGGAGCCTCAATGAACCCGGCCGTTTCATTTGGACCGGCTTTGGTTAGCTGGTCCTGGAACAACCACTGGGTCTACTGGGTTGGACCACTTATCGGCGGTGGTCTCGCCGGCCTCATCTACGAGTTCATCTTCATCAACCAGACCGGACATGAACAACTCCCCACCACCGATTATTAAAATCGGTTTAATTGCTTGATTTGTGACCGTTGATCGTGTTTACTTTTCATTTCGTTCCTCTATTGTGATTATCGTGCATGGCTGATGTTGTTTGCTTGCAATTGCATGCCTTGGAAAATTGGAAATTTCAGTGACGAAATCGAAACCAGGGCTGTAAATAATGTGGATTTGTGTTAAAAGCTCTTTTCTTTATATGATTATTGCATGCATTTCTTTTATTTTTCAAACTCAATTATACTATTTACTTTGAAAAGTTATATTTAATATAATAACAATATATAAAATAACTCTAAAACTAAATTTATTGAACTTTATTTATAATAATAGATTGTCATCATTTAATCTTCGAATAATGTCCATAATTTTCTTTATGCAACACTTGAATTCAAGATGTAATATGTGCACTTTAATTTGACCTAACTTTTTGATACAATATTTAAACTATTTCGATTTCTTAAACTCCTAAATTGAAGATTTATATTTAATATATTCAATTATATATACTACTATTTTTCAGTTTAAAACCAAAATTTGACAAATCAAAGTAGAATGATTAACTTTTCAATTTTTATAAAGTAATTAATAATTAAACATTCAATGTATCGTTACAGTATATTCTGTTTCTATTTTATTGATAAGTGAATTTTGCAATCTTAAAATTCCTAAATTTGAATATAAAAATTGTTTATTAATATTCATTAGATTTACTGATAATATAAGTTAATATATTGATAACGCATTTATATTTTAATGCATTATGATTTAACTTTTTTGTTTGAAAATTTTGTGGTAACGCACCAAAGATCATTCGTGAATTTTGATAAGATCGATATAAATAATAATGTTTTGTTTTTGTGTAGTATTTTCGTGATTTTACTGATGTTTTTGTCCATTTATGGGCAAAACTATAGTACATTATGAATAACACAGTAAATCTAACTCCAATCATTGAATTTGTTTTCTTATCAATCAAATCAATAGACCAAGTAAATGCTTCAAATTTACAACAATTTTTTCTTCTCACTTTATTTTATTTATTTTTTTAAAATTATTTGTTGATATTCCATTTTGTCAATAAAAGTATTTATAAAATATCGTATGCTTTCAAATTAAATCTTTTTATATGATTTAAATCTATTGACGATATAATATCGAACGTTTTGAAAATATTTATATACAATGTTATGTTTATATTATTTTTATATTGTTATACATTTTTATTATATTATATTATTATTATTATTTATTCGTATAAAGGATGATATCGAGATAACAACGACATAGAGATTCTTGTCCTTGTAATAATGGCTAATATGGGCTACATCGCACGTGAAGTTTCTGGTAAGAACCAGCGTGTCCACGTCATAGGACCCACTTTTCCAGCCCCATCCTTGGTCATTTCCAACAGTAATTTTGGACGAGATCCAATTATACAATATGAATATATATAAAAAAAAAAGTTAAAATTCATAAATATCAATGAACTTTGTTAAATTTTTAATTTAATAATTAAATTTTTAATTATTTGAATATTATTATTAAACTTTTAATTTTGTTCTAGTTTAGCCAGTAAACTGTAACATACGTTAAAACTAAAAAGGTGTTAACAAAGGTCGTATAATAACACATTTAGTCAAAAAAAAAAAAATAAGAGGATGGTTGTTTGAAATAAATTTTGAATACTTCAAAATGCTGCATTTCATTAGGTCATAGCACAGCCAGCAAATCCCATAACGTATTGATTAAATGCGTTATTATATAATTTTATTAATATCTCTCTTCCACGATGTTGGTCTGTCAGTCTGCCTACTGCTTTGATATTGGTGATATTTGTGAATTTATTAGATGTGGATTTGATCTTTATTTTATTTATTTATTCTGCATTGGCACATCGATGTTTGTTGGAATTAAAGTATTGATTAAATGCGTTATTATATAATTTTATTAATATCTTTTTAATGTATGTTACAGCTCAATGGTTAAATTTGAGTAAAATTATAAATTTAATAATAACATTAAAACAATTAAAAGTTTAGTTACCAAATTGAAGAATTTAACAAAGTTAGTCACCATTAATTCCTTGAATTTTTTACATATAGAACGGTAATATTATGTATATAATACATATAGAATTATATAAATATCACCTTAAATTATTTTTTTAACAAAAAAATATAATGTGTTTAAATAAATTGACTTAAGGATGTAAGAAGCACTTGAACTTTTGAAGAAAAAAAATCAATTAAATCCTTAAACTTTTTACACCTAATTAAGCAATTGAACTAAGAAATTTAACCAATTTTGACCATTAAATTTTAACAATTTTTTTTATTTTATTTAAAAAATCCATTGAAAGCTATAAATTTTTTTAAAAGACTTATAACATTTATAAAAAAAATATTTAAAAAAAATCTGTAAATATAACAAGATAGAACTGTAGTATATCATATTTGAATAATATCTATAAAAAATTTATTAAGATTTAATAGTTAAAATTAGTAAAAAAAATTAATTAATTCTATTTCTTAATTGAAAGAATTAATTGAATGAACAAAATTTAAAGGTTTAATTATTTTTTTTAAAAGGTCAAGTCTTCTTATGCCCTTAAGCCAATAAATTTGAATGTTATTTTCTCATAAATTTTACAAACTTACAATATCAGACGTACCAAAGAAGGTAAATCTGAATTGAATTTGTGCCATTTGTTTTGAAACGTAAACGACAATTATAAAATCTTGAGATCCGATCCTAGAGATTTTAAGGGCACATGGTTCGAAAGTGAAGCAAATTGAAGGGTCACTGTCCTTAAATCATGGGCGCGGCTGTTCCAAATAAATGTTTTCCTTTTTTGGAATCTCATAATGCATAAACTATTATTCCATTATAAATTATCTTCAAAGGTTAAAAAATGATAAATCAACATTTAGTTTATGAGTTTAATAACTTTCTTTTCAATTTAGCCCTGATTTTTTATCAATAAACTTTTAAACTTGAGAAAATTTTCAATTTGAACATAAAACTTAGATATTTTAGGCATTTTAATGGCATTATTTGATCTTAGAGTATCATGTTATCAAAAGGATTCAAAATACAAGTTTATATATTAAATTAATTAAACCGTCAAATTTAAAGATTAATATATAAAAAGTTTAAAAAATAATTTTTTATATTAAATTTAAGTACTAAATGTTATCTATCTTTCCACAAAAAAACCGACAACACAAGCCAATAAAAACGTGAATTTAGTTGGCTGTGGACGGTGGTGACTTAGGATGAGTCTACCACGTGCGACGAACACTGATGAACACCACTAACGATGAACACCGATGAACACCATTAAATTAATTAATAAAAATTTAAAATTTTAAGGACCCATCATACAATTAATAACTATTTTTAAAAATTCAATTAAATTATTTTTATATATTAAAATTTTATTTTTTTTAATAAGGGTAAACTATATATTTAGTACCTCACATATTTCCGTATTTCTATTGAACCCTCATTATTTAAATATTATTTCAATTTGACTCTATTCTTTATAAAAATAATTTAACCCTTAACCTTCAACCTAAAACCCTAAACTATTAAACCTTAAACCCTTAAACTCTTAAACATATACCCTAAATCATATACCATTAAAAATAATTTCACCATCATCGATTCAATTCAATTCAATGAATTGTTGAATTCTCCTAAAAAAATTCAATTAAATTATTTTTTACATATATTAAAATTAATTAAACCCGAATCTCCTAGAATTAACATTATCATCTTATTTGAGATGAAGGGGCCATCACAATTAATCACAATAATCGATGAATTGAATCGATAATAAAAAATTATTTTTTAGGAAGTGATAACAATAGTTGATTCAGTCTATTGTCGGATATGGAGTGGTCATCAATGAAGTCGATAGAGAAGCTAACGCCACTGCGGATAGATTGGCGAAAGCTGGTATATCCAGGTTACACCCTCTCTACTAGGACAATATCATTCTGTAGTATGGCAGATGCTAACGTAAGTGTTCTCGTGGTCTATGCTAGTTGGATTGGTTGTAATTCTTAGCTTTATGACTACACTGCACTTGCTCCTTAAGCAAGTTTTAGTTTTCTGCAAAGTCAGGTTATTGTGCGTATCCTTGTCGCTGCTTAGGGAAGTTTGTTCATGATATTGTAATGATGTTTTGAATTGTATTCAGCCCCGCCCATTGACCCGGTGCACTATTTGTCCTCCACCTTTAAGTTTAGGGAGATTTTTCAACGAGGCACCGGTCTTTGGAGTCTTCTAATAAATTTTACCTTTAAAACAAAACAATAGTTGATTCGGTAGAACCACAATCCACAGCAGCAAAAGCTTTGGTTGATTATGCGGTTCGAACATGGAGGACTAGGTGTCCCGGATCCGAAATCGATGATTGCGCAGTTGTATGCTTGTGCCTCAAGTAATAGCCATTGTTATCAACACCCTTGCATGACAACGACAATGGAAACATTTAATTTATTATATTAATTTGATTTGTATCGGCCAAACATGTACGAGATTTGAAAGAATCCCAAACTAATGTCTTTTTTAATTCCCAAACAATGGAAATCGATGATTGCGCAGTTGTATGCTTGTGCCTCAATATTAGATGATTTAATTGAATTTTTTTTTTGAGAATTCAACAATTCATTGAATTGAATTGAATCGATGGTGGTGAAATTATTTTTAATGGTATATGGTTTAGGGTATATGTTTAAGAGTTTAAGGGTTTAAGGTTTAATAGTTTAGGGTTTTAGGTTGAGGCTTAAGGGTTAAATTATTTTTTATAAAGAATAGAGTCAAATTGAAATAATATTTAAATAATGAGGGTTCAATAGAAATACGGAAATAGGTGAGGTACTAAATATATAGTTTACCCTTATTAAATAAAATAAAATTTTAATATATAAAAATAATTTAATTGAATTTTTAAAAGTAATTATTAATTGTATGATGGGTCCTTAAAATTTTAAATTTTCATTAATTAATTTAATGGTGTTCATCGGTGTTCATCGTTAGTGGTGTTCGTCGCACGTTGTAGAATTTTCCGGTGACTTAAAGATAAATCAAGTCTTTCTTATTTTCATAATTTTCCTTTATTTTTATTTATAAAAAATATATTTGTAGATCTAATTTTTTATTATTTAATATAAGTTTTTATAAGCTTAAAGATAAAATATTTTACTCAATCAGTTCCTTGTGAATAATTTAACTCGATTTTGATTTAGTGATAATGTATTTTAATTCAACATTGGACTTACAACATATAATTTAAAGTGCAAACTTTATCATAAAGATAATAAATTATGTACTTCGTGAGCCACATCTTTGCATTAAACTAATTAGAAACTTTGTGTATAAATTAATGAAACCGATTGGAATCACTTTATAAGATTAGTTTAGGGTAGATTAATTCAAGGATCAAATGAGTTGGAGTTTTAGATAAAGATTTTTTTTTAATTCGAGTTGTTTTTATCTAATTCAAGTTTTTTAATTCATGGTTCAAGATATATGATAAACAGATTTATTCGTGTTTAATTGAACAAGTTAAAGCTCTCAAACAACTTATTTTTATTGCCGAACCAAACTCAAATTCCTAATCAAAATTTAACTTTCAACTTGAACAAACTCATTTATAACCTAAACTCATATTTCCCCTAGATGACCAGGATTCGAATAGCGTAATTTATAAACGTGCATGAATTTATCCGAAATTATTACTCGAGTTATGACCCTTTGTACCTGAAAAACGGTCAAGTCATCATGGGGGTTAGCCCATTTCATAATTTGGTGGGGGCTAACTCATTACTATAAAACGGGCTCATTTGAGTCCAGTGGATTTAGGCACTTTAGTGGTACAAAAATCTTTATAAATTTGAATCATGAGGGAAGGAACGGTAACCAGGGAAGGTCGGAGCAGATGCAGTAACGGCGGCACCGCCGGTTTCGGCTGAGAATGTGGGACCAAACCATTCCTTGCATAGGATTAATCAGAATGTATGTCCTTAATCAAACAATAATGCTTCTCCAACTCTTTTGTTGATCCTATCATCCGACCTTATCGGGTGTTATTGTCGAGGGGGTCGATGATTGATGACTACTTATATGAACAAGAAATACTTGAACACATACACAACATTCATTGAAGACGGGCAGTGGCATCTTAGCCGCCCTAGGGCTTCGAACCTACGACTCTCAGCCTCTCATCGGACCCCTATACAACGGTGGCTAACCTGTAAAGTGAAAGCTCCAATAATACCGTATTTATTCAAACTCGTAAAGGAAACTCATACATAACTGTTACAGCATCTGTATTCTAAGATGAAAAATCTATAGAATCATATTAGACCCAAAATATAGAAAAGCCTCAATGTTATCATCCCATGTATCGATTGTCAGACAATTTCGCGTCTACAGACAGAAAATGATTCAAAGGAAAAATAAGTAAAGCATTGTATTTACAGTCACTCTTTGGTCCATGTGCTGCAACTTTTTCATTGTAACAACAATCCGGAATCCGCCCATAAGCCCTTTTAGCTACACCCTCTTCTTTCAACGGCATAAAAAGCCTAAGCCTCTAGCGATCAATAAATGACTTATTCATGAGGTTGACGGCATCATCCATGAACTGCAATAACAGTAGCAAGTAACCAAATGAATCATGAAATATTAACAGTAACAAAAGCCTGAGTTATATAATGTAATTCACTCTACAATGCCTTGGAAAAACCGAAACCAGATCATATTCGAAAGTATCTCTTTTTACTCTCAGTTTGCCAATCCAATATTCTACTAATCCAATACTTCAGGATCTGAAAGACCATGGAGTTTGGATCCTAGAATCCTCTAAAAGACCATGACCCTTTTTAACTGATCATTTGTGGGCTCCAGACCCATGTTACTCGGACTCTTCATTTTTCTTCATGTGCCTGTGTCCAACACATGGATTCAAAATATGACCTCCCAAAGATCCACTACATACATGGAGAAACTTAGAACAATCTAACCATACATGTGGTGGATACATACATTCACATCTGATTGCGAGTAACATGTCTGGACTGCCTTAAAATGCAACAACAGCATGACAAATTGGAGCAATCCCATTTCCAATTGACGAGCCTCAATGTTAAAAATAAAAGCTAAATGAATGTCTTGGGCCTATTGGCTACAAAACAAATAGGTTTCTACTTCATCACAAGCATCTCCATCTCAACACTTTAAAGCTTTTCTAAATCATTTATGTCGATTAATTTCAAATTGAAAATTGCAACTTTACTCTGAAAAAATGGTCATTAGCATCAAAAGTTCCTTATTATTGATGCAAGCGACATGATAAGTGGATAATTCTATGTGTGCTAGAAAGAGAAGAGCACACCGAATTTTTTACCTTTCCGAGCAATTTTAGTTCTTTACCGACCGGTTCCAAAAATTTAGTGTCAACTTCAATTGGCCACACCTGTCAATATCAGAAAGAGGAATAAATTAACAAAGACATTTCTATCACAGTCAACAGACACAATGCTTTGGGAAGACAAAGGAAGTAACAATTATCTAAGTGTCAGTCTGAATATGAAACAACAAAGATTATCTTATTATCTTTCAAGTTTATGTTGTATTTCTGCGAAAATGTGCATCACTCCAGAAAACTACTTCAAATGAAACTAATGATCAGAGCAAACATTGGAATTCTAGTTTGTTATACCCTACCAAAGTATAAAACTTTAAAAAGTTCAAATGAAATGTTAATCAAATGATTACATTAAAGAGGAGAAGGGCCATGAAAAAAAAGGTTGCAAACACAACATACAAACATGACACAAGTTTGTGTTGCTGAAATTGAATGCAACAGTGAAAACTCGTCTTCAATCGGTCGACCGGCCTACTAAAGATAAAACCTTTCGTGGTAGAAGAAGATTACTTATGAAGTAAATATGCTAAAAAATCCTCCAACAGTTTCATATCAAAACTCCAAAGTCCAAACCACAAGGATTCACTTTAATTGTACTTAAGCAACTAATACTACTTGTTATAGATTATGATAATAAATTGATCAAGACCACATTTTTGCATTGAATTATCCCCCAAAAAAATTCAATAAACCATATTTTTGCCAAAGAAATGAAAAATACCTTAAGACCAAGTAATCTAATGGGTGTAATCTGGCCGGGGACAATGCATTCAGGTCCAGCAGCTTCCACAATGGCCTCTGTCGCTAACCCACTTCCTATAGGATCCGAGTGCTGCAAAAACCGAAACAAAAATCTCATTTTTTTTCTCAAAAAAATGAAGAAAGAAAATACAGGTGATTATAAAAGAGATGACCTTCATGAGGGCGATGGCATAATTGGAATTAGGTGTTTGACGTAGACGAAGAAGAGGGGAGTGGTGGATTCTGGGAATTGATTTTCCAGCTGAGGCTCGCCATGGAACATCCTTCTGCAACGAAGCTCCTCCATTCTTGGACATGGTTGTTTTTGTTAAGAATTGAAAAGAAAGAAACTCTGGGTTTTGGTGGAAATCTTGATTGGGATTATGATTATGATAAGAAACGAATGGAAATCAGTACATTAGAGAAGCTGTGGAAATTGCGTTTGCGGATAGCTTTTTTCTAAGTAGGTTTTTAAACTGTGGCTTATCGAGCCTGATTTTTTTATTTTATCTATTTTGCGGATATCATGAATACGATATCTAATCTAGTCGGCCATCCAGTATATTTCAGCCTATAGTTTCGAAGTATTTTAAAAACATGGGAAAATATCCCTTAAAACTATTATATCTACATATTTGGCAAAATTTGTCCAATAATTAGTTTTTTTATAAATTTTAATTTTAATCTTAACTATAAGCTGCTTGGTCAATCAGTCAAATATATTTATTCATTTGGTCAATTATAAATAATTTGCATTTAAATATATTAGTTTCATATTTAATTATTAAGTATTAAATTTTATTTTGTTTTATTTAAATTTTTTTAAAAGAATAAATAATTAGAATTCAAAATGATACCAATTAGAATAATTTAATAATTTCTAATTGAATTGATATTGGGTGACATATATTTCATTCAAAACGTTAAAAATATAATATGGTCACATAAGTTATAAATATGTAAAAGAATGTATTTCAATTATATATAGAATTATTATTTGATACATGGTTGTTGGAAAAAGTAATTTTAAATAACAAAAAATATTACTTTCAGAATTCTAAATTTAGGGGTGAGATAAGGTAAAGTTCACAAATGGTCACTAAACTTTAATTTATTATTTAATTTGATAATTAAACTTTCAATTATTTTAATGTTATTATTAAACTTTTTGATTTGTTTCAATTTGGCCACTGAGTCTTTAACGAAAATTAAAAAAGTGACGTGGCAATAAACAAATTTTATATAATAACACATTTAGTCATCTACATTTGTGCATTCAAATAATTTAGTTTTAATTAAAAAATAATAATAATAAATTGAAATAATGTGTAAATATTGAAGGTTAAATTTATTATTATCTTTTTAATTAAGACTAAATTGTTTAAATGTACAAATATGAAGGACTAAATGTATTATTATATAAAAGTTGTTAACTGCAACGTCACTCTCTTAACTTTCGTTAAGAGCTCAGTGGCCAAATCAAAGCAAATCACAAAGTTTAATAGTAACATTAAAGTAATTGAAAGTTTAATTATCGAATTGAAAAATTATTTAAAGTTTAATAACCATATGTTAACTTTACTAAAAAAATCATATACGTTAATTGCAATACTTAATTTGGAATTGCCATGTATCAATATTAATTTTAATTAAACAATTACAAATTTACGATAACTAATTTGAAATATAATATGTTATAGTTTTCTTTTATGTTGCATTTATAGTATTTTTATAATATGCATGCCCGTCTTACAGTTTATGTTCGGGTGCGTGACTGCCTCTGCCAACAATGTTGTTTTAAAGGTTTGAACTCACGTTCTATCTTTAGAAGTGCAACGTGACTTACTAATGCACTCATCCGTGTGTTTATAGTCTTTACTCTTTACTCTTTAATGACATGTTGTAAACAGTTAAACTCATGTTCGAATTTATGTCTAATATCCAGGTTGCTTGGATTTCAAGAATTAGATCCTAGTTTTATCATAGAGAATGGAAATTCCAAACAGATTAAAAAAAATTCCGATCCTCTTTCTTGGTTAAGAACAACAAAAAATACAAGTTGTTCCTCACAAACAATTTAATCTGCAGCATCTTACTAACAAATTCCAGACATCCTTAATTACAGTCGTCGCAGCTGCTCTGGCTCGATGATCGAATTCAGACAAAAAAAAAATATCGAAATCTGAAAAAGAAAAGAAAAGGAAGCATACTATCAAAATTGAAAAAGGGAATAGCAGAACCGAAATCCAAGCATTTCTACGGAGGAGAAACCAGCCCGACCGCAGTCATTCAGCGTCCCCGTTTCTCAGCCGCCGCTTCTTCCAGCTTCTTCCATGTCATTTCTCGTTGCTCTTCCACCTCTCCCGCCACGGCCTCTTTCTCTTGAAGCTGCCTCTCGCACTCGTCGACTAACGCAGGGTCCATCTCCACGAACATCTTCCGCACATTGACGGTCAGCCCGTGAACTTCTGTGTTCCAATGGCTTTGCATATTCTTCTCCAATGCCTCGAACATAATCGGTAACACCGCCTGCCGGTGTTGCGAGATTAAGCCCACGATGTGCTCGCTGTTCCAGAAGAAAAGTGCCCTTTCGGCCACCTGCAACACAGAAACGGTCCTTGGGAAGAACTATGAATAAGAAACAAGAGAAAAAGCCTGAAGAGTTACCTGAAAATTAGGGTTATTAACACAACGTGCAATCTGTCGAAACATAGGAACCATGCAACGTTGGAACTCGGTAGACTGCATGGCTTCGACAACTTCCTCGAGTTCCCCGAGAAACAGAACTTCCTTTTGACAGTTAACCAACGGCCAATACTTCAACAACCCTCGAACAACCACATCAGCCAGCTTATAATCCTTATCCACAAACTGAACCACACAATACGACAACTGCTGATGATACAACGAGAGCTGTTTCAGCTTATGCAAAGGAATCAGTGTTCTAACAAGGAACAGCTTGTGTTCTTCTTTTATAGGCACCGTGAAGCCATTGATAATGCTTCCAAAAATCTCTAAAAGCTCGCCCACGCCGCTGTGCCTCTGGGTTTCGTATATGAACCTATAGAATATGTTGTTTATGGCTTTCCTAATGCATGGGCGATGCACCACGAATTTGCCATAAATTCTATGGACAACCATTTTTAAATACTCTCTTTCCCGGGAATCTTCAGAATCAAACAAATCAAGCAGCTTTAAGACAAATGTATGGTCGATGTATCGCTTGCCGCCGCCCTTTGTTTCTGTGTCGGAGGAAACCACGTACCTCAACAGAAGCTCGTAAACAATCTGTAAATGCTGCCACGCCGGTTCCGAATAGTCTTCCACTTCTTCGGGATCTGCGCCTTCCGGCGCAGAAGAGCTCTCGTGGGCTGCCGGCGGGAGAGATCGGAAAATGTTGATTCCGACCATCTTGATCATCTCTCCCAGACATGTCTCCGAGATCTTGCTCATGCCGGATTGGATGAAATCGACGAGTTCTAACAATGTCTGTCGCTTGATCTCTTTTTGTCGTGCCGATTTCAGGTTGTCCGTGAAATCGAATTGGAAGCAACAAAGCTGGAGTTTTCTCAGGAATAAAGTCTGTCTCTCCGATTTGGAAACGTCTTTGAATAACGGCAACGGTTCCACGGTGGTCATCCGAGGGAGGCTTGATAAAGTGTCGCCGGGACTTGGTGTTTGACCCGGCCCGGGTGTACCGGATCCGTTTGCAGGTACATCTGTTAAATCTGATTTGGAACGCTTCCGCTGTCCTTTCCTAAATTTGAACATTTTGGATCAAAAATAAATCTAAAAATTTGATTGATTAATCGAAATAGAGATTAAGAATCCGAAATGGATGAAATCATTGTATAAAATCATTCTCTGCAATTAAAAAATAACATAAATATTTAATAAATTATAGGAATTTTATCTACATAGATTGATCGAAAATCTGCTAGAAATTACTATCCGAAATTCGGTCGGAGAATCAAACAACATTTGAACATTCCGATGTAAAACAAAACAGAGAGGAGAGTGACGAAATGAAAAATTAGTATTAAAAACTATTATTATATTATAAATATATTTTCAAATAAAATTAATTAGTTTTGTAGATTAATCTCTGTGTTTAAAGAAGTGCATAGTTTGGTTTCTTTCTTTTGTTTATTTTGACGTTGTCTTTTCTACACGTGGCTTTGAGCTAAGAATCGGCAAAACTCGGAGCCCGAGAATGGAAATTCCACGTGGAAGCGAAAAAAGACAACTTGGAACTTTTTAGTTCAATCAAATTTTATTGGATTAATTACGTTAACGTCCTTAAATTATGATTCAAAATTTTAAATTGATTTTAATCTCTATGATATTTTAATCGAGTCCTCAATTGTTAATATCTTATCAATAAAATCTTTCTGTTGGTATAGGCGTTAAATCTTAGCTCATATCTGATATAGAACATATTTATAATGCCGTAATCGAATTTTAAACATGTGTATATACTTATCACATAAATAAATTAAGCTAATCGTGTTAAAATATAAATAAATTTTCTTTCAATTATATTATTTTCTATGTCACATTAGATCTTAGTTGCTCTGATATAGGATGATCTTCTCATTTTCTATGTAGTTTGCGCAATCACTGGTTTTTGTTATTGACGCATTACACGCTGATGTTAGTAATACTATGGTAGGATTTGTAATTTTTAAGGTCTACATGTGTACTCTTTTTATTCCACTTAGATTTAGGGATGTTTTTTAACGAGACACATGCTTTCATTTCTTTTCTTATAAAAAAATTATTATAACCCAAATTATTTTATCAAAATTTGCCACAACCAAAACAGATTGGCTGGGTGACAAAAAGACTTTATTAATATGATGATAATTCTTTAAGAACTCCGTATGTTTTAAAATTCAAAAAATAGTTTAAAATTTGCCCACCTTTATTATATCACAAAGAAACTTAAAACCCCATAGAAATCCAAATGACAATTAAAAACAACACAATCAAAATCCAAATGTTTTCCATTTCTTTTCTTTTTCTTCTATATTTCCCCCCAAGCTGTTATTTAAGTTCACCGTAAAAGCTAGTTCCAACACTCCGGTGTCAAAGCATGGTTCCTCTTGGGGTCTTTGCAATAGTCATAAACCATATGGTATCTTTGAACCCATTCCATTGCTCTATATTGTTGTCCGGTTAGCCCGCCGGACCGAAAAGGGGACACAGAGACCGGCCGACACCGAGGTGAAGAATAAGCAGAGCAACCGCCGGCTTTAAAATTGGTGAACTTTGCAACGAAGGGTTGGTAATTATAATCAGCTTTGTATTTGCCATCTTCAGTTGCCCATGATGAGGCATCCCATATTGAACCGTATAGCCACATTGGCCTTAAAGGAAACGTTTCAGCACTTTTCCTTGGGTACCTCCTTATGGGCACGTCATCCACTAGGAATCTAATCCACAAATGTCACATTGATCAATAATAATATGATCCTAATCGAAATATATACATTTGTCTCGTACACTATGAAAAAGACTGATTTAAATCTGCGTGTGAAATTAAAAGAAAACACGATCATTTGGTAGTTTCTAGAAACTTACATGATTTCCTTGGGACTCCAGAAAATGGCATAGTGATGAAAGTCTTGAGTTGGATCAAACCAAAGATGGAATTTCATTTCCCTCCCAATGATTTTGCCATCTCCACTCCCTCGGACATACACATTTGTTTGTAAAGTATAAGGTTTCCCAAATGTTGTTCCCAGGAATTCAATGTCCACTTCATCATGGAACCCTGGGTGAACTTCACTGTTTGATAGCTGCCATATGTTTTATCGTCTGTTTATTAGTTGACTAATCTGGATCGAATATTATAGAGGTTTATTATAGGGTGACCCTACCAACCTAATCTGTTCCATTTACAAGGTCAGAACTCGAATTATAAACTTATTTAAAGAATATAATGTCTCGTCCAACTAAACTAATTACTGATTATTGACAAATCGATTTTGGATATTTTAAAACAATGAATTAAGAATGGAATGAATGCTCACATAGAATGCTGTAATGACCCCAGCAGTGTAACCAGGATGAACTTTAATGGAAGCTCCAAAATAACCCGAACGAAATGGCCGATTCGATTTGAACCCACTGCCTGAAAACCATAAACCCAGTAGATTTCAACAATCAAATGTTGGTCAAATTGCTATTTTAGCCCCTTCACTATTTTTTTAATTTGAGATTTAATCTCTAAAGTAAAGAAGAAAAACCTGAGGTTCTATCAAGCCAGATTGTCAATGCATTTTGATCCACACTCTGATGGCTAAAACCCCAAAGACTTTGAAACGCATAATGGAAGCTCATCGGCCTAAACTTAGAGCTCGGCCAGTGGCCCGGCGATGGCGGCCACTCGGCATTGGTAGACGGAAACGAAACAACAAGAAGAACTAAGAGAAACAGAGCCATTGGAGCTTTGAAAGAGTGAAAGGAAACTCAATATGAGGGAGGAATTTAGAATGATTTGGTGCGTATATATAAATGCTGGGGGTGTGACTTAGAACACGAATTTTTCGTATCGCGATCGTGTTTACGTGTTCGGGTTTTAGGATCTTCCAACCGCAAGATCTTGTGGGTCGTATTGTGATTTTCAGACAATCTTTGTGAACGAAAATTGTGAGTACAGGTGAATTTTTTTTTTTTTTTGCTTTCTTTTGAACATCTGAAGCTTCTTAAATGGAGTGGGACATCAGATATCTTGCATGGGGCCTTGTGTTCGATTTTGAGTATGGTTCTATGAGTGTCGTATAAAGTATTATAGGTAAATTTATTGTACAAGTCCTTGTATTTGAATTAAAATGTATTTTGAATATACTTTCAAAAAAAGAATTAAAATGTATTTTCATTTTTTGTATCTTTAAAATGAGCACAAAGTTACGACTATCTTTGTATTATTTGTATAATAACAGATTAAAATTGCAAAGTTATAGTTTTATTTTTTTTTTAAATTAAGTTAAATTTAAATCTTACTCACCTAACAAAAATACCTTTTAAAGTCAGTTGTTTATTTTTTTTTTTGAAAAATCATATGATGAAAGAATCAGTTATTATTATTGGCAAAATGTGACATTGTCAAACTTCAATCCTAAACTTCAAGATGTGAATACAATCAACCACTTGATACTTTAAACTTCATCACATTTTGGTTTTATAATTACTTTAATATATATAATTATTGAATTAAGTTTGTTAAATTAATTAATAGTACTAAATTTAAAATTTTATATCTGAATATAAATATATTTTTATATATAAAATTGAAAATATTTTATTAAAAACTAAAAATTAAATTATATGTATAATATTTTAAAAAATATCAATAAATTTGAATCAATACACTCGCCACTATTAAGATGCACCAATACCATAAAAGAAACAACATATCCATCGATATAATATTGATAACCTTAATATTTATCATGTTTAAAATATTCCATAAATTATGTAAATTTGATACATTAGTAATTCATATTATGTTAATTTGATTTTATTTATTTATTAGACCAAAACAAAAAAAAGTCATAAAATTGACTATCAAACATCATCACAAGTGAATTTTGGTACGGACGAAAGCCATTTAATTTTTTTTGTCTTATTCTAGCTAGATCAATATAAAACTATTTTGTATTATAAAGAAATAAAAAAATCACATTTGGAGAGAAAACAAAACACGAGCATTAAATACTACATTTAAATCATTTAATATTTGAATATAAAATGCAATAATTTTATTTTAATTTCGTTGATTTCTTCGTTATTTACTAAAATATTTTTATAATTCATCTAAATATGTAATTAGTTTCGATCATTTAATATTATTTTTATTTTAATTTCGTTGATTTCTTCGTTATTTACTAAAATATTTTTATAATTCATCTAAATATGTAATTAGTTTCGATCATTAAATACTACATTTAAATCATTTAATATTTGAATATTTCGTTAATCTAAATATTATTTTTGTCAATTGTATAACAATTACTTAGTTCGATATAGTGATGAAGTGTTTAAATAAGTCTAACTTTAAGTTTTAAGTTCGATCCCCTTTGAGCCTAATCCACATTTCCCTCAATTTTCTTTATTAATATGATAATGACACGCGGACCTCAACATCTTACTATAAATCATCAATTATTAAATGCGACAATGCTGATTAAAAATTCATTGACCAATCGTATAATTTACCCTAAAATCTGTTATTCTTAAATTCAAAGGACAATTCGTCCTGAACCTGTGGACCATAGGAAATAAAAAAAAAGAGGAAAACGCAATTCATCGTGGTACTATTCTGTCGGTAAGAGCTAGTTTTGAGTTTTAATAATAATAATAATAATAATAATAATAATAATTGTATTTAATTATATTTATAAAAATATTTTTCGAATGATATAAAGGTAATTACAAGGTAGTATCTTTATAAATTGCCTTTAAAATCAATGAATAAAATAATTTTAATAAACCAATGTTCAACATTTAAAAGTCGTATTAAATAAATAAGGCTATCATTTATAAAATAATAATTTTTTTTTTATAAAACAAATCTGTGAGTTTTGCAAAACCTCAAATAATACCCCACAAATTTTTATTTCCTCATATTGACATGAAAGTTTTCTAGCAAAAGCATGCATGTACGGCTTGTCTGCCCATTACTAAAATATTAATAACCTTGGATTTGTTTTCAGTCTTTACCATAGTTTACCCCGTGAAAAGTCTTTTTCATTTTAAAAACATTTAATTTTATTTATTTTACCATGTTTAAGAAAATGATATAAAAGTTTATATGTGTGAAATCAAATCTTAAAGTAGATAAATATTTACGAAGGGGTTGGGTTCCTGGAATCTGGCTATATTGCTTAAATCCCACATCGTCGAGATAACAGGGCATGAGGCGAGAACCTGGCTATAAAATGAGCGGGCTTTGGCCTTGGCAACTCATACCTTTCTCGGCCTTTTGGCTAAGATCAAGTGTAGTATCTGTTCTTATCAGTTTAATATTTGATACGTGGGCCATCGGCCCACATGATATTAAATTTATTTTTTGAGGGGGAGGTTCCACCACAGTAGCTTGCTACTGGGGCTCTCGAGCGTCGCCTAAGCGTTGCACTATTGCTTGGGCCTGGCGCACCCCACCCAATTCTAGTTCAAATGGTTATTTTAGTCTGCAATTATATTTAATCTGAATTGAGTAATTATGTGATAAATTTGTATATAGATAAAACAGTACTTTTAATAAATATATCTGGGAACCCAATTGTTTTGAAATGAGCTTCCTGACCTTGCACGATTTTTTGGAGTTCATCTCTTGATGCTAATGTTGTTTTCATTTGCTCGTAGGTGAGGTGTAATTAGGGGTGTTCGTAAGTTATAAATTATAGTAATTATAGGGAAAATGTATTGAGAATGCATAGAAAATTAGGGACTCATTTTTAATGGTTAACCAACGGTTAACCATGAATACCCCTAGCCTTTGGATGAGGGGGCCAATTTAAAATTTTTAAAAGTTTTAAAGGTCTAAACTAAATTTTTTGAAAAAGCTAGAGACTTAATGACAAATTTTCTAAATTTTAAAAGAAGGCTTCTTTAAAATCATTTGAAGAAATGACAATTTTAAATTTTTTTGAAGGGCTAGATTATAAAAAAATTACAAATTTGAGGGGATAAATGTAAAATATCCAAAAGTTTGGGGGTGCCCAGGCCCCCTCTGGCCATCACCAGCATCCGCCTCTGTTTGCATGGCCATCACCTTAACAACATGCAGACTATGTCACTGCAAGAACTAAATTCAACATTAGGGTTAAAGTAGGATTGAATTGATTGAATGTAATCAATGTTTAAATATGAATGACTAAAATTTAATGCTCAACGACAATTTACGGCTCAGTGACCATTTTATAAAAACAAATAAAATTTAATGCCCATTTTATAACTCTTGAAAAATTGGTGATTATTTTATATTTTATAATAATATAATGATATTAAAACCAACTAATATATCACGAACTATCTAAGAAAATCATGCAAATGAATTTCTATGTTTCCAAAGCTTCACTCTTTCATCAACTTCACTACAAAAAAATGTGATATTGTAAAAACCTAATCAACGATCGAATTAATCTTTAATTTAATAAAAAATTCATCCAATGATTTCAGTGAACAAGGAAGCATTGTTATGTTTAGATGACTCGAATTTGAGCTACTTATCTACACAATTTATCTTATTAAAGAGTTAAAATTAATAAATATATATCAGCTTATAATCAAATTCGAGGCAAATTTAGGAACATAGGGTAGTTTAGATTTTTATTTAAGGGATAGGGGTTGCTTGTGAGAAATTTTAAAATTTAGGCTAAAATCTACAGTATTTGGGGACCTCGCCATGTGGAGGTAGCGAGGTCCTGTGTATTGCATGCCTGCCAACTTTACAAATTTGAGTTTTTTTATATTATTTTACCTGCACCTCGTCACTTGCACATGGCGAGGTCCAACCTCGCCACCTCCACACGACGTGATACTGTAAAAATCGACATATTCTCTAAAATTCAAATTACCCTATTTCTCAATTTTGCGAATGTTCGAAAAATAAAAGAAAAAACGTATTTGACTTTTGAGTTCGGCCAGAAGGCCCAATAAGTAAATAGTGCTCAAGACAAGATCGTGGTGTATTGTATATTAGGATCTTTTAGTTTTTTATTAGTTAAAAACAAACCGTTTACTAAAAGCTCTATAAATAAACACAAAATAACTTGCACTGGCACTGCATCAACCCCTCTCGAATCTTGATTTTGCTTAAATTCCCCTAATCTTCAATTTTCCCTCCTTTTCCGTTCACCCCTTTTTCTTGGAAACTCTTATAAACCTCTAGGAAAGTTGACGTCTTTGTTTGAGGTTTTCGTTTTGGTTTCGATTCGCTTCAGAATCTGGCTTTGTTTCTTTGGTTTCAGCTCAAATTCTTCTTTTTTTGCCTTCAAATTCTTGGATGACTGGTAAGGCTTCAAATTCTGCTAATTCTCTAAAATTTTGCTTCTTTTCTGTATGTAGAAGTAGAAAAATAAGACCATTTCTAGGGTTTCGTGGAATCGCTGTTTTTCTTTGTTCATTTTTACTTGTTTCCTGAGAAAAATATAGATTGAATGAAGTTCTTCGTTTGTTTAGTTATTGGGTTTTATGAGTAATTAGTTGGGGTTTAATGGCATGAAAGAAAGGATAATGTGAGAATTTTGAGGGGGAGAAAAAGAACAACTGTGAAATTTGATATGAGTTTTTGACATGAGCCATGGAGGTGCGGAGAGTACAAGAGATGCGAGGAAGGGTGACAACGGACATAGCTCTTTGTTGCGCCGACCGAAAGCTGATGATTTTGGGAGATCTGTTTCGAAGATTGCCGCGGCGCAGATTTGCGAGGGTGTTGGTTACCAGGGATGTAAAGAGAGTGCTTTGGAGGCTCTTTCGGATATATTGATTCGATATCTCTGTGACTTGGGGAAAAATGCAAGTTTTCATGCTAATTTAGCTGGTAGGACAGAATGCAATGTGTTTGATATAACGCGGGCTTTAGAAGATTTAGGAGATTCACATGGGTTTCCGGGTGCTTCGGAGATTGGGAATTGTCTTGTAGGCTCTGGCACAGTTAAGGAAATAGTTCAGTTTACAAAAGAGGAAATCCCATTTGCTCAGCCGGTGCCGAAGTTTCCAGTTGTTAGGAACAGGAAGCTGATTCCTAGTTTCGAGCATATGAATGAAACCCCGTCTGGAAAGCATATCCCGAGTTGGTTGCCGGCTTTCCCCGATCCCCACACTTATAATCATACACCTATGTGGAATGAGAGGGCATCAGATCCTTGTGCTGATAAGATCGAGCAAGCACGACAGCGGAGGAAGGCTGAGAGGGCTTTGCTGAGGTTGCAACAGAGACTGGTGTGTAATGGCTCTACAGGAACTTCTACTTCCTTGGTTTTGGATGCTAAAACAGAAAACATACAAGAAGCTGGAAGTAACCCCTTTCTCACTACCCCACTTCAACCGGGGGAGAAAGAGGTTTCAGAGGTTGCTTTTCCAGCTAAGCTTTCCGATGAAGTGAGCAAGGGCGATCATGTTTCTTTGCTCGATGCATTTGCCCCTGCCATTGAAGCAATGGAAACTGGCCCATCTGACGGATTAGATAGTGAAAAGACGTTCCTGCCTGTAAAAAGGCCTGTCGTTCAATTCAAATTCAAAACCGGCAAGAAAATCTTGGGTGAGTCACTAGATTTGAGCTTGCAGAAAAAGGGTGAGAGGAGCTCAACGTTCTTTCTGCGCCATGACGAGAGGGACGATAAGAAGAGGAGAGCTGAGTTTATTCTTAGACAAACTACAGAATATCCCATGGAACTTAACCAGTCTTAAAAGTGTATTTTAGGTAGTTCTTTCTTGAACTCTCGTATTTTTTCTGGTAAACAACCGTTTTAGTGAGCTGTTGAAGTGTTATCCTTCGATCATGCTGACATGGATTGTAATCACACTGTCGGGAGACTCGCTCTAACCGATTTTAGAGGTATGAAAGCTATTGTTTTGACATCACTAGCTCTAGTTTCATTTAATTCATTGGGACTGTGGTTCCGATTTCTTCACCATTTGTGTTGTACCGAATACTGATACAATGATGTTTTATATTGGTTAAAGATTGTCCGATTTATCTCTCCATTTAGACTGCTGCGAAAGTAGTTATTTAAGATTTGCTCGAACGAATAATCTATTATAGTTGTGAAAAACACATGCCTTTGCGTGAACTTATCTGGTGCATGAATGAAGCATATTTATTTACCAATGTTAACACCTCAGAATGCTCAGAGCCTGTAAAGTGATGTCTTCAAGTTCACCAGTGTGAATTTATATGACTTGCATGCTTTTATAATGAAATGTTTTCAGTGCCTAGAGCAAACTTCCGATTCAAGCCATATGTATTCTTGTTCTGCTGCATACTTAAACTCGATAAGCGGTGAATATCTTCGATATCTTAGCGTAACAAAGAATTTCTTGCACTAGCCGCCATTTCCGGGAACTGCAACTTGAAAGGGTGCTCCTTGTTAGCAGCTTCCTATTTCCTGCTCTTTTGGTGCTTCTATATTGTCTCCCTCTTCCTTGAACTAAACATGTCTCATTCTTTGCATTTTTGTTGTCTTGTCTGTAATGTGAACTTCTGTTGGAACTGTATGTATGCATGTATGTACGAGGGAAAGAGTTCATTATTGAGATAATGAGATGCATTTGGTCTTTTCACTCATCATGTGAGGAAAAAATGAAGGGATTTAGTGTCTCATCCTGCTAAATCAATCGGTTTTTGGTGTCGATTATTTCATTATTAACATGTCGGATTCCATGCAATATGTATATCATATGTCCGTACTTGACCTTAAGTTCTATTATTTGATTAATGATATGAAATTAAAGATAAACACAATATATGGATTCATATAATTGACTTCTTTTACAAACAAACAAACACACATTGGATAACAAATTTACAAGGACCAAATTGAAAAGCTTTCAAAACTAGCAAATAGGGAGAGGGGCACCATTCCATTCTTTAAGACACTCAAGCATTGGATCAATGATCTTCCCTTGGCACATAGCAACGAACACCTTGTCAAATTCCTCACCAGGAGATTTCACATTTTCCCCAGTTAGCAGCCCAGTTCCGAGCTCTTCCCTCACGAATTTATACAACGGATAAGATCGGCAACCTGTGATCTTGTTCGGAATCGCCATGTTCCCATTCTCAATTGAAACCCTCGAGTTCTCAACCTCTTTTGGCAGTACTGCCTTTAATTCTTCTTCGAAAGCTGCAATCTTTTGGAAGATTGATGTGCTTGCGCTGTTCTCGTTGTCACCGTTTCTCAATGCGTGCTCAACAAGTACTTGCCTCAGCTTTTGCATCAACGGATACGTCGCGCTGCAAGGGTCATCAATGTATGCGAAAACATATTCGTGGTCCACGGCTTTGAGTAAGTCCTTCTCACAGAACCTCGAAGGGTGAAGCTCGCCGTTGGGGCCAGTCATGAGGATCTTCTTAGCTACTTGACTCACGGTGTTCTTCACCGTGTTCCTTAAGTTTTCCTCTAAATGTCTCAAATCAATAGCTTGACAAAGCGCCACCAAAAATGTCGACGACATAAGCTTCAAGATATCAATGGCTTCGGCAGTTTTCCGGGACGAGATTAGCCCCAAAGAGTTCACATCTTGGTTGTGTTGCTCGGCACTTTGAACATGGTTTGTGACTGGATTAGCCAAGTATTGGAGCTCGGAACAATAGGAAGCCATTGCAATTTCGGCACCCTTGAAACCGTAATCGAGACTTGGGTTTGGACCGCCGGAGAGATTTGATGGGAGACCATTGTTGTAGAAATCATTAACGAGTTCCGAGAATTGAGCGAACATAAGTTTCCCTATTGAAGCAATAGCCAATCGAGCATTATCCATGGAGACACCAATTGGAGTACCCTGGAAGTTGCCACCGTGTATGGCCTTGTTCCTAGAAACATCGATCAAAGGGTTGTCATTGACGGAGTTAATCTCTCTTTCGATTGATTTGGTTGCGAATCGGATCACTTCAACCTGCGGACCAAGCCACTGCGGAGATGTCCGTAAAGCGTATCGATCTTGTTTCGGTTTCTGCAACGGATCCATTTCGTGCAATTTCTGAGCTGCCTTGACATAAGAGCTCCCTTCAAGGATATGTTCCATTATGGCAGCAGCCTCAATTTGTCCTGGATGATGCTTCAGTTTATGCGTCAAATGATCCGTAAACTCGGGTTTACCGTTCATTACTTCGGCGAAAATTGCAGACAAAATCTCAGACAAAACAGCAAGTATGTTAGCTTCAAAAAGAACCATGGAAGCCAAGCCTGAACCAACAGCAGTGCCATTGACAAGAGCCAACCCTTCTTTAGGCTGCAATACGAAGAAACCGGCATCAATACCGGCAACACGAAAGGCTTCCTCGGCATTAAGGGATTCTCCGTCGGGTCCGACGGCCTTGGAATTCGGCCTGCCGGTGAGCAATCCAGCAATGTAGGAAAGCGGGACGAGATCGCCGGATGCCGTAATGGTGCCACGAAGGGGCAAACATGGGGTAATGTTGTGGTTTAAAAGCTTAGTTATGGCTTCCAAAATCTCGAATCGGATGCCAGAGTATCCCTGGAGGAGAGTGTTGATTCTAACCAGCATGGCTGCTCGAGTTGCTGAGTGAGGAAGCGTGTTGCACGACTCAGTTCCATTCCCAAAGATCCCTGCATTCAAGAACCTACAGAGGCAGCAAAAATGCATATCTGAAATATTACAACTTTTTTTTCTTCTAAAAAATTGGCCCTGTTGGCTGTTATACTGGAATGTTACGAGTTGGGGACTCACTTGGAAAAGCCTAACTTAAAAGAAAGTTGATTTGAACTCACCTAATCAGCTCTTTTTGAAGCGCGGCGCCTTGCTTGGTTCTCCGATGAGAGGTGGCGCCAAATCCAGTTGTAACACCATAGCTATCGGTGCCTTTATTCATCCCATCAAGCACCCAATCGGCGCTCGCCTTAACGGCGGCCCTCGCATCGTCGGAAAGTTCAACTTTGACGCCCGAGTCACGCGTGGCTATGGCCGCGACCTGAGAAATCGTCAGCGTCTCACCGCCGAGCCTCACCAGTGGCTTCCGATACTCGGCCACCATGCGTTTCACTTCGTCCAGATGACTCCCCTTGAGCGACTCCGCCGCGACGCCCCAGTTCAAAGGGTCGGCGGTGCAAAAACTGTGGGAAGAAGAGCCGTTTTGAGTGAATGTGGCCATGTTAAAACAGGGGTTGATTGAATATCAGAAATTTCTAAGGTGTTGAATTTATGAAAGTGCGGTTTCAAAATGGATGAGCTCAAAGGAAGGATTTTTATTTTTGGTTTTGTTTCCTTCCTGAGGAGGAAGGAAAAGAAGAGTGGTTTAAATAGAGAGAAGAAGAGGACGGAAAAGAGACAGCCAAACCCAAGGGATTAGTGGAGTTGGTAGGTAGAAGAAAAGTATGTAATAAAATTGTGTTAGTTGAGATTTTTAAAAAGACTGAATTTTTATATTTTTCATATAAAATTAATAAATTTAGAAAATGTAGTTAATATTATTGTGAGGTTACTTTTATATTTTTCATATAAAAGACTGAATTTTTAAAATAACATTTATTGTTCTGATCAATATAGAATGATGAAAATTTAAGTTAATTTATTTTTTAAATAGACGAAGAATCACAATTGATGTTGTTCTGAAAATGAAAAATAAAAAAGACTAATAATTTGAGGTGCCAAAAGTCTCATTCTACTTTGTTTAAGTATTTAGCGTTAATAACATATTTGTTAGCGTTAGAGTTACGACCGATGATGATTGATAAATTAACATAAGTAGACTTAATTGTCAAATAAATTAAGTGGTGAGTCAAGTGAACTTAACAATTATCATGTCGAGAGACTGTAGCTAAATGAAAGATATAAGTAATCCGCTCTAAATAAACATGAAAAAGGCAGACACAAAATTAAAATTTTTTTATACAAATCTTTTATAGTTCTACCTACAATCATTCACTGATTAAATTATATATTTATAATAGTCGTGAAATTTTAAAAGATATTGAATATTTTGAGAAATATCTCAAAACTTGGACAAATCTTAATTAAAATTGTATCGATCCAAACGTAAAAGTTTTAATGGAAAAATCGCCTTTAAAAACCAACTTTATTTTTTTACTTTAAAAAACGTCTTTGAAAATTCGGATTTAATTAAAACTTAATGGATTCCCGATTATTTATTCAATCTCAACTCAAACTGAAGTAATAAATGTGTTTTTAATTAGGCTGCGTTTAATAATGAATAATTATGTATTGTGATATTTAATCTGAAATATCAGAAGATAAAAAATAACAATGAGTGAAATAAATTATAAAAATATTTTTAATTAAATCTCCTCTTATAATTTTTATTTTTTTTACTAAACCTCTTAAAATTATTAAAAAAATTAATTTAAACTTCTAAAATTTTAAAAATTTAAATTACATCTCATACTCTTACTTTAAATTCCGCCACTAAGATACAATAAAATATACAGATTCGATACCGGCATGAATAAGTATACACAAAATTTTAGACGGATGTGGTTGGTGAGAAATGAGGTGGAGATATTAGCATGCATGAATCAGTTAAATTTGCATTAAATATTTTTCTAACTTATCCGATAATTTTTTGCCAACTATGGCATGGTTTTTCATAGGCTACGAATTTGACTTTGGGTCACATTTAGAACATGTTTTATAATAAGACAAATTTCAGATTTTATTACTACGCATTGGGTTGTTGAAACAGTCTTGTTTTGGTGGTAAGAAATTTAATTTTCCATAAATGAATATTTTAATGCACTATTAATTAATAAATATAGTAATCAATTTATTTACTTCAATTGATATTATTGTTGTTGTGATTATTTCAAGATTATGAATTTTAAGTAAGTTTAATTGTTTAATGCGGAGTGAGGGAACTATTTATGTGGTGGGATCTTGCCCCACCACACCCTTCAAATTAACATGTTATTAACATGTATTATTATTTTTGAAATGTATTTTTTTCTCTCAATATTTTCCTATTAATTTAATGTCAAGCTCCACCGTTATATATAGGTTTAACCGTCAAATAAGTAATTAAACTATACCTTCTTTTAGATAGGTGATTAAATTATATTTTGGGTCAAATAGGTGCCTATGTGACTCATTTAAGGTTTTCTGTGACATACGTTATTTTTTTCCAGTGTCCAATGAAATTTGAACATGTAGCATGGATTATCATTTTCTGAAATTAAAATTCGAAAAATAAAAAAATAAAAAAATAAAAAATAATAGTTAACCCAACAATATTTAATTTCTCTAAAAAAACCAACTCTAACCCTAAATCCCTGAATTCCTCCAATCCAACTATCGATTCAACAACCACTGGCCACCCTTATCTTCATCGGACTCTCTATCGAAAGTCCAATCATCTCGTCGTCAAAAATCACCGAATGAACCGCCAATTTTCACTGTCGATAAACACTCATCAATGAAGAAAAAAGAGGTCGATTGAGTTCCGATCGACAACTAGATGGTGGACAATGTCAAACAGTGAGGTACCCAACACTTGGGCGGGAACGGTGAACCACTGACGTGTGGGGATGTCGGACGGTGAGGAGATGTGATTTGAGAGTTTGATTGAAAATAAATTAAAATTTAGAGATTTTAAAGAAATTCAGAAATTAAAAAAAAAACTGAACGATGTCATGTTTTGATTGGATGACGATTTTTTTTAACAATCGTTGACGAAGAAACTTTAAATAGATCACGAAATAAAACGAATAGTCACCTATTTGGCCCAAAATAAATTTTAAACACCTATATGAAAAAAAAGTATAGTTTGATACTTATTTAACGGTTAAGTCTTATATATATTATAGTTTTCTATAAAGGTGACTTGAACTTTATTGTAAAAATTTATTATATTTTTAAGGGGAGACTTCCTTAAGTAATCATTTTTATCTTTCTTAAAGCAATTAATAAGATCTAGAATTTTATTTTATTTGGTGGGGTTGGTAAGATATTTTTTAGGGACAGACGAAAATTTTTATGTTATGAGGTAAATTTATAAAATTATAGGGGACAAATTTATAAAATTTTAGAGTGGGCGAATTTATAAAAAAATCTAAATCACATCAAGATTTTAAATTTTTAGGGAGCGACCGCCCCCTCCACCCTCTCTCGATCCATCGGTATTTTTCTTCATGTTCTTTGTGCGTTAACAACCACTTAATATTAATTGTGTTTATATATGTTACATCGTAAATGTATAACTTACATCATATTTTATGCTATTTTTATTTAATTAAATATTAAATTTTAATATACTTACGTTGTAGATTAAAGAAAGTGTTTTAGGTAAAAATATTTTTTTTAAATATTAAATAATGATTATAAGTTGAATAGAACACAGGTTAGATCGTGAGATGAATATTTTAATTCTTTAACGCAAAGATATAAAAGTATAAAACATAAAAAGATTGTTATAATAATAATTATTATATAAATAAAAAAATATTTAACAATTTCCTAATTAAATTAGGATTCCATTAATTAGGGGTATTATCTCAGCCAATAAATTGATACATTCGGATTTCAAAATGAGAGGATTCAGTTACACTATATAAAATTTACGAATTCATAACCATTGGATTGGTTAAATGAATGGATGAGATTAAATGTTGAAAATAATAAAACTTTTAAAAAGAGAAAAAAGATGAGTATTTAATCTCATCCACTCATTTAACCAATCCAATACTTATGAATCCATGTAAAACTAAGTGGATCCTATCCCTTTTAAAATATATCTTTTACAAAAAAAAAAACTAAACTTAATTAGGGGTGGCAATGAGGCGGGTCGGGGAGGGTTTTACATTCCCTACTCCGTTCTCAACACTTGTGAGTAGAATTTTGAGAAATCTACATTAAACGTTTCGGGAATTTTTTCGTCCCCGTACCCATTTCTTACAAATTCATGTGGTTTTCGGTTAATCGTCGTACCAAAAAATTAAACAAAATTTAATACATTAAAACAAATATTCAACATTAAATATCTAAATTTAAAAACATAAATTATAAGTTAAATTTTACCAACAACGAACAAATCATTTCAAAACTATAAAACATAACTAAAATATATATAAACTATTGAAACATGACAGTCTGCGCTACCTTTAAAAGAAAATATGTAACTAATAATTTATAGTTCCAAATCATGATTCGTTTGTTCTACAAGGAACTATATTCGATAATCTTTCCAACCATATAAATTACCTCTTCTAATTTTACTCGTATGATTTATGGCGAATTTCTAATGTCACTACCGTTGTTGTTTTTAGAAACAGTCTACAGTCTTTTCTTCTGACCTTTGCTCACTCAAAAACTAATAACTCCTAATACATAATTCGAAATTAAAAACCGTTTATTTTAAACGAATTTAGACTTCTCTATAGTTATAGAAATATAAGGCTCACTTCCTAATTTATCTTATTGAATTGTTGGTGATTTTTAAAGTCGTTATTAAACTATTTTCTAAGAAATCTGCTGCCAATATTTACATTTTTTAAAAATACATATCGAAATCGATCATCGTGTATTTTAAACAAAACTGGACTGAATCACGTTTACAAGATGTATAGACCACTTTTTGAATATAGCAATTTCCGTCTTCATCTCCATTCGGACTTAGATAATAAATTTTTTCTGTCTTCGTTTCCGTAAGTAAAAATTTCGATTATTTTTTATATCTATCAATTTAAATCTTACAATTTTCAGTTATTCCCCGCTCAATTACCATTTGTAAACTTAACGGAACAAATCTAATTAAACAAAATTGTCTGGCGTCGGGTATTTGAAATGAGAATGAAGTGTCAACTCAAACATTGAAAAACAAGGGACCTAACAGTTTGTCAAGCAAAAGTTGGATATAATTCAGGCCTCATATTCCACCTACCAATGTCGGTCCACGGAATAATTAATAATTATGTACCTTTCTAGAAAGATATATAATTATGTACCTAAAAAAGGAATTTGGACGAAAATCGTATTTTTTTTGTTTGTATAAAGAATGGACTTATAATACTAAAAAACATCTAAAAGTTAAATTCTAAACTCTAATCTTAATTTTCATATCCTAAACCTTAAACTTTAAAAATTACAATCTACCTTAATTTCCTACACCATAACCCTAAACTCTAACCTTAAACCCCAAACCATAAACCTTAAACCCACTATTTTAAAATGAAAGCACCAAATGAAACATAATTAAAAGAGAGACGATTTTCATCCTATAAATGATTACTTAAAATATACTAATTTTTTATTTAAACATTTAAAATATTTTTTTATCAAAATAAGTACTTAAAATCTATCTTCCGGTCAAAAGACTCAAAAACAAGTATTTAGAGTATATCTTTTGGTCAAAGCATGTACTTAAAGTATACTTATTTAGTTAAAACAATTACCTAAATTATATATTTTAATATAAATATTTATATAATTCACAAGGACTTCTTACAATCTTGTTTGTTAAATAACCTGTAAGAAAAATATTCACCATTCGAAACAGATGGTTATGAAATCCATATAAAAAAAAACGAGTTTTACTATCCCCAGAACCACCTTATTAGACCAAGAGAGAACAATTTCCACCCATTTTCTTTTAATTCTTCAGCAGTTACATGCCTCAATTAAACAACTTTCATCCCTATGTGTATATATAACATACAAGGAAATGACATTTAGGGGTCTGACTTTTAATACACACGAGAGAAGGGAGAGAGGCGGTTTCGACAACTGTGAACCCGGTTGGGGAAGCTATGACCCGTAAGAGGCCGACATCGGAACCTTGCGTGATCCCGACCCTTCATGTGCACCAACTAGATTGTTCAATCTACGCTTGTACCGCTTAAGGACGGATGTCAAGTTCTCTTTTCCCTTCGGGAAAGCTACATCACCGGCAGCAGTGCCCGATCGACCTTTCCGGCAAGATATAGCAATCTCTACATCCTTGATTATATCCAAGAGCACGGTTGCATTCGTACACTTTCCCCGGCCGGGTTTTGCAGTCGGTGGCAACACTCCATTTGAAACGGGAGGGCTTGACCTCTGCTGATAGTCCGCCGGGATTTGAAGGCAGAAGCATGGTGACATCGGGGATCGGGGCTTTGAAAATGCCAGCTCTATTACACCCTGTCAATGATGAATGGTCACAGTTAATAAATCGAGAAAGAAACCAATCATGCAATAATACCTCAAGAACTCAAGAAACGGATACATGCATCAACTATACAAGGAAGCGAATTCAAAAGAATATACCTGGAGACGATTGAGAACAAAAGTGTATTTTCCCCACAGCTCAGGTCGGCTTTCCATCAGCGAAAGATCAAGGATCCGGTGAATGCACCACACTCCAAAGCTTATTATCAAATCTGCTTTCCAAATACAGCCCTCCCCGCAATTTGGGACTGATGATATTAAAACATCAGGAAGATTTGCCTCGTCACTCTTCGGTGTTGAGCCGTACCTCCTTTCAGAAGATAAGTATTGAGGTTCGCCTACATTAACAGTCTGGTTTATCTGTCTAGCTTCAGCATCGTAGAGAAACCTCTCTCTTGCTGCTACACGGTCGATTAAATCCTCATCAGCTCCATCATTTTGTCTAAATAACCACTCAGACCCATCTAATTTCAAGAGCTTTACTATACAATGCCGGAAAGATAGAAGAAGCTTGGACTCTAAATCCACACCAAAAGCAGTATCCCGAGTTGTCGAGTTCAACCCACTTCCAAATGCTTCACCACCCGCAGTATGTTTTATCTCAGCCACACCAAACTGCTCAAACGGCTGTCTAGACCAAAGGGATCCACTTCCTGCAGTTGAACTCAACGGTAATGGCAAAGCATCTCGGTATCCCTTTGATCGAGAAAGTTCATCAAAGGCCGATGGAACTCCGACTCTTGAACCAGCATTTCCATACATGGATGTTTCATAGTTTGTCCGACCAGCAGATGACCCATATCCTACAGAACTGTCCCACGGAGCACTCTTATCGGACCTGTACAGATCCCGACGTGGCACAGAGAGCCCTGATATGGAGGGTAAGCTATGATACTTCTTTGAATTGACAGATGTCCCAGAATTATCATTAATTCCAGGGGAGAAAATGTCATTATAAGATATTTCAGATTGTAACAGACTATTTCTAGAAGCTGCAACATTCTGAAATCCAGATTCTTGAGTAGGAGTTATCCCATTTTGCAACTTTTGCTCTAATGCGAAAGCCATGGAATCCCGATAATTTGTAGGGCCAAGGGCCGGAGAATTCACTGCTTGTAAATCCATTTGACTATTTGAGCCATCAGAGCTTCTATCCTTAGCAATTCGATTGAGATATGATTTAATCTGATATCCGTGAACTGTAGCTGGTTGATAATCCCATGCATCGGCAGGAGTTGCAGTGCGCAAACTAGAGTACCTCCTTTCACTGGAATCAACATTACGGCTCGAATTTTGAACATATGCATCCAATAACTGCATGTGATTTGACCACATCGAAGATCCTCTTGAATACCCATATGATGAATCGATACTATTTTGCCCCTGCAGTTGTTGCTTTGGTGAGTCGTATGGACTTGAATTGATAAGGGCGTCAGATGCTCTTCCTCCTACCAAAGGGAAATACCCACCATGTTCCTTCCCGGTAGTATCCACTTTTAGTTGCTTTGAATCAACACCTAATAATACATCTAGCTTCTTCTTCTTTGCTTCCAGGGTATGTTGCCCGTGAAAATCATACAACTGCCCCCAAAATTCATCGAGAATGGCAGCCAATTGACGCCTTGCAGCACGACCTAATCCTGCTAATCTAGAGAGACTCCCGGTACCACTCCCACCATCATCGTTTTTTCCACTGAGACTCCTGAATGAAGGAGGGCCATCCAGTGTCAATGACGAAATACTTCCGGAAGGAGGTTTAGATGACTCTTTGGGCTCCAAAGCATCTCCAAGGTCATCGTCTTTCTCAATCCGAATATTTCCCTCTAAACTCACTGTTCTCTCCATTGAATTCATCTCTTCAATAATCAAAGTTTTAGTACCCGGTAAATCATCATCCACTGCCTTGTCAACCACAGCTGAAGCTGACTCCGTTACAGATCCGGACTCCTGGGTGCTGTAAACTGAGGGGCCAGGACATATATTATTAGATGTGTTCTCATTAACCGTATTCAAAAGTATTTCCTGGCCAGACTCCAAAATAGTTTCAGGCAAATTGAGATCATAATTTGGAGAAGATGATTCAAAATGGCTCTCGATAGAATTTTCTGGCATTGATGATCTTTCCTCAATACGAGCAGGTTCATCTCCATGATATCTAGTTTCACTTAAATCATTTTCCTCCCTCTCTGTAGCTACTTCAGGTACAGTTCTATCCAAGTCCCAGTTCAACGCATGCGCTTCATTCCTGGAACTAGCAGATTTTAAAGGAGTAGCTGCTAGCCAAAGCATCAAAGAAAACGATGCACCAGCAGTTACAAGAAGAACAACTAAAGAAAATGACATACCGATGCCTGCATCCGATCTCAGATTACCAACCCAATCACTGTTCCCAAATATCATTTCTACGACAAAAATTATCTTTAATCCCAGCATCCCCATGAATGTTACCAGTGCTAGAAACTCCATGATGGGAGGTATCTTATAGACACCCATAATTTGTCTCGAAGAGGCAATCCGAAAGAGGGGGATCACCGATGATGGAAGCAGAAGGGCTATCATAACCTGAGTTAAGATAAGCAACTGAAATATCCCTTCAGCTCCGGAAGTCCACACGCAATAAAGGGCTGGAACTGATGCAATATTTCTGATTGTCGCACAATGAAGCCAACCTGGTATGTGAAGCCCAAGGAAATCGTGCAAGACAACTTGCCCACCAAGATTCCAGGTTGATGCAGTAATTTGATTCGATAAGAACATAACCAGCATAAAGACTACAGACAGTACTCCATTCCCAAATGTCTGTTTTAATTTTTTAAAGAAATTTATTAACATCCTCATATAGAACACTATATTGAATATCAATAAACATTTAGGCATGATTTATAAAAGCAATCATAACCAAGAGCTTATCAGAAAAGAGAAAAAACCTGTTCGAGTAGTGACATTGCATCCTGAAAAGTAACCAAGACAAGGCCGGCATTGTAGAACACATTCGAAGCAGCGTTCATCAGCACATAATTTACTACACAAAGGCCACTGAATACGCATACAATGGCAAAGAAATGGTCATGGCATACGGTACTCATAGAAATATTCAGCCGTCTCTGATGCTGCTGTGAACATGAGAATAAAACTTCAGAACATCAACAATGATTGCATCAAAACTTGTAAACTCTAAAAATGTGCAAATAATCTAAAAGGGGGAAATCGAATTCTTTAGTGCAATAAAATTCTGGAACGATATAGGATTCTCAATCCAGAAGCCCAAAATAAGATTTGCATACACGAGAATCATGTAAATACATGCATATATGCAATTCAATGAGAGATACCTGAACAATAGAAGAATGTAGATAAAAATTGTGAGGCATGATGCTTGCTCCAAGGAGACTCATCAAGGCGAATGCACTCTCCCCACTCAACCTTGTTAGCATCCCAGTCATGGAAAGAGAACTTTCGGGTTGACTGATGAGCACTCCAAAAACATAAGACAGCAATATGAAACCCGCAACATACATGCAAAGGAAACTTGCCCTGCAGTGATCCTACTTATCGGAAGTTGATTTAGATTATTGTTGATGATGTTGCAAAAGGGATTGTGCAATAAAAGAAGCAAATCAGCTTACCAGGAGAGAGGCAAAAACTGGGAATAAAACGGCATCAAGAGCGGCTAAAAAAACACATGTCGATAGATCAACCCCGAAGAGAAGATTAATCCCATGGGCTACACCCAAAACCTGGTAAAATAACAACAGTAGTAGCGACAATAAAAATATCACTCAATAAGGTGCAAATCACAAAAATAGAGTTGCCTTAGTTCATCATGATTTGCGAAAATGCAGCTGGACATTATAGAAGATTATTAATAAGAAAGTTACCATGGTAAGGTCCAATATGATCATGGAAAGCTCCGCTTGAACTCCTAAGAAAATTCGAGTGGACTTCTCGTACTCGTCACAGCAAATCTATTATAAAGCAGAAAAAAATTAATAAAAAAACAATAATAAGTAACGTGAAAAGAACAAAAGAGACATCTACAATAACACACATTGCATATAAACATCTGTAGTGATAGATAAAATAAGCATGCAACCATAAAAAAAGGAGCTCCATCCTTCTTACATTTTTATGCATATAGAGTTAACTTTTCTTTTCTTACTTTTTTGTACTCTTACGAGTAGGTGGGCAAATATAGAAGGTGGTTCAAAAAATTGGACTTACAAATGGAAATGAATAACTCCTTATGTTTTATGATTAAATGGTATCAACTAGTTCTTGGCTTTAGCATTTCTTTTCCTCCGATATTTTCCCCTTTCTTATATATGTGAACAGGATTGATTTGGTTCTCTCTCTCACCCACCAATACAAGTTATATAATTGCATGAAGAAATCATATAGCAAAAGAACATGAGAAAATAATCTTGCAGTAAGCATAATAATTCTCTCACCCGCCATTACGAGTTATATAATTGTAAGAAGCAATCATACGGCAAAAGAAAAAGAGAAAATAATATTGCAATACGCATAATAATGAAAAGAATGAACTCTACCTGAGCGAGATCTCTTCCGGTGACCACACCAATTCGAGCAGACAGGTATTGACACAAAATGGCAGCAAGATTGAAAAGAAGCATGGGGACTACCAGATCAAGACCAAAACGAGCACCTCCTTCAACAGTTACAGCCCACTTTCCAGGGTCAACATATCCGATTGATATTAGAAGCACAGGAAGAACAGCAGGAAGCAACCGATGAATAACACCTGGTTGGTGGTTAGCGATCCCTGCCTCAGCTTCCATGCTGCTAAGTAAAAATTTAGACAATATACAAATTCCAATGTAGTACCGATCTAAGCAACTCCAGTCAAAAGAAGATCGAATGCACAATAAGCTACACAATTACAAGGTTGTCCGTGACAACTAAATACCGAGACAAGATGCTACACATCAAAAGGCATTCAGCATGACATCAACGAGTTCTTTGACTAAACATATCTGACGTCTATCCCACTTTATCAGAGCCTAGCTAGCAGAGGAATGCACATCCAACAGCAGGACTGGTCCCGGAGTTAGTTCTATGACGGCGACTGCTAACACAGCAACATTCCAGCCCTAGCCGCAATCATTAGATGCCAATCTAATGCTTGAACTCAGCTGTAGTCAAGAGAAGAACAACAAATAATCAAACAAATTTGTGCTCCAAAGGCACCTGGAAAGTTAAAACCTGATTTGAATCAGTCAAACTGGATAAACTATAATAAACCCTTTGAACATAGAACAAGGAGATCAAAGTTCCACAATCATCATCTAATATTTAATTAGAACCAAGTTATAGTATAAAATCGAACAAACATATTTAAACAAAACGTGCCGAATCCGAGGCAAAATCACAGAATCCACATACAATGAACCTCAATAAGTTATACTGAAGTAGTTTATTCACCAAAACAACAGTTTGAATTAATTCATCCAGGCAAGCATTCAAAACATCATCACCAATTCAGTTTCCAAATTAAGTTTCACCATTAATGTTACTCAATAGTAATAAAGACCAATACACAAAAACAAACCAAAATAAACAGCCAAAAGAAAGAATCTAGTAACAGCTCCATGAGTACATCCAAAACCACAACCCCCAAAAAAAAACCTCCCACATGAAAAATGCAAAATCAAATCCCTAACTTAAAAAAAACAAACAAACTCAGATCTTCTAAAAAAACCCAAAAACGAATTAAACACTCGGGACACTAAAATGAAAAGGAAAAAGAAGTTTTATGGATCTGATTCAACTTAAAAAAAAAACTCAACTTTGAACAAATTTGAAGGTAGATTATTCATAAAGTGTAAAACCCCAGAAAGCCAAAAGAAATTAAAATAACAAATAGAAGCTAAACAAAGCTAAAACTAGGTTATAATTTAGTGATGATAAACAAACGTTTCTGTTTTACCTTGTGGTGAAGCTTATGAAAGGGTGTTTTTTTAGCTTATCTGCTATCCTTTTCTCTGCAATCTCTATCAAAGTTTCGACTTTTAACAGAGTAGATCTTGATTCTTGAGGAAGGTGCTTTTTTATGAAACCATTTTTTTCATAAAAAGAGCAAGAGAGATAAAGAAGAAAGAGAGTCCAATATAAAGAAAAATGGATTTAGTATAGTTTGCACAATTTTATATTTCCAAGGGTGGGGCTCTTTTCAAGCCATGTTGAAGATAGATAAAGGACTTTTTGACCCCCATAGTTGTAATTTGTAAAGGAAAAGAAATAAAGGACTTTATTTTTCATTTGCGTAAAAAATCTAAATATTTATGGCAGAAAACTTTGTACACACGTGTAAACTTTGTAAAGTTTACACACAATTTTCTAATTTAAAGTTTAAGGGTTTAACCTAAGGTTTAGAGAGAAAGGTTTAAAATTTAATTTTAAAAAATAAATATTTAGTGTTAAATATTTAAATTTTAGATTACATGCTTATATAAAAAATTTACATATTAAAATATAACTTATATTTATAAGCAGGGACGGTGCTACATGTTGAATGGGAGGGGTTGTGGCCCCTCCGGTAGAGAATATTTTTTACCCTCAGTCCCTATTTATAAAACTAAGAAATATATTTTTTTTGTAAAAATAGGGATATGCATATAGGCCTCGTTAAAAACCTCTCTAAACCTAAGTGGAGAAAAAGTGTACCCATGGTTGTATAACAAGATGGAGGTTAAAAAACCAAAAACCTAAGAGAAATACCAAGAAACTAAAGCCACAAGGAATCAAAACAAAGCTAAGGACATAACTAGACAACCTCTATGTGCTATGGTGGTCAATTAATCTCCAGGTAAGTCAAAAACATCGATCGAGTCCGCATGTAAAATCTCATCCAAGCAAGGAGGATCTGAATGAAAAATCCATACCGAGATTGAGGTAGAATCATGCATCTTAGCAAAGGTATATGCTACCATGTTACCATATCGTAGAACATGCTGAAAACGGATAGTCCAAGCCCGTGATTGCATCATACGTATATTTTCCATCAAAACACCATCTATGAGGTCCTCCCGATAATCTAAAATCAATGATAGGGCCTCGAAACTATCCATCTCGAAAATGATGTTGTGCCATCCCCTATTCCATGCACATAACATACCCTGAAACACCCTCCAGATCTCTGCCATGATAGAGGAGCATATACATAAAGATTTGTTAAAACTCAAGATTTGTTAACTCCCACACGCAGCACGATTCTCACAAATCGGGCAAGCCCTATTCGTATTCATCTTGGCCACCCAAATTCAGGAGGAACCCAAAAAAATATGTTTTTTAATCAACTTGAAATCGAAAAGTTTGATTTTTATTTATATTTTTCTTATATTTATAAATAAATGCCAACAGATTTATTAAAATTCTCTTTGATCATTATACGCGGCCACCTTAATTCTTATCTTATATTTTAAAGAAAAACTTTGATACACAGATTGTTTAGTTCACACAATTTTTTTTTATTCTTGGGATTAAGAATTTAGTTTAAGATTTAAAGCATTGATATTTAGGTTTTAAGTTTAAAATTTAATGTTAGCGTTTAAAAATTATAGAATAAAATTTAAAGATAATTTTTTTTTAAGATTCAAGATTAAAAACTTAATTTTTTTTTGTTTTATGGTGTAAGTATACATAATTGTGTGCAATAAATTTTATACAACATGCACATTAAATTTCTGCCCATATTTTAAAGGTAAGAAAAGAATTTCACTTTCGTTTTTTTTCAATAAAATGAAAACAACCTTCCTTTTTTTAAATCTTTCTTTATAAGCATCTCTAGTGCTCTAATTCTTCCTTCCTCGTGTCAAAAATTCAAAACATTTATTTTTATTTTAAAAATATTAATTAAGTCTAAACTTTAGTTATCAATATTTACGATTTCTCGTTTAAATCAAAAGGGTGAATTGTCTTAAACTATTGACACTCATATTGTCTATCGGTAATTTTATAAAAAATGATTTATTTTAGAGATATTTAGAAAATAAGACAATAATTTATGTTCATTGTTTATTAAAATTTGCAATTTTTAGCTGTAAAATGGAGTACAATAATTGAGCCTATCACTCCAATGGCCTTAGCACGTCTTAAAACGACTTGTTCTTTGTTTTTCCTAATTATTATTTTTAGGCAAAAATGTTGAAAACAAATAAATAAAAAAGTAGTCCGTACAAAATTTTGTATTATATAATCGGATTTGATGTTTTTGGATTCATAATATATTTTCTTGACTTGTAGTGAGGCTTGAGGGAAATTTTTTATAAAAAACGAAAAATAATTTAACTTTTATTTGATTTAAATTGTATATTATTTTTAATTGTATTACATCTAAACCAGTGTTGTCTCAATTGAAGTGGGTTTTGAAAAAACCATTCATTTTATATATGGATATTTCTAAATGTACTAAAATATTATTAAAAATAATTGCATTTCTTTACAAATTCTCTAAATCAATACTTGAATTGATTCAATCTTAAAATAAAAAGTATTCTAATTTATTTGATTTTTTTAAAATTGAATATCAAACAAGTTTATTTGTTGCAAAAAAAAAAACAAGAGCTTTAAATAATATTTGATTTATATATATTTGGATATATATATATATATATGTGTGTGTGTGTGTGTGAGAGAGATTCAATTTTAGATTGAAAAATATATAAAAATACTAGTAAGAAAATTAATAAGATAGATTTTAGTATTTTTTTATTATGCTGGTGTAATACAAGGGTAGTGTTTGTTTAATTTTTTTAATTTTTTTAATAAGGCACACACACCGTGCAGAACTGGTGCTCGAATCCGGATCACTTAAATGAATTACATCATCTTTTACTAACGGGACAACAAGAGGTGAGCACAAATTTTAATATTTTTTGAAATACATTTTATACTTGAATAAAATAAAAGATATATTTTAAACCAAATCAAATCAAACCGTTTTATATTTTATTTTAAACCGAAAAATATTATTTTATACATTTTTGTGATTTAAATTTAAATGATAAAGTGGGACAGAATCAAATCTCATAAAATTTATAACTCAACCCCATTTTAATTGAAACTAAACTTAACTGATCAATACAAATTTATTACAACAATTAATAAGAATTTTTTTTCGTTTTCCGGTTGTTTCTTAAAAGACAAATTAGCTGATGATTTATTTATTTATTAAATCAAAATATGTCCAGTGAACAGAGATGAATAAATAAAACGTTGTACATTTGTTTTGGTTTAACCAATGATTTTTTACTTATTAGAGATTAATTCAGACCGGATTTTACAAAAGTATATTATGTGGGTAATCGTCTCAATTCAGTTTTTTTATTTATAATGGTAAGATTCAAACCTTAATTTTACTTAAAAAATTTAACATCTCATCCAGCCAGATTAACTAATTGTTGATATTATATAAAATAATTTAAAGTACTAAATAATAATTTGGACTCATTGACTTACAAAATATAAATTATATCTAAAGTTCAGTGAATCAGTGTCAATGAATCAAGTGATTCGATTCATTAATTCAAATCTATCACTATTAAATAAATCTAATGTGCTAATGACTCTCTAAACGATGATTCTATAATAAATGGCATGTACCACTATGTAACACTAATCGTGTGCCCTGTTAGGGGTGATAATGAGCCGAGTCGAGCCGAGCTTGGCCAGACTTGACTTGGAAACAATATTATTGGGCTCAGCTCGGGCTCAAGGCTCGTCGAGCGCAAAATTTTAGGCCCGAGCTCGGGTCGGAAATAATACTAATGGGCTCGAAGCTCGTTTGGCTCGGCTCGAAATAGACAATTTTGCTATAAACTTTTTTATAAAAAGTTGGGGTCTCGTAAAAACTCCCTTTCATAATCAACACTGAAACGAAATTTAATGTCGAGAAAAGAGTGCCAAAAATAGATTAATCCAAATATCTGAGATATATTCTTATAATACAAACACAAAATCAAACAACCAGAAAAATGCCCCATATATATTCCGAGTATGTTCACGAGCTTTTCGAGTTGAGTTTTGACCGAGCCGAACACATGTAGCTCGTGAGCGGGTCAAGCTCATTATCATCCCTATACACCGCCATATACCATTAACTATTTTAATTAATTTTGAAATCATAAAATATAAAAACAAATTTTATATTAGATTTTTTGGGTAAAGTACACATATAGTAGTTGAGCTTTGATAAATTATTTAATTTGATCACAAAATTTTTAATTGTTTCAATGTTACCACTAAACTTTTAGTTTTGCTCTAAATCGGTCATTGACTCGTTAACAACCGTTAAATTGGTGATGTGGTAGTTGAAATATTCTGTATAATAACTCATTTAGTCCTACATGTTTGCACATTGAAACAATTTAGTCTTAATTCAAAAAAAAATAAATTTAACCTTTATTAATTACGCACTATTTCAATTTGGCCCAAAAATAATTTAACCTAATTGATAAAAGTAAACTATAGTGTTGAGAGTGGGATTTGAACCCACGCCTTTTCGGACCAGAACCTTAATCTGGCGCCTTAGACCAACTCGGCCATCTCAACTCCCTTGACAACTTTTCCATTAACAAGTTGATAATGTAACAACTGCAAAATCCAGTTCTATTAGTTACGTGTCTCTAGAACTTAATATTTGTACGAGAGTTAAGAAAAATGCTTGCGCTTGGTAATTTAGTTAAGCATTTATTTGAATTAAAGCAATATGCACCTTTTCGCCTAAGTGTTGATTTTGATAATTGATACTGAATTTACTTTTAGAGTGACTGCAACTAGATGCTTCGGTTTTGATTTTTTATTGGTCATTAAAATTTTAAATATAGAGTTTCGGTTTTTAAACTGAGTTGAAATGTTTATGAAATTTAAATTATGTATTCATTAATGGCTTTGACACTTGAAGATAATATTTTCAAATCAGATTTAAAGTATTATAGATTTATCAGAAAAATACATTAAACATGAACGGTGTGACACGATGGAGAGCATATATATCGGTCTTAATCCCCAATGAAAAATCATGGCATTGGATATCCAGTAGGAGGCACATAAGAAGAAGCTGAACATAATGAGGTTGCATGTATTTTTGTCCCTTTTATTACATGTTTGCATGTATTTGTCTTAAGCAACACCCTTTACACTTCTAATCATGAATTCATAACCTTTTTTTATAGTTATCCCCGTAACAACCAAAAACACCACATTCAACAAACTCTTCCCTTTCTCCATTTTTTTTAAATTTATTTTTTTCGAATCAATTAAGCATTTATACTATTATTTGGAGCTCACATTAATTCAAAGCTGAAATTAGATGTGATTGCTTTTCATTTTCTTTCTTTCTTGTAAAGCAATATCCCCACATTTGATTGGAACATCTTAACCCAAAAAAAGAAAAAGAAAAAGAAATGTACCCTTCCACCTAACATTTACATTAACAACCCATCTCCCATTGCATTTCCAAATATTAT
The DNA here is from genome assembly GCA_958450335.1 of Hibiscus tridactylites. NCBI lineage: Eukaryota > Viridiplantae > Streptophyta > Magnoliopsida > Malvales > Malvaceae > Hibiscus > Hibiscus tridactylites. Next base: position 221,192 of record OY288266.1, on the reverse strand, counting down.
ATATATATATATCATATATCAGTTCAAGAAACAAAAAGCAGAGCATAGCAAAGGACGAAGAAAATGAGAAACCAATTACTCTTTATCTTTGTTTTCCTGCTAATCTTCTTCCTTTGTCATGAAACTTTAGCTCAAATAGCTCCGGCGCCGCCGTTGAAGGTGGACAACATCACATCCATCCTCGAAAAAGGCGGCCAATTCACCACTTTCATTAAGCTGTTAAAAGCCACACAGGTGGCCGATCAACTAAATAACGAGCTGAGCACCCCCAACCCCAACGACGGGCTAACCATCTTTGCCCCGAGCGACAACGCCTTCAGTGGGCTCAAACCCGGGACGCTGAACTCGCTGTCGGACCAAGAGAAACTCAGCCTGGTTCAGTTCCATATTCTCCCCACGTTGATGTCCACGACGCAGTTCCAAACGGCGAGCAACCCTTTGCGTACGCAGGCGGGTGACGTTAAGAGCGGGAAGTTCCCGCTCAACGTGACCGCATCGGCGGGGAATCAGGTGAATCTAACGACCGGCGTGGTGAATGCGACGGTGGCGAACACCGTGTACTCCGATAGAAGGATCGCGGTTTATCAAGTGGATAAGGTGCTTCTCCCGTTGCAGATATTCGGAACGACGCCGGTTCCGGCGCCTGCACCGGATGTGGCCGACAAGGATGTTTCGGTTTCGAGTCCGAAAGCATCTAAAGGTGGTGACACTGATTCGTCTGGTGCGGTGAGCTTGAAATTTCATCACCCGGAAATGGCTTCTTTTGGAATTGCAGTTTTTGGGACAATTTTTTGGGGACTTTGAGGTTTGTCGTTGTTGTTTTTGTATTTGCATGGATGCATGTGTTTTTACTGTTTTAATTTCTGATCATTTCATATATTGATTCTTTGTAATATACTCTCTCCTTCTCTTTGTTTGTTGACATTGAAATAAGAATGGGCTGAGATACAGATATTTAATTCCGCATTTAATATTTAATATTTTTTTTTATAAATTATATTGCTCGAATTTGATCCAAAAAAAAATTAAATGGTTATTTAGGGTGTTTCAACAATTATTTGCTGAACTAAGAGTATATTTACAAATTACAGCGTCATGAAAGTCGTTGAGAAGATGTGACGACTTTTTTTTAAAATATTTTTTTAAAAGTTATCGAAAAGAAAAGACAATTACTTAAAGTCGTCGTAAAAAAGCGACTTTCGAATGTAATGCAAAAACATTCCTAGACGAACAAGTAATTGATTTCAACAACAATATGTAATGGAGATGTATAAAATAAGGAGGATATTGCTCCTCTTTTTAAGAAGATTTTTGCTTGAAATCCACGTTATTTCATTGGTTGCAATTTGGATAACCTTCTCAACGGTTTGTTGTTTGCTTAGTTTATACTTCATCCCTGTTTTTGCCGCATTGCAAACGTTTACTGCTTGGTGGCCCACTCCATATGCTTTAATTATTGTTTATTGTATAAAAGTTTTACTACATCCATCCTACTACACATGTTGGTTAAAATTGTTCAACTTTGACTATGATTTATTTAAAATTTTAATTAATTAAAATATATATTTAAAAACTAATTATTCAAGGTTTTTAAAATGTATTTTTTTTATCAATTAGCACATGACACTGTTTTCTGAAGCTCATTTCTGAAAAAAATCTCTAAATTTGAGCACGAAACTAAGTAATTACAACCTGGTTAAATAGTATACAGTCCTACATACCTTCTCATTATAAGTTATACTTTACATTTCTCCACAAGCCAAGTCAGTGTTGTAAAATGCAATCCCATTTCTTCATACATGGTTATTCGGTCAATGCGACTTGTTTGGATCATACGACTGTGCTATCATTTTTGCATCTTCTCCGGCACCGTTACCTTTTCCTTTGGCCAATTTGCTGGCTGGGAAATGTAATCTAGCCATTAGAGGACGGGGTGCTCGTGATTTCTGATCAAATCCCCGTACACAAACATATCCTGCATTTTATTATCATCAAACAGTATTGAAAAATGAAGAATTCGTTACATGACATGAATTCTATCAGAATTCGATGCCATGATATGATATGATCTTTTCTTTTCTATGGCTAGATGAAAACATGGACATGCTTTCGATTCAGATGTCAAGGCTGTTCCTGTGTACTAGATGCCCCTCGAACTGGGAATTCAAAGATTTTGAGGGGTTGATCAACTGTTGAATGTTTCTAAAAAATTTCTAAGTTTGGAAGTTTTTTGTGATCAAAGTTACTTATGAGTAGCTATTCAAACCAATGCGAACGGCATGGTATAAACTATAAAGTTACAATGGTTGATAATTCTTACCTCTCCAGAAACAGTGTTGAATTCCCTCTGTCGTTAAGCCTAGTTATCAGAAAACATAAACAGTCAGTTTTTGATATTGCTACATTTATCTGCACAATCCTCACTATTGAAATCTTCTAACCTTTAAATATTGAAGGTATGGAGGTTCCAAAGTAGACCATTCTCCTTGGCAGGTTCCATAGCCATTCCCTTGGAACAGCAATCGGGTTCAGACTAGAATCATGGTCGGCAAATACCTTCATAGGAATATTATTTTTCATCTTTCTTCATTATTTCCTTACTAAAGAAGAAAGCTATAAAGCTTGAAGGAACTGCTTCAACCAGCATGTTCAACTTACCTCATTAACTTGGAAGTACGTGCCATTTAGGGGAAAGCTACCTCTCATTGCTGTTCGACATGGTATCTGTTTATGATGTTCTGAATTAAGATCCTGAATGCAATACCTATATTTATCAGATCTATTTTCTTACCAAAAGTGTTCCTCGGACAATATGGGATTCTGTTTCCCGAATACTGTTGCAAGAGAAACATGTCTCATCATCACACAATTTGCCATGCTCTTGCGAATTGCACCTTCTTTCCGGCATTTGAATGGAGTTTGCTGTTTCACCTGGTGTAAGCAAAATGTTATGTCATCTCAAGGGTCTAAAAGTGTTTTTTATACCAAGTTATTAAACGGTGCCCATACCTGGTGTCCATATGGCAAGAAGGTACTTGCATGGGTCATCGGGTTCTCTTTTATCCAACTGTAGGTTCACCATACTCAACTCATATAAGAAAAACACAGTTATAGAAATACGGAAAACATTCTTGTTCGAGTAAGTTGTCAGGAACAACTAACCTCGTTTAGAAGAGGGTGTGAATCTGGAAGTTCATAGCTGTAGGATGGTTCAAGGAGTGGGGAAGGAAAAAAAGACAATTAGCATGAAATGACAATATTTCTGGTACGAATTTTGGCAGAATGTCTCTATTGTTGAAGGTTGCATATCTTTCTTTAGCATACTTCACTATATTCATAGATCGGTTCCTCTAAGTACAATGGTATGATGGCAATTGTATAGTTTTAAACATTTTGGATTTAAAAAAAGTATTTTAAGAGATAAGACTTGAATTCTTACAATTATAATTTAATCTCGATTCTGAGCACTTATCTAGAATTAGTAGTACTAATAGCATTTTTCATAAAATAGTTAGCTTTTGTCTATGTTTCCAAGACTTCAGAGATACAGAAAGTGACTACTTACACTTGGTGCTCTGTTCTTAGCCGGCTGACATTTTTAAGTCTGGGTGTGGGAATAGAAGCGGCTTCTGCTGTTAAAGCTACTAAAGCCTTTGACATATCTCCTTCCTGAAGTTCCATGTTATTTTGCATATAATTCTGCAAAGTCTGGGAGAACTCTTCCATGTTAAGCTTGATTGTAGGAATTTCATCAGGGCCTTCAAAGAACATGTCCTCAATGTCATTTTCTGCTACTTGTGTGCGCTCGGGTTCTGGACTTCCTGGCTCTTCAATGATAGGGTTGCATTTATTAATCCCGGAGACTGTTTGTAACTGTTGGTTTGCTTCAGACTGACAGTTCCTATCTGATTGTTCATTTTGCTGCAGTAAGGGCAGAGCCAGTTGATCAATGCTCACATCATGATTTGGATCAGATGTTCCATTTTTGGTAGCACTGACAATGCTTTTCTCCTCGGGACCTGGAAGAGCAAGCCTTGCGCTGCATTAATATTTTATATGGGTAAGTCAATTTGTCTTCTGGAATGAATTTAGGGCTCTCTAAATAGTCACAGCTATTCTCCTCTCATTAAATATTGAAATACTTTACAATTGAACCTTGCAAATGCACTGGCAAAATGTCTGCATTCTCCTCTCATTGGACATGCATTACAGTTTGGTTTGCCTTTTGTACAGAAAACCTGCATTAATCTCAAAGAATGTTTTTGTTGTCAGACTTAAATTGTTGCTGGTCAGCAAAGCAAATGAATTTCTTCACTTTAAGAACATATACAGAACACCTTTCCAAATGTGATCATCTGATAATGTAGCTCATACCTGTTCAGTATAGTTTAATGAGTTAGCAAACATGAAGCTCTGATAAGAAATTTGTTTTGCTTTTGGGAAAAATTTCATTTGCTTGAGTCAAGTAATAAAGTGAAGTGGTTCTTTACAATGTTCTTTGATCCAGCTTGCATAGTCGGGGCCATAGATATTTTTGGATGGATTCCAGGATGGGGTACCTAAGTAGGCAGAACAAATTCAGCAGCTTTCTTGTAAAGTGTATCGTTTATTTATGAATTTGTTGCTTGATAATTCATAATACTCACAGCTCTAGGAGATGCAATTGAAGGGACTCTGGCAGCGGTTGAAGGGGGACCCATCCCAATCTTACTGCTATGCGTCCAACATTTGTGTCAACCTGTCAAGCAAATATGGAAGTTGAATTCTCTTTTTCTGCCATGGTTATTTACACAATTGTTTAACTTACTGGAAAAGCGAGATGGTGAAGCGTCAGAAGCCGCACACACTCTACACTTTTTAGCCCTAGTCCTCTTATACTTAGCAGGTACTCTCTACAACAAAGGAAAAAATGTTTAATCAGATTTCCATTTTGTTAAAAACATATAAAAAGGTTGAGAAAACAATGTTCTTTGATTTAGATATGCATGCAACATACTAGTACCATGCATGTAAAAAATGGTCTTGTGAATGCATTTAGGTACTCTTTTGGTCCCTTTGGCTTACTTTGCTTTGTCTGGTGGAACATCCCTCAGCCACTCCAGGTCAATGCTTCCATGATCTCTAACCGGCCGGTTGAGGAAATCCTGTGTGAAACTACTTAACAATCAGCTGTTATGCATCAAACTTACTGGTAAATTTGTTAACCTTACAACGTCATACTTTTACCTTTATTCGCTGAGCAAGCACGTTGTTCATCCCTCGCTCCTTAATTGTCTCAGCAATCTCATTAACTTCTGCACATCTCACTGCTTCCCAGTCCAGTGAGTCCATTGTGTTCTCTGTTCTTTCTCTTTCTCTTCCATTTGCTTCTGCCTGTTTTCTTAACCTATCCCAGTCAAAATCCTCTTTTTTCTCTTTCTTGACCTTTCTGCCTTCTGATTTTAAGCTCTCAACCATCAAATTGAGCTCCGTATTAGATGAAGAGTTATGTGTATACAAGTTTGACTCTTGCATTTTCTGTTGCAGGGTTCTATGATTATCAAATGCCTTAGTGCTTTCTGTAATATCTAAGGTTTCTTCTGAATGTTTTGACATATTTACATGCCTCAACATTTCTTTGTTTTGTGCACCAGCCTGTGATTCAACAAGATTTATAGCGTCTTGAAGCGGCCCCTTTTGACAGTGAGAAACTGTCCTCTCATCTGCTTGAATGTTGTTGCTTGATTGATTGTTTTCCAAGGAAGATTGTTGGGCCACCTGCACACGCATGGTTTTGTCAATTTGATCCATTGTTTGACATGCAGATTCTTGTGTTAAGGGACTTTGTCTTTTTATCATGTTCTCATCTTTTGTCTTAGAAGCCTCAGACAATCTTGTTTCCTCTTTGAATATCTCAAAGTCTCCAATTTCTCTTTCTTCTGAGTTTAGACTAAGATATGGATGATAATTAGCTGATGGCATAAGGGCTTCCCCACTGAAACTTTTAGGACCTTCCGAGTTGTCACAGTTTTCTCTCTGGTTATTCTGGGATCGACTTGTTTTGACCTTTGAGATCTCACTAGTAGACATGTTTTGATGACTGTAAACTTCATGCAACCTGGAAGATCCAAACATCTGTACAAAAGTAGTGCCATTCAAGTTGTTAAACATAGGCCGCTTAGCATGATCACCCCCTTCTGAGTTGCTCTCTGAGCATGATCCTGTTCTTTCAGCAGTTTGAACCAATGAAAAGTCCACAGAGGTTTCAGATGAAACCACAGAATTTTGAGATGAGAGGACATCATTTGTCTCTTCGTCTCCTTTGGAACATTCACTTTGTCCCCTGATAATTTCCATATTCATTCTGTTTAAAGTGGAGTCACAATATGTGCTCAAACCATTTCCAGAAGAGTTCAACAACTTGCACTTTGGTTCATTTATTGAGCTTACAGTAGCAGTACTACCAGACAATTCCTTGCTATTGACAACTTTTTCTTCAGAGTCCTGATACCCATAAACAGTCATCGAACTTTGGTCACCAACTGGTTGAATTGTTACACTGTCTTCTGGCTCCAAGACATAGAACTCTGCCCCATTTACTAAGCTTGCTCCCTCTTGATGATACTTGTCCTTGCTTTTTGATTTGAGAGGAAAACGAGCGGCAAGAGACATGAATGCAGAACTGACAAAGGTTGAACAAAAATTAAAATATTTCTTTTAACTGTTGTGGGCCAAAAATGTTCTTAGGGCCTTTAGCTTACCTAGAAAGATGGTCAGAGACATTCTGAGTAAGAAAGACTCCAACCACAGAATCCAGGACTGATCCTTTCCATGGAGAGAAACGTCTATCCCCTGCAGAAATGGTATTGTACTCTCATGAAAGAAACCAAGATAATAATTCAAGAGAAATAATGCCTTCTAAATTCTAATATATGAACACAGAACAAGTTAACTAAGATACATGTCATGGAAAAACTCATTACACTTTATTGTTATACAGAAGTCATTTTTGCAATTTATGTTTTCATAGAGAAATTTCCCCCCTTCTCCCTTTTTATGATCACCTCTATGTATAGAGTAGAATCCTTCTGTTTCCATTTATATAGGAATTGATAAGTGGGACAGAAAAGTTAAATAGTGTCTTTTATAGCAATAATAGTCTCTGAAATCTCATTTCACAGCATGATAAACACTATTATTCATTAAAACAATTTATCTAATTTAATGTTCTAGAAAATGCTTGTAAAACATTTCCCCTAGAGTGCTATCAAGGAAAATATTGAAGAACTATGTTACCTTGTACAAGGTGCATGCGTGCAATAAATGAGTCTGCACGTCCATTGAATACTCTCCTTTCTTCCTCCCACCATTTTGCCTTCTCTTCATCAGTTCCATCAATGCCTTCACTATTGATATTTTCTAAGAGAAGTTTCCAAACTCTAGTTGTTTCTTCATCCAGGTCGACCTTAGGCCGTGGGCGTAGTTTTCTAGTAGACACAAATGGTACAATGGTTCCATCTCTATAAACAACAAGTGCATTCTGCTCTTGGTATCTTATTGTATAAGGGACAAGTGCATTCTGTTCTTGATATGCAATTGCGCTACCTTCCCTATTAATGTCCAACCGGTTGAACTGTTCAAGAAGTGCATCAATGGAAAAAAATTGTTTCCATATTTCTTCTGGAGAGGGACCTGCATCAAGTTGATTATCTGAGTTAAAAGGCTTGGCAGATAGTGCAAATTACTCAAAAGATTTAAAAGTTGCTTGAAGAGATGAAGTTAGTACTTCATTGAAATACCTAAAAGTTTGGCAGGAAATTGGTTTTGGTTAGATAAGGCAATATTCTTGTGCATTTTTGCTTCAATCGTACTAGAGCATGCTGAGTTTACAAGGCAGTTTCTCTTCTTTGTTTGCTTTGTTTTTGCCGATTTTGCCTGCGTTCCTGTGACAAGAGCTTCCATGCTTGTATGAAGTCTGCCTGTGTTTCCAACTTTTCGTATGTCATAAACAACAGGTGACAGACTGCTGCAGCATTCTGGTACAATTCCATTAAGTGAAACCAAATCTCGAATCTCTGTGGTTCCTCTGGCTTTCTTTTTCTTTGGACTCTCTGTTAGATTTGGAGCCCTGATGCAATTAAAAGTTTGCAATTTATTCAGAGAAAATTTTATTCCTGCTTCAAGTTTTGTTGAAACTCCACCATGGGTATTTAGTTCACCCTTATCAGCCAGACATGCTTCTGCAGAAGTGAGACTTTCTGCGGAAGTGATGGATGATGATGCGCTAGATGAGGCCAAAATTTGTCCTTTATCAATTCCCTTTCGCCTTTGAATTGTTGGATATTGCATCCCTAGAATCATCTGGTATACAGAAAAATTATTGTATTGACTCCCATATGAATTTACAGCACCGGTATCCACTTGTTGAGTAGTTGCTGACTTGTTTGCTTGTCCTCCCTCCAGTAACAAGCTGCTTCTGCACTTAGTGTCAAAATGGCTTCTTGCTGGCAACTGAGCGTCGGACTCCAGCGCTGTTTTTTCATTTATTTTTAGACCATCATGTGCAGTGGCTTTATCTCTTCCTTCTCCATTATTGAGCTTCTGGGGATGAGTATTTTGTCTTCTATGGGAGGGAGTATTCTTGGCTGGAAGTGGTGTGCCTGGTGCTTGATCTTCAGGCAAAGATAAGTAATCTTTTGGCATTTGATTTACGGATTGGTTTAGTTCAAATGCAAAGCCTGGTTGTATCTTTTTTGCTGTCACCTCAATTCCGCCACAAAGCTGAAACACTTCCTTTGATTGACTTCCTTCTTTCCACAGGTTATCTGTCCCTGAACTAGAACTTAAATTGCAGGCTGGCTTGCATGCAGAGGTTTCATCTCTTTCTTGCCCTTCCGTGTCAAAATCTAGGGCCCTTCTGCAGGGTTTCTTATTATGCTCGAGTGTTTCTGTACAAGTAGTCCCATTTGCACTTTCTTCTTGTGTGGGAACCGTGGAGTCTTTGTTGAGTTCCTTCCTTCGAACATACTTCCTCTTCCCTGTTGGTTTCTCCGCATTTGCTTCTCCTGGGAGGATTGATGTGTCGTTTGTTACTGTATTCTTTCGTACATATTTCCTCTTACCGGTTGGTGTTTCTTGAGGACCACCTGTCTTTGGAGTCACCGGCTTTCTAGGCTTTCTAGGTTTGCCCTCAGTAATTACCTTGGGCCTGTGCTTTCTCTTCCTTTGTTTCGGCTGTGGTGTCAAAATTTCTAGTTCAGCAAGATGGCTACCATCTTCGGGATTCTGGTTTTCCTTGCTCGGTGTAGTTGTCAGGGATGATTCTACACCAGGTGTCTGGAGCTCTTTACTGCATTGAACTCCGTCTACATCAACTCTAACATCAACCAGTTCATTTGCTTGCTCATCCCTCCTCTCAGGTCTGATCTCTATGTATAAATTTCCTATTTTTGAAACCTCTTTCGGTTCTGCTCTTGCAGCCTTTTCTGGTGTGATTGGGGCAAAATCAGAGATGCCCGTCGGAGAGAATGCTCCCCTCGTCCCAGCAGGTAGATTAAAGTCATAACCATATGGATTCTCATGAGGAATGACATCTGTATAACAATGTAAGTTTACAACTAGATTATGTAATTGAAAATATAAACAACATAATTAAGTGAACAAAAAAAGTATTGGACTTAATCCTTACTTTGCTGTTTTCTTGGCGTGCAGTTGCCACCGATCCATATTTTGTCTAAAGCTGAAAATTTTACATGCACAGGATAGAGTCCGGCAGAGCTACATTCAGTATGGTGTCTGTTAATTCCCTCTGATGCTGCATTTGCAGACAAATAAACATTGCCGAGTCCCATCGGGTTCAGGTGACATTGCCGAGAAACATTGGTATCAGCTGAAATGCATTCACTCCCAACCGAAGCTGCTTTCAAGTTGTTATCAACGCTTCCATTTACTTCGACGAAACTATCCGAACATGCAATTACTCCATCAGCTTGAGATTTCTGAGCAAACCCGAAAAAGCATCTTTCTGGCTCCATACAATTTGCTCGAAACATCGGATTTTCCTCGATCCCAGCACGGTTCACTGGTGGTTCTTGGCCTTGTTTGCTCATTCTGATCACTCCTTGCTCAAAGTTTCAGCTAGATTCTGTCACTCGCCAGATAAAATCTGTCATTCTTGAGGTAATCTTCCTTTATTGCAGAAAGTAATGAGCATAGCTAAGCCAACATAGGCAGCAACAATGGTATATTGTTTGAGGTTTAAGCAGTACCTAAAAAACCCAGAATTCTTAAACCCTTAAACTAATAGATCTCAAACAAATTTTGTAGAATAAATCATTAATCGGCTATTAATTATCTGTCTGCTGGATAATAGAAAAAAAAAACAGATTCTTCCTGTAATCTGCATTAGATAAGTTTACTTTATATTATTTTGCTGGATTTTATACTAACTTAAAGAGAAAAAAAAGATAAAATCCAAACAAAACAAAAAAAAGGCTTTGAAAATCTAAGAATTACCAGAAAAGTGTCACCGCTGGAGATCTGATTCAATGACTTGAAGGCTTTTGGAAATGAGAGTAAAGCGGTTTATTGAAGTGAGAGAAAATAGGGAAAGATAAACCAAATAGAAAGACCAGTTCATTTGTATAATATTGGTACATGTTAGCTGCGAAACCGATAACTTCTTTTCTTTTCTCCGGTTAGTTTACCGTTATATTTCATGTTCTATTCCTTTTTAGTTTAAATATTTTTTTGTCCCGTAGTCAAACATTAAGCTTTGGCGCTCAAAATTTTAAAACTTCGACTTATTATTATTTAAAATTTATTATTAAAAAATAAAAATATTTCATTTCAATAAATATTTAATAAAATAACTTAAAAATTAAATTATATGAACAAACATTATTATCGACAATAAATGATAAATACTATTAATACTAATATAACGACGATAAAACATTAACAATTAGTTTTATCACAGCTCAAGTGGGATCCAAGGTAATTGTGAGCAGATAAATATATGAGAAAATTAATTTGATGGCCCAAAACATTAATTTGATAGCGAGGATTTAGGGTAATATGAGAGAATTTAGGGATCGTTGTTTCAATTTAAGCCCTAATTTATGAACCCTAAATTATAACCATGAACTTTAAATTGAAACAACTATATTTAAATTCTAAACTCTTACACCTAAACCCCTAAACTCTAGACGCTAAACTAACTCCTTATACCCTAAAACTAAGGCGCTTGTGAAAACTTTTAGTTTTCGCCGCATGTGTATAGGATATTAATCCATAATAAAAGTACTTCATTTTATTAGAAATTGCTTCTTTTTTTTTGTAAAATTACACGTTTTTCATGAAAATTTTTCTTGTCTTCTTCTTGATAAGCCGAAACAGTCAAACAAGAGCATTAAGATCGACACCTGTTTTTAGACATGGCTCATCTTTGCCACGTGGCTCTGAAAGTCTCCTCCTCCTACCGTAATATATAGGTTTAAAGTGAACAAAAGCCCTAAATTATGCCCATTTTCTTGTTCTGCGTACTTAAATACTCCTATTTTTTTTGCCAAAATAAAATTTTAAACTATTATATATAATTATTCGAAATTTTATTATTTTAGTTAGATTTTTTTTAGTAATGACACGTTATAAAATTCAAATATTTATTTTAACAAAAATAGTTTTAAGAAAATATCCTTATCTTCCATAGAATCTAGCAGCTATCATAATTTTCGTGTCCAAATTGAACCAATTAGCCTTGAACGTATAATATTATACAATTTAAACCAAAAAATTAAAGTTAAAATACCAAAAACATTTATTAACCCTTAAAAATAACGAAATTATCACTTTTGGGGTAACCTGTATAACGAAATCTAAAATAAAATACATACAAGTGTCAAATTGAACCAATCAACCAAGTTTACATCAGGCATGAGAAATTGAAATCAAGCTTTAAGCATAATCTCAATTATTCCAACGAATTGAATTGGGAAAGGAAACAAATCTGATTCAAGTTGTTTAAAACAATCAAATTTATATAAATACATATTTTTAACCTGAAATATTATCTTGCAATCACAACTGTTGGTGTTTCTTCTGCTCATAAAATACCCCAAGATCCAATGTGTCAATTCCATATTAGGACATGGATACAATGATTAAATACATTACATATCTTTAAGAAAGTTGAACAATACTGGTGTCGTCAACAACATATGCTCGAGTTGGAATAACATGCAGTTTAACTCATGAAATTTTCATAGGGAATTTACAAGGGAGAGGTACCTTAAAAAACTCTAAGCACGATTGTTGAATGTTGATCCGAATAAAAACTGCTATCCTTGACTATAAAAGGTATCCCTAAGCTGGAAGTAATTTCGGAAACCACTGAGTGCTGCAAGATGAGAATCGGTTATGGCTCATTTCGGAGTGTCCGAATTTATTTTAGCAACTGTGGTTCAAGAGTAGCTTACCAGTCTAATGATGTATGAGTGTTTAGGAGCTTCATTTGATGTGACTCAGGAGCTACTTCAGTAATCCGGTACTGCAAGAGGAACGCTTGGTATCTTTAATCCGAGCGCCATCCTTGCCTCTCAGTTTCACAACCAGCTTTGGCTTATCTGAACCGGCTATTTTTTCTGCAGAACCAATGCCCTGAGCCTTTGAGTAACTTTCTCTTCCAGTTTTTTGGGAGGGTTTATTCTCAAGTTTATGGGGCATGCCAGGGCTTATTTTGGGGTTTCTGGAAGCACTTCGTACCTTTCTTGCAGCAGATGTTGATTGTTGAAGAGTTCTAGGAGGTGCCTTGTTTGAGCCACCACTTGGATTGGTGCTTTTTGCTCCAGTTTTAGACATGCCAGTAGTAGCTGCACCTACACTTCGAGTTCTAGTGTGTCTGGATCGTAGCTGCGTTCATCACAATTTCACACTGGTTATAATATACTACTGGACCAGCAAAGATGTCTAGAGCTAAACATTTGTTCACTTAGATTTCATTACAGAATACTACGCTCTTGTTCTGAAAAATGAAAACAGTTTCAGCCAAAGTCACTTCCCATGCGGAACAGATCAATTTCAAGAAATAAAAACTAACCCCATTGGAAGAGGAAGGTTTTGGTGATGGAGGTCGAAGGCCTGTGCGTTTTATATCCAAAACTTTGTTTTCACTTTCATCAAGTGAACCAGTATCCTCAGCACCACCTCCCAGTGAGTTGCGGCGAGTAAGGTGACGACTCTGAAAATCTGAAACTCGTCGAGCATCACTATCTATAAGGAGTCCCTTGTGAGAGCCAGAGCCAGAGCCAAGGCTAGCTCTTAGAACATTAGGCCTTTTATTAGCAGTAGAGGTTGATGATGATAACGATGAGACTGAGGACCAATCTCCGTCTGAGCAAGCAACAGACATACTGGAATGTAGCTTGATATGAGACTTCAGTAAAGTTGAGACCGCTGAACGTCCTGCTCGACTTTTACATTCAGCTGCACTTTTAGATGCATTGGTGGTAGTGTAACCAGAGGAAGACGATTTAACTAAGCTGGGGCCTTTATTTTGTTTAATCATATACATGGAAGAATTACAAATCATGGAAGACGATAGGGAAGAAGATCTGGAAGATGGTGTAGTCCTAGGCACAACATTTCTCGAACCATCCAAAGCAGGAGTTTTTGATATTGTAGTCCTCCTACCTACATCATTAAATGGAGAGTGAATTAAACGGAAAACATGAGCAAGCCACAACCACACCCTTGTATCAACTATCCTAATCTAAAGAAAGTGTAGTTTGAACTACCAGTCACACTTTTTGCATCCTTAGCACCCAAGGAATCTCTCCTGTCCATTAGCTTTGATGTCTTATGAAGAGATGAAGCTGATACTCCACTTCTACCAACAGGCTATACGGTCCGGTTAAAAACAAAATCAGAATTTGCAGTGATCATAATTCATGGTAAAAGCATATTCAACAGTAGCAATAATTGAATGTATATAGGCAGAATGCATGCCTGTGAAGTTTGTGATCGGGCAGGAACCTGCTTCATTGTCTTACAAGGCTCTTTCGTTGCTATGTTTGGTTTCTTAGGAGCAGCTTTCTGCTTCACCTGAAACAACAATATAATGTCATTGGAGAAACAAAAATAAAGGTATCAATTAATGAAACAGAAGTGGGCACTTCTTGAACGTACCCTGTAGTGATTAGAGTTCTCCAACTTCTTTGAAGCTGAAAAAGGACACGGAACTGTCAGTTTGAGATATATCTTCAATCATGGCTAACAAGCTATTAGGTACCTAAAAGAAGTATGGTATAGACCAAAAATAAGAAGTAATAATGTAATCTAATGATATGTTATTTGGACTCATATGTAAGTACTAAGTATAGGATATTAATACGTGTACGGAACTAATATATCCAAAAATGAATGGAGCAACATAAATAATGATGCATGTTCATTTCACCTAAAGCCTTTGAAGTTCTATTTTGGCATCAAAACAAACCGTTAGGTGCATAACATAAGACAAACTCTATACTTACACGAAACAATCCTAGAATCTTTTGTTTCCAATTCCTTTTTAACACTAGGACCTGCATTGCCAGGCACTCTTTTAGATTTCTGGATTGAAGTTCTTATATCCTCGTCGAAATCAGCCTTGAGATCTTTCTGCCTCAAAGCTTCACCGGGTAACATTGTCAATGAACCACGAGATCGGTTCACATCCTCTTGACCGGAGAACTCCTCAGGCTCAAGAAAATCTATCAAAATAGGAGATTCCAGAACCATAAAGCGTTAATTAACGCCAAGTAAAAATAGAAATCTATGAATTCGTACCTTCAGTATCAAAGAAACAGCTATCCCATGTCATACTTTTGTGTAATTTTTGTCTTCCTTTTCCTCTTCTCTCGCCTTCCTCTATCTTTCCATCTAACTTTCCACATTCATCAAAACAGTCTAATGAGATTTCCATACAATACACAAAATCCTTTTTTTTCTTCAGAAAAACAGAAATCGATCATTGTGAAGCTTAATCCGAGAAATATTGTACAAAAAATATCTAGAGAAATCAATGAAACGTGAAAAATTGGCATGGTATCTATGAAACGACAGCTAATTATTGTGATAACCGGATTAATTCCGTTACTAAATCGCAAAATCCATTATTAATTACCGAAAAGGTAGCTAATGCAAATTGGAATTTACTTTCAGAAAAGAGAAATGAATGAAACACGAAAAATCAAGAGCAAATGATGAGAAACGGAAACCTGAGGTATGAGAGTGGAGAGGCGAAGTGATGAGGCAATCGTCTTCGGACGTAACGTCGATGAGGCTCAGTCCTTTGATATTGAAATTTCTTGGTAACTCATAATCACGCATTTTTGAAAACGGAGATTTAAAATTAACAGATCGAATCAAAAGAAATTGATAATGGAGACGGAGAATTGGAGGTGAGACGAGCAAAGAAGAGAGAAAGGAAAACAAGGAAGTTGAGTTTTCTTTAAAAAAAATTGGGAAAATTAGGCGGTTCAAAACTAAATTAACTAATTAAAGAATTAAGAAAATAAATTAGGGAGAGGTTAATGTAACTATGAATACATTTCGATTTCCGTTCTAATAAGTTGATGACTCCTATTCTTTCATTAATGTATCACTTATCTTCTAGTACGATTACACGTGCATGTTTTTTAATCTCAATCGATAATCTAAAATTACTATTTTTGCATTATTCTTCTATTTTTTTTATATTTTTTTAATGTTGATAACGCCATTAATTTTAAATTGGATTTGATGTCACCAAATGATGTTTATTATGCTGTCTTGTTGACTAAATATTGATATATGTTCGCAGTCACTGGAAATTGAGTTGTGACAATGCCAATTTGTTCGAGTTAATGATCTTTATCCTTCCTAAACGATATCGTTACCGGAATATATTATGTGCTCGCCATGAGCTCAATACAACGATAATCTCACAAGATTTAAACAATACTTTGAAAAATGGATCTATTCCAAAGAACATATGATAGACACATAATGCTAGAAAATGATAGCTTACAAGACAAGAGGATGTGAACCATCCAAGATGTTGGTCCTTCACTTCACATATGATAATGGAACTTGCAGAAGAAGAATGGTGTGATCTCTAATCGAAACTGCCTTGCATCGGAACCGTCATATGTGCCTGTCATAACAAGTGTAGCAGGATATTAGAACCAATGAAACAACCCGTCTTCCGTATAATTCGTGAGGATTACAAGGCCGAGGACAAATGCAGTAATTGAAGATGATACAAATTACAATCACAGCAACAATGAGTGAGCACTGGTAGTTCGGGAACTCAAAAGAGGAAAATGGAGTACCAACACAAATTGTTGTTTTTTCAAGTAAAAAAAGAGAGACGGGTTTCAAAATTCGATGTTAAGATGCTTGGCATTGGTATTACTTAGCGGCAGACAAGTTGCAGGGATCATGACCAGCTAAGATTTCATTTCCTTTGTGGTATAATAGACCAAAATTGCTACATTCTTTTCATGGTGATTAGTGATTACCACTACAAAAGCAGAGTTTCTTTTCAGGTTAAACTAATATTTAACCCCAACTATACTTTAGAATGTTATAAAAGGACAATAAAGGAAAGATAGTTCGGTCCTGTTGGCACGAACTTAGACAGAGATGATGAAACTTGAAAGCACTCTAGTAAAGAAGCTGGCAGGAGTAAAAAGGTGTAACTAGAAGCAAAAGCAATGGTGCCAACAGCATCCAAAAAAAGTACAGAGAAATATGCCACGATTCTTTGGTGTAACCATAACCAAAGCACCATATGAAGATAGAGAAATATGTAAAAAAACAAATTATGTTATGCATTGACATGTTCCATATCACATCAGAGAGAGAGAGAGAGATTACTTGAGAATTCCCATAATTAACGCCTTGTGAGAACGAACCTTGATGAACAAGCTGCATAATATTTTCAATGAAAGATCAGATAATAATATAGCATAGCTTGAGTAGGCATGAAGTTAATCTATCAAATAGAGAAAGGTGGAATGCATGGCAATCTAATCAAAACATATACATTTGGGCTTGGTTGGACATCTTTCCTCGCAAATGAATCTCCGCTTTTAGCCGATCCCTTGGCATCACCCTGTCAGTTTGTAAACAAAGCCATGTAAGAAGGGTAGCCTGGAGGAGACATGTAAGAAATGATAAAATATTTAACAAAGTTGCAACAATATTTGTAGAAAACCTTAACTCACCTCCATCTATAATGTCCCAATTGACCATAAAAAGCACCAGAAAGACCCCCCAAAAAAAAGAGTCGATCAGTTTGATAAAACTTAGCAATAAAAGCAGAGAATAGCAAAGCATTTAATCCCTTTGTTGCAGGGAAATCACACGTAAAAGAACAAAACTTAGATGTTTCACATATTTTACCATCCATAAGCTAAATTTCTTTACCAATGTTTCACATAGACTATTATTTATTATATTGGATGATAACCATTTTGGTTCTAACACGAAATTTATTGAACAGATGCATTATGTATAAGATTGTCACACTCAAATGTAGGCCTGTAAACAAACCGAATGAACACGAACGAGGGTGTGTTCATGTTCGTTCGTTTAACTTTAACCGAACAAATGAACGAACACAAACATAAACGAAAACAAATTTTTTTGTTCGTGTTCGTTCATTAAGGAATGTAGCTTGTTCGTGTTCGTTCGTTTAAATGGTAGACGAACACAAACGAACATATATAATTTGTTAAATATTTTATATTTTTGGTTAGTTCGATTAATTCAGTTAATTAACCGATTTTAAACCGAAATAATCAATAATTAAAATTTGAAAAAACTTTTAATCATTAGCCGAAACCTAAAGTTATCCAATAGATTAACCAATTTTGTTTTGGTTTGGTCCGTTAGTTCGGTTTAATCGAATAATGAACACCCCTAGAGATATGTGAATAAATTTAAATGAACATAAACGAACAAAAAATCTTGTTTATGCTCGTTCGTTTAATAAATAAACGAACATAAACGAACTTCCCGCCGAACGTTTCACAAATGGTTAGTTTACAGCCCTACTCAAATGCCCATTAAACTATAAATAAGAACATCCAATTGAATTATTCACGTACCACAATTTAAGATCTAAAACTATTATGACTTTTTTTGGTTACAAGAAATAAGAATGGAAGAGCTTGGAGATAATCACCTCTCGGTACCGGGAAAGATAAATCTTAAGCGGATCAATGTAATCTTCAAACCCCAAAGTCGCCATAGCCCAGAGCAGATCATCTCCATTAACAGTCTTCCTCTTCTCTCTCTGACACTTATCGCTAGCTCTGTACATAAATTCATGATCAAACTTCAGACTTTCGCAATAAATTTCACATATAGAGCTAATAAATTCAGCTAGAACAGTAGAGTAAAGAATCGTACTCGCTGGTGACGAAGCTGATAAACTCAGAGACGCACTCTTGAACGGTCTCTTTAGCATCTTTAGCGATCTTGCCATTAGCGGGAAGAGCCTTCTTCATAATACGGCTGATGTTAGCGACAGGAAGATACCTGTCCTGTTCTCGCACATTGGATTTCGGGCTATGCTCGCCGCTCTCGTGACTTCCTCCGCCACCGGGACTCGCCGGAGCCTCCGCCATGGAGAAAACCCTAACTCAAACAAGTCACCGACAATCATAATGAAGTGAATTTAATTCAAAATCCTTCAATACCTAAACCGAAACCCTAAGAACGATTAGAAAATAGAGAAAGGAAAGTGAAATGAAAGAGGAAAATTTTACCTTAGTCGAAACGAAATTAAAATAAAATAAAGAATAAAGAGAAAGGGCGGGAGAGAGAGAGATTGGATAATGGGGAAGAAAGAGAGGGAATCGGACGCGGGAGAAGGTAGGAAAGAGGAGACGACTCAGATGAGATAATGAGTTCTATCAACACCGTTCGTTCGGGTTTTCCCTTTATTTATTTATTTATTTATTTATTCTTAAACAAAATTGGGCTTTTTGCACTATACTACTGTAAATTTGGTTAAAATACCATGATAGTCCTTGAATTGTAGTTAAATGTGAAATTTAATCCATATACTTGCTATGAGATCAAATTTAAAATGGTAAAAACGAGTATTAACGATGAACAGTGCATTTCAAAAACATAATCATCTGACCAACCAGTCTTGTAAAGCATTTCCAACTTTGTTCTCATTTAAAAGAAACTACTCAAATGAACTGAAAATGTAACCTTCAAAACAAAACTGATACAAACAATCGTCTGTGAAAAATTTCTAATAGGGAAAACTAGATTTACTGCGACACGCCCAACCACTTAGAGAAGTTCTCAAACTCGGTGTAATCACTGTCGGAGATCATGGTTTGATACCAAGCTTTGCCAGCCGACTTGATCGCCGCCGCTTCCTCCTGCAAAAGGAAGAAAGATAGAGTTAATAAACTAAAATTGAAATTGAGAAAACATCAATCAAGCACAAGAATGTAACCAAATGCCAGAAACAACTTGAATCCTAAAGAGATGCAATATGCCGGAAACAACTTGAATCCTTAAAACTTTACTCCATAATTTGCAAACATATAATGCATTTTGAATCTCAACATCGAGAACGATATGATACAAGGACAAATGACTCGAACAAGAAAAAGAGAACCGATGGGTGCAATCATCGATCCCAAAAGTCAAGCTCAACATAAGGTGGAAATATCAATGCATAACACTCATAAACTAAAAGGCTCTAGTCAGATAAACATATAGCACAAACTAAGACATTGATGATTGAATATTAACTATAAACACATAATTCCACTTCCATATATTATAGAGAGTTAGTTTAGGGTATAGGGGGTTAGAATTTAGGGATAGTTGTTTCAATTTAAGGTTTAGGGTTATAATTTAGGGTTTATAGGTTAAAACTAAATTCTCATCATATTACCCTAAAAACTAAACCTTAACCTATAAACCCTAAACCTTATACACCTAAACCTCTAAACCCTAAACCTTATATTGAAACAAATATCCCTAAATTCTAAACCCCTACACCTAAACTAACTCCATATACACTAAAACCGCCAATTTATAGGATATTAATCCATACTATAATACATCAAACTACAGAGAAGTACAACTATCAACATTAAGAAATTCAAAACCATATCAGAACAGAATCTATATACCTTAGAAATAGGCTTCCTCTTCTTGTCAAGCTTCTCCTTCTTAGCCTTAACACGTTGCGCCTCAGCCAAAAGAGACATCCTTTTAGCAGTTTTCGCATAAGGGTTCAACTTCAGCATAACATTCAAGTTCTTGAGTGGATTCTTCTTCATTGGTGCCCTCTTGACCTCCTTCTTGATAGGCTTAACGACCGACTGAACCTCATCAGAGTTAATGATCCTAGAAAGGTCAGCATTCACCATCTTAGAGCGAGGCAAAATGTACCCTTTCTTCTTCTCCGAAGGCTTATCAAATGACCCGTAAATCGAGTCAAGCTTCTCGTAAGCAGATTTGGTCCAAATAACGAACCTCCCAAGGTGTCCACCAGGAGCAAGTTTCAACAGATTAAGCCTCTCCACATTGACAATCTCGACACCAGGAATGTTTCTGAAGGCTTTAACGAGCTTTGACCCTTCGGTTCCGTAAACAATCAACGGACCCTTACGGGAAATGTACCTCCGGTTCCTCATTTTTCCTTTCCCGGGTCGGATCCCTTGGCTGTCCTTAGCCTTTTCTACATCCGGATATGCACCGACCTGTTTCAAAACCTTAATTGCAGCCGAGGTCTTCTCCACGCTCTCCACAGCGTCCGATATGACCAGAGGCATCTCAGGGACAGCCTCAATGCGGTGACCACGAGCCATTACGAGGGAAGGAATAGCAGAGGCAGCAATGGCGGAGGCGACGGCGTACCTCTTCTGGTTAACATTGATTTTCCGGTGCCAGCGGCGCCAGATCTTCGTAGGAGCGAACATACGACCACCACGACACATGTTTCCGAAAGCACCTTGACCAGCACGGTGGGTACCGCCACCGGGAACACGCGGGATACGTGAGACGGCACGTCCGGTACCCCACGATTCAGCTGAGGTTTGATGACCAGCACGCTTGGAGACGGCGTAGGGTTGGCGGCTGTTCTTGGAGATGTTGTCGTGGACGAAGGTGACGATGTCGGGTCGGATCGAGGCTTTCATGACATCAGCCAAGGGGACAGTAGGGATAGCATCGGTGGCCATATCGGATTCTATGGTTTGCACCGAAACCAGTGGTCGGGCGGCGGCGGCTGCCATTGTTTGGATTTATGTTGTGGGAGAAATGGGAGATGAACTAAAATGCTATAAAGTGAGCACCGAGCAGCAGCTAGGGTTTTGAGAAGTGTGGGGTGTACTGTTAAGTAAATGTGTTAGGGTACCAGTTGTTTGGATACAGGAACTATTGTATTCTAACAGAGAATGGGCTAATCCGGAACAAAGTTCAGCTTATGGGTCATACCCATATGTGAAATAAGGCAGCCTAACCAATTACAAAATGAATAAATATTGAGATTTGAGCCCATCTAAGCTCTCTTTTATTTTGCCTAACCAATTACAAAAGTTAATTGCACCACGATCCTCAAACTATGTTCATCATTTAAATTGGTCTTAAAATTTTTGAACGTTTCAATTTTATTTATTTTAAATTGACCTTAAACTTTTGAATGTTTCAACTCCAATCCAAACTATGAGTCTCATATTTAATAATTATTATTATTTATGTATATAATATGTAAATCTAAAAAGATACCATGTCGATAGCAACTTCAATAATTTGTGTAAATTGAGTCAAACAAAAATTTAATGTACACAATCACTTAAAATTAAGTTCATGTATAAAAATTCACATTTAATAAGAAATTTATGTATACTTTGATATTTATTCATAGTGGTTAGTGATCAAGCTATGTTTTTATCAACTTAGAAGGTATTATAGGGGTGCAAAAAATCCGATTATCCGGTCTCGGTCCTGGTGGATTTTTATTCGGTATTAGTTTCAGTGGGACTGGATCCAAAATTTAAGTCCTGACTGCAACTGGGACTGGATCCTGCCTTTTTGAACCCGGTGGGTACCCAATGGGACCGTGACCTGTACCAGATACCCGGTACTGGTCTGGTACCGAATGGCGTTGAAAGCAACTGAAGGCGCTCCTTTATTTCTCTTTGTGTATGAATATTATAAGTATGACTTGTTTTAAGACTTCAACCTTCAAGCCTACAATATTTTGACTTTGTTATTTAATATTATTATTGATGGTTGGAATTTTCCCCGTGTTGCTCAAATTTTATTAATAATAGACTAATTGATCGGGTACCCGGTATTGGTATCGGTTCCTACTAGTACCGGGACCGGTTCCTGAAATCTTGGACCCGGTCTAACCGGGACTGGTTTTAATTTTTTAGAAACGGTGGTTACCGGGACCGGGACCAATTTTAGACAAATTGGCTGGGTACCCGGTCTTGCACACCCCTAGACAGTAAGAATGAATTTTGGTTTTACATACGGATAATTATTTGATACACCGGTGATGGAAACTAAAAGTTTTCGCAAGCGCCTTAATTTTAGAGTTTAGGAACTCAATTTAGGGGTTTATGTTTAATACTTTAGAATTTAAGAATTGTGAATAGAATTTAGGGTTTAGGGGTTAGTATTTAGGGTTTATAGGTTAAAACTTAAATCCTCAACATATTACACTAAAACATAAACCCTAACCTTTAAACCTTAAATCATAAACCTAACCCTTAAATTCTAACCATTGCCTCTAAATTATAAATACGTTCACCTAAACTCCTAAACTAAGGCGTTTGTAGAAACTAAAAGTTTTCATCGCCGAATATAAATCTTTTATATTAAATTATAACATTAAAATTTTATAATTAAATTTAAAAATTCAAATCAAAATCAATGAGTATCATAAACATTCCAAAATATTTACAATTAAATTTAAACAATAACTCTAACAACTCCGACTCGATTTGAATTAAATTTCATACTAAAAAATTTTAAATAAAATTTAAATTATATAAAGAAAATCTTCACCTCGTTATATTTGCACTAGAAAAAGAGGTGAAGCCTCCTCTGACTCCCGTGAAAACAAACGTGATCCTCCGTCTCAATAGTTTTCCCACCACTTCAAAACGACACGTGTAGCACACAATATCTTCAAGATCGTTAGGAGATGCTAAAGAGAAGGCTTTTGATCTTGTCCATCGGACCCCAAATATTAGCCACCTGGAATTATTTCCATCCGACGTGGATTTTCCAGAAAGTTCAACACCTCCATTTTATCCAAGTCAGCATCTTCTATCTCACCTTTATCTAATCTCCTAAACAAAAGGTCGGGAAATATCTGTTCCTTCGGAGTCGCTCTGTTTCTCAGGCACTCAATTTTTTAATTAATTAATTAATTAGTAAATACTAAAAGTTTTAATCTGCAATAAATTCCGTGATTTTTTTTGGAATTAACTGAAAGCTCTGATTTTAATGTAAAAACTACGGTTTCAAATTATTATTTAGCTTAATTTTTGCTCAATGTTCGAGCTCAATAATGGTGGTTAGTGAAGCTTTGGCGAGGATAATCTTTATTTCTTGCAACTGTAAGTTTTTAAGTTTTACGTGAACTTGACTGATTATTTTGTTATTCCAATTCACTATTTTTTTTTGTTTTCGTAGATTTAATATTTGAATAGTGATCTATAAAATATTCAAAGTTTAAAATTTTTATTTTTCGCGTGATTAATTAGATCTTTTGATTAGGTTTTGGTTAGCTCTAGAAGAACTTTGCTTTAATTTTAGGAGCAGAATTTAGGTGCTTGATGTTAGGGTTTTGAACTTTTTAAACTTGTTTGTTGCTCTGTTAATTGTTCGTGGTTAGGTTTTGGTGGATTATTTTGATAAGCTTTGTTTTTTCTACAGGGTGAAAGCAGCTCAGGGAGTATGGATTTGGTTCCTGAAGACTAAAAGGAGTTATATTTTGTTGTGGTGATTTGTTTAACTTTTAGTTAATTGAGCTCCTAAGTGATTTGCTGATCTTATAGATTTAACTGTTTGTAGTTGCAGAGGTTTGGCTACAAACTATTTGCAAATTGAAGAAGGGTTTCCACTGATCCTATGTTGTTCTACTCTTATTGCCATCAGTCTTTTCTAATCTGGTTTACAGGGAAGTGTCTAGATGAATTCTGATAGCGATGGTGACAAAGGGTTAAGAGAACTAAATCTTCAGCTATATGATGTGAATGAGAGAAATCCAAATGGAGTTGTGGCTGAGGAACATGTGGCACTAGAAGGAGATGATCTGAAAGTTAACAAGATTGCACCAAATGAAGAAGATTGTCATGTTGGGGCTGTTCAGCCCCCTGCTGTGCTGCAAATGTTGCAGCAACAGCCGCGGAGTGCATTGGGTTGTTGGGAGAGGTTTCTGCATCAATCATCAATTAAGGTTCTGCTTGTAGAAAATGATGATTCTACTCGCCATGTTGTCACTGCACTTCTGCGCAATTGCAGATACGAAGGTTAGTAACTTGAGGCTTTCTGGGATTGTAGCACAACAATTTTGCTCTCCCCATTTTTGATTGAAGAGGTACAAATTTGTGCTTTCAGAATTTATTAACTTGGAATAATTTTATAAAGGTTAGGAGGTTACTCTATATGATTCTATAAATGATTAAATTCTCATACCTGCCTCCCTATATATGGGGGGAGTGGTTTGACAATTAACCTCTCTAATTAGAGTTGAAAATATTTGTTAGGAGTACACTATTTTTGCCTGGTGAGGCCAAATTATTCTAAGCCTAATCCTGCTTGCAACGGTACTTGCAGCCAGACTTTTTCTTATTGTATTTTGCATCTTGTCTATTCTTAACGTCAACATACTCTATACTTGGTTGGGTTCACGATAAAAGTTTTATGATACCTTTTTATCTCTTATTAGTAATTTCAATTGGATTCCTCTCATGTTCTTTTCTTCATGCATTAGATTTTAATGATAAAGTTTTATTATACCTTTTAATTTCATTTCTGTTCTATTATTAGTAATTTACTCTTGTGTGGAGCATACTCTTATATCATGGAATGCTTTTGCAATTAATTATCTAGTGAACTACACTCATTTTGTATTTCCAGTTATTGAAGCTGCAAATGTATTGCAAGCATTGAAGATACTTGAAGACTTGACCAATCATATTGATCTTGTATTGACTGAGGTGGTTATGCCCTGCTTATCTGGCATTGTTCTTTTGAGCAAGATTATGAGCCACAAAACACGTAAAAATGTTCCTGTGATCAGTAAGTTCTACTGTCTTCCTTTTTTTTACTGCTCTTTAAATCAAGATTTTTCAAGTAGATACTTTTAACTACTTGTTTTATGAGATCTGTGTGCAGTGATGTCATCTCATGATTCCATTGGTATAGTCTTTAAGTGTTTGTCAAAAGGTGCCGTTGACTTTTTAGTGAAGCCTATTCGAAAGAATGAGCTTAAGAACCTTTGGCAGCATGTTTGGAGGAGATGCCATAGTGTGAGTTGTTAACTTCCTTCTTCTGGTTTGGATTCCCTATGATAAGTAGAGTTTAGTAACCTATGTAGTAGCAAGCTTTCTTATTGTTCCTGCTTCATCATTTTCAAGAAAATAGATAAACCGTTTGAAGCTAAAAGCATACTCCGCCAGTTTTTTTTTTTTCTGTTGTTGGAAGAAGGTAGCATTATAGGACTGGTATTGATTAGAATAAATTCTATACAACTTTGTTATCTTGGTATCATAAATTCATAATTCATCCATGCATTTCTGAAGGGGGAAAAACACAAAAAAGAATAAAAAAGAAAGAAAAGAATTAGATCACATTTTAATGTTTTAATAGTCCCACGCCCCCCTAAATTGTTGATTTCTGCTCCTTCAGTCTAGTGGTAGCGGTAGTGGTAGTGGAAGTGAGAGTGGAACGCGAACTCAAAAATCCGAGAAATCAGAAAGTGTTGAGAATTCTGACAACAGTGGCAGCAATGACGATGAAGATAATGGGAATACGGTTCTAATTGTTGGGGATGGGAGTGATGATGGCAGCGGCACTCAGGTATAAATCTTTCTTAAGTCACAGTGCATTTTTTTAGGTTCACATCTAGTAGTGAAGTTTAGGCCTTAAGATTGTAGAAAGATGCCTTAGAATTCTAACTAGCAACTTGAATTCTGAAACTGTTACTTTTGCATTAGACAATGACATACTGCATTGGGGAAAGTTTGTTTTCTCCTTATGCATTGATTTCCAATGTTAAAAGATATTTTGTTCTTAACCGTGATAATTTGAATTCTAGATTAACACCAAGACACAATGTTTCAATAAAATCAAAGAAACATAAAATTAGTTCTAATCTGCCACTATAAGTCCTTGACTTACAGTTAGCTCTGCCTCTGCTTACCTTTGCTAGAAGGTTTCTATATGAAGAGAAAATAAATTTGCTTCTGATCTCCAAAAGCATTAGTGATTGTTTGGCAACAATATCATGCTGACATATATAAATGAATAGTTATATTATATGGTTTGTTCCACTGATCAAGATTTAATGAGAAAATTCAACCTTGAAATCCATTCAAAAGGTTCCTGAACTCCACTGTTTTGCTCAAGTTAATCGGAGTCTTAATCCAAATATATTTCATCGGTCTGCCTGAGTCTATTTTATCCATTCCAAATCATTGGCTACATTATCTACTGATGCCACATCTTCCTGATTACTTTAGACTGTGTGGTATTTGTGTTTTAACCTCTAATGTTGTCATCCTTAATGGTTGAAATGAATTGCTCTGAAACCTTAGGGATCAAAAGTTTATAGAAGTTAAAAATACTGGACACTCTCAATGCATTCTCCTCTTACAGAGTTCTTGGACGAAGCAAGCAGTAGAAATTGAAAGTCCTCATCCAGTCTCACCTTGTGATCGTGTTGCTGAGTGCCCTGATAGTACATGTGCCCAAGTTATCCATTCAAATACAGAAGAATCTGGGAACAAAGGGGTGCCAGCGACTGCAGCTAGGGGGTGCCAAGAGTTGGACGAACAGCTTGGTAAACATTAACTTTCAGATATGTAGCTTAAAGTATAGCATGCTGATTAACAGATTTCATATTTTAGTTCGTTTTTACTTTTATTTTCTTTACAAGTATACTGTAATGCCTTTTTTCTTCTTGTTGTAATCTCTTTTACCTTTTACTGCAGACAATGTAGCAATGGGAAAAGACCTGGATAAACACATGGTGGGAAATGTAGGTTCACAGCGAGAGCATCCGCTTGAGGTCCCGATCCAAACAGTTGTAGCAAAACAACTTAACCTGCTTGAGACGAGCTTAAGTAAATTCAATGAACAAATTGATAAAAGGCAGCTGGATCTTGGTAGTCAAAGCCCATCTGATAAACTAAATTCTGAAGCCGCTGATCAAACTGGCATCACCTCTAAGACTACTGATCTTAAGAAGGAAAGTGCAGAGTATGAGGCTTCCAACAGGATTTCCAAGATCTCAAATAGCAATGATAAAACCATCAATGATTCTAAAGAAGCACCATCAATTGAACTTGGGTTGAAAAGACTTAGAAGTGTTCAAGACGATGGGACCGTGTTTAGGGATGAGCGAAATGTTTTGAGACGTTCGGACTCTTCAGCCTTCTCAAGGTATGAAAGAGGAGTTAATGCATAGCAACACCAAGTAATGGAATTGATTTGTCGAATTTTGAATTGTTTTGACTGTTATGTTTATTGCCTGCAGGTATAATACAGCATCAACTGCAAACAAGGTTCTTGTTGTCAACATTGGAAGCTCATCTTCACATGACATTAAGTTAGAACTGACTAGAAAAGGATCAGTTTGTGATGGTCAATCTCATTTGGTTAATGACCTTCCCAATCAATGCTCAAATGTTGGTAGCAATAATATTGACATGGCCTCCACAACTAGTAACACTTTTGCCAAGCCAGCGGTTTTAAAGAATAAGTCACCTGCATCATCCACATTCAGATCATCGCATCCATCGGCTACTTTCAAGCCCATGAAAAATGACCTTTTAAATGCTACTCAGAAAGTTGTATTAGACAAGGCTGATGGTGTAGCTATTCACAGTGAACTAGAAATGCCACACCTCCCACACCATTACGATCATCACCAACATCTTGCTCAAGGTATGCAACAAAAGCAGCAACGGCAGCCACCTGAACATGACTCATTATCTTTGAAGAAAATGGCTGAAGATGCTCCTCATTGCGGGTCATCCAATGTGTTGGGTGGGCCTCTGCCCGTTGAAGGAAATGCCGCCAACTACAGTGTTAACGGAAGTGCCTCGGGTAGTAATCATGCCAGCAATGGGCCAAATGGAAGTAGCACTGCCGTCGATACATTAGGGACAAACCTAGAAAGTGATAATGGAATAGCTGGGAAAAGTGGAAGTGGTGACGTAAGTGGGAGTGGGAGCAAGGTAGACCAGAGCAAATCTACACATCGGGAAGCTGCATTGACCAAATTCCGTCAGAAGAGAAAAGATAGATGCTTCTGGAGAAAGGTAACTAACATTGAGCTGTTTAATTATTACATGTTACGCTCCTTATTACATGCAAGATTTTATTTCCATTTTGACAAGGAAAAAATATTTTGCTTCAATTTCACCCAGATATCTTCCTTACCGAAGGTGGACTGTTTACTCCTTTCATATTGAAAGCATCAGTTTTTGGAAGATCAAAAGTAGAATATAACTAAATTTCAGAGATTGAGAGACTTCTTTCTTAATATTTTGGCTTTATCCAGGTCCGATACCAAAGCAAGAAACACTTAGCACAACAACGACCTCGTATCCGAGGGCAATTTGTACGGCAAACAATGAATGCCAACGACCCAGCATCCGAAGGCAATTCATCTGACAAATAGCAAAGAGGAAACACAAGCAGAATCTATCTGATAAGGTAACAAGATTCGGTCCACTCATTGTGAGAACTGAGAAGACCTTGGTGTATGACTATTTGAGAATATACTCAATGAACACCAATTTTATGCTATATTTGTTCTTATAGACTTAAAGCATGTGCGTTAGGGGAACTGAAGGATATCGAGAAAGGCTTCTATAATCAGACCTATTTCATGTCGTGTGCTGGATTGATGAACATCATTAAACACTACAGAGTACAGAACTTTGCTTTGAGAACCTTTTTAAGCATGTTCTGTTGGTTATTGTCTGATGTTTCATAAGGGAGATTGATTGATTGGTCTTTGAAATTAATATTGGAAAAGCCCAAAAGGATAGCCTAGCTTTTCTTTTTGAAAAAAGGGGTTCCTCTACTAGGTTTTTATAAATACCAGTTTAGAATTGTTTAATTATCATCCTAGGCAAGCTTTTTTGAGGGTCTTATGTGATTTATGGAAGTATTTGTTCATTTTTTTAGCTCTTTAACAAGACACGTACCTTGCAGACAAGATGTGATGTGCTCGAGTCTAAGTCTCTAGGGATAATAACATATATTTTTCTACTGGAACCACTCAAAGCATGCTCCTAGGCAAGCTTTTATATTTAATATATTACTCTCGATTTGAAAATAAAATCACATTTAATCTAAACTTTAGTGGATGTGCAATACAAATACTTGGAAAAAGGGTATGCTTTACACTGAAATTAGTCAAATATTATAAGCTTGAACTATAAAGAAACCGACCACACATATCTTCATCTCTGTTTTTCAAGAAGAGGAAGAATAATTACGACAGTCATAACAAAGTTTTTATTTTCTCTTGTTCTTGCTCCCAAGCAACAATGTAAAGTAAAACAAAATTCTGAAGAAAAAGCCCCACGCAATGATGATCCACAAGCAATTCCATTTGTTTACATCAGTTATACCTTGCTGCACCAAAAGATCTTTGCCGGTCGTTACGCAAGTCGAGCCGGTGATGTTGACGCCCAACACGCCGCTCATGCTTTGCAACAACCTAAGTTTCACTGACTCCGGCACCGACCCGAGTGGTGTGTTGTCGAACATTTGAACTCCTCGGACAAAGCATTTCGTCTGGTCATCGAACTCGTTTTGGAGAACGGCTTCATAAGGGTATTTAACTAAAGAGATGTAATGAAACCAGATCCAATATAAGGGTATTCGGTCCCGAGAAATGAAGAATCCGCTGAATAGAAGGAAATAGGCTAAGATGGCGACTACGACTGTGAAGCCTAACATAACATGGGAGACCACGCCTGAAAGGAATGTTACGAACGAGCTTCCGGCCCAAAAGGATGCAAAGATTGTTAAGAAGAAGAAGAAGAACCCGGCAAGGCCGCCTGCGAGTCCGACTGCCCAAAATGTTATTGCGGCGAAGGCCATGGAGAGGATGATCAGAGATGGGATGGACATCAGTGAGTGAGCCAGTACGTACGACGATCGACGATAAGCATTGTAAGCCGTTTCTCTCATGAAAATGTATCGTTCTTGGAGGAAAACCGGGATTGCTTCGGCACAAGTGTAGAACGTTGTGGACATGGCAAAAGCAAAGAAGCCTAGACGTTCTTGGGCGCCCTTTGGTGAATTGTCTAGCTTCCAAAACATGGTGGCTAAGATGATCCCGGTGACTACAACTGCGCCTAATCGAATCCCGAACAGTTCAGGCATTCTTCTCGAGTTCAACATCGATCTTTTGGCGATAACTACGATTTCGATCCAAAACGGATTCGCGAAAGTAGGCACGGAAGATGTTAAATTGGACTCATTTGTTGCACCAGAGACTAACTTCCCTTTAGAAATGCTTGCACTGATTGCATCTTTGAGTGAAAGATTTGATCTCACGGAGAATCCGTTTCTTTGATTCTTTCTAGCTTGCCATGATTTGTTGAATTCAACTAAGCCTTTGGTTCCACCAGGAGTTTCTTCCAGCTCACGGATCAAGTCAAGTGCAAACTCTGTTTTGTTTTCCTTCTCCGGTATCGGATGCCCGAATTCCGCAAAGAAAGACGGCAGCATCTCCGGCGAACCACCATAAACAGTGTTCCCATGTGAAAGGAAAATCAAACGATCAAGCAAGTTCAAAATTCGATAACTCGGCTGATGAATCGACATGATCACAATGCTTCCACTCTGAGCAATTCGTTGCAAGACCTTAACCACCATGAACGCGCTCGTCGAGTCCAAACCCGAGGTCGGTTCATCGAGGAACAAAACAATGGGGTCATGGATTATGTCGATCCCGATCGAAACCCGCCTTCGTTCCCCTCCAGAAACACCTCGGTGCCCTTCGTCTCCGATCACCGTCTTTGCCGCGCTTCTCAACCCGAGCTGATCGATCAAAGCTTGGACTCTACCCTTCTTCTTTGTCTTCGAAAGCGATCGAGGAAGCCGGAACTCCGCCGAAAACATGAGCGTCTCCTCGACGGTGAGCATTGGGAAGAGAAGATCATCTTGCATAACATAAGCCGAAATCACCCTCAAAAGCCTCGACTCCAAAACTTCACCATTCAAAGTTAAAGTACCCTTCAAGCTATCTTTAGCAATACGGTTCGCAAGTGCATCGATCAAAGTCGATTTCCCAGAGCCACTTGCACCAAGAACCGCCATGATTTCACCTTCTCGAGCTTCACCCGAGATTTCATTCAACAAAATCTTCGTATTAACGCCATTAGAATCAAGCTCATCGCCGTTCTTCCCACAAAACGGGGCCGATCCCATCTTCTTACGAACTTTAACACTGTAAGACAAGTTATTAAAACTAAGAACAAAAGGGTTCGACGATGGGAGTGAACTACACCCATATCCCAGCTCCACGACTCGATGGTCGACCGGAGAATTCTGGGCCTCGTCGACATGCATTAGGAGCTCGGCTAGCGTCTGAGAAACCGTGGGCTTTTTGGGGTATTTTTGGACTAATTCCATTTGTTTGGAATTGTTAAACAATGGGAGGTCGTCGTCTGGAGTCACAGGCTTCGCCGGCGACTTCATTGAATCTCCGACGAATGACATATTGAAAAAGAAAAAGAAACTCTTTTTTGTATATGTCAGCTGTAAGGTTTGTTTGGTTGCCTGGAAAATCTGTAATGGGAAGGCTTTATAATAAGGAAGAAAATGGAGAGAAAAAAAAAAGAGTCAATACGTTTGGTGATTCATGGTATCTAACCTTTTGTGTTAATAATGTGTTTATTAGGTGAAAGGAGTTGCGCCAAGCCGCTGCTTTGCTTTAACATCCTCATTTTTTCAAAATTTTAAGATTTCGACCCTATACTTTCCATTCTCAAAATTTACTTCATTTATTTGCTTAATTTAAGAATTAACATCTAAATGATAGCACATTTAATAAATTTTTATTAAATGTCAGTATTTTGTTCAAAGGTTTTATTTAAAATTTAAATTCTAACCGATAATATGTATTCAAATTTAACAAAAATTAGTTAGACTTTAATTTTTAAATCAGATAAAATGGACACAGTTTTTAAAATTAAAAGTGGGAAAAGAGGTTGCTCCCTTAAACATTGTTAAAAGTTTAAATCTTAACGTTTGAATGAAATAAATTGGATTGTGAGAATTACTCATATAATAAGCCTCTACAATAATTAACTCGGATTAATCAATCAATAAATTAAACATTAGTGATTATAAAAAAACAAAGGACTGAATTTCAAAAATCTAAGGAGTACAGAAACTAGAAGCATAATTAGACTATTATTTTAGTCATAGTGCTTTTTAAAAAAAATGCCATGACTCCATTTTTGTAAGTATGATGAAAAAATTAATCCACTGGAAATTAATATTTTTAATAATTTAATTTTGAAACGTGTTTGTTAATATGAAGTGAAAATCTTGCGGTAGAATTTTTTTTATAAATAATTGTAAGATAATAAGTATATAATACATTAATCACATTGTATTCATGTAATATTTGATGTCATGTTTCACTTTTATATATATATATATATATATATATGGGTGTAAAATTACCTAATCAAAGTAAAAATCATTTTCACCCATATGAACCAAATCAAATTATCTTTGTCCTTTTCGTGGAAGATGAGTTTGTTTACAAGAAAACTACCAAAAACGAAGGAAACCCAAAAGTCTAAACAAATTAAGCTAACCGCCATTAATTAATGTTAATATTTTTGTATGAGAAGGGTGAGGGGTGACCTAAACCTTGTAATTTAACACTGCCACGCCTCCATTTCTTGCACGAAAACCCCCCAAAATATTCATGTTCGGTGGTGGGTGTTGTATCTGCTCACCACTACTCTCATTGAGTGACTAGCAAGTCTATTTTACCATTGGTCTTTCTTCTTCATGTTTTGTGTGTGTTTTTTCATTTTATTTTATTTTATTTTATTGGTATTCAATTCATTCATCGTTAATCTGAATCAAATATTATGATAGTTTATTGTTGATAGAGTGAGCAAAGCTCGACTCCAGCAAATATTCACCCATAATTAATTACATAAATATTCTTTTAGTAGTCTTAAAGTGATTATAAGATATTATTTGTTTATATTTTTTCTTAACTATTTAATAAGACACACTTTGCAGACAAAGTTGATTGAACATGAGTCTCCTAAAATGAACATTATCTTCTTTTCCATTGGACCACTTAGGTTCTATATAAATATATATTTTTATAAAAGCCACTAATTTTTTATTAAATCCATAGAAAAAACACAATTGCAATGCATCCAAGAAGAAGAATATTTCGATTAAACAACAAAAAATATCCTTCCAACCCCAAAATAAAGAAAAATGAAAACTTCTATGGAGATAAGCATACCAACAAAATTTAGCAGCCTCCTGAATCTTTTTGTCTCTGTCCAAACGAGACGCATAAAGAAAAAAGAAATAGTGGCGTGCGATCCAAGCTGTCAAGCAAAAAATATTGCTACGCAGGACTGATTTCATCGACAAACAACCATCAACCGAATGGGGATATAACTTTCCAAGTGACCACCGACAAAAACATAAATAAAAAACTAGCGCCGATTAAATCTCTGTGCGGGGATATAATTTGTCTATCTTCAAAATTCCCGAAGCAGTGACAAAAAAATTAAATAAGCTTGTGGCGAATTTTCTGTGGGAAGGTGATAGTATGCAACGCAGGATCCACTGGGTTAGATGGGAGGAGGTATGCGCTCCCAAAAATGCAAGAGGTCTTGGTGTGGTAGACTTTAAATTACTAAACCGGTCGCTGCTTTGTAAGTGGAGCTGGAGATATGGGAATGAATTGCAAAGTTTTTGGAGGAAGGTGGTTGCTTCGAAAGTCCCTGGAAGCAGCAACGCTCTTCTGCCGGTCAAATCAGCAAGAAAGGATACATCTTGGATTTGGTACGAAATCTCGAATTCTTTTTACAATAACAATCAGTTAGGGGAGTTGGTACGAAAAACATGAAAATTGAGGTGGGGAATGGAGCTAATATTAAATTTTGGGAGGACAATTGGTTAGGGATTGGACCTTTGCGCATTCACTTCCCTCGTATTTTTGCTTTTTGCTTGGTTAAAATAGCGTCGGTGGGTGACGTAGGGAGGGAGGAGAATGGGGGTTGGCTATGGGATTTACCGTTGAGAAGGGTATGTTTCGACTAGAAAAAAAACCCAGTGGAATAAGTTATCAGTTTTATTAAACAAATTTAAGTCCAGTGGTGCTGATGTTGACTGGATTGGTTGGTTAGGGACAAGTGATAGGAAATTCTCGGTTAAGTCCGTAAGGGAGCTACCAGGCGTGGTTTCAGTCAAGAAGAAGTTGTGGAAAGAGGTGGTGTGGGTGGGTTTCGCGCCTCCGAAAGTCGAAATTTTCTTGTGGAAGCTCGTGAGGGGAAGAGTCCCGGTGAAGGTTGAATTAGCAAAGAGAGGGGTGCAGTCAATTAACAATATGCTTTGCCCTTTTTGCTCGAATGAACCTGAAACTATTAATCATTTATTTTTTTTCTTGCATTGTTGTGTGGAAACTGTGGAACGTTGCGTGTGGGTGGATTGGAGTTTCATCTGTTTTGCAGGAGGTTCCCGAGCTATTCTTAGATGATTGGAACGGTTTGGTTGTAAGTCATGATGCAGTTTGGTGGGCCTATATTCCGAGTGTTATCATTTGGTCAATTTGGCTATTCTATAACGACATTCTGTTTAACAACAAAGTGGTCGACGGAAAGCAGATAGAGTTGCTTATCAAATACAGGTTGGCTTATTGGCTGTTAGCTAAGTTTCCAAGCAGCAAAATGGGGATTGATGCTCTTGTGGCGGATCCTATTCTGGGTTCGTCCGTCACAAAGAAAAGGAAGTATTTGAAGTGCAGTAGAAAAGAGTGCCCAATTTCAGTCGGATTTCTAAAGCTAAATATTGATGGGGCTTATTCGAGGGTGTTGGAAAGAGGTGGAATAGGAGGAATTCTCCGTGACGCGAAGAAGAAGGTTTTAATGCAATTCTCAGAATCATCCGAGAATAATCCACCAGCCATTACGGAATTGTTGGCTGCGAAAAAGAGGGTGCATCATTTTTTAGAATCACCATGGGCCAAGACAGCAAGACTTATCGTTGAAACGGATTGCATGGTCTTGGTGGATTGGATCAAAGGAAAAAGGATGCCTCCGCCGATAGTGAGCAACCTGGTTAAAGAATTGACAATGGTGATGGATCGGTTTGGAATGATAATGTATCATATTCCTAGATATCTAAATGTGGAGGCGGATACCCTTGCGAAACAGGGGATTGGATAGTGGTTTACGATTGTTGGGTTTTGTTGGTTTGGTACAACCTACTTCGAACAGTAGGAGAATTGTATGTATAATTTCGGATTGGAACGTTGTAATCGGTTTCGAGTTGGAATAAAGTTGTAGTGTGGCACTATTTTCCCTCTTCACTAGGAAGAGAGTTTTTAATGAGGCCCGTAATACTTTTCAAAAAAAAATCTCTGTGCGAACAACAATCGATCGCTAGGGTATGCTGAAACATGCCACAAAGACAGATGAATCAAACCACAAAACAAAAACATAGACATGTCACAAGGACAAAGAAAGAAATTCTTATTAAAATAAAAAACAAGAAAACTAATAAATCTGGTGGTCGGTAACCAATATAAAAATTATTTGCCGACTACTGATAAAAGTAAATGATAAAGTGGAAAACATTTAAGATTGAAGGAATTTTAGTAGTGGAGAGCCATTATGGTTGAAGGAGAGCGGCTCGATTTTTCCTATATAAAAATATATTTATTGACATTTTATGTAAATTAACAAATCATTTACTTAAGTATAACATGATATTGTAACCTTTTTTATATATGTATATGTATATATATGATATATTAGTATTAATATAAGGATTAATATCATATACACATGTCACCACCTGTTTAAAGGAGGAAAATGAAATTCAAACATTTGCTTATAGGGGGAATTAAACCTCGGTGCAGCGGGAAGAAAAGTAGTGGCCTAGCTAGCTGCACCAAGCACACCTTTGTGCTTCAAATCACCAGACTTTGTATATATTTATTCTTGCTTTTTACATTTATAAGCTTAAAGCTCAAACCCTAAA
Source organism: Hibiscus tridactylites (assembly GCA_958450335.1). Classification (NCBI taxonomy): domain Eukaryota; kingdom Viridiplantae; phylum Streptophyta; class Magnoliopsida; order Malvales; family Malvaceae; genus Hibiscus; species Hibiscus tridactylites. Next base: position 184,685 of record OY288266.1, on the reverse strand, counting down.
CATTAATTTCATTAATTTATAACCATAAATCTTAAATATTTCAAATTAATTTTACACGAGATATTTTAAATTAATTTAACATATATAAACCTTAAACCCTAAATATTTCAAATTAATTTCACATATATAAACACTAAACCCTAAATATAAACACTAAACTCTAAATAACAAACCCTAATCCTCTAAATATTTCAAATTAATTTTACAATAAATATTTTAAATTAAGTTCACATATATAAACCCTAAATCCTAAATCCTATATATTTCAAATTAATTTGAAATATCTAGGGTTTATATATGTAAAATTAATTTGAAATATTTAGTGTTTAGGGTTAGGGTTTACGGTTTACACATGTGAAATTAATTTGAAAATATAGGTTTAGGGCTTAGGGTTTATGGTTTATATATGTGAAATTAATTTGAAATATTTATTGTGAAATTAATTTGAAATATTTAGGGTTTAGGGTTTATAATGCTAAATTAATTTGAAATATCTAGTGTAAAATTAATTTGAAATATTTAAGGTTTAAGGTTATAAATTAATGAAATTAATGTTTAGACTTTGGGCTTTAAGCTTATAGATGTAAAAACTAAGAAGAAATATATACAAAATCTAGTGATTTGAAGCACAAAGGTGTGCTTGGTGCAGTGGCTAAGCCAATACTTTTCTTACCTCTTCTCTCATGTTCAAATTCCCCTACAAACAAATGTGATAAGCCATTAAAAAACATTTATTCTAAACTCTTTTGTTGTTTTTCGTTGTTCTTAAATGTTCTTGAGTATTCTTGTGCCAATCTCTTTTAAAGTTTATCCGATTAGCTTACGCGTAGAACAATCTTTCGTTCGAAGGTTTTAAAAGCACATTTCAGGTATTGAAAGTCTACGGACGTAACAAGTGGTATCAGAGCGTGTCATAATTTGGTTTATATTTTTATTTTTTACAAAGTAATGTGGTATCAGAGCGAGTCATAATGTGATTTGTGTCATCCTTTTCGAAGTGTTCTATTGCATGTAACTTATATCTTATATTAGGCGTAGTTTGAAAATTTAAAATTTTATTCTTATCTTGGAAATTACCATGTGTATGACATAATTAATCTATTTTTAGTATGATATTTTTACTTTATAACATTGGGTATTAATTTTAGTTTATGAGGCTTTTAATATGTTCTTTATTAATAGTTTATCTAGGTTATCACAATGCAGGAGCTAGTAGATATGTACAGTAATGTTTAATAATTTTATTTTTTTTATAATCAATAATACTAATATTTTTTAATATGTCATTTATGCTTATATGTCTGCTAAATGTTTTCTTGAAATATGTACTCACAATTAGCTTCTTGTAAGGATGACAACTTAGTACGTTGTCATCATATTCTTGTTCATGAAGGTAGTTAGTTTATTGCCTTTGAAGCTTTTGATACGATGATTGGTTATTTTCAAGCGCAAATGTCTGAACGGGCAGCATTCAACTCAGTTAGTAATATTGATTGGTTTGATTACATTGAGAGGGATGTTTACCGTTTGTTTGAAGGTCTGCTAAGAGTTTTGTATGGTGAAATTGATGATAGAAGATACCATACATAGGTGAGAGTAAGAAAATAATTGGTTTACCAGAAAATTTGGTTGAAGTTTTTGATCTCAATTTACCCTACGATATCTGGATACTTTTATTCACTTTCAACGAAGTAAATCTGTAAGTTTTCACCACTTTTTAAATAATTTAAGTTGTACTTTTTATTTAAATAACCCATTTTTTTCATGACAGTGGACGCCTAGGTCCAAAATTTCTGTTGTTGCCTCCATTTACTTGGTTTAAAGATGAAAAAGTTGTTTTCATAAAAAACATTAATTATCTAATCAAGATCGGAAGGATTGATAAGGTTAAATTTTCTAGAGTTCTTGCTTCTGAAAAGTTAATAAGGAACTGGTAATCGGAACTGCAAAAAAAAAAACAATGTGTTTAAACTAATGTTTGGTTATGCCATAAAATTACTAGAGGAGGGCAATACAGAAGAGGAGATGGCTCAATATAAGGAAGAATCTGACTTTTTTTTCTAATTCATTCAGACACTACAATAAAAAGGCATATAAACAGGCCAGAGCTAACAAAGTATTTTTTTATGTTTTGTTTTTACATATATTAGTTTGTTACTAAACATAACTTAATATTTTATTTTGATATAATTTTAATAAAGTGAATATTATGGCTAAACACACACGAAAATGGAGAAGGCAATAGAGTTATAAGGAAATGAAGCTTGTATTGTACTCTTAAGAAAACTTTACAAGAGAGATCTCAACTTATAAAGTTGTAGTATTTGTGGGATGGTTTACAAATGACCCTAGCTAGCTTATTTATAGTCTCCAACCTCATCAATGGACGGTGGAGATTAATTTGATCCAACGGTTAGGATCTTGCCTCCAAAAATATCTACAAGGCCTAGGATTATCTAGATAATTCTATACTTATCTAGTTATATCCTAAATGGTCTAAAAGCTCTACAATATTCTAAGGGTTTCTAGAATATTCCGGAAATTTCCAAACTTATCTCGAGCCTTCCACACTTATTAGAATACGTTTAATGCGCAAAAATCAGACTATACAACAAATCTGGAGAAATTCATGCGACTAGAGTGGCTGAATCTGAATTCAACGTTCCATTCGAAAGCTGGTCTTGTGTGATTTCTGGCTCTAAAAGAAGGTCAGTGCGCCCTTGATTTTACCATATATGTGCTTACAAATTGCTTTTTTATTTATTCGAATGGATCCAAGTTTGTTATAATACTTTACTTGCTCTTGTGGTCACTTATATATGATGAAGAAGTTGATAATGAACCTTGAGATTACCCGTATAAAACTTTTGTACAAGGTAAGAATTGAGGGTATCTTACTTGAATTCTGTGAAAAGGTCTTCCTCTCTCTATATCAATGGTTGAACGAGGAGAGATGCCCTAGCAGTCACAAAATGTGAGCTGTGAGAATATTGGGGGAACTAATATTTGTTTTGTTATGTATGTATCCATTTGCTAGGATGTAATTCTGATTGGTTTTTATTTTGACTTTATACTTCTAAATGTTGGAACCTTGGTATATTTATGACCCAAAATGCTTAACTAGTGAAATACCCAAATGCAGATTCAAAAGTGTAAACATCAAATAAATGCCTATTTTTTTCTTTATGATTTTTGCTATTTGTCCTTGGTTTCTTCCAATTTCATTTTCCCCTTTCCTTTATATATGTGTGTATATATATAGGCACACACACACACAGAGTGAGAGATAGAGAGAGACTAAAAGGCTTAATATGTCTTGTTCTTGTTGGAATTCTCTTAAAAATCGTTATTTGATGCAAGATTGGTTCACTCCCCTCGTTGAGCTTTAGAGATGCTTTCTGTTGTTGGAAAGGATGCTGGATGTTCTTGCTCTGTTTGGTTTTTTATTTCTGACTGTTTCATCTCCTTTTTTGGGTGTGTGACGTGTTGGTCGACTTCCATGGGTTTTTTGTTGGGTTCCCCTCTCTTACGAGGATGGCTGAGTGTCTGGTTGAGCCTTTGTTTTCTTGTTTTCGTTTGTGTTTGATGATGCATTTATGAAATGAAGCTTGTTTTATGTTTGAAAAAAAAAAGAATAGTTGGTTGAGCTTCTGTTCTTTATTTTTCGTTTTACAAACACAGAATAAAATAGTCTAATCTAAACAAAGACTTAAGTTCCTGATGAAGTGCTTAGAAAGTTTGTAGGCTATTTCAATAATATGTGTACTTAAAATATTCCAAGGAGGTCTTAGTAATGATCTTGTAGCGAAGGCATTTCCGCATGGAAGATAAAATGATGTCCTTTTGTTCCTCATTTTTTGTGCCTCCTCGTGTGGTATAATGTTTGGCATGCATGTGATTTTGTGTGTTTTTTATTTTTATTTTTATGAGCCAAAATGATTGTATTGTGTGGATAAACTAGAGATTATTGTTATGGAATTTTGTTTGCAATACCATAGAACTTTTTTTTCTTTTAAAGGCCTCAGCCACAGTCACAGGCACAACATTTATTGATATTCAATCCATTCACTGGTTAATCCGAACCAAATATTGTGGTAGCTTATTTATTTATATATTTTTTAATTATTTGATAAAATATTCACCTTGTAGACAAAACTGATTGAATATGAGTCTTTTAGAATGAATATCAGTTTTTTCATTGTAGCCTTTTTTATAAATGTATATGTTTATATGGTATATTGGTATTAATATAAATACTATATCAACCTATAATCACTGATTAAAACTCGAAATTTTTAGTCTTTTACTATAACCGATTGTTTAATTTGGATTAGTACTATATGTTTTATAATTTTTTTTAATTTAATTTATTTTATTCACAATACTAACATTCAAATACTTAATCTCTTACTTAAAAAATTTAGTTACATAACCCCAATTACTTTGCAAGAAATTCGGGTTGCCTTTGCCACAGATTTCGACGGGCAAAAATAAATTATTAATCATATTAATTTACATATTTTCCCTCTTTTTTTCGGAAAAATACTATTCTTAGTAATTCATGTCAAGTTACTGAATTGATGATTCAAAGCATAACTCTCATGGACACCTTCGACCTTTTTTAAGAGACTTGATTACCACATTATCGAACTCTATAATAACCTCCAGTGTCGAACTAGCGTACACGCCAGTGTTGATTCCGACCACGGTTTTCCTGTGCTGTTTCGAGCTAAGACGGAAATTCTAGCTTCTTCATTCGTTCCATTGAAAAGGCTGTGGCACAATAGATCCGCTGATTTTGTCCATCTTTGGGGCTTTTCTGGGATTACCATAGGCCTCGGCGCATCAATGCCGCTAAAGTTCAAACCGAAAACAAGTAAGAGTCAACAACTAGCAAGCATTGTCCTAACATCAGACCATAATGACACAAAGGATTTAAAATCAGTTCTCAAGGAAGGATAATCGAAACCAGACACCGACCAAACTGCTTCAGTGTTTGGGCAGAAGAATAAGACATGTCTAATTGTTTCATCTGCCTCCACACATTTGGTGCAAAGATAGGCTTGAAAACCATTAACACACGTATATGCAAGTATATGAAACCCCTCAACCACAGAACATGTAAAAGTTTAAGTAAAAACGTGTATTATAACATCAAAATACACATTGATGTTGAAGGTACGTATACTAAAACTGAAAATAGATATCAACAGTTAATCACAAGTGATAATCTTTATAATATATGCACAACATTTTAAATTAAGAATGATTTATCGGGTTGTACGAGTGGATCTACATATAAGGTGGCAGTGCAACAATTTACAGAAAAACCCTTATCGACCATTTTCGCAAGAAGTTGAGTTGCCTTTGAAGTTTGTTGAACATTACCAGCAAATTCAATATGCCCAACTTTGCACATAGCATTAATTAGGATATTATAAGAGGCAATATCGAGTTCCAACCCACTATTCCGCGTTACTTGTAAAAATTTCAACACTTCTTTAAGTTTACCACTTTTGAAAAGACCATCCAACAAAATCAAACAGGTCATTCGAGATGGAGCTAGTTCATAAGCAAGCATTTCCCATAGAAGATCATCAACTGAAATACTCCTCTGGCTTTATCTGTTTCGTTTTACAAGCAATGGCCATCTATCAATGTGGTATAGGTAACATCAGGCTCAATGTCTTGCTTTCTCTTCGTGTCAACAATATATTTAGCTTCAAAAACCATTCTCTCCATACAATAAGCATCAACCAAATACCATACACGACTAAATATTGTTAGTCTTTAATGGTTGGTGGTTATAATGCTCTTATTTAAATAGTTTGGTGGTTTAAATGCGTCGAGAAAAAATAATGTGGCCATATTATTACTTTTTACAAAGTAAGGTGGCCACTTAAGTAGTTTTCCCTTAGAAAAATTGAAATGTAATAACGACCCTAAACCTACCAACATCAAAATCTTTCCTCCGTTTTCCTTACTCGGACTCAACTCCGCTTTTTTCTTTAGCGTTTGCTGTCGTTTCTACTGCTTGCCTTAATCGTCGTCGCTGATTTCAAGACCAAAACTTCCAGATAAGGTAAAAGACTCCAAACCTAAAACACTCCATCAAAAATATGGGTAAAAAGAACAAACAAAAGCGTTCAAATGGCCCCAAACTTACCCCAGAAGAAGAAGATAAGCCTGTAGAAAGCAAAGACAAAAAGGAGAAAAAAGTTTCGAAAATTTTGGTCTGAAGGTTCATTTTGCCTGAGCATGAATTGCATTTTTCGGGTTATTCCAAGAGTGTGTAATATGGATGCCGATAGGTTAGCCAAAATGAGACTAGGTGCAGTTATTTATAGGCTTGCTTTGAGCCTTTTGCTGGTTGTAAGTTGGAGGTTGGTGGTTGTGAAAAAGATTAATAATATTTATTGGCACTTTTTTCCTCCTTCCGCTTCCACTGTACCTCACAAGGGTCGGATGAAATGAAAAAAAAAATTAATGAGGCCGAAATTTTTATAAAAAAAAACATGGTAAGGTCGCATTTCTTCATATCCCATTCTAGGGAATCATATGATACCAGCAAGCTCTGTCATTTCTTGTTTATTTTTATCTCGTTAAATATTTTATGTAGATCTATCAATTGAACGAGTTGTATAGATTTGGGTTCAGTCAATTTGAGTAAACTTTAAAGAGGGTAGTCCATGATTTAAGCAATACAATGAAAATATTATTAAAATTACAAATATTAAACCTAATCATTCTTTTTCATACTTGCATAAAATATTGTAAAAGTAAGAGATCCTCTCGCTAATTTTAAAATTTCAAACTTGTTTACTTAAATTTTAATATCATCAATAAAAGTATTAATTAATTAATTAGTTGAAAAAATGTTTATTATTAATAATATAATAATAAATACAAATGATCATGGAATAAAATATTTGAAAAATAATAAAAAATTATATGAAATGACAAAAATTAATTAAAAATTTACTATTTTATTATCGATTTTAAACATTATGAGGTTACATTTATAATTTGAAAACTATATATTTATACAGTTATGACCAGAATCATTTTGTATAATGTATAAATAAAGTTATAATTAATATAATCATATAACTATGATTAGAATTAAGTATTATAGAATTTAACAACCGTTTTAGTGAAAAAGCAGATGATGTTTATCTTAAAAGACACGAGAGACTATTGCTATGGAATTTTGTTTGCAATCTCATAGAATTTTTGTTTTTGTTTTCTTTTACAGGCCTCAGCCACAGCCACAGACACAGCATTTTGATGTCTCAGTTGATGGCGAAGACTGAAGTTGGTTGAAACTTTTGTTAATAGGGTGTTATGGCTTTTTTATTTATTGATATTCAATCCATTCACCGGTTAATCCGAACCAAATATTGTGGTAGCTTATTTATTTATATATATCTTTGATTATTTGATAAAGTATTTACCTTGTAAACAAAGATGATCGAATATGAATTTTTTTAGAATGAATATCATATTTTTCATTGTAGCCTTTTTTATAAATGTATATGTATATATGGTATATTGGTATTAATACTATATCAACCTATAATCACCGATTAAAACTCGAAAATTTAGTCTTACTAAAATCGATTGTTTAATTTGGATTAGTACTACATGTTTTATAATTGGGTTAACTGTAACCCCCTCGTCCCGGTCTGGCCGGATGACCGGTCCGAGTGAGCTACACGGGGAAAACCGAGTGAAAACCCCCTCAAGGATTCCCCTTCGGTTAGCAACCCTATTATTTTTTTTTCATTTAAATCTTGTCTAGAGGAGTATTAGGTCCTATATGTTCATACAGCGGAACAACATTCACGAGACAAACAAACGAACTCAACCCAACATTTTACAGCCCAATTTTAAACTTAAACTGCAGGCGGTATCGATACACTTAAGGGGTGTATCGATACCCCTTGACTATGTCAACTGGTCATAGTCAACCCGTGGAGACCGTATCGATACGCCCAAGGAGTGTATCGATACTCTCCCCAACGGTTGACTTCTCACGGTCAACGCTAAGATGACCGTATCGATACGCTAGAGACCCGTTTCGATACCAAAATGGACAGTAGTTTCAGTGACCAAAAAGGTATCGATACGCCCCATCGCGTATCGAAACACGAGGCCTGAAACAAGAAGGCCGTATCGATACGGGACCAACCGTATCGATGCCCCTGCACTGCAAAACTTCCAAACTCAGCTAAAACGAACAAGACTCAGACCTAGATGCAAATTAGGACTTCCCTAGACCCAAACAAGCATTCATACAACATTTACAGGTCATTATTTAGCCATACAAACACCCAACATGTACATACATCAAGGAAAACATGCAATTGAATCAAAGATGACATTTAAGCATTCAAGTCGCATACTTCAAGGTCTAAACACAAAGGCAACCTCAAGAGGCACATAGCTAACAATCATGGTAAGCAATTTAGGCATGGATTACAATTCGAACATGGCATCACAAGCCATTCAAAAGCAACATAACATGGAGTCTAAGCAAGCTCCTAAACAACCAACAATCATCCATCAAAATGACACATGTCCCATTGCTTAACTATTACATGTTCAACATTAAAAACTACTTGAAGTACTCAAGGCTAACAACCACACTTGGAGGCCCTCCACTTGCGCAAGCAACCCACGAACTAAGGATCTGCAATGTTGAACAAAGAGAGCGTAAGCAATGATGCTTAGTGAGGGTAAGCTCTTAAAACAAACATCAACATTGCAGGGTCTGAGCATGATCTAGCCAAGGCAAAACACATATTTACCAAGGATCCACAAAAGCCACAAGATAAAGATGCATGAGCACTATTCAATATAAATGCCATGATCATGAGCTCAATTCCACAATACATGTAATCACATTTAAACATCCAATTAAAGATCATATATCTCAACACTTTGATACGTATATCAATCAACATTGGAACCTAGCTATGACCCGAATACGCGGATAAACACGTTGGAACTCATATCCAACAACCACATTACCTCACGGTGGGATTACACCCATCACCGGTCTCGCAGAGGGGATTCCACTCATCCTCACGTCCCGTCGATGGGATTCCACTCATCATCGACTATATTTAAATACAGTTTCCGGGCGAACCCGTACTCCTCCTTGGTGACTCAACGCCACCAAGGTCACGCGTGACTTTTGACTCATGTGTACACACTAACATCCTAATGATCGATCATTTGTACTCAAACATACTAGTGCCAACATTTTACTCATTTCAATCAATTCCGTGCTTAGCACGTACTCACCATAAACCATCATCATGCATGTCTCAAGCATCACAAATCATGCCTCATCTCACATGTATAACACAATATACATAAGCATTCATATCACATTTCATACGAGACATACACATCCACATATATGAGTTCATCCAAAGGCTCTAGATCAAGTTTAGGATTAGGCTACCACCCTAATCCTAACTCTAGGTGGGTCTACCAAGCCCGACCTAGTCCACATACTCGAACCAACCATTTTGAAACCAAGTAAAATAATTAACCACTCACCTAAGCTCCCAAGCTTAAAGACCAAGCAAGCGACCACCTTCAATTCCCCGGATTTGCTCCTGATGCTTCACCGATGTCCAACCTCGATTCTAATCAATCCCAAACACAAACAAAACATCCACAATCAATAACTCATCGTCGGAACTAACCCGGAATGCAATTCAACCACAATTTACCATGTTGCAAGCATGAACAATTCCCATTTTTCACCAACTCGGACAGCCCCAAAACCATGTCCAAAAACCATGTTTTCAACTTCCATTACACCCACAAATGATCCCAATTCAACCCCTAACCATAGTACTATCAAAAGCCTATCAAAAGCCACTTAAAACAACCCCAAAACTCACTCAAACCCCTTCAAAAACTCCATGTTTACCCAAATCCGAAAATTGTTCAAAATCATTTGAAATTCATATATGTTACACCATTTGACCTCTATACATCCTAACTAAACATATTAAATCAAAACATTTCACTTAACATCATAAAGTTTCCATTTTTAATCCAAACCTTCCAAAATTCCATTTTTCAAAAACCTCCATGAAAATAAAATTAAATGATACTTTTAAAGAGAGGGAGTTGAGGGGAAGTCAAAAACATTATTATCTTTCAAAATGAGTTGAAATGGATGAGAAATGGGATGGAATAGTAGAAAGGTAGAGAGAGCTCTTCCAACGATAGAAAATTTGAAGAAGACAATGAATAGTAAGATGGGGTGTTTTGTTTTATTTTAACTTAAAGGCCTAAAGACCAATTTGCCCTTAATGAAATGGGATATTCACAAGAGTATATAATCCATGGCCATTTAGGGTTTAATCCCAAAACATAGTCAACCCAATTAATTAATTTGAAAACAAGACCCGAAACATTATTTAAATTATAAAACTGAGCCCCAAATAATATTAAAATATTATTTTCATCTAACCTCTAAACACGGGTGTTACATTAACTACTGGAAAACAATTGTCTAAATATAATGTACATTACGATTTTTGGATAAAATTGAAAATAATTGTCTTAACTAAATTTTAAGAAATTAAACAGAGTTAAAGTCCTGTTTAATAAATTAAAAAAAACAATAATAATGATAAATAGATTGATTTTATATAAGAAATCATGTACTCAAATTGTACATGAAATCATTTCTCTTTCAACAAGCCAGCAATAAGAGAAATGGATCTCAAATCTGTGTTTCATATACAATAACACAGATGTTGGAGGACTAATATGTAAAAAGAATTTTTTAAAAGCGTTATATAACTAGCTAACAATCATCGCAGATTTTTTTTTTTCGATTAGAGAAAAATCGCGTCATAAAATAAATATAAAAAACTCTAAATGCTTTCAATGGTGGTGGTGAGTGGTGACTGCAGTCTGCAAATGCTGCCGATGAGACTACGAAGAAGACGACGATGGACTTCCTGGACCAACCTTCCCTAAGAACAAATCAGACAAGTAATCCCCGACATCTTCAGGGTAAAATCGGATGAACAATGTGATGCTCTTTTCATCTCCGATTGTTGATTTATGGAAATCGAAAAATTTCTGATAAACGGCGACGAGCTTCCTTCCAATGGATGCTTTGATCTGGTCTCGGAGCTTCGAGTCGGGTACGACGCATGAAATCTGCTTCCAATACGCAGCTTCAAAGCTTATATTGAATTTCCTGAAACACTCTTTGGCTTCCCCCGGTTTCATTGGAGCCGTTGGATGCTTCGGCAAGGAGGCGAAGACGTCTCCGAACGCTAACCGCTCGTAGTTTTCCGCGAACCGGGTCACCTTAGCTTCGTGCTTCACGATCCATTCCTTGCCGAGTAAGTACTGGAGATTGGATTTATGGACCATGGAGATTACATGTTGGAGATTGTTGGCTAGAAATAGGTATGAAACGGCGTCGTCTTTGTAACGCTTAGCTTTGCTATCAAGTTTGCAGACTAGGGCGAGCATTAGCCTCAAAATGCGGGCCGAGATGACAGAAGCCGGAGATGCAACGGAAACCGGACTGTAAAAGTGGGATTCCCGTGGAGATGATTTCGCCGGCGCTGGCCAGTCAGAACTGGTGACAGTGAGGATGCTGCTATAATCAGCGAGGAAAGTGAGGTATTTCATCGAGTAGATCGTCAGAGGATGAAAACCGCCGCCTGGAACCAACGATTTGGACGAATCTTTTTTTATTGTGGACTCAAAATCAGATAACAACGACCTCACTGACTCGCTGAGTCGAGTCAAGGAGTTGAGAGCTTGAGTTCGAACGGCTGAAGTCGATTCAAAGGAAAAGATCGTTTCAATCTCTTGTCGGTTATCTGAAATAGCCTTGTACATATCGAGTAGACGGAAAATTTTCCCCGGAGGCGATCTTCTCGCCTTGGCGACGACTTCGGGGAATCCAAACAGAGCGGCGGCGCCATCTTTTGTAATCTCCGAAAAGCAAGATTCTCTAATGGAATCCGACGAGGAAAATACGAAGTCGCAGAGGATTCTTTCTCCAGTGAAAAGCGTCCTCATTGAAATCTCCATGGCTTCTAACCAGTCCTTGATTTTCAATTTCAGTACATCCCATTCCATTTTATTGGTCTGAGACGACCTTAGTTTTTCGATCCCGAGCTTGTAAATGCCTTCATCGATAATTGATTTTCGAATCGAAGTATAAATTTGGGCGCATTCTTTAGCGTAGCCACAAGCGATCATGCAATCTGCTATCAATTTCAGATCGGACATCGCCATGAAAGAAACTTCTTCTACTTCAGAGATGGAATCCCCGACGCCGCCAATCTGATTGTCCGGTGAAACATCGTAATCGTAATCGGACATGCTCGATTGCGTAGAGGTTCGTGATGATCGAGTGGAAACCGATTCCGGATCCAAATGAGCCCGGTTCATCGATAAAATCTGGTAAAACTCTTTTTGAAGCCTCTTCATTGCGATTTGCAGCAAACGTTGAGCTTGAGAGAGCTTTTCCGAACCGGAACCTCGATCGTTAGCAAGAAAATGCATGATTTTGTGCAGGTCGTTGACGGTTCTTATGAAACTCATGGCCTCTGTTTTGCTTTTGTAGAATAGAGAAGTCACTCTAGCTCTAGCGTACGGCGGCCTTTCAACATCCCATTTCGCGAAGAGGATGGCGGCAGCGTCGATGGTTAGCTCGACTGTCGATTCGGATAATCTACGGCGGTGATTACTGGATAGCGAAGTTATTATAGGTGGTGACACCGATCGCTGAAACGACGGCGTTTCAGGGCTGAAGCAAAGGCTCCTCATTCCTTTTGGCGGCATCCTTCCGGCGGTAAGTTCCTTTATTTAAAAAAATATATATAAGAAACTGGAAATTCGAGCCTGAGCTTCCTCTTGTTTGGCTGCGTTTTTATAGACGTCTTAGCGAAAGACGTCGTTCATCGATTCTGACATTTTGGGTCAAACTAACATGCCTTTACGTGGTACACGTGTTCACCCAAATTACTTTTTTTTGCTAACTCCACCTAAATTACTTGACGCCCCCCATAAAACTATCCAATAAAAATAAAAAAATAGAAAAGTCTACTAAAAATAAAATATTACTTACTATTATCTTTTTTAATAGTACTTACTATTATCTTAAATACTAACAAGCATTCAATAAAATGCATTCTAAGATTATTAAAAATAAAATATATTTTTTATAACCATCAATATTTAAGTTATATCGACAAATTCAAATTAAATATTATAAATATTTATTATAAGTTAATCCTTTAAATTTATTAGCTTTTATTCACAACGTTAAATTGTAAGATTTGTAATTATTTAAAAATTTAAACATTTTATCTCATTAGACCAACTAGTAATTAGTAAGGTAAAGTACATGTTTTAACATTTCAGTTATTTATGTATACATTTTTTTTATAATCATCGAATAATCTATACTTTGATTTGATGAAAATATTGTATTTTATAAAGAAAATTATTTTTAAAATTAGAATATTGAACTAATTTAACATATATTATATTCGTTAATTGTATTTTAGATTATGACCATGTTTAGTAAATAGCGCTTTAAGTCAAAACTAGAGGTTAGCGCTTATATTAGAGGTTAGATCGGTCAAATATGTTATTTTAGATGTTTGGTGAATAGCGGATTAAAATAGAAAATTAATATATAGATCCTTCAAAAATGACTAGTAATGTTATATTAAAAATACTTTTTTATAATCTAATTAATATACAAAATATCGATAACTAATAAACTATTTAGACAAGTAATGAATATAATCATGTCTTTATATGTTATTTTGGTTGTTTAAATAATCAAACATCTATTAATTATCAGTTAATTTTACTACACTTTTATACAATTAGCTAGTATAACCCGCTAGTCAAATCAACTAATGCAATCAATTATCAATTAATATAATTCACTATCAACTATCCGCTAATTATTAAACATAGCTTATAATTATTTTATAAAGATGCTATTTTTATTACAGAAATGTAACTTGATAAATAACTAATGATTCTAAGCAAACAAGTTGACCACTTAAATTCTAAAAGACCAATATCAAGTTGACGGAAGCTAAGCTCCGACGGTTTTAAGACATTTGAGACTAAAATCTATAGATATAACATTTTTATCACATTCAAATAAATTATTAATTGAAACCAAAGAATGATATCAATAAAAAAATGTTGTTGTTGTTTTAGAATACTTTAGTTTAAATATTTTTGTTTGTAAGATGTACATAGATTTTATTATTTTTTAAATTAAACATATATTATGAGACTATATTAAAAACACTCAAAAATATTTTTTAAAAAAATTTAAGTATTTCTATATCAATTTATTGTCTGTATTTAAAAAAATCACGAACTTTTAATTTGTCATCAAATAAATCTTTATATAGATATAAATATAAATCAAAATTTCATTTCAAATAAAAAACATTTGAATAGAAATTAATAATAGTTTTTTTGTTGCCTTCCAGGTTTCCATGACTTTGCCCGACTAATTCGGATTGTCAATTGATCCTCTTTGCACACTTGACTTTGGTGAGTGAGTCTTTCCGTGGGAATTTTCTGCATACAAAAAGCTTTAAATTCAAGGCATACTTAAGTGATATCAAGCTACTTACAACTTGGACCAATCTCGTTGATAAATATCTTATTTAATATAATAAAAGTATAAAGTTTGTTGGAAGGGTCGGCCATATAGTGGACCACTACAATACTTGATCTTAGTTAGTAAACTAATGAATTGAATGCAATGGCTATAAAAAAAATATAAAGTTTGTTGTAAAATTAAAATAGTTACATGTTTTGTTATTGTCATTTATTTATTTTCATACTTTCATTAAAATTAAACTTAAAAAGTAATAAACATAAATATCTATTTTTTTATTTGAAAATATATATTTAAAAATTAACTCATTTTTTATAATAACAAAAAAATGAACTCATTTTGGTATCATGAAAGTCAAATTATTTTTTCGTTATAATTACAATTAATACATAAGTACCGTTATAATTAAAATCAATGACCATAACACACAAACAAAATTACAATTAACACTTTTGTATAATAACGATAAGAATCGTTTATTATAAAATTATAACTCATAAACATATGGACTAAAATACTAGACTTAAATTAAAACAAACATAAATATAACACATATAGTTAGATTTAAATTAAAAATAGAAATTAAAAACTTACGAATGATATTTACACGGTTTTAGCTTTGAACAAGTTGGATAAAGGCATATGCAATTTGCATATGTTTGTCAAATTTTCAACGTTTCAATTTTTTATTATACGAAATTAAAATTCTATTGAATGTGCAATTTTTTGTTCAAGCTAGGCCTAATTATAACATTGTTATTGTCTGATTACGCCTATTCTCCACTCAATGACGTGTGTGTGGATGGAAACATATATACAACCATTACGCCATCTTTAACTTATATATATATATATGGAAAATACTTTGATGCACAAGCTGTGTAAACTTTAGTTTACACAAGCCCTTTAATTTTAGGGTTTAGGGTTTAGGGTTTTAGGTTAGGGTTTAGGGGTTTAGTATGTAGGGTATATAATTTAAGGTTTATGGTTAGAATTTAGAGTTTAGGGTTTAGGGCTTAGGGTTTAGGTTTTAGGTTGCTAGGGTTTGTAATTTAGATTTTAAATTTTATAAAAGGATTGTGTAAAAAAAATTTACACAGCTTGTGTAAAAGAAATATATATAGGGTTTTATTTTGATGCACAAGCTGTGTAAATTTTTTTTACACAATCCTTTTATAAAATTTAAAATCTAAATTACAAACCCTAGCAACCTAAAACCTAAACCCTAAGCCCTAAACCCTAAACTCTAAATTCTAACCATAAACCTTAAATTATATACCCTACATACTAAACCCCTAAACCCTAACATAAAACCCTAAACCCTAAACCCTAAAATTAAAGGGCTTGTGTAAACTAAAGTTTACACAGCTTGTGCATCAAAGTATTTTCCATATATATATATGAGACACGATATGTTTACACAGTGTAAAATTCTTTAAGTTTTACATGTTTTTTGGAACGTTGGATGAGTAAAACAAATGAATGAGATTAACAGTAAATATGTGAAAGATTATCACTTGGAAAAAAGTAATGAGTTAATCTGAGTCATCCATTTCTCTCATCTAACGATCTAGAAAACATGTAAAACTTGAAGAGTTTTACATTGTGTAAGTTGATCCTAACTCTCTCTCTATATATAGAGAGAGAGATATATGATTCGTTTACCCAGTGTAAAACTCTTTTACACGTTTTTTGGACCGTTGAATGATTGAAACGAATGAATGAGATTAACAGTAAATATGTGAAGATTATCACTTGAAAAAAAAAAGTATGAAGTTAATCTGAGCCCTCCATTCCCCTCATCTAACGATCCAAATAACGTGTAAAACTTAAAAAGTTTTACATTGTGTAAGTTGATCCTAACTCTTTGCATATATAAGCTTAAATTGAATGGGCACACTTAACATCACCAAATTGGCAAATTGGTTTGGGAGCAGTCAGTCAAAGTATATAAGCGGTCGTACAACTTAAATTAATCGTAGTCTTCAAGTTTTAATTACCAACTTGAGTTGTCATTTACTTCATTAAAATGCTTGAACAGTTGAACCCATCATTTCAGTAAATAATATTTTCATTAAATTCAAGAGATTAAAAAAAACTGAGATATTTTCCTCCAATTTGCTCCCAAACATAAGGTCCTCTGTTAATCAAAACCTAAACATTTATTTGTCTATAAATATCTATCAGTGTAGTTATCGGAATTTTAGGGACAATTTTTGGTAGAACAGAATTAGGCATTTTGAGTTATTATTATTATTATTATTATTTTATGGGTTCAAAGTGCTAAATTTATTTATCAAAATAAACATATAGCTAAAAAACTTTATGATATTATTTATATAAAAAAGGTGCTATAAATTATTTAAAAATTTACATATTACTAATTACTTTTGTATCAAAATTTATGTTACGTTCATGCACTTTTTTTGTTTTCTTTATTGTTTTAGTTTTTTTTAATAAAATTTTCGTACAGTTTATCAGTCCATTTCATATTTCTTTATAATTTGTTAAATGAATCGATTCTAAATTTTTACTTAAAATTTATAATATTAGTTTTTAGTTATAAAATTAAAATTGATTTTAAACTCAGAATTTTAATTTAATTTCCGGAAGCAAATCGAGGACATAATCTAGTAAAACTAAAAACCAGACATAATAGTTCGAGTTAGTCTCAATTGTTTAGTATTTAAATTGAGTCTAGCAGTTCTTTTACCATATAAAATAATAAAATATTATAAAAACTATTTTTATTTAAATGTTGCATTATTTGTTATTAAATAGCAAATTGACTAGATCGATTCTAAACTCCTCCTCCTCCATATATGTACTTCTTTGAGACTAAAGATGCATTTAGGCATGGCGGCTTAAAAATTTAAGAAGTATTATATAATTTACTAAAATTATATTTTTAATTTAAAAATATTTAAGGGTCTTAAATTAGTGAGAAATTTGAGTACTTTCCATGAATAAAAAATAAGTATAATAAATCTAATCATGTGAACTACAATAATATTTGGTTGTTTTTATATATTTTAAGATTATATTTTGATACATAAGTTGCGTAAAAAATTTACACAACCCTTCATATTTAAGCTATAATATTTAAAACTTAAATCTCTAGCCCTAACAGCTTAAAACCTAAATTTTAAATTTTAAAGTTGAAAAGGTTGTATAATACAAGCTTGTGTATCAAAGTATTTTCTTATGTTTTATTAGTCCAAAATTATTATTTTTTTACCTTTTCTTTATAAGCATTTAATTTAACTTAATTTTATGGCTCTACATAATCGCTCACATTATAATTGTTCAAAACCGCAGGTAAAATTAAAAATAAATACTATAAAAATAAGATTAGTTCTTCTACCTATTATGACATTTTTTCTTATGTACGAGATGTTGTTCACACGAGATTAAGTGAGAAGGTTACACATTTGCAAAATAGCATAGATTTACAGTTGAATTATAACTAGAGTTTCTTGTATAGGTTGAAGATTACTTTTCTTTATTTCTTGCACATGACTGTTGTTTTTCGTAACAGTTTTTTTAATATGTTCAATATTGACTTTTTGATATTTTTTAAATTTTGACTATAATTATTTTAAATATTTTTATTAATTAAATTGAAGATTTTTAAAAAATGTTTTTTCAACAATAAATTTAAAGTAGTAATGAGTCAAAGTTTAAAAAATTTGACAAAAAATTAATATTAGACACATTAAAAGGGACAGAGAGAAATATAATCGAGTTTTGATTCATAATTAATTATCACAAAACCTTTACCTGGATAATAATATATAAATGAATGAAACAAATAATATATAGAAGTAATTTATAATATATGAATATGGTCGGGCTGGGCCCCGAGTCCTTAAACTTAAATCTGACTTGGGTCTTATCTGCGTAATGAAATTGATTGTTGGTACTATGCATGGGCCCGACCATAAACACATCAAACACTATCAATCGATGTTGTATCATTTGACGTTTACATATTGCATACATAAATGATATATTTATCTATTATAAAAAGTGATATTGTTTATATAATAATCAGTATTCAACTTATTAACCAGCTAATCTAAGAATTACTAGACATTGTTTAATAATCAGTATTCATAGGAACAATTTTTTCTCGCAAATTATTTAAAATTATTCCTTTTTTTTTTTTTACAAATTCTAATCCTACATAGAGAGGAGGGAAAGGAAAGAGAGTACTCCTAGTAAGTCTAAAACTCGTGACTTATGAGAATACGAGAGAACAAATATCAACAACTTGACCAATTGACCAAATGTACTTGCTCTAATATTATTGTATTTCTAAAATTGATTTTGATTAAACCGTATTTTAAAAACATGCAATACATGGTTGGGTAAATTTTATGATTAGTAGTTGTATTATGTATAGCAAATCAACGTATGTATTTTAATTTTGTTGTTTTTAATATTGTACGTTTAGATCTTTAAAATTGACTCTTGATTCAAACAATACATGAGAAATATGTTAAATTATAATTTGTCATTAATCCTTATATTATATGTTAATTGAAAATTTAATTTTTATTATTCAATTTGATAATTTTAAGTTATGTATTTTAATTATAATCCCAACTATTAAAGTTAGTTAATCCAACGATAAAAAAATAGTGTAAAACTTTAAAATTTTATACCGTATAGGTGAATTATACCTCTCTTTATTTTAGTTCTTTGTCATTTGGATCCTTTGCCTTTTTCTCTATTTCAGCTGCTCTTTGATCCCTACCACTTGTGTAAGCTTCAAAGAACTCCTTATTCTCCTTCTGCAATTCATTCCAAACTGTAACCAAAGCCATGTGTATATGCTTTGTTATATATTCTCATTGTGTTTAAAAGAAATTAAAGAAACTAAATTAATTAACCTGTTGAAGTAATGACTGGTTCAATATTTGCATGCTTAGACAAAGCTTCCATGCACTCTTCTTTGCTCATGTTGAAGATCAAACACTCTTCTATAAGATGGTGCACCTGCACATACATGATCACATTCGGTTGATATTATTATTGGTATAGGAACTTGAAAAATATGAGTTTGAGTGTATTAAAGTACGCGAAACATATTACTTACCATGTGGATATATGAAGCCGAAGATTCACCCATAGATCATACAAATATTAGTCCTCTAGACCTAAGAGCTTCAAGGGTTGAAACTTGGAATATATATATATAGAGAGAGAGAGTAATTGATATGAAGAATGAACCTTGGAAAATGAATGGAAAACCTTATAAAAATTGGAAAGAAATGAAAAGAGAAAGGAGGATATATAGAATCAATCAACCTAAGATCATGAGATGACCAAATTATTCAATTATTCAAGGGTTGGTTCGGATCTGGTTTGGGTCTATGTGATTTGGGTCGGAACATGTCATATCAGTGAGTTAGGTTCATTTCGAGTCTAGTCAATGGGAGATCGATCGGTTTTAGTCGGGTATTCAGGCCGGTCAGTTTTCACACCCTTATATAAAGCTTTATAAAGCCAATATATTTGGCTTTTTGGTGAGTTATGCGACAATTCACATTCTATCTTTCTTTATTTCGAGTTTTCTTCAGTTTGGGTTGTTTTCGATTTGTGTAAAATCGATTCGAGTCCATTCAATTCGTTTAAAAATTAGTTCTAGTCCATTTCGGTTCAACTAAAATTCGGGTTAGCTTCAGTTTACTTTGAGTTTCGAATCAAATTTGAATCATCATGTTCGAACAGATATCAGGTCTCGAATCGAATTTACCGGGTTTATTTGAACCCATCCAGTTCAACTTGTAAATGACTTGATCTAAAATAATCCAAATTCAAAATTACTTTTTTTAATATAAAATTCAAAATTACTTATATTTGTCTAACTTAAATTCTTGAAAATAATTTTAATTCAAATATATTTAAATACAAAATAATTTCGAATTTCAAAACTTAAAATAATGTGATCGAAACTCAATCCAATACGGATCTAGTTATTAAAGTTTGAAAATGAAAAGGTAATGTTGTTTTCAGTTGTTTATGAATGCTTGTATTCAATGTTCTTTATATGATTGTTTTTAGTATCAGAAACGGTTCAAAAATTTAAATTTTTTTGTATAACTTATTAAGATCGCAATAAGATAAAAAATATTTTAACATGATGTGTGCATTGTATATTGGTTTTTAAATAAAAATAAGTGTAACGCGACTTAAAAACATTTTTATATAACTAATTTTTTATTTTTCCTAGTAAGTTTTTGATTTAACTCATTTTTAATTTTTTTATGAAACTTCGTGCGTTCGTTATTATCACTTATATTACACTTTCTACTTTCTAGAACTACTCGTGCTTAAGACATTCACACAAGATGGTGAACGTTTAATTAGAAATTCTATTAAGTATGTTGTAGTTGCTCGACTGTGTTTATGTTCATACTTGTCAATAAGCTTATTTGAATTGATTTGATTATTTTTATGTGTTTTAGGTATTCAATTTAATCCCTTATAATTGATTTAGCTACTAACGTATTTTAAATAAAATAATTTTGTCAAAGTCGTATTCAATTGAGAATGACTTTACGTAATACCATAGATTTGGACCCATTTCTCCAAATAATTTATTGCTAGACCTAAAACACTATTTTTTTCCACATTATTTCTCTAAATAAAGTTTGAAAATGCAAAGGCCACGTTGTTTTTCATATGTTTTACTATTAAAGAGGTAGGGACAGGGTTTATGAATTGTTGTATTCAGTGCTTTTATCAGTTCATATTTTAGGGCAATGAAGCAAGATGGTTGGGGGGAGGGGGGGGGGGGGGGGGGTAATGGGTTCCATTTACATTTAAAAATAATTATTAAAGTTTAAATAGTCACGTTCGAACTAAAAATGCTACCTTATAACTGAATTATAATATTAAATTATTACAAAAAATAATTATAAAATCATGAATATATAATTGAGTTAGAGTCATAAATAAAATAAAATTTATACCGTAGCTAAACATAAAAAGTCGAAATTTAAATTTATACCATCTAAATTTGTATAAATGTTTGAAATAATGGCAGTGCAAGTATCATCAAAATCTGGCCAAACATGGAAACCCCGCCTTTAGGTTTTAGCCAAAGTGACCGTCATATGCTTCACAACATATTAATCAGGAGCGTAACATAGGGTTTAAGGAGGATTAGACAAACATGAAAACTTCACATTATCGAGCTTAATCAAAATTCATTGTGATGCTGCTTTCGATTCACACTTAGAGATAATCTTAACAGCGGCTATTGCACAGGATTGCTCAGGTTCGTTTACCCAAGAAATATCTAAATCCTTTGTTGCTTCATCCGCTGCAGTAGCGGAAGCTTTAGCCATCAGATTGTGTACTTCTCTGGCCCAAAGGAATGGTTTCGGCAACATCATCGTCGAAGCCGATTGTAAAGCCGTGATCAACAGGCTTAATGAAGGATCCAAGTCCGATTGGGCCACAACAGTCGTGGAAGAGGACATTAGTTTTCTATTTAGATCCTTCATTTCTTGTAGCTTTTGTTTTGTTCCTCGTTCATGTAATCAGGCTGCCGACCGGTTAGCCAAGTATGCTAAAAACTTTCTGGGTCAAACTCTGTGGGGACCTGACTCCTCCCCATCACATCTTCTGTTTTCGTGATTTTTGTGGAATGATGTTAGGGTTTGTTCTACATTAACTTACTTTTTTTCATTAGGAACATGATAGAATTTTTTAGAAAAAAAAAGTAAAATTATCTTTATAACTGCTTTAAAATTTGTAAAATATTCGTTTGACCTCCCTCAAAAATTTTAATTTTATTTTGGTCTCCTTCATAAATTTTTAGTTTTTTTTTTAAATTTTATTTTGATCCCTTTATAAATTTTTAGTTACGCCCCTGATATCAAAAGAAACGTTGAGAAATAAAACACTAAAGGTATCTTTCTTCTTAACGGTGTAATTTGTTTGCAGTTGCAGGTGGGCTTGCTTGTACTCGGTGTTACACTTGTGATGTGTCAACAAACATATAAAATTATCTCGAGTATGCGTGGTTCGACTCGGTTCGATTTGTTAAGGGCTCGAATTGAACTTATTTGAACCAAATTTTAAACAAATTTTAATAGAATCGAACTAAAATAGTCTTCGAACAAGTCGGGCTCATTATCCCCAAATCGTGGTGCCAATTCCTAAAAATATCCAATCAAGCCCCTTCTTAAAAGCCTCACAAAGAAGCCCTAAACCCTCTTTTCATCTTCCTCTAAAACCCTCAGTCATCCCTTTTTCCCTGGGCCAGAAACGAAGAAAACGAGAACGATGAGCTCCTTCGGCAACACCAACAACTTCGACAACCTGCTGCTTCAAACCCTGATGGGAAGACTCCAAATCCGTCCCCCTTCCAATATAACCAATTCTTTCCTCACCCAATCCCTCGAAGACCTCCTTTTCGACGCCGCCAGCTTATCGGACTCCGATTCCGACGATACCAACAAAACCCAACTCGCCAAAGAGGAATCCAAACTTGAAAAGGAGATCATTCGGATCATCCTTTCGGGGAAAACCGACCCTTTGAAACCCAACTCCGGTCAAGCTGTTAACATCAACGACCACCACATTTGCATCACTTTTCACCAAGAGAATGGATCGGATTATCGGGTTTGGGAGTGGCATGGCCATATAATGTTGTTTGATGAAGAGAATGGGTATAGTCCTGAATACATTTATGGGAATTACTTCGAGAGGTTGCAAGGGAAGACAATTGTTAATGCTGAGAAAGAAGAGGAGGTGGAAGAGGAGGAGGAGGAGGAGAAAGTTGTGAATTTGGGATTGAGGGAGTTGATTGATGGAGGTGGCGATTCGGGTCGGGGTCGGATTCTTCATAGGAACATCAATGCCGGTTCACCAAGGTTCATATAAAAATTAAATGCTTTTCCTTTCTAGTTGTAGTAAAATTTGATGTTTTGAAATCTTTGATTCTTTTGCTTCTGGTTTTAAGCACATTTCTCACCTTTAGACTTTAGTTGTAGCTGATAGTGTATAAAGATATTGTGATCTCAACGATGCCAAATAGAAATGGCTTTTGGTCAAGTGTTAGTTTGCGAATTCATGTATTTATAACAATGCTGACAGTGAACTTGCTGCTGGTTATGGAACGGTACGAATCTCTTGCAATTGCAATGATATTGAACCTTTTTCATGCTAGTATTAAGAATGAAGGTGTCTTATATGTTTTTCATGTGTTATAATTATAGCACAAAAGTAAAATGTTTAATGACATTCATATCAGATGATAAGAAAACAATTGGATCACAAAACTGTCTTATGTTTAAGCTTTGATTAACTAAACATCTCCGTTGGATGCAAGATGTGCTAGGAAAGATGTTAAGAAACAGAGGGCCTGTTTGATGTTTTGAGATCAATTCGTTCGATTTTAGCTCTGTTTAAACCATGTATGTCAGTAATACATACTCATAGTATGTTGATAGATATCACAAAACTATGTCCATGTTCACAGTATGCATACTCGCATTCGAGTGTGAATGTTGCTATTGTTTCCCTAAACAATCTTAGGTTACTGTAATGGTCCTTGGAGAATTGTTATGTTAGCAATTTGCAATGATTGAATGTTGTATCGATTCGTTTTTTCATTTTCCATTTGAACTTGACAGGACATAGATTGGAAGTTTACACTGGCTTTCCGGGTTTCGAAAGTGGGGAAGGCTATCACTCATTGGCCGTTTCAGTTAAACATCTTTCGGTTGATACCATGCTACTACCGTGCTGATCAAAGGGGACCTTATGTTGTTCAAGCAGGGTATTGTTTTTTTATTTTATTTTTCGTTTTAAGTTGACTATCAATAGGCATAAATCTATTAGTTACAGCAATGTTTGTCGGATTTCAACATAAATGTCGAACATGGGTATGCGTCTAACACAAATATGATATCTTCATATTCATGCTCGAGTGTGTAATGGTGTTTGAGTTTTTCAAAAAAAATTAAGACAAGTTAGGGTTTGTGTTTTGTTTATCTGATTCCGGGAACTGCTCTTTTAAATTGTCTATGGCCTTGTTTGGCAATTAGCTGATAGCGGATTATATTAAATAGCCGATAGCGGATTACGTGCATGTTTGGTTTTGCGTTTGGGGTCCAAAAATCCAGATTGAACGGGAAAACATGCCTCGGTCATTGTGCCAATATGTTTGGATCTAAAAATCCAAACGTGATTATGGACCTCAAACGTGATTTTAGAAAAAGCAAGGTAGAAGTAGCTTTTGCGTTTCGTCGTGATTTTTACACTATATTTTTACACAATCGTGATTTTTAAGAAAAAAACTCACAAACATATGCATTAGTTGATAGCTGATTTGAGTAACGAATTGTATTAGCTGATTGTATAAATGTGTTTGGTGAAATTAACTGATGGCTTATTGATTATTTAAACAAGCAAAATGACATATAAGGATATGACTATATTCGATACTTGTTTGAATATTTTATTAGTTAACAATATTTTATATATTAATTAAATTATAAAAAAAATCGGTGAAAAAGGGAATACTATTGCGTGCCTCATTAAAAACCTCCATTAAGTCTAAAAAGAGGAAAACACCCGTAAGAACAAACATGAAAGCCTAAGTTACTTCCAACATGGCATCCTATTGAAGCAACGATACAACTGCATTGGAAGGATCAGTAAAATAAATAATAGCAAAAGAATTTGAAGAACACAATTTAGTTAACTCATCTGCAACCTGATTACCATCTCGACCGATATGTTGAATACACACGGTCCAAATACGATGTCGTAGGCTGGCAAGATGAACGGCCAACAAAGACGAAACACAACAATCTGAATTAAAACGAAGGCATCAAAGTGCATCCATACAATCAACCTCAAGCATAACATGATGATATTCAAGTTCTCAAGCATAGAGTAAGCCAATATAAACACCTCATAATTCTGCATCGAGAATTGAGCAGGCCCCAATGAACTTGGCGAACCCAACCAACCAAGCGCCATGACCATCACGTAGAACCCCGTCACAAGAGCGAAATCCCTTGACCACATGACGTGATCCATCCGTGTTCAATTTGACCCATCCCACATCTGGAGCCGACCAATGTCCAACCTCGTACGAAACTAGTGTCGCAGAAGGCAGTTGATGGGGCCTCGAACCAATGGCCTACAATGTCGTGTCGAGTTGTTGCTGGCTCTGCTCCAAGACCGACCAATCATCCTATACGGACCAAAAAAGACAAATGCATTGCGCTGCTTCCATAGATTCCACGCAACAACATCAGATAATAAATCCCAAGACTTAGCTGCGCAAAAATCGAAATCATTAGAGGTAATATTCACCTTAGCCCATTCTTTAGTCTCCAAGGATAAGAACTCAGAGATCCGATCCGGCTTAACCAAAAGGGATCAAACCAAGACAACACATGGGCACCGACGAAAAACATGATTGATGTCCTCAGGTACAAGACGATAAACCAGACAAAGAACAACTTGCGTGAATCAATGCCGGGAACGCTCAACATTGGTTATCAATCTGTCCGTGCAAACGAGCCAAAAGAAAATGTGAATCCTTTGTGACCCTCTATACTTATATATTAGCTTTCAAATTCTCTCAGCCGTCAATACGGCAGGCCCCATTCGAAATGCATATTTGATGGATATGTATATTAATTTATTATTTATATAATTATTTTTAATATAATTTAATTAATTATTAAATTTAAATACAAATATAAATGTGTGAGAATAAAAGAAGAAAATATATATAAATTTACAAATACAAATTATATGCAAATTTTACTTGTATTAATCATATGCTTTAAGATAATTTGTATATAAACTTTATGTATTATATATTTTTTATTCAAGTTTATGTATTATATGTTTTTTTATAGGATGTAGTATATGTTTTTGGCAGATTTAATCTATTTACTGTGATTTGATTTTTTATACAAGTTATAATGTGCAAACTATTTATAATTTTAACTCAGACAATCATATTTTTTTTAAAACATGTAAATAAAATTATTTATTGTACAAAACATGTCAAATTGTAACGTGTTATTTATAGAATCAACCAAAAAAATATAAACTCAAAATTAAAATAAATATTTGTAAAGGAAATGGAGTAGAATGAATTAAATCCGGAAAAACATACATAGAACATGGACCTTATGTTAAATTTGAAGTAAAAAAAGGAAACGTATGATTGTATGAGTTACACGTGCAGGATTATAATTAGATAAAAAAAAATACCCGCCAATATCCATGCATATATATTTAGCGGTTAATCCCTTCATTTCCTCCGCTGATCTCACCGGCCAACCGGCTTCCCTTTTCTTTCCATTAAGGGTTTCATTCTTCCCCCAAACCTGGATCGATCCGAAAACCATTAAAAGTAGAATTTTTCCTTAGGAAATTGAGGGGTTTTCGAAGTGCATAACCTCATAATATGCATTCGTTACCCTTTCAATCCATTTGTCTCCCCTTTTTACCTCCCTTCCGTGTTGCCCATCGTTCCAAACATCTTGAAAAGAGTGATCGGCGTGGAAACCTTACTTGAAATTTTAAATCAATTTTTTTACTGATTTTATCCCAATCCTTCCTTTTTTTCCCACCTTCTCGATTGTTTTGTTTTTTTTTTTTTTTTTTTTTTAAATAATCTAAGGGTTTTGCCTTACGATTAAAAGGATTTTGGTTCGATCTTGAACTGGGGGTTGTTTTTTAATTTTCGGAGTTTTTAAGGTCTTGAATTGATTGTAGCTGTCTTAACTCTTAACAAGGTATGTCCTTAATTACTTATATGAAGATATTCAGGTTGCATTAGAATTAATTTCAGTATTAGCTTATGAACTTAATGTTTAATTATCAAAGTAGTTGGATTTGATGATGCTGGCTTGTCATTGTAGTTTTTGGTATTGGAGATGGAGGTATTGAGATCTCGAGAGGTTGTCGGCCTTAGTGTCCTAAAGCAGCGCAAAGTTCGTGCTCGTTTGTATGAACAACATGAATTTGATGCGGATGATACGAGTGATGTGGAAGATGAACTTGAACATGAGTATGAAAGCAAATCTCTTCAAAAGGGCATGGGCATGGGCAAGTGTGCGTCGTTACCTTCCTTTGCATCAATTGTACCTCCTGAGGAGGATGAAGTTGGAACCGTGTTCCGGCGTATATTGTCCGCTGGTGCTTTGGAGTCACGGAACCCTTTGCCTGTAAGTAGCTATTAGTTTCTTCAACTGCTGTCCATTTGCTCGATTCGAATCTTACCTGCATTTATCCTTAAACAGACTGCCTCGGAGCTAGTGTCTGCTCTTAAAGGCAGCCGAGAGAAACGGGGTATAACTTTGAAGAAACAGAGTGTGACATGGGCCTCTGATGTTTATGACCCTCCACCAACATCATTAATGCGCATGATTAGCATAAAAAAGCAACAAAATTTGAAGAGGAGCAACAACACCGACAAAAGGAAGAATGGAAAGAAAGTGCTGAAAGTCAACAAAACCGGTGGTAAAGACATGAAAAAAGTACGCAGAAACAGCGGGAGTTCTTATAAATGGTGTAAACAACTGGTGGCTGAGCTTTGTGAAATAGAATGTTGCTTTTGCCGGTTTGATGCCAAGTCCAGTAGTAATGTTCGCCCGGTAGGAATCTAAATCCCGGAAAAAGGCAAGTAGTATTACTTCCCTTGTTAATATCCGATGAAACTGTGGACTTGAAGGAATCTGCCGTGGCCTTTTGGTCTGTGAGTAGAAAGCTTACTTGCAATGCAAGCCACTATAGTTGTTCAATGGGCATCTTTATAAAGTTTGTGGGAATGCTCTTATGAACTAGAGAGGCTCATAGCTCAATGAATAAAACATTCTGAAGCATTTAAATAAACCTTCCCTGTAACTGCAGACTCATAATTTGTACCTGACCTATGTATCTTGACACGCTTCTGGGAATATAATTCTTTAAATATATGAAATCATATGTGCTACACTATTTTACTTGATTCGAGCAATTTTCCATCTGTTTGTTCTTAGTACTTGTTTAATATTTTGATAAGTTGATCCAATTTGTCTCGAATGTCGTGTCCGAATATGTATCGGATACAAGTGTTTGGATTTTGTACTTTAATGTTATTTTTATAAGGATGGTGGGAACTTTAGTTTCCACAATCGGGTTAGTTTAGTGGCAAAGGCCAGAAGAAAATGGGCCGGGATCCCAAGGGAAATGGAGGCCCAAAATATCGTGTAAATTTCCCGCCCACTGTAGCTGGAGTGAAAATGGCGGCAAACTAGGGCAACTTCAGTTACTTTTTGGGTCCTGAATTTGCATTTTTGCTTAACTCACAATTAGTTCAATTCATATTTGCAATCTTCACTTTTTGAACGGATAATCGGCAGAAATGGATTGTAATGAGCTCGAGGAAGAGGAATTCGGATTCTCTAGAAACTATTTCCTGGCAAAAGAAGCGGGCAGTTCCGGGAATAAATCCGCTCGCAAACTCAGCGATATCAACGTAGTTGACGAACAGGTACTTTCCTCATCCCCAAAATTGAATCCCATCTCGAATGCTTTCGTTTTTTTTGTAATTTATTGTTTTAACATTGCAGGAACTCAGAGAAGCTTCAGCTAATATTGAACCAAAGCATCAGAACGACATTGCGGCTTTGATAAATAGTTACAAAAGTTTATACCCAAAATGGGTTTTTGATCTAAGGTAGTTTACAACTGTTTTTCTTTCTTGAAATTTGAATGTTGAATTAATTTTCAAATACTTATTGTGTTCCAGGTGTGGGTTTGGACTTCTTATGTATGGGTTTGGGTCGAAGAAATCGTTGATTGAAGATTTTGCTTCAACTGCTTTGACAGAGTATTCAGTTGTTGTAATTAATGGATACCTTCAATCAATCAATATAAAACAGGTGCTTTTTCTTCTGATGTTCAAATTGTTCTGTCCATGAAGATTCTTTCAGCTCTCATTTTGAATGTTTTCAATGTAGGTTATAATAGCCCTGGCTGAGATTCTAGTTGAACAGTTCAAATCAAAACGGAAAGCTCCATCGGGGAACTTTCCCAAGCTTCAACAGCCGTTTAGTTCTAGAGCTATGGATGATCTTTTAATGTTCTTAGACGGATCGGAGATGGATGAGAATGATAGTTTCATATGTGTTGTTGTTAACAATATCGATGGACCCGGGTTAAGAGATTCCGAAACCCAACAATATCTTGCACGACTTGCTTCCTGTTCTTATATCCGTGTTGTTGCCTCTATTGACCATGTTAATGCACCACTTTGTAAGTAAACTCTTGTTTCTGTTGTCAGTTAATATATAGGTTAGTGATGTTGCTCATTTTAAGTGTCGACGTCAATGCTTGTTAATGATATTGGTAGTGGATAACAACATTAGAGTTTCAACTTCTCATTGCACTGGTCTTTAAATTTGAAGTTCTATTAGAATCTTTTGTAGGCCGAAAAAGCTTTTGATAATGATGGCCATATGCTTTAATGAGAGGGAGAGAAGTCGGATAGGGTGGCAGCAGCCATTTGTTATATGGCTTTCAAATATCAAATATGTGTGTTTTTCGTAGACTCGATCAGGCAATCACGGAGAAAAAGACCTCTATTTGGCATTGTAGAGTAAAGATTTTCATGTAGTTGACTTGATTCTAATAATTTCAACTTGGCATTGATGTTAGTGTGGGACAAGAAGATGGTTCATACTCAATTTAATTGGCACTGGTATCATGTTCCGACATTTGCACCATACAAGGTTGAGGGGCTCTTTTTCCCAATGATTCTTGCACATGGCAGTAGTAACCAGAGTGCCAAAACAGCCGTGATAGTTCTACAGAGTTTGACCCCGAATGCTCAGAGTGTGTTCCGGATCCTTGCGGAATATCAACTGTCTCATCCAGATGAAGAAGGTAAAGCACTTGTTTCGAATATGGAATATCATTTCTGTCATTTTAGATCTTTCGATACTAAATTGTATTTTTTTTTTACCTTTTAGGGATGGCAATAGATAATCTGTACTCTATCTCTAGAGAGCGCTTCCTTGTGAGTAGCCAGGTTACACTGAATGCCCACTTGACCGAGTTCAAAGACCATGAGCTAGTTAAGACCAGAAGGAACCCGGATGGCCAGGATTGCTTGTATATTCCTCTCGCAAATGAAGCCCTTGAAAAGCTATTATCCGAGATAAGTTGATATAGTATCTGTTATTTTAGTCAGCGGCAACACTAACGGTAGAATGCAAGTAGGAAGTACCATGAAAGGTCGACCTTGATCCAGGTAAAATGGGATTTTCCGTAATCGAACGAAGAGACATATAATATAATGCCTCTTCAGTTTGTTGTGTCAACTAGATATTGATGCTTTTTAAAACTTGAGAGAAATCGAACTTTCATGGTATTGTCTGAATCAGAGCTACATTATTGGTTGGGACTAGCTGTGTATTATGTAGTTTAAGCGTTCCCATATTGATTCAGATTGCTTGTATGTGTGTGTGCAGCAAATTAATTATTGTCTTGATGCTACATTATTCGTGTTGTGTGTTGCAACTTGCAATCCATGACCATCTTATATGATCCTCCAATGTATTGCAAGTATAAAACTACTTAGGCTTCTACTCTTTGTAATTAAAAAAGGCTTAATAGGCAAATATGTGTCAAAATTATGCACTTTTTTCCGGGCCAAATTAAGACTTAAAGTTTTATTCTGTGACCCATTTAAGGTATGTCGTTAATTTTTTTCGTTAAAGGACACGTGTCATCTCTTGAAAATTTTAAAAATTATATTAAAAATAAATAAAATTAATAAAACAAAATAAAAATAAATTTATATCTTGAAATTTTTTCAAAATAGTCTCCAAATCCTAAACTCCCCAAATTCGACCATTTTGTTTGTTGATAACCCACACGTTGTTTGTTTGCCCCTCTTGCCGTTGTTCGTCATGAATCGTTCGAAAGAACTATTTGACAATTTCGTCGATTCGCACGGCGTCGAACGATTTTTAGCGACAAGATGGTGGGGAAAATGGTTGTGATGGTCTAACGACGATGTGGTGGGCGACGACATGACAATCGGCGGAGGAATCGAGATTTAGGTGTTATGGGCTTAGGGATTTTGAAATTTGGGGCTGTTTTGTAAAATCTGAAAAATTTAGAGATTTTTTGAAAATTAATTATTTTTATTTATTTTTAATATAATTTTAATTTTTTTGGAGGTAACACGTGACATTTAACGTTGGAAATTAACGGCGAACTTTAAATAGGTCACAGAATGAAATTTTAGGTCTTAATTTCACCCGAAAAATAGTATAGGCACCTAACTGAAAAAAGGCATAACTTGAGTACATATTTGACGGTTAAGCCATTAAGAAAAATAAAAATACAATTTTACTAATCACAATATTATCATACAAATGTTTAATTTTTTTGAACATGCTGGTGTGATACAATGGTAACATCTGTTTAACTTTTTTAGTTTTTTTTAATAAAGCACATACACTGTGTAGAATTGGTGCCCGAACTCGAATCACTTGAATGAATTATATTATCTTTTAATGCTAGGACAACAAGAAGTGAGCTAATGTTAAATTATTTTATCATTTCAATTACTACATATTTTATGTTCTGGTGGACATAATCATAAGAAAGTCATGCTTAACTACTAAAATATTGCATATTTTTTCAAATAAGTAATTAATAATCTAGCATCTTTCTTCGTAATTTCCCTTTACCTTTAGTTTTCACATAGACGAAAAAGCAACATGCAACTTGTACAAGGACGCCTTTGATTCACACGTTTTTCTTTTATTTCCATAGAATCTTAAGTGAGAAACAGCCGTAAGAAACTTCGCTTTTTTCTTACAAAAAATCTGGGGCCGTTAAAATAATGTCCAAGATCGGACGGTTCCTAGACTCCAGGGATCAGAACATTCTCGATTATTGGAAAACCTCTTTATAATGCAACCCTTTCCCTCCTTGCTCTGTCTCTCGAAACCCTAGCCGTTTCTAGCTGTTTCTCTCTTTACTTGATTCTTTTCGTCGACACACCAAAGAGTAAAAAGTAATGGCCGGTAAAGGAGAAGGTCCAGCCATCGGTATCGATCTCGGAACCACCTACTCTTGCGTTGGTGTTTGGCAACATGATCGTGTTGAGATCATCGCCAACGACCAAGGTAACAGGACCACGCCGTCTTACGTCGGTTTCACCGACTCCGAGCGTTTGATCGGTGATGCAGCCAAGAACCAGGTCGCCATGAACCCCATCAACACCGTCTTCGGTAATCCTTGACTATGTTCTCTCTTTTTTTCTATTACTATAGGTAGTAAGATTTAGCTCTGTTTTGCTCTTTGTGTGGATCTTATATTCTTATTCGATCTGGATTAGTTTTAGTTAGATCTATGCGAAGCTAGGTTTGTTTATTGAAGTGAAAAGGTATAGATCTGAACTTTACGAGTAAAGATTGCTAAGATTTACCAACAAGTGTTGTAGCTTGAGCTTAGATTTTTTTAGATCTGAAGTTCTTTCGATTTGAATCTCCATGATGCTGATGACTGTTTATTGAATGTAACTTTGACTTCTTATTAGGTTAGTCATAGTGTAGTTTTCATTTTATTTGTAGCCAGTTTAGATCTTCCTATTACATGTGATCCTTTTTTGCACCATATGCAAGTGAAAAGTAATTGCGTAGATTATATATTTTTATTGTTTTCTATTTTAAAGCTTGAATTGTTAAATATATGTTTTGGATATGCGTCTGATGAACTTAGCTACTTGGTGAGTCTAGAATCTAGTTATTTTCCTTCTTGGACGAGTATTCATTTTTATTATAGGTTGAACTTTTCTGGCTAACCTTTTGTGTTGTATTTTTATCATTTGAATTTGATTTGGGTGAATTAATGCGTTTTTTTGCTTTACAGATGCAAAGAGGTTGATTGGACGTAGATTCAGTGATGCATCTGTTCAGAGTGATATGAAATTGTGGCCATTCAAGGTCATTCCTGGACCTGGTGACAAGCCAATGATTGTTGTTACTTACAAGGGTGAAGAGAAGCAATTTGCCGCGGAGGAGATCTCTTCAATGGTACTTATAAAGATGCGTGAAATTGCTGAGGCTTACCTTGGGTCTACAATTAAGAATGCTGTGGTTACTGTCCCTGCTTACTTCAACGACTCTCAGCGTCAAGCAACAAAGGATGCTGGTGTCATTGCTGGTCTTAATGTCATGCGTATTATCAATGAACCCACAGCTGCTGCCATTGCTTATGGTCTTGACAAAAAAGCTACCAGTGTCGGCGAAAAGAATGTCTTGATCTTTGATCTTGGTGGTGGTACTTTTGATGTCTCTCTTCTAACCATTGAAGAGGGTATCTTTGAAGTGAAAGCCACTGCTGGGGATACTCACCTTGGAGGTGAAGATTTTGATAACAGAATGGTGAACCACTTTGTCCAGGAGTTTAAGAGAAAGAACAAGAAAGACATTAGTGGTAACCCCAGAGCTCTTAGGAGGTTGAGGACTTCTTGTGAGAGGGCAAAGAGAACCCTGTCATCCACTGCCCAAACCACTATTGAGATTGACTCCTTGTACGAGGGTATTGACTTCTACTCAACCATTACCCGTGCCAGATTTGAGGAACTTAACATGGATCTATTCAGAAAGTGTATGGAACCAGTTGAGAAATGTTTGAGGGATGCCAAGATGGACAAGAGCACCGTCCATGATGTTGTTCTTGTTGGTGGTTCCACTAGAATTCCAAAGGTTCAGCAGCTTTTGCAGGATTTCTTCAATGGAAAGGAGCTCTGCAAGAGCATCAATCCTGATGAGGCTGTTGCCTATGGTGCTGCTGTCCAAGCTGCCATATTGAGTGGTGAAGGTAATGAGAAGGTGCAGGATCTTTTGCTCTTGGATGTCACCCCCTTGTCTCTTGGTTTGGAAACTGCTGGTGGTGTGATGACTGTTTTGATTCCGAGGAACACCACCATCCCGACCAAGAAAGAACAGGTCTTCTCTACGTACTCCGACAACCAGCCTGGTGTGTTGATCCAGGTCTATGAAGGTGAGAGAACAAGGACCAGAGACAACAACTTGCTTGGTAAATTTGAGCTCTCTGGCATCCCTCCAGCTCCCAGGGGTGTTCCACAGATCACAGTGTGCTTTGACATCGATTCCAATGGTATCTTGAATGTGTCTGCGGAGGATAAAACCACTGGACAAAAGAACAAAATCACCATTACTAATGACAAGGGCAGACTCTCAAAGGAGGAAATTGAGAAGATGGTTCAGGAGGCAGAGAAGTACAAATCAGAAGATGAAGAGCACAAGAAGAAGGTGGAGGCAAAGAATGCGTTGGAAAACTATGCATACAACATGAGGAACACAGTGAAGGATGAGAAGATTGGTGCCAAGCTTTCAGGAGAAGATAAGAAGAAGATTGAAGATGCAATTGATCAGGCCATCACATGGCTGGACAGCAACCAACTCGCCGAGGCTGATGAATTTGAAGACAAGATGAAGGAGTTGGAGAGCATCTGCAACCCCATCATTGCTAAGATGTACCAGGGTGCTGGCGGTGACATGGGTGGTGGCATGGATGATGATGTCCCAGCTGGTGGAAGTGGTGCCGGCCCTAAGATTGAGGAAGTCGACTAAGAATCTTCTTTGATCATCTCTCATCTGCTTATCTGTTGTTTGTTCTGTCTTTTTTTAATCGGATTTAAGTTTCTCTTTGGGTACACACTCTATCCGGAGATAGTTTTATGATCTTAAGCATCGTGTTATTGTTGTTTTCAAAGCAGTTTCCCTTGAACTTTGTTATCAAGTTTTTTTTTTAATCAAGTTTTTAGTATTTGATGTCAGTTGTCCGTTGGATATGTTTAGCTTTGGTTAAAAATGTCCATAATTTTCCAGCTTTAGTAATTGGTAGGTGGTAGGTATGCTTCAAAGTCTTTGTACCTATTTTCACTCTTCTTTTTTCTTTTTGGACGCTAATGACTAGAAATGGAGTTATTCATCTAATCCCACCATGTCTCACTACATTTTGTATTTTGGTGGATTGCTTAAAAATCGGGTTATAAATGGCGTCTAATGCAAACCTATTACTTAACTTTCACTTCAAGCCACTAAATTTGGTTTAGCTTGATTAATGATTTGTGAAACAAATTCCTTAAGTAACAGTTTTATTGAATAAATAATGAATACTTATAAGATGCTTCAATTAATTCATCTTTCAAACAGAGTTGTTTTAATAAATACAAATAAATTATAAATTTATTTATTCAAAATTAAATTGGAGAAACTTACACATATAACATGGAGTAATAATACATAGCCGAAATTTCAAATAAAATTCCAATGGATATTAGTATTTGGGTTTCCCTCTCCAACTCCAAGCACAGCACAAACTGCAAAATACCCTTTTCCTTCAACAGAAACCACTGGCGCCGACACCAAATCCATTTCAACTTTCTCATGAACACATCCTAAAATTTAGCTCTCCTGTCCGGAAAAAAATAAAAGATTGAATCAATGAAAAGAGCTCAGTTTCCTTATTCGGCAGATCGATCATGGCTTTTGTTGCCAGTACTCATAATCTCAATCATTTCACTCACCTTCCTCCTCACGTTAACCTCTAACCAAACTAAACCCACTTCTTCCGAATCCGATTTCTCCTTTCACCGCCCCAAATTCACCTGGGATTACGACATTTTACCCAAGTTACCCAGATTTGCTTACTTGATATCGGGGACGAAAGGGGATGGGCCACGCGTCAAGAGGTTGTTGCAGGCGGTTTATCATCCCAGGAATTACTATTTGCTCCACCTCGATCTACAAGCTTCGGATTCGGAGCGCTTAGATTTGGCTAAGTATGTGAAATCGGAGAGGGTGATTAGGGAGTTTGGGAATGTGATGGTGATTGGAAAGGCTAATTTGGTGACTTATAAAGGCCCTACTATCATTGCTACCACGCTTCACGCGGTGGCCATTTTGTTGAAGCAAGCTAATGATTGGGATTGGTTCGTCAACCTTAGCGCATCTGATTATCCCCTCATGACTCAAGATGGTAAGAAGTAAGATTTGATTTTTGTTATTTTCTGAGTTGGAAAATGTTGGATTTTTGTGATTTTGCTGCCATTGGATGAAATTTTTGTGATTGGGTTATAGGTAATTTGGATATATGCATAGGGAAATACAGATATTGGGCGGGTGATGTTAGATTCAATTCAGTTAAGCTTCGGACCAATAGTTCAGAGTTGAATGAACAGAAATGAGTTTATAGTATTGTATTGTTCTTGATATTTATAGTAATAAGTAGGATTTTGATGTTGTTAATGGAATTTTAGCAACGGTTGATGGCGATAGAGCATGAAACCATGGTGCACTTGGTATAATTATAATGATAACTCAACATTTGGGAGCTTGGCCTGGGATGTACAAACACTGTTATGGTATATGTTTGGTGATAATGTTTGCCTGAAATGGTTGTCTCCTGCTGTAAATTAGCAATCATTTCCATATGCAATTGCATTTGCAGCAACTCTTGATTTTGCACTATCTTGGAGAAAAATTATATAACATTGAGAATTTGATAGGCCTAGTCATGTTCCAGTAGTCCTGCTGCTGATTTCTTCTTGTTTTTTGTTTCAGATATTGTGCACATCTTTTCATACTTGCCTAGGGATCTCAACTTCCTTGAGCACACGAGTAGCATTGGCTGGAAAGAGTGAGAAGCCAATTCATGTTGTCCCGCTTCCTATATGGTGTGGTCGTCTATATGGCGTTCTTTGAATGCAACTTTATTTCGTGTTTGCAGATACCAAAGAGCAAGACCAATCATTATAGATCCAGGCTTATATCATTTGAAGAAATCCGGTATATTTTGGGCGAAGGAGAAAAGATCATTGCCTGCTTCATTCAAGTTATTCATGGGTAACACTTTTTTGATATCTCATCGTTCTCTCTAAATTATTTGTTAGACAGTTCTTGAATAAGTTGACACTTATTAAATGAGTCTATAGAATCCTGCTGGTGGCTGCTGCTGCATATGGTTTTCATTCGATTTAAGTTGACGTAGATACGGTAAATGAACGATTATTAGAGAAAAATTTGAGATTCTCATATTTTAGCTTTGCCGTTGAAGATTGGTATCTGGTTTTCATTAGGCCATCTTAATATAACAAGAAAAAGTGTGGAATAGTTTTAGAACTGTTAGTTAGACATGTTCTTTAGACTGTTTCGGGATCCTTATGCAACATTGCATATCACCATAAGCTTCTGATGGAAGTAACTCACAGTTTTTAAGTTTTGTTTTGCTATTCATTATACTTTGATCAGTCGAAAATTTGATTGGTGTGCTTTGAAAGTATCATCTTGTGTATGAATGAATCTTTACCCCATGTTATATCCTGGATTTTTTATATTCATTTCTAGGATCTGAATGGGTGGTGCTGACAAAATCGTTTCTCGAATTCTGTGTTTGGGGATGGGATAATCTTCCTCGCACGCTGCTTATGTACTACACAAATTTCCCGTCGTCTCAGGAAGGATACTTCCACACCGTAGTCTGCAATCACAAAGACTACCAGAACACAACTATAAATCATGACTTGCATTTTATAAGATGGGATAATCCTCCAAAGCAGAGTCCTATGACACTAACATTGGAACATTTCAACGACATGGTTCGTAGCGGAGCGCCTTTTGCTCGGAAATTCGCCAAGGATGATGATTCAACCCTCGATAAGATCGACAAGGAACTGTTGAGGAGATCTAATGGTCAGTTTACCCCAGGGGGTTGGTGTGTTGGTGGTTCGGTTCCAGGTAAAGATCCTTGTGTAGTTTATGGGAATCCAAATGCAGTTAAACCTACTGTAAGTTCAAAGAGGCTTGAGAAACTATTGGTACAACTTCTTGATCCTGAAAATTTCAGATCAAAACAGTGTAAATAGGTTTTTCATGTAATGTTTAATGTCTTGAGATCATCATTCGATATTCAATTTTCATGTTTATTCATTTTATTTGTTTAAAACATCAATTAAGAACACATGATTCTACTTGGCATAGGATGTTTCTAAACTATGACTCAAATTCTAAATAGATTCCAAACTTAAAAAATGTTATAATGGAGTCATTTGATATATTGTTCCAATCAAGTCTTTCATCAGTTTAGCCTTTAGCTTCTTAGCTTGAGAGTTAAATGTCAACTTAAATTTGACTTTGAACAAATATAAGACACCTAGATAAAATCCAAAGAACTATGCATTTAGTGCATGGAAATATAATTCATTAAAAGAAGAAATAACTTTATTAAATTTTAATGACTCAATCCATCATTTATATATAGATTCAAATTGTTCGTGTAATAAGTGCACACACCTGAGCAAACGTTGATGGTTGGTTGGTCAGAGCTGCTCACCTGCTTCCTTCTCCTTCTCCTTTAAGTCTCGAGTTCAAGATCTATTAAGAGTATTTTTCCCCTAGAGTTTACTCCTCCCCCTCTAGGTTAAAAGTTGATTCATGTACTCTAAATATGCTTTATGACCAATTTGAATTGATATTTAAAATTCAAGTAAAATTCTGGACCGACAAAATGACCTGAATGAAATGATATTGATAGTTTAAGATTTAATCAAAATGTTTTTAAGTTTAAGGATTAATTCAGAATTTGGACATAGTTTGAGGATGTACTGTACAATTAACTTAAGAAAAAGTACAAATATATATTGCGAAAGTTTTTTTTTTTGATCAAGAGAACTTTCATATCATAGCAAATTAGGAAAACAACAGTTGAGAGGGGAAGACTACAGGGTTCCAAACAACTTGGTCCTGTTCAGTCTTCGCGAACTTGGCAAGCCAGTCAGCTGCCTGGTTACAAGATCGACACACAAATGAAAAGCAACAAGACTCAAACAAATTGACCGATCCCTTAATATTTTCTTCAATGACTGAAGTGACCCAATCCGAACACTCTCCCGTGCGCAGCCTATTAATGTGACACGTGGTCCTGAATTAGGCTAATTAGTAAACACAGATAAAAGTAAGGGGTATTTCAGAAATTTTGAAAAAGTCTTTTTCTAGACGGCAGATCTATTCATGGGAAAAATAATATTTAGCGGGAACACGATTCGTTTCTGTTCCTTTCAAAAGCTCCACGTTTATTTTTTAGGGTTTTTCTCTGCTTTTAATCTTCATTCACTGATTACTCCTCAGGTTCGTATCTTTCGTTATTTCGATTTCCTTTAATTTTTTTAATTAAGTTTTAATTTTTGATATATATGTATACAATGTTAGGGTTGTTTTAGGTTGAAGTAATGTGAATAAGTATTATATGGGTAATTTTAATTTCACAAAATTTGCTTGATGTTAATCTAGAGAATCTAAAAATTTGCAAGGTTTCATCATTGGCATATAGCCATAGACTGAGTTAAAAATGTGAGCATTGGATTCTGAAATATTACAATCAGAATGTCAGCACAAAGTTGTTGTTTTTAGCCGATTCTTGATTTGATTGATTTGTATTTGCTTTGATAATTCTGGATTAGATTTGTTTTGTGGTAACAATTAGTGAGTGAATATGATGGAGGACATGCATTTAGAAGATAGTACTTATGGTGATCAGAGTCCTGTTGCTACTCCAACAAATGTTTCAACTTCTCATAGGATGAATCAATCAGCAGCCAAGCAAAAGAATGTGACTGCTGGTCTTGTTGAAGGGTGATGTACATTTTAATTATTTTTCTTGCTTTCTCTCGTTTTAATCGGTTTTTGTTATATCTGTTTTAGTAACTATATATGTAAGAACTTGAGCCAGTGAGTGATATTCTATTTCTTATGCTTATTTTCCTTCTAAATCATCAGTACACCGAAGAAGAAGGTATCAAGAATGCCTGGTGGGGGGCTGCGCCAGTTCAGTGTCATGGGTTAGTGATTTTTATATATTTAGTTGAATTTAATCTATTTTCCTTGATATTTTTAAATATATCTCAGATTCTTTATACGTTCCTTGATAAATATAAGAAATCTTGGTATTTTACCTTTTGCTTCTCTCAAATTAGTTTTAGAGGTCAATTTGTGAACGTCATTAATTTTTGCTGGAACCACTGATGGCTTATTTTGGATTCCATGTTCGTCTTGATTGACTTGAACGATTTTTATCAGTTTGCAAGAAGTTGGAGAGTAAGGGGAGTACCACATATGCTGAGGTATGTTTGTGTTCTAATATTTGTTTAGGTGAATAAGTTTGTATGACCTCAGAAGGAAGACATGAGGTAAATTTATTTTAATTTTTGCTAGTATATGTTTTCTCTTCAAGTTTATTGCCCGAGTAGCTTCGATATTTGCCTTGTGAATGTGAATGATATAACTACTCAAATGAGAATTTTGTTTGAGTGTAAGAAGCTATATATATGCTTACAAAGTTACAATTATGTGTCCCAAGTACATGGTAACTTGATTACCATAGCTTTCTTATAATCATGAATATATTTGGTTCCATGTTGCATTGTTAAAACTGGAATTACATCTTTCAAGTAATATATCACTCTAGAAATTGTTATAATGCTCTAGAATAGTGGAGTATGCAGCCTTACCAGTTTCTTGGCTGAGAGATGTTTTCCATTTTTAGAGTATCTCATGTTGTATCTTTCCTAAACCAAGCATGAATATCACGAGTTGAGTTGTTTATGACTTTCAGGTTGCAGACGAAATTATAGAAGATTTCACCACCGCTCAGATTAATACAGCAGGATCTATGGATGAGGTTTAGTTCCTATGAATTTTAAGTTCTTATTCTTTAATCATCTGATGCTCGCCTCTTAAATGTATTGCAAAAACAAATGAGCATTTTGGGATATTCAGTTCCATGAGAAGAATGTTCGGCGGCGTGTGTATGATGCATTAAATGTACTTATGGCAATGGATATCATTACGAGGGAGAAGAAAGAAATCAGGTGGAAGGGACTTTCTCCTACACAAACGAAGGATTTCGAGGAACTCAAGGTTGATAATCTTCTGAGCTATTGAATGTAACAACATTTTTTGATAGAACTTACACATGTCACCATGGACACGTGAATTCACGGGAGGAAGATTATTCTACAAATCAGACGGTATTGACTGTTTTCTTAATGCCTGTAGGCAATGCATGCTCAACTAATGACAAGGGTCTCACGGAAAGCAGCTTATTTGAAAGATTTAGAAGAACAGGTAAGTTTTTTGCAGACAACATGTTGGTATTATAGAAGACCTGCTTGTGCTCTAGTGTTAGAGAGGGGGAAAAACAGAACTATACACATGACTCGTTAGCCATTTACCACAGTTTATAAATGAATTTTTCCCCTCTCATTGTGGTTTGCTCTTCAAAGTGGGTTTATCAGCTACATCTCATGCCTAAAACGTCTATGA
Source organism: Hibiscus tridactylites (assembly GCA_958450335.1). Lineage (NCBI taxonomy): Eukaryota > Viridiplantae > Streptophyta > Magnoliopsida > Malvales > Malvaceae > Hibiscus > Hibiscus tridactylites. Next base: position 142,619 of record OY288266.1, on the reverse strand, counting down.
AAAAATCGAAAAGATTGCAGGTCTCGAGAACATAATCAGACTGAACCAGCAGATGCCCAAAAACAATACAGCTCCTAAAGAAGGATTTACCTTGCCATTTATATTGGTTCAAGTATGAGTATTTCTATCTTTGCAACTGGTATACAGTTCTTGTATCTTTGTTTACTTTAAAAATAACGCTCTGCTTTGGTTTGTGTATATGTGTTGAGAGAATTTGTTTTCAGGCTTGTTATTAATTTCAGCCCTACTCATTTAATTTCTCCTCCATTTACAGACTAGCCCACATGCCACTGTTGAGATTGAGATTTCTGAGGATATGCAACTGGTACACCTAGACTTTAACAGGCAAGTATATTTCATTGTACCATGGAAAATATATAACATTTTTTTTATAATTATGATTTTTACCATGGTAGTCTCATCTTTTCTTATTGTTTCATCTTTTTGGCAGTACACCATTTCACTTGCATGATGATGCTTATGTTCTGAAGTTAATGCATTACTACCAACAACCCGAAGGTAGAAATCTCTCGCAGAGTTCTTCAATTCATTCATCTTCAAGCTCTTGCAAAGCATCGGGAGTGGGCAAACCATTTCACTGGGATTCGGAAACAGACACTGTGAAACACAGTACATCAGAAAGATGAAGAGAATCACTATAGCCCCTAACGAACACATGTAAAACTAAATCTTTGGTACTTGTACATTGATTGTTATTTCATTGAAGAAAGCAAGCATGGAATTATTTTGCATCTCTTATGAGATCTCGATATGTTTTTCAACATTGGAATGAGTGGGGAGGCTTGGGGGGGTGTTTTTGTTATTTGAGGACTTGGGGGATGAAATACTGAAAATTGAGTAAAAAATGTCAAATGGTAGGAAGTTGTGTTAAACTGCTAGTGCTGCAGGTTAAGTCTCCCACCCCATTGGACCTGAAATCTAGAATTAATTAATATTATTTTTGAATTTATAAAACACTTTATCTATTTGAACTGCTTAAATAATGTTTTTTTAATTAATTGGAATGTTTGATAGTTTGCAACCAATTGATAATCTAAACTATAATTTAAAGATATTTAGTGCAATTAATCTTTACATGTACATGATATAATCTTATAGTCTTTTATTTGATCCAATTTAAAATGATAAGACTCGTCCTGTATTGAGCATTTAGATTACAGTAATCTTGAAAGATGATAAATGATTTAGTGAAGAAGCCTTGGATACAAACATGAAAGCAATAAAGGAACTCCATCCCTGTTGCCATCAGATTTCCGACCATCTCCTGCACTTGATTCAATCTCCGGGTCCTGGTTGGATGATTCCTTGTGCAAATGTTGGGGCTTTCTAGTTGAAGAAAGTGAGATTTGATGTTGGTGTCCACTGCATCAGTGCTTAGTCTGGAACATAAGGAGAAAAACCAGGTTGTAGTTCTAGTTCTACTTCTGGGTTTCTTCTGCTCTCTCCAGGTTTGTGTTGTTCTTCTCCTTGACAGCTCTAGAAAGCTGGAAACCCCCAGGAGGCTTCCCAGCGTCATGCTCTCGTCAGCTCACCTGGGTATCAAGATCTGAAGAAGAAATGCAGGAGGAGCCGGGGGAAGAAGCAGTGATCAAAGTGGAGAATGAAACTCTAGCAGCAGCAGCATTCAATGGGTGGAGGCCTAGAGGCCACCCTTGTTCCTGCATTTAACACCACAAGAATGGAACTCTCTTTCAAGGAATTAGAACAAGTAGGAAGGAAGTAGGTTATGAAATGCTGTATTTAATGATAATCCAAAGGGTAAAGCCAAAGAACAAGTTTGAAACTCAAAACCAATGATACCAGCAGAGGGAGGAATAATATTTGTCCCGGGGCAAGAGAAAGGACAACATTCTACTGCAAAGCCTACATACCAGGCCTTTCCTACATTGCCAAAATACCCCCAAGGAATTTATCACACATTCCTTAACCTTTGAGGGAGCTTGAGGTCATTTCCGAGAATTACTTTAAAAATACGAGGAAAAAGATACCATACCGTTAGCAAAGGAGAAAAAAAGCTGAAAAATGGTTGTGCTTTGGTGAACACTGAACATGAACCTACTATAAGGTTAGTCCTTTTCATTTGAGGTGTTAATGTTCAACATCACACACCATTATATAATATGATAACGCAAAAACCTAGTATGTTTAGGATATTATAGATATATAATTGGGATAATTTATAGTTATTAAACTTATTTAATTGACAATATATAATTAATAAATTTTTCTTAACGCAAAAACCTAGTATGTTTAGGATACCATTTTATTGTTTTTCAACCGCCTAGCAAATCATCACAATGTTTATGTTTTTTATTTTATAACAATTGATAGACTGATAATCGACATGTATCTTGATTTAAATAATAATTACTTTAGACATAATCTACATCTAAACATATAAGTTTAAATTAAAAATTGTACACAAGACACTTAATCCAACACCTCAGCCGTGGGAGCTAAACTGAGAAACACATAGATATAGACAGTTAAGTTAGTTGGTATGGTTTGATTGGCATGTAATAAAGGAAAGAAACATCCAAAAGTAGAAAACTAATAAAGAGGAGGAAATTTAATTAAGGACCAGACAAAACTCATTAACTTCCCCCGGCATTCATGCTTCATTTCTTTCAATCCCTTCCTTTTTTTTATTTTCCTTCCCTAATTCCATTTTCCATTTTCCTTCCACCCAAACATGCAAACACAAGTTCTTCCCCCCTCCCCCTCTTATTGATTTCCTAAACCATGGGTGATGGTCAAATCAAATACTTCTTTCTTTAGCATGTGCTTTCCTCTCCGAAAGGTATTGTTTTACTTTTATGTCATAATTGGATGAGTTTTGTTTGGCTGGCTGGAAAAACCCAGGATTTTCTACCTCTGTTGTTGAAGCAGGTGAGAAAAGGGAAATTAAATCAACGGAAAAACATGCGAAGCAACAGCTCCAACATGTCAATCCCGCAAGGGCAACATCATCCCAGTTGCATGTGGGGTATTTTTCATGTACTCAAATACCATCGTTGGAATCGGCGTTTTATCAAGAAGAGAATTTCAAGCAAGAAGCAAGATGCAGCAGGTAAGCCCGAATCATATAGGATTTTTTACATATTCCACAATTTATACATGGTTTCATATCACATTCACAGGGGCTGAAGAATCAAATAAAAATGCTGATGATTCTTCAAAACATAAGAAAGCTGAAGCACCAGACTCTAACTCTAAGGTGAGTTGATGTAATCCATCCGACGAATTCGGTTTCGAGTGCAAATGTTGAATATAAGTACAGGAATATGTAGTTGTATCTACCTAAACACGTGCAGGTTGAAGGAAAGAAGAAATCGGGCGGTGTAGGATGTAAAGGCTCGGTGACATCTCGATTGAAGGCACTTATAACTGACAAGGGCAAAGGCAACCATCAGAGAAGTTCGACATACCCCATACGATCGAAATCGGATCCAGATAATCAAGTTGAACATCTCCCAGACATGGAACAAACTCATGGGAGTCGACCAAGAGCCAACAAGAACAAAGGTATCTGCAATGAAAGCTGTGCCGAGGAGGAATGTGCTAGCAGCGAGGAAAATTATGAATACTGCAGTCCTTGGACCTGTTGGGGCAAAGAAAAAGTTGATGCCAACACCAAAACTTTGCTGGAGAGTGCCATTTTATCGGAAGAACTTGATGTGAGAAAGAAAGCTGTACATGAATATAATAATGATAGAGATGGTCCAGGACATGAATCAAAGTATTTAATGGATGCTTTGGATATAATCAAGATGAACCAAGGGTTTTTGTTGACGGTTTTGCAGGATCCGGACTCACCTTTGGCTCACCATTTCCATAAACAACTAGCTATGGATGCTAAAATGGGGAGGTCACAGTGTGAGAGCTTCCCTTCAACTGGTTCAACCAGCAGGGGAAACCAGAGCCCTGATGGAACCTGCTTCGATGCTAAAGGAAAGGAGGTCGATGTTAGTTCTAATGGAGGTGATTACGAGTCTGCAGAAGATTTCTGCAGGAAATCCATGCCGATGATAGCCAAAGATCATAGGGGTGAGGGTATTCATTTTCTAAACCAAGCACAGGCCAAACTCGCCGACCTGTCGTCTTCACCTACTTCATCCCACGATCTGAATCGATCCGAAATGGCGAGAAAGAGATTCAAGTGTCTTAGCGAGAATCTAAAATATGTAATTGAGGAGAGAACCAAAGAGAGGCATAGGATTGCCATGGATGCTGTCCTTCACAAAATACCTCACCAGAAAGGTTTTTCAAAGGACTTGTCACCAGACATTGTGGATCATGCCAAGGACCCTGCAAGGACGAGAAAGCTTTTGTCTTCGCGTTCGGCCCGCGAGCAAAAAACATCTTTCTATGAGTCTATGGATAGATATGCACAACTGTATGAACATAGTTGCAGTAAAGAATCTAAAGAAGAAAGTATCTCCAAGGCTATACGAGGAAGACGGGACGAACCATTCGAATCGCGTCGAAGTAGGAAAAAAACCATGAGAAGAATCCTTTCATCTCCTGAGCTATATTCTGCTGCTTATCTCCGTGAGGCATTTCCATATCCTCCAGATATGTCCGCCCATGTTGATGAATCAGTAGCTTTGGGTTATAGTTCAGAAGTAGATAACTTCGAGGACGAAGATAATTCATTTCAACATTTTTCAGACCAGTTATCTCAAGTGAAAAAACCCGATGATGAACCGGAGAACTCGATGATCATAACCGACAATATTTCACAAAGCGAACAGGACATGCCAATTCCAAAGATGGAAGGACCAAGTTCCGAAGAAGCAACAGACACATCTGCAGAATGTTCCAAATTACAAGGTACATTAACATGCCCTATTGTTTGATTTGTTAAATGCAAAGAATACACATTCCCCGGCCTTACTAATTTATATCAACCAATATACAAGGAGAAGCGAAGGATATCCTTAAGGTGGCTGGCGGGGGCATAATTGAGTTGCAGCTGTTAGAGGATTTAAAGAAGGATCTAGAGGCAATCGAGAAACAGGAATTCAGATACGTGAAAGATGTGCTTGAACTAGCAGGATTCAGTGGGGACGAAGCACTGGGTGCATGGCACGCAGAGAAGGAGCCATTGGATCCCATGATGTACGAGGAAATAAGAGGGTGCGCCATCTGTGATCCCAATTGTTCAACGGAAGGAGAAGAAGTGAGTTACTGTAATCACCCGCTTTTGTTTGCACTAATCAACGAGGTACTACTAGATGTTTACGAAAGATCCCACAGTTACTACCCCAGAGCTTTATCTCATTTATGCCACCTTAGTCCGATGCCGGTGGGACGCCATGTGCTGGAACAAGTCTGGGAAAGGATAAACTGGTTTTTGAGCTTCAAAACCGGCTACGATAAACCCTTGGACTATGTTGCCGGTAGAGATCTAATGGGAGATGATGGGTGGATGAGCCTTCAGACGGAACATGAAACCTTAGCGCTTGAGCTTGAAGACCTCATTTTCACTGATCTTTTACAAGAGCTTTCTTCCTCAACTTGATCACTTTTGTAACTTGATTTGCTCCTGTAATTAATACCCAAACTTCCACATGGAATTATTAATTGTAAGAAACTAAACATTAGTTTTCATTAACCTTACTTGAAAAGCAATCAACCTCTTATAATATACCTTGAGGATTAGATTTAGAACCACCCATGCCAATTGCCAATTGCCATGGTGCATGATTGCATGTTGCCTGGCCCCGCGAGAAGCCTGGACCCTTCTTTTTTGCCAAAAAAGTAAACAAGAGAATCATCACATCACCTACAGCATAATAGGAGTAGATCATTTTACGAATACGTAGCTTGATATTATACCCTTTGGATAAACACGACGTCAATTCATGACACGTGTACGGTTGACATCCAAGCTCTATCCTCTCCTCCCTCTATAAATTCAGAGCCTTGTCTTCCCTGTAAACTCGCCTCTGATTTCCATCAAAACCATTTCAGTCTTTTAGCCAGAAAAAAAAAATGTCTTGCTGCGGAGGAAACTGTGGCTGCGGCTCTGGTTGCAAGTGCGGCAACGGTTGTGGAGGGTAATTCTTTTCTCCCTTTTAAACCACTTAATTAATTAAAATTTCGTTTCCTCAAAACCCTGTATAAAGCTTCTTTTGTGAATGATTTTGCAGATGCAAGATGTTCCCTGACGTAGTTAACGAGAGGACCACAACCGAGACTCTTGTTCTTGGTGTGGCACCCCAGAAAACGTACGTATAAAAAACAGAGTGAAGTTAAGATTTTTTTTATAGAAAAAAAGCTTTTGGTTTACTATTTTTGAATACATGCAGGTATTTTGAGGGATCTGAGATGGGAGTTGGGGCTGAGAATGGATGCAAGTGTGGAGACAACTGCACCTGCAACCCTTGCAATTGCAAATAGGAGCGTGGATCCATCCATGGCTTCTTTGTCTTTTATTAACAAAATAATTCTGTCTTAGCGTGTATCAGCAAATCTTCATCTGGATTTGCCTTAATTATATGCTGAAATAATAGTATTTAGTTCTTAATTGTGTGCGTGTCTGCCATGTCAGAATATGCTATAAGAAAGTCTGTTTTCTAATGAATGAATGGAAAGCCCCTTTCTATTTGCTTTAAGATGTGTATGGATGATATGGAGACGGAGAAAATCATACAACTTTCATGCAATATGATGATATCCCAGAAGTTTTGGGGACATAAACGACACAACAGAGTGTAAATAAACAATAATTGAAGCTTCTGTGTTGAGTAATGCCAAGGGCACATTGGGAAGGTAAATAGTACAAATTGGTTTGGTCCCATCAGTGAAGACTTGGTCTCCTAGTCCTATTGAAGGTTGCTGTCTTGCAAAGAAGATGGGGGCTTATGATGATGCAATTCCTACTATGCTCAAAACACATGAGACCTTTTTTTAAGTTAACCAAGTTTTCTCATTGCTAATTGAGAAAAACAACTGCCCCTAATCATCCAATGCTGTAAATCACACAGAGCACAGGCATCACATTAACATAGCTGATACAAACCAAGAGAAGGTGGGGATTTGATTTGATATCAGTTGGAGAACAATTTCATCGTCCCAACAGCGTTGCCCTTCTGTATTGCCTGTGTTAGTTTAATGTCAAAGAGCTCGCACCGTATAGGCATCTCCATCTCATAGAAGGGATTCTTCAAGACATAATCGGTGTAAAGCTCATATATGAATTTCAAGAGAGCTTCCATGTGCTGTGTTCCAGGTTCGCAGACCACAAAGAACTTCGTCCCTGCATGTTACAACAATATAAATATTTCCAAAATTTTACATCCTAAGAAAACATTTCAAGCAACTGCAAGAACAAGTGGTTTATTCGTCATAAATTGCAAAGAGAAATGGGTAATCAAGTAGTTCAAGTTTACCAATTTTCAGATACTATGATCTCAATGGTTAGAAAATTCTCACCTTAGATCATCTCTTAATATAGTTGTTCAATCCAACATCTTCCTATATAGATATCTATCAGTTTTCTCTACAGCATGTTTATTGCTACAAAATCTTGAATTTATATGCAAGAGAGGCATAACAGCTAATCAATACAATGAATCAGTCACCACCCAGCTCTACCCTATCTATACAAAGCTGAGCCTGAGCGTCTGTAATTTCATTCTTTTAGCATGTTTGTGGCTGGCAAATAGTGCTTGCAAGTTGCAATCATTTCCTGTTAGAAAGAATATTGTTTAAAACAGCCTAAGAATACAAAGCTAGAGATGATGGTAAGACTTAACTATCTCCATCTCTATCACTACTCGATCTCTAGTATGAGTATCAGATGCAGGTACAAGTCTGATATGGGCAAGCTCAACATTTTAAAAGTTTTTTTCATGTATTTGGAGGGTACTTCAAGAAGAAGCAAAGAGTGAGAGTAACAAAGACTAATGGCAAAAATCAGAGTATGAATTTCTTTCCATTGAAGTCCTATTATGAGTTGAAGCATAAACAATTGCTCCAAAACTTAACTTACAGACATTGTTTGATTTAAGCTTCAAACTAGATGATCGCCAACTGCATTCAGAACATAACGCAGGCTTCCTTTATCGACATAAGCATAAAAAATAAGTGATTTTTCACAGAAACTTAAGTTTATTAGCTTAAATTAGATGATATGAATTCCTAATTCCATGTTTTAGGAAAAGAGGAGGCAAATTCCTTTTCCTCTATCGCATTCAAACAATGGCTGAACGAATTCTACAACTTCTGAATGGGAAAATCAGATCTACAAATCAGTTTATTCCATTCTTCTTTCACACTTCAAAATTTCCAGTTAATTAATATAAAGCAAGATAATACTTAATGATTTATCGGAAAACATAGTTTACCAGTAAGAGATTGGAAACAATTGAGATCAAATGTATCAGCTTCAAGTAGCTCAATTCCCGAACAACCAGTGATAGGCGATAGCTGCTGTGAGATCGCGTGCATCGAATGCCATAAACTAGCAACTCTCAAGCTGTCATTCGTATCCATTCGTCCCTTTGATCCATAATCCTTAAATAAAACAAAAAAAAATGAGCAAAACATTCTCGAGAAACAAACAGGAAGATATTTCGACGTACTGATACCTTGTAGAAGACCAAGCCTCCCGATTTATTGATTATATAAAGACTGTAAATCGCCGCCATTTTCAAAGGGAATCAAATTCGAAACCCTAAAACTCGTTAATTGAAAATGAGGGAGTAGTAAGCTATTTTCTGTTATGATCTGGGAAATTGCAATGTCGTATTCTGTATTTAATTTCCAAAGTTATTGACGTTTTTACCCTCTCTTTACAAAAGAATTTACTGTTAAGTATAAACTACATCGAAACTTGGCTCCGATGGCGCCACGTAGAAGAGTAAGGGTGTTTTCGGAAATTAAAGAAAAATCCGGTGGAGATTATAATTTATAAATACTTTTGAAAATTTTGGTGGGGGAACTCACCTACTCAAAGAAATGGCGGTGATTGAGAGTTCGAAACCAACGGTGGAGATCAACGGTTTGAGATTCACGTATCCTGGAATCGACGGTCATCCACCGCCGGGGTCCAGTCCTCTTATTGACGATTTCTCTCTTACTCTCAACGCCGGCGATCGGTGTCTCCTCATCGGATCTAATGGCGCTGGTTAGTTAATTAGTTTATATTAGCGGGAAAATATAGGAAATTGAAATGATAAAATCCATTTTTTTAGTTTTCATTTATGTGTTCCAATGATTGATAGGGAAAACAACGATATTGAAGATTCTTGGAGGGAAGCATATGGTTGAACCGCACATGGTTCGAGTGTTGGGAAGATCCGCTTTCCACGACACCGTTTTGGCGTCCTCCGGTGATCTTAGTTATCTTGGAGGAGAGGTTAGTTTTAGCATTTTGGAAAATTTTGCTAATGTGACGAAGTTAAATTTGATTTATGTTTGAATTGTTGAATGAACTAAAACTTGTTTCATTGAGACATGATTGGGGAAAAAACAACTGTCTTTCGTATTGAGAAGGTAAATTCTGGGAAAAGTCATTTCCTTGGGTTTCAATTTTTGTTGCACTGAATTCGTTTAGATGAATTAGCTGTAGTTTGGATGAAGAAAACTAGTTTATTTTGAAGTTCATTTCTGAGCTAAATCTATGTCAAAGGAATTGTAAGTTATGTTAGGTGGACTCTTCGTTTACCCTAAAGTACAGATTCCTTTTACCCAACACATATTTTCGAACAGCATAGGTGTACAGTCTCCCAGATTATTGGAAATTTTTAAGAGAAAATTGAGCTTAGCCGTGTTGGGCACATACATATCTGATACTCATCCTAATCTTGGTGACATAGATTATAAGTAATTGAATGCATTTGTTGGTGGTACTAGTTTTTGTTAAACAAAAATGCAGTAAAACTAAAGGAGGGGTTTTTCTGTTGCAGTGGAGACGTGATGTTGCTTTTGCAGGATTTGAGGTTCCAATTCAAATGGACATTTCTGCTGAGAAAATGATCTTTGGAGTTGCAGGTACTGATCCCCAAAGAAGAGCTGAACTAATTAAGGTATGCCTTTTGATGGGAGTATATGAAATGGTGGGGGGTAGTATCTGATTGCTCATTGTTCCCCATATCAATGGTTTGAAGAAATGAATGAACATACTAGCTTCAGTTAAGTAACCAGTCTGACCTGCATTTTGCTGTAGGTATTGGATATTGATCTCTCGTGGAGGATGCACAAGGTATCCGACGGTCAGAGAAGACGCGTCCAAATCTGTATGGGTCTCCTTAAGCCATTCAAGGTATTTTCAGTTCTCTAAATGGTTGTACTGTAATTTCAATCCTTCAAGCTCCGACCTCCTTTCCTTCCACAAGGAACTCTGGAAGTTTTTCCTTTTACCTTGTTTTTATGTTTGCCCCAGTATGAATTGTTCATCAAGGTTGCTTCTTTGTTTGTATAGGTTCTTCTACTTGACGAGATCACGGTTGACCTTGATGTGCTAGCAAGGGCCGACCTTCTGAATTTTCTTAGAAAGGAATGTGATGAGCGAGGTGCCACGATTATATATGCAACGCATATATTTGACGGTCTAGAAAAGTGGCCATCACATATTGTATGTCTTGGTTCCATTTCCAAGAACTACCCTTCTTTCAAAATTAATTTGTGAACTAGACGATTTAAATATATATTCTGAGTGGCAAAGCCATCGTGTTCGTTTCAGGTTTACATTGCTCAGGGGAAATTGCAATTAGCAATGCCAATGGAGACAGTTAAGGAGATTAGCAATTTATCACTAATGGTTAGTTTTCCTGGTAGACGCCTGGAATATCATTTGGTTATGACTGAAGCTAGCTGAACTTTCTTATGTGTCTTGACTTGAAGAGTACTTGTTAGACTTAGTTCTTTAGGTGTTGTAATTACCTTATTGGTTTTAATTTGCAGAGAACAGTTGAGAGCTGGTTGAGGAAAGAAAGGGACGAAGAGAGAAAGAAAAGAAAAGAGAGGAAGTTGCTCGGTCTCCCGGAGTTTGAAAACCAGGTTGAGGGGAGCCGTGTGACAGGGGATCCCGCAAGAGCTGCCGTTCGTGCGTTAAACAATGGCTGGGCTGCCGGACGGTTGAACTCTACAGTTGCTGGTGAAGAGAACTTTGTCTTCAGCTCAAATAGAGTTTTAAGGCAGTAAAGAAACTCATTTCAGTTGTCTCAGCTTTCTAAACTTGTACGGGAATAAGCTTTGGATATTCTCAGCCCCAATGTCTTGCTTAATAGGCTCTGAATATGTTCGTAATTGTTTGTCTTGCTAAGAATCCATGAAATAACAGACGGGAGACCGATCATGTACACCGGTTTTTGATTTGTTGTTGTATTTTTCACAGTTAAGCCACTGTAACGTAAATGGCAATGATTTATCCATTATTTAAAAACAAAATAAGTATTTTTTTTTTATCTTTTAATCATCCTAATAGATGAAAGTTATGAAAATAATGCTTATGTTATTGGATTTTTCAGCCATCTTTTTCTAAAATAAAAGCCGAATCCCAACGGGTAGATATTTGCATGGAAAGTGGAGTGGAGAGGCGTCAACTTGAAAGGATTCTTTAACATCAAGCAAACGCAATGGTTGTTCTTTTGGTACATATTCTATTTCCAGCTTTGCCATTGTAAAAATATCTAATCTTTTCAGTAAGCATATGCAGAAAGGAGAGTGTAATATAGCTTTAGAATACACACACACACTCGGTTCTTGAATTCCTTTTGACTTCTTACTCACTTTAACTCCACAATACTCGATGGCATCATCTTGAATTGACATCATGTTGTGGAAAAAGGTGCTTTTTTAAGGACAAAGTGCAAAAAAGATTGTACCAATTTGATCATTCATTAAATGAAAAGTTATTAGCATATAATCATGGGCCAATACAATTTTAGTGGTTCATATCACCTTTTAATATATCATTCCGTAAATATTAGATTTTTAAAATTGAACACAATGTGATCAATGTCTAAAAGTATTTAATAGGAGTAAAATATTATTACGGCTTAACTTCAAATGTCCCTTTTTAAAAGAATCAAAGATAGTAGAAAAGGAGAGGTAGCATGTATATAATGAAAAAGAATGGTATAAAGTTGGGATGTTAGTGCAATTTAAACATGGCCAAAGGATACTTTCATTGATATTATGACCTTTGCTTCAAGAGATTCACACAAAAGGGAAATAACCCTTTTCCCTTTTGTTTTATTTTTTTTCGTTGAAAAAGACCCACATTGTTGATCAAGCTTGACATAGAAGAGGAAGAAAGTTGAAGAACTTGATAGGCATAGACTATAGTTCATGTCAAGATGCTATTTTCATCTTTAGTTAGTCTTAGATTGATGTAGATTCGAGCGTATTTATACATGTTAGTCAAATTTAACATTTTAGCTAACAAAATCACACTTTTATGGGAAATGAAATAAGCAAATACAGAGGTGCGGGCTACATACTTTCCCTTTGATTTGCAGCCACTTCAGCCCTCCCTTACAACTTTCTTCTTCTTTTTTTAACTATTACCACACAAACAAAACAAAAAAGTTACCACGCAAACTTCACTTGCCTAACTATATAATAATCTATTTGCTCACTAAAATCCTACCAAAACCACCCATTCTTACTTTTAGTTTTACCCAAATTTGCCCAAGAGCGGGAAACAAAGTGAAAAAGGAGGGGAGACAGACAGTGACAGTGTTTCAAACGCGGAAATTCTTGCCGGTGAAGGTCTGGCCGAACTGCCAATTAGGAGGTGCCACGTTCCAGGAAGTGGATGTCCGTTTATCGCTGCCGGTGACCCTGAACGAGAGTGCCTGCCCGACCAAAACGGCGTTTGACTGCCAGTTCTGACCCCAATTACGGCTCATGCTCAACCAACCGGTTTTGGTTCCCTTGACGCTCACCTTCACGATATCCCCTGCGCCCGCGACGTTGGTGATTAAAACCAAGTTGAAGTAACGGAACCCATTGACGGTGAACCTTATTCCCCCTTGCTTCCGGCAGGCCACTCTGGGAAACAAAATTTAATTACTCGCGGTAAATCAAACATAATAAAAAAAGGGAGGGTAAGTTTGAAAATGTAAACAACTTCAAGCCCTTTTTCCCGCATTTATGAGTAACTGAATCCAAACGTGGGATGTCGTGGTTTTTGTCCTACTCTCACGCCCATTAAAAAATCGATAATATTGGGAATTAGATCCTTCAATTTTCGAAAATTATAATAATATCCCTTAAACATTAGTAAAACTCTGTTTGGTTCCTAAGAAAACAGGGAAAACAAATTAATGGAGAGAAAGAGAATTTTTGCAGACTCACCTGCGGAAGGAGACGGGGACGATACCGGCACGGTACTCGGCGATCTTGAGGAACATAGGCATGGCGAGGTCAAAATGAGGGCGGGGAGGGTTGCACCAGCCGCCATTGTCACTCGGAAGTGCGAAATTAGGCGGGCAAAAGTTAGTGGCTGTGATGAAAATGGAAGGGCTACCAGGGTGACACCACCTCGGGTCATTTGCACATTTAATCTCAAAGCAAGCACCGCAGCTAAGGCCACTGTTGAAAAGTGCAGTGCTTAAAGCCGCAGTGTTCACGCCATAGCCCTGGCTGTACAGGTTCCCATACCCACATGCACCACCTAAATCAACACCAACACATTTTCATGGTTTTGAATCTCAAAGACAGAGCAAGTGGAAATTATTAAGATTTAGAAGCAAATATGAAATACCCATTGTGCCAGAAGCATCACTGCCGCCATAAAAGGTAGCATGGGCTGTTTCCCAAGAGCCACCGGAGTAAACACCGGGAATTCTTGCGTTCACCAAAGCCAAAAAGGGTTGAAATGAAGCAAAACAGAGCAGTGTCAGGTAAAAAGTGGGAGCAGCCATTGTTTGTTTTTCCTTGCAGGAAATGAGAGATTAATGGTAAAGGTTGAGGAGGCTGAGGCGGGTACTTATTGAGGAGCTAAAGGTGAGGGGTTAAAAAAGGGAGTTGAAAATAGAATCAAAGAATGGGGCTCAAACGAAATGTAATTTGTTAGCCCATTTCTCATATATTTAATTTTGTGCATTTTTTTTTGAAACGATTGTGCAATTTAAATTTAAACCTCACAAGTCACAAGTGCTATTTTACTCTTTTCTTTTTTATCATCGGCATTTAAATTATTAGTTATCTAATTTGGAGTGATTATTGTACAGGTCTATTATGAGAGCGACTCTTTTAATTTAATATTTTTCATTCGCAACGTCATGACTCAAACATTTAATTTTGTTTAAAGAATTTAGTGTCTTATTTTACTAGACTAATCAATTGTTGGTTTACAAGTGACTTTTTATTTTATTTTACCTAATCATTTTAATGTGCATATTTTAAATTTGTAACCTTCTTTTAAATAATATTATTCTTAAAAAAAATTAAAGGGTAATATATCTTATCAATGTACTTAATCCTTATTGATAAAATGACACCATTATCTTTATCTAAAGATCTAATTTAAACTTTTTTACAAAAATAATATTATTTTTTAAAAGACGCGACTTATAGGGACGAAGCTATGCTTAGTCCGAGCACCGTCCCTTCCCTTTTTGTATTGTTAAAAATATATAGAAATCTATCTATTTAGACCTTTTTATTTTAGTTTAGTTTATTTTGATTTTGTCTCTTATTTTTTATTGTTAGTTAACATAGGTTGACCACTAACTTAGTATTCTTGTTTCGTCCCTAACGACTAACATGGTACGTTTTTGCTCTACGTGACACTAAAAAGGTGTTTTTTTTTTTGAAATAATATTGAAAATTTGAAGCATCTTTAAGTGAATGTCTTTTTATCTTGGAAGTAGATTTGAGCATCTTTGATGAGGAATCCATGCATGGGTCCGCAATGGAATTTAGGCTTTACTAAGATTTTATTTTGAATGATTTCTTAGCCAATATTCTATGGTATTTATTCTTGAGAATGGTCTCGTCAACTTTTATTCTGAAAATGAGTAAAGTTAAATCCAGGTAAATTAATGTGGGTTAAATATTGAACTGTGATAATATTTCTTTTTTTCAAAAACACTTACACAAACAATTAATATTAAAAATTGACTAAAATTATCGTATTAGATCACGTTTTTCTTTAAATTATTTTGTTTATTATCTACATGCTACATTGCTTTTAAATTTTAATTGTAGTACATGATGCAACGCTACATTTGATTATTGGAATAATCGAACAGAATTCAATAATATTACATCTGAATAGAAGTTAAACAAAGAGAGAAAGATTATACTCATGAACAAAGTTGGAATCGAATATTAAGAGGGTTAAGAGTAGTGACGGAGCTCCCTTGGGACTTAAGAGGCTCCGCCTCTACTATAAATTTAATATATTTGATAGGATTTGGTCAAATAACAATTTGATTCCTTGTAAAAATAAATATTTAAATTAAAAAATACAAGAGTTTATTAAAACATATAATAAATAGGGGTTGAACTAAAAAAGAATGAACATGTTTTCTCAAATTTTTTGGTCTAATAACAATTCAGGTCTTTATAAGTTTAAATATTAGATAATATACTTTGTCCCATGAATTTTGAGTTTAAATACTTAATAAGCTATTGCATTTTTTAAATTCAATATTTTGGCCCCTAGCAATGTTCAATCATGATTTTGTCCTTGAGTAAGAGTTTATTAAGTCTTTAAATTTAAAAGTTAAAAGAGACGAAAAAATTTATAGAGTGCTATTAAACTAAAAAAAAGATATAAAATACTATTATACTGGAAAAAAAATTTAAAGCCATAGCTATCGATGCATAAACAAGGGTATAAATATGTGTCAACGCCAACAACAAATACCGATACTATTTCAAGTTTAAAATATTAAAATTTTAAAAATTTAATTTAAGATATCGACATCAGTGTTTAAGTATGGATAAATAAACATCATAATACATATTTTTAAACCTAAATCTCAATGATGATGATGTCAAAATGAACCTCAATCTAAATGAGCATGCTCCATATGATACATAGAATCTTAAGAACAAAATCTCTAATATCCTTTTACACTACAACTCACCTAATCATAGTATCATTAGTTTATATACATAGGTTTTTTTAATGTTATAATGTTTAGTTAGGTCCCACTGCCTGTCATGTGTATTATGGAAATACTATTGTTTAGGTTGTTTGTATTTTTGTCTCAAAATTTTTTTCCGTGTCATAACTCAACAAGTCACCTGGTAAAAAAATAAATAAATGATATTTATCTTAAAAAATATGAATTCAATTTATTATGCTTACATGGTATATGCGTATTGTCAAAAAATTTAAAATATTTATGATAAGATACTGCTTTAATTACATTTAAACTATTTAAAAAAAATATTTCTCGTCCCAGATTATGGAAAGACTGTACGGTTATAATATAACCCCACCATGTGCCTGCACTTATTGCTTTATTTATCGATTTTCTAAATTGTCTCCATTTTCAATTTTTTTCTTCACTCCCTCAATCTTTCACTCGTATCGTATTGAATGTTACTCCATTTTGGTTGGATTTAGATTGTTTATCATCTCGAGAAAAAGAAAAGAAACGCTTCTAACAAAGGTGATGTCAACACCCAACAGGCACTTCTATACTAAAACAGGCTTATCAAACCCTATACGCAAGGATGTTTTTTCAATAAAGTGATGAAAAAAGTCTAGTGTTACTAAATAAAGATATGAATGTCTTTTTTTAGTTAAGTAATATAATCGTTTTAAATTTAATGTATGTTTTAATAGTGTTTTTTTATTATTATCATTTTTAGTGTATTGAATTAAAAAAAGTATATAAGTATTAAAAACCATTTTAATACTTATTAACAAAATCTTTGGGACGTGGTGGCTAGAGGTTCATGACCTGATTTATGCATGGAATTAACGTATTTCATGGACAACTTGACATGTTTTTTTAATGTTTATGTTAGTTATAACATTATATATGAATATAAAATCAATTTTTGTGTTATATAAAACAAAACAATACAATACAATACAATATATTATAAACTAAGAAAATGGGTTGAACTGAACTTGAGCCTTGAATGTTGAAGATAGAGCCTGACCCATACTTTAAATAAAGGCTTTAACGTTAAATAGGTGCCCAAACTATACCCTTTTTTCCAGTTAGGTGCCTAACGTTTGTTTCGGGCCACTTAGGTGCCTAACGTTTCATTCCGTAACCCATTTAAGGTTTTAGCCGTGACGGACGTTAAAATATTCCGTTAAATGACACGTGGCATGTTTTTAGCTTTTCTGATATTAAAAATAATAAAAAATAAATTAAATTAATTAAAAATAAAAATAATTAGGTTAAATTACCTTAAACTCCTCATCTTCTTCCCCCCCCCCCCCCCATCAAACCGTCCCTCTCCCCCCTGTGTAGTCTGTGTTTGTTTATCGATTGATTCTTTCATTGACAGAGAAAGACAGAGTGACCCAATTTTGTCAACAAGGGGGGCTCTCTGTTATAAACAAATTCAATCAAATAAACTATGTAAATTGCAAACCTTAACAGCTTTATACAGGAACTGCAAACCTTAAAAACTATGTAAATTGCAAAGATTTTGTTTTTCGCCATGCCATGAGTACTGTCCAAAACAGAGTGCAGTTCCGTGTTTGCCAGGATGGAAAGCAGAGAGTGCAACATGATTTACATGACGACGAGTCCAACCGTTTGCGTTCAGTCTGTCACCTGCATCACAAATGCACACCGTCATTGTTAGCGTATTACGGCAAGTTGTCCTAATCAAACTCCTCCAGCAGCATACCATAAGAACATGAAACCACAAGACCAAAGCTTGGACTTCACCAAACCAGAGCAAAAAAATTGAAGAAATGGTGGAAATTGAAGTTGGGAAGATGATTTGTAGTATCCGCGTTGTGCAACTGGGTTTTTCGGACAATTCAGAAACACAAAATACAACGGAGGTGAAACAAGGCAAGAGTGAAAATGTAGAGAACCGGAGTACGATCAGTCAGTCGGAATCCTCATCGGAGGAAGTTGAGAAGTCAGCGTCAATCCTAGATAAAGGCGTAGAAGGGATGTTAATTGAGACAATCAATGTTGAGTGCTTCTGGACTGATTTTGCCAGTAATTACTGTGATTATGCTCTTGAAGGTGAGAGACAACTAGGAGAAGATGAGATTATGGAGAGTGCTTCCATGGCTGAATTGACCAAAAATTTCAGGCCTTCCATCTCAGTAAGAGGTGGACGCTTTAAACAACTGAAAGAGGGGGGGGAAGCGACGGTTTGATGGGGGGGGGGGGGGGGAGAAGATAAGGAGTTTAAGGTAATTTAACCTAATTATTTTTATTTTTAATTAATTTAATTTATTTTTTTATTATTTTTAATATCAGAAAAGCTAAAAACATGCCACGTGTCATTTAACGGAATATTTTAACGTCCGTCACGGCTAAAACCTTAAATGGGTTACGGAATGAAACGTTAGGCACCTAAGTGGCCCGAAACAAACGTTAGGCACCTAACTGGAAAAAAGGGTATAGTTTGGGCACCTATTTGACGTTAAAGCCTTAAATAAACTAATTTTTATACAATTCCGTATTTTGGGTCTAATTTTTCATTTAAATCCTCCTAAATTTCTAACGGACCTTTAAGTTTAGGCTGATAACTCGGCCCTAGATGTGTATGTACACCCCCTAATTTTTAGGGTTAATTATTACATTCATATATGAACTATACCGAATTCTCACTTTCATACATAACATTTTAAATTTTTTGATTTTATGCATGATATTTTCTACCGTTAACAGGCTTGCCCACTTCCGTCACGGAGGCTGACGTGGCATTTTTTTAATAAAAAATCACCAATTATTTAAAGATATAATAGCCAAATTAATCTTTCAAGGTTTATTATTTTTAATTTCAACCTTAAAAGTTTAAAAATTCTAAACAATAAATCTTAATTTCTTAAAAAAAATAATCGACCATAAACCTTTAAGTCTAAATATTTAACCATAAACCCTAAATCTTAAAATATAAAATGCTAAACTCTAGTAACCCTAACACCTTTTACAACCGGCAACTCTGGTCACCCACCAGTCGGCGGTTATAACCTCCGGCGACCGTCCTCATACCTTTTTTGCTTCCATCTGACTTCCCCCAAGCCCGTAACGTCTTCAGCCATGGCCTCCATCGACCGCTCAAAACTCTCATTGTTGTTCAAGTTCTAGTCACCACCTAGAACCGCCGCAAGCCCTATCGTTTTTACCCAGCCCCATGTATCTTCCCATATCGTTTGGTCATTTTACCCAGATCTGCCTCTCCTCGCATTGATGGAGGTCGTCAAACAGTGCGTCGAAGAGAAACAACATGAACTTAAACGGCCAGGGGAGTCTCGAGCGGTCGATGGAGGTCACGACTGAAGACATTACGAGCTTGGGTGAAGTCGGACGGAAGCGAGGAAGGTATAAAGATGGTCGCCGAAGGTTGTAACTGCCGGCTAGTGGGTGACCGGAGCTGGTAGTTGAAAATGGGTTAGGATTTTTAAGGTTTAACATTTTAGATGTTAAGATTTATGGTTTATGTTGAGATTTTAAGGGCTCGATTCGATCAACCGTTCTTGCTCACCAAGTGTGGAGAAGTTGGATAATTGGGTGTTTTAGTAGGAGGTGAAAATTTGGCAATTTGGCACAAGGATTTATAGTGGTTCAACCTTCTAACCAAGGTCTACATCCACTACCTTAGCTCCCCACTAAGAATTTCGTCCCCTTTTCTAGGCTAAGGAGGCAACCTTTACAACCCTCAAGGCTTTCTACCAAAAGCTTGAGGAAACATTCTCTTGTACAAAGAAAGACTTAGCAAACTAGAAATCCCTCTAATAGGAGTTTGTTTGCAATTCTAAGTACTCACCCAAAACCTAAACACTTGAGCAAATTTAACAATGTAAGCTCACAAGTGTTGTCTAAGCAAGAAATAAACAATTTAAGCTCTAGACAAATTTTGACATCATAATGTTGTAACAATTGAAGCATTTTCCATTACAAGATGCTTGAAGGTCATTTTTATACTTCTTGATGAGTTTATAGCCGTTACTAGCCGTTGGGGATGATTTGGAGCCGTTGAGGACTTTATTTTCCTTCATTAATGCTGTTCTGCAGCCTTCCGTATCGATACGCTTGGACCCGTATCGGTACGGCCTTCATCAGAAACTAGTCGTTGGGCTCTTGCTAGTCTGGACGTATCGATACGCTTGAGGGCGTATCGGTACATGTTCACTTTTAAATGACCGTTGGGAAAGTAGCCGTTGGGGTGGTTGAAAGGAGATCGGTACGCTTACTAGGCGTATCGAAACGATCCCAATTCGTATCGAAACGACCAAGCCTGTTTTGATACGGGTTTTGGCAGTGACCAAACTGGGGCAAAAAGGTTCGATACGGGTTGGACCGTATCGGTACGGGTACTTTGAAAACACAAGTTTGGCTATTTAAAAACATGAAAAGTCTTGCCAAAAACCTCTTAAAATACCTAAAACATAAATTCAAGTTATTTGGACTTAAAACCAAGTTTTAAATTCTATTCAAATTAGTCCAAAACATTTTTCAATTATTATATCAAAACATTAGTTCTACAGTTTATTGTTAAATATTTAGGGTTAAAGGTTTAGAGTTGATGATTTAATTTTTTTTAAATTTAGGGTTTATAATTTTTAAACTTCTAAGGTTGAAATTGAAAATGAATAAACTATTAAGGTTGAAATTAAAAAATAATAAACTTTGAAGGACTAATTTGGCTATTATGCCCTTAAAAAATGATGACTTTTTTTTTGAAAAAATGTCACCCAACCTCCGTTACGGAAGTGGATAAACCTATTAATGGCAGAAAACGTCATGTACTTGATTTTTAAAACGTAATATATGAAAGTGAGAATTCGGTATATTCATATATGAATGGGATAATTAACCCTAATTTGTAATAATAGGAAAATGAACAAATGGAACTTGAAATACTAAACATAAGTGGCGAGACCAAACACTTAATTATTTCCAGAAAAGCATGGGTCGGTAATGTTGAAGAACGTATGTTCCTATTGTAACCCCCTCGTCCCGGTCTGGTCGGATGACCGGTCCGAGTGGGCCACACGGGGAAAACCGAAGCGAAACCCGTTAAAGCTTCCCCTCGGTTAACGACCCAGAAAATTTCTTTTTATCTTATCTTGTCTACATGCATAATTAAGACCTATGTGTGGCACAGCAGCGGAAGATACAATCATAGCATTAAACATCGACCAACCCAACAATTAAACAGCTCATTTTACTATTCTGCAGCAGGCCGTTTCGAAACGCCCATAAGGTGTTCCGAAACGCCTTGACTAAGTCAACAGGCCAGGGTCAACCATAAGGTGACCGTTCCGAAACAGGGGAGACCCGTATCGGAACGACCTTGACGGTCAATATCTCGTGGTCAACGAGATTTGACCGTTTCGAAACATCAAAGGCCCGTTTCGGAACGGCTTCATCTCGCCAATTTCTCAAAATTCCAGTAGCCAAAATGTTCCGAAACGACCCTCATCCGTTTCGAAACGGCAGGCCATTTACACAGGGACCGTTCCGGAACAGGGGGACCCGTTCCGAATCACCCCCTGTCTGCAGACTCGTCTGGGCTGTTTTGAGGCACAAGGGTGCCCCAAAACACCACCAAAACACCATACAACAGCAAAACAATTCGACTTAAGGTTTACCAACTAAACTAGCATGCTTCAACATGATTTAAACATGTCTAACACTAAGGCAACACCCCACAAACATGCTTTCATACAAACATCATTCAAACACATATATAAACTCTTAAGGCATAAGACTAACATTCAAACGAGCAACTTAGGCATGAGTTAACATTCATGTTGGGTTTGTAGCACGCTCGAATCGATCACCGAAACCGTCAATGAGGGTTGTAAATGTTTGGTGGTTGAATTGGCTAAAATCGAAATAAAGGTAGACAAGTGACACAATGAGTTTAGAGTGGTTCGGCCTTCTAACAAGCACCTACATCTACTACCTTAGCACACTACTAAGGATTTCCCAATTCACTCAACAATGAATTCGTCCCCTTTTCCCGGTTTAGGAGGAAACCGTTACAACCCTATCTTTTCAATGGCTAAGATAGAACCAACTCTAGTTTTTCTCTCAAGGCTAAACTAGAACCTCTCCTTTTACAAGGGATTTGTTTGGTAAACTAAATACCTCTCTAGGTGGGTGTTTACACAAATTTAAGCTCACAAGAGTGTACAAAGAATTTACAATAAAGCACTCTCTAAAGACTATGTACAAGAGAATAGTAAAATAAAGATTTACACTCTAATTCTCTTGACCATATTGCTTGGATGTTGTCTCTAACCATCTTCAAGTGTCCCAAGGTTGCTTTTATAGTGTGGAATGATATTCTAGCCGTTTATGGCCGTTGGAGATGTTTAGGAGCCATTGGAAGCCATTTAAGTTGAGCTTTAAATGCTCACCCGCACTATAGTTTCGAAACCTTTGAAGAGGTTTCGAAACCTTAAGAGGGGTTTAGAAAAATTAGCCGTTTTATAGCCGTTTGTAGCCGTTACAGGGCCAAAGTTTCGAAACCTTTACAAGGTTTCGAAACCTTTGCTTAGGTTTCTAAAAAATCAGCTACTGCCCATATAAGTTTCGATACCTTTGTTTGAGGTTTCGAAACTTTCATCCAAAAACATGTATTTTGGGCATTTTTCGACTTTTAAAAGTATAATTCGATATAGGTATTAAGTTGAACTCTTTCAAAACATTTTGTCACGTTTTAAGGACTTTTGAATTATTTTTGAAGTCTTTAAACAAGTCCAAAAACATTTTTCACAATAATTGTTATATCAAAATATTTCTCAACAATCTCCCCCTTTTTGATATAACAAAACTTCTTTGAAATATTGTTTTTGACAAAATGCTCCCCCTTAATTTTTCACTTATTTCTCCCCCTTTTTGTTATATCAAAAATAATTCAAATCTTTATAGTACATAATAACAATGGAGAGTAAGTTAAAAAAAATTTAAGTACCAAAAAATTTGAAAAATAAAACTCCCCCTTACTAAAGCATTCCATTAATTTTTTAGCACAAAACTTGACACTTAAGAGATTGAATTTCACCATTGAATCAAATCAATTTAAAACACATGAAACTCAATTTATCCAAGACTTTAAAACTTTATGCAAACATATGAATGAAACAATGTGATTCATATGCATAAAGAATCATAAAATGTCATGCACTTATAAATATAAATAAGCAATGATGCATGAACATTTATCATCAAAGTAGGCAACCGAATGATTTAAAATCAAATGCATTAAGATTAGAGGTTACCCTTCTTCTTCACTTGTGTGACTAGAGCATTTGAGATTCTTGCTTTTCTTGCCTTTGCTCCAACACACCTACAAGAGACACTTACTTGGATTTTGGTATCCAAATTGCTTTGGATCCATTAAAGTTAATCTCAATGTCTCTAGTTCCCTTAGGAACCCATACTTGTCTAATCCTATAAGATTTTTTCTTCTTTATAGGACAAGTATGCAAGGAATGACCATGATAATGACAATGTGAGCATTTTGTCATTATGGGATGAGATGAATTATTAAAAATAATTTCTTTTTCTTTTGCTAAGCTTTCAAGCTTAACTTTCAAATCAAGATTTTCTTTTTCTAAAATTCCATTGCTTGTTTTTGAAAACTCTAAATCATTTTTCAAAATCTCATTTTCTTTTTCAAAATCCAATTTTGTTTTCAAAAGAAAATCATTTTCAAATTCAAGTTTAGAAATCATTTTCTTAAATTTGGAATTCATGGTCTCAAATTCCAAAAATAATTCATCAAATGCATCTTGTAACTCATCAAAAGAATATGAATTTAATTCATTTGAGTTAGAAGATACCTTAGGCTCCTCGAGAGCCAAAACACCATCCACCTTTGGATTGGAGAGAAGGTTTGCACATGATTGATCATCATCTTTCTTTTCTCCCTTCTTGTTGCCATAAAGCTTCTCAAGTTTCTCCCATAATTCTTTGGCACTTTTGCATGTGGAGATCTTCTTGGAAACTTCTTCGTTAAGGCCACAATAGAGAATGTGCATCGCCTTGGTGTTTAGCTTTGCCTTCGTGTCATTGGCACTCCTTTGTTTTTTCTTCTTCTTTGGAGCTTCCAAATACCCATCTTCAACGATGTCCCAAACCTCATAGTCTTGAGACTTGATGAAGAATTTCATGATATTTGCCCATTGGAAGTATGCTTCTCCTTCGAAGAGCGGAGGACACGAGATAGAGCGGCCTTCTTCAAATCTTACCATTTTCTTGAACGGTGGACTTCGAGCGTTGGATCTTTACTCCCAGATGTTAGTCCTTCGATGGAGACGAGGCTCTGATACCAATTGTTGGGTTTGTAGCACGCTCGAATCGATCACCGAAACCGTCAATGAGGGTTGTAAATGTTTGGTGGTTGAATTGGCTAAAATCGAAATAAAGGTAGACAAGTGACACAATGATTTTAGAGTGGTTCGGCCTTCTAACAAGCACCTACATCCACTACCTTAGCACACTACTAAGGATTTCCCAATTCACTCAACAATGAATTCGTCCCCTTTTCCCGGTTTAGGAGGAAACCGTTACAACCCTATCTTTTCAATGGCTAAGATAGAACCAACTCTAGTTTTTCTCTCAAGGCTAAACTAGAACCTCTCCTTTTACAAGGGATTTGTTTGGTAAACTAAATACCTCTCTAGGTGGGTGTTTACACAAATTTAAGCTCACAAGAGTGTACAAAGAATTTACAATAAAGCACTCTCTAAAGACTATGTACAAGAGAATAGTAAAATAAAGATTTACACTCTAATTCTCTTGACCATATTGCTTGGATGTTGTCTCTAACCATCTTCAAGTGTCCCAAGGTTGCTTTTATAGTGTGGAATGATATTCTAGTCGTTTATGGCCGTTGGAGATGTTTAGGAGCCGTTGGAAGCCATTTAAGTTGAGCTTTAAATGCTCACCTGCACTATAGTTTCGAAACCTTTGTAGAGGTTTCGAAACCTTAAGAGGGGTTTAGAAAAACTAGCCGTTTTATAGCCGTTTGTAGCCGTTACAGGGCCAAAGTTTCGAAACCTTTACAAGGTTTCTAAAAAATCAGCTACTGCACATATAAGTTTCGATACCTTTGTTTGAGGTTTCGAAACTTTCATCAAAAAACATGTATTTCGGGCATTTTTCGACTTTTAAAAGTATAATTCGATATAGGTATTAAGTCGAACTCTTTCAAAACATTTTGTCACGTTTTAAGGACTTTTGAATTAATTTTGAAGTCTTTAAACAAGTCCAAAAACAGTTTTCACAATAATTGTTATATCAAAATATTTCTCAACAATTCACCATGGCATCACAACCATGCAAAACAAGATATAGGGGAGTCCATACATGCTCTTAAACAACCAACAACTACTCAACAAAACCATACATGTCCCATTGCTTAAACTATTACAAGTCTAACATTAAAAATCCATACTTGATGAACTCAAGTCCAAAAACCACACTTGGAGGCCCTCCACTTGCCCGAGCAACCCACGAACTAAGGATCTGCAATGTTGAACAAAGAGAGCGTAAGCAATGATGCTTAGTGAGGGTAAGCTCTAAAAACAAACCTCAACATTGCAGGGTCCGAGCACGATCTAGCCAAGGTAAAACACAATCATACCAAAGGTCCACAAGATAGAATGCATGAGCAAAAGACAATAATAATGCCATGATCATAAGCTCAATTTCCATGATACATGTAATCACAAACAAGTATCCCAATAAGAACCATAAACCTCAACACATTGATATACACATCAAACAACATTGGCACCTAGCTAAGACCCGAATACGCGGATAGACATGTTGGAAACTCATATCCAACAACCACATTACCTCCCGGTGGGATTTCACTCATCACCGGTCTCGCGGAGGGGATTCCACTCATCCTCACGCCCCGTCGATGGGATTTCACTCATCACCGACTACATTTAAATAAAATTCCGGGCGAACCCGTACTCCTCCTTGGTGACTCAACGCCACCAAGGCCACGCGCGACTTTAGACTCATGTGTACACACTAACATCCTAATGATCGATCATTTGTATTCAAGTTTACTAGTGCCAATATTAACTTATTTCACATTACTCATTTCGATAGCCTTGTGCTTAACACATACTCACCAACAACCATCATCATGCATGTCTCAATCATCACAATTCATATCTCATTCCACATGTATAATACAATATACATAACCATTCATACCACACATCATACGAGACATACACAACAATATAATAAGTACATCCAATGGCTCTAGATCAAGTTTAGGATTAGGCTACCACCCTAATCCTAACTCTAGGTGGGTCTACCAAGCCCAACCTAGTCCATATACTCGAACCAACTATTTTAAAACCATTAAAAGCAAACAACCACTCACCTAAGCTTCCAAGCTCCAAGGCCAAGCAAGCAATCACCTTCAACTTCCCGGATTCGATCCCAAAGCCCCTTCCACGTTTCCTCTTGCTTCTAGTCAAACAAAACACATACATTACTTCTCAACCCAATGCTAATTCAACCATCAATCTACTTTGCAAATCACAACCCAATTTCCTCAAATTCCCAAATCACATAATATCTTAAAAACCCAATTTTCGGACTCCAACAACTATTGGCTGAAATACCCATTTCCAAGCACCCAAATGACTTCCAAAACATCCCAAATCACCCTCCTAACATAGGTAGACCATCAGCCCTTCAATTCCAACACTAAACCTCTCAAAAACCCAATTTTTCATACTTTGAAATTTGCCCTAAAGACCCACTACGAAAATTTACCCAAAATCAACCAAATTAAGATATGTTGTACACTTCATTATGATTAAACATAACCCCAAAACAATTTCTCAAAACAAATCGAAAAACCCCATTAAAACCCAAATTTTCAACATGAACCCTAATTCCCAAAACTCAATGTTTTTGAAATTTAAGACAATGGTTGGATAGAGGATAAAGAGGAGATTAGGAAAACGTAATTACCTTTGAAAAAGACCTTGGATTGAAGAAGGGGATGAATGGAATAGTAACTAGTGTAGTTGGGAGAGTTTGAATGTAGAGGGGGGGGGGGTTTCACGTCAATTTTGGAAGAAAATGGGGAAAGAGAAGACACTTTACAATAAAGTGGTCTTACTTTTAAAAGTTTTGGGTAAAATCACGATATAGGTCCCTCCCTCTTTATTAAGGTTCAAAAAGGTCATTAATTATGGTTGGTTCATTTTAATTAGATTTTATTTGACTCGAACAACAACCCGGTTACTCCTAGGCCCTAGACACGGGTGTTACAACTCTCCCCCACTTAAGGAATTTCGTCCCCGAAATTACCTGGTGGAAACAGATACGGAAACTGCTCAACCATATCTACTTTCCTCTCCCACGTGGCCTCTTCCACACCTCTATGTCTCCACAACACCTTGACCAACTCTATGGTCCTGCCACGCAACACCTTGCTATCAGAAGCAAGTATCTCAACGGGCTCTTCATTATAAGACAAATCAGGATTCAAACTCTATCTCCTCAACGGGCATCACATGAGAAGGATCTGATCTATATCTCCTAAGCATAGACACATGAAAGACATCATGGATCTTCTCTAACTCAGAAGGTAACCTCAACCGATAAGCTACAGGCCCAATCCGCTCAACTACCTCATACGGACCAATAAACTTCGGACTCAACTTGCCCTTTTGGCCAAATCTCATTACCTTCTTCCACGGAGATACCTTCAGTAACACTTTCTCACCCACTGAGTACTCAACCTCTTTCCTCTTCAAATCTGCATAGGACTTCTGACGATCGGAAGCTGCTTTCAAACGGTCACAAATCAACTTCACTTTTTATGTGGTTCCTTTAAGCAAGTCTGGCATAGGTAACAACCTCTGTCCTGTCTCAGCCCAACAAATCGGAGTCCTACACCGCCTACCATACAAAGCCTCATAAGGTGCCATCTGGATGCTAGACTGATAACTGTTGTTGTAAGCAAACTCGACCAACGGTAAGTGCTTCTCCTAAAAACCTTGAAAATCAATCACACAGCAACGAAGCATATCCTCAAGAATCTGTATCACTTGCTCTGACTGCCCATCGGACTGCGGATGATAAGATGTGCTGAAATGCAGACGACTACCCAAAGCACTATGCAAACAACTCCAGAACCTCGAAGTAAATCTAGGATCCCTATCTGAAACTATAGACTTCGGAACTCCATGAAGTCTCACAATCTCATGAATGTACAAGTTTGCCAACTTGTCTAAGGAATCCGTAGTGTTCACTGCTAAGAAGTGAGCACACTTAGTGAACCTATCAACAATCACCCAAACTGAATTCTTCTTCGAAGGAGACAAAGGCAACCCCGATACAAAATCCATGGTGATTCTCTCCCATTTCCATTCCGGAATCTTCAAAGGCTGTAGCAAACCTGAAGGAACCTGATGTTCCGCCTTCACTCTCTGACAAACCATACAACGGCTCACATACTCGGCTACATCTCTCTTCAAACCAACCCAGAAGTAATCATTCTTCAAATCTCGGTACATCTTGGTACTACCCGGATGCATAGAAAAGGGACTCGAATGTGCTTCACTCAAAATCTGACGTCTCAGCTCAACATCTTCCGGTACAACAATTCTATCCCTAAAGCACAACAAACTCTCACCACTGAAACTATACTCAGTCGGTCTTCCTTCGGTTATGTCTTGAACATGAGGAATTAGGCTCGCATCTTGCAACTGCTTCTCTCTAATCAACTGAATCAAAGAAGGCTTCACTTGCAACTCGGTGATCAAACCACCATCATCGGACACACTCAATCTAGCAAACATAGCTCTCAGCTCAACGACCACTTTTCTACTCAAAGCATCGGCTACTACATTTGCTTTACCCGGATGGTACTCAATGGTCAAATCATAATCCTTTAACAACTCTAGCCATCTTCTCTGTCTCAAGTTCAACTCTTTCTGTGTCATCAAGTACTTCAAGCTCTTGTGATCGGTGTAAACTATACACTTCTCACCATACAAATAGTGACGCCAAATTTTCAATGCAAATACGACTGCGGCTAGCTCTATGTCATGAGTAGGATAATTCTTCTCATGAATCTTCAACTGTCTAGAAGCATAAGCAACAACTCTCTTATCTTGCATCAAAACACATCCTAAGCCTACGTAGGAAGCATCACTGTAAATCACAAACTCCTTACCTGAAACAGACTGCACTAACACTGGAGCATTTGTCAAAGCTTCTTTCAATTTCTCAAAGGCCTTTTGTCTTGCATCTGACCATTCAAACTTGACTCCCTTTTGCAACAACTTAGTCAAGGGAGCAGCTACTCTAGAGAAGCCATCAACAAACCTCCTATAGTAACCAGCTAATCCTAGGAAACTCCTAATCTCGGTCACGGACTTAGGCTGTTTCCACTCAACAATAGCCTCAATCTTCGACGGATCAACTCGGATACCTTCGGCCGAAACAACATGGCCAAGAAATACAACCTCTCGAATCCAAAACTCACATTTACTAAGCTTCGCATACAACTGATTGCTCAACAATCTCTGTAAGACGAATCTCAAGTGCTCATCATGTTCTTCTTCTGTCTTCGAATACACAAGTATGTCATCGATAAAAACAACCACAAACCGGTCTAAGTAATCTCTGAAAATTCCGTTCATCATGTCCATGAATGCTGCTGGTGCATTCGTGAGCCCAAATGGCATCACGAGAAACTCATAGTGACCATATCTAGTCCTAAAAGCTGTCTTCGGAACATCACACTCTTTCACTTTCAACTGATAGTACCCGGATCTCAAATCTATCTTCGAGAACACTGAAGCACCCCTCAACTGATCAAACAAATCATCTATACGAGGCAACGGATACTTGTTCTTCACGGTCAACTGATTCAACTGTCTATAGTCAATACACATGCGCATGCTACCATCTTTCTTTTTCACAAACAACACTGGAGCACCCCACGGAGAACTACTAGGCCTAATGAAACCGCGGTCTAATAATTCTTGCAACTGACTCTTCAATTCTTTCAACTCTTTCGGAGCCATACGATACGGAGCTATCGAAACTGGATTAGACCCTGAAACTGTCTCAATCACAAACTCAACATCTCTGTCAGGAGGCAAACCAGACAACTCTTCAGGAAACACATTTGGAAAGTCACACACTGTCCTGATATCCTTCGGTCTAGCTTCACTCATATCCAGATTCATAACATAAGCTAAATAGGCCCCACATCCAGAGTCCATCAACCTATGAGCCTCTAAAGCTGACACCACATTAGACAAGAACTTAATGTTCTCGCCCACTACCACTACTTCGTAGTCATCAGAAAGTTTCAAGGAAATTCTCTTTGTCTCAAAATCCACGCTAGCCCGATGCTCAACCAACCAGTCCATACCCAAAATAATATCAAAACCATAGAAGGGAAGTTCCATCATATCAACTGAGAACACATGACCCTGAATCTTTAGTGGACACCTCCTATACATACGTCTAACCACAACTGTCTCACCAAAAGAACTAGTAACATGCATACCTACATCTAAGATCTCAACAAGAATATCTAACTTCTGTGCATGCTCACTCAAAATGTAGGAATGCGTAGAACCCGAATCAACCAAAGAAAGCAAGGACATAGACTGTAACTCGAAATTACATGCTATCACATCGGTGTCGTTCCCGGCCTCTCTCTGAGCATAGACCCTCGCTGGTCCTCCCGCCTCTGGCTGCACAGCCACAACTTGCGCAAGGTTCCTCTGAGCATCTACCCTAGGTGCATCAGCCCTCGGCTGGAAGTAGCCACGACCGCGCCCACGGCCTCTCTGAAAATCATTACCTCTCGCAGGAGCCTGAGCAATGTTTGGTGCCTGAGCTGCCTGACGCGGACAGTCCCTCCTAAAGTGGTCCCTCGAACCACAATTCCAACAAGCATGGAAGTTACCCCAGCACTCTCCAGTGTGCTGTCTCCCACACTGTGCACACTCGGGCAAGCGCCCTCCTCCTCTATGGTCCTGATGGCCCCTACCATGGTGGCCACCGCCACGTCTCTGATCAAACTGATGTCCGCCACCTCTGTGCCTCTTAGCATCTCTACCATCAAAGTGGTTATGCCTCTTCCCAGAACTAGAACCACCAGCTCGTTTGGCTGAACCCAAACTATGCTCCAAATCCTTGGCCCTCACGACCAACACATCAAAGTCTGAGTAGTCAGAAGCCAACGTGTACCTCTTAACCTCTTCATTCAATCCGTATCGGAATCGGTTACAGCGTTCCACTTTAGTAGGAACCAACTCTGGGGCATACTGACTCAAGCGAACAAAGCGGATCTCATAATCAGTCACAGAAGCATCTCCCTGAGTAAGAGCCATAAACTTTCGCTTCTTCTCATCCAAGTACCTCGGTCCCAAGTACCTCTTTCTGAAAGCAAACTCAAAGAAATCCCAATCTATCTCGGCCTCTGGAACCCCGGCAGTAATGGTGACCCACCAGGTGTAGGCATCACCCTGAAGCAACGAGATCACACAACCCAATCTACGTACGCCCGCACAACCCATCTGAGCCAAGATACGAACTGTCTTCTCCAACCATAACTCCGACCTCTCCGGAGTAGATCCTCTAAACTCCTCGGCCCCTAAGCTACGGAGCCTCTCCAAAGGTAAACTAGCATCATCACACCTAGGCTGAGCTGCAGCCTGAGCTCCCGCAACTGCGGCCTGGAACGCTCCCGCTATCGCTTGCACTTGCGGAGTTAGCAAGTATTAACTACAACCACAACAACAAAACACACAAGCTGGGTTAGCAAGGCAAGGCTTCCAAGTGTCCAAGTATGTTCCCTCACTTAAAAATCATTTTTTTCCAATGTAATAGTAGCAATGGGACCCACACACACATGCTTTAAAATAAAACAATCAGCATACTTGTCGCACAAGCAATCATTCTTGCAAAACAAGCAAACATCGTGCAATTCAATTTAAAAACTTAAACTTACCTCACTTACCTGCCCAAGGTCTCGGTAACCTTAGGCTCTGATACCAACAAGTGTAACCCCCTCGTCCCGGTCTGGTCGGATGACCGGTCCGAGTGGGCCACACGGGGAAAACCGAAGCGAAACCCGTTAAGGCTTCCCCTCGGTTAACGACCCAGAAAATTTCTTTTTATCTTATCTTGTCTACATGCATAATTAAGACCTATGTGTGGCATAGCAGTGGAAGATACAATCATAGCATCAAACATCGACCAACCCAACAATTAAACAGCTCATTTTACTATTCTACAGCAGGCCGTTTCGAAATGCCCATAGGGTGTTCCGAAACGCCTTGACTAAGTCAACAGGCCAGGGTCAACCATAAGGTGACCGTTCCGAAACAGGGGAGACCCGTATCGGAACGACCTTGACGGTCAATATCTCGTGGTCAACGAGATTTGACCGTTTCGAAACATCAAAGGCCCGTTTCGGAACGGCTTCATCTCGCCAATTTCTCAAAATTCCAGTAGCCAAAATGTTCTGAAACGACCCTCATCCGTTTTGAAACGGCAGGCCATTTACACAGGGACCGTTCCGGAACAGGGGGACCCGTTCCGAAACACCCCCTGTCTGCAGACTCGTCTGGGCTGTTTTGGGGCACAAGGGTGCCCCAAAACACCACCAAAACACCATACAACAGCAAAACAATTCGACTTAAGGTTTACCAACTAAACTAGCATGCTTCAACATGATTTAAACATGTCTAACACTAAGGCAACACCCCACAAACATGCTTTCATACAAACATCATTCAAACACATATATAAACTCTTAAGGCATAAGACTAACATTCAAACGAGCAACTTAGGCATGAGTTAACATTCACCATAGCAACACAACCATGCAAAACAAGATATAGGGGAGTCCATACATGCTCTTAAACAACCAACAACTACTCAACAAAACCATACATGTCCCATTGCTTAAACTATTACAAGTCTAACATTAAAAATCCATACTCGATGAACTCAAGTCCAAAAACCACACTTGGAGGCCCTCCACTTGCCCGAGCAACCCACGAACTAAGGATCTGCAATGTTGAACAAAGAGAGCGTAAGCAATGATGCTTAGTGAGGGTAAGCTCTAAAAACAAACCTCAACATTGCAGGGTCCGAGCATGATCTAGCCAAGGTAAAACACAATCATACCAAAGGTCCACAAGATAGAATGCATGAGCAAAAGACAATAATAATGCCATGATCATAAGCTCAATTTCCATGATACATGTAATCACAAACAAGTATCCCAATAAGAACCATAAACCTCAACACATTGATATACACATCAAACAACATTGGCACCTAGCTAAGACCCGAATACGCGGATAGACATGTTGGAAACTCATATCCAACAACCACATTACCTCCCGGTGGGATTTCACTCATCACCGGTCTCGCGGAGGGGATTCCACTCATCCTCACGCCCCGTCGATGGGATTCCACTCATCACCGACTACATTTAAATAAAATTCCGGGCGAACCCGTACTCCTCCTTGGTGACTCAACGCCACCAAGGCCACGCGCGACTTTAGACTCATGTGTACACACTAACATCCTAATGATCGATCATTTGTATTCAAGTTTACTAGTGCCAATATTAACTTATTTCACATTACTCATTTCGATAGCCTTGTGCTTAACACATACTCACCAACAACCATCATCATGCATGTCTCAATCATCACAATTCATATCTCATTCCACATGTATAATACAATATACATAACCATTCATACCACACATCATACGAGACATACACAACAATATAATAAGTACATCCAATGGCTCTAGATCAAGTTTAGGATTAGGCTACCACCCTAATCCTAACTCTAGGTGGGTCTACCAAGCCCAACCTAGTCCATATACTCGAACCAACTATTTTAAAACCATTAAAAGCAAACAACCACTCACCTAAGCTTCCAAGCTCCAAGGCCAAGCAAGCAATCACCTTCAACTTCCCGGATTCGATCCCAAAGCCCCTTCCACGTTTCCTCTTGCTTCTAGTCAAACAAAACACATACATTACTTCTCAACCCAATGCTAATTCAACCATCAATCTACTTTGCAAATCACAACCCAATTTCCTCAAATTCCCAAATCACATAATATCTTAAAAACCCAATTTTCGGACTCCAACAACTATTGGCTGAAATACCCATTTCCAAGCACCCAAATGACTTCCAAAACATCCCAAATCACCCTCCTAACATAGGTAGACCATCAGCCCTTCAATTCCAACACTAAACCTCTCAAAAACCCAATTTTTCATACTTTGAAATTTGCCCTAAAGACCCACTACGAAAATTTACCCAAAATCAACCAAATTAAGATATGTTGTACACTTCATTATGATTAAACATAACCCCAAAACAATTTCTCAAAACAAATCGAAAAACCCCATTAAAACCCAAATTTTCAACATGAACCCTAATTCCCAAAACTCAATGTTTTTGAAATTTAAGACAATGGTTGGATAGAGGATAAAGAGGAGATTAGGAAAACGTAATTACCTTTGAAAAAGACCTTGGATTGAAGAAGGGGATGAATGGAATAGTAACTAGTGTAGTTGGGAGAGTTTGAATGTAGAGGGGGGGGGGTTTCACGTCAATTTTGGAAGAAAATGGGGAAAGAGAAGACACTTTACAATAAAGTGGTCTTACTTTTAAAAGTTTTGGGTAAAATCACGATATAGGTCCCTCCCTCTTTATTAAGGTTCAAAAAGGTCATTAATTATGGTTGGTTCATTTTAATTAGATTTTATTTGACTCGAACAACAACCCGGTTACTCCTAGGCCCTAGACACGGGTGTTACAACTCTCCCCCACTTAAGGAATTTCGTCCCCGAAATTACCTGGTGGAAACAGATACGGAAACTGCTCAACCATATCTACTTTCCTCTCCCACGTGGCCTCTTCCACACCTCTATGTCTCCACAACACCTTGACCAACTCTATGGTCCTGCCACGCAACACCTTGCTATCAGAAGCAAGTATCTCAACGGGCTCTTCATTATAAGACAAATCAGGATTCAAACTCTATCTCCTCAACGGGCATCACATGAGAAGGATCTGATCTATATCTCCTAAGCATAGACACATGAAAGACATCATGGATCTTCTCTAACTCAGAAGGTAACCTCAACCGATAAGCTACAGGCCCAATCCGCTCAACTACCTCATACGGACCAATAAACTTCGGACTCAACTTGCCCTTTTGGCCAAATCTCATTACCTTCTTCCACGGAGATACCTTCAGTAACACTTTCTCACCCACTGAGTACTCAACCTCTTTCCTCTTCAAATCTGCATAGGACTTCTGACGATCGGAAGCTGCTTTCAAACGGTCACAAATCAACTTCACTTTTTATGTGGTTCCTTTAAGCAAGTCTGGCATAGGTAACAACCTCTGTCCTGTCTCAGCCCAACAAATCGGAGTCCTACACCGCCTACCATACAAAGCCTCATAAGGTGCCATCTGGATGCTAGACTGATAACTGTTGTTGTAAGCAAACTCGACCAACGGTAAGTGCTTCTCCTAAAAACCTTGAAAATCAATCACACAGCAACGAAGCATATCCTCAAGAATCTGTATCACTTGCTCTGACTGCCCATCGGACTGCGGATGATAAGATGTGCTGAAATGCAGACGACTACCCAAAGCACTATGCAAACAACTCCAGAACCTCGAAGTAAATCTAGGATCCCTATCTGAAACTATAGACTTCGGAACTCCATGAAGTCTCACAATCTCATGAATGTACAAGTTTGCCAACTTGTCTAAGGAATCCGTAGTGTTCACTGCTAAGAAGTGAGCACACTTAGTGAACCTATCAACAATCACCCAAACTGAATTCTTCTTCGAAGGAGACAAAGGCAACCCCGATACAAAATCCATGGTGATTCTCTCCCATTTCCATTCCGGAATCTTCAAAGGCTGTAGCAAACCTGAAGGAACCTGATGTTCCGCCTTCACTCTCTGACAAACCATACAACGGCTCACATACTCGGCTACATCTCTCTTCAAACCAACCCAGAAGTAATCATTCTTCAAATCTCGGTACATCTTGGTACTACCCGGATGCATAGAAAAGGGACTCGAATGTGCTTCACTCAAAATCTGACGTCTCAGCTCAACATCTTCCGGTACAACAATTCTATCCCTAAAGCACAACAAACTCTCACCACTGAAACTATACTCAGTCGGTCTTCCTTCGGTTATGTCTTGAACATGAGGAATTAGGCTCGCATCTTGCAACTGCTTCTCTCTAATCAACTGAATCAAAGAAGGCTTCACTTGCAACTCGGTGATCAAACCACCATCATCGGACACACTCAATCTAGCAAACATAGCTCTCAGCTCAACGACCACTTTTCTACTCAAAGCATCGGCTACTACATTTGCTTTACCCGGATGGTACTCAATGGTCAAATCATAATCCTTTAACAACTCTAGCCATCTTCTCTGTCTCAAGTTCAACTCTTTCTGTGTCATCAAGTACTTCAAGCTCTTGTGATCGGTGTAAACTATACACTTCTCACCATACAAATAGTGACGCCAAATTTTCAATGCAAATACGACTGCGGCTAGCTCTATGTCATGAGTAGGATAATTCTTCTCATGAATCTTCAACTGTCTAGAAGCATAAGCAACAACTCTCTTATCTTGCATCAAAACACATCCTAAGCCTACGTAGGAAGCATCACTGTAAATCACAAACTCCTTACCTGAAACAGACTGCACTAACACTGGAGCATTTGTCAAAGCTTCTTTCAATTTCTCAAAGGCCTTTTGTCTTGCATCTGACCATTCAAACTTGACTCCCTTTTGCAACAACTTAGTCAAGGGAGCAGCTACTCTAGAGAAGCCATCAACAAACCTCCTATAGTAACCAGCTAATCCTAGGAAACTCCTAATCTCGGTCACGGACTTAGGCTGTTTCCACTCAACAATAGCCTCAATCTTCGACGGATCAACTCGGATACCTTCGGCCGAAACAACATGGCCAAGAAATACAACCTCTCGAATCCAAAACTCACATTTACTAAGCTTCGCATACAACTGATTGCTCAACAATCTCTGTAAGACGAATCTCAAGTGCTCATCATGTTCTTCTTCTGTCTTCGAATACACAAGTATGTCATCGATAAAAACAACCACAAACCGGTCTAAGTAATCTCTGAAAATTCCGTTCATCATGTCCATGAATGCTGCTGGTGCATTCGTGAGCCCAAATGGCATCACGA
Organism: Hibiscus tridactylites; assembly: GCA_958450335.1. NCBI lineage: Eukaryota > Viridiplantae > Streptophyta > Magnoliopsida > Malvales > Malvaceae > Hibiscus > Hibiscus tridactylites. Next base: position 105,214 of record OY288266.1, on the reverse strand, counting down.
GAAACTCATAGTGACCATATCTAGTCCTAAAAGCTGTCTTCGGAACATCACACTCTTTCACTTTCAACTGATAGTACCCGGATCTCAAATCTATCTTCGAGAACACTGAAGCACCCCTCAACTGATCAAACAAATCATCTATACGAGGCAACGGATACTTGTTCTTCACGGTCAACTGATTCAACTGTCTATAGTCAATACACATGCGCATGCTACCATCTTTCTTTTTCACAAACAACACTGGAGCACCCCACGGAGAACTACTAGGCCTAATGAAACCGCGGTCTAATAATTCTTGCAACTGACTCTTCAATTCTTTCAACTCTTTCGGAGCCATACGATACGGAGCTATCGAAACTGGATTAGACCCTGAAACTGTCTCAATCACAAACTCAACATCTCTGTCAGGAGGCAAACCAGACAACTCTTCAGGAAACACATTTGGAAAGTCACACACTGTCCTGATATCCTTCGGTCTAGCTTCACTCATATCCAGATTCATAACATAAGCTAAATAGGCCCCACATCCAGAGTCCATCAACCTATGAGCCTCTAAAGCTGACACCACATTAGACAAGAACTTAATGTTCTCGCCCACTACCACTACTTCGTAGTCATCAGAAAGTTTCAAGGAAATTCTCTTTGTCTCAAAATCCACGCTAGCCCGATGCTCAACCAACCAGTCCATACCCAAAATAATATCAAAACCATAGAAGGGAAGTTCCATCATATCAACTGAGAACACATGACCCTGAATCTTTAGTGGACACCTCCTATACATACGTCTAACCACAACTGTCTCACCAAAAGAACTAGTAACATGCATACCTACATCTAAGATCTCAACAAGAATATCTAACTTCTGTGCATGCTCACTCAAAATGTAGGAATGCGTAGAACCCGAATCAACCAAAGAAAGCAAGGACATAGACTGTAACTCGAAATTACATGCTATCACATCGGTGTCGTTCCCGGCCTCTCTCTGAGCATAGACCCTCGCTGGTCCTCCCGCCTCTGGCTGCACAGCCACAACTTGCGCAAGGTTCCTCTGAGCATCTACCCTAGGTGCATCAGCCCTCGGCTGGAAGTAGCCACGACCGCGCCCACGGCCTCTCTGAAAATCATTACCTCTCGCAGGAGCCTGAGCAATGTTTGGTGCCTGAGCTGCCTGACGCGGACAGTCCCTCCTAAAGTGGTCCCTCGAACCACAATTCCAACAAGCATGGAAGTTACCCCAGCACTCTCCAGTGTGCTGTCTCCCACACTGTGCACACTCGGGCAAGCGCCCTCCTCCTCTATGGTCCTGATGGCCCCTACCATGGTGGCCACCGCCACGTCTCTGATCAAACTGATGTCCGCCACCTCTGTGCCTCTTAGCATCTCTACCATCAAAGTGGTTATGCCTCTTCCCAGAACTAGAACCACCAGCTCGTTTGGCTGAACCCAAACTATGCTCCAAATCCTTGGCCCTCACGACCAACACATCAAAGTCTGAGTAGTCAGAAGCCAACGTGTACCTCTTAACCTCTTCATTCAATCCGTATCGGAATCGGTTACAGCGTTCCACTTTAGTAGGAACCAACTCTGGGGCATACTGACTCAAGCGAACAAAGCGGATCTCATAATCAGTCACAGAAGCATCTCCCTGAGTAAGAGCCATAAACTTTCGCTTCTTCTCATCCAAGTACCTCGGTCCCAAGTACCTCTTTCTGAAAGCAAACTCAAAGAAATCCCAATCTATCTCGGCCTCTGGAACCCCGGCAGTAATGGTGACCCACCAGGTGTAGGCATCACCCTGAAGCAACGAGATCACACAACCCAATCTACGTACGCCCGCACAACCCATCTGAGCCAAGATACGAACTGTCTTCTCCAACCATAACTCCGACCTCTCCGGAGTAGATCCTCTAAACTCCTCGGCCCCTAAGCTACGGAGCCTCTCCAAAGGTAAACTAGCATCATCACACCTAGGCTGAGCTGCAGCCTGAGCTCCCGCAACTGCGGCCTGGAACGCTCCCGCTATCGCTTGCACTTGCGGAGTTAGCAAGTATTAACTACAACCACAACAACAAAACACACAAGCTGGGTTAGCAAGGCAAGGCTTCCAAGTGTCCAAGTATGTTCCCTCACTTAAAAATCATTTTTTTCCAATGTAATAGTAGCAATGGGACCCACACACACATGCTTTAAAATAAAACAATCAGCATACTTGTCGCACAAGCAATCATTCTTGCAAAACAAGCAAACATCGTGCAATTCAATTTAAAAACTTAAACTTACCTCACTTACCTGCCCAAGGTCTCGGTAACCTTAGGCTCTGATACCAACAAGTGTAACCCCCTCGTCCCGGTCTGGTCGGATGACCGGTCCGAGTGGGCCACACGGGGAAAACCGAAGCGAAACCCGTTAAGGCTTCCCCTCGGTTAACGACCCAGAAAATTTCTTTTTATCTTATCTTGTCTACATGCATAATTAAGACCTATGTGTGGCATAGCAGTGGAAGATACAATCATAGCATCAAACATCGACCAACCCAACAATTAAACAGCTCATTTTACTATTCTACAGCAGGCCGTTTCGAAATGCCCATAGGGTGTTCCGAAACGCCTTGACTAAGTCAACAGGCCAGGGTCAACCATAAGGTGACCGTTCCGAAACAGGGGAGACCCGTATCGGAACGACCTTGACGGTCAATATCTCGTGGTCAACGAGATTTGACCGTTTCGAAACATCAAAGGCCCGTTTCGGAACGGCTTCATCTCGCCAATTTCTCAAAATTCCAGTAGCCAAAATGTTCCGAAACGACCCTCATCCGTTTTGAAACGGCAGGCCATTTACACAGGGACCGTTCCGGAACAGGGGGACCCGTTCCGAAACACCCCCTGTCTGCAGACTCGTCTGGGCTGTTTTGGGGCACAAGGGTGCCCCAAAACACCACCAAAACACCATACAACAGCAAAACAATTCGACTTAAGGTTTACCAACTAAACTAGCATGCTTCAACATGATTTAAACATGTCTAACACTAAGGCAACACCCCACAAACATGCTTTCATACAAACATCATTCAAACACATATATAAACTCTTAAGGCATAAGACTAACATTCAAACGAGCAACTTAGGCATGAGTTAACATTCACCATAGCAACACAACCATGCAAAACAAGATATAGGGGAGTCCATACATGCTCTTAAACAACCAACAACTACTCAACAAAACCATACATGTCCCATTGCTTAAACTATTACAAGTCTAACATTAAAAATCCATACTCGATGAACTCAAGTCCAAAAACCACACTTGGAGGCCCTCCACTTGCCCGAGCAACCCACGAACTAAGGATCTGCAATGTTGAACAAAGAGAGCGTAAGCAATGATGCTTAGTGAGGGTAAGCTCTAAAAACAAACCTCAACATTGCAGGGTCCGAGCATGATCTAGCCAAGGTAAAACACAATCATACCAAAGGTCCACAAGATAGAATGCATGAGCAAAAGACAATAATAATGCCATGATCATAAGCTCAATTTCCATGATACATGTAATCACAAACAAGTATCCCAATAAGAACCATAAACCTCAACACATTGATATACACATCAAACAACATTGGCACCTAGCTAAGACCCGAATACGCGGATAGACATGTTGGAAACTCATATCCAACAACCACATTACCTCCCGGTGGGATTTCACTCATCACCGGTCTCGCGGAGGGGATTCCACTCATCCTCACGCCCCGTCGATGGGATTCCACTCATCACCGACTACATTTAAATAAAATTCCGGGCAAACCCGTACTCCTCCTTGGTGACTCAACGCCACCAAGGCCACGCGTGACTTTAGACTCATGTGTACACACTAACATCCTAATGATCGATCATTTGTATTCAAGTTTACTAGTGCCAATATTAACTCATTTCACATTACTCATTTCGATAGCCTTGTGCTTAACACATACTCACCAACAACCATCATCATGCATGTCTCAATCATCACAATTCATATCTCATTCCACATGTATAATACAATATACATAACCATTCATACCACACATCATACGAGACATACACAACAATATAATAAGTACATCCAATGGCTCTAGATCAAGTTTAGGATTAGGCTACCACCCTAATCCTAACTCTAGGTGGGTCTACCAAGCCCAACCTAGTTCATATACTCGAACCAACTATTTTAAAACCTTTAAAAGCAAACAACCACTCACCTAAGCTTCCAAGCTCCAAGGCCAAGCAAGCAATCACCTTCAACTTCCCGGATTCGATCCCAAAGCCCCTTCCACGTTTCCTCTTGCTTCTAGTCAAACAAAACACATACATTACTTCTCAACCCAATGCTAATTCAACCATCAATCTACTTTGCAAATCACAACCCAATTTCCTCAAATTCCCAAATCACATAACATCTTAAAAACTCAATTTTCGGACTCCAACAACTATTGGCTGAAATACCCATTTCCAAGCACCCAAATGACTTCCAAAACATCCCAAATCACCCTCCTAACATAGGTAGACCATCAGCCCTTCAATTCCAACACTAAACCTCTCAAAAACCCAATTTTTCATACTTTGAAATTTGCCCTAAAGACCCACTACGAAAATTTACCCAAAATCAACCAAATTAAGATATGTTGTACACTTCATTATGATTAAACATAACCCCAAAACAATTTCTCAAAACAAATCGAAAAACCCCATTAAAACCCAAATTTTCAACATGAACCCTAATTCCCAAAACTCAATGTTTTTGAAATTTAAGACAATGGTTGGATAGAGGATAAAGAGGAGATTAGGAAAACGTAATTACCTTTGAAAAAGACCTTGGATTGAAGAAGAGGATGAATGGAATAGTAACTAGTGTAGTTGGGAGACTTTGAATGTGGAGAGGGGGTGGGGGGGGGGGGGGGGGGTCACGTCAATTTTGGAAGAAAATGGGGAAAGAGAAGACACTTTACAATAAAGTGGTCTTACTTTTAAAAGTTTTGGGTAAAATCACGATATAGGTCCCTCCCTCTTTATTAAGGTTCAAAAAGGTCATTAATTATGGTTGGTTCATTTTAATTAGATTTTATTTGACTCGAACAACAACCCGGTTACTCCTAGGCCCTAGACACGGGTGTTACACCTATGCTCACACACATTTAATTCAATATTTTATGTAATTTCTTAATCTCTACACACATTGACCGTCTTTCCCTGTTATTTCGATCATCGAAATCCCATGATTTTTACTTGAGAAGGAGGAGATATCAATCTCGTAAAAAGGGAAGATGGTGATTTTATTTCCCATGAACATGAGGTTGTAATAATTGTATATCAAATGTAATTATGTAAGGTGGAGTAGAAGTAGAAGTAGAAGTAGAAGAGTTGTCTCATTCACCGACCAGATCTAACAAAATCCTCGACATATCAGCTTCTCTTGCACTCGGGATTTGATCCATCAATTTTCATTACCAAATTATTAGATATACACATGATCATATGCAGAAATGGAGCTAACATCAAGCATCAACAAGAGTAAAAGTTTATTAAATTTTTAAATTTAAAAATTAGAAGGGACAAATATTTTATTTAATTAATATTTAAAGTTTAAACTAAAAATACTTAAAATATACAATTATACTAAAAATCTAAAAAGGGCAATACCCGCCCCAACCTATTAAGGGCCTGTTCACCGAAGTTTTTCAAACGCCCATTTGAGGACAGAAACTAAAAAATCAAGTGGTGGCACAACGCCAGTTTGAGGGCTAAACACAGTGGGATGGGAGAGGCCAACGCTGGTTCAACAAGCAATGCTGAACGGGACTTAATAGCTCCGTCCTTAATCATATGCATGGATGGGTGCTTTGCGTTAGACAGGTGAACGTGCATGCCATCATCATCTTTTCTCCTTCTTCATGTTCATGCATGCGTGAATGTCTTGATAACCCTAGGCAAATCTAGGGACAGGCAGGAACTTTGGCCTTATTTCATTCAAATGATAATTATTATTTTACGTATTTAGTGGTGTTTGATTTTCTATCAAAACTTTTTTACCTTAAAGTCATGATGATTTTAGAGATCTACATTCTTACGACTAATTTTATTTGTACAAGATGATCGAGTGCAATGATTGAAGGTTAAAAACTATTTATTTTGTCATTTTTTCATATGTTTTTTTTTTAATCTTCAAGGTATTATTAAAATATTCTTTTTAAAATTATATATTTTCATGATTATTATCGGATCTATCAATGTCTTCATAGGGGCTCCATTTCATGCTTTATTTCATAATTTTTGTGATGTTTCATTATATATTCCTATTAATTTATTTCATTTCTTCATTTTGTCGGTAGACCATATAACAATCCATTGTATTCCTACATATTCCATCCACTACTGATGCATGCATGTCATGATTGATGTAGCTTGAAATATATATGTGCAATGACATTGATTCATGAATCGGAACAAAAAATGGTACCATGTTTGACTTTCATATTTTCATTCTTAAAAATAAGGTCAAATTAAAATAATGAGGGGTAAATTTATTATTTCTTTCGAATTAGGATTAAATTATTTGAATGTGTAAACGTGGAAGACTAAATGTGTTATTATACAAAATATTTTAACTGGCACCATTTTAACAGTTGTTAATGGGTTAGTGGCCAAATTGAAACAAACTAAAAGTTTAATGATAATATTGAAGTAATTGAAAGTTTGGTTACTATATTGAATAATTGATCAAAGTTTAGTGACCATTTGTAAACTTTACGCTTAAATTAAAGTGAATGTAAGAATTATTATAGTAATAAAACTTTATTTATTTCTTAAATTAAAAAATAAAAGAAAATTTAAAAAATAATATAAAAATTATTTTTTAAAATTTTATTCTAAAATGGGATAATAACGCTTTCAATCCTTAGAATTTCAAAACTAATTAAAACAGTTAATAGTACATTGCAGTACATATAAATAATGGTACATTGCGGTACATGACATTTACCCTAGAATTATTATTTTTAGGTTGGTTTGATTGGTTCAATTGGATTGATTTTTCTAATTTTAATATTTTACAGATATTAGATTAATAAATATTTATAAAAAAACACACATTTGAGTCAATGATTAAGTTTCCTTAGCTTCACTGGGTTGGGCTAACTTGAATTCAAACTATTAATATTAAATTTAAAGTCAATATGTGATTTAGAGCAAGGGCAAGGGGACCAAAAAAGAATATTACAAATTAATCAAGTGAGAATATTATAATCAATGCTATTCATTTTGACCTTTTTATAAGCCAAAGAAATTCAATATTACTAATCATTTATTCATTGGTAAGATGCTTATAAGATGTATACTATATTGTCAAATATTATAAATTTAATTTAGTTTGACTGGTCAAATAATTTAAAACATAATATAACAAATATCACAAATGCATGGTAAATTTTATAAATATGAAAAAATAAACACAGCTTGGCACAGATAAAATCGTATTTAAATTTTAAGTAAATCACATTAATTTAAACTATGGAATCTAAAAGCAATAAAAATCTTATTTTATATTCTTGTAATTCTAAAAAAATCTATTACTAAGTGAGATAAAATGTTTAATATATCGATTATGTTTTTCTCAATTTGATATATGAAATTTTTAACTATACAAGTACTTGTCCTGAAGTGATGCTTTAACAATTAATTATGTTATTATTGTGACATTGATTGATTAAAATTCAAGTGTCAAGTGATATGTAATGAGTTATTGAAATGTCACATCAAATCGTATGTTAATTTAAGAAAAAAAAATTAAATTTAAGTATCCAATTGATTCATACTAAAAAAATTGTAAAAACTCAAGGGTTAAAAATATGACAGGAATGCTGGGGGCTGATATGGGTGCATCCTTTTGAATGTGGGACGAAGTTCAGCATCGGAATTCGCAACCCATCAGATTTCTGCATCCCTGTGATGTTCCCCTTTCCCAATTTCTCCATTTTTATTTTGCTCGGACTTAGGTCAATATCGGACAAGTGCAATATAATTCATATTTTATCATTATCTATAAAGCTACACCAAAATGCAACACAATAAGTGAGGGTTTTGATGCAAATAAACACGTTGTATTGGGAGAAAATAGGACAGCTTCAGCTGATTGGGGACACTAGGTTCAGTTCATATCAGATATTCAGATTCAACCACGTGCCTTGAAATTGGTAATGAAAATGCTTTGAATCATGTGAGAACCCAGGGGTGTAGGTTTTAGTACATTCTGAAAGCACGGTGTTCTCAGTTCTGAACTTTTCATTTTAATATAGACCAAGCTGAAAACAAGAGCTTTTGTTTTTTTATATCACACATGGCAAAGAAGACAACACAGACACAGTTAATGCATCCATCTCTGTAACTTATGTTTCCATCATTAATCTGTCTTCTTCCCATGATGTTTTTGATTTTGGCTGTCTGTTTTACAAATGTCCAGCTCCTGCACTTTGGTTTTAAAAACTATAAACATTGATGGAAGTAGGTCTCAGCTTGTGCCTGGTGGCTTCATCAAAAGTACCCAAAACAAAGGTTACTACAAAATTTAAAAGAATTCATATATTTTTCTTTTCTATTAAAACACTTTACCAAGATCTAACAAGGTTAAAAAAAAGCTAATGAAGGACATAAACCTAAGACCTTTCTTCCATTAAGATTTAAAAGCTGGTTTGGTTCATAAAGGAAACGTGGATTCTAAGTAAGGAAAGTCAAACATTCATGTAAATATGTAATGGAAATCAAAAGGCCAAAGGTAATAACAATTAATGTCCGAAGGCGACCCTGAAGTTTCGTCTCCACTTTAAACGTTTCTTTCTGCTTAATTTGTTCTGATCCATCAGTTTTCACGTGCACGGCCGAAATCATTTCACTGCGATGCCGACCAAAATCAATACCCAATAAGTCAATGTCTAGTTCGTTTGCTGAAACGTGGCGTTATCTGGTTGGTTTGAGAGCTAAACTACACTCTGTCATTTGATTCATCGTTGGGGAGACAAGATTGCTTGTGGAGATTAAAAAATCTAAAATCAATGGCTGTTATGGCTCCGAGCACCTTTTGTTAAAGACATCACAACTGCAAAAAACTGGGTTTTCTCCTAGGTACGATTTTACAACAAAAGAAAGGGTCTTCAGATTCCTAAGCATTGAACTTCATTGTTGTTGTAGGTGATTTTGCTTTCTGCTTATCTCTGAAAGTTTTAAGCTTTGATTAGCTTTTGGGAATTGCAGTTGTGTTTTTCAATAGATGGTTATGGACCCAAGGTTGAAAGGGTTTCCAGATTTTGAATTGAGGAATCATGAAAATCCCAGATTCAATAATAGTTGCAGAGATCACAGCTTTAATGGATTTCAATCCCTCCAAGCTGATCCAGCTTCAACTTTGAGTCATGAAGACTGTGATTTTTCAGATTCAATTTTGAGATACATAAACCATATTTTGATGGAAGAAGATATGGAGGACAAATCATGTATGCTTCAAGAGTCTTTGGATCTTCAAGCTGCTGAGAAATCATTTTACGATGTCCTTGGTAAGAAATATCCACCTTCCCCTCAACATAATAACTCTGCTTTTGCTTATGATAATGTGTGGATGCAAAATCTGGGTGATTTTAGTACCACTCAGGCACAAAGTGTTCATGTTTCTAGCATATCTCAATCATCTTATAGCTCTTCAATGGCTAGCTTTGATGGGATGTTGGAGTCACCAAACAGTACTCTCCAGGTGCCTGATTTGAACGGTGAGATTCAATCCATTTGCCAATTTCAGAAAGGGGTTGAAGAGGCAACTAAATTTATCCCAGCAAATGTGCATCTTTTTAGCAATTTTGAGGCTTATGAATATGATGTGGTGAAGGAAGACAACTCACCTATTGGTTCAAAGGGGAGGAAGATTTCTCATAGAGACGATGTGGGAACTGAAGAAGAAAGGAGCAGCAAGCAAGCTGCTGTTTCTGAAGAAACCACCGTTAGATCGGAGATTTTAGATATGGTGTTGCTTTGTAGCTCCATCAGGCCGCCATCCCCATACACGGATCTCCGTCAGTCCCTTCGAAACGGGACTGGTAAAAATGGCCGAGGGAAGAAGCAGAAAGGGAAAAACCAAGTGGTGGATTTAAGGACAATGCTCATTCGTTGTGCACAAGCTGTTGCGGCTGATGACAGGACTGGTGGGGCTGCAAATGAATTGCTGAAGCAAATCCGACAACATTCGTCGCCCTTTGGAGACGGGAATCAACGGTTAGCTCATTACCTGGCTGATGCTCTCGAGGCACGGTTGGCCGGTACGGGTAGCCAAATCTATAAAAGCCTTGTCAGTAAGACAACTTCAGCTTCTGATATTATGAAAGCTTACCTTCTGTATGTTGCTGCATGCCCTTTTAGAAAGGTTTCTCATTTCATTTGTAATAAGTCGATCAATGTTGCATCAAGGAAGTCAATGAAGCTTCATATAATAGATTTCGGTATTCTATATGGTTTTCAATGGCCTACTCTTATCGAGCGGCTTTCTTTGAGACCCGAAGGGCCTCCGAAACTTCGGATTACCGGAATAGATTTCCCTCAACCTGGTTTCAGGCCAGCTGAGCGAGTGGAGGAAACAGGGAGGCGTTTAGCGGCTTATGCTGAAGAGTTCAAGGTGCCTTTTCGGTACAAGGCAATAGCAAAGAAATGGGAGAACGTTCAAGTCGAGGAACTCGATATCGACGAGGATGAGTTTGTCGTTGTAAACTGTCTGTATCGTGCTAAGAACTTGCTTGATGAATCAGTGGCAGTACATAGTCCAAGGAATATGGTTCTCAATCTGATTCGGAAGATTAATCCAAACTTGTTCCTCCATGGGATTATGAATGGCGCCTACAATGCTCCATTCTTCGTAACACGGTTCCGGGAGGCTCTGTTTCATTTCTCTTCGATGTTCGATATGCTCGACATGATTGTGCCCCGCGAGGATTGGGAGAGGATGGTGATTGAGAGAGAGATCCTTGGCAGGGAGGCCTTGAATGCCATAGCTTGTGAGAGCTGGGAGAGAGTGGAACGGCCGGAAACAGTCAAGCAGTGGCATGCACGTAACCTGAGAGCCGGGTTTCTGCAACAGCCGTTTGAGCGCGAGATAGTCAAGGAAGCATTCGAGAGAGTCCGGACATTCTACCACAAGGATTTCGTAATCGATGAAGATAACCGGTGGCTGGTGCAGGGATGGAAGGGCAGAATAATATATGCCCTTTCTGCTTGGAAACCTGCATAAGGATATTGAATTTAGCTTACTTTCACGGCCTGCCTTTCTTCAATCTTGCTGTGTTGTAGTGATCGAGTTCCAGGGTGTATCTCCGATGGCGAAGCCTTGGAGGTTAAGGGTACGAAAGAAATGTCCTGAAATCCGATCTTTACCGTACGTTACAAGCAGATGTGCAGATAAGATAGCAAAACATATGGACAACTAATGCAAAAGATTACAAGGCATCATCTGGTTTACTTGTACAGAGCTGAAAGCAATTAGAGCATCAACAACTTGAAGCACTGGGAATGTACAATTTACTAGCTTTATTTGTATCTTAGCTAACCTCACAGGGTTCATATACAGATAAACATGTCTTCAGAAATATTTAGCAACATCAGTTATTGTATTTGGATATTTACTTGCATTTTCTTTTCTTCTCGGATCAAAAAAATAACCTCCCAGGGTTCCAAATAGGTGCTGTTACCCTAGCAAGATTACTATTAGCCAATCCTCATGCACCCTGCACCCAATTAACAATCCATTAAGATCTTTATTGGACAGCATCTGATGTATTTTGTATTTCATTTTTCATTTACAAGTTCAAAATACGATTCTGCTACAAGTGTAGTCTGAAATTATCAAATTACACTTTAAATAGCTCCTTCAGATAATATTCATTTTTAATCATAAAGAGACAAGTTCCATCAATTTTTCATGCATCCTTTCCCTTCCTAATCTGGAATATATTATCTGTCACCATCTCCATTATATTAGAGAAATGATTAAATTACACCCACATGCAGTTTCTGGTATTATATTGGTATCGTGATTGATACGGTCTTTAGATCGATTAAGACAACACTGATTATGCAATCCGAAACAGGAGGAAGGATATATTAACATAACAAGGGAGAATCTTTCCTCTCTTTATAGACTTGTATTATTATATAATGAAGATCAGACAATACATCTACATCATATGAACAAGGGAATGGGGCCATTTTAATGGCTTTCTTCCTGTAATAGAAAAATACATCTAAGCTGTCACAGATGTTTCCACTGCAACTTGTCCAGGGTAGTTGACTTCGGATTTCATCTCGGTTTCCCATAGCTCCGCTAACACCTGCTTGATGTTGTGAATGCTTTCTAATGCATAATCTGCACCTTTAGGCCTCTGGGAAGAACCGACCAGGACGGTGTGGAGACCGACACGTTTCCCGGCCTGGATGTTGCGGACACTATCCTCGAAGAACAACTGAAAACAGCAAAACATCAGTAGGCTGAAATTATAATATATACATGGCAGGTGGAACTTATAGTTATAGGAGTATCATCTTACTGTTCTCTGAGGGTCGATGTTGGCAATCTCGAGAGCTCGTTCGATGGCGGATTCTTGCGGCTTACAGACAATGGGTGTCTTGGGTAATGTCACATCTGGTTTGGGATGAGCAAAGTGGCCGATTATGTCGAAAGTTTCAGGGCTGCTCCTGCCAGAACCATCATCAGTTGCAGCAGATGATCCCAAGAATTCAATGTCATCTTCATCATCAGAAACTGTGTTCTTATGGGTAGGATTGAGTGTTTCGAAGCAGATAATCCCTTCGAAACAGTCTTCTAACCCGAGCTTGCTAAGAGCTGTAGTAGCATGGATCTTGTCTGCATTTGTGAAGATCTAAATCAACAAAAGACAACATCAAGTTCTGTTAGGGAACAATTGGATCAAAGTATGCTCAATACTTGTCTAAGCATTGGGGTTAATCAACTACTTACAATTTTTCTAAGAGGCAAAGTCATCAATAGGCTCCTCAATTGAGGATCTGGTTTCAAGTTATCATAAGGGAGTCTTCCATGAACATAACTGTTACACAGGCAAAACAATCAAAAGGAAAAATATTAAAAAAATAAAGAAAATGAAGAATTTCAATACCTATGGTATTCATCATAGTCAAAGTCATAACCAACAGCCTGCAAAGGAGAAAAAGTGAGAAATAAACTCATTAAATATTTATAACTTTTACTATAATTATATGTAATGAAAAGGATGTTAAAAAGATAAATACCCTGAGGCCAGCCATTGTTGTCCCATAATTCTTATACAAAAGATTGGACAATTCAACAATTTTGTCCTTTTCAATTCCCAGCTTTTCAACCATGTAATCTGCAAAGGCCATTCATTTACAAACATTTAGACTACAATGCACTATACAATTCAATAAGTACAATGCAAATACTTGCCCTTAATATTTTTCCCACATTCTCTTGCAAGACCAGAACTAAGGGGATAAAGGGTATCATCAAGATCTGCAAATTCATGAAAAATGGTTATCAGATCCTTCTCAGACATTAATTCAGATTTTAACATGATATTGTCAAGTATATTAAGCTTACCAAACAGAAGGCAATCATATTTAGGCCTCTTAGTTAGCATGTATTGGTTATCATATTCCATTTTCACCAAGGAACCTTGAATTATCAATGAAAAGAAGTTAATATTGAACTTCAAAGAAAATGATACACTTTTAAGTATAAAAAACAACTCAAATGATACACTTTGAAAGAGTTGGTGATAGTTAAACCAAGAAAAAGACCCATAATTTTCTGGGAATGGAAACCAAAAACTGAATTTCCCCATCAAAGAAAACTAGCTTTTTTTTTAAATATCTTTTTACTAAATGCACTATATCATTGTGCCCTTTGTTTCATTTCGCCATTGAGAGACTTCCATAAACAAAACTCAGAAAGCAGGGAACTTTCTTTGAAAAAAGCAAAATGAAAGAGAATTTAAGCAAAGCTGCAATGAAATTATAACTTACAGGCTTCAAAGAAGCAAGAAAAGAAAATGAAAGGAGGAGTCTTGGAGAATGCTAAGAAACAGAGGGAATAAAAACACTGTAATATTGTAGTCAATGAAGAACGAGAGGAGGGAGGAAGGAGATGAGAGACCAAATGGACTTTTATAGGCAGAAACGGTTGGCTCCTTTCTCATTATAAAAATAAAATCTTTTTTAACTTGTGCTGAAAACAACAGTATTTTACTATTTTTTTGGTTATATTCAATGTTGGAAAAAAACAATCTTTAAAAAGATTAAATAACCGAGTTAGCTGTTCAAATTAGACTCTCTTTCACGTTGTTCTAGTCTTTGACTCTTTGTCTCCATTTTTAACCGTTCAAATTCATCATTTTTTTTATTGTTACAGAAAATTTCAGAATTTCGCTCCAAAACTTCAATATTTTGCGGTAAATTATATATATTCCTGGACTTGTTCTATTAAGAAAAAGACAGGTAATTTTTTCCCTATATAATGAAAAGAAAATGCTAGTTTTTGGTTAAGCCCGGCCTGGATTCAGTCCACAAATTCTTAATCCCAGCAGTTCAATCATTCACTCTATGTGTTGAATGTTTTGATTCAATGATACCCAAATCATAAATATTTCCAGATATTTCTTGACTGATTTTTTTATTTAAAAAACTTCATGTAATTTTAGAGTTCATGGCATCCATGGCAAAATATCTATCATTTTCTTTATAAAACCCTAGATTATAAACTCTTACACTTAAATGTCTAAACACTAAGCTAATATTATAAACTTTAAAATTAAAGCGCTTGAATTTTCACTGCCAATGTATAGGATAATAATTCTATTAAAAATATATATAAAAAAGAAAATGTAGCATAATTGGAGTTGATGCCGCCAGTGACGCAAGGTGAAAATGATTAATCCTAATGCTTCTGTTTTTCTTAATAATTCAATTATGCATTATATTTATATAGTTACATATATCACAATATCATCAGAAATTTTGATGAAATTGACCCATACTTCTGTTTTTCTTAATAAAAAAGTCAATAAATTTCGAATAATTATTTCACAAAATAACAGAAAAATGAAAAGAAGAAGAAACTGTGTGATAAAAAGAAGATAAACAACGGTTCATACACCTTACGATGGTCGATATATTCAAAGAATTAGTCGTAAAAGTTTAATAAAAGAAAAAAAAGGGTGAAAAATAGAAGTAGGGGAAGTACGTATAATATAGAGTTATAGTCCTCCCTTTCTCATCATAAATTATTTGGAATAAATAAATAAAACATTGGTTTTTTGTGGAGGATGGATTGCTTCTTTTGACGGCACCATTTTTAACTTTTTCCCCTCAATTATTTCCACATATTTAAATTTATATATTTTGATAAGTAAAAAGTTGTAATGTTTATTTATATATTTTCAAGTAGGAGCTGGCTTGTGTTTATTGGATGAATTAGGTCTTGAAATTATTATATTATTTGTTGGTATTCGTAAAGTTTACAAACATTTTGTTGATTGATTGAGTTATGTATAATTGATTTTAAAATTATTTAAATTGTTGTATTCTGAATGATACAACCAATATTCATATATCTTGTATTTATTTTCATCAACAAAGTATAACATAATATTGAAAATAAATAAAAAACTTAGACATGGTTATGAGACAAATATAGGTTAAAAGTGTGGAGTGTTTTGTTATATATGTAATGCTTTTTGTTTAGTATTAAACTCTAGCATTAAACAAAACAATTCAAAACTTACGGAACAGAAGCAAGCCTCAGTAATTTGATTAAGAATTTGTACAACATATCCTCATCCAGAAGATTTTGTAAAAAAACAATTATTAGTTGTGAGTTGTGATGGATGGTTATCTGAGTTTTGGTTTAGAACCCAAAAGGACCCACCCCATTGTCTGTGTCCTAAATTGAAATCATAAAGGAAAGGTATTCAAATTCTTGGTCTTGGTAAATGGTAATACTAATTATAGACTCATCTTCAGCTGACTCACCATAGCTTTGTCTATTTGTACGTAGATAGGTATTCAAATTCTTAACAAGATACACTGCCCTGAAGATAATGCCAAATGTGAATGTGCTGGGTAATTTATGTGAGGGACAAGACAAAACAGTGTTATCTTCTTACACCACCCAGCCCCCAGCCCACAGCCCAGGCATGTCTTAGTTACTACTTGCTGTTAATTTCGTCCACAAGTTGATGGAATCAACCAACTTCATTCATTCCTAAATGGTGATTAATCAAGCCACTTGGCCCATTCAGACGAGCTTTTCTTCAGCATTGCCAATCACACGCTAACTGTAGTCTGTAGTCCAAGGCGATGCCATATATACTAAACCTTTTGAAACCGATAAACTTCTTATCAGCCATCTTCTTTTGAAAACCAAGCCCGAATTCCCCAATGCCTCGGATGAGGGAATGTATACAAAAGTTGAGGTGATGGATTTATCTATGTTTTGTGTTTTGCTTTTAATATTGGTTTAAGTTCCTTAATTTGTTCTCTGCAAACACAAGCTGATCTAATTACTTCCATCTAAATTTGACATCCATGGCAGGAAGATTAATTGCTGATAATAAGATTCCATATTTATTGCATCATTTTAAAATGAAAGTTGGGTTCGACCATATGCCCCAAACCAAAATTAATAGTGTTCCTATTATGATCATGTCATATTTTACATTTGTGTCATTATATCAAATCATATCCAAAAGAAGATTTGAAACGTATAAGACAACTTTGTATTTACTTAGAAGAGTTCTGCAGATCTTTTTACATGATTGATACACTTGGTGGATGTTGATTTGCATGATCACTTCTACACTCTTTTATGGACAAGATGAGGTGTCAAAGGACAAAAACCTATGAGCATACACCAATTGACAAGGATCCTCCTCCATTACCACCGTTGACAGAAACAGGAGACACCTAGATGCAAACGAGACGTAAGCATTCATCAATCCCTCGAGCATTGAAAAAACTCTTGTTACCGCAAGTAATCAAAACTTCATGTTGATGTTCGTACAGCTGGTATGCTATCATAGGCTGTTCGAAAGCGGAGGCCATCGCCTATGTGCTTTGATGTGGGGCATATCCAACAGAATATCCTTGGACCCAATACCTGAAACAATCAGGTGGGGAACATATGAAATAATTGTTACAAATATGTTATTAATGGTCAGCTGGCCTAGGCAAGACAACACTTAGCATATACCCAGAAACTACAAGCTAAACCTAATGGTAAAAAGGCAAAAACTTTTCTCAGATTCATCAATATAAAAGGCCTAATGATAAAGCCTCGTAAAAGCCACAAATATGGCATCTTTCATCCCTCAGCATAGAAGAAGTTGAGAGAGCAGTTTCGTTACTAGTAATTACCGTTATTAGATTTTCGTAGGCACCACGATCATACGGATGCTTACAGGCATTCCCTTCTTTCTCTTCAAGCCCCATGGTTCTAACCCCTTCATGATACTGCCGGGTTTAAAAATGAAAGCCAAAGGAAATGAGTAAAACAATCATTCTAAGTGGGAAACCAGATTAGAAATAAACAAAAATTCAGCAAAAATAATCCTCATAACCTCAATTGTGGTCTTATTTTGCAAAATGAGGTAGATATGCCAACCCAAGAGAACACTTAAAGCCATACTCAAGGGGACTAGCAACAGTCCGGAAATAACCTGAAAATACAAAGTAGTAAGCATACCATAAATATGGTAAGTTCTAGCACTAGAACATTGGTAAATCATTGACATTACATATATGATTCTGAAAGAGTCTGCACTTTGCTGCTCATCGCTTTGGGAATCATTAGTTAGGCTACCCACAAGTAAAACCTGACGGATAGAAAAATAATGAGAAAAAGGGCCGGAAGATCTCATCAGAATCCAGCTGGGGTACCCCAGTACAAGTAAACACCATTGCAGGGGCCAAATTAAAGCATAAGAAAGAAAGTTTATCCAAATGCAATGGCGATCCTTATAAGACAATGCAAGTTCACAAGTGAAATCAATATGTTACTATGATACAACGTACCAGAGAGTAGATGCAAGCAATTACGGCATATACAACAAAGACGAAGAAGACCTTGTAGTTGGCATGGCCGACACAATTATTTATCCAAATGCAATGGTGATCCTTATAATCAAGAAGAACACTTTTAGTATGGAGGACATGTTAGATGTGCATGAATCATAACATAGATTGCTCGTACCATTCTCAGAACACATATCTTGCAAACACGACAATGATGTGCACGAGGAGGTTTAAAATGAGAACACTTTTGGCAATATCTCAAGTCCCCTCCCTACAAAACATTCCAAACAAAGGTCAGAAACTGAAAAATAGATGAAAAAAAAATGCAACAAAATATAAGAGTCTAGAGGAGTTGACCCAAATTATGAAGATTTTAACTCCACCTACATGTGGATTGTTTTACCATTGAGATCATTTTGACTTACCAGTGATGCAATTAAAACCAGTCTTCAAATAGAAGACAAACCCAAGCAAATAGGGCAAGCTAACTTCTTTCAATTGTTCGGTTTCATAGTAAAAGTTATTGTTAATATGTAAGATCAAACGTGACCCACAATCACGTCAACTTATGCCTTTTAAGTTATTCCTTTGAAAAAAACAAGGAAATTATAACGGTAATGTAAGACAACAATAGTTCATCAGACAGACAACGACAATAGAAGTGCTGGTCGTTAGAGAGACCTAAATGACAGCTAGCGCATCATCCTAACACGAGTAACGAAGTGCCAAAATAACAGTGTCTGTTATGGTTAGCAATCAGATAATACATAACAGTTTATGTTACGACTAAGATCAAATGTCCAGACAAACCATGATATGTATTCGTACCTTGCTGCTATTGCAAAGGCTTTCTAACTATGTTGCTCCAACTCTTCATTTTTCTTTTAAGAACCCAAGTCCAACAACACATTCGGACACGAGTACCGGGATACATGTGACCAGCACCATAAATAGAAAAATTTCGAAAAGAAAATTGAACATATCTTGGACACATACCTATATTTGACGCTCCCACCCAAGTCTAAGTAACATGGCTTTCTACAATGCAGAATCAGAATATATCAAGCAAACCCTTGAATACAGAGCAGTAACTTATCTGCTTTCTAACCCCAAAATAATGAATCAGTCATTCTGACCAGAATTTTCAAATAACTCATCTCATTCACTCATCAATAGAATTTTCTCATCTTTCTTTAAAGGCATCTTCTGCGGATTAAGAATAAAATCAAATTAGAAGAAATGACTTAGGTCATTGAATCTACGATATTTATCCTGAATTCCAAAACTTTCACCAAATTAGATGATCCTTTTCCCCCACATTCCAACTCTAAAATCAGCTCATTTGAATCATTGCATGCAACAACCACAAAATTGTAACAATCCCAACATTAATCTATTCATTTATAAGAAATCCAGATTGCAAGAACTATTTTTTTACTAAAAACATGAAACTTTTTTTTTAAATTACAAAAACAAACAAAAATAACCTTAACAGATATAACAAAACAAAGAATTCGTCTGTGTTTTCTGAGCGTACCTTGCGTTTGATCTCATGGACAGTAACATTGGAATCTTCAATGTCGGGTAAGAAAGTAGACGGGACCCGTCCTGGATCCATGATGATTGCAAGGGCGTAATTTAGCACGCACATGACGGCGAAACCGGTGAAAGCGACGGCGTTCATGATACCAGGAGAGGTCATTAGACCGAACCACCTGTCAATGAAAACAAAGACCGTACAAAAATAAACAAAGGCGATGGTGGAAACGACAACCGTTACAGGCAAGGAAAAGCTGAAGCCTCGATTCATGGTTTTAATCGTTTTTTCTTATAATGCTCGAGGCGGATGATGGAGGCGCCGGCGTTCAAAACGACGGCGTCTCCGGTCCTGGTGGATGTCAAGGTGGATCCTTTTTCAAAAGAGATTTATTTTATTTTATTTTGGGAAGTTGGTATTGGGAAACAACTGTTCATATAAATGGTGCGGTTCCCTTTAAGTATTTCCCTCGTTTTACTCGATTGCCCCTTACTTTTTCTCGTTTTTATATGTTTGACCCCCAAAAATAAAGTTTTCAATATATTCACCTTAAATTTCTTTGTTGACCACCAATGCGGCTATGCCATCTTCAATTCCCAGCTTATGTGTACTTTCATATGGCAGTGCATAAACCAAACGCCTGGATTGTCTACGAGGAACCGAATGAAAAAATTATAAATATTTAAAATTGGAGGACAAATTTATAAATAAACATTTTTTAAATAAACAAAGATGAAAAAAAATTTCTTCGAAAATGGAGGTGATTGCCCCTCCCGAAGCTTCAATGGCTCCATCCCTGCGAATGGAAACAACCGCTGGATGAGACACCGATCCTTTTGGGATCAAAGTTGCCAACACCTTGAGCTAGTACGAAGAAGTTAAAGCCATGAAGATGTAAAGGGTGGCTTTCTGCACCGAGGATGCTTGTATCCTACAATACCAACTCGATGTAGCAACACCACCATGGTGCCGCTGTCCAACATGATGTTTTTGGGTGTGCCTGTGTAGTTGAACTTAGATGGCTATCTTGATCTATGTTGTTATCGCGTTAGATTATGGGTTTAGACAAAGCATCATAAATTAGTTGTAATCGCCTTCCTTATCACAGGGTCATTACTCTCTTCTCAAAAAAGATGTCTGATAGGATGTGCATCGCTAACGTTTATATATCACAAGACCTCTTTTTTTCTTTTCTGATGTGGGATTGATGACCTCGCATTTTTTCAGACGTGACATTCTCCCCCACTCGTCACGAGCTTCCACTTTCGTGATTGGCCAATTGTCACAATTATGTTGTTTTTCTCTTTTGAAATTTTCATGCTATGGTAGGCGAAGGTTCTAGAAGTTCTTGATCAGATGAATTCAGATGGTGCATTAGATAAGTTTAATAATATGCCGAAAGAATGGTCAGGTACAGAAAAACGTCGATAAGAAAGTTACTTTTCTTTAATATAGAAAGAATGGTTTTTTTGCACTTATCAAATAATGTTTTGCAAGATGTTCACAAAGAAAAGACCATTATCGACTTATGGGCAAAATTGAAACAAATTTGCATGAAAAAACTTTAACCAGGAAGTTTGATAGGGGATGGTGGAAGCTTTGGACAAATATTCCCCTTAATATACACCTAAAAAAGAAAGCATGAGTTAAAATTTATTTTTCTCAACGACTCAATAAAAAAAGACATGAATAAGGGAATGCTTAAATAAAAAAATAAAAGAACAATAAAAGTAAATATGACACTTGTTGCTGCATAATTGGACATTCGCACTCCGAAACAAGATGAAAATCTTGAACAGAAAAAAAGAACCCACAAAAAAATTGATTTAATTTAAAAGACTAAATTAATAAATAATAAAATAAAATATTATCCTAAAAAGATAAAAATATTATCTCAATTAAAATAGATAATATTATCCTAATTAAAAAAACAATAAAATTGTCCTAATTTTAAAAAATAGACTAATTTCAAATAATTAAATAAAATTATCCTAGTTAAAAAGATAAAATAAAATTTAAATAATTGTTGAAAATTATTATAATTAGAAATGCTTGAATCTTATCCGAATAGTCGTCGCAAGTCAACTGATGTTCTAGCCTTCAAAAACAGCTTCAATTTTTTGTCCAAAATAATTAATTTCTCTTCTATTCTCGTATCAAAGTTGCTCTTGAAGCAACGTCTATACTCCCAGAAGTTAGCAGAATGTTCATGTCTTGACGACCACTTAACTGATTTTAAAGAGATCATTTCGGATTTGAAAACTGTGAAGGTAGAGTACAATGAAAAAGACTTATGTTTGATTTTACTTTATTCACTATGTGCTTCATATTTGTCTGTTAGAAGCACCCTTCTACACAACTGTGATACCCTTACTCTTGAAGAATTATATGATAATTTAAATTTGCATGAAAAGATGCAACATTTTACCGGCTCTGAGTTCTAAGCAGAGGGTCTCATGGTGTATGGATTGAATAGTTCAGACCGCGAAAGAAATGACGATCGTAATTTCGGTGGTCATAATAAGGGTAGATTCAAGTCGTCAAATCGAGGTAAAACATGTTATTTTTGCAAAAAAAAAAATGTCATGTTAAATCTGAGTGTTGAAGATTACAGAATAAGATAAAGAGTGAATCTGAAAATTATAATTTCAGTGAAGATAAAGCTGATATTGCAGAAGAGTATGATGATGGTGAACTTTTAGTTGCTTCTAAAGAAGACTCTATAGCAAGTGAGGAGTGGATTCTTGACTCTAGTAATAGTTTTTATGAGTCCAAATCAGGACTGGTTTGCGAAGTATAAACATGTCTACATGTGTTATTTTTTTGAAAAATAATGTCTCATGTAAAATTACAGGGATTGACACAATCAAGGTTAAGATGTTCGATGGGATTTTCGAACATTTTATGTTTCAGATTTGAGAAGAAATCTGATATCGTTAGGTACTCTGAATTTAAAAGGGTACATATACCGAGCTACGTTAACGGGCACATAGTTCAAGCAACAATAAGGTTTATTTTTAATTCTTATTTACCCTCCGACTGTACTTCAGTACGAAATTCTGAGCTACGTCTATAAATGTATTAACTCAAGCCTTTTAGACGTGAGTATCATTCTAAGGGATTACCTTAGGTCCCAGACATAATTACACTAGTCGAAACATATGAACCTATAACGATAACGATAAAAAATTATCTTGTCGAAATATAGGAACCTGTAACATTAACAGTAAAAAATTGTTGAAGAAAAAGAATAAAGGTGTGGGCTAGAATTTTTTTGTCACGGTGCATGGTTTTGGGGCGCACACTCACCCAATTAAGGGTCTGTTCACCCAGTTTTTACACATTTTTTTAGTCAAAAACGCAATTTTTAAATTTTTTTTTTTAAATTTTAAATTATTCCGAGACGCTGCTTCTTCATCCAAACTTCCGTTTTACATGCTCTGCCGAATGAAGCCAAAACTGATAAGCTTCACTTACTTGTTTGACAATTAGCATATACAATCGGACGTAGAAGATATTTTAATTCTTCCCAAAATCTCAACATCTTCAAATTTTAGTCTAAATTAAAAAAAAATATTTTGATAGGTTGACTGTATATAATTTCATGCATAGTGTATAATACAATGACATATTATCAACAATAAATTTAAATGAAGATTCACTAATTGGCCTAGTAACTAAAGATGTACATATTATTTTATTTTGTGTGGGTTCGAATTTCGGTATGAAAATGTAATATCTTTACTTTTAATAAATTTAGTTTTAAAATTTTATCAAATTTATCATCATTTACTTCACTAATAATACATGGTCGTATACTTCAAATTTATAATAGTGAATAATATAATGACACATTATCAATAATAATTTAATTTTAAAAAAATAACGTCTTTTGTTTATCCATCTGCATAATACATTTATTTTTCTCTGTTATTTGTGTCACGTTTTATTTTTTTGCTAAAAGTGGCATTTTTCTTCTCTTTTGAAGTCTTTTAATATACGCATTTTTTCTATGGGTCTATTTTTCAGACATTCTAATGATCGGTGTGAATAGTGACTTCGCAATACTGACCATAAATGCTAGCGAAGATGATGTTCTATATGATGAACAAGATGTACCAAATCCAGGTCTGTCCTATGATAATTGTTTTGTGGGCTAATTCTTGACGTCGAGTGTGATCAACTTTGTTTCAATGTAATCTACCCTGACTAATGTTTGGCATTCAGTGGGTGGTATTTCGATTTTAAATTTAAGGGACATACAATTTTTGTTTTGTCTATACCTTTATGTTGATGTAGACAGAATAGGGGATGAAGGTCAATGAAATTTTAATAATCATCTTTTGGTTCTTCATCATTTGTAGGAGGGTGAGGACCCAAATCTTGTTCATCTTGATCATTTAGATTATTGGGTTCTTATTCATGATATTTTGCATCGATTTATTTTCGAAAAGATTGTCTGCTTGTTAGGTAATTTCATTGGATCTTTTATTGATTATGATTCTCATGCTATTTCATTGGGATACAAAATTTTAATGAGAGTCCGTATCCGCATGTATATTTGACTACCTTTGAAACACCACAAAAGATTAAGGTTGACAAATAATAAGGATTACTATGTCTGTTTTGAGTACGAGAAATTAACTCTATTTCGTTTTATTTGTGGAAAATTGGGGCATGGATAAAGCTTTTTCCCTCTACGTGCATCATTGGAACCAGAAGCAATAACTATGGAATGAGATGCTTCCCTTTGCGCACCACCTCGCCATGCTCAAATGACGAAGAGCTGTTGGCTAAGAGATACAGTGACATTTGACGCTCAGCTTAGAATTGACTCTATTCGAGCACAACAACGAAAGAATAATCAAGCCAATCAATCAAATCTCAGTGTTTTGGTCCCCACCTATTTCAGGGCCTATTTTGGTCCCCACCTATTTCAGGGCCTAGTGCTACTCGTGTGGATGCTATGATAACATATGAGGAAGATAGCCCAATTGAACATGTTGAGGGGCTTAAACATCCACGTCCAAGACAATACATTAGTTATTTTAAATAACTCTGATGAAACTGGTGCTATTGATTATACACCGGTTGATATGCAGATACAGGTCCGCCGAACGTCATGGAACACTTAAGTTGAAATATCTATAATTTGGGCAAGCCTCAGAAGGTGGACCGTCTTCGAAACTAGTTGCAAGATGAAAATCCTGTAATTTTTTTTTCTTATTGAAACAAAAGTGATAACTACAAAGACGGAGGGCATTCGTCGAAAGTTTGGTTACTTCAATTGTATAAATGTTAGTTCAACAGGTCGCAGTGGTGACCTCTCAATGGGATAGAGGAATTTTCGTGTCGTTTCTTTACGTTTCTACTGCTAGACACATTGATGTTTTAATTACTGACGACTCAGAAGGTAATCAGTAGATCTCCATTGAGTTCTATGATGTACCGAAAGAGAATCGAAGATTAGAGGCGTGGAATTTGCTCTGTGCTCTAAATAATATGTCAAACACTTCTTCACTGGTAATAAGAGACTTTAACGAGATTCTCTATGTTCTGAGAAACATAGCGTTTAACTTGTAATACCCATCAGATAATTTTTTTTCACTATACATGGATGATTGTGCTCTTACTGATATTGGCTCACTTGGAAAAAAGGGTGTCGTGCTATCACAAATATTCGTGAAAGACTTGACCGTAAGGTGGCTAATAATAATTAGTGGGATCTATTTTCTGACTTCTAATTTAATCATTTATCGTATTCTTTATCTGATCATTGCCCTCTCTTGTTGAATATTGTATCAAGAGCAAAATAATGTAAATAGAACGTGGCATTTCAGGTTTGTATCATCTTATGAACTTGTTGTTGTAAAGTTATGGGCAGAATCAACATGCGATTTTTTGGACATATTAAATTATCTTAGCTGTGGCTTGAATCAGGATGCTTCGTTTCGAATAGTTAAACGTGAAAAAAAAGTTAACTATCAATGATCTTAAAAAAAGCTTGAGAGATTAAATGAATTTGCCTTATGTGATATTGTTAATACCAAGTTGGCTTTGAACTTATAGCTAGATAGGGAAGAGCTTCACTAGGAACAATAGGCATGTATCGCATGGCACCGACCACGTTTTTTTTATAGGATGACTTTTTAACGAAAAAAACTGAACACAAATTTGTCACTTATTTTTGAGAATGGAGAGTCGGGATCAATAACTACATTTTTGATGAGATGAATCACAACCTGCTACCTCCTTTCACCAAAAAAAAAAAAAAAGTTTAAGTGGCGATAAAATCAACGAACCCCTCAAAGTTGTCGGCGAAGATGGTTCATAAGCTTTATTTTATCAACGATTCTAGCATATAGTAGGAAGAGATGTTGCTAATTTTTACATCTCAGTTTTTTTTTATAACTGAAATCTTATTTAATCTCTTTTAGTAAGATTTTATTTACATTTTTTATTTTCAACCTATATGAAGAAGTCTTTATGAAGCTTGTAGTTGGATGGCAGTTACTTTATCTTTGTATTACATAAAAATATTTTATTAAATAATAAAAAATGCAAATATACACATAACATACGTGTCAAATAAAATAATTAATATTAAATTAATCATATAAATATTATAATAATTATCCAATATTATTTTTGTTAATATTTTTTCTTATTAAGAATATTCATATTTTTATATTATAAAACATATATTATTAATTATTAATTAATCTATATACTTATTATTAAATATTTTCCTACTAACACATGTTCAAAAACATAAAAATAAAATCCACCTATTTTTATAAATTAATATGAAATTTATATTTCATCTCTTTGTAAGGGGAGAATGTACCAAAACTGGAAATAAAGATGATTAACTCTAAGTCAAAAGCATAAGTGGAAATTAAGCATGTATATTAATATTATGTATACAAACTTACATGAACAAGAACACTTATGCTTTACATAGATTCATGTCTGAAAGACGACAGCTACAAACCATTCATTATTAAACTTTTCAACGTGGATAGATCATTGTCTTCCTTGCCGTGTTCGTTCATTTCATGACAAAAACAATATTATTTATTTATAATAATAAAATGAAGAAAAAAACAATTCCTACCACCTCTCTTTTTCTCCCTTAACAAACAGCGGGGGCTAAATGCCGCTGGTTTAGTTGAGTTGCTTATCCACATTGACACTGATTTGCAACCAAATTCCTTTCGGATCTTTAACATTTTAAAAAAATAGATTTCTTTCTACACAATTTAAGCCGGTAGTCAAATGTTTGAATCAATGTCTTGCAAGTAAATGATATCAAAATATTAATGTTTATAAGAGGCGTAAAAGTATTTATTTATACATTTAAAATTATTTAATTTCTTCCCTCTCTCTAATCTCTCTCTATATATTATTTTAGAAGTCAAATAAAATTATGGGTGAAATTCGAATTTTGGTTATTATCAAATTTAATAACCTTTACAATATTAAACCCATTAGCTTTAAAATAAACAAATAAAAGTTTATAGGGTTTAGCGTAAGAAGTAAGACAATGAAAGACAGAATTATTTTTATGGAGTAAATTAAGGGTGGCATACGACATATCTACGTACTTGTCAAATTCTAGTAATTAATTAATTGATATTTAATTAATCTGTTTTTTGTTTAAATAAGAGAAGTATTGTTATTATTGCATATGTGGTCATCGGTGTCGTATCATTTACCTAAAACAAATTGTCTGTTTCCAAGCTCTCATCTAAATACAATTATAATTTCTTATTCTTCATATATATATATATATATATATAATTGCATTTCTTTTAACTCTAATACTGGTTTCGAAATTCTGCAGTTGAAGATGAAGACAGTTTTTGTGGAATCTTGAAAGAAAAAAAAAAGAGACAATAATCTTACTGCTGGGGAGACTAATTTTAAAACTCAACCCCCTCCCCACAGATATATATTTATAAATATTTTCCTAGATGATAATATTTTAAAATTTTAGAGAAATTGTAGTTGCATATCCTTTCTCTTTTGTCTTATCTCTTGGAATTAATTGATTCTACCCATTAATTAATATCGGATGGCTATTGGAACTTTTAAAGCTATTACATTTGAGAGGATAGTAAAAAATTACTTACCTAAGATTTGACCACCAATTAGTTAAAAAAATGATTATATAGATATGAATATCTATATAATTTCATAATTAAACTGTAATCATGAATCATGATTAGAAAAAGGGGTTGCTTATATTCCCTGAGATGTAGAGAAGTTCCTTAATGTTGACTGATTTTTGCTCAAAATTCAAAGGCTATTTAAACCATCTAATACCATATGTTTAATTTAATTAATTCCACATTTGCTCTAAATTTGCATTACTTTATTCATTGCATTGATAATTTTATGGCATAATGCAAAAAATCCTCTAACATTTGATTGAATTGTCATTTTGGCCCCTCTTCATTTTTGAAACAATCTAGCCCTTAATGTTTCATTTTTGGTCAAAATGGCCCCTCTACATATGAAAGCTGTTAGACAACCAACGGTAAATGACAGAACAAACCTACATGAAAGTGCACATCGTGATAGCAGTGTCATATAGACAAATATGTTGACTTTATAGAATGACACATCAATTAAAAAATAATTGTATAAAATATAAAATATTTTTTCTTCTGACGTGTCATTCTGTCAAGTCATTTTAAGTTGTTTATTGTCAGTTGGCTAATAGTTTTCATCTGCAGCGGAGTAATTTTGACCCAAAATGAAACGTTGAGGGCTAAATTGCTTCAAAAAAAGGTTAGGGGCCAAAGTGACAATTCAGTCAAACATTAGGGGCACTTTTTAACATTATGCCTAATTTTATTCGTGTATAATCATCGGTATTCAACCTATTGTTTGACTAATTTGGATTGGATATTGTAGATGCTCGTTATGAAGGCGAGCCTCTCAACTTAATTTGCAACATTCACAATGAGATTTTAACTTCTGACATTGCATAAATAATCTAGTATCTCATCTCACTGAACTAATAAAATTTGTTTATTATTGCAATTAACAATATGTTATTATTATAGAGAGTGAGTGATAAATAATGTAGCCGTAGGTTCAAATAATAAATGAAATTAATATCCTTTTCACATTCATTATCACTGGTAATTACTAATATTTGAACTCAAGTACTGAAACCCAATAATTAATAGGGAAAATAAAGAAATGATCCAAATTAAATGACATCTAAGCACTACTGTGCCATCTCTTTTGCTAAGTTTCTAGCTAGGATTTGAGTCAGAGTCTCACAGTTTGTCTGTAAGCAAGTAACTCCACCATTCAGGACCCACACTTGTAAGACATTCACTCTCCCAAAGAAAACGCAATTAAAATCATCTTCCCCCAAAGCAATTTAGATTCTAATATGTAGTTTGATTTAAACTTTTGTTTCAATCAGCCGCAATGGAGCAAGCACGGTATTGGATGTGGACAAAGAGGAGATCAGATGGTTTGAGCTCTCATGATCATCTTCAATCATCAACAAGCGTGCCTGCGCATTACGATTCGTGGGAAGAGCAAGCTTTTGCAGAAGATGCAGCTGGGCCTCTCGGAGGATGCATATGGCCTCCCAGGTCTTATTCTTGCAGCTTTTGTGGGCGTGAGTTTAGATCGGCTCAAGCTCTAGGGGGTCACATGAATGTCCACAGGAGAGATAGAGCTAGGCTTAAGCAATCCCCACCGACCGATGACCATCTTCAAAATCCCTTGTCACCTTTGGGTTTTCAGTGCCAGCCCGATGAGCTTTCTAACCCTAACCTTAATTCCAATCATCCTCCACCTAGTAAAGAGAATCGTCTTGAACCAACTTTACTTCCTCCTTTCTCTTCACCCATAGTCCAAGAAATCCCCAACAACTCCCCAGAATCATGGTCAAACTTGGCAGCCGACGGATATTACCATTTCTCTGATCTAAGGGCTGATGAAGGAGACAAGAGTCCAAGAGTCCTAGAATCTGAATGTAGGGTTAAAGCGGATTATGTTCAAACTACAGATATGTCCGCAAGCTTGAATCTAGTTCTTCGAGAAACACGCCCTGCTACGTCTGGTAGTAAACAAGACATCGCCGTCGGTTGCAAGAGAAAGAGAAGTGATGATCATACACCCACAATCTTACCCTTGTTCCTCAAGCCCATTTCAGCCGAGGACGACATAGATCTTGAGCTAAGGCTTGGTCATCGACCCAAGGTAATAACGTAGTTTCATCACAAGACCTTACTTCAATCTGGCCCTTTTCTTATTTCTACAATGATCATATGTTGTCTGCAAGTGTAACTTACTGTCTCAGGACATCTTTGCTTTGAGTTTGAAGAATTACTCACACATGATGTAACAAAAGTTACATATGACTGAAAAAAAGGATAAAAAAACACTATTTTCGTATTAGAGATATATACTTTATATCATCACCATGCATATGAGTCAATTAGCTTGCTCTCTAGACCAGATAGACGCAAAGAAACAATATTGTAGGTACGTTTTGCCAATATTGTAGGTTAAATGGATTGTGTGTGCTATGATATTTGTAACTTTGAAATTCAAAGGTCGATAATAACTATGCCTGTCTTTTCCATACGGCCTTGGTTTGATTTTAGGGTTTGTCTTCATTGAAACAACACATGAATGTATATTAGCTTGGATTAAGACAATCTGTTGCATGTGGCCAGCTGTGTATATGTTGCAAATTCAGTAATAAGATGGAATGTTTTTTACAGAAATGAATGTAAATATTGTTAGACAGCTAGCGAGAGAAGGGTTGGGTTGCCTGCACACACACAAAAAATAAACTGCATGGAACGTCGTGATGACTGATAAGCTCTTTTTCCCATTAGAAGTTTACAAAAACGCAACACTTGTCTAAGTCGATTCTAGTTCAAAGCCATATGAATAAGGTCAGATACATGGCAACATGCCTTGCCTTTTCCTCTTCTATTCTATTTCTACTAGTTATTAGTATATCATATCTTAAGATCCTTACATACATAACTACTCTCTCTCTCTCTCTCTCTCTCTCTCTCTTCTCTCTCTCTCTCCCCATCTTTATAATGCTTCCAAATTTGCCACCAACTCTGAGAATCATTACGTTTAAGTATTGCAAAATGATATTCCAATGTGCTTTATCTATTTACTAAATTATTGAAGAGAATATTATGCGCTATCTACGCATCTTTTGTTCCTTCTTCCATTATTTAATCTCTTAATACATACCCTTGTTAATTTCAAAGAAAATATATTAATAAAGTATAAACCTTACATTAATCTACTTAGATAATAAAGCGACTGGACTTTTTTAGTTCAAAAAGAAAAACGAAAGAGTTAAAATCCTAGCCTTATAGGTATTTACTCAGAATATGAGGCTTGATAGGGGAAGCGTGGGGCTATAACTACAAAGCTAAGAAATTATTTTCCATTAAATGATATTCAGGGTTTTCTAACGATGCATGTGATAGTGAAATGAAAGAGAGGAAAGTGAGATGGCTTCAACCAACTTCTATTCTATTCTATATGGGTTGGGTTTTGTCTTCATTAGGGTTTCGCCATTGCATTGCTTAATGCAGCCAGCCTGAGCCTGAGCCTGAGCCTGAGCCTAGTACAGAGTGCAGAGAAACGCAGATGGGGCTTCAAATGTCGTTTATCTGTTGCTGTTTAAGACACAACTGGTGATGAGAGCATATTTGTCAGCGACAACATGCACCAAATTATTGTTTAAAAACAAGAGAGAATATCGAGGAAGAAAATCCAGAGTAATTGGGGGTTGGTTTGACAAGCAAGAGTATTATATTTGCATGGGAACAAGTTCCCTTCTTCATGTCAGTTCACGAGCCACCTTTCACTCTCAAAACTTATACCTACATACATTCAATTTGCATGTTCAAATCTTATCTTATGCAAAATGTCGAAATTACAATATACTCCTTCATTTGTAGTAATTTTTTTGGTAATATGGGTGCGAGGCTGTACCTCCTAACAATATCATCTTTAAGATTTGGACTATACCCCCTCTGCCTTATCAATGCACCCAACACTTGTTAACCCTTCATTTTATTTGTAATTCTGACCATTGATGTAATTGCATGCTTGCCCCACATTTTTGTCATTTTTAATTTGCTGATGGTTTCACTCTCTTTTTTTCCCCTCAATGAGGAGCACAAGTGCACTAACATGGGTAAGATACTGCACAAGTTTCAACATGTCGAGCCTTTAAAAAAAATACTACTCTATAAACATTCAAATCAAACCAAATATTTTTTCTATCTATAATATATCTTTAATTTGAATTTTCAAATATATTAAAAATATTAGAATATTGATACAAATGTTATATAAGTATTAAGTTTCATTCTATCCAAAAGCAGATAACTATTACAAAGGACGGATGGAAATCTTTGTCCCTACATCTTGAACAAAAATCTTATGGTACTTTTGGTCTAATTTTAAAAATAAATTATACACTTTAAATTCTACACTTTAAATTTTAAGTTATAATCTTAAATTTTAATTTTAAATTTATTTTTTAATACAGGAGCAAAAGTAAAAACACCAAAAAACAAGAGAAATTCTGTTCCTACATCTCTACCCCATTCTCAAAACAAATGCCACATGTTTTGCTTCTTTGAGTTTCTCTCCTTTTTCTTCAAGTATTTAATTTTTTTTTATGAAAATAAGTGTCTAATTTTTTTTGGCTTTAAGTGCCTAGATTATTTTTTGTTTAAAACAAGTACATAAATCTTTGTAACATGTAAAACTGAGTAAGTTTTACACACTTTCATTTTTTTTTCTAGATAGTATTTTAACAAACTATCTGTTGAATTTCATGTTCTACTCACGTAGATCACACATAAATTTTGAGTAAATTGAATATATCTAACAATTTCTTTAATGTAATTTTTTTAACTTTTTAATATATTATTAGAAATATTATTCAGAAATATCAAATTGACTCAAAAGTTTATATGCATGACAAATATGATTATATTAATAAATTTAACGATTGGATTGAGAGAATATTAATCATACAAAAAAAATGTTAGAAGTGTGTAAAGCAACTCTAGTTTTGTATTAGTGTAGGTGGATTATTATAAACAAAATTTGATATCTATCAAAATTCATGTATAGTTTTAGTATTTATCCCTTTCTCTATTTTACTTTAAAAGAGTTTTTAAATTTATGTACTCTAGTTTAGAATTTAGTCATATTTGTGACCAAAGAAGGGAATTGATAACACCCCAACGGCCACTTGGGTAGAGTTTCCACTTTCCATCTGAAAATCCTAACGAACAACTAAAAACCCAATGCTGACTTGACAAGTGTCAAACCTTCCTAGAAAATAAACAACTCCAAAGGTTGTAACCTGGAAGTGGTGTGTTTGCGTCCAACAACATTTGGTAGAGAAATGGCGGATGATAGGATCAAATTCTTTGAACTAAACACAGGGGCTAAGATCCCTTCTGTCGGATTAGGCACTTATGGTGTCCTCCAAAACACTGTCACTACTGCCATCAAGGTTTCTTTCTTCTTTGCCTTGTCTATTTATGTGTACAACAATGAGAAAGAGGTGATGTTTTTACATAACTTGAGGATTCTCTTTGCTTTGTTCTCATAGTAACAAATTGTTTTATGTTTCAATTCAGATTGGTTCTGCTTTAATGAGGGTATGGTGAGACGCTGGGACGTGTGGGTCACCTCAAAACTCTGGTTTTAAGCCATTTTTATTTGTCAAATTCTATAAAAAGCTCCCTGCTAATATAATTTCAGGTGTTGTGATCACTTGCCTGAAGATGTACCAAAGGCATTGAATAAAACTCTGCAGGATTTGCAACTTGACTATGTTGATCTCTATCTAGTATGTCTAACACCTAACTTTGTGCATATATAATTTGTGGTAACACTTTCGTTGCTAATTATAACAACCGATAGATCGGTGAAGAAAGCTTTATTGATCAACGTAATTAGATTTACAGAAGAAAAATGTACAACTGAAACTAAGGAAAGAAAAACTATTTATAGATAGGAACTAACTAACTAACTTAGCTGGATAACTAACATAACAGACTGAAAACTCTTAATATACTCCAATAGCCCCCCTCAAGATGGAGCCGGAGCAGTATGGATATTGAGAAGGCCCAGCTTGGCCATAAGCGATCTAAAAGCAGGAAGATTGAAAGCCTTAGTGAACAAGTCTGCTAACTGGTTGCATGATCGAACATGGAAAATTTTTAGAAAACCAGAACATACTTTCTTCGTTCATTCATGGAACACCTGGTTTGTAGCTAAGTGAATAGAAGATTGGTTGTCGCAATATAACGCTGTTTGAGGAATCGAAACGTTGAAAGAAGATAGAAGAGCTGATAGCCATACAAGTTCACATGTGGCAGATGCCATAGCCCTGTATTCAGCTTCGCATGAAGAACGACTTACAACAGACTGTTTCTTAGATTTCCATGAAATCAATGCGTCTCCAAGAAAAGTGTAAAGCCCAGTGGTTGATCGTCTTGTGTCAGGACATGAGCCATAATCTGAGCCCACAAAACAGCTTAATTGAAAATTTGACTATGTTGAAAAGAACAGACCAAGGCCAAGTGCCTGCTTAATGTAAGCAAGGAGATGATATGCAACATTAAGATGAGGTTTTCGAGGAGCAAAGACAAATTGACTAAGCATGTGAACAATATAGGCTATGTCGGGTCTGGTGTGAGTGAGATAAAGCAATCGACCAACCAATCTCCTGTATAATGAGGGATCATCAAGTAATTCGCCTTCATGTATACTAAGTTTGTTGGCTACAACGAAAGGAAGATCAGCAGGCTTCTTAGCAAGTGTACATGTTTCTTCAAGTAGCTTCAATGCGTAATGCTTTTGAGAAAGAGAGATCCCAGTGGCATTGCGACTAATCTCAAACCCTAGAAAAAATCTTAAGTTTCCCAAGATTTTGAGTTTGAATTTTGTCTGAAGAAAAGTCCGAGCATCATGTAAGAGATCCAAATTTTTGCCAGCAAGAACAATGTCATCTACGTATATCAACAGAGCAATGAAGTTATCTCCAGATCCTTTGGTGAACAATGAGTGATCAGAAGGAGATTGGATGAATCCATATTGAAGAACCACTTTTGGGAAAGCAGTAAACCACTGTCTGGAGGCTTGCTTAAGCCCATATGTTGATTTGTTTAATCGACAAACCAAGTTTGAACCAGAAACATGTGGATCATATCCCAATGGAAGCTTCATATAAACTTCCTCATCAAGTGATCCGTTTAGAAAAAGCATTGTTTACATCAAGCTGTAGAAGATGCCAATCGTTTGCAGTAGCAAGTGCTAGAAGAACCTTAAAGGATGTCATTTTAGCCACAGGAGAAAATGTGTCAACGTAGTCGATCCTTCGATTTGAGTGAAACCTTTAGCCACAAGTCGAGCTTTGTGTCTTTCGACAGTGCCATCAACATTATACTTAATACGATAGACCCATTTACAGTCTATAGGCTTCTTTCCTTCAGGGAGTGGAACCACAGACCATATGTTCAGAGCTTCCATTGCATGAAGCTCTTCACGCATTGCAGCTTGCCATGCAGGAGACTTAACAGCCTGATGATAAAAAGAGGGTTCATTACTAACAGAAATATTAGATACAAAAGCTAAATATGAAGGAGTTAATTTTGAGGTGGATATGTATTTGTCGATAGAGTAAGGACAAGAATAAAAAATCATGTTGGTGCTATAATATTTCTCAATGTATGAAGGTTTATGAGTCACATGTGATGATATGCGAAGACACCTTGAAGAATCATCAACTTTTGAATTATGAACAATGTGGGAAGGAACACTAGTATGTGTAACATTAGGAACATTTTCACCATGTGTATTATCAGCATGTGTAACATGAACATTATCAGCATGCGTGTTATTAGCATGTGTAACATGAACATTATCAGCATGCGTGTTATCAAAAATGTTATCATTGAGAACAAGAATGTTATCACTAGGTTCAGTTTGATCATGTGCATGAATATTATCAATAGGTTCAGTTTGATCATTAGGAGCTTCTTGAACATTGTCACCACGTGCAGAATCTGTTATATCAGTCTCCTGCATGGTAGATCGAGATAAAGAAATGTTAGTGTCAGTAAAAACTTCAGTTTTAGTGAAAGAGTCATCATGTATAGAACCTGGAATAGAAGCAACATTATGATCAACTGAAACTTTAGGAAAAGAGAATTGAGGAAAAGGATCAATAGTCGAATCTCTTGAAGTTATGTTATGAAAAGGAAGAATATCCTCATGAAACACAACATCACGAGATACAACAATAGTTTTAGACTGCAACATGTACACCTTATATCCTTTCACACCAGAAACATAACCTAGGAAAACTCCAGGTAAAGCACGTTGAGAGAACTTCCCACGATTAGCTTTTAAAGTAGATACAAAACAAAAGCAACCAAAGATTTTTAGATGTTGATAAGTAGGAGGATTAGAATGTAACAATTCATAAGGTGTTCGATTAGCAAGAATAGGAGAGGGTAACCTATTTATTAAATAAGTTGCTGTTAAAACACAATCACCCCAAAACCTTAGAGGAACACGAGAATGAAAAAACAACGCACATGCAACTGCCAACAAATGCTGATGCTTACGCTCAACAACCGAGTTTTGCTGAGGAGTCTCAACACAAGAGAACTGATGCAAAATTCCAAGTTTAGCAAATAAGTTAGTGAATTTGAGCTCAGGAGCATTATTGGATCGAAAGCACTTTATATCAGCATTAAACTGTCTCTTAACAAGGTTGATAAAGTTGGGAATAATGGTGAGAACATCAGACTTATGTTGCAATAGATAGACCCATGTATTGCGAGAAAAGTCATATACAAGAGTTAGAAAATACCGTTGATTGTTGTAAGTAGGGGTTTTGAAAGGCCCCCATATATCACAATGAATCAAGTCGAAAATAAATGCAGCACGAGTATAAGAATGAGGAAAAGGAAGACGATGCTGCTTTGCAATAGGACAAATAGAACAAATGGAACTTTTATTATTACCAGGAGAAAACAATACATCTTTGAGAGAATCTAAGACACGAGAACTTGGATGACCAAGTCTGTCATGCCAACTAAAAGCAACATGATGATCAGAATTTGAAACAATATTAACAACATCAGACAATTGTTCAAAAACAACATTAGAAATATGAATGTTCAAAAGATATAAGCCTTGACACAGCTCACCCTTCCCAATCATATGCTGCAGGTCCTGAATAACACAATGAGCATGAGAAAATAAGACCTGAAAATTAGAATTTTTAACTAAACAACTAACAGATAACAAGTTGAACTTGAATTTTGGAACATAAAGAACATTTTCAAGAATCAATTGAGAAGAAAGCTTGATGGTTCCAACATATCGAACAGGAACAAGAATCTTATTAGGAAGCAAAATATTACCACCTTCAATAGGATGTAGGAAAGTAAAAAGATTTTTGCAAGAACAAACATGTTTGGATGCACCAGAGTCAATGATCCAACATGTTTGTAATCCTAAAGACACAAACGCATTGATAAAAGAAAGAATTTTTTTAATCGTCAACATGCATGTTTTATTAAGATGTGAACATACATGACCATCACGCTCACAAGCCTCGTTAAAAACCTCTCTAAATCCTAAAGAGGAAAAGAGTACTCATGAGCGTGTATACAGAACAAACACCAATAACCAATAATTTAATAATCTAGGCGTATTGTGTAAACCAATTTGGCCTATCTACACCACTCTTCGCTAGAACATCCGCAAGCCTATTCGCCTCTCTGTAAACATGTTGAAAACATACATCGTTCAACGCCTCACACGCCTCATCAATCCGCCGAAACCAACGCCAAAACTTCCACGGCCGCTTCTCCAAATACATTACCCATGCCACAGCCGTTGTGGAATCCGACTCCACCACTAATGGGCGTTGTTCCCACCCCGAACCTACCACAATCTCCAACGCATGGCAGATAGCTTGTAGCTCTGCTTCATTCGAATCTGCAACCCCTATCGGACCTGAAAATATTGCAAAAATACGCCCAAATTCATCTCTTAACACACCCACATCCTGCTTTACCCGGTTTTCCTCTCGCCGACCCATCTACATTGAATTTAACCACCCCCGCCGGTGGTCTTTCCCACTGTACATTCGCTCGTGATAATGTAACCGGTGCCTTAGTTTCACACTTCCATGGAGAATCCCACCACGCCGATTCCAAAATCACACAATCACAATTTACCATCCGCACCCAATACATCGATCGTAGCTTGATTAGAAAAACAATTTCCCCCGATGTCGCCCGTATTTTATGAAACAAACCATTGTTTCGCGCCAACCATAGTGACCAAAGTGTCGCTGCACACCCTGCCAACCACCAGTCTCGCATTTGTCCCGTAAACAAAGAATCAAAACACATTTCCAGCAATGTTTTTACCCTCCACGGCTGCACCATATCAACCCCCCACCACCGGAAAAATCCCGTCCACACGTCCCAAACCGTTGGGCATTGTACCATGATATTGTCGAGCGTCTTCTCTCTTTCCCGACACCTTACACAACAGGCCCTTTCCCCGCTAACGACATCCCTCGTGCGATCAAAACATCCATTGTTGGCAATCGGTTCAGCCAAGCAAACCATACAAAATATTGAACCTTTGGCGGTATCGGTAGCCTCAGTGTCCACCTCCAGCCCAAACGATTGCATTAATTTAAACAAATCCGCCACAGAAAACTCACCGGTCTTGGAATGTAACCATACTAGCCGATCACACTGAGCCGGAAAAGATGGAAATTCCAGCATAACGCACGAACCTCCTGGAGCTGGTTGAGTTCCAATGATCGCAATGGGGAACAAAGAACTTACCCCATTCCTCATGGTCAAAATTACCTCCCTTCGTGTACCCCTTTACCGTCATCCCCTTCTCAATCACAAGACGATACAATCTCAGAAACAAGGCTGCCAAAGGCGCACCACTACACCACACATCCTGCCAAAAAATAATTTTCTCGCCATCACCCAATTGCCACATAAAAGCTTCCCTACCCATCAAACCATTCACCTCGCCCTCATCATGTTTGTTAACAATTTGTCGCCAAACGGATGACATTTTCCGTAACCCCACATCTTTCGGCCACCATTTCATAACACCACAACCATATTTCGCATCAATAATTTCTCGCCAAAGTGAATTTTCTTGCATCGCGTATCTCCATCTCCATTTGGCTAATAGCGCTAAATTTCTTACGCGCAAATTAACCACTCCCAAGCCCCCAAACCGTCGTGGTCTACAAGCAATTGACCAATTCACTTGACTCAATTTCAATTTAGTATCCGAACCACCCCACAAAAATCTACGTCGGATACGATCAATCCTATTTATTATACTCCTCGGCACCATAAATAAACTCATATAGTATAAAGGTAAGGCAGATAAAACTAAATTGATCAAGACTAACCTCCCTGCAAAGGACAACGTATCACGTTTCCATCCCACCAAACTATCTCTGAAACGTTGGATTAACGAATCCCACATTTGTAAACTGCGCGGATTGACACCCAAAGGCAGCCCCAAGTAAATAAACGGTAATGTGTCACGCTCGCACCCCAAAACAGAAGCTGTCCGTAACATCACTTCTTCGTCCACCCCCACCCCATACAATCTTGACTTATTAAAGTTAATTTTCAAGCCGGATGCGTACTCAAAACACGTCAAAATACGTTTCAAATCTCTTGCATACTCAAGCTTTGCCGGGAAGAAAAGTATCGTGTCATCCGCAAACTGCAAATGTGACACCACACATCCCTCGGCCACTACCACCCCATTAAACACCCTAAATCGCTTCGCATTACTCAAGAATTGATGTAGTAGTTCAGCCACAATTACAAAGAGTAGGGGCGATAACGGGTCACCCTGTCGTAATCCCCTCTGCATTTCAAATTCACCCGTCGGTGAGCCATTGACTAGAATCGACAACCTTGCTGTACATACACACTCCATCACCCATTTACGCCACATCGCCCCAAATCCCATTTTGCGCAAAATATGATTAAGACAATCCCACTTAATACAATCATAAGCTTTCGAAAAATCCATTTTTAAAATTAGACCCCCTTCACTTAATACAATCATAAGCTTTCGAAAATTCCAATTTTAAAATTAGACCCCCTCACCACCTTGTCGTTTCTGCATCGAATGAATTGTTTCATCTGCCAGTAAAATACCATCTAAAATCTGCCTCCCCCGAACAAATCCAGATTGCACATCACTAATCAATTTTGGCAGCACCTCCTGTAATCTTTTTGCTAAACATTTAGCTAATATTTTGTATAACGAATTCAAGGGGCAGATTGGTCTAAAATCACTAACCACTTTCGGATTCACCTTTTTCGGAATTAGTACCACAAAAGTTGAATTTACCCCCGACGGAAGTTTAACCGATTTCGCAAAATCCGCAACAAAATTCATCACATCTCTCTTTAAAAAAGACCAACCCTTTTTATAAAACTCAAAGGTGAACCCATTCGGACCTGGTGTTTTCGATCCTTCACAACTCCACAACACTTCCCGAACTTCATCTTCGGTGAAATCCAACTCCAAACATGTCGCATCAAACTCGTTCAGGCAAGGAAAGTCTATCAATGCTTCCATCGATCCCGCCATCTCAATGCGCTGAAAATGCTTCCGAAATTCAAAGAAAAAATAAGTTTTCAAATGTTGTGGTTCCGTTACCCATCGACCATGCCACAATGCCCCTCTAATCGAGTTACGCATCATACGTATCCTCGCAGCCCGGTGGAAGAAGTGTGTATTATGATCACCATCCTTTAACCACGCCCATCTCGACTTTTGGCGCCAATGCACCTCACGTAATTTCGATAGCCTCCACAATTCCACATTTAGCTTCCACCGTTCCTCTATATCCTCCCATGTAGCCGAGTCATTCTCTACCATGCCATCAATTGCATCCAATTTATTAGTCGACAGTTTGATACGGCCATCTATATTCCCAAACGATTGTTCATTCCACCTCTTTAGATACGACTTCATCCCTCGCAATTTTGCCAAAATATTCAACCTCCCCCAACCCACATCCGATGCCCCCAAACGCTCCCACTCAAGTCCTATATTTTCCAGCGATTCCTTTGATAACAACCAAGCATTCATAAAACGGAATGGCTTCGGTCCACTGTCCCTAGGATCACTTACCAACAACAACGGCACATGATCCGACACTCCCCGCGATAAACCAATCAATTGCAACTCCTGAAATTTGTCCAGCCAATCCGATGTCAATAAAAACCTATCAAGACGACTGCACTGTTTACCTGGACCAAACCAAGTATAACATCTCTCCCGCAACGGCATATCCAGCAACACATTTGTTTCCACAAATTCCTGTAGCATAATCATACCCCTCGTCCTTGTTACACCACCCCGCCTCTCTTTGTAAGCATCTCGATCAGCTGATGGCACTGAGTATTGGTGAGAGAATCACTTGAAATACTTGAAAGTGATTGTTGAGAATCACTTGATGCAACAACATTAGCATGAACCTTGCTAGTGTGGGACTGTTTTGATCGAGAAAGATATCCAGGAGGATAACTATGCAACTTGTAGCATTTATCCTTAGTATGTCCAAACATGTTGCAATGACTGCATTGCGGCCTAGTCTTTCGAAGATTGTCATTAGTTTTAGCTACAAAAGTTGTTTTTGTAACTGGATTGTTAGAAACCATAGGCCTTTGATTCTCATCTTGAATCACCAAAGAGAAAACCTTGGTTATGGATGGCATAGGGTCCATAAGCAGAATTTGACTACGCACATGAGAAAAAAATCACTCAATCCCATAAGAAATTGCATAACCAGCTCTTTTTGTAGATCCTTAAGAACTTTTCGAAGACCACCACAAGAACACGATAAGCAGGTACAAGAAGGCTTAACCGAAACCAATTCATCCCAAATAATCTTGAGACTGGTGTAATAAGTGCTAACAGACATGGTGCCTTGAACCAAGTCACTGAGCTTCTTTTTCAATTGAAAAATACGAGGGCCATTGATCTATTGGAAACGATCTTCAAGATCTTTCCATATATCAGCAGCAACAGAATGATACAAAAGACTGACATCTATATTCTTGGAAATTGAATTCAAGATCCAAGAGCTTACCAAATTATTCGCACGCGTCCAGGCGCCAAAGTTTGAGGAAGAAGATGGTGGAGAAGAAATCGAACCATCAACAAAGCCTATCTTGTTCTTAGCAGACAAGGCTATTAACATGGATCGCCTCCAGCTGTTGTAATTGTCATTGCCAAGGGGCTGAAGCATAACACCAGGATTATCAGAATGATGTATGTAGTATGGATTTCCTCCATTATCGAAAGTGTCATTAGAGACAGAATCCAGAGAAGTGGAAACATTAACCATGATTCTTGCGAAAAGAACAAAGAATCAAAGAAAAGAAAACAAGAAGAGGAAGCAGAAGCGGAAAACTACTGATACCATATAACAACCGATAGATCGGTGAAGAAAGCTTTATTGATCAACGTAATTAGATTTACAGAAGAAAAATGTACAACTGAAACTAAGGAAAGAAAAACTATTTATAGATAGGAACTAACTAACCTAGCTGGATAACTAACATAAGACTGAAAACTCTTAATATACTCCAATACTAATTGTGATGAATGTTGAAGATACATTGGCCAGTGAGTGAGAAAAGGGGAGCAATGGTTGTTAAGGGAGAAAACCTTACGCAACCGGACATCCCTGCAACATGGTCTATGATTCCGGTAAGGCCAAGGCTATTGGAGTCAGTAATTTCTCCACGAAGAAGCTCCTGCACTCAATCAAGTGGAACTTCACCCTGTATGGCAGCAGCCAAAACTGCACGAATTTTGTCATTCCAATGGGATTCACTTGTCGGTACGAAACTCGTTTTTGTTTGAGCTAGAGTTACTAATTTCTTTGATGTCAGGGGTATTTCATATTTGTGCAAAACTTAAACAAAAAGAGCTACACCTTATGTTTATGCTAATCCAAGTTATTAATTAACACGCTCTCTAAAGTCTAAAGCTTTTGCCCACAGAGCCATAACTAATTATTTGTTGACCATTTCTAATGATTGTTTGTGCCAAATTCCATCGTTTTGTATCAATAAAGATGTTACGCCGCTGATACCACCACAGCCACAGCCCACAGGCTTTAGCTTTATCTGAAATTAGATATGTACCAGTACAACATGTCACCCAAATTGGGATCCATTTATAAAATAGAACTTCCAAATTAAAATTTAAACAACTACTGAGTCTCTTTTCTGCATAGCCTTGACCCTTGAGAGGACAAATGTCCGGTGGTGAAGCTGAATGTGGCCTAGGTGAATTCATAAAGAACAAAGCTTGATTCTCAATCTCATCTATCACAGGCAGTAAAACGAATTCGAATATCATATTAGGATGAAATGGGCAATAGAATTCAATGCCTCCTACTCCTACTCCTACTCCTACTTTTTGTTGTTTACTGTGTACATATTTGTGGTAAAAAAAATTCATCTTGATGAGGTTGGTGCTCGACCCAATCTTCATCTTGGGTTCGACACGAGTGGTAAAAATATTCTTTGGGCAATCTAATTTTGATTTTCAAATTTAAATTACTTTCTAGATATGTTGACTGATTTCTACTTGTAGATGCTGCTGCTTTGAGTCTTGGAAGTGGTGGGAGTAAGAAGCAAGGCAACTTTAGGCCACAACCATGAAGTCGGGTTACCTCAAGAGTGGAAATATTGACTCAGCTTTTGCATGTGTTTTTAGGAGAAATGAGAAATCAAGTGTTGTTTAATTTTAGCGTAGATGATGATGGAAATCAATCAATAATTTCTAGTTTCCAGGAAAGCAAGTGTTGTTACTCTTTTGTAATCTCAATCTGGGAATGTTGTTGAAAGGAAATGGCAATATCCCCATCTTTTGGACTCTCTATACTACTACTAGTGTGTATTTTGGAAACTCCCAATGGTTAACGAAGAAGAATACATGCCTAAGTGCCGGTTCTTAAACGCTCCCACGTTGGCGTATGTTGTGCGTAAAGTCGGTTGATGTTCATGTGGACCGGTGGTGTTAGTGTGCAAACCACATTTGCATGTTGTGGGGTTTTATTTGACTTGCTCCACAATTTTTCCAACTTACTTCTTCGATCTTAGATTTGGAAAATCCCAGCACAACATCCGAGCAAATTGGACTCTTTCATCCATAAATTTTGTGGAGTTTAAATCAAAATCTGGGGTTATATTTTTTGCATTTGGAGGTGTGTGATTATGACTTAGGAGCCAACAGAAGTAAGAACAAATATCCTTCTTCTCCTGATGTCCAAATTGCATTTGAAGCTTTTTCAAGTGTCCCCTGTCTCTGCCCGCTTCGGAATGGCTAAAGAATTTAGTATTCACCTTTGGCATCTTCAAAAATAATTTTTACAAAGTTTCCCTTCAAATCAAGGTCCCTTTCGATTGGAAAAGCATTTTCTTTTACCAGCCTGTTATTTTGGAAACAGAAACATAAGCATCAACTCAGCTTTAGTCTAATTGGTTTCATGCAGATGCAGTCACCTATAAAAAATTTATCTAATGGACATGGAGCTCCAACCATAAAATCTGGCATTAAGCATAAGTGGAAAAGAAAGATACTAATGGAGTATACATAAGGTAGTTTGAACCTTTCAACTTTCAACAACAACAAAAGTACACGGATTTGTTTCCTAGAAAACAACATGGGTTTTTTTTTTTATCATAAGAGAAAATTCATTAAAACCGGAAAAAATCCTAAGGAACAACAAAGACCG
Organism: Hibiscus tridactylites; assembly: GCA_958450335.1. NCBI lineage: Eukaryota > Viridiplantae > Streptophyta > Magnoliopsida > Malvales > Malvaceae > Hibiscus > Hibiscus tridactylites. The sequence continues at coordinate 60,677 of OY288266.1, read as the reverse complement.
GGAGAAGCCCAGTTTCCAAAACAACAACAGGCATCGAAACAAAGATCATCACAAAGAAAACTAGAAACAAATAGATCCGCAGAACAGTCTTACATGACAGACGCAAAGCACAATCCTGTGCAACCCAAGGGAACACGTCCAACGGCAAGGCCGAGGATCGCGTCGTCGAAACAGCTAAACCTGGACAATTAAGGATAAGGCCAAAACATGCTTTCCATGTTTCATTCCCGGGATGATCGACATTGGTCGTGCCTGAGAGCTCTATCTAGAGACAGACTTCCAATGCAAAACCATTGGTCGCCCAATGAAACCCAAGATTGAGAACGATGGGAATCCACCGGACCTTCACTCGTTCCTGGTTTAAAGCGAACACTGAAACAGACAAATCCGAAGCAAGAACAAACATAAAACCGCAGTCTTGGATCAACAGACAACAAGGCAAACCTAGTGATCCATGGGGAAGGAAGGTGCCGGAAAATGAGCCTATGATCCTTACCGTCATAGGCTACATTACTTGATCCTATCATGGCTTTCCCGGATAACTCCCATGTGAGTTATCCGTGTCTTGAGCTAAGTCATCCACCGAAAAAGCTGTGAAATTATTATTCGAATGAGGATTTATATCTTCTCCATGACTAATTTGGATTTCTTCACCGAGGGAGAAATTATCGTCAACGCACATAGAAGGAACCCTGGTGATTTTTTCCCAAAAGGGTCAATCCCCATTTCGATAAGGCCAACCTCATCCACCATCACTCGCGTACACTCCATGGCGTATTTGCGCCTCACTGCTCTTCTTATGAGGGTAAGCCTTTTGAAGCCAAAGGTTCTCCCTCTCTCCTTTCTCTCAATGTCCTTGATAATGGTCGAAGATGTTAGGTAAGGTAAAGGAAACAAAGCTACCTTGAGGACATCCTCACTTGCTGCGAAACTGGTTTCAGAGAGGCACCAATTCTGCGGTGCGACTTGGACGATGGCATCTAAGATTTTCTCCCATAACTCTCTGCGTTTAACTAGGCCGAAATATTCATCACCTTCCTCCTTTCTTTTCATTTTCCTACAAGCTGAGACTTCCATCCTATCGAAACCATCAGCAAGAAGGTTTCCCCAAGACATGTTATGATTACTCCCTGGCGAATGAAGATTTGAAGAAGTTGGGTTACTTGAGCCGATATCGATATTGAGAACTGTGCTTTGGAAACCTCATTGTGTAATCTCTTTCCGGGTGTTAGTGCATAGGGTTTCGATGTTCAAACAAGACTCCCCCATTTTCAAAAGAGGCAAGTTAACGTTGACCTTGCAGGGGGATGAGTTAATAGAAACTGCTTCCTTAAACGAGGTAGCCCTGTACTCGTGATTTACCGTGGATTTTGTTTCTATTGGGTGCCTCAACCCTTTGTCTTTTTTGTCTCTATCTTTGTCTTGTAGTGAGGGGGTTGTAGCGCCATTGTTGTCTGCAATGTGGTGTTGGAGCGATCTTGGTTTGCCATCGTATGATGCTCGTAATCAAGGGCCGAATTTTCCGACCAGTTTGAACATCGCAATGTCATGTTTGTAATCTCGTTCAACATGTCCGATTCTTCCACAACGGAAGCAGAATTTTGGCAAACCTTTATACTTGAACGCCACTTCCAAGGGTTTATCTTTGTTTCTATTGAGGATACGCCCAGTTTTTAGAGGGTCTTCAACCCTTATGGCCACTCATATGCTCACTGAACCTTGCCAGTTATTTTTACTTCCTGCTTCCAGTGACGAACCATAGTAGACAAGAAAGAGCTTACATATCCTTCTCACGTTGTCTGCTGTGATTAAACTCATGGGTAGATTGTGAACCTGCACCCAAAACTCCTTTGTAAAGAAATCTTCAAGCAAACAACCACTACACCAGGCTTGTTCTTTCGCAATGTTTTTTAGCCTATTACGTCATTTTTTAGCGCCGCTAAAAACGCCCCCGGCGCTAATAAAAACGCCACAAAAAACGCCGTTGATACTTGCACCGCAAAAGTTCGCGGCATTTTTGGTGAAAAAACACCACGATAGATCGTGTTCTTTAGAGGTGTTTGACTGGTAAAATGCCGCAAAAGTCTGTTCTTTAGTGGCGTTTTTCTTGAAAAACGCCGGGATTACTTCCTCTATGGCGGCGCTTTTTTTCACAAACGCCACAATATGGTAGTGACTTCTAGTGGCGCTTTTTATATAAACGCCGTAAATCTTACTGCCCATTGAAAGTTCAATTTGCATTATATTTACTACCCAAATTTAACCTGTGACATATCCAATCCAAGAAATAATTATAGAAATTAAGAAAAAAAATACTTAACAACAAGAAAACAAGTTCAAGTCTATAACATTAAAGTGAAAATGTAATTCAACATTGTAGTTCAAAGTCAAAGTGAAATGTATTTAAACTTTCGTTTAGTAGAATAAACATGACCAAACCTAATAAATCAACTAAGATGGAGGATTCTGCGGTTGGTTCTGCTTGAACATGGTCATCATTTCTTGAAATTTATTTTCGAGATTCTTATATGCTGCTTCTCTCTCCTCTTCCCTCGCTGCTCTCTCTACTTCTCTCTCCGCTTCCCTCGCTGCTCTCTCTACTTCCCTCGCTGCTCTCTCTACTTCCCTCTCTGCTTCTCTCGCTTCAACTTCGGTTTTAAATTGAGTTAATTGTTGTTGTAAACAATTAACATATTCCTGGAAAGATTGGCTCTGTGATGGCATGTACTGGGACAAATTAGCACCAAAATATTTTGTTGGGGTAACGAATGATCCTTGACATCGAACTCGGCCATATCGTTCAGGACCCAAAACATCAGTAATAACTTAGTTGTCGATGTCATCCACATTAGCAGAACCATTAGTTGAAGCTGTAGATTCAAACTCCATATTTTTGTCCTTCATTTTGGCTTAATAATCAATGAAGAAAATAAATTCAAATATTATTTCATTTAAAAATGTTATCATGTTGATATAAATAATAACATAATATTAGATTTTGCATCAAATAAATATACTATAATTTCTGCAGCTTCAGGAGTAATAACAGAGCCATCTTTCTTTGTGTGTGTGATGTCGAAGAGTTGTACTCGTCCAACACTACTGCCGATCTTAAGTTCCTACAATGAATAATAAAAATACTTACGAAAAAAGTATTAGATTAAAAAATAATGAATAATGTTTAAAAAACAATACCTTCTCATTAGCAATACGGGCAAAGCTCTTCGACCCGGCTGTGTGAGTATACTTCTGTTTCTGTCTACTAGCAACGCCAACACGCTCTCGTTCCTAAAATTAGATATATACATATATAACCAAATTTGTAATGACATAGTAATATTCTTTAAAAAGTGTAGCGGTCATACCTCTCCTTTCGTTGAACTCTAAAACCTGACTACATCTTCCCATTGATACCGGAGCAATCCATGTGGGATATTTTGCATCTTCTCTTGAAGGCTGAGACTATTCTTGAAATATTTCTTTTTCAAGAAGCTCTTGTGGTCTCTCCATTTCTTTCCTAACACATGCTTCACATAATCGTCTCAGACTTCTAAAGAAAATCTCTCCTACAAATTATACAATCAGAGTATATAAATTAATATGGATCTATAATAGATTATCTATTACAATGACATTATAGTACCTTAATATGATCCACAGCCTGGTTCTTGTTACTATTCGGCATCTCACGCCATGACTCATAATTAATCGGTAAAAGTGCTCCATTACGTGCAGTCATGCCTATGACATTGGCCAAAACACCTGCTTCTGCCCCAATAGGTTGACCAACATCGTTTCTCGAAACTTGTACATGTTCCTCAGGAGGAAGATTGTACAACCCCGTCAACGTCGTGCGTCCTCTACTCTTGCGCCTTTAACCAACTTCAACTATATAAGAAATAATTTGGTAAAATTATTAAAATCAAGTCAATAAAAAACATATATCAATTAAATAAAATTTTGAACGTTACCTTGGGTTTCTTCATTTTCTTCAACTGTTTCCGGAACTTGTGAAGATCTAACACTGGACACTTCCTCATTATTTAAAACTTCCTCTGCTCGAGGAACTTGAACGATCCGCAGGTCATTTAATTTCCTCCTAGGCATAATATCTGTAACAAACAAACAACAAGTTTAATAACTAGTAACTAATAACAATATTACTATCAATATATGTATTCGATAGCAAGTTAGAGTTAGAACATCTTACTACATTGTTATGTCATCAATTTTCATTAAAATCTACTTCCATGTCCTCCCGAGCCCATTGAAATTGTGAACTAGAACTAGTGCTTGTTCCATCTAAGTTTTGAGCTGCAAAAGGTAAAGTTTCTGATCTTCTTTCAATGTCATCTGAATTTTCATCCCCTATGTTTATCAAGTCTCTAGGAGTGTTACGGAGGACAACATACCAACCCTTATTCATTGGATCATGGCAGTAAAAAACTTGTTTCACTTGAGAAGAAAATACATATGGTTCGTCCATCAATTGTTGACCAGTATGAATTAATTGAGAGAAGTTCACCACTGTAAAACCAAATTGATCTCTTTTAATACCTCGAGTTGTATTAACATCAGCCCAGTCACAACGAAATAACACAACATTTCCTTTTTCATAATAATCCTACTCAATAGTGCCACGAATAGCGCCACCATAGAACAAGTCTGATGTAGTGAACTTGAAATGTATATCTTCGACCATGATGGCATGGATCCAGTGGGGATTTTGGACAGGCGCGACATGTGCGACCGCACATGGCCTCTAAGAGAGAGGGGCCCCGAAAATAGGGAACCTAAATTAAATTAAATATTTGTAAAAGATTATAAAATTATATATATAATTATATTTATATAAAAATTTATCTAAAACTTAAAACAGGCAAAAAGAATGATAATTTTGAAGTGAAAATGTTTGATATTTAGATGTTTATAAGTCAATTTTTTGGTTCTCAAGTGGACAATTTAATAATATTTTTGCATTAAAGTATTTTTTGAAAGAAAAAAAAACACTTATATTTCTTACTAATTATAAATTAAGAGCCATATTTTAATAAATTGTACAGGCCCTTAAAATCTTTGAACCGCCCCTGCATGGATCATTTATAGCTAACGAAAGGTCCAAGATGACGTTGTTGTTAAGAAACTGGCAGACCCAGAACTCTAAAAAATTATAAATTCGAAGCTCTAACTCTAAATTCTAAACTCTACACCCTATACAGTAAAAAATACATCCTGCCTTAAACTCTCTACACCCATCCATAACATCAAAACCTTAAACTTCAACCTTAATTTTTAGTGTAGGGGCATAAATAGAGACACTGAAAATAAAAAATTTCTAATCAAACTCGGCAACATAGCTAGAAAAATCATAATAGGTTCAAAACTCGTTCTCGGGTGTGGGCCTACATCTATCGTGTGCAAAGGCTCATCATAATATCCAAGTAAGGATTGATGAATATGAGCACCGACAATGGACGCAAAACCTGACACGGAAACAGAGTGAAATGCCACTATATGCCCTCAAAGGGCTAAAATGAATTATAGTTAACTTGATATCAAAATCAAAATTTAAAAATATGAGATCCCAATAAGTGGTTTGTCTACATTGTTTGCTAATAAATACAATCATTCTGTTAATGAAATTTTTAAATAAAGTGTTAAGCCGAAAGGGTTGTCCTTCCGGATCAACTGCTTTGGTGAGAGTCATCACAAAATTTTAATTAAGTGAGTTGACTGTAACTTTTAAAAAATAAGATGACATATTTGTTAACAAAAACATAATCTAGTGACCTATGTTATATATTAACCTTTTTTGTTTTTGAATCACTTCTCAACTGTCTCTCCGTGTTCATCGCGTGTTGTTAAAAACCAAATCATAAACAACCACCTTAAACCTTGAAGCTTTTCATTTTCTTCGCTTATATCAAACTCTTTTAACTCTTCACTCTTACTTTTTAATTGTCTTCCTTGATCCGTGTTTGATCGCTTGAAGAATCGATTTGAAGTTTGGGAAGGAAAGAGAAGCATAAATAAATTTCGCTCAACCCCCTTTTTTTAGCAAGTTAACATTTTGTGTAAGCGGATTTTTCAGAATACAGAGCGGTTTTTAATTTAAACAATGATGAACTTAACTGCTGCCTCTTGAAGTACTATGGAACTTGTTGTAATACGACAACACGATGACGCTTTACATTGGTCGAGAAGCTTCAAAGGTGTGTGTATCGGTGTTCTTGTTTACTATTCGAGAAATGGGATTTTGATTTGATATTTAGGCTGTTGTTCTTCTAGTTGTGGAAGAGAATTTGTGCGGAGACAAGTACAGAGATCAATCTACTTGTAGACAATTGGAAATACGTTCTTGCCGGTCTCATTTTTCAGGTTTCCTTTGGTTTTTCATCTTTTTCTATTTTGTTCCCTCAAAAAGAAAGAAAAAAACTTATTTTAGCAGTGATGTGTACTAGGAAAGCAAGCAGTGTTTTGGTGAACTGTACTGATCGTGGTTTTAGTATAAGATAAATTTCTATCATGGTCCATACAGATAAAATTGCTTTAGCAACGACCTAAACTAGTATGTTACTTTACATTGCTTCTCAAATTTGAAGTATGCTTAATCTGCGATCGTTTTAGAACTAGAAATTTGCATTTACTCTCTGCAGTACATTCATGGTCTAGCTGCCCACGGAGTTCATTATTTACACCGTCCAGGGCCAACACTTCAGGATACTGGATACTTTCTTCTTCCGGTAAGAAAAAAGTTTCTTTAATTTTTGCTCTTTGCTTGTATTTATTATTTGGTGAAATGCATTCTTTTCTATTTTCTTATAATTTTAGGAGTTTGGGCAAGATAAAGCCTACATCAGTGAGACGGTGTTCTCCTTTGTTTTTTTATCATTCGTCTTGGTAAGGTTATTCTGCTGTTGGTCCCCCCAAATTCCATTAGTTTTTTTTTTCAGCTCTTACATTTTTACTAAATGATATTACCGTCCTATTTCTATTCTATTAGAATCTTCACATTCTCCAGTTCACTTCTGCATTGCTATTTGCAGTGGACTTTCCATCCTTTCATCTTCAAGAGCAAAAAGATCTATACAGTTCTGGTCTGGCGCAGGGTGCTAGCATATTTAGTTGTGAGTATTGTTATAAATGCAACTGATATAGGGTCTTGTTCCCGGTCCACTTTTTGGGTTATTCCTTCCATCATATTAGGCCAATGTATGCTACTGTGGTTAGGTGAGAATCAACTGAAGCATAGTTGGTTTCTCCTATTAAATATTAGATGAATAATTGTCCTCCTACTCGGACGAGCTCTGTCTTGTCTTAAATAGATTTCAATTACAAAAAAGGCTGATGAGTTTCCCTTTCCACCTTCTTTGTAACCAAAAGTGTCTATCAATTTCAATTACCATTTTCATCAATCACCTTTTCACTAAAACTGAACTCTATGCTAAAGTTATTCAGGTACCTTAAAATTTGATGATTTTTGATAAATCAGGCAACCTTAAACATTTTATAATTATTTTACTTAAAGTTTTTTTTTTTTTTATCTTTGTTTATTTATTTGCTGCAGGCTTCTCAGTTTCTTCGAATCATCTCATTCTTTTCTACTCAGCTTCCTGGACCTAATTATCATTGCCGAGAGGTATAGACTTGAAATTATCCGTGTATTTTCTCTTGACTTCATGCTTACATTTTGAAATGTTATTCTTTTATTATTTTTTTCTGCGTTGAACATTTTTTCTCTGAGAATTAATATAAGAAATGAAATTGGATTTTAAGACCATTTACTAAACATGTTTTTTTGCAGGGTTCAAAGATTGCCAGGTTGCCAAAACCGAGTAATGTGCTAGAAGTCCTCTTAATTAATTGTATGTATTCTTATTTTATTGTATTATTCAGTTTACAGCCTTTAAAGATATGAATATGTTTTCCTAATAATTATTTTGGATCCTTTGCTTGTCAAACATTTGCAGTTCCTCAAGGTGCAGTATATGGTTGTGGTGACTTGATTTTTTCATCACATATGATCTTTACCCTGGTCTTTGTGCTCACCTATCAGAAATATGGAACACGAAGGTAAAACCTAGCTTATTCCTTTCACTTCTTTTAAGCCATTAACCCCAAAGATAAAGGGAAACGAATGAAGGAAATGTAACTATTTGCACATTGAGAAATTTTATTTTGAGTACCATTCTTATAACATTTCTGATTCACAATTAGCAAAACATTTTGATCAAATTTTACGGCGAAGTTTGTTTTATCAGTTATCTCGTACAGAATCAGGGAAATTATTCTTGCTTGCTCTGATTGTACCCCAAGTTTGTTTGATTAGTTTTCTCGTACACAATCATGGAAATTATTCTTGCTTGCTCCATTGACATGCATGAATAGACAAATTGATGTATTTCTGATGGTATATTGTTGTACAATTGCAGGTGTATAAAGCAGTTTGCTTGGTTGCTAGCAATTATTCAAAGTCTCTTGATCTTAGCATCCCGCAAACATTACACAGTTGATGTAGTTGTTGCATGGTATTACTTTCGAAATTTCTATTTGATAATTAAAATTTTACTTTTTTCAATTTAGTTCACTGTAGTATGATTTTTCTGCAGGTATACAGTTAATTTATTGGTATTCTTCATAGACAAGAAACTGCCAGGTTAGAATGTTTTGGCCTTTATCTAAAGCTGTAGTAGAACAATATTTTAATTCATCCCCCAGTTGTTGGGGAATAACCCTTGGCAGGGGCTTTAACAGTATCATATTACTGCAGAATTGCCGGACAGAAGCAGTGGAAATTCACCTGTTCTGCTACCATTGAGCACCAAAGACAAGGATAGTAAGACCAAAGAAGAGAATCAAAAGCTCTTGAATGGGAATTATGTAGACCCTGAAAATTGGGCATAGTAAGTTTATTAGTTAGTTATTTTCCTGTTTGAATATCTTCATGGTGATATCCAATTGAGGATGCATTAATGTTTGCCTCATTTTTTCCATTTCACAGGCCGAGAAGTCTAGTAAATGACAAGATTTGTGGAAATGCCAATGGAAGGTATGGCAGATACCGCAATGAATGTTTGCACAGATGATGGAAGGTATTGGTACAGTGTGATGGGGCTGCTTAAATCCTTAGTATCTTGGATTATAAGGCATGTCTCCTTCTAAGACCAGTAAATTTGATGATTTGTATTCTTAGAAAACAGAACTCCAAGTAGTTCATTGTGCAGTGCTCTGTGTAAATACATAAGCCGTCACCAGCATCAGCATCAACATGTATCATGAAGTTTCCGAGTTCCTATCACCGCTGTCATCTCTTTGTGGTGTTGATAGAACCCTCATTTACTCTAGCTTTTGGAATACTGATTCTGTGGCAACAACATGTGGAATGGTGAAAATTTAATTGTCCTTGTCTCAATGCCGAAGGCTATTGAGAATGAGATGAACATGAACTAGTTTAAATTGAGTATTAAATGTTTATATTTCATTTCCAGACAGGATTGCAGGTGGGGACTTGAATATAGAAATTAAAAACCCAACTAAGATCCGAAACACAATGAAAAGTGTCCAAGGGATAGGAAGTGTGGCCCCTTGATGTTGTGTTGTCCTCCAACCAAAAAGGCTGATGTCCACGGGATCCAGCACATGCCTTCTTACTGTTTTCATGTGCTGGTTACCTAGTGATGTAAGTTGATTTGTTTGTCTAAATGCCCCCTTATTTTGTATGTTGGAATGGTACGGGGCTTCGCTTTTTCCCCTATATAACTAAGCTAGTCTGCCTTATCATTCATGCTCGTGTACTAGACCCTAATGAATAGGATCCATCTAATGTTATCTTTAACATCGTTCGAAAGAATTTAAATAAAAAAAATAAGGGTATATAACTACATATCTGAATTGATCTTTATATTCTTTATACATGTATTTCAAGGTTATACATGGGACAGCTACTCATGGTTGCCTATGTAGGCGCAATTTAAGCTGTGAAATATTTTGTCAATACATACAGGGCATGTCTGATTTAGAGGCCGAGGGCCGACAGCAAGATTCATAATTTATTATTATCAAAACGGATTGACTTGTTCATGTTTTTTAACTTTCTTACATGATAGCAAACGTATACAAAGCAAAAGGCAGCTGCCATAGCCCTCTCCCAACTCCAATCGCATAGACCAAATCCATGAATTCATCAAACCAAAATTTACATAGGGAAGCTAATGAGTTGTGATAACCACAGGGGAGCAGAGGCAGGAACGTCACCTGTAACACCCGCAATTTTGCAATTAAAAAAAAAATGTATGTGATAGTAAGGGGATTTTAACCTTTAACCCTGGGAGATATAAAACAGGACTTTACAGTTTGAACCAAGATCAATCTTTGTCTAAGCCTTGCTTTGGGTCAGTTTTAAATTATGCAATTGGGTATATCAAAATAATAATAATAAAAAAACGATTCGAATCCCCAGCTAACCGCGTTATGGTTGTTTTGATCGAATCTGAAGGAACCCAAGAGGTTCTGGTTTTCGCCACCAGCCACCCAAATTCTCTGCAGCCGCCGATCTCCCTCCCTGTGTCGTCGTGACTACCACCGCCTGCACCGGTGAATGCGCCTCGCCGCTCCGAGCTCTCTACGGTCGTCGTCTGCAGCGAAAATCGAACCGAAAGTTCGCGAGTTTGGGCCTCCTCTGTCTTCTCTGTTTTCCCGTCAGTGCCGCCGTAGTCTCGTTTTACCGTCGGTACGACGAAGCTCACCTCGTCGAGTCGATCAAAACCCACCCGACCGATTGGCGTTCTGACACCGAGAAGGGCTTCATCGGAGCTTCGAGTTTTCCCAGCCATTTCGAACCTTTAAGGTGAGATCCGGCCTATTTTTCGGCTTATTTTCGTTTCTTGTTGAGTGAGTTGAAAATTTTGGCTGACGATCTATATTTTTCCGGCAGAATCACGTCCGTTGTGATCTCCGGCGACTATATTCTGGCGACATGAGATTTTGGGTAAGCGAACCGGTCGGCCCATGACCCAGACCCGAGTCCGATCTGACCCGCCTCTAACCCGCATCTGACCTGGCTGAGTCAACTCGCCGAGTCAACTCAGTGGACCTTGACTGTTGACGTCAGCGTTGACTTTGACCAAAAAGTCAAAATTTTCAAAAAGACCCTATCTTATGTTTTTGGACGTTCTGAGTCCGTTTTTAATGCATGTTTCGCAAAATTCTAACCCGAAAGCCTCCAAATCTGACCTTGAACCCGAACTTTTATATGTATTAATATTGCAATTAGGAGTGTCGTGAGGAAGGACTGAAATGTGAATTTGTGTAATTGAAGGTACTCATAGCCCCTTGAATACGAATTGTTGATGGACGTCGAATTCGAGTTCGAGTGCAATCGAATAGGGTTTCATGAATCGATCGATATAGCTCGGAGTTAAGGTAATACATTACTACCTCTTGTATGCTTTATGAACATGTTGGTATTTGTTCATGCATGCATAAAAAGGATGATGAGTACTGGTATTTCTGCTCAAGTCAAACCTGATATGAAAATGAGTATGATAATCTATATTAGATTGCAATGCTCGAATGAGAAGATCAATAAATCAGAAGGACCCAGAGTTCAATAAGTAATTAATAAGGCAACTAATCTCCAAATCCGATTATTAGTGTCAAATGATTAAATGTGAAGAATATTTGGATATGAAATTACAAAAATGCCCTTAGGGTATGAGAATGACTAAAATACCTTTGGAATTGGAAGCGATATAGAAATCTACACTACATATGGTAAAACAACCTGATTCATCTGAAAACCTCGAACTACTTGGAAAATTATAGTAACAAGATTTAAACCTTCGAGATTGAAAGGTGTTAGGTTTCCTTGAATTTGGAATGAATCTATGAATATAGATTTACGGGAAACGACTAAAAGTATTAGAAGTATTGTTATGGTCAAATTAATCGGAAGGATCGTATTTACCAAAAAGGCTGAAGTATCATCAGACACCGAGGTTTGCAAATTAACTAGAATGATGGATAAACCTTTGAGTTCTGAAATTGAATGAAATGGTTGAAGGTACCGAAATTACGTGAATGGTTGAAACACCTGCGAGTACTCAAATGATTGAAATATTATATATGGTTCAATTGACAGGAATGAGGGATATCCCGAGCTTCAAAATGACTAAAATACCCCATTGACTGGAATAAATAAATTGCCTCTAATAAAATTCTAAAATGCCAATAAAGTTGAAAATGACTGAAATGCCCCTAAGGGTTGAAACATGACTCACGTACGTCAATCACTCCTGATATTAATATAAGGTTGGAAATTGTTTCGCACAGAATATAAGTTCGATTACTCTGTGGCAAGTCCTATGATGAAATATGAAAGCAACCGTTCAGATATACGATACAACTGGATGCATTAGAAGGGTTCGTTAGTACTGCAAGGTTGGGATATGTTAGATCGAAGAGTTTGGAGGCTTGAAAAACTTCTGGAAATCTTAAATATTGTAAATCGTCATTTTATCATTATTGGGCTAAATTACAAAATCACCCCTGATAGCTATATAACCAAAATGCCCTCATTGGCTAAAGTAATCAAAATAGCCTGAATGTATCCGTAGAAATCTCTGAATGCCTGGCTGGAAACCTGATGAGCAAATAGAATTTTTCCTGAGCGACTGTTTATGCCTCGTTGGTATAAATTACCAAAACGCTCATGTATGAAGGTAAAATGATCATAATGCCCTTGTAGGCTTAAATGACTAAATTTTTCTTGGTATATCTAAACTCTCAAAGATCTTGATGTATCAACTCTTGAATATCTGGTTTGAACTGTTAGTACGAACCCCCTTTTAATATGGACCTCGTTTATGAAATTCGTTCAAATTGTCAAAAGTTTAATGTGTTTCCTTCCGTAAATGTCAAGTATCTCCAAGAAATAAACAGTTCCACTTAGTGTGTTCCATGTGTGCTATGTTCAGTTGAATGTGTTGTATGATTATTACATGTTTGTAAACAATCTAATGACTTAATTATGAACGATGATATGCTTGATGAAATGATGAACTGGACATATGATAACATTTTCTGCCTACCCATTGTAAGTTCGCTCGATCTGTATACTTGGTATATGATTGTGCTATGTGGTTATTTGATATGTGATAATATTGTTTGTCTGCCTAATGTAAGTAAAGTATAATCTGTTAGCTTGACCTAGGATGATACACTCTATTTGCATGATGAATGATGATATTGTCTACTCAATGGTATGCCCATATATGTGTCTAAAGAGCATGAACTTCTGTTTCTAATGTCTCGAATAGAATATGTCTGTCATATGTATTATGTTACTTATGTCTAAAATCTGAATATCGATTGTTATCTGGGTATACTGTTGGGTTATGTTATGAAGTCTCTGTTGGTAAAGCTCTTATCAAGCTGGTAAATACATAGAAATCTGCCGGAAAGATCAAATCTTTTACCTTTACCAGGACATTCTCCAGTAATCCTTCCGGGTAGATTATGGATCTGTCTGCCAGTTGTATGGTTACCTTCGTATCCTTCAAAGGCTCAGCAGAAAGTGAGTTATAAAATGAAAGGGGCATAACATTAATAGAGGCCCCTAAGTCACACATTGCTCGTTTAATACCCACTTTACCGATTTTGCAGGGAATGGCGAACATACCTTGGTCCTTCAATTTTGGTGGCAACTTTCGCTGGAAGACCACCGATACATGCTCTCCAAGATTAACCTTCTCAATTCCAATAAGACGACGTTTATTAGTACATAAATCTTTAAGGAACTTAGCATACCTTGGGATTTTTCGGATTATGTTGAGGAGTGGAATATTGATCTCTACTTTTTGAAACACATCTAGGATCTCATTTTCTTCTGCTTGTTTGTCTCTTTTCATTAATCTCGACGGGAAGGGTGGTGGTGTAGCGTAGGGAGAAGGTACAAGGGTTGGATCGGGCATACCTTTTCTAGTAGGGGGTGATTGCTTTTTTTCTTCTTTTTGTACGCCATCTTCTTTAGCTTTAGGTTCGATGACTGTACCGCTTCGTAGAGTGATGGCGTTCACATTCTCTCTTGGATTAGGCTCCGTTTGAGAAGGTAATTTCCCTTAGGATTCTAAGCGACTTACTGCTAACGCTAACTTTTCTTTAGTTGAAATTTTTCTTGGGCTAGCGCTAACTTTTCAACAATTGACTCCAACGATGGCTTTTGCGGTTGATATTGTTGTGGTGCAGTTGGTTGATAAGCTTGATTTGGCATCTGGTTTTGCGCGTAACCGAAGTTTAACTGGTTTCTCCATCCCTCATTATATGCATTTCCTATGGCATTGGCTTGAGCGATATCATCTTCCTGAATCATCAGACAACAGTCTGTCGGATGTTCTAGACTAGTACAGATTCCACAAAGTCTAGCTATTTTCCTTTTATCTGCAACAAGAGTTTGCACTATTTCAGCTAATTTGTCAATCTTATTTTTCAATGAAACTGTACTTACCTCGCGAACCCTTCGAGATGGTTCGCTAGATTGATTGAATCTTTGCGAGTTGGCGGCCATGGTTGATATTAGTGTTTTAGCCGTTGTTGGTGTCATGTTGACTAGAGCTCCGCCACTTGCTGCATCTATCACTTTCATATCCATAGGCGTCCATCCTTCATAAAAATACTGGAGGAGGGTTTGTTCCGACAATCCATGTTGTAGACAATTTGCACACAACTTTTTAAACCACTCCTAGTATTCATATAAAGACTCAGATTCTTTTTGTTGAATGTTCAAGATGTTGCACCTAATTTCGCTTGCTTTCAATGCAGGGAAGAACCTGTCAAGAAAAATTTTAGTCATGTCAGTCCATGTTGTAACAGAATTAGGGGGTAAATCAAATAACCAATCTTTTGCTATATCTTCTAAAGAGAATGGAAAAGCTCTAAGTTTGATTTGGTCATCGGATACTCCCTGTGGCTTTGTGCTTAGACAATCCATGTGAAATTCCTTCAAATGATTGTGAGGATTTTCTGTTGTCAAGCCGTGAAAAGTAGGTAGGAGGTGGATTTAACCCGTTTTTAGCGCAAACGGTGTTTCACCATTTGGGAAGGTTATACACATCGGTTGCTGGCCATCGGGCGCCGCATTTAGTTAGCGAATGGTTTGATTTTCGTCTCCCATTGGATTGGGCTCGTAGTTTGACTCTGCTTCGGATGTGATTTCTAGATCGCGTTCGAATCTTTGTTGGCGTATTTTGTTTTTCTTTTCCCGAAGTGTTTGTGCGTTCAACTTTCGGGCTAATGCTTCAATTTCCGGGATGAGTTCAAATTGTTCTCCTGGATTGCTCCTGATAATAAATCAAATGAAACAATATTAGTATTTTGTCGTATTCCCCGGCAACAGCGCCAATTTTGACACACGTCGTATAGTGTCAAAAATAAAACCTTAAACTCAAATAAATAAGATTTAAAATAATATAGCGAGAGTAAGGGTCGATCCGCAGGGAATAGGAATTCTAACACCTTTCGTTCTGATTTAGACCAATAACTTGTAGAAAATAAAAGGGGGATTTTAGAGAAGTGATTTGAATGATAAAGAAAAATAATAAGAACATAAAATAAATATTGAAATATGGATTATAGATTGAATTGGCCTCAAGCCACGCTTTGCAACGACATCTTCGATCACTGAAGTTGATTTTTCTTCGACTTTCCTGTCAGTTACAGTCTACAAGGCCCAACCCTTGCAACTTACTTCTCTTGGGTAAATTCGACTCCCAGGGCAATCCTTGAAGTCAAGCTTTAGTGAGTTAGCTACAACAATCGTTGCTAACTCAAATCTAAGTTAGTGTTGGAGAAGCCTGTGCTCGGATAATCGTCTCGATGAGAATTGTTTCCGATTTTGATTCCCCTTAGTGGACCGCCACTAAGTTTGTTCTTAGGGAGTTGAATTGGCTACAAGCTTTTCCTCGTCCCCAACGATGGATCTAAACCACTTCAACCCGATGCGCGCTCTCGGAATGAAACAATTGAGATGCCTAAAGATTAGGCCGATTGCCTAATCAATTTTACAGAGAATCTAAAAAGGAGTTGTTGAAGGATTGAAGTACTTTCCTAATCTCACGAGTTTAGTCGGGTTTGGCGTTGCTTTTGGCTAAAGGGAATTTAGTTAAGCATGGTTGGTGAAGAAACCATACTTAATTAAATAATGAAAGAAGTAGAGAAAATGGAAATGGAGAAAAATAGAGAACTTTATTAAACTCAAAGGTAGAAGAGAACAATGAGCAAGTGATGATCTAATTCACCCCCAAAGTGGGGTATTTATAGTAGCTGGAAATACTAAAAAACTAAAATGATAAATCCCAAATTTAAATTACATAAAATAATTATCCCAAGTTTGAATTTTAAAATTAAAATTCGGATGATAAGCTATCTGATAAGTGGCTTGATAAGCTATCTATGTTGCTGACGTCAGCTTCTAGAAGGTGCTGACGTGGCGCCTAGTCAGCATTCATGATATGAACCCGGTAATGTGACCCGAGTCATATAAATGTGCCCGATCGTGATTCTAGTAAGAAATATTCTTTGCTACGCTTTGAAATCTGAGATATCATAAAACATACATGTGAGATGAATAACAATATAATAAAAAAATTAATGAAGAAAGGAAATGGATAGGTAATTTGGATAGTATGGTGGCTAAGGATGGAGGATGATAATCATGGAAAGATGTAAATCAAAGGAGTGATGGGAGATGCCAAAGGCGGCGTGGATTTGTATGGTTGAAAGGATAGCGAACTGTGACCCCTAGCTATAACGAGCTAGGAACCAACAATATACTTTGATGGAGTCGAGGTGGAGGAGTGTGGAACGTGACCCACAAGCTATAAGAGAGCTTGGAACCAACGCTATAGCAAAATGAAATGGATAGAAGACTACAAGCACAACTTGAAGCCGATAGAGTTCTCGCAAGAACAAGATGAAAGCAATCTTTCAAAGGTTTATATTCTCCAAAAAAAAGTCATTTACAAATGAACCTAAGGTGCATATTTATAGTGTGGATATGCACCATATGAAAAGTCACACAAAAGAGAGATGAATGCTCATCTAAATGCTATTGAATAAAAATAAATGAAATGTTTCTTTCTTATCCTTTTGATGGATGAATTTTGCTTTAAATTCAGATGAATTTAGCCTTAAATTCGTCCAAAAGGAGGGGTGACTCTTGGGCTGCTTCATTTTGCTTGCAAATGGATAAAAGAGAATGGATGTGGACATAGGATGAATGTAGACATCCCACAAATCCAAATCAGCTTGTCTCTTTGAATTCCTTGATGATTTTATCACTTAATTTGATGATTAAATGACATTAAACCAGCCTTCATTGCTTGCCCATTTGTGGAATATGACCAACCTTCAAAAAATGATAAATAAAAGCCTTGAATGCATAATTTGAATGCTGATTATTGCATGTCCCATCTCTTGAACGTGAATGACCTTCATTGGTTCATAATTTCAACCTTGAATAGGTGAATTATGAAGCTTAAATGCTTTGTTACTCTAAGAAGATGAACAGCCTTGAAAAGATGAAAAGAATTCAGCCTTCAATTGCCTTCAATTGCCTTGTTTGCATGAGTAAAGATGGCCATCAATGACTTGTTTCCAAGTTGAAGTTGAAAAGTCTCTTCTTTAATCGACACGTCACATGAACCTAGACACACACAAAGGATTTATTCAAACTTAAAATAATAGATGCATGAAACAATTAAAGAGTTAGTTAATTGAGTGAACTAGTTAAATGAATGAACTAGTTTAACTAAAGAACTAACTTTATTGAATTTAACTAAATGCATGAATGAAGAAGTTTAAAGAATGATTTAAGATACATAATTAAACTACTTCCCTAAATCAACTAAAACTATAAATGAAGTGCATGCTTTAATGTCCAACACACTTTATCAATGCAATGGAAGTTTGAAATACTTAAATTCTCATGCAAATGCATGCATGAGCAAGGTAAGGCATTCCTCCCTTATTATGTCTTCTTTCTCACGTTCATGGCTTGTTGTAAACAAGCTTTCCATGGCTGATTGAAACTCCTTGGCCCGTGCACGTGTAATGGGGTCACTTGGGTACTTCTCCGGGTCCTTGTTCTTGATGGTCATATCAGTCTCTCCCTCTTTAAAGCGATTTGTCCCCAAATCGTCACCTACATCAAAAGAAGATAAATCAGCAACAATAAAGGTTGCACTAACATTAAACTCACCTGGGAGGTCTAGTTGATAAGCATTATCATTGATCCTTTTAACTACTTGAAATGGCCCATCTCCTCGAGGCATCAATTTAAATTTCCGTTGGGCTGGAAACCTTTCTTTTCTCATGTACAACCACACCCAATCTCTCGGCTCAAAGACAACTCTCCTTCGACCCTTGTTTGCTTGCTGCTCATATTGCTTGGTTTTCTTTTCAATATTATCCTGCACTTGTTGATGAAGTTTCTTAACAAATTCAGCTTTGTTAAGTCCATCTTTATTCACAATTTGATTAGCGGGTAATGGTAATAAGTCCATCGGAGTTAATGGATTGAACCCATACACAACTTCAAAAGGAGTGTGTCCCGAGGTGGTATGGACTGATCGGTTATATGCAAACTCCACATGTGGTAAGCACTCTTCCCATGTCTTTAGATTCTTCTTAATAATGCTCCTAAGCAACGTGGAGAGTACTCGATTCACCACTTCGGTTTGGCCATACGTTTGAGGGTGACAAGTGGTGGAAAATAGCAGCTTAGTTCCAATCTTACTCCATAGGGCTCTCCAGAAGTGGCTTAAGAACTTCACGTCTCGATCGGAAACGATAGTTCTTGTCACACCATGTAATCTTAAGACTTCCCTGAAAAACAAGTTAGCAATATGTAAGGCATCATTAGTCTTGTTGCAAGGAATAAAATGAGCCATTTTAGAAAATCTATCCACTACTGCAAAGATTGAGTCTTTGTTATTCTTTGTGCATAGAAGCCCTAGCACAAAATCCATTGAAATGTCCATCCATGGTGCTTCTGGAATAGGTAGTGGCGTGTAGAGTCCATGTGGCATGGCTTTAGACTTAGCCTTCTTGCAAGTGATGCAACGTTCACATAACCTCTCTACATCTCGTCTCATCTTTGGCCAATATAAATGCTCTTGAAGTATGGCCAAAGTCTTTGCTATTCCAAAATGTCCCATTAAGCCTCCTCCATGGGCTTCTTTGATAAGTAATTCACGTGTGGAACCTTGTGGAATACAAAGTCTTCCTTCCTTGAATAGGAACCCATTGTCCCTATAATAGTTTTCAAATGTTCCTTTCTCACAAGCTTTGTAAATTTTTTCAAAGTCAGAATCAGATTCGTATAAATCCTTAATGAAAACAAAACCCAACAACTTAGATTCTAAGGTGTTTAGAAGAGTGTACCTCCGAGACAATACATCGGCAACTATATTCTCTTTACCTTTCTTATATTTGATCACATAGGGAAAAGATTCAAGAAACTCCACCCATTTGGCATGTCGTTTTTTGAGTTTATGTTGCCCCGAATGTGCTTCAATGCCTCATGATCGGTGTGAATAATGAACTCCTTAGGCCATAGATAGTGTTGCCTTGTTTCCATTGCGCGAACAAGGGCATACATCTCCTTATCATATGTTGGATAATTCAATGTGGCTCCACTTAATTTCTCACTGAAATATGCTATAGGACGTCCACCTTGAGATAATATCGCTCCAATTCCCACACCTGATGCATCACATTCAATTTCAAACGTTTTGTTAAAATCATGTAAGGTAAGCAAAGGGGAATGAATTAAACATTCTTTAATGTCATTAAAAGATTTCTCTTGGTCTCCCCCCAGAAAAAGTTAGCATTCTTCTTGATGACACTAGTTAAAGGGGCGACAATGGTGCTGAAGTTTGGCACAAATCTCCGGTAAAAGCTTGCAAGTCCATGGAAACTCCTAACTTGGGAAATGCTTGCTGGTCGTGGCCATTCTTCATTGGCTTTAACCTTCTCTTTGTCAACCTCTAAGCCTTTAGAACTGACAACAAAACCAAGAAAGACAACTTTGTCAGTACAAAATGTACACTTGTCTAAATTAGCATATAACTTCTCCTTTCTTAAAACCAACAAAACTGACCTCAAGTGTTGAACATGTTCTTCCAATGATTTACTATAGATTAAGATGTCATCAAAATAAACCACACAAAATTTACCCAAAAACGGTCTAAGAACATGGTTCATTAACCTCATGAAAGTACTTGGTGCATTAGTTAAGCCAAAAGGCATAACCAACCATTCATAGAGTCCTTGCTTTGTTTTAAATGTTGTTTTCCATTCATCACCTTCCCGCATCCTTATTTGGTGATAACCACTCTTAAGATCAATCTTAGAGAAAAGGTTAGAACCACTAAGCTCATCTAACATATCATCTAAACGAGGAATAGGGTGGCGATACTTTAGCGTAATTTTGTTTACCGCTCGACAATCTACACACATGCGCCAAGTTCCATCCTTCTTTGGCACAAGTAATACTGGAACAGAACATGGGCTAAGGTTCTCCCTCACGTAGCCTTTGGCCATTAGTTCAACCACTTGCCTTTGTAACTCCTTGGTTTCCTCGGGATTGCTTTGGTAAGCTGCACGGTTAGGAATGACGGTACCGGGAATGAAATCTATTTGATGTTCAATGCCACGGATTGGTGGCAACCCACTTGGTATCTCCTCCAGAAATAATTCGTCAAATTCCTACATCAAAGACACAATAGAAGAAGGCAAAGTGTGATCAAGTTGGTTAGTGTTCAATAAACTTTCCTTGTACACAAGTACAAGTAATTCCTTTCCCGACAGCAAACACTTTCTCAACTCTCTTTCTTTGGTAAAAACACTCATTTTCGCACCCTCACTTTGCTTACTCTCACTTGCTTTTACCTCCATTTTTGATTCTCTCTCTTTGGCTCTTTCAATACTTTCTCTCAAATGTATTTGGTCTTTGTGAATTTGTTTTGGTGAAAGAGGGGCTAAGGTAATCTTTCTTACTCCATGGGTGAGTGTATACCGATTGGTATATCCATCATGCATGACTCGTTTATCGAATTGCCATGGCCTCCCAAGTAGTAAATGGCCAGCGTGCATCGGAAAAACATCGCAAAGAACTTCATCCTTATACTTTCTAATGGAGAAAGCAACAAGAACTTGCTTGGTAACCTTGAGTTCTCCTCCGTCATTAAGCCATTGCAGCTTGTAGGGATGTGGATGCTTTGTGGTTGCTAATCCAAGTTTTTCTACCATAAGAGTACTAGCAACATTAGTACAACTACCTCCATCAATAATGACAAAGCATACCTTTTCATTAACATGGCAGCGAGTATGAAAGATATTCTCGCGTTGCTCATTCCCTTCATTCGCTTGCACACTTAGGCTCCTTTTCACAATAAGGGCCTCTCCTTCTGTTGCATACTCTATATCATCATCTTCATCTTCTTGTATGGCAGCAACTTCATCTTCCTTCTCTTGTTCGGATTCAACCTCCCCATCATCACGAAGAAGCATAGTGTTTCGATTTGGGCATTGGCTTGCAATATGCCCTCCTCCCAAGCACTTGAAGCATTGTATATCTCGAGAACGGTTTGGAACATTTGGAGCCTTACCTTTGCTAGTTTCGGCAATGGGTTTGGCACTCTTTGTTGGAACGCTTCGTTCTTTAGGCGTAAAGGATGCCTTCTGTTTGTAGGTACCCTGCCCCCATTTAGGAGAAGAGCCTCCATAGGCACGAGTTGTGCCTTTCCTTTTGAGTTGCCTCTCGACCTTCATGGCCATATGAACCATGTCTTCGATCTCCACATAATGTTGCAACTCAACAGTGGCCGCAATATTAGGATCAAGGCCGGATAGAAATCTGGCCATGGTGGCTTCTTGATCCTCATCAATGTTGGCTCGGATCATGGCTACTTCCATCTCTTTAAAGTAATCCTCAACACTACGGTTGCCTTGGGTGAGATTTTGAAGCTTGTTGAACAACTCCCTATGATAGTGAGTTGGAACGAACCTCCTACGCATAACAGCCTTCATCTCATTCCAAGTAGAAATTGGATGTTCTCCATTGCGTCTCCTGCTAGATGTCAACTGATCCCACATATTAGTGCATAATCTGTAAATTCAATGGCTGCAAGTTTTACCTTCTTAAGCTCGGAGTGTAACATCCCAAAAATTAGCCTAGGAGATTTGAGGTCTAATTTAATAATTAAGTGAATTATTAGATGAAATTCCTTAACATTCGAATTGAAATTTGGTACATGAGGACCAAATCGAAATGTAAATAAATGCATAAGAAGAATTCGGTCAATTGATTTAGTGACCAATTCGAATAAGGATGAAAACAAAAGGCTTGCATGTTAAAATGAAAGTACATGGATTAATACTACTAATAAGATGAGATTATTATTTAGCTAAGCCTTTATACATGAGTAGTAGGAATATTAAGTGGTTAATTAAGGGAAATTAGTTGAGGACATGACCCCTTGGTCATATCCCATTTAATGTGTCCCCTCCCCACTTTCTCATTTCCTTAACCGGTTATACAACCAAACCAACTAAGTTTCCTTACTCTTTCACACACACTCAAAACATCAACATAGAAAGCTAGAGAGAATAGAGAACTCGGTAGAGAAGAAGAAGAAGCTTGCATGGTGGTGGAAAACACTTAGAAAAATCAAGGAAAAATCTAATGTAAGTAGATCATCTTCTTCTCAATCCGGTTATAGTAATTGATTTAGTAAATAATGTGTTTTAATGTGTCTAGAAAATCATAAACATAATGTTCTTAAGTATGGTTGCTGGAAATTTTAAAGATTCACAAGAATCATAAGAGATTAAGAGCATGCATGTAAGGTATGTGGCAGAATTGGTAGATTACATGACATGCACCTTTGAAAAATCATAGAAAATGATATGATGGGAGTTTGGATCTGAAATTTTGATATGATTCACTTTAATATGTTTAGAATTAAAGAAAAATGATAAATCAAGATTTTAAAGGCTGTGTTAAAATCTGGAAAGGGTAAATGTGATAGCATGCAAAACTGTCCAGCACAAATTCGAGCTGGACAATGGACTTTGAAAATCTGTAGAAATTAATTTACTAGGTGGTTTGATCTAAATTTTTGATATGATGAAATTGGATATGTAATCTGAAATTAGAAACAAACGGCACCTGATTTGGAGTTGTATACAAGGAGAACGAAGGGTGTCAATCTAGGTGGTTAGAAATGAAAAAAAACTGGAAATATGTGAAATTAGGATTTAAAAATTATAAATTGGTAAAATTGAAGCTTATAAAGCATTATTAAGTCGAGCCATACATTGAAGGATATGAAATTTAGTAAAATTGGTGGTCAATTTGAAGGATTAAAGAGTTAATTGAAAGAATTAGGAAATTTGGAAACTAGTCGAATGTGATTAAAATAATTCAGGGACTGTTTTGAATAAATTGAGAAATTCAGTCTTAAATTGCATGAATTGCATTCTGAAAATGTGTTATTTGTTTGTATTGAGTGCCTTAGATCTTAGAAGCAAAAGAGTAGAAGAAGAGGTTACTCCGGGATCGACTACGGATCGGGCGAAAGGCATACGGATTCCGAACTAGCTCGACGAATTGTGAGTGAAACGAATCTTAGAGTTGGAATTAGAGTTCCAACTACCTTATTCTGATTTTTAGTTATAAAAAGCATGCAAATTGGACTAATTGATTATTTGATTTAATAAGGGAAGAAGGAATTAAAAGGAAAATGTTATATGCATGTGATATGTGATCTTGGTATCCTATGTGTTGGATCTAAATGTGATGCTTGGCATGTTAGTTTAAATCTGAAATTTTATATATGTTGGATTGACTTTGAGTGTATTGAATTGCTGATTGATAGCATAACTGATAAGTTGATAAAATTCTTGACATGAGAATTAAATTGGTTAATTCCGTGAGTATGCTTGATATGTTAGTTTTGAAATTTAATTATGCTATGTGTATTTTGAGGAATTACAAGTATGATTGGAGCATGATGATGATATGATGTTTTGATTAAGTCTATTGGACTGATTATGATTCATGAATTTCTGATTATAAGCTTGTTATAGGTTGGCCGAATGGTCAAAATTAGTCGAATTGGTTGATGCCATGTTATACATGTTTGACAAGTTCAATTGAGCATTGAATCATAAAATAAGATTCTGAAATTATATGATATGAGTTTGGTTTGTTCGATTATTGTCTTGAAATGTGCGAATTGAACTTGTAAATTGTTAAATGACTATGTATGATAACATGTTATTGGAATTGAAATTATAAGTAATTAATCGAAAGGATTAATTAAGAAATTCTGAAATTCGATTGATTATGTATCTGACTAAATTAAAGACTTAAATGCAAAGCCCTTGGTGTGTACAGTCTGTTTAGGTAGTACGGCTAGCCTAGAGTCTGAGCTCAATAAGAAAATCGGTACGTTAGTGTACTCGATATTGTGGTACGTAAGTGTACCTATTTGTTAATGTCTGCGGACATTATAAAATGTTATATGTGATACGAATTGGTACGTGGTACCTTAACATGGTGAATTTGATTCACAAACTCTGTTATATGTGACTTGCTTACCTATCAAACTATACTATCCAAGGCATTGCAATTTGATTAATCGAATAATTTAAGAAAAGAAATATGAAATTGGAAATAAATTGATGTAATTGATTATAGAAGCATTCGAATGAAATGCTAAATTGTGTGATTTTTCCATGTTTGATATGCCATGAAATTTGACTTATGATAATTAGATAATTGAAAATTCAATTAGGTTTCATGGCCTGTATGTGTAATTGATTCATGAAAAATGTAAATCTTGTGATATGTATTCGAATGGAATTACTTGATTTCCTTGTGTACATGTTCGAATGATTGATACTTGATTACTGATAATGTTGTTGCTTATCTTGCTTGGTTCATTCGAATGGATTAATGTGCAAAGTGAAATTAAAGTTGTTTGATCACAATGTTAATTGCAAACCGGATAGAATAGGGTTTCCTCACTAAGTACGAAATGTACTTATCACTCGTACCTTCCTGCCTTCCCCTAAATTTCAGGTTCTAACATCGTTGACCTACCCGAGACTTTTCTGTACTCAGATTAAGTATGATTTTCCCTATCTTTGTCATACTCATGGTGGGTGGCTTAGCGTTTGGCATGTTAGTGCAGTTCGGATTGTTGGTCATGTTCATGAACTACTATTTCGGTTCTATATAGTCTTTTAACATGTTTCCCTATATTTTGTTATGTAAGTGTTGAGTTGTGTGGGGCTCGATTCGATCAACCAATATTGCTCACCAAGTGGTGGAGAGATGGATTTTTGGGTGGAAGGGTTGTGGAAGCTAGAAAGAATAAAGACACAATGATTTATAGTGGTTCGGCCTTCTAACAAGCACCTACATCCACTACCTTAGCTTCCCACTAAGGATTTCACAATCAATCCACTAATTGATTCGTCCCCTTTTCTAGGATTAGGAGGAAACCCTTACAACCGATCAAAACCCTCTTTTACAAAGAGACAAAGAAAGCAAACTTAAACCCTCTAATAGGTGTTTGTTTGCACAATGAAGCACTCACCCAAAACCTAAAACACTTGAGCAAATTTGACAATTTTGGCTCACTAGTGTTTGTCTATACAAGAATTGACAAATTAAGCACTAAGACAATTTCTTGATCATTTGTTGATTGACAATTGAAGCATTAGCCTTCTATTGATGCTTGGAGGTCCCTTTTATACTCCCAATTGAGTTTATAGCCGTTTAGGACCGTTGGGGTTGAAATAGAGTCGTTGGAGCCTTTAATTCCCTCCATAAATGCAGTTCTGCAGCTCCCCGTTTCGAAACGCTCGAAGCCGTTTCGAAACACCCTCAATATAGAAAGAGCCGTTGCAGTCTGTCAGGGTACCCGTTTCGGAACACCCCCTTGCCGTTTCGGAACGCGTATCGGAACGCTATAAGCCCGTATCGAAACGACCTGCATTTAAAAGTTAGTTGGGAAAGAGCCGTTGGGGTTTATGACCGTTGTGGTCAGTGCCACGTGGGCGTATCGAAACGGCCTAGCCTGTTTCGAAATGTTGGCCCCGTTTCGATACAAGTATCGAAACGTTTTGGCCACTGGAGGCACCTGTTTCGAAACGCCCTAAGGTGTTTCGAAACACTTGGTCAGTTTTGTTAAAATTGGCCTTTGAAAACATGAAAAACCTTTATGAAAAATTCCTTAAATATTATTTCAAGTTGTTTGGACTTTGGAAATGTTTTAAATACTTTTTAAATCAGTCCAAAACATTTTTCAATTATTATATCAAAACATTAGTTCTACAGTAAGTAAGGGGGGGTAAATGTTGGGGTATAGATCGCCCGTATATATATGTTAGGGCTCGATTCTTTTTGTTGATAGTCACGTTTTGTATAGGCAACCATTAGGTTAGCCATTTGACACCCCGAATATTTTGTAAAGGGAAACGAAACACTATGGATTGTATGAACTAATTATGATGATTTAAAAATATATAAGTATGATGTATGTCTCGGCTATGTATGACTTGTATGGTATGTATGCTATTCGAATGGCTAATTGGGAGAATTAGAAATTATAGATTGTATAAGTCGAATGGAATTGACTATGTATTAATCGAATGAAAAGAGAACTTAAAATCAATTATAATTGAGTAGAATAGCAATTGCAACATAGTTAGTTAATTTAATCGAATTTGGAATTATATGTATATGACATTCAATCCGATAAGAAATGTATTATTTAATTTAAGTTAGTTGTAGTTTTGAACTTGGAAATGAAAGGTATGATTCATACGAATTGATTATTGTATACAAGTAGTATTAAATTATAATGGATTATAGATTTATATGGTTGGCCGAATAGTATTAGTTAATATTGGAGATGGTATAATATATGTTTATGAAAGAAATTGTTTTGTTTGTTACACATACGTATTGCTTGTGTATATGGTAGTTAAGTTTATATATGGTATTTAAAAAGAAAAAAAATGTCACACGAA
The DNA here is from genome assembly GCA_958450335.1 of Hibiscus tridactylites. Lineage (NCBI taxonomy): Eukaryota > Viridiplantae > Streptophyta > Magnoliopsida > Malvales > Malvaceae > Hibiscus > Hibiscus tridactylites. Next base: position 33,575 of record OY288266.1, on the reverse strand, counting down.
TTTGTAATAAGATAAACCCCTTCCGCTGTGCCTATTAATACGAATCTGTTTAAGTTAATATAACGCTCCTTACCCCTAATTCGGGTGAGGGGTGTTATACGGAGTAGTTGTGGCACTCAAAGATGTGCTCAACCTTTTTTTCCCATGCAAGATAAGCTTCAGGATCCGTTCTTCCTTGGAAAGAAGGAATGGTTATTTTGATGTTGCTAAGATTATCATCAACTCTTGGCCGAGCTCTTTGGTACCTAGGTTCTCGACGCCTCAAACTTTTTTGAGAGGCTCGCTCGTGTATGAGTTCTTCGTCCACCTCTCCCTCATACTCTTCCTCGTGATCTGAATTATGCCTTCGTTGAGATCTTTCCTCCAAATGATCTAATCGTTCTTGCATCGACCCCAACCTTTGTTGCAACAACCTGTCCATCTCTTGGATAATATCTTGAAGATTGGAGTTAGTTGCATCTACGTTAACATTATTACTTCCTCCAACAGAGTTTCTCACGGAATTTTGAGACATTATTAGTAACAAAAATAAAAAAAATTAAAACCTCACAAACACAAAACCTCACCTATTCCACTCCAAGAAAATGCACTCACACTCGTGTTTCACTCGGGATGGCTTTTACCCTTGATGTGCACTCTTTCCTTTTTCCACTCTTGCTCTCAATCAAGTCCTTTTAAGAACTTCCTCAAGGCTTGCAAATGGCTTGTAGAATTCGGCTGAAAAAAACAAAACTTGGCGAAAAGAATTTGGAAGGTGGGATAAGAAAAAGTGGCAACAACAAAAAAAGGTAAATTGTGAGAGTTGGTAAAGATGACAAAATAGTAGAAAAAGAAGAAATGATGTAAGATTTTTTTAAAGAAGAATAGAGAATACGATGCCCCTCCCTCTTTAATTTTCTCTAACTTTTTTTCGATTTTTTCTTTTCTTTTTTTTTTCTTTTTTTCAGAAGAGAGACAGCGACTATCTTACTGAATCAACCTTGCTCTGATGCCAATTGATATGAACTCGGTAATGTGACCCGAGTCATATAGATGTGCCCGATCGTGATTCTAGTAAGAAATATTCTTTGCTACGCTTTGAACTCTGATATATCATAAAACATACATGTGAGATGAATAACAATATAATAAAAAAATTAATGAAGAAAGGAATTGGATAGGTATTTTGGATAGTATGGTGGCTAAGGATGGAGGATGATAATCATGGAAAGATGTAAATCAAAGGAGTGATGGGAGATGCTAAAGGCGGCGTGGATTTGTATGGTTGCAAGGATAGCGAATTGTGACCCGCTAGCTATAACGAGCTAGGAACCAACAATATACTTTGATGGAGTCGAGGTGGAGGAGTGTGGAACGTGACCCACAAGCTATAAGAGAGCTTGGAACCAACGCTATAACAAAATGAAATGGATAGAAGACTACAAGCACAACTTGAAGCCGATAGAGTTCTCGCAAGAACAAGATGAAAGCAATCTTTCAAAGGTTTATATTCTCCAAAAAAAGTCATTTACAAATGAACCTAAGGTGCCTATTTATAGTGTGGATAGGCACCATATGAAAAGTCACACAAAAGAGAGATGAATGCTCATCTAAATGCTATTGAATAAAAATAAATGAAATGTTTCTTTCTTATCCTTTGGATTAATTTTGCTTTAAATTCAGATGAATTTAGCCTTAAATTCGTCCAAAAGGAGTGGTGACTCTTGGGCCGCTTCATTTTGCTTGCAAATGGATAAAAGATAATGGATGTGGACATATGATGAATGTAGACATCCCACAAATCCAAATCAGCTTGTCTCTTTGAATTCCTTGATGATTTTATCACTTAATTTGATGATTAAATGACATTAAACCAGCCTTCATTGCTTGCCCATTTGTGGAATATGACCAACCTTCAAAAAATGATAAATAAAGGCCTTGAATGCATAATTTGAATGTTGATTATTGCATGTCCCATCTCTTGAACGTGAATGGCCTTCATTGGTTCATAATTTCAACCTTGAATAGGTGAATTATGAAGCTTAAATGCTTTGTTACTCTAAGAAGATGAACAGCCTTGAAAAGATGAAAAGAATTCAGCCTTCAATTGCCTTCAATTGCCTTATTTGCATGAGTAAAGATGGCCATCAATGACTTGTTTCCAAGTTGAAGTTGAAAAGTATCTTCTTTAATCGACACGTCACATGAACCTAGACACACACAAAGGATTTATTCAAACTTAAAACAATAGATGCATGAAACAATTAAAGAGTTAGTTAATTGAGTGAACTAGTTAAATGAATGAACTAGTTTAACTAAAGAACTAACTTTATTGAATTTAACTAAATGCATGAATGAAGAAGTTTAAAGAATGATTTAAGATACATAATTAAACTACTTCCCTAAATCAACTAAAACTATAAATGAAGTGCATGCTTTAATGTCCAACACACTTTATCAATGCAATGGAAGTTTGAAATACTTAAATTCTCATGCAAATGCATGCATGAGCAAGGTAAGGCATTCCTCCCTTATTATGTCTTCTTTCTCACGTTCACGGCTTGTTGTAAACAAGCTTTCCATGGCTGATTGAAACTCCTTGGCCCGTGCACGTGTAATGGGGCCACTTGGGTACTTCTCCGGGTCCTTGTTCTTGATGGTCATATCAATTCATGCCCTGGTTCATGCCCATGAATCTGGCCACGACTCCAGTATTTTCTGCAACATTCCAGCTTATTTCTAGCATCACGTAACCTGCATGAAAACAACATAAAAACAACCCATTTAAGTCCTTCAAACTTATATTCAATCAAAATAAGGACTAAAAACATAACCGAAATAAATACTTATCAAATTCCCCCTCACTTATCTGATGCTTGTCCTCAAGTATCTCAAAATTAAACAAACTTAAGTTCAAGTTTCCATCCTTAATTTCACGAAGTCTCAAACGTTTTAATATGATTAAGCATCTAAATATGAAAGAAAACTAAGGAGCAAAAATAGATAAATGACAAGATTAAGAATTTAAAGCAAAAACGGCATTCTAAAACCCTACTAACATCAATGATGCAAACCAAGTACCCTCACAACTCACAAGGAATCGCTCATGTCACTCAAAGTTTTTAAGGGTAGAGAAAAACCACTCGAGCCAAAACTAATTAGAGCATTACCATAGGCTTGTCAACTACATAATATTTTACAATTGAACAACATGTCATGTCATCTCTTACTATAGTTATCTCCTATTTGTATGTCATTCATTAAACACCATAGCAGCCCTGCTGTTTTTTCTGTGTGTGTGCAGAAAATGGATTCAGAATTCTTGAAATTGAAATTACTTTTGCTTAGACCAGTAATTGGTTAAAATAGGCAATACTTATGCTACCAAGAAAGTTGATTAATTATGTTGCATTTACAGGTATTCTCCAGCTGCTTGAAATCAAGTGAAAGGACAAGGATTATAGCATCAGAGGAAGAAGATGTGCCAATGGAAGTAGAAGAGAGTTACTCTGGAAACTATATTGTGGTATTTGACCCACTTGATGGATCATCCAACATTGATGTTGTTGTTTCCACAGGTTCCATTTTGGAATATACAGCCCCAACGATGAATGCCTACCAGATGTTCATGAAGATGATTCCACCGTAAGCACAAAGTTCCAACTTATGTGCAATTTTGATATATATATATGTGTGTGTGTGTATTACCTTAGAAAGTCTCAATTGTTCCATGCATGGCCTGCAGCTTGGTTCAACAGAACAAAGATGTGTTGTTAATGTGTGCCAACCCGGGAGTAATCTACTACCTGCTGGCTACTGCATGTACTCGAGCTCTATAATCTTCGTACTCGCATTAGGGAATGGGGTGTTTGCATTTACCTTGGATCCCATGTACGGCGAATTCATGTTAACTCAAGAAAACATTCAGATCCCTAAAGCTGGAAAAATTTATGCATTCAATGAAGGAAACTACCAATTGTGGGATGTGACACACATCGTATAGTGTCAAAAATAAAACCTTAATCTCAAATAAATAAGATTTAAAATAATATAGCGAGAGTAAGGGTCGATCCGCAGGGAATAGGAATTCTAACACCTTTCGTTCTGATTTAGACCAATAACTTGTAGAAAATAAAAGGGAATTTTAGAGAAGTGATTTGAGTGATAAAGAAAAATAATAAGAACGTAAAATATATATTGAAAATGAATTATTGATTGAATTAGCCTCAAGCCACGCTTTGCCACGACATCTTCGATCACTAAAGTTGATTTTTCTTCGACTTTTCTGTCGGTTACAGTCTACAAGGCCCAACCCTTGCAACTTACTTCTCTTAGGTAAATTCGACTCCCAGGGAAATCCTTGAAGTCAAGCTTTAGTGAGTTAGCTACGGCAATCGATGCTAACTCAAATCTGAGTTAGTGCTGGAGAAGCTCGTGCTCGGATAATCGTCTCGATGAGAATTGCTTCCCATTTTGATTCCCCTTAGTGGACCGCCACTAAGTTTGTTCTTAGGGAGTTGAATTGGCTACAAGCTTTTCCTCGTCCCAAACGATGGATCTAAACCACTTCAACCCGATGCGCGCTCTCGGAATGAAACAATTGAGATGCCTAAAGATTAGGCCGATTGCCTAATAAATTTTACAGAGAATCTAAAAAGGAGTTGTTGAAGGATTGAAGTACTTTCCTAATCTCACGAGTTTAGTCGGGTTTGGTGTTGCTTTTGGCTAAAGGGAATTGAGTTAAGCATGGTTGGTGAAAAAACAATACTTAATTAAATAAAGAAAGAAATGAGAAAATGAAAATAGAGAGCTTTTATTAAATTCAAGGAAGAAGAGAACAATGAATAACTAATGATTAAATTCACCCCAAAGTGGGGTATTTATAGTAGTTGAAAACCCTAAAAACCTAAGATGATAAATCCCAAATTTAAATTAAATTACATAAGATAATTATCCAAGTTTGAATTTTAAAATAAAAATCTAGATGATAAGCTATCTGATAAGTGGCTTGATAAGCTATCTGCGTTGCTGACGTCAGCTTATAGAAGGTTCTGACGTGGCGCCCAGTCAGCATTCATGCCCTGGTTCATGCACATGAATCTGCCCATGACTCCAATATTTTCTGCAGCATTCCAGCTTATTTCCAGCATCACGTAACCTGCATGAGAACAACATAAAAACAGCCCACTTAAGTCCTTCAAACTTATATTCAATCAAAATAAGGACTAAAAACATAACCAAAATAAATACTTATCAAATTCCCTCTCACTTATCCGATGCTTGTCCTCAAGTATCTCAAAATTAAACAAACTTAAGTTCAAGTTTCCATCCTTAATTTCACGAAGTCTCAAAAGTTTCAATATGATTAAGCATCTAAATATGAAAGAAAACTAAGGAGCACAAATAGATAAATGGCAAGATTAAGAATTTAAAGCAAAAAACGACATTCTAAATCCCTACTAACATCAATGATGCAAACCAAGTACCCACACAAGGAATCGCTCATGTCACTCAAAGTGTTTAAGGATAGAGAAAAATCACTCGAGCCAAAACTAATTAGACATTAACCATAGGCTTGTGTTTAAATCTAATCTCCACTACTAACATGAATATGATGCAAAAATCAAGAGGTCTTAAAGAAGGGTTGTAATGGGGCTAAGGTAAGGGTAAGATAAAGGCTGAATGTAACGCCCGTGTTTTGGGGTTACGAGTTAGTCGAGTTTGTGGTCCGAGTCAATAAAATTAAATAAAATCAATTCAACTTTAATTAGGATCTAATTGGGCTTTAATTAGTAAAGGAGGGACCTTCTTGGTAATTTGACTCAAAACTTTTAAAAAGCAAGACAACTTTTGAATAAAAGAAGAAAAAAAGTGTCATCTTCTCTACTCTCCCCTTCCCCAACATGAAAAACCCCCCAAACACTCTCCCAACACTAAAATCACTATTCCATTGGGTCTCTTCATCATTCCAAGGTGTTTTTCAAAGGTAATAATGTTTTCTAACCCTCATCTTCATCCCATATCCATACATAGTCTTAGATTTCAAAAATATGAGCTTTTGAAATGTTAGGGTTTTGACAAAGTTTGAGTTTTTAAGAAGATTTCCTTTTTATTTCGAAATATGGAGTTGGGTTTTTGATTCTTCACACTAAAATGTATATTATATGTCAAAATGGTTGGGTTTGGGTGAAAACCCGAAATGGAGTTTTGAGGCAATTTTAAAGGTGTCAAAAACTCAATTTTTGGTGGGTTTTAGGTTGAAATTAAAGGGTTGATGGTTGGTATAGGTTAGGATGTTGTTTTGGGACCTTTGGGGGGTCATTTGGGTGATGGAATGTGGAGTTTTCAGCTAGTGTTGTAGGGAGCACGAAAATTGGTATTTTTGGGGATTAATTTGATTTGGAAATTTTGGTGAAGTTGGTTTGAGCTCAAAGGTTGAGTGTTGTTTGAATGTTAGCATTGATTGAGATTATTGGTTGTGTTTTTGGTTGGCTAGAAGCAAGAGGAAACGTCGAAGGAGTATTGGGACCGAATCCGGGGTCGTAGGAGAATTTCTTGGTTGCTAAAGAAGGGCGGTGAGTGATTTTAATCATGGTTTAAAGTTTGGTTCGCGTGTGTGTAGAGTGTGTGTGGAATGTGCTTGGTAGGCCATTTCTTTATTTCAAGTTGTTTATCTTAGCCATTGAGTTCCCTTAAATGCTATTGTGTATTGCCTATCTATGCTCTAGTGATATGTAGTAGTTAAGCAATGGGGCAAGAGAGTGTGTTGTATGAGCTTGTATGACTCTTTAGTGTTTTTGATGTTTATGCTTGATTCGGTTTGTAAGCATGTTTATCTTGCCAAATGCTTTTAATGTATGTCTTTTGAATGTTAAAACTGCTTTGTGGTATGAAACCCTTATGGGATGAATGATGTCTTTGCTTATTAATGTATTCAAGCATGACTTGTATGAAAGGCCTTTTGTATATTTTTCATGTATGTATGGTTATGTAAATTCATGTAATGTGGGAGTTTGAGTATGTTTAACCTAGGACGTATGCCTCTAGACTTGGTTTGATGGTGTTGTGTGCCTTTAGGGGGTCCTAGGGGACCTTTAGACTTGTCTAGATTTTCCTAAATCTGAATTTCAAAGGTTGCAGACTGCCAGCATTTCGAAACGGGGAGGGTCGTTTCGAGACGGGTAGGCTTCAGGGACCTCGTATCGGAACGCGTTTCGATACGGTATGGCCTTTGAAATCCCCGTTCTGAAACGCGTATCGGAACGTTTTGGCTACTGGAATTTTGAGAAATTCACGAGATAAAGGTGTTTCAAAACAGGCCTGAAGGTTTCGAAACGGTCAAAATCTCGTTGACCACGAGAAGATAACCGTCGTGGGCGTTTCAAAACGGTTGACCACCGTTTCGATACGGCCCCTTGTATAGGCTCTGGGCAATTGACTTGGTCAAGGTGTTTCAAAACGCCTCAAGGGTGTTCTGAAACGGCCTGCCTAAAAGATTAAAATTGGGTTGTTTGAATGTGGTTTGGGGTTCGAATGTTTGTCTCTCGTAATTCGTTCTGCTGTTTGATCACTTAGGATTTAATACTCCTCTAGACAAGATTAAAATGAAAGAAAAACAAATAGGGTTGCTAACCGAGGGGGAACCTTAATGGGTTTCGCTTCAGTTTTCCCCGTGTGGCCCACTTAAACCGGTCATCCGGCCAGACTGGGACGAGGGGGTTACATTTGTTGGTATCAGAGCTTGAGGTTACCGAGACCTCGGGCAGGTAAATGAGGTAAGCTTGATGTATTGAGTGATTGTGTTGTTCGATGCATGCCTTGCCATGAAATTTCGATATTTGAATGTTCGCATGATGTTTTGAAGCATGAGTTGTTGTGTCTGGTGTAGAGTGTGTGCCCATTGCTACTATTACTTAATTGAAAAAGATTTTTGATAAAAGGAGTACTTGAGCACTATTGGACCCTTGCTTTGACTAACGTAATCCCTATTTGTTTGATGTTGTAGTTATTTCCTTGCTAGCTGTACCATGAGACCATGTGGGAGGCCTAGGATGGTTCGACCAGAACCACGGGCAGCGGCTCCAGGAGTTGAGCCAGTAGCTAGGGTTGAGGCTCAAGTGGGAGAGCCTGTGGTTGGAGTTAGAGCTCTTCCACCACCTCCACCACCACCACCTCCTCCACCTGGAGTAGGAGGCGAGGTTGGGGCCGAAGGAGAGGGACCTCGAGGTGGGCAAGGTGGCCAAGGACCGGCCGGAATAGACTTAGCTCCGTTGGTTCAGGCGATAGCCGGGGCATTTCAGGCTGCAGTAGCTGGGGGTCAGGCAGCACATCATCAGGGTGAGGGCACTGGTTTACCTTTAGAGAGACTTCATGGCCTAGGGGCCGAAGAGTTCAAAGGTTCTACTCCAGAGAGATCAGAGTTGTGGTTTATGAAGACTGTCCGTATCCTTGCTCAGATGGGGTGTACCGGTGAGCGCAAGTTGAGATGTGTTGAGTCCTTGCTTCAGGGTGATGCCTACACTTGGTGGGTCACCATTACTACGGGTATGGATGAGGCTGAGATCACTTGGGAGTTCTTTGAGATAGCATTCCGTAAGAAGTATTTGGGTCCGCGATACCTCGATGAGAGGAAGAGGGAGTTTATGGCATTGCTTCAGGGGAGTATGTCCGTGACTGATTATGAGATCCAGTTTGTCAGATTGAGTCAGTATGCACCTGAGCTTGTTCCTACTGAGGTGGAGCGTTGTAACCGCTTTCGTTATGGGCTGAGTGAAGAGATCAAAACGTATACTCTAGCTTCAGATTACACTGATTTTGATGTCTTGGTCGCAAGGGCCAAGGACTTAGAGCACAACTTGAGTTTGACCAGGCGGTCTGGTGGATCTAGTTCGGGTAAGAGGTCCAGTAACTTTGATAGAGGTGATGCCAAGAGGCATCGGGACAACAGGCATCACTATGATTATAGACGTGGTGGCGGTTACCACGGTAGGGGCCAACAGGGCCAGAGAGCTGGTGGGAAGTTGCCCACCTGTGCTACTTGCGGGAGGAACCACACCGGAGAGTGTTGGGGAAATTTTCATTCTTGTTAGAGTTGTAGGGCTAGAGACCATATTAGACGTGACTGTCCACATCAAGTGGGATAGGCACCAGCTCAGGCTCCCGCTAGAGCCAATGACTTTTAGAGAGGTCACGGGCGCGGTAGAGGTAACTTCCAGCCGAGGAACGATGGTCAGAGGAACATAGCACATGTAGTTGTAGTTCAGCCGGAGGGCGGAGGTCAGGCCAGAGTTTACGCTCAGCGAGGGGATCAGCATGACACCGATGTGATCGCAGGTAACTTCTCGATACAGTCTTTGGGTTTGCTTTCTTTGATTGACTCTGGGTCTACACATTCCTACATATTGAGTGAGCATGCACAGTCTTTGAATCTGCCTTGTGAGATGTTAGAGATAGGAGTTAGTGTTACTAGTTCCTTTGGGGACATGGTAGTAGTTAGGAAGATGTACCGAAGGTGTCCGTTGATGGTTCAGGGACATGTGTTTCCAGTGGATATGATGGAGCTTCCTTTCTATGGTTTTAATGTGATTCTGGGTATGGACTGGCTCACGGAGCATAGAGCTAGGATAGATTTTGAGACTAAGAGGATTTCTTTGAGGCTCACAGATGACTATGAGATTGTAGTGGTGGGTGAGAACGTGAAGTTCTTGTCCAATGTGGTTTCAGTATTAGAGGCTAAGAGATTAGTTGAGTTGGGGTGTGAAGCATACTGGCGTATGTGATAAACCCTAACATGAGTGAGGTTAGACCTCAGGATATCCGGACAGTATGTGACTTTCCTAGTGTGTTTCCGGAAGAGTTGCCAGGGTTACCACCGGACAGAGAGGTAGAGTTCACCATTGAGACTTACTCTGATTCAGCTCCTGTTTCGATTACTCCGTATCGCATGGCACCGAAAGAATTGAAAGAGTTGAAGACTCAGTTGCAAGAATTGACAGATAGAGGTTTTATTCGGCCTAGTTCTTCACCTTGGGGTGCACCAGTTTTGTTTGTGAAGAAGAAGGATGGAAGCATGAGAATGTGTATAGATTATAGACAGTTGAATCAGTTGACAGTGAAGAATAAATATCCGTTGCCTAGAATTGATGACTTGTTTGATCAGTTGAGAGGAGCATCAGTCTTTTCGAAGATTGACTTGAGATCGGGTTACTATCAGCTAAAGGTAAGAGAGGTTGATGTACCGAAGACGGCCTTTAGGACTAGGTATGGTCATTATGAGTTCTTAGTCATGCCTTTTGGGTTGACTAACGCACCGGCTGCTTTCATGGACATGATGAACATAATTTTTCATCAATATCTAGATCAGTTTGTAGTTGTGTTTATTGATGACATTTTGGTGTACTCGCGAACTGAAGAAGACCATGACCGACACTTGAGACTAGTCTTGAAGACTTTTCTAGATCATCAGTTGTATGCGAAGCTAAGCAAGTGTGAATTTTGGATCCGAGAGGTAGTCTTCTTAGACATGTAGTGTCAGCCGATGGGATTAGAGTTGATCCGAAGAAGATTGAGGCCATTGTTGAATGGAAGCAACCAAAGTCGGTGACAGAGGTACGTAGCTTCCTAGGCTTAGCTGGATACTATAGAAGATTTGTAGAGGGTTTCTCTAGGTTAGCCACTCCATTGACATAGTTACTTCAGAAAAGTGTTCAGTTTGAGTGGACAGATGCAAGACAGAGAGCTTTTGAGAAATTGAAAGAAGCTTTGACCCAAGCACCGATCTTGATTCAGCCTGAGTCCGGGAAGGATTGTGTAGTTTACAGTGATGTTTCTTATGTAAGGCTAGGGTGTGTTCTCATGCAAGACAAGAGAGTGGTGGCTTATGCCTCAAGACAGTTGAAGACTCATGAGCGCAATTATCCGACCCATGACATAGAGTTAGCTGCAGTTGTGTTTGCTCTGAAGATTTGGAGGCACTATTTGTACGGTGAGAAATGCACAATGTACACCGATCACAAGAGTTTGAAATACATTATGACTCAGCAAGATTTGAATCTCAGGCAGCGTAGGTGGTTAGAGTTGCTAAAAGACTATGATCTTACCATTGAGTACCATCCTGGTAAGGCCAATGTAGTGGCCGATGCATTGAGTAGAAAGATGGTTGTGGACTTGAGAGCCATGTTTGCTAGATTGAGTTTGTCCGGAGATGGTGGCTTGGTAGCCGAGCTTCAGATTAGACCTACTCTAGGTCAGTTGATTCGAGAGAAACAACTCATAGATAGATCTTTGGCACCTCACGTGCAAGATATAGCCGAGGGTAGATCATCAGACTACAGTTTCAGTACTGATGGGGTTTTGTGTTTCAAGGGTAGAATAGTTGTGCCAAAAGACAGTGACTTGAGGCGTACGATCTTGACTGAAGCCTACAGTAGTCCGTTTGCTATGCATCCTAGAAGTACGAAGATGTATCGTGATTTGAAGAATGAGTACTTTTGGGTTAGCTTGAAGAGAGATGTAGCCGACTTTGTGAGTAAATGCTTAGTGTGTCAGAGAGTGAAGGCGGAACATCAGGTTCCCTCAGGTTTGTTACAGCCGTTGAGAATTTCGGAATGGAAATGGGAGAACATCACCATGGATTTTGTTTCGGGTTTGCCTTTGACTCCTACGAAGAAGAACTCAGTGTGGGTTATTGTGGATTGTTTTACGAAGTGTGCTCACTTCTTGGCAGTCAACACTACTTACACTTTAGATAGATTGGCCGATTTGTATATTGGTGAGATTGTTAGACTGCATGGTGTGCTGAAGTCCATTGTGTCAGATAGAGATTCGCGGTTTACTTCTAGATTTGGGGAGTGTCTGCATACAGCTTTGGGTACCCGCTTGAACTTCAGCACGTCTTATCATCCTCAGTCAGATGGTCAGTCAGAGAGAGTTATTCAGATCTTAGAGTATATGTTGTGTTGTTGTATCATTGACTTTCAGGGTACTTGGGAGAAGCATTTGCCTCTAGTAGAGTTTGCGTACAATAATAGCTTTCAGTCGAGCATTCAGATGGCTCCGTATGAGGCCTTGTATGGCCGGAAGTGTAGAACTCCACTTTGTTGGGCCGAAGTGGGATAGAAATTGCTACCTATGCCGGATTTGCTCAAGGGGACAACTGACAAGGTAAAATTGATTTGTGATCATTTGAAAGCTGCTTCGGATAGGCAGAAGTCCTATGTCGATTTGAAGAGGAAGGAAGTTGAGTTCTCAGTGGGTGAGAGGGTGTTCTTGAAAGTGTCTTCGTGGAAGAAAGTGATGAGATTTGGCCGAAAGGGGAAGTTGAGTCCGAGATACATAGGACCGTATGAGATTGTGAAGAGGGTTGGTCCGGTTGCTTATCAGTTTCGTTTGCCATCCGAGCTAGAGAAGATACACGATGTGTTCCATGTTTCGTAAGTATAGGTCTGATCCATCACATGTTATGCTCGTAGAAGAGATTGAATTGAATCCGGATTTGACCTATGAGGAAGAGTCCATGGAGATCTTAGCTTCTGACAGTAAGGTGTTGAGGGGTAGATCGACTGAGTTAGTAAAGGTGCGGTGGCAACGTCGAGGTGTGGCGAGGCCACTTGGGAGAGGAAGGAGGATATGGAGAAGCAGTTTCCGTATCTCTTTCAGTCAAGTAATTTCGGGGACGAAATTCCTTAAGTGGGAGAGAGTTGTAACACCCGTGTTTTGGGGTTAGGAGTTAGTCGAGTTTGTGGTCCGCGTCAATAAAATTAAATAAAATCAATTCAACTTTAATTAGGATCTAATTGGGCTTTAAATAGTAAAGGAGGGACCTTGTTGGTAATTTGACCCAAAACTTTTAAAAAGCAAGACAACTTTTGAATAAAAGAAAAAAAAGTGTCATCTTCTCTTCTCTCCCCTTCCCCAACGTGAAAAACCCCCAATCACTCTCCCAACACTAAAATCACTATTCCATTAGGCCTCTTCATCATTCCAAGGTGTTTTTCAAAGGTAATAATGTTTTCTAACCCTCCTCTTCATCCCCTATCCATACATAGTCTTAGATTTCAAAAATATGAGCTTTTGAAATGTTAGGGTTTTGACAAAGTTTGAGGTTTTAAGAAGATTTCCTTTTTATTTCGAAATATGGAGTTAGGTTTTTGATTCTCCACACTAAAATGTATATTATATGTCAAAATGGTTGGGTTTGGGTGAAAACTCGAAATGGGGTTTTGAGGCAATTTTAAAGGTGTCAAAAACTCAATTTTTGGTGGGTTTTAGGTTGAAATTAAAGGGTTGATGGTTGGTATAGGTTAGGAGGTTGTTTTGGGACCTTTTGGGGGTCATTTGGGTGATGGAATGTGGAGTTTTCAGCTAGTGTTGTAGGGAGCACGAAAATTAGTATTTTTGGGGATTAATTTGATTTGGAAATTTGGGTGAAGTTGGTTTGAGCTCAAAGGTTGAGTGTTGTTTGAATGTTAGCATTAATTGAGATTATTGGTTGTGTTTTTGGTTGGCTAGAAGCAAGAGGAAACGTCGAAGGAGCATTGGGACCGAATCCGGGCTCGTAGGAGAATTTCTTGGTTGCTAAGGAAGGGCGGTGAGCAGTTTTAATCATGGTTTAAAGTTTGGTTCGAGTGTGTGTAGAGTGTGTGTGGAATGTGCTTGGTAGTCCATTTCTTTATTTCAAGTTGTTTATCTTAGCCATTGAGTTCCCTTAAGTGCTATTGTGTATTGCCTATCTATGCTCTAGTGATATGTGGTTAATTTGTACATGTATGCCATGGTATGAGTATGTGATGAGCATGATGATATGGTTGATGGAAATGTGATGTGGTAAATGAAAATTGCCACTAAATAAATTACCGGTTGTAAATGATCGATCATTAGGATTAGTGTGCACACAACTTGAGTCAAAAGATACGTGGCCTTGATGGCGTTAAGTCATCAAGGAGGAGTACGGTGATGTAATATTCAACCGGAAGCTTTTATATATTTCTACGGGATGATGAGTGGAATCCCATCCGTATGACATGTGGCGATGAGTGGAATCCCGCACATGCAAGGTCCGGTGATGAGTGAAATCCCACCGAGGTAAAGTGGTTGTTGAGATTTAAATCCGCACATTCGGGTAATTAATAGTGGCCAATTAAACTTGTTCATATGATTGTGATATATGATGTTGATACTGGATGCTTGAGCTTAGTATGATGTGAGATGCCATACATGACTCTTGAAAGACTAGCTAGGTCTACTTGTGACTTTACCTATGCATGCTAGATATGAGGTTTAAGGAATACATGCTTGGACCCCTGCATTGTTGATGTTTTCGGTTTTAGAGCACCCTCACTAAGCTTATAGCTTACGCTCTCATTTTCAACAATGCAGATAATTATCGTGGTGTTAGCTCGGAGCAAGGCAAGAAAGGCTTTCCAAGTTTGTGGCTCAAGTACGGTTAATTATTATGTAGTAGTTAAGCAATGGGGCAAGAGAGTGTGTTGTATGAGCTTGTATGACTCTTTAGTGTTTTTGATGTTTATGCTTCATTCGGTTTGTAAGCATGTTTATCCAAATGCTTTTAATGTATGTCTTTTGAATGTTAAAACTGCTTTGTGGTATGAAACCCTTTATGGGATGAATGATGTCTTTGCTTATTAATGTATTCAAGCATGACTTGTATGAAAGGCCTTTGTATATTTGTCATGTATGTATGATTATGTAAATTCATGTAATGTGGGAGTTTGAGTATGTTTAACCTAGGACATATGCCTCTAGACTTGGTTTGATGGTGTTGTGTGCCTTTAGGGGGTCCTAGGGGACCTTTAGACTTGTCTAGATTTTCCTAAATCTGAATTTCAAAGGTTGCAGACTGCCAGCGTTTCGAAACGGGGAGGGTCGTTTCGAAACTGGTAGGCTTCTGGGACCCCGTATCGGAACGCGTTTATTCGAACAGTTCTACACAGTTTATTCGAACAATTCTGCACAGTTTTTTTTCTGCACAATATATTTTCTGCGGTTGTACTGTATTTATTCGAATCTGTTTTTTAAGACGATTTTTGTCTTGAAAAAAGGGACAAAAGTAATGGAATTAAAAAAATGGATTAGGTTTAAAATGTGGTGATTTTCAAGAAAAAAGGTCAAGGCTCAAAAATTGTTTCACTAGGGGAAATTAATTAAAGGGTAGGCAATTTATTTGGGAAGAGAAATGGTTAAAACCTAATTCCTCTATCATATTTAAGCATCATAATCAATCAACGTAATCTCAAAAAGAATTTAAACACAAGTTCTAGAATGCAACTAATTTAGCTAGGCACACTCAAAGAAACAAAGAGCAAATATAATGCATGCTCATTAGGCTCAAAAACTCAAAAATATGTCTTGTGTACTTAGGTAAGCATCATGTGAATTAATAGAGAAAGAAATGTCATATAAAAGATTTTAATCAAAAATTAATCATGCCAAAATCTACCATGCAACCTAGAATTTTCTAACAATATAGATACAAAACCATATGAAAACAGTGAGACAAGGAAAAACTAAGGATTAAACAAAGAAATTTAAATTAATAAAATCAAGAAATCAAGAGAACAACCAAAACAGATAAGCAAGATAAAAATTGTTAAGCATATCTCCCTCCCCCTCACTTTGATGCATTTTGTCCCAAAATGAAAATTTAAAGTAAAAGAGAGGAAATGAGAGACTCCCCTAATCAATTGCAGCCACGACCACGGCCACGTCGTCCGCGGGAAGAGCCGGGGCGAAGATAGGATAAGATCTCGGCCAAGTCAATCTCGATGGAATGGAGGCGCTCATCCATATCTCTTCGGGGATGGTCTTCTTGTGTTGGATGTGTGTGGGCTCGTCTTTGAAACACTCGTTCTCCACGAGTTGGGAGAGTGCCCGGGGGAACAATATACAGTGCATCAGGAGTTCCTGCAAGTAGTCCCATGGCATCGAGGCATCTCTCATCTAAAGCACTCATGGAAAAAGCATAAGTAAACTGAGATGGATCAAAATTAGCATGATAAATACGTAAAGCTAAATGAGTAATATAAGGACCCAGAATTAATAGTCGTGGACTAGTGGTTCGTGGTACACGATGAAACGTGTAGGCCATCCAAAAACCAAGATTTACCTTGATATTTACCTGCATACACCATAGAAAGAATAACTCAGTTTTACTCACAGTTGATGGAGTGTCGTTTCTGCCGGAAAGGTTGTAAACGAGGAATCGATGGATATATCGTAAAGCAGGGCTATGAATGTTGTAGTCCTTAGTTGTTTTCGGATTGTATTGAGAACCTGCAAAACCTGTCAAAGTCTCTAAGGAAAGGTCGTTATCGAAATCTTCCGGTATGTCTAAAAGGGCAGATTGATAGTTAGGGTCTGAAACATTAGTGTCAAAACCCATATAAACATTAAATTGAGTAATAGATAACCGAAAGTACTGACCCAAGAGGCGAAAAGATATTACATTAGGTGTATCAAGAGACCTTGCACGACTACGATCAAACGAAAAAGTAGAATAAAATTCAAGTACTAATTCGCAGTAAGTGTCACAGGTAATTGTATGAAATCGACGCCAACCAATGTTATCAAAAAGTGACAGTACCGACTCACGTAAATGCAAACGATCTAAAGTTTGAGTGGGGATATACTTACAAACCGGAAGTGAGCGATGTCGGATACGGTTAAATATATCGAGTTCTTCTCCGGTAAAATGTAAGAACCCTTTCAAGTTCTCATCGTTAGGTGCCGTAAATCGTTGGCTACGTCGTAGATGTTCTTCATGATCTGATGGAATGTCATTGTGTTCATGAGGTGGCAAATGGGGTTGAGCAGTCTTCGAACGGTTATTGGTAGCGGACTCGGCATGTACATGATCTGAAAATCCATACATGGGGTGAAAAACTAATAATGGTTGAAAAAACTCAGAATTTACCTCATCGGCCATATCGGCCTTAGAATAATGATCTGAATGCATGGATGTGTTTGTGTGCATATTGAATGAGGGCACACGGGTTGGTGAAGGCATGGGTTCATAGTGTTGCTGTGGTGATCCGCCTGCCGCATCAGAGGCCAATGAGTGGTAGGGGAAGGTGGCGGGAATGGTGGGCGTGAAGAACGGCGGTGCGATGATGGTAGTGTTTCGCCACTGCCGGTGACGCGAGCAGCGCGGCCAGTGCTGGTCTATCCAGATCAATGCGATGGAGTACCCCTCCTCATGGCCGGATGGGATTGAGGCGATGAAGATGGCATGTGCGTGTGGGCAGAACCGGTTTGCACGAATGTAATTTGCGTCTCAAGGGAGTGAAAGGATGGTGACGGGAGTGATGGTGGTCGCGGCGAACAGCGGTGTAGTGGTGGGGCAGACGCATGGTCGTCAAAGTGCTGGGTGGTGTTTGGGATGAGGGGAGGCTCGAGAGGTGGTGGGGTGTTGTGTGGCGGCTGTGGTTGCTCGGAGTTGCTGCTGAGGGAGACATATTATGGCAGTTGAAAGCGCCGGCGGCCACCGATGACGAGTGGTGGCTGCTGTGGAAGCCGGCGAGCTTGGTCACGGGTGCGAGGCATCTTGGAGAGGGAGGTTGACGGTGGTGTAGGGTTGGTTTTGGGTGGCTGCTGAAGGAAAGAAAATAAAAAAGGTTTAGAAATAGTGATGCGGCTGGGGAAAGAAAGAAAATAAAGAAATAAGGTTTTAAGGGGTGATTGGGTGTTTGACCGGGTAGGGAATTGTGTAGGTGGGGTCCACGGGTGTTTTAATTGGGTTGGAAGTGTGGAGGTTGACCGGGTAGGTGGATAAGGTTTGGTTTGAATGTGTTTAAAATATGGGTGAAGTGATTGGGCAGGAAAAAATCTGAAAATTATTATTTAATTTGAAAAAAATGGCCCACAAAATCCTGTTGAAAAAGATAGCTTTTCATCCCTTTATTCGATTTAAATTATCTGCAAACAAAATAAATAGGAGATCAGATAAAATAAAATTCAAAATAAATTCGAAAAGATAAAATAATTAAAATGAGATAATAAAAATAAATTCAAAAATTGATAAGAAAATAAATTCAAAAAAATACGAAAAAAATAATAAAAATAAATTTGAAAAAAAAAGATAAAATCAAAATTTGAAATAATTAAAAATTTAAAATGAGATTTGGATAATTTCTATTATTATTTTTATTTATTTTATCTCTTTTTTTATTCTTTTTTTATTTTTTTTATTTTTTTTGTTTATTTTAACTAAAGATAAAATTCAAATGACATCAAATTATCGTCGCTAGTTTAACGACCTTATTCATGCGTTTGGTTCCTCGAAATGAATTTCTTCAAACAAACCGATTGGAACATTTTCGTAAAATTGTTTTAACCGTTGTCCATTGACTTTAAAGTTATGTCCTTCAGTGTCTTGAATTTCTACTGCTCCATGTGGAAAAGTTTGAACAACAGTGAATGGTCCGAGCCATTTGGAACGCAACTTTCCTGCAAAAAGTTTGAATTTAGAATTAAATAATAGAACTTTTTGACCAACGAAAAAAGATTTAAATGAAATATTTTTATCATGGAAATCCTTTGTTTTGTCTTTAAAATTTTGTGCACTATCGTAGGCATGTTTCCGGATTTCCTCGAGCTCTTGAATGTGTAACTTGTGTTCCCTTCCAATCGCATCCATTTCCATGTTGCATTGTTGAATTGCCCAAAATGCGCGATGTTCCAGCTCGACTGGTAAGTGACAGGGTTTACCGTAGACGAGACAGTAAGGCGACATCCCAATGGGGCCTTTGTACGTAGTACGGTATGCCCATAACGCATCGGATAGCTTGACACTCCAATCTTTGCGATCCGGCTTCACGGTTTTTTTAAGTATGGTCTTTATCTCTCGATTTGACACCTCCGCTTGACCATTCGTTTGCAGATGGTAAGATGTCGAAATCTGGTGGGTGACACCGAACTTCTTCATGAGAGCGATAATTACTCAGTTAATGAAATGCTTCTCTCGGTCGCTTATTATCGCTCGCGGTGTGCCAAACCTACAAAAGATAGATTCCTTTAGAAACTTAATTGTGGTCTTAGCATCATTATTTCGGGTTGCTCTAGCTTCAACCCATTTAGAAACATAATCTACCGCAAGAATTATATAAAAATTGCCGAATGAAGAGACAAAGGGACCCATATAATCTAATCCCCAAACGTCAAATATTTCACATACAGTAATGGGATTAAGTGGCATTTCGTTTCGTCGACTCAAATTACCAACCCTTTGACATTTTTCACAAGATTTACAAAATAAATAGGCATCACGAAAAATGTTGGGCTAGTAAAAACCACATTCAAGAATTTTATGTGCAGTACGTTTAGGCCCGAAGTGACCACCACAAGAATAAGAATGACAGAAGTTTAGGATAGAGTTTACCTCGCTTTCTGCTACACATCGTCTAATTACCTCATCCGAACAATGTTTCCAGAGATAAGGATCATCCCAAATGAAGAACCGAGATTCCCTTTTTAATCGTTTAACCTCCGCTCTCGGTAAATCTTGTGGCATCTTACCTGTGGCTAGGTAATTCACCATGTCTGCGAACCATGGAACGCTAAGTTGAGCTGCCATTAATCCTTCGTCATGGAACTCCTATCTAACTGGTAGATCGGACATAGATAATGGGATTCGACTCAAATGGTCCGCAACAAGGTTTTCGCATCCCTTCTTATCTTTAATTTCTAGGTTGAATTCCTGGAGTAGTAATATCCATCGGATCAGTCTCGGTTTTGCCTCCTTTTTGCTCATCAAAAAGCGTAAAGTTGCATGATCAGAAAAGACAATGATTTTAGTACCGAGTAAATAAGATCTAAACTTTTCTAAGGCAAAATCAATAGCAAAGAGTTCTTTTTCCATTATTGAATATTTTTTCTGTGCAGGATCCAAAGTACGTGACGCA
Source organism: Hibiscus tridactylites (assembly GCA_958450335.1). Taxonomy (NCBI): domain Eukaryota; kingdom Viridiplantae; phylum Streptophyta; class Magnoliopsida; order Malvales; family Malvaceae; genus Hibiscus; species Hibiscus tridactylites. The sequence continues at coordinate 13,680 of OY288266.1, read as the reverse complement.
TATGCTATAACATGCGGTTCCTTGTCGATTCTTTGACCTAACACGGCTCCAACGCTAAAATCGGAAGCATCGGCCATCAATTCGAATGGGTGGTTCCAATTTGGTGGCTGGACGATAGGTGCATTTACAAGCTTCTCTTTGAGTATGTCAAATGCCTCCCTACATTTCTCGTCAAAATTGAAGGGTTGGTCTTTTTGCAATAAACTGCAGAGGGGTTGCGCCAACTTTGAAAAACCTTTAATAAACCTGTGGTAAAACCCTGCGTGGCCAAGAAACAATCGAATATCCCTCACAGTTGTGGGGTATGATAGTGAGCGTATAACATTTGTTTTAGCCTTATCAATAGTAATACCTTTTGAGGAAACTATATGTCCTATAAGTAGCCCTTTATCTACCATGAAATGACATTTTTTATAATTTAAAACAAGGTTGAATTCAAGGCATCTTTTAGTACATTTGTTAAATTTAATAGACATTCTCCAAAAGAATTACCGTAAACCGTAAAGTCATCCATGAATACCTCTATACCTTTTTCGATGAAATCTGAGAAAATTCTCACCATGCATCTTTGGAATGTGGCTGGCGCATTACAAAGCCCGAATGGCATTCGACGATAAGCGAACGTGCCAAAAGGGCATGTAAAGGTCGTCTTCTCCTGATCTTCGGGTGCCACAGGAATCTGGAAAAAACCTAAAAATCTATCAAGACAACAGTAGTGAGTTTTACCGGCTAATCTCTAAATCATTTGGTCAATGAAAGGAAGTGGAAAGTGGTCTTTTCGAGTTAGAGAGTTCAACTTCCTGTAGTCTATACAGACTCGCCAACCATTTTGGACTCTTGTTGGGACCAACTCATCTTCTGGGTTCTTGACTACTGTGACTCCAGTTTTCTTAGGGACTACGTGGATCGAGCTTACCCAGTCACTATCCATTATATCCGCATCGAGAAGCTTTTGTATTTCTTCTTTAACTACGTCCATCATAGGTTGGTTCAGGCGGCGTTGTCCTTGTCGAGATGGCTTAGCTCCATCTTCGATTTTTACCTTATGCAAGCAAGTGGAGGGATTAAGCCCCTTGATGTCTGCAACGGTCCACCCAATAGCTTCCTTATGCGCTCGCAACACTTTTAGCAAATCCTCCTCTTCTTCGTTTGACAGCTTGGTTGAGATGATAACCGGTAGGGTCTCTCTTTCCCCTAAAAATGCATACTTTAGATGCTCAGGTAATTGTTTAAGTTCGATCTTGGGTGCCTGCAACACAGAGGGTAAAGGTTTAGTTTTAGATGCAGTAAGTATTAAATCTTTATTTACTGAACAAATATTTTCAAACTTCCTGTCTTCTTCGTCAGAATCCGCGATTTCTCTGTACAAATCATCCATGAAGTCAGTAAAACTAGTGTCAAAGAAATTATTTATGGCATGTTCAATGATATCAACAAAGTTTAAACTAGCGACACTTTCAGGATGTCTCATAGCTTTGTAAACGTCAAATTTTACTACCTTGCCATCGAATTCCATTGTAAGGATCCCACTTCTTACATAGATTTTTGTGTTTGCAGTGCTAAAAAAATGGGCGGCCAAGGAGGATCTCAGAAGAGTTGTTTGCTCGGTCGTTTTCCATGTCAATAACATAGAAATCCGCTGGGAAGATCAAATCATTTACCTTTACGAGGACGTTCTCCAGTAATCCTTCCAGGTAGATTATGGATCTGTCCGCCAGTTGTATTGTTACCTTCGTATCCTTCAAAGGCTCAACAGAAAGTGAGTTATAAAATGAAAGGGGCATAACATTAATAGAGGCCCCTAAATCACACATTGCTCGTTTAATACCCACTTTACCTATTTTGCAGAGAATGGCGAACATACCCTGGTCCTTCAATTTTGGTGGCAACTTTCGCTGGAAGACCGCCGATACATGTTCTCCTAGATTAACCTTTTCAACTCCAATAAGACGATTTTATTAGTACATAAATCATTAAGGAATTTAGCATACCTTGGAATTTTTCGGATTACGTCGAGGAGCGGAATATTGATCTCTACTTTTTGGAACATATCTAGGATTTCCTTTTCTTCTGCTTGTTTGTCTCTTTTCATCAATCTCGATGGGAAGGGTGGTCGGACAGCATAAGGGGATGGTTCAGAGGTTGGATTTGGTGTATCTTTTTCGACTGGTGAAGTTGATTTGTCTTTTTGGGTGTTTACCTCCGAGGTTTTGGGTTCTGCAATGGTGCCACTTCGAAGAGTGATGGCATTAACATTTTCATTTGGTTTGTCTCTGTTTGTGAAGGGAGTTTACCTTTGGATTCAAGACGGCTTACTGTTTGGGCTAGCTGGCTCATTTGTTTGTCTAACTCTTGTAAGTGGACTTCGGTACGGTTTTGGAACTTCTCTTGGGATATCGCTAACTGTTCAACCAAGGTTTCTAGAGATGTCTTTTGTTGCGGGTAGGGTTGTCTTTGTTGGTATGGTTGATTTGGCCTTTGGTTGTTTGCGTACCCATAATTTGATTGGTTTCTCCACCCGGAATTATAAGCATTTCCTATGGCGTTGGCTTGGGCAACATTATCTTCTTGAATCATCGGACAACAGTATGTCGGATGTTCTGGGCTGGTACAGATTCCACAAAGTCTAGATGTTTTTCTCTTATCTGCAACAAGAGTTTGCTCTTTGGGAGTTGGCGGCCATGGTTGATATTATTGTTTTAGCCGTTGTTGGTGTCATGTTGACTAGAGCTCTGCCACTTGCTGCATCTATCACTTTCATATCCATAGGCGTCAATCCTTCATAAAAATACTAGAGGAGGGTTTGTTCCGACAATCTCTGTTGTCGACAATTTGCACACATCTTTTTAAACCTCTCCCAGTATTCATACAAAGATTCAACTTCTTTCTGTTGAATGCTCAGGATGCTGCGCCTAATTTCGCTTGCTTTCGATGCAGGGAAGAACCTATCAAGAAAAAGTTTAGCCATGTCAGTCCATGTTGTAACAGAATTAGGGGGTAAATCGAACAACCAATCTTTTGCTATATCTGCTAAGGAAAATGGAAAAACTCTAAGTTTGATTTGGTCATCGGATACTCCCTGTGGCTTTGTGCTTAGACAAACCATGTGAAATTCCTTCAAATGTTTGTGAGGATTTTTTGTTGGCAAGCCGTGAAAAGTAGGTAGGAGGTGGATTAAACTCGTTTTTAGCACGGACGGTGTTTCACCATTTGGGAAGGTTATACACATCGGTTGCTGGCCATCGGGCGCCGCATTTAGTTGGCGAATGGTTTGATTTTGGTCTCCCATTGGATTGGGCTCGTAATTCGACTCTGCTTCGGATGTGATTTCTAGATCGCGTTCGAATCTTTGCTGGCGTCTTTTGTTTTTCTTTTCCCGAAGTGTTTGTGCGTTCAACTTTCGAGCTAGTGCTTCGATTTCCGGGATGAGTTCAAATTGTTCTCCCGGATTGCTCCTGGTCATAAATCAAATAAAACGATATTAGTACTTTGCCGTACTCCCCGGCAACGGCGCCAATTTTGACACGCGTCGTATAGTGTCAAAAATAAAACCTTAAACTCAAATAAATAAGATTTAAAATAATATACCGAGAGTAAGGGTCGATCCGCAGGGAATAGGAATTCTAACACCTTTCGTTCTGATTTAGACCAATAACTTGTAGAAAATAAAAGGGAATTTTAGAGAAGTGATTTGAGTGATAAAGAAAAATAAAAAGAACGTAAAATAAATATTGAAAATGAATTATGGATTGAATTAGCCTCAAGCCACGCTTTGCCACGACATCTTCGATCACTAAAGTTGATTTTTCTTCGACTTTCATGCCGGTTACGGTCTACAAGGCCCAACCAACTTACTTCTCTTGGGTAAATTCGACTCCCAAGGCAATCCTTGAAGTCAAGCTTTAGTGAGTTAGCTACGACAATCGATGCTAACTCAAATCTGAGTTAGTGCTGGAGAAGCTCGTGCTCGGATAATCGTCTCGATGAGAATTGCTTCCGATTTTGATTCCCCTTAGTGGACCGCCACTAAGTTTGTTCTTAGGGAGTTGAATTGGCTACAAGCTTTTCCTCGTCCCCAACGATGGATCTAAACCACTTCAACCCAATGCGCGCTCTCAGAATGAAACAATTGAGATGCCTAAAGATTAGGCCGATTGCCTAATCAATTTTACAGAGAATCTAAAAAGGAGTTGTTGAAGGATTGAAGTACTTTCTTAATCTCACGAGTTTAGTCGGGTTTGGCGTTAGTTTTGGCTAAAGGGAATTTAGTTAAGCATGGTTGGTGAAAAAAACATACTTAATTAAATAAAGAAAGAAACGAGAAAATGAAAATGGAGAAAATAGAGAGCTTTTATTAAGCTCAAGGAAGAAGAGAACAATGAATAACTAATGATCAATTCATCCCCAAAGTGGGGTATTTATAGTAGTTGAAAACTCTAAAAACTTAAGATGATAAATTCCAAATTTAAATTAAATTACATAAGATAATTATCCAAGTTTGAATTTTAAAATAAAAATCCGGATGATAAGCTATCTGATAAGTGGCTTGATAAGCTATCTGCGTTGTTGACGTCAGCTTCTAGAAGGTGCTGACGTGGGCCCAGTCAGCATTCATGCCCTGGTTCATGCCCATGAATCTGCCCACGACTCCAGTATTTTCTGTAGCATTCCAGCTTTTTTCCAGCATCACGTAACCTGCCTGAAAACAACATAAAAACAACCCACTGGTCCCAGTGCAAGCCTTATTCTGCTAGATACATTGGAAGGTTGGTCGGTGACTTCCACCGAACACTGTTATATGGTGGAATCTACGGTTACCCCAGAGACAAAAAGAGCAAAAATGGTAAGCTGAGGCTCCTGTATGAGTGTGCACCGATGAGCTTTATTGTGGAACAAGCTGGTGGAAAAGGATCAGATGGGCATCAAAGAATCCTTGATATCCAACCTGTTGAAGTGACAAACCCTTAAACTACTGACTAGTTTTGCGATTTCCTTTTCTCTGCTAATTTTAGTAATTGGTTTTCTGTATGTGTGTTCTTCTAACTGCAGATACATCAACGTGTACCACTTTATATCGGAAGCCAGGGAGAGGTAGAGAAACTGAAAAAGTATTTGGCTTGAATAAGATGCAAAAGCAAAGAGTAATGTTTTTGATTATGGATATAAAGAAATGCTTTAAGCCGCAAAAAAAATTTGTCCTTATTCTGTAAATTTTACGGAATTCTTTTGTTGGCAAATGGCAGCATGTTAGGAAGTTCATTGAACTATTTTTGCATATGAAGCAATTAATATTCATCAGCGTCAATTTTAAAGAACAAACTGCAAGTTGTTCTGAAATCATTAGAAAATAGAAAAGCGTTATGAAATCCTTTCTTGTTTCTCCATGGTAACACATTCGGCCAACAAAATCATCTTGAGTGTCAGTATTTTGACAGACTGCTCAATTGCGTTGTGGCCATAAATTTTTAAAAGAAACCGAGAGCAAGATAATAGTAGGTATGCTCGAAACATTGGGGAAACTATGTCCATTGTATATAACCATTTCTGATATTACATCCCAATTCATAAGAGGTTATCTGGCAACCAAATTCTTGAAAGAATAATGAATAGTACATTGATTCCACCACATATATGTTTGTGTGCAGATGCCTCATCTTTTCTCCTTACATAAGTTGGCATTGAAAATGGGAATACTGTATAATTCAGCTGACATTGAATCGTGAAAGAAATCGGAAACCATAAGATTTCAGCCCGTAGGTGGCTGCTTCAGTCCTCCGTGCAATGGGAAAAGCACCTTAACGCAAGAACCCCAATCAGCCATCCTGCAAATACCAATATACTATCTTTGAACTGAACTCAAATTCTTGTCAGCCTTGAGGCTGCTAATCTGCTGCTCCGGGGATCTGCTACATATGCAACCAGGATGTGGTTTTGCATAAAAATTCTCCTCTAGTCGTGGGATGTCTTAAGTAATATAATAGGCGTCAGAGTGTAAGTGATCTTAACTTCCAAAGATATTACACCCTTGTCCAGCTAAGCAATGAGTTGGACAACACTTTATCTGAAATACAATATATAAGAATATGAGTTACACACTAGTCTGCCTGCAACAAATAAGTTGTGCATGATGGTCTTTCGGAATCCTTCACTGTTTTAGCCATATTGCCGTCATAGGTATAAACAAAGACATCACTTTCGAGTGCCACAATATAATCCCAGGCAGCAAGTGATTCTCATATGGGTTCAACACTTTCAGTTCTTCTGAGAGAAGAAGACATTTGGATACTCTTATATTTTGTTATTTATTATCTCACAAACTCAATCCACACATAACTATAGTAGTAAAATAAAAAATAATGAATTATCGAAATTGTTTTCGGTTTTTTGTGTTCGTGATTTTTAGTTAGGAGTTCACATTCCTGGCATAATAGCGAAGAAAATTATTAAATTCAAATTACTACATTTTAAAAAGTAATTTGAATCAATGAAACTTATCAAAAATTATAGTGTGTCAATTACATCTCTTTAGTCTTTATAACATCATATATCAAAATTTAAAATTTAACTACCTAAAATTTCTATTACTCGTGTATTAAATATCTTTTTTGTTATATGATTATATAAAATTTAATGAGAAGATAACAAAAATATTTGGTCGATTAGCCAAATTGTTTATCTTTGTTATTCACTTACTTCATGGATTGATAAGCTTAACTCGATTTAAAAAATTAAATTATTCGACCCGAGGCAAAAAAAAAATTGACTCAATTTTTTTAAATAAAGTTCGAGTTATAAAATAAAAACTCGAAAAACTCGATTTCTTTTACTCGACTCAATAGAACGCCAATAGAACGCCTAACCCTAGTTGTAGCCTTGTAAGCTTAACTCGATTTTTAACTTTAAAATTTTAAATTTAAATTTTAAAACCTAAAAACTTAAATTTTATCCTTAAATTTTAATACCTAAATTCAAAAACCTTAAATTATAACTTCTAAAACATAAATACGTGAACTCTAAACCTAAACCAACCCATAACCCCCACTTGTGAAAAGTTTTTTTTTTTCACCGGGAATATTTTCCCTAATAAACTAATTAAATCGACTGTTTCAAAAAATTTCTCCCGACATTTTATTTTCTTCTTACTACCAGTCTCTCTTCTATTTCAAAAATAAACTACGTCCTCTCTAGGGTTTCGAAGGGGGAAAACTTGCAGGGAATCCCGGAGGGTCCCCCACCCTAACCCTATTTGTAGGGTTCTTGCATCTCACAGAACGAGTTAAGTGCGGTTATTTGATTCACGAGATTCATTTTGTTTTCCGGGGAACAAATAAAAGAGAGGAAATCAGTTTATTTTAGCGGCTCCAGAGACGTTGTGGATCGTCATTGTGATGCAATTTCTACGTTGTATCCATGTTTCCGGTGAGTTTTAACCTAATTTCCTTTTATCTTTTCGATTTTTCTTTTTGCTCGTCAACGTTTTTTTGCTGGCGAAAGGGTTGCAGTTGCTTGCGTTTAATTTTGTTGGTTGGGTTTAGGGTTTAGGGTTTAGGGTTTAGGGTTTAGGGTTTAGGGTTTAGGGTTTAGGGTTTAGGGTTTAGGGTTTAGGGTTTAGGGTTTAGGGTTTAGGGTTTAGGGTTTAGGGTTTAGGGTTTAGGGTTTAGGGTTTAGGGTTTAGGGTTTAGGGTTTAGGGTTTAGGGTTTAGGGTTTAGGGGTTAGGGGTTAGGGTTTAGGGGTTAGGGTTTAGGGTTTAGGGTTTAGGGTTTAGGGTTTAGGGTTAGGGTTTAGGGTTTAGGGTTTAGGGTTTAGGGTTTAGGGTTTAGGGTTAGGGTTTAGGGTTTAGGGTTTAGGGTTTAGGGTTTAGGGTTTAGGGTTTAGGTTTAGGGGTTAGGGTTTAGGGTTTAGGGTTTAGGGTTTAGGTTTAGGGGTTAGGGTTTAGGGTTTAGGGTTTAGGGTTAGGTTTAGGGTTTAGGGTTTAGGGTTTAGGGTTTAGGGTTTAGGGTTAGGTTTAGGGTTTAGGGTTTAGGGTTTAGGGTTTAGGGTTTAGGGTTTAGGGTTTAGGGTTTAGGGTTTAGGGTTTAGGGTTTAGGGTTTAGGGTTTAGGGTTTAGGGTTTAGGGTTTAGGGTTTAGGGTTTAGGGTTTAGGGTTTAGGGTTTAGGGTTTAGGGTTTAGGGTTTAGGGTTTAGGGTTTAGGGTTTAGGGTTTAGGGTTTAGGGTTTAGGGTTTAGGGTTTAGGGTTTAGGGTTTAGGGTTTAGGGTTTAGGGTTTAGGGTTTAGGGTTTAGGGTTTAGGGTTTAGGGTTTAGGGTTTAGGGTTTAGGGTTTAGGGTTTAGGGTTTAGGGTTTAGGGTTTAGGGTTTAGGGTTTAGGGTTTAGGGTTTAGGGTTTAGGGTTTAGGGTTTAGGGTTTAGGGTTTAGGGTTTAGGGTTTAGGGTTTAGGGTTTAGGGTTTAGGGTTTAGGGTTTAGGGTTTAGGGTTTAGGGTTTAGGGTTTAGGGTTTAGGGTTTAGGGTTTAGGGTTTAGGGTTTAGGGTTTAGGGTTTAGGGTTTAGGGTTTAGGGTTTAGGGTTTAGGGTTTAGGGTTTAGGGTTTAGGGTTTAGGGTTTAGGGTTTAGGGTTTAGGGTTTAGGGTTTAGGGTTTAGGGTTTAGGGTTTAGGGTTTAGGGTTTAGGGTTTAGGGTTTAGGGTTTAGGGTTTAGGGTTTAGGGTTTAGGGTTTAGGGTTTAGGGTTTAGGGTTTAGGGTTTAGGGTTTAGGGTTTAGGGTTTAGGGTTTAGGGTTTAGGGTTTAGGGTTTAGGGTTTAGGGTTTAGGGTTTAGGGTTTAGGGTTTAGGGTTTAGGGTTTAGGGTTTAGGGTTTAGGGTTTAGGGTTTAGGGTTTAGGGTTTAGGGTTTAGGGTTTAGGGTTTAGGGTTTAGGGTTTAGGGTTTAGGGTTTAGGGTTTAGGGTTTAGGGTTTAGGGTTTAGGGTTTAGGGTTTAGGGTTTAGGGTTTAGGGTTTAGGGTTTAGGGTTTAGGGTTTAGGGTTTAGGGTTTAGGGTTTAGGGTTTAGGGTTTAGGGTTTAGGGTTTAGGGTTTAGGGTTTAGGGTTTAGGGTTTAGGGTTTAGGGTTTAGGGTTTAGGGTTTAGGGTTTAGGGTTTAGGGTTTAGGGTTTAGGGTTTAGGGTTTAGGGTTTAGGGTTTAGGGTTTAGGGTTTAGGGTTTAGGGTTTAGGGTTTAGGGTTTAGGGTTTAGGGTTTAGGGTTTAGGGTTTAGGGTTTAGGGTTTAGGGTTTAGGGTTTAGGGTTTAGGGTTTAGGGTTTAGGGTTTAGGGTTTAGGGTTTAGGGTTTAGGGTTTAGGGTTTAGGGTTTAGGGTTTAGGGTTTAGGGTTTAGGGTTTAGGGTTTAGGGTTTAGGGTTTAGGGTTTAGGGTTTAGGGTTTAGGGTTTAGGGTTTAGGGTTTAGGGTTTAGGGTTTAGGGTTTAGGGTTTAGGGTTTAGGGTTTAGGGTTTAGGGTTTAGGGTTTAGGGTTTAGGGTTTAGGGTTTAGGGTTTAGGGTTTAGGGTTTAGGGTTTAGGGTTTAGGGTTTAGGGTTTAGGGTTTAGGGTTTAGGGTTTAGGGTTTAGGGTTTAGGGTTTAGGGTTTAGGGTTTAGGGTTTAGGGTTTAGGGTTTAGGGTTTAGGGTTTAGGGTTTAGGGTTTAGGGTTTAGGGTTTAGGGTTTAGGGTTTAGGGTTTAGGGTTTAGGGTTTAGGGTTTAGGGTTTAGGGTTTAGGGTTTAGGGTTTAGGGTTTAGGGTTTAGGGTTTAGGGTTTAGGGTTTAGGGTTTAGGGTTTAGGGTTTAGGGTTTAGGGTTTAGGGTTTAGGGTTTAGGGTTTAGGGTTTAGGGTTTAGGGTTTAGGGTTTAGGGTTTAGGGTTTAGGGTTTAGGGTTTAGGGTTTAGGGTTTAGGGTTTAGGGTTTAGGGTTTAGGGTTTAGGGTTTAGGGTTTAGGGTTTAGGGTTTAGGGTTTAGGGTTTAGGGTTTAGGGTTTAGGGTTTAGGGTTTAGGGTTTAGGGTTTAGGGTTTAGGGTTTAGGGTTTAGGGTTTAGGGTTTAGGGTTTAGGGTTTAGGGTTTAGGGTTTAGGGTTTAGGGTTTAGGGTTTAGGGTTTAGGGTTTAGGGTTTAGGGTTTAGGGTTTAGGGTTTAGGGTTTAGGGTTTAGGGTTTAGGGTTTAGGGTTTAGGGTTTAGGGTTTAGGGTTTAGGGTTTAGGGTTTAGGGTTTAGGGTTTAGGGTTTAGGGTTTAGGGTTTAGGGTTTAGGGTTTAGGGTTTAGGGTTTAGGGTTTAGGGTTTAGGGTTTAGGGTTTAGGGTTTAGGGTTTAGGGTTTAGGGTTTAGGGTTTAGGGTTTAGGGTTTAGGGTTTAGGGTTTAGGGTTTAGGGTTTAGGGTTTAGGGTTTAGGGTTTAGGGTTTAGGGTTTAGGGTTTAGGGTTTAGGGTTTAGGGTTTAGGGTTTAGGGTTTAGGGTTTAGGGTTTAGGGTTTAGGGTTTAGGGTTTAGGGTTTAGGGTTTAGGGTTTAGGGTTTAGGGTTTAGGGTTTAGGGTTTAGGGTTTAGGGTTTAGGGTTTAGGGTTTAGGGTTTAGGGTTTAGGGTTTAGGGTTTAGGGTTTAGGGTTTAGGGTTTAGGGTTTAGGGTTTAGGGTTTAGGGTTTAGGGTTTAGGGTTTAGGGTTTAGGGTTTAGGGTTTAGGGTTTAGGGTTTAGGGTTTAGGGTTTAGGGTTTAGGGTTTAGGGTTTAGGGTTTAGGGTTTAGGGTTTAGGGTTTAGGGTTTAGGGTTTAGGGTTTAGGGTTTAGGGTTTAGGGTTTAGGGTTTAGGGTTTAGGGTTTAGGGTTTAGGGTTTAGGGTTTAGGGTTTAGGGTTTAGGGTTTAGGGTTTAGGGTTTAGGGTTTAGGGTTTAGGGTTTAGGGTTTAGGGTTTAGGGTTTAGGGTTTAGGGTTTAGGGTTTAGGGTTTAGGGTTTAGGGTTTAGGGTTTAGGGTTTAGGGTTTAGGGTTTAGGGTTTAGGGTTTAGGGTTTAGGGTTTAGGGTTTAGGGTTTAGGGTTTAGGGTTTAGGGTTTAGGGTTTAGGGTTTAGGGTTTAGGGTTTAGGGTTTAGGGTTTAGGGTTTAGGGTTTAGGGTTTAGGGTTTAGGGTTTAGGGTTTAGGGTTTAGGGTTTAGGGTTTAGGGTTTAGGGTTTAGGGTTTAGGGTTTAGGGTTTAGGGTTTAGGGTTTAGGGTTTAGGGTTTAGGGTTTAGGGTTTAGGGTTTAGGGTTTAGGGTTTAGGGTTTAGGGTTTAGGGTTTAGGGTTTAGGGTTTAGGGTTTAGGGTTTAGGGTTTAGGGTTTAGGGTTTAGGGTTTAGGGTTTAGGGTTTAGGGTTTAGGGTTTAGGGTTTAGGGTTTAGGGTTTAGGGTTTAGGGTTTAGGGTTTAGGGTTTAGGGTTTAGGGTTTAGGGTTTAGGGTTTAGGGTTTAGGGTTTAGGGTTTAGGGTTTAGGGTTTAGGGTTTAGGGTTTAGGGTTTAGGGTTTAGGGTTTAGGGTTTAGGGTTTAGGGTTTAGGGTTTAGGGTTTAGGGTTTAGGGTTTAGGGTTTAGGGTTTAGGGTTTAGGGTTTAGGGTTTAGGGTTTAGGGTTTAGGGTTTAGGGTTTAGGGTTTAGGGTTTAGGGTTTAGGGTTTAGGGTTTAGGGTTTAGGGTTTAGGGTTTAGGGTTTAGGGTTTAGGGTTTAGGGTTTAGGGTTTAGGGTTTAGGGTTTAGGGTTTAGGGTTTAGGGTTTAGGGTTTAGGGTTTAGGGTTTAGGGTTTAGGGTTTAGGGTTTAGGGTTTAGGGTTTAGGGTTTAGGGTTTAGGGTTTAGGGTTTAGGGTTTAGGGTTTAGGGTTTAGGGTTTAGGGTTTAGGGTTTAGGGTTTAGGGTTTAGGGTTTAGGGTTTAGGGTTTAGGGTTTAGGGTTTAGGGTTTAGGGTTTAGGGTTTAGGGTTTAGGGTTTAGGGTTTAGGGTTTAGGGTTTAGGGTTTAGGGTTTAGGGTTTAGGGTTTAGGGTTTAGGGTTTAGGGTTTAGGGTTTAGGGTTTAGGGTTTAGGGTTTAGGGTTTAGGGTTTAGGGTTTAGGGTTTAGGGTTTAGGGTTTAGGGTTTAGGGTTTAGGGTTTAGGGTTTAGGGTTTAGGGTTTAGGGTTTAGGGTTTAGGGTTTAGGGTTTAGGGTTTAGGGTTTAGGGTTTAGGGTTTAGGGTTTAGGGTTTAGGGTTTAGGGTTTAGGGTTTAGGGTTTAGGGTTTAGGGTTTAGGGTTTAGGGTTTAGGGTTTAGGGTTTAGGGTTTAGGGTTTAGGGTTTAGGGTTTAGGGTTTAGGGTTTAGGGTTTAGGGTTTAGGGTTTAGGGTTTAGGGTTTAGGGTTTAGGGTTTAGGGTTTAGGGTTTAGGGTTTAGGGTTTAGGGTTTAGGGTTTAGGGTTTAGGGTTTAGGGTTTAGGGTTTAGGGTTTAGGGTTTAGGGTTTAGGGTTTAGGGTTTAGGGTTTAGGGTTTAGGGTTTAGGGTTTAGGGTTTAGGGTTTAGGGTTTAGGGTTTAGGGTTTAGGGTTTAGGGTTTAGGGTTTAGGGTTTAGGGTTTAGGGTTTAGGGTTTAGGGTTTAGGGTTTAGGGTTTAGGGTTTAGGGTTTAGGGTTTAGGGTTTAGGGTTTAGGGTTTAGGGTTTAGGGTTTAGGGTTTAGGGTTTAGGGTTTAGGGTTTAGGGTTTAGGGTTTAGGGTTTAGGGTTTAGGGTTTAGGGTTTAGGGTTTAGGGTTTAGGGTTTAGGGTTTAGGGTTTAGGGTTTAGGGTTTAGGGTTTAGGGTTTAGGGTTTAGGGTTTAGGGTTTAGGGTTTAGGGTTTAGGGTTTAGGGTTTAGGGTTTAGGGTTTAGGGTTTAGGGTTTAGGGTTTAGGGTTTAGGGTTTAGGGTTTAGGGTTTAGGGTTTAGGGTTTAGGGTTTAGGGTTTAGGGTTTAGGGTTTAGGGTTTAGGGTTTAGGGTTTAGGGTTTAGGGTTTAGGGTTTAGGGTTTAGGGTTTAGGGTTTAGGGTTTAGGGTTTAGGGTTTAGGGTTTAGGGTTTAGGGTTTAGGGTTTAGGGTTTAGGGTTTAGGGTTTAGGGTTTAGGGTTTAGGGTTTAGGGTTTAGGGTTTAGGGTTTAGGGTTTAGGGTTTAGGGTTTAGGGTTTAGGGTTTAGGGTTTAGGGTTTAGGGTTTAGGGTTTAGGGTTTAGGGTTTAGGGTTTAGGGTTTAGGGTTTAGGGTTTAGGGTTTAGGGTTTAGGGTTTAGGGTTTAGGGTTTAGGGTTTAGGGTTTAGGGTTTAGGGTTTAGGGTTTAGGGTTTAGGGTTTAGGGTTTAGGGTTTAGGGTTTAGGGTTTAGGGTTTAGGGTTTAGGGTTTAGGGTTTAGGGTTTAGGGTTTAGGGTTTAGGGTTTAGGGTTTAGGGTTTAGGGTTTAGGGTTTAGGGTTTAGGGTTTAGGGTTTAGGGTTTAGGGTTTAGGGTTTAGGGTTTAGGGTTTAGGGTTTAGGGTTTAGGGTTTAGGGTTTAGGGTTTAGGGTTTAGGGTTTAGGGTTTAGGGTTTAGGGTTTAGGGTTTAGGGTTTAGGGTTTAGGGTTTAGGGTTTAGGGTTTAGGGTTTAGGGTTAGGTTTAGGGTTTAGGGTTTAGGGTTTAGGGTTTAGGGTTTAGGGTTTAGGGTTTAGGG